>OZ009958.1:10020000-12420000 GCA_963932025.1 Erebia epiphron | reverse complement strand
GCGGACCCGGCTTTAGTATTTGCTGTTTTAGCCTTGTGTTTATTCTGCTGGCAATAAACAAATGAGAAACGAATCCCGATTCAGTTGGAATACGTGATTCAAAGGGAATACATGAAACTAAAGTGGTATACCGAGTGCTGTCAACGCACAGCATTTTAAATTATGAGATGGACGAAAATCCATACTAATATTATTAATAAAACTAGCTGATGCCCATGACTTCGTCCGCGTTGTTTAATATTTTTTGATTCCCACTGGAACTCCTTAATTTTCTGGGATACAGTAAGTTTATGTCACTTTCCAGGTCCTCAACTATACCCATGCCTAAAATCACGTCGATCCGTTGCTCCGTTGAAGCGTGATTGAAGGACAAACCAGCAAACGTATGATACCTATACGTCTGTCTGTCCGTCTATTGTTTTATTCTCGCGGCTTTATCATTAAATCGATTTTAATAAAATAAATCATAAATAGTTATAGTTTTACATTCTGAAGATTTTGATATATCTCAACCCAGGTCAATTTCAAATAAATGACTTTACCAGTGGAAAATAGTCATAACATAAATAAAAATAAATCTTATGTTTCAAACAGAAAAAGCATCAGAAAACGGATTATAGACTAGGTCTCAAAAGAAATGACGAGTCCATTTGTATAAAATAACAGAATTTAATCCGTATCTTATTTTATGAATGCCGATCTAGTTATTGCTGTTGTAATATGAATCAAATTACGGCGAAAAATTACGTAGGTATTTAAATTTGCACCCATCACAACTTCGATAGCACAGTACGGTTTCAAAAATTCCATTAGCAACGTTTGGAACTGACTCGTCCCATCCCTTGACATTCGTAATTCCCGCTCCATTGCATTGTGCAGGTACAGTAGTCAGTAATAATGCACGCGCAAATATTAGCTCAGACCTGGACGGGAATGAAAGGCAACCCTGGACGAACTAAATTTATACTTCCGATTTTTTGTTTATCCCACTTCAAGTTTTTAATTTTCAACTTTTGACGTCCTTTGCATACACTTTTTTTTTGTTAGAGAGCGAGCAATTTTGCTTTAAATGAAATAAGTCTTGTTGAATACGAAATGGGAGCAGCAAAAGATATTTTTGTTTTGTTGACAATTTTTAAGATCTTCCCTTTCAACTTTAAAATTTTATTATACAAAATACACAATTAAAAGAGCCGATTCACAACCATGACGTTATTTGAAAAGCCTTATAATAATTACTTAAACTCTAAGTTCTAAATGACTTTAAAGATTTAGTTCCTGTGACTTACTATGGTAAAAATTAGTTAAACAATTTAATATAAAAAATTCTTTTTAAACAACCGACTTCAAACTCCCGCGCCAACTTTACAACAACAAGCACACGCTATACAAAGTACTTATTTTATTGTTGATATTTTAAAAACCGCTCGACCGATTTCGATAAAATTTATATGGGACCACTTGGGAGTATGCCCTTTCAAATAAAAAAAGAATCATCCAAATCGGTCCACCCAGTCAAAAGTTCTGAGGTAACAAACATTAAAAAAAAAAACAGTCGAATTGAGAACCTCCTCCTTTTTTTTAAGTCGGTTGATGAAAACAAAACACGAAGAAAGAACCAACTCTTCTCATCCCTTATAGTATTCGTAATTCCCGCTTCATTGCATTGTTAATAACGCACGTACAAATATTAACTCGAGCCCAGACGGGGTAAATGAATGGTTAGCCCTAGACCACCTAGACGCAAGCTAATTGCATACTTTCAATTTTTCAGCTGAATCAGCACAGGCGTACCTGACATAGGGTATTGCGCTTGGTTCCATGTTTTTCATTTCATGTTATTTTTTCTTAAAGCAGTTAATTAATCTCTAATTTCCAACCTGCAGTTAGTGAGCTGTACAAGGTTAACAGCTCACTGACTTGGTGGTGTCATAGACGTCATTAATTGTTTCTAGTTTTGTCTGTGGCACCATTGAAAAATAAACTGATTTTCTTTACATATTATGATGGTATTTTACACAGGCAAATGGCTAATCTTTACTTGCCATCTGCGCGGGAGATATTATTGTATGCGCCAACACAGGTGCTCTCGCAATTGCCCTGCTCTCATATCTTGATGGAGTGGAAAATCCGACAAGACCGGAGAAAGATCAGGCGCTAGTACCAACAGGTTAACCCAGTATGCGACCCGACCTGGGTGTCAAACCCAGGACCTCGTCTTCCGCATTCAAGCATGCTGACTTCTAGAATCTAGACCAATAAGGCAATCAAAGGTGATGTCGAGGTTTTTAATCAGTAGAAAAATACTCAAATATTGGTACAGGCTAACTACTTACTACTAAAAACACTATTTATTCACTTCTGCCATCTGAAGTCATCGAACTGTATGAGATCGAATTTACCGTATAACTCGTCAACATAAATTACCATCTACCCAGGGACTTTGAATAAGGAAGGTTACACATTGACAGACAGGATAGTGCAAAATATTCGCTTTTAAGTGCCAAAGTGTAAGACTCGTGTCGTGCTATGTGCCGTTCCATATAAGCACCTGTTCCTGTGGTAAAGAATGTCTATAAGCTGTTGAAAAAAGAGCATTATATTTTGAGTCAAACCTATGATTAAGTACAACTCACTCTGATAAGAAAAGAAGTTGAGCAATAATGAGGCAAATAATATAGGTACCTATCTTGTGTTAATCTGACGTAATATAGGTAAATAAAGGAATAGTTTATGATTACTCTGCCACTATAGGTCATTTCAAGGGCAGGTGGAATTTCGTACATATTTATTTCTTCCGATAAATTGTTGAATGCACGGTACAATATGAAAGGCCAAAGTTGAAACAACAACTAAAACCATTTGAATTTTTTTTAAGTTTTAACCCAGTTTGTTTCTTCCACAAGATCAAGCGGTTCTTGTCTACCTAGAGCTAATAAGCAATTTGTATTTTATCTTTTTACCTAAATCTCCTAAAAAAGGTGTTATGTGCCAGCCCTACAGGTATCGTCATAGAATAGGCGAAGAAAATGCCTTCATCAAGAATGCATGCGACTCCGCATCGAATTATGGGACGACTTTTGACTGAGCTCGTGAAACGACGCTTCTTGTTTGTTGTTATTTGTTACGATATTAGATATTCATATCCAAAAATTCTTCACAGCATGGTCTGCACTCTGTATAATACCTAATAAAAGAAGTTTGAGACGTTCGACATTATGGTAATGACTAATAATGCTGATGTCCGCGACTTCGTCCGCGTGGATTGAGGGTTTCCGGTTCCCGCGGGACTTTTCCTTTTTTCGCCTCTGTGCCAAATTCCATCCAAATCCGTTTAGCCGTTCTGGCCTGATTGAGTAACAAACATCCATCCATTCATCCATACAGCCATCTAAGCTTTCGCATTTATCAAATATCAATCAAATAAATATTATAAATGCGAAAGTTTGGATGGATGTATGGATGTATGGATGTTTGTTACTCAATCACGCGCCAACGGCTGCACGGATCTGGCTGAAATTTGGCACAGAGATAGAATATAGTCTGGAATAGCACATAGGCTACTTTTTATCTCGGAAAATTAAGGAGTTCCCGCGGGAACCAAAAAACCTCAATCCACGCGGACGTAGTCGCGGGCATAAGCTAGTATAATAATAATTTAGATACGGTAGGTAGGTATATGTATAGTTTTGGCGGTCATTTAACTTTTCACTAAGTTATGACAAAGTATAGTTCTAGAAAGTTAAATGTTCATTTAAGATTTAGGCCCACTTGCACAAGGACTTTTAAACTGGTTTAGTTAAATTTTGTAATTTTACAGTCTTATTTTTTTTTAAATAAAAGTGACAGCAATAAAAGTTTAATTCAATCAGATTAAGTTTCCATGTGTAAGTGGGCCTTAATGGAGAAGTTTCAATTTTTATAATTTATTATGAAAATTAAGACAAAATAAAACAAACATAATATGAAAGAATCATTAAAATATCTCAACAAATGAAAAAGTTGTGTAATGTAAGTTATGTAGATAGGGTCGTGTGACGTCACACGACCCTATCAACCGACTTTATAAAGCCGAATAAAAGAAAGAAATGGACTTAACGTGACTTAAATGAATTAAAGCACTTAATATGTGGGTGAAGATTAATTTTGAAGTATTAAATCGCAAGGTAAAAACTCACTCACAACAATTCTCACTCAAGTAAGATACAGCAATCGGAGTAGGTACATTAATATACACTTACATAAACTTTTAAATAAGTAATTTCTCAGTCATTTATTGATGGATTTAAAAAATAAACACTGATTTATTAGGTACTTTTAATCTATATTTTACATCTGTTGCGTTAAATATGATATTCACAACCATGAAACTTTCATTTAGGTATTTTACTATGCTCGACCACGCACGGGAAAGCGCAGCGTTGGCCCCCTACTCGCCGGACAGACGACATCAGGAGAGTCGCAGGGAGCCGCTGGGTCCAGGCGGCCGAGGCGTGTGGAAATCCTTGCAAGAGGCCTATGTCCAGCAGTGGACGTCTATCGGTTGAGGATGATGATGATGACTATGCATAAAACCAACGAAGCGCTTCCCAGCCACGTACTACCTCATTAAAGCAAAAAATACACTTTAAAACGCTAAGTATTCAAATAGATGTAACGACGTCGTTATCAATACCCTAATAAGGCGAAGTTCGTACAACATGCTCCAGTTAATTATGAAACAAATAAGACCGAGGCCCCTATAGTTTGCCGTGTGAACTCTCTCAAATGATTTGCCTGCGTACTTACTCCTACCCACTTCCATTAGACTTGCCGAAATGTTATAATTGGTATGTTAATTTTCCGTTTTGCTTTTTTTTTATCCACTACAAGTTAGCCATTGACTGCGATCTCACCTGATGGTAATTGATTATGCAGTCTAAGATGGTAGCGGGCTAGCGTGTTAGAGTCATGACAGTTATAACCCACACCCCTATTCGGTTTCTACACGGCATCGTACCGGAACGCTAAATTGCTTGGCGGCACGACTTTGCTGGTAGGATGGTAACTAGCCGAAGACTCCCACCAGGCCAGACCAGAGAATTCCCAAATTGACCCTGCCGGGGATCAAACCCGGGGATCAATCTTAACCTCCGCACGTTAAGACCGCAGCGCTCAACACTGCGTCAGGGAGGTCGTCAAACTAACATCCAGTTATATATTTTTATTTTAGGTCTTTACATTGTAATTAAAAGTATTTGAAGCTAGTTAGACAGATTTAGACTCAGTGCTGCCATGGACGTGATGCCAACTACCAAAGAAGATAATTAAGCATGCCATAATACTGTAACGATGACCAAGATACCGCTTTGCCAAGAGCATTAACGATCAGGAACATTCGAGCAGTTTGAGTATATGTACTTACTAGCACTAGCTTTTTTATGTTGCTTACCAAAATTTTTTTACAGGATAGCACATCCATGACTACTTTTTTTGCGTTAGTTACTAAAATTTTTAATTTAGGATATCTTTTTTCCGTTTAGTCAAATATCATAAATACCACATAATAATATATAATTTTTCCTTTAATCACGCCACAACGGATCGACGTGCTTTTTGGCATCGGTATAGTCGAGGACCTGGAGAGTGACATAGGCTACTTTTTATCCCGGGAAATTAAGGAACTCTCGTGGGAATAAAAATAGTTAACTTAAACCTCGCGGACAAAGTCGCGGGCATCAACTAGTGTTGCATAAAAATTAAAGTTTCCTGTTAAGTACAACATCAAAAGCTCATGTTTACAAAACATAAACGATTTTATGCCTGGTGTTAACTACCCAGTCACTTATGCTTATGTAGTTAATAATATATGCAAATAGTGTCATTTATAAATACAACTTTTCGGTATTATATTGATATCAATAAAGATAATATGGCGATTATGACGCTCGAATGGTAGTTGGCGTCGTTTATTGCGTTGTGAAATACTCAAATTAACGCCCACCGCGGGAATGTTCACATGCATAATAATATCGAACGGAATGTAGGTCGAATGCTGATTGCACAGACACTCTCCTCATATCGAATTCTCTTTTTTCCACCGAACGATCTCGCTCGCGGGAAAAATTTCATATCGCCACGCTTTTTGCAAGTAAAATCAGACAACTTTTGACACTTCAATTACGCAGTGATGGTCGCTTCTAATTTTTTTTTGCGCACGAAAAAGTGGAAAACATGTCACGTCATGAGCACATAAGATCCCCAAGTTGTGAAAACAAAATAAAAGTTCCCGCGAGTTTCGGCTGAAAGCAATAAAAGAAAAAATTTAAAAGTTTTCGCTCGCTCTTAATTTTAGTTAAGAGTTTGATAAGTCTGACCCGGGAGGATATTAGTTGGCTAATAAAAACTCCGAGATCATAAACTGCGTTGGCGAAAATGAAAATAAAACGTTTTTGTATATAATTTTACTCGTGTCACACCCGCGTGGATCTAGGTTTTTTTTAAAATTTTGTGGAAACCTTTTTTCTAGGTTCAAAGTATATAATGTCAGTGACAAATTACATCAAAATCGGTAGTGCCGTTAAAAAATAAAACAAGAAAATGAACATTACTTGTAACTTTTAAAGTTAAAACTCAGTTTTTGAAGTGAAAACTTCTTGATGCGCGTTGAGTACTTTTTGGTAGGGGTAAAAATGTGAAATACAAGAGACCGACACCATTCTTCTTAAAACAAAAGGTCTTAAGTCAAATAAAGTATATTCGTAATTAAGCTTTAACGTCTTAGTTTTAAGGTTAATATTTGAAATATTATTATTATTATTTTAAATAAGAACTTTTTTTTTCAAATATTTGTTTTCACTTCTATCGGCAGTCCCTATGGCTCCCATTATTTTTTTAAAAACGCCTTTTTTTAAAGTATAGAAGGCGACAAAACATTATAAGAAGCTTTTAAGCTCGTATCATTTGAAGAACACCTTAGTACTCGTTTTTCTCTTTGCCATATCTGCAACATGAATGTCCCTTGTAAGTGGCGGTAAACCACTAACAATAAATAAGATCAAGTGACATAAATGAGGCTAATGAAGCGATAAGGTACTCGTTGACATGAGCGCAAACGTTAAACAAACACGCGTGAACTGCTAAGAAAGATGTAATAAATCAACAAAACCAAAATAAAAGTATAGACGTGGGATAATAATAACCGCATTAATGACGCTTCAGAAATAACCATGAGTACGGCTTAAAGCTATTCAAACTGGTGGAATCAATGAAAATAAGCGCAACTTCAAACACGTGTATTCGTTATTTTATGCTTACTGGACGCCTACCTATTCTCTGTCCAATTATTTATTTTACTTTTGGCAGATGGAGTCAATGATGTTCTAACGCGTTACTGATTCGATTTTTGATAACAATCGACTTTATTTATGAAGAAATTTTAATCGATTTGACACATTGATATTTACCTTTGCTCAACATTTTTTTATTGTTTTATAAACATACCCAAGCGTTCAAATGACTGAGTATATTAAAGTATGTATTAAAATAAATCACGTCTAAACAACAGAACACTAAATTTACATAAATCCGTCAGGTCATAGAAACCATCCATCGCCAAAGATTATGGTGCTTAAAAGACTATCAAGACAAGTAATAAAATTAAAAATTTTAAAAAAACCCACGACGAACTGCAGAGCTCCGTTATACCTTTGACCTGTATAACTTTGAAACAACAATTAGAACGTAGCAAACGTATATATTACATAATATCTAAAACACAAAACTGCATCTTTGACAGCTCAGTAGTTTTTTTGACCAGTGTGGTGGACTATGGCCAAACCCTTTTCAAATGGACAAATCAAAAGAGTCCAAACGCGACGGGTATACGATGAGAATTTAAGGAGTTCCCATGATCGCCTCCTGACTCCATCATGATACCCTGGGCAGCATCTAGGTACAAGCTAAATATATCTAAAACAAAAAGCCCGCATCTAAATCAGCACAGTAGTTTTTGAGAAAAATGGTAACATATTGAAAAAATAAAATTATAGACTACAGCTCAGCTTTGTTGTCTATGGTCCTAAAATATATCTAAGAACCTTCTCACAAGCTATACACATCTAATGAAAAAAACCGCATTTCAATCGGCCCAGTACTTTTTGTAAAAAATGGTAACATATCGAAATATTAAAATCATAGAGACAGCTCAGCTTAGTTGTCTATCGTCCTAAAATATATCTAAGAACCTTCTCTCAAGCTATATATATCGAACTAGTATTTCGCCCTGTGCGCGAGCTGCTAAAGCAGCTCACGGGTTGTGGTTAGACTTACAAGTAGTAACAGATTTTACTGTACTAAACTGAATTCATTTATTATGGTGATAACAAAATAAATAAAAATGGCGCTGATTTTTTAAAACTTTGGTAACAGTTTCCTGTTTCGTAACCCCAGGGAGTCCTAAATATCGATTTTGAACGAAATTGGTCAATTAACAAAGAATTTCAAAATGGCGCTGATTTTCTAAAATTTTGGTACCAGTTTCCTGTTTTGTGACCCCAGGGAGACCTAAATATCGATTTTGAACGAAATCGGTCAATTAACACAGAATTTCAAAATGGCGCTGATTTTTAAAAATTTTGGTACCAGTTTCCTGTTTTGTGACCCCAGGGAGCCCTAAATATCGATTTTGAACGAAATCGGTCAATTAACAAAGAATTTCAAAATGGCGCTGATTTTTTTAAAATTTTGGTACCAGTTTCCTGTTTTGTAATCCCACGAAGCCCTAAATATCGATTTTGAACAAAATCGGTTAAATAACAAAGAATTTCAAAATGGCGCTGTTTTTTTAAAGTTTGGCAACAGTTTCCTGTTTTGTAACCCCAGGGAGTCCTAAATATCGATTTTGAACGAAATCGATCAATTAACAAAGAATTTCAAAATGGCGCTGATTTTTTTTAAATTTTGGTACCAGTTTCCTGTTTTGTGACGCCAGGGAGCCCTAAATATAGATTTTGAACGAAATCGGTCAATTAACAAAGAATTTCAAAATGGCGCTGATTTTCTAAAATTTTGGTAACAGTTTCCTGTTTTGTGACCCCAGGGAGCCCTAACTATCGATTTTGAACGAAATCGGTCAATTAACACAGAATTTCAAAATGGCGCTGATTTTTTAAAATTTTGGTACCAGTTTCCTGTTTTGTGACCCCAGGGAGCCCTAAATATCGATTTTGACCAAAATCGGTTAATTAACAAAGAATTTCAAAATGGCGCTGTTTTCTTAAAGTTTGGTAACAGTTTCCTGTTTTGTGACCCCAGGGAGCCCTAAATATAGATTTTGAACGAAATCGGTAAATTAACAAAGAATTTCAAAATGGCGCTGATTTTTTAAAATTTTGGTACCAGTTTCCTGTTTTGTAATCGCACGAAGTCCTAAATGCAATAAACCGCATCTCAATCGGCACAGTACTTTTTGTGAAAAATTGTAACAGTGGTTGAAAAATTAAGATCATAGACTACAGCTCAGTTTTGTTGTCTATGGTCCTAAAATATATTTAAGAACCTTCTCACAAGCTATACACATCTAATGCAAAAAACCGCATCTCAATCGGCCCAGTACTTTTTGTGAAAAATGGTAACATATTGAAAAAATAAAATCATAGACTACAGCTCAGCTTTGTTGTCTATGGTCCTAAAATATATCTAAGAACCTTCTCACAAGCTAAACATATCTAATGCAAAAAACCGCATCTCGATCGGCCCAGTACTTTTTGTGAAAATTTTCAACACATAGAAAAATTAAGATCATAAATTAAGATCATAGACTGCAGCTCAGCTTTGTTGTCTATGGTCCTAAAATATATCTAAGAACCTTCACACAAGCTATACACATCTAATGCAGAAAACCGCATCTCAATCGGCCCAGTAGTTTTTGTGAAAAATGGTAACATGTTGACATATTAAAATCATAGACTACAGCTCAGCTTGGTTGTCTATGGTCCTAAAATATATCTAAAAACCTTCTCACAAGCTATACGTATCTAATGCAAAAAACCGCATCTCAATCGGCCCAGTACTTTTTGAGAAAAATGGTGACAAAAAAGTGCACAAACAAACAAACAAACACACAACCTCTTAGGGCAAACACATATACCGTCTCCGCTTCGTCGAGGGTAAAAATAGTGTTGAAGCTCCGTGACTATTTTGAAAAGGAATGTCGTACTTGTAATTACTAGATGAGTATACGAGTTACGAAATATCGGATAAAATGGCACGTCGCTTCACTATTGGAAAATACGATATACGTCTATGGAGTATTGCATTTTTTTTGTCGATGGTTGCCTGTCAATAATTATGACACTTCATAGACGTGCATATGCCAAAAGTAAAATAAATCGTTGGACAAGAAAAACATGCTATTCCAGTTACAAAATTAATGAGTTGGGCTTCAAAGTAATGATGAAAACGAAGTTCGTAGTCAAACTGTTTTTTTTTTTGCGAAATCCACTAACAATCCATGTTCGAAATCCATGTTCTCGTACCATCACATGTGAGTTACAATGCCATGTGTCATGTCCGTGATTTTTAAGCCTTATGGCGAGTGTAATAAAGATAGTAATAAAGTATCACACGCGTTGCCAGCGGCAAGTAAAGCCCTGGTCAATAACAACACGTATCGGCAGCGTAGGAGACCCTCTCACTGAACATATACCAGCAACAAAATATCATCGATGTAGGAGCTCCTAGACTTAGAGACTTATAATATGTAACAAAATGAAGCCGTCACGTCACAGGCGCAAAGATAGCTTTTATGTTCGGCTTTACTACTTTAACGCGATTCCAAAAAAAACTGTTAAGGTCCTTTATTGATAGTATATCGTTACACTATGTATCTATCTATATCTGCCGTTGCATGTCGCGGCCGTTCTTTGCTGCGTATGACCAGAACCCAAACGAATTTGTCAGTTTTATGGGAGGCTTGCCCGTTTATCAAGAAATGTATGGAATCGCTGCATTTCCGAGGTCTCCTGTTTTGGTTAGCGTAATCCTCCTCCGGCAATTAATTCGGACGTTAACTTCACCATCACGGAGGTATTTTATAATTTCGTATCTTTTACGGCGCGTACAGTTTATGTTGTCGCTTTTGGGGAAATTTATGGTTATTTCTATATTGAGTTTCTCGAGTAACTTCAAATTATAGTTCTCGAGAGCGTATTTTTAAAATAAGGGATTATGATCTGTTTGAGGTATTATTCCTATCAATAAATTATGCACTTTAGAATTTGGATTTACCAAAAGATTTTAGAAATTTTAGAAAATAAAATAAATAAACATGATGTAGGATGTAGATTACTGGCTATCATTTTTTAAATTGTTTAATTTGTATGTGCCTTGAAAGTTTTATTATGTAAACTTGATGCAACCAAAATTGCACAACTAGTGCTTAAATCGATTAAACCTGAGAAAAATTTATAAAAATATTAATATACTCAATTATAATATCATTAGAAGATGTCTTTCGGGTGGATTATTGAAAAAAAAAATGTTATGCAACCTCTATGCTACTTATCTGTGTACCAGAATATTCCCTCAAAATTTATTGAACAGATGGCCGGTGAAAGCAGAGCAGGCATACAGACAGGCAGCTGGACAGATAGAGATGGATTTTATTTTACTTAAATATTGTATCTTTTTTAAGTATGGTTTTAATAAAATCTTGGATCGGACCAGTTTACCATGATAATTGAGTCCATATAATTACATTATCTGTTGCAAAAACTGTAAGTAGATCCTCCATGCTGTCTTTGTTGTGTAGTCGTTTATAGAACCAATCATTTTAATGGTTAGTCGTATTGTTAAAGTGTTTCTTTTTTCAAACTGTTTTTTTAACGACTACATTATTTTGACATACTTACTGCAACATTTATTAAAGCTTAGTTAAATTAACCACAAGGTAACAAATCGTTTGACTTGTCACCAGATTTATCACATTAAAATTATACATTTTGTGTGATTATTTCCAGTAGGAATGTCTCATTTGGAAGTCTTGATGGCATTCCATTGCATGATACCAGGAAAAGCTTACCGCCAAACAAATGTGGTATGATGCCGTGTATAGATGCTAATTAGAGGTATGTATCTAAACAACTGCCAGACCCCTTTCAAATTAACACTTTTTACATTTCAGCCGTAGGTGGAAACCACTGTTTATTACGTAAAATTTTGTAAACAAAATCATTAGTTGGCAGCTAAACAAGAAGTAGCCAAGCGTACAGTTTTAGAAATGTGAAAAGAAATATAACTGTGGAAAAGGCAGAACATAACACGCGAAATAAACTGCAGTTTTTATGTGATTTTTACAACCATCTAGCGCCGAAACGAGTCATTTGCTCGGGCGCTCTGTGAAAAATTTAATCTCTGATTTTATTATTATTGTTTAAAATGAAATTATTATATTGATCAAAGGGATATGAAGTGATAATGAGAAACTTTTATTTTACTTAGCAAATTCACTCCAAACCTGTTGCCACAATATCCACATTTTCAGTCGTGTTTTAGTATGTTTTTATATCATCATGTGTATATTTTTAATATCATTGGTCCACCTAAAACAGATTTTTTTTATTATTGGAAGGAAATCACGTTTGGAACCCAAATGTCTATTGGTTTTTCGAACTATGTGTCCCGCCCATTCAGCTTCAACTATGTCGGTTACTTTGGTTCTTCTACGGATCTGTTCTAACTTGAACATGTAGAAATACTCCAAACATACTTCTTCGCTCGTTGAATGACGAGTTTTGTTATAGACTCATATAAGCCATATTCATATTAATTATATTAATGCGAAGTGCAACTCGCTTATGAAGATGAAACTTAGGGATGTATTAGCAATTTTGGATGATTATTATAATGATAGCTTTTTATTTCTTCTTTTGAGCAACTATCTTCACCACCTCGTGAGAAGTGCACTACCTCAAACTGTGTCTTCCACGACCACACCACCACTACAGCCCATTAACGTCCCACTTTTTATCTTAAGATAGAGGGAATTAAAGCTTAGACCCACCACGCTGCTCCAAATGCGGGTTGGCGGCTTTGACGACTATTATCATCTTAGTGATAATAACCGGGACCGTGCTCTCCGAGGCACGGGGGTGAAACACCGCCTGTGTACTGTACTGACTGATATTTTAAAGACCAATCGTAAATGAAACCGCGTAGACCGAGCCAAATTCCACATTCTGGTTCCCATTTTCAAGTTTGTTATTTTGGTCATCCAACCAGCTGTAATATTCATCATTTCCCTAGCTCCAGCGACTTTAAATGGTACATATACTCGGTTTTTATATTTTCTTTTCATTTATTCTCGCCTCGATTGTTGCCAGAGCGAAGTGCTCATAAAACTATACAGAGTTCCTCCATCCTTGTTTTACACTGTCTTTATATTTCAACAGACAATTCAGCAGGAAGAGAAAATAGTTTGTATCTCAACTACAAACTACTACTACTATTGTTTGTAATTGTTGTCTCTTCAATAGTCTTAGTGCATGTTCGTTACTTTGTAAATAATGATAACGTTAATAGATTTCGATTATCGCAACACAATAAATGTTAAAGTATGTCGTATTTTCATTGTATTTTTACATAATACTAATTGTTATTTAGCAAAATTATTTTGTAACGCTGGCTGTAGAGTGGACGAACCCGAATTTTTAAATAAGGGTGTGTAGGTCTATTTTATTTGTGTGAAATGACAGTGTTTTAGCACAACAAAGTTATCCATCTATCAACGTACCTAATCGAGTAATAACTTACCTATACTAAACCGACTAGAGGATACTAGTCGAAAAATATACCCCGGTGTAAGCTTGGATTAACTCTAGGAAGAATAAATAAGTAAATATTTGGACATACAAAACATTGACAAATTTTTGTGATGCCGACCACCGTATTTTATAGTAATAAACTTCCATATTATTATGTATTTGCCATTCTTGTCAGATTTGTATACCATGTCACTAATTCGTTAAGGAAGTAATTTTGCAGTAAATTGAAATTCTAAATACAATGCTAGAAATGCAGTAATTAGGTACCCGTGAAGAATGACTTCGAGTACAACACGGTGTTCTACCTTACTCGTATGAGGGTAATTAGAAACTGAGTACAACTATAAATATTAAGGAAAGATGATCATGAACAGGCGTTTTTGACAGAGGTGTACACATTAATTATAGTTCTTGATAATAATTTCATAGGAGTAAAATAGTAAAGAAAACCTTACTAAAAAGCCAAGACGAGACCTTGTGTGATGTATTTAGTATAGCAATTAGTGGTCCAAAACACTGCCATAAATGATGCGCCATGCGGGCTCGGTTTTCCAGTTAATTGGAAACTTCAATCGGGAATGTAATTCAGTGCTTTACGAGTATGTTATGTAAATAATAATATGTTACCACGGCAGCTTCGGTAGGTACTCATTGAATAAAATCGGCTTCTCTTTCTGGTCTAAATAATAATAATGTCCTCCCAACCGAATTTAGGCCATGGTGGCCTATCTTCAGAGAGATTAGCCATATGCGCGGGAGATATTGTAGTGCACAAGTGTGTGCGCGTACAAAAGTGCACTCTCTGTTCCTTTACTTTCATGCACTTTATAATGGGACGGAAAATCCCAGGCGGGCCAGACCAGAGGGAGTTCAGGCGCAGGGCTGACTGCTTAACGTGCTCTCCGAGGCACGGGGGTGAAACACCGACAACTTTTTAACTCCGGGCTAGTACTTAGTACTATTACCTATAATGTGCTAGAACTGAGAATGTTTTGTCTGAAAAACTCAATACTTGCTATTTGCCCTACCCGGAAGAGTATGTTTAATAATACAAAATATAACCAATTTACGACCACAAGTAATAGAATAGAATAGAAAAGAATTTATTTTATTTGCTGACCCAACACTTAATATACAAAGATCATACGGATCATATTACAGATAGTACGTTCTTAAAATCTAACAAAATACAAATGTAATTATAATAGAAGATAGAAATTTTGGTTTATTGATGATCATAACTGTAACCATAAAACATACATACTCGGTAAAAAATTACCTGGAAGTGGTAACAAATAAATATTTGAATGCGTGCAATTTGCCCCAGAAAACAATTTGAATATCACATTCGCTCGCATAAAACGGTTGTAAAGACGGTTCGTCGTAATCCCAAAGCTCATAGTACACAAGTACTAAAGTGACTAGAGCGGTTTATGCGATGCGATGTCTTTGGCTTTTAAATTATTGAACGCAGCTTTCCGCTCTTTTGGTTTTGTTTGTTTTGCTGATGTTTTTTTTGGAAAAAATATGGATCAAGGTTGCAGAACTATCACTGATAACATTTTAAACCAATACTTCGGAATAACTAGTTATTTGAATTCGTTGAAAGCACCTAGGTATTAGGTTGGAACAAACCTTTTGGGCTAGGAAACCTTTGAAATAAACTTTTTTATCGCTATAAATCAAAAAATTTAATAACTTTATATCGGATAAGGTGATGATAAATCTACAAATGATCTCAATATGACTTCAAAATATTTTTCAGCTGTATTTATTTTTAAGCAAACACTATTAAAAACAAAATTTATAGCTCTCAATATTTCTGTGAGCACGCACTATTTACTTCAAGGCTCTATACCAATTCCAGCTATTTTAAAGGCTTTGCCAGACAAAACGCGCCTCAGCAACGTATCCATCGTAGCTCCCAGTTTTAATTTAGAAGTCCGTCTATTACTGACTGACTGTTTCAACACGTTCACACAGTTTTAATGAGTCTTGATGATACCGTCGCACTTCGCTATGAGACGGGCTTCAGAAAGCTAAGTTGGTTACTCATAAATCATCATACAAATATTACAAATGCGAAAGTGTGTATGTTTATTGGTTTGTCCTTCAAACACGCCGCAACAAAGCAACGGATCGACGTGATTTTTTGCATAGGTATAGTTGAGGACCTAGAACGTGACATAGGCTACTTTTAATCCCGGAAAATTAAGTAATTCTATTGGGAATTAAAACGCTTACTCCACGCGGATGAAGTCGCGGGCAGCAGCTAATGTATTATAATTCTTAATGTGAGATCTTGTTGTTACAACAAACTAATTCTGTCCGAGGACGGGTCTCGAGGTCAAGCCTCCTTGACCAGAAGTGTAATCACTACTCACAGGTTGCTTGGCTGACCTGAACTAGTTGTTGAGCCTTACTACAAGCGTCACGTTCATAAAGTCGTAGATTGCAGGTCGCGATGCAGATCACGCCGATCCGATGGTTCTACTTTTAGGAGGGCTATTCCGTGTAGGTGCGTACACGCACTTAATATGTTTTGTAGGTTCGTTTAGTGTAACATTCCGTGTTATTTCCGAATCGCTTCGATTTCGTCGAGCGTAGTATCTTTCTACGCCCTTAATGTATATTCATAGTAACTGAAATTCACTATCACGCCTGCAGGAGCATTACAATAAACATATCGCTCAGTGGGGATCGTAACTCTGTCAAGTTACACTTGTTATTACTTGTTGTGACGTGAGATATTCGGCGAACATCAATCATAAACTATGTAACGGAGCGTGGCTTTACGCTGGCACTTCCGTTTTATTATAGTTGAAATTTTGGACGTTAATTTTATATTATTACTGCTTATAATGTTGGAATTGTAACTATCATTTTATGCTCTTTATAATCGACATTCAAGTCCTGATGCCTTTCTTTCAAATCAGGTTGCTATTCAATAAAAGGACATTTCAAAGATAGTTTCTTATACTTTAAAGGCTAGTGCCTGAGCTAACATATATAAAAAATTCTTTCCAAAAAACCGACTTCCAACGCCACTGTAAAGTACAAAATAATTTTGATTTCTACCCACTATTTAGAAGTCGGGCGGGTATAGCAAGGATAAGTAAAGTTGTCGCATCAGACTCGCCGAGGTTTTAGAGTTATAAGGTTTTGAAATGTGACGTCACGAAACTTGGAACCCCTTGTCACACTTCGTCGACTCCGTCCCCCCCCTTAACGTGTGACGTCCTTTATGGACGATCCCTAATGATGAAGCTTACTGCTTCAAGCTGTCCGTGTATCCGAGGCTTTAGATGTATAAGATTTTGAAATGTGACGTCACGAAACATTGAGGGTTTCAGAGTTGAGGATTTGGAGTCAGAATTTTTTATGGGACCACCTCGAGAGCTTCCACTAACGACTGATAGAAAAAAAATCAAATCAGTTCAGAAGCCACGGACATATGCACCGACATACAGAAAAAAAAAATACGCAGCGAATTGAGAACCTAATTCTTTTTTTGTAATTCGGTTAAAAAAAAGTGGCTGTGACATACGGACGGACAGACAGACAGACAGACATGACGAATCTATAAGGGTTCCGTTTTTGCCAAATTTGGCTACGGAACCCTAAAAAGGCTCATACGTTGGTTAACTAAGGAAGAATTTTGAGAAATTCTAATGGGATCTTTTAGAAACGTTTTTTGTGGAAAATTTCACAGGAATAATCTATCTAGTAGGCAATAATTTTGCTGTAACAGTTTAAAATTTGGTTTAAATATACGCTATTGTTTCATGATGTATAAAGCTTCGACTTAAGATGTTATTGCTACTGGCACGGAGTTTCATAGCAAATGAATAATTACTCAAAATTAAGACCACATCTAAGAAGACAGTAATTATACAAACGTAACAATACAACGTGTCCTACTTCAGAAATGAACGGGTATTTATCTTTGTTAATTTTAGGTAAGTACTATTAGATACCCGTAACTCTGTTTGCCTCGGCTGCCTCGTTGGTCTAGTGGTTAGCATAGTCGACTGCGGATCACGAGGTCCTGGGTTCGATTCCCGGTCGGGCATAAAAGTTAGGTATTGGGTTTTTCAATTAAGAAATTCTCAGTGCCAGCCCGGAGTTGGAAGTTGGCGGTGTTTCACCCCCGTGCCTCGGAGAGCACGTTAAGCCGTCGGTCCCGGTTATTATCACTAACATGATAATAATCGTTCAAGCCCGCCAACCCGCATTGGAGCAGCGTGGTGGGTCTTAGCTCTAATTCCCGCTCTCTTATGAGAGTGGAGGCCTGTGCCCAGCAGTGGGACGTTAAAAGGCTGTAGTGATGATGATGATGATGAACTCTGTTTGTATTAAAATAAGTTTTACTCCAGTTTTATGTAGCAATGTTTCTCTAACAAGTCGCTGTCTACAGTCGCATAGTTTGATGTGTCTCTAACATCAAGCTATCCACAATCGCATTTATACTAAACAGGAGGCCTGAAAACATTGTAATTAATTGTTATTACCAAGAGCCACATAAAGGTAAGTGCAGCGTGAGACAGTTTTCAGCCCAAACTGAACCGACGCGACGCGACGGTGATGATCATAAGAAGATGATGGAAATTATGGATGAAAAATGCGGTCTGCAGTACTATTTTTGGATGGCAATAAAATGTAATGATGTTGATAATTATTAATAACGGTATATTAAAACTAAAGCTACGACTTATACAGATGTACCTACTCATCCTACATTTCATCGAATACAGCTGTTTGTTATTATCCTTTGTTTGACCTATTTAAATCACGTAACACGTTATAAGCAAGACGGCCTCATAACCGCATTACAACAAATAGCCTATTGCAGGCCGCTTGTTCGGAACAATCAAACTTCACCTTGGGACCGTTTTACGAGGTTTTGCTCCGTTTAGCGTAATAAAGAGGTCGGCAACAAGTGTTCCGTTAGAAGAGTCATGGTAAAGGCACGTTAAAACCTTGTTGAGATTTCAACTAAAAGTCATTGAGAAATCGTGTGCTTGGTAGATGGAGAGCTATATTATGAATGAACTTCATATTTGTTTTGTCTGTTATGGAGAATGGTTAACAATCCTCGTATACTCAATATGGCTATTTACCTCTGACAGTTGCAGTCCAAGCATAATCGGTACGACACGAATTTCTACAGCAATGCCAAAAAGGCAGATAAAAAACGCATCTGTCCGTAGGTATTTTAAAATAGAGCAGCCATAACTAGGTACATGTTATAACAACATCTATTTATGTACAAATAGTTGAAATAAGAGGGGAGGTCGTAAACAATCTCTCACAAAGAAACATAAATGCGTTCACAAGTAAATAAAGTTAATCGTGCGTCAATATGACTCATAGTTGTTGAAACATTTTATTTCATACGTAAAGAGCGTATGAATTTCTTGAAAGATACGGAATACTGCACTTAACGATGAAAATTGGAAATGACTCAAGAACCTGGTGGAAATTTTAAGGAGGTATTTGATGAAACTGAAAATTAGTATGGTACTTGATGATGCCCGCGACTTCGTCCGTTTTTTTTTATTCCCGGGGGAACTCCTTGATTTTCCGGGATAAGAAGTAGCCTGTTTCCTTCCCCGGGATGTAACCTACTGGTATACCAAATTTCATCAGAATTGGTTGAATAAATGGGCCATGAAAGCATAGCAGACAGATAGACAGAAACACTTTCGCATTTATAATAATTTTAATAAGACATTTTCTAATCAAATATTGGATAGAATCAGGCGTTACTTGTGGAAGTCCATGGTAATCAAGAAACAAGAAGCTTAATTCACTATAATCCGCCAAAACAGTAAAATCTATGTGGTACAACGTGTAGTTTGCGATATGCACAGCCCAATATGACAGCAATTCCTACTGCCACCACACCACACCACACCACACAAATCCTCCAAATTATTCTCAACGTAAGTTTCACTCCGACACCGGAGCATCCCCAGATGTTGACTCGACAAAGCGTGATTGTAAGTACCTAAAGATAATTAATTATGAAGCCCGCGGCTTCGTCCGTTTATATTTAGGTTTTTTAAATCCTGTGGGATGATTCTTCATTGTTCCGGGAAAATTCATATAAAACAAAAAAGTAGGTAGCTTATGTAATTCGTTCTTACCTTATAAAGAAAGACAACTTTCGTATTTGTAATTAATGTGAGGATTTAGGCCTTTCATTAATGATTTTTTTCGGAAAAAATAAAGTTCTCTGCATCATCACAAAAATATCTACTGTAGAGGGTTTAGTTTGCCATAACGGTAGCAGAGGAACTAGCATATCAGCTTTTAGCAAAAAACTCTTTAAAATTTCTTACGGGCTCTCGGTTCAAAATGCTCAAGAACACTTATCTATTACTGCAGACATCGAATTGCAATACAAAGAAATGTCGTTAAAATGTAGCAAAGGATTGTTACAAGTCTCTTACAGATTCATTACGGTGTAAGAAAAGAATCTCCTTTTAGTTGATTTCTGTGAAAAATCTCACTATAAGTAGGCACAGGTAGTACAGCTGTACTATTACCTATTATGTGCTATAAGATCAAATGTTTTTTTTTTAATTTCCAAACCTGTAATCAGAATCTGTGGCATGAGGAATAATAATAGTATGATGCGCGTTTTTAGCTTTTGCTTATATTATGGAATTGGCAATAGGGAGTCAACTATCTATTTGACCTCCACAGTAAAATTTAATTCTGTGGGCACTAGGTATTATCGGCTGGGAAAACTCCAAAACAATTGATTTACTTACTAAATAATACGTGTTTAGAGCATAACCTTCGTAACTTTATTTGATTAGAACAAAACTCGAAGAATTTAACAATTTATTATTTATTACGAAACTATGCTATGTTAGGAAGAAGGTCTTTTCTATGTGTTTATGTACCTAGATTATTTTTTGGTGTCTTGTACGATGGTGTTACAACTGACATATTATCTAATAGGATAAGAGTCTCCTAAAATAAATAATTAAAATAAAATTTCTTTTGTAACGTTTCATTGACGAATATCTGCAAAACATAGACTGCTTGCATACTCAACTATTATATTTTATAATCTGTGTTTCAGGACTAATAACTGCAGAACCCACACTAAAGTCAAGTACGAGGTTCGCTTATTTGTATGCTTACCTACATGTTACAGTAAATACAAAAATAATATAATTCTTTTTCTCTTATCCATTCCACATGGGCGTCAAACACATCTGCCTTTTAATGACCCCCAAAGGCATAATACTAAACAGCGAACATTCTAATTTGAAGAAGCAAATCGCTCGATGCCAACGGAAATAGACGGCACATGATCCCGCGGGAAGTTAGAGAAAAAACGTAAAGGAGAAACATATGACCTCATTTGTCGCAGGAATTATTTATTACGTTGCACCATTGATATGCGAAAGCAAAGGATAAAATACGAATTATTAAGTTCGATGAATTTAATCATTGTAATTATGTAAAAACAATTTGAAACCAAGTTACATTATCAGTGTAAATTACCATAATTATCATGAAACATTGCCATTTTCATATTCAATAGATACCTACATAAATACATGATTGTGTCTCGCAGCGCACTATTCTTGCTCAGAAATTATAAGCTTATTATAATATTATAAATGCGAAAGTGTGTTTGTTTGTTAGTTTGTTGGGTTATCCTTCAATCACGCCGCAACGGGGCAACGGATCGACGTGATTTTTGGCATGTGTATAGTTGATGATCTGGAGGGTGACATAGTTTACTTTTATCCCGGTTTATTTTATTTATTTAATAATAGCGAGTTTTAGGAAGTGTCATATCTTTGGAGTTTGTACTAGGTATATCAATGTCTTTGATACATCTCGCGTCTGCCCGCTCTTTGTCACTGCGAGTTGTGATTTTAATATCGTCTTTTAGTCTTCTTTAACACTTTTGTGGGAAATGCTAGAGTTTATAAATTGTGAAATATGTTAGAAAATGATACTTAGCTCTATTACGGTTAAAGAACTTGCTAAAGAGTCAGTTTGCATAATTTAAACGTAAGTATAATAGATACGGTTATATAACTGAGTGAAATGTACATAATTGAATCTTAGATTTATATAGAGATATTATAGTTTAAACTAATACTCTCGACCATTCCATAGTTCTATTTAATAATTATTGCACTGAACAATACGTTACTTGCACAGCATGAGGCAACTTTACTCCCCACGAAATGACTAAAATAAACTTTTCAATCAAAAACATAATATGACTTTCGTTACATTCACCGTAAAAATACGCATGTCGTAAACTTGCTTCGTAATTCAATCATTTCCAATACTGAAAAAAACCACACGAGAATAACCATTCGAAAATCAATTGCTACTGTAATTGCAGCCATAATTTGTTGACATTAGATTGCACGATATATATTCTAGTGAATGTGTAAGTTTGTTTGAATTTTTGTATTCGTTCACCAGATGCGCAGACGCATTTGTACCGACGACTAATGACTCTTCGGCGACGATGTAAACACTCGACAAAGGTGCTGTCAAAGTCATCACAAGGGTTTAGGAAAAAAGTGAGAATGAATTTGTTTGCTCAAACTTATTTTCATGTTTATATTAACAGCCATTTCTAAAATCTGGTGTGACCTAGTTTTTTTTATACTCGTTTACTTTTTAATTAGTTTTTGAAGTTTAGAATATGTGGGTAGATTAACATTGCAATGGTACCAAACTGATCTCACACACGACATTCATACTAGAGCTGTACTCTATTATAAATTCACTAGACTAGAGTAATTAAAGTAAAAGAAAAATCCAAACCATGATTTGGCCTAGTACCTGTACTATTATTCTGTATTAATACATCAATTTACGCCTAGTTGTTGTTAGAGTTTCTTTCAGGTATCGACTCTCGAGGACTCTCGGTAGGAAGGAAAGGAAAAAAAACTCCCTCGGAGTTTTTTTACCATTTATATGGAATTATTCTAGAGCTAGTTGTCAAGCGCTTGATAATCCCATACAAATCGTAGTTAAATTGGTCACGAATGGAAAAAAAATCTCCCACTAAGAACTCTGATCCAGAACAGTGGCAGATTCACTTGACGATTCAAAAGAACTTTTAAAAAAAAAACACATTTAAATTTAACTACCCTTGGGACTGTAATCTGAATGTTCATCACGAATATAAAAATTCTTCATTGGAATCTAACTAATTATATCCAAACATCTCGCGAAAAAAATAAATACTAGCTAGCTCACTATTCTATGAAAAGATCTGGTTGTAGTTTACTATAGTGACTTAGATCTAAATGTGTAAAGAGTAGCTGGCAGGGTAGGTATTTGAATTGTCAACAACAGAACTACCCAATTTGTAAAACTGTAACAGAATACACTCACATACATATTTGTTTGATCTATTTTGTTTACGAAAATCCGTACAGCGTTAGCTAGGAACAAAAGAAGCGCCGTAACTCGATACGAGACTTAAATGTTTGCGAACGCTTTATGTTTAGCAAAATCAAACACGAATGGAGTGGAGTTCCGCAAAAATACTAAAATTGATCGAATTTATTCTACTTTCGTAAAAATAGAGCTTTTTCAAGAAATCAAAAAATATGACAAACCTGTAAAGTTCTTTTTAAATTTTAGGGTTCCATATATCGAAATAGTACAAAAGGAACTCTTAAGGCGACTGAGTCTGTTCGCTTGTTCTGTAATTAACTAAAAAATATAGTTCTAATCTAACTACTAATGCTGTAGATAAGTTTAATGAGGGTTCATAAAACGTAAGTCTTTAACGAACACAGTTTTTTAGAAACAACAATAAACCTTTCAAACTTATTTTTGCGGTCACAAATGTTTGAGAGTGTTCTCAAGCTATACGGAACCGTAGGTGGGCGAGGACTTGTTTAATAAGTCATAAGAAACCCCAAAAAGGGGAAGTAGCGGCGAAATTCAATGTAAACAATAGGTAGCAGAAAGTCAAGGCAAGATTATTGGAGAATTTGTTTTAAGCCACTCGGGGCGCTTGTAAATATTTGGTAAGCCTTTCTGAGGCCTTATGTTGAGAATCACCTGCCGTACCCGACGTAAAGATTTGATGCTATTTGTTTTGCTAGGCTTGCAACATTAAAATTGGGTCTAAACAGTTCTATTTATCCAGGGAATATAATAATGAACAGACTTTCTTTATCAATGCAATAAAACAATATACTAATGTGTATTTGCATTAGAATAACATATGATTAAAACGTCACAAATAAAAATTATAAAACTGCGAGCCGATGGCCGCGACTTCGTCCGCGTTCAATTCCCACGGGAACTAATTAACTTTCCCGGATAAAAAGTAGCCTATGTCACTCTCCAGGTCCTCGGCTAAAAATCACGTCGATACGTTGCTCAGTTGCGGCGTGATTGAAGGACAAACAAACATACTTTCACATTTATAATATTATAGTATGATGACCTATTTGATGACGATTTACTAATACTATACTTGCACTTGAAAGAAAGAAAATAAATAGCAGGATATATAAAAGTTTGACTCATTAATTAATTACTACCTCAGCTCAAATACCTACTGACTGGAGTTTAATGAGCCCGTTAACCCGCACTGGAGCAGTGTTGTGGGTCTAAGCTCTAATTCCTTCTTTCCTATGAGAGTGGAGGCCTGTGCCCAGCAGTGGGACGTTAATGGGCTGTAGTGGTGGGAGTTTAATATTCAAGTTTACACATTCACATTGCGACTAGCCTGTGTAAAATTCATACTCCAAAGTCTATAATAAAATCTCCCTTCCTTGGATTCCCAAGGTGTGAATTTGGAACGAATCATCTATTAGGTACAATAACAATTAAAATATCCCTTACATTTGGAAGTTCGATTAATCACAAACTTAAATTATTGGGCGTAGACCGTAGAAAGTCAGACACAAACTAAGTACTAAACCGATATTCGCCTCATAAGACATAACTCTATTTACTTAGAATTACGATCACATCCTCACACATTTCCTTTAATTAAAAGCAAACTCGTGAACGCATGGATTATTCCCCAAACGTGGTTCCAATCAGGCTCATCAACTATTTTACGACTGTCTGTCTGTCTCTCATAAACGCTCAAAAGCGCCGGCCCGTGATTGATAACACGTGCAGCCTTGGCTTGTGTTTCACTGTTTGACGACGTCGCACGTTACATTTCTCGATTAATGTAAGAAATAAATCGGTTTGTTTAACGAGCGCATGTTTTACTATTTAATTAGATTGACGATTTTAATTTTGAAGACATAGCGGTGCGTAGGTTGGTACTCTGGCGTAACAAGACTGGCGTTCTGATTTCGACTCTTGACCCGGTTTATTCGGAATAACTTTTCAT
Source organism: Erebia epiphron (assembly GCA_963932025.1). Taxonomy (NCBI): domain Eukaryota; kingdom Metazoa; phylum Arthropoda; class Insecta; order Lepidoptera; family Nymphalidae; genus Erebia; species Erebia epiphron. Next base: position 12,394,830 of record OZ009958.1, on the reverse strand, counting down.
CGTGGCCTAGCAAGCTTCGGCCTTGGGTAGTTACCACAAAGATAGTATCACCATTCACCAAGCAATCTAGCGTTTTGGTTCGATGCTCTGGAGATAGTAACAGAGGATAACTGTTACACCCTACACCTCGTTCATTCTGGACGACGACGTATTATTTCATCCTTTATGGATGACAAAGTCTTACAAAGTCAAAGTCATTTATTACAATCTTTATCTACTCCAGCATCGAAAAGTTCCAATTTCGAATTTGACAACTATATCGAATTGAACCCTCTTTCGTGTTTGCTTCTCATAACGATACAGTTCGTTGTATGGGAGCTGTATCGTTATGAGTCGTAGCTGTATCGATATCAAAGGCGGCTCGCTCAAAGGAGCGCTGGTGCAGTGAACTCCCACAAAATTTTAAAAAATACATAGGTACTAGGTAAGTATAATAATCAAATAAACTTTGTTATAAACGTTATAAATATTTTTATATAAATCTATTCCCATTGTCATTTTAATCATGAATATCCATAAGTCCCTACCTACCTACTTTACTACTTATTTCATCAATCAACACAAATTTAATACTTGGTATTTTTGTTAAAGTGGAGCGCTTAGAACAGCGCTCCTATAGACGAAAGTTTAGTACAACGCTCTTATTGAAATGTAATGAGAGTAAAAGAGAGCATTCGATGCGAGCGGCGCGTGAGACAAAAGATTTGTATGAGACATTTGGTAAATATGGAGCGGCGCTCCTGACACGAAGTACGCATGCGCGATATTACCCGACTAAATGACATGGCCTGTTGTCACGAAGAAAGAGTTAAAACTCGCGAGTATTTTTTTTATTCGTATTATGCCGGTAAGATGTAAACAAAACACAAAATACGAAAGTAAATTTATTTTGATTTCTTCGCGAGTGCGTCGGATCATTGTACAGTGGCTGGAAAATCTGTATTGTTGTTTTAAATAGTGTACATATTGTGTTGTGTATTTATGTGAAAAAGACTGTGATTTATGTAAATAGTGTAGGCGATTAAAATGGAACAACATAACGTAATGACCGCCGATCATTTACAAATAATTGGTATGCATTTTCTTTTTTTTTAGTGAACTCCCAATATGATCTTTCACGAGCCGCCTCTGATCGATATGGTTATCTTCATAAATAGGATACCTATAGCTTAGCGGCTCTGGGTTCTGGCACTTTTGGTTTTTATTAATTTATAAAGTAAAAAATTATAAAGACGTCCTTGTCGTAGATAAAATCTTGTATGCAACTGTACGTAATTAGTCATTTTAATTCTCGTACTATCCTATTTTGATACTCGGCAAGCCTCGTATCAGAAAACAGCACTCGAATTAAAATGACCCTCATTACGATACAGTTGCATAAATAGCTATTATTGATTTTCTTTATCTATTTTAATAGATGCTTGCTGGCAAGAACTACGAATTACGATATGTAGATATATTAGTTGTGACGTAATATTTAATACTCATTGATGATCGCAGATAAGAAAAATGTAGCTACAAAATTACGCAAAAAAAAAGAAAATTATGCAGAAAAACAGCTGATCAGCAAATCCAAAACCGCAGATTCAAAGTCGCAGTGACTTATTATAATTACATTGGCTTAATTTATAACATAACATGCCATTAATACTGCCAGTAAAAAATCGTGTGTGTGGCACACATTCTATAAATCGGCAGAGATTTAAAAACGAAATGGGAAAGAATTGAAAAATTGATTTAACTGCGCAATGTTTAAAGCGATTTCGCCGTTCGCTCCGCTATTCGATTTCCAATGATACATTGCTTGCAAAGAGGCTTTAATATAAGAGAATTTCTTTTATTCATTCGGCTTTTTAACTATGAATGATGACAGCTAAAGCCTGAAATACACACAAATTGCGACGGAAATAGCACCGCAGGACGTCATACAAAACTCGTGCATCATACAATGTTTCGTTTAGTTAATTAAACTTGAAGTTGAATTTTACACATGTGCACACACATGCACATGTGTAAGATTCAACTTAACTGTGCAATAAAAGTACTGTAAAAAGTATAAAAATTGCAAAGCCGCTTGCAAAATCGCGGCTCATGACTGTTTAAAAAAAATAACACGCAATCGAGCAGGTGGGTCACCTGATGTTAAGTGATTACAGCCTTCCATGAACATTTGCAGTCCCAACGGAACCGCCAATGCGTTGCTGGCTTTTAGAAAAATTTTGTATCCGCTCCTTATCATAGCTCATAATAGTAGGTATTTTGACACACAGGTTGTAGCTTTTTCCAAAAGTTGCATATTATGTAGTGTACATTCACTACACTATTACAGCCTATTGACGTCCCACTGCTGGGCACAGGCCTCTACTCTCATAGGAGAGCGGGAATTAGCGCTTAGACCCACCACGCTGCTCCAATGCGGGTTGGCGGGCTTTAACGATTATTATCATGTTAGTGATAATAACCCGGACCGATGGCTTAACGTGCTCTCCGAGGCACGGGGGTGAAAACCGCCAACTTCCAACTCCGGGCTGGCACTGAGAATTTCTTTATTGAAAAACCCAATACCTAACTTTTATGCCCGACCGGGAATCGAACCCAGGACCTCGTGATCCGCAGTCGACTATGCTAACCACTAGACCAACGAGGCAGGCATGTAGGTACACATGGAAACCTTAATTTTGCGACCATAAGCAGCATGCAGAAATCTACTCTATGCCTAAACAATATTGTTAGTGTAATGTAGGTATGTTGAAAATAAAGGTTGTCATTGCAATTCAAAGTCAGAGGCCCAATTGTCTTTTGATAGCGTAAAACGTATTACTCGAACCGTTTAAGAAGTTCATACGTGCTTTTTGACGTGCAGGCAGCTATGAATTCCATAAACAGGTCGAATTATACGTTTGACTAACGATTGCGATTACGATTTCCTTACACAATCACAAACCGGCAGGGCGACCGCGTATCTTTTGCATCAATCATTGATACATCGCAATCACCTCTAATTGGTTAACACTCACACTATTGGACGAAATCCATTGACGCAGCAAGAATACCATAAATTCAGCCAATCGGAAGTGATTGCGATGTATCAATAATTGATGCAAAAGATACGCAGTCGCCCTGCAGGCTATCGACCGCCATTCCGATTCAACGACTCACGTAACGAACTGTGTTGATAGCTAGTAATTCCTAAATCTAGATATTAAAGTGGCGACAAAGCCTATTTTTCAAGTTGCATGCGTGTTTTGTGTGTGTGGTGCAAAATTTCTGTTGGAAAAATAGCCAAATTTAATATACAAAGCGATAACTCGAAGATATACGTGGACGCATTGAACAATACTTTTTAGTTTTTAGTTAGCAAGATTGCATCAGATTTGCATGTGCCTACGCTCATTACAGTTATGGGAGCGGAAAACTATTGACTATTAGTAAGTCTGTGCACGCCCGATTAACGAAGAACAAAATCCTTCAAGGAATAAGCAACGATAATGGTGAAACATCTTCATCCGAAATCGAGTGAGATGTCTGGTGGCTTTGGCCGTGAAGAAATATATTATTTACATTTTCTAAATCTCAATCTCAAAGTGGTTGGTCTACATGTTTTCATATTATCATAATATCAATTTGTAAAATGATACTTAGTACACTTTCGGCATAAGTAAGTAATTGAAACCACAGTCCTCAACATTACGATGCCATGTTAAAAAGCATTTTGGGAGCCTTTTTATTAAAAAACCATTCCGGTAATAAAGTTATTGCAAAATAAACCTTCGATTCTATTACTTTAGGTCTAATCTTTTTTAAATGGGCAAAAGGATACGTCCGCGTACCGGGCAATTACAAAAATTTAAAAGTAACCGCTTTTTACCCGCTACCAGAGATAAATGCCAGGTTTCTTCCAACCGATGAATCTGATACCAGTATTATGCTGTCAATGATAAGTTACCCTTACTTCGATACGCTTGCCGTATTATTAAAGTCAGAACTCAGAACGTCTATACCACACGCCATTTCTGTCCGCGGACATGTCTTCAAACCGCACGCGGCAATCATCATTACGAATCAATCGACGAAAGGCAGATGTGTAACAGTTACACTTCATCACTTGTCTATACCGTAACGCTATTTATGTTTACAGCGTTGTTGCATTAACAGTCTTAAGTGCTTTATGTAGGGATTGTATTTGCATGGATGTCTTTAAAGGGGTGTCGGAAGTCGGAACGTGTAAAGGGTTGAGCTCAACTAGCTTTCTCGGTATCAGGGGTGAAACGAACGTCTGTGATATTGGTAAAAGATTCTAACGTTGTCCATGAGTTCAAGATAATTTAAAAAAGTTGAAAATTTTCTCTAATGGTGTGTGATAATTAGCCTCCTTCGGTCACCAGTTAGGGGCTCAGCCCACGTCAGACAATCGACGACCGATTTTTGTCGAGATAAATAAAACATACAGATTGCAATATTGAAACGCTCATGTATCAACTATGGTATCACGTCCTACAAAGGGTCGGTCAAAATCCAAATCGACTGATTTGATAGTCAGTGGAAAATGAAAGGTTCGGACATTGAGTCGGTCACAAAGTCGGTGCAGATAAAGTCGGCCCGATATCGACCCGATTATCGGACCTACAAAAAGTATGACGTGGGCTGAGCCCCTAATGCAGTTTGTATAGTCAGGTCAACTTGTATAGATACTTATTTATTAGACTAGAATTATTTATAGAAAATTCTTAAAAATAAAAAAACTGTTCTTGAATCATTCAATCAAATACATACATCAATCAATGTTAAAGATTATTTCGATATTCAATAAAACTCAATACAGATACTCATTGCTGCTTTTACTTGGGACGCTAAAATTTAGATTTTATTTTTCAGTTGTCATGAAGAAAGTTGGTAAAACAGATAAACTCAACCCTGCTGGAAGTCAACGCGTGGATCCCTATATTTAGCGTTCAATTTTGTTGGCAATAGCATCGATTGTGGAGGTGCATTCATAGGAAAATGCTCGACGGAACGGAAAATTTGTCGTGGCTATTATTCGCACTGGCGCTTTGGACGATTAAATTCGATATGCGAGTGAGTTTTAGGTAACAATCGGAACCTGGGCCCGTATTCTCTAACTCAGTGACTATCAAAAATGAAAGCCACTGACATATATGTAATATACATTGAAGGTTTACTATGAAATAAAAAGTAACATTTCATAGTAAACCTTCAATGGATATTACATATATGTCAGTGGCTTTCATTTTTGATAGTCACTGAGTTATAGAATACGGGCCCAGGACCGGTTTCAATCACACCACTGTGAATGGGAACAATATTCGAACTACAAAGTGCAAATGAAGCATGAAATACTACTGTTGCTAAATGAATAAAAGATTTATTATAAAAAAATATTATGAATATTTTACTACTAAGTATTTACTTTCATCATTTTTAATAATATATATTTTTTAAAAGTGTGGATTTATCAATACAATATACCTACTTTTTTTAAAACGGTGTATAATTACCTTATGTATCAGAAAAATTGTTTCCCTTTAGAATTGCCATTTTTAAGTCGCTAGTTTGTATTAATTAAGATTATTTTAATTCCGTTTGTGCATCTTGTATTTTATTGGAATACTATAATAAGTATCGGATCAAATGATTTTTTTTAATCCACTACAAGTTAGCCCTTGACTGCGATCTCACCTGATGGTAAGTGATGATGCAGTCTAAGATGGTAGCGGGCTAACCTGTTAGGGGCATATCAAACCCATACCCCTATTTGGTTTCTACACGGCATCGTACCGGAACGTTAAATCGCTTGGCGGCACGTCTTTACCGGAAGGGTGGTTACTAGCCACGGCCGAAGCCTCCCACCAGGCTAGACCAGGGAAAATTCAGAATTTATAAATTTCTCAACCCTAACGGGGATTGAACCCGGGACCTCCGCACGTTAAGGCAACAGCACTCAAACACTCGATGAGGCAACCGAAAATATCTCATGATTTTAGTGATTCGAATAGAAACATTCATCCATTTCCGTTCATGGCAAAATAAGTGAGAAATTAGAAGAAAATATAATAAAAAAGCTGTAGTAACACATAAAATACTCTTTATTATAATAACGCTGAAAAGTCAACTTTCCAAATAGATAGGCATTCATAATTTAATATCAAATACAACAACCTAATTTCAGAACGTAACAAAGTATTATAGCTTCCGGGAATCATCTCGTTAGTGATAAAAATGGTCACAAACATTGTGTGGAATGTTAACATTGCTGTTCTCTCCCGAAAAAATCTTTTCTTTTTATCACATCAAAGTCTTCTTCTCCTAATAACGGGAACTCGATAATATTTTAAGTAACATCTGAGGGGCAATTTATGTTATTGAATTATTGCTTCGAGATCATAAACATTAACGTTTTGTCATGTTGCGTTAGTGCGTGCTCCACATAAAAGTGTGTTACGTCTATATTATGTATACCAATTTTTTTTTGGTGTTCTTAGATTAATTATTTTTCCTCCTAGTGATAAACTGTTCCTTTATAGAAACTACTTCGAAGCTTTTGCAAAGAAAAAAAATTTATGAAAGAGCCGCAAAAAAGTATTGTGCCACTGATTATGCTAGGGCTGAACCTTAATTGTGGTCAGCGGTGGCATTCTAGGGTTTAGGTAAGGCAACACAGCAGAACATCTACCTATTCAAGAAAGATAACAATTTTTTTGCTCTTAGAAATAGCTCTTTAGCGACGCCCATTGGGACGTGCTTAAGAAAATTTTATAGACGAATGTTACCCGTTTATGTGAGTAACAATTCAATTAATAGGTATATGAGAAATGAAAAGGCGTGATATGCTTGTACAGATGGTACAAATGAACGAATTTTAAACAGACTAATTAATTATCAGACTGAAATACAAAAACGTAAAATCCTACGAGACAATACTTGCTTGTAATAGGAGTAAATAACAAAGATCTAATAAATCTAGGAAACCCCTTTGAGCCCGCCTACCACATTGATTAAGCTAACCCTACACTCGCTCCTTACTAATGGGATATGCACTTCCTCCAATGTAAATAATGACCCCCAACCCCTAAGCAAATAAGTTGTAAGTGGAAGTCCAAATATTCATTTTATTGTTCAGTCATTTTATTGTTCAGTGCACTACAAGAACAAAGGACAAAGGAGGTCTACGAAATAATATGATTAATTAAAACCTTATTGATTTAAGAAACAGGTAAATATTACTAATTACTGCTACAATACAAAAATAGCTACCATATAAAAATAATTATTTAAAAAAAAATTAGATTTCACAAATAAAGTTGTCGATAAGTAAAGTTGTTGATAAAGCTAATTGAGAAATCCAGAAAATAATCTATATATATAAAATTCAAAGTCCTGACTGACTGACTGACTTATATATCAACGCACAGCCTAAACCGCTAGGGTTAGAGACTTGAAATTTTGACAGTAGCTTCCTTTTGTAACGTAGGCGCTCACTAAGGAAGGATTTTTCAAAATTCCACCCCTAAGGGGGTAAAATAGGGGTTGAAAGTTTGTATGAAAGTCCGTCATTTCTCAAGTTATATCCATGAAACTTAGTATATGAGTTATCGGTAAAAAATAAAGAAATACGTGTTTCACAGTTTTTCAAAATTCCACCCCTAAAGGGGTAAAATAGGGGTTGAAAGTTTGTATGAAAGTTCTTGATTTCTCAAGTTATAGTGATGAAACTTAGCATTTGGGCTAGACGTACGTGTTTCACCATTTTTGTAAATTCGACCCCCAAAGGGGTGAAATAGGGGATGAATGTCCTTTATTTATCAACATATTTTTCAAGTTATAACAACGAAACTTGGTAGGTATTTTGGCTTTCGGTATAATATAAAGAGGTACGTGTGTAACAGTTTTTCAAAATTCCACCCCCAAACGGGTAAAATGGGGGTTGTAAGTTGGTGTAAAAGGCCGACGTTTTTCAAGTTAAATAGCCGTGAAACTTGATTTTTGGGCTACCGGTTTAAATTATGAAATACATAATCCACAGTTTTTATAAATTCTATCCCAAAGGACGTTAAATAGTCCTTCAATTACGCCGCAACAGAGCAACGGATCGACGGTTTTTTTTTTGATGGGTTCTTTTTATCCCGGAAATCAAGGACTGCCACTTGAAAAACTTATGCCACGCGAACGAAGTCGCGGGCGTCCGCTAGTCAGGTTATAGAATGTAAATTACGAATATACTTTTAGTAGTAACTTAAATAGGTATATAATATATTTTCTTCACCGTGGCACACTTCTAGTTTCATTATTGTTTTTTCTAGGGACTAGGTTATAATTGGAATTGATTGTCTATTGCTAAAAATGAATAGCGATTTAAATTCAATTCTAACAGATAGTAAGTACATACATGCATATTAAATCAAGTGCTTGTACATCATCTCAATTGTTTTAAAATCCATACCGATAAAATTAAAATTCGTTGTAAAACATTAAAAGGCAAACGATAAAGTCAAGACAGGACAAGCGAATATAAATAAAGACGGCGCTTTGTAAACACTTTGTCATTATGACAGGTGGATTGGCGATATCAACAAAACGCCTTGAAAATATGCCACTGCGGCGCCTTAGTATAAAGTTACAATCTTATAAAGGAAACAAATCGAATCGGGACTCAAAAATCTTGTTCGGGGAGTGAGATATTATTTTTATTCATTGGTTAAAATGTTTTCAATAGACATGATAATAGTCGATAAAGCCCGCCAACCCGCATTGGAGCAGCGTGGTGTGTCTAAGCTCTAATTCCTACTCTCCTATGAGAGTGGAGGCCTGTGCCCAGCAGTGGGACGTTAATGGGCTGTAGTGGTTAAAATTTTTTCAAACAGCATTAGGTAGGTACCGGATGATACCGTTCATTATAAAATTTAAAGCGTACCGTAATTGTACCGTATAGCTTTATTTAGGCTTTGCATTATATTGTTTTTTAATCCTCGTAAATTTTGTCACAGACAAGTGAAGGGTAAAAAATCACACGTGTGAAATAATATAGAAAATACAAACTTCTTATGAGTCCATTTTACTATTATCCTTCAGCTATTTCAGAAGATTTAAAAGAAAATAATAATTAAAATAATACTTGAGGAACATATTTTTAATTCAATGTACTCGTACTATATATTTCGATTTTATTACAAGCACTGCAGATATAAAATGTGATAGAACCTTAAACATTAATTTACGAAAATGTAAGCCTTTTATAACTTCATAGCTAAGGTAAGTCTACACAAAGCGAATAAAATAACTGTACAATCTTCATAATCCCGTAGTCCTACATTTAAAATCTGCTTAAAAACTGTGACGATTGCAAGAAATTGCGGCTGTTTCATTCAGTATTATGCAAGTTCTGTACTTTGAATGAGTAATTAGATCACCGGCGTTGTCTGCAGTTTAAGAATATTCTGGATTCATTGTAAGGAGACTGTCGACCACTCCACTGAAATAGATTCAATTGGGCAATTTTAGCACAAAATTACCAGTTTTTTGCTTTTTTCCACTACAAGCTAACCCTTGACTGCGATCTCACCTGATGACAAGTGACGATGCAGTCTAAGATGGTAGCGGGCTAAGCTGTTAGGGGTATAGTCATATTAATCCCATACTCCTATAGTCGGTTTCTACACGGCATCCTACCGGAACGCTAAATCGCTTGGTGGTAAGTATTTGCCAGTAGGGTAGAAGCCTTCCACCAGACAGATCACCAGACAGATTTTAATCACAGATATTTTACTATAACTATAGAGTTAAGTTGTTTGTTAGTCTACTATCATCATCACTACAGCCTATTAACGTCCCACTGCTGGGCACAGGCCTCCACTCTCATAGGAGAGCGGGAATTAGAGCTTAGACCCACCACGCTGCTCCAATGCGGGTTGGCGGGCTTTAACGATTATTATCATGCTAGTGATAATAACCGGGACCGACGGCTTAACGTGCTCTCCGAGGCACGGGGGTGAAACACCGCCAACTTCCAACTCCGGGCTGGCACTGAGAATTTCTTAATTGAAAAACCCAATACCTAACTTTTATGCCCGACCGGGAATCGAACCCAGGACCTCGTGATCCGCAGTCGACTATGCTAACCACTAGACCAACGAGGCAAGTCTACTATACTTAAGTCTTTTTGTAGTCTATTGCTACTTAGATTTCTATACACTGCTTGTGAAAAAGTAATTTGCTATTATTTTTATTATGTTTAAAAAATTGCTTTCATTAAAATTAAAAAGCTGTACTATAAATATTACAGTTTCTTTTTAAATTAAAATTAGTTTAAAAAAACAATATTTAACCGCCACCTAGCGTAAATAATGTTGAATTGCGATCTGCAGTGACAGGTTGCACGATCGCTCTTAACCAAACACGTTTGTTAACAAAAAAACTTGCTATAATGGCCAATGAACCTGCATTGTATTGTATTACAGCATTGAGGATACCATTATACATAAATAAATATAAGCATTTTTATTAATACTTAGCTGATTTCCGGGTTGACTACAGTGATGCAAGAATCGTAGAATCTAGAAATAATAGGTTTGATAAGAATATAAATTCGTTTAAATTATTTAATTTGTAGAGTAATTATCAAATTTTTGTAGTAAGTAAATATTAATCCACGAAATTGTTATTCGATTTATTTTTTTTAACTTGACTTTAGCATTATAAGAAACTATGTTTTCATGACATGTAGATTAATTTATTCGACATAACCATTTATTAAGAACCTACAGAGAAATAATATTATATACGATGGAACTCATTGAACGAGGATTGACATATTTTGCGTTAAACTAAATTTTATAATTTTATTACAGTGCTTCACACACGAGGATAGTTTCTAAACTTACTTAAACATGCATATCAAAAATTCCGGAACCAGCAGGATTTGAACCTGCGTCTCTCTGGGAATCGCGCCCTGAGCGCCTTGACCACTAGGCCACGGTTCACTGGACTGACGGTTCAGACTGGATTACAGATGCATATCTCAAATTTCGGCACTGGTAGGTAAGTGAACCGTGGCCTAGTGGTCAAGGCGCTCAGGGCGCGATTCCCAGAGAGACGCAGGTTCAAATCCTGCCGGTTCTGGAATTATTGATATGCATGTTTAAGTAAGTTTAGAAACTCTCCCATTTTCTTTAATAGGTAGTATAATTATTAGTGAGGGCGTAATTAGTTTACTTATTTAAGTTTAGTATGCTGATTGTATGAAAACAATTATATTGTTTTTCTACATTACAATGACGTTGGTAATAGTAAATTACATTATTACTTCAATTTTGTTAATGATATCAAATGGTTTGTCAAATTGGTTCCCAAATAATGGCGTTTAGATGTACCCACTAAGCAATCTTCAATCTTATTAATTGTATAATTTATTTTCATGTTATATCACAGTCGCATAATATATATCTATCACAGGGTAATAAGTTAATTGGTGAAGACGCGGCAGACGGCATGAAATTAAACATGACAAAATTGTTCAGACACAAAGAGAAATTACAGCTCCCAGATACTTTCGTCCTAATTAAAGCAAATGACAATGTACAGACAATCTACGGGGGCACCTTTTATCGTCATGTCGTCGTGACTTGCCTGTCTAGTCGAACTAATGAGTAGTGATTTTTGTTGTCTTATGTTGTACTAAGTTTGTTTTTAAAAGTTATAAAGTTTGGTATTAACGCTAGATGACACTGGCGTTTGCACTTCCGATAAATTTACCACACTTTGAGTAGATTTTTAACACATCTTGATGCGTGAAATAAGGCGTACTCAGTAAATAAAGTGATTTAAACCATACTTTATTCGGCATTTATCGGTAACTAAAATAAGGTACCTAGGAACTTGTTTTGCTATCTAGGACTTCAGAGTCGTTTCGATTTGAACACGAATTACACCATAATTATTATTGAGTGTAGATTATCTAAACTGTTAATGCTTATTCTAAAAATTAACTCAATTCCAAAATCAATTGTGGCAGAGGCGGTATTCGTGCCTAAAAAGCATCGATAATAATCTTACAAAATAACTTCAGTGTTGTTTAATTCCATCCTAATACGGAATAACAAAGGGAAGTGAATACGAGCAGGGTTCGTGACGAAACAATAATTTTGTTTTGATAATTACGTTACCGAAGTTGAGTGATTCGTTTTGGTTGATTCGATCGTTTTCAATTTCGTTATGACAGCTGCCCCAAAGCGCACGTTATCTTGAAACTTGAAAGTAGGCACTTCCTTGGAAATAAGGGCTATTTTTAAACAGTATTTTACAGATATCATAAATCCAATTTATTGTATTACTTTTGTTGTGTGTTGAACTCTTTCACAGGTTTGGAAAGTATATTCTTCAACATTAACACTTTTCAAATTAAGTTTAACGGGTGCAATCATCTATTTTCATTTCATACGGCATTTCATCAGCAAAATTAAATGAAAAGTGTGAAATAACTCTTTGGAAGGAGACAAGCCCAACTTACCTATTCAATATAGGTTGATTGTCTAATATTACTGCTCTAGAGAAAGCTTTAGAGCTGAGTTTTCCTACAATAGTCTCTACCTCGGAGTAGTTATGTTACCGTACCTCTTTACCAACCACCTTCTCATGATTTTGTTGAATAAAAATCTGAAACTTATAAGAAATATAATAACCGAGTGTATAATAAGCATTAAAGCACATACTTACTGGTTCTAAAAAGGCATTATTTACGACGTTCGTAATATTGTCACAAACCGAGCCAGTGTATGATATTTACAGCGTAGATGCAGCCGCTTAAGAAATGATCACAAAGTGTGGAGTGCATTTATGAATAAATAAAAAATGTTTCATAAAAATATGCATCGTTTATAATTAAAAAGCAACAAAATACCTTAACTTAAAATTGCAAACACAAAGCTGTATAATCTATGGGTCTAGAGTATATTGCATAAGCAACATTGACCAGGAAACTAGATGGATAGCCGATTTAAATGATCTAAGCGTCTATGATATATGATAAATAGAAGGGTCCCGAGTCACGAAATAGTTATTTAAAAGCAGGTGATTGGGTACTCGTACATACCTATAACAGCTGTAGACCAACACCATGCACTTTTTATAACTTACACTTATCGATAAAATATTATATTGCATACAACTGTGACTTATATAATTTCACAAAAATATGTATTTATCATACATACTTTTCTATAATTATTTAATGAGAGAGAGGCTTTCCCGAGCCATATACCATAATATTGCCGGACTGATAATACCTATAGCTTTGACTTTTTAATTTTTATACGCGAGATTGCTTTCCGATTTTTTGAACACATAATGGTTAGCCTAGGCTAGGGAATAACCCTCTTATCAATAAACATTGTACATAGCGGTGGTTTAATTAGTAAATATTTTTTGGAATGTCACAAATCATGCAGAAACGTTACATTAAGAAAGGCCGTAAGTGTTTAGCAGAATGATCTCTTTATGATTTTTGAAAAGCCCGCTCTATAGTTAGCAGCATTGGTAGTTGCCAGCGCTGGTAATACTGCCAGTAGCTTCACATTACAGCCGACTATGCTCGCCACACCACTGCACATAACTTACAATAGTTAACTAATAGTGTTATTATTTGCGTCGAGTCGTTAGGACGGAGGCGTGAAATAATGAGGCGTATAATCATTTACTGAGTATCTTGGTGAGATAGGCGGATTTAGTTTAGAATAGTCGTTATTTAAGGTGGAGCTTATGTATTTGGTGCATTATAGTGAAAACAGTCTTAATTTTTTATTACTGCAATATAGCTGGTCCCTACTCTGGAAAAATCATTTTTATTTTTTTTATTGTTTTACAAGTTAGCCCTTGACAGCAATCTCACCTGATGGTTAGTGACGATGCAGTCTCAGATGGTAGCGGGCTAACCTGTTAGGGGTATGGCAGTTATATTAAGCCCATACCCCTAGTCGGTTTCTACACGCCATCATTCCTAAACGCTAAATCGCTTGGCGGTACGTCTTTGACGGTGGGGTGGTAACTAAGGCCAGACCAGAGAAAATTCAGAAATTATAAATTCCCAAATTGACTCTGCCGGAAATCGAACCCGGAACCTCCCACTTTAAGACAACAGTGCTTAACACTGCGCCAAGGAGATCGTCATGCGCCAGGGAGGTCGTCATGCGCCAGGGAGGTCGACTGTGTTTATCCATGATTTAACTAAAACTCCACTGGTTGTGAATTTGGATTTGTTTTCGACACAGAAGAAAATAAATACGACAAACTTACAATACGGAAGGGATAAACGAAAAAGGGTAATCTGAAGGGTTATCAGTAGCAGCGCCTTCCGAAATATGATGATAGAGATTTAACCACCGTATTACGATATAACCGATATTAGAAGTTCTATCCAAACAAAGTAGACATCCTTAGAGCCTAACCTGCAACATAATTTTCATTCTTACCCAGTTAACGATAAAGTTGATAATCTAATAGTAGGTCGAACTCGATTCCGACTTTTGTCTGATGTCATACCGAATGATGAAACCTTTATGACAGGGTGAGCTTATTACGTACTACAAAGTTTAATAGTGCCTGTCTAGGAACACTGGAACACGTCATACAAAGTCAGGTCGATTGTACCTATTGACTAATACTATATACCGAAGTTATAATTTATTATAGTCTAGAATTATTCTACATGTTCAGTGTTCAGCGAGCGGTTTTTATTTCTATCAGTCAAAATGTAACACAAACCGTGAATTTAATGAAATGAAACTAGATGATGCCCGAGAGATCGTCCGCGTGGATTAAGGATTTTTGATTCCTGCGGGAACTCTTAAATTTTTCGGGATAAAAAGAGTATAGTATCCCACGGAAGTATATAAGAGTAAGATACAACCTTCCCTGGGATCCAAACTATCTCCGCACCAAATTTTATCAAAATCGGTTGAACAGATGGGCCATGAAGCGTAGCAGATAGACACACTTTCGCATTTATAATATTAGTATGGATTGCGAAATGTCATGAGTTAATAAGTATTTATTCCTTGTTATAATGTTGGACGTCTTATAAATTTCAATTGGGGCCATCGCAGTCAATTTCAATTAAAGTCTCAGCATGACCACAATTATTTCAATAACAATTAATAAATCTACGGTGTCATGTTCGCTGCAAGTTGACCGAGATTTATGTCTGATATCACAAGGGTTATGAAAGCGGACTAAAAGGCTCTATATGGACATCTAGGAAAACTTTTACCGTCGTACAAATTAGGTCAGGTTGTCGTGTTTAGAATAGGTTTATTAAATGTTGGATTTTCTTCAAATTGTTTTTATACGTCAATAGCGCAGAATACTAACTTTATAATAGTAACAACTGTTTATAACAGAAACAAAAACAAGTTCAAGTCCAAGAAAGTTCAAAATATAATAAACTAGATGATTCCCGCGACTTCGTCCGCGTGGATCAAGTTTATTCGATTCCCGCGGAAACTCTTCAATTTTCCGGGATAAAAAGTAGCCTACGTCCTTCCCCGGGATACAACCTATCCCTGTACCAAATTTCATAAAAATCGGTTGAACAGATACATTTTTTCGATTCCTGCGGGAACTCTTCAATTTTCCGGGATAAAAAGTAGCCTATGTCCTTCCCCAGGATGTTAGCTATCTCTGTACCAAATTTCATCAAAATCGGTTGAGTAGTTAGGCCGTGAAAGCGTAGCAGACAGACAGACAGACAGACAGACAGACACACTTTCGCATTTATAATATTATTATAGTATATAGTATTATAGTATTATAGTATATAGTATTATAGTATATAGTATGGATTGAACTTGGCTGTTGTAAAACTCTCATCCTAATTTATTTTGTAACCTAATCGTGAAATCCCTTTTTTCTATCCATAGTAATATTATAAATGCAAAAGTGTGTCTGTCTGTCTGCTACGCTTTAATGGACCATCTTTTCAACCGATTTTGATGAAATTTGATATAGAGGTTAGATAATTTATATTGAGCCTTATATTAACCTTATAATATAACACAGTAATAATAATTTCCAAACTCCACTCGAAAAGTCAAGGTTTTATAAATCCTTACAAATTATTAATACGAGAAAATGTTTTTACTACTTAGAAGATTGAAAAATCGGTCCTGATTCCTTTAGATAATGCCTTAGCTAAAACCTATCACATATTGAACGGGTTGCTAATCTACTTGAAAGCTGTAATCACGCGAGTAGGGGCATGCCTCGTTTCCTTTTAAATAGAGGACCCCTTTCTTGACCAGTGCAGATATACCTACCTACTTCTACCAGGATAGATTAAAGTAGGTCTAGACTTTAAGTAATGCAGGTGCTACTACATCTCTTTAAAATAAAGTTTAGTAAAAATAATGTTTGGTTTGGTGTCAGCATAAATCTCAGTTTTTGGGGTAAAAGACGCAATTTTACCTCTCGTTACCTTCAATTTTACCAGTGATAAAATTAAAAAACTAGGATATATATAGGATGCTTGATAATATGCTTTTGGATGGTTATAAAGGTTTAGGTATTACTGTGTGTGTACATGATGAAAATATCAGAAAGAGTAAATCCGTAGGAAGAACCAAGTGAATTGACATAGGCTAACGATTCATAAAGCGGCAATAGCCGGGGTACCTCTGATCACCGATAAACGAAGGCCCATTAGGTGAATAGTCGACATTAAAGATGTGATGTGGAAATCCCAGCAAAAACAAAAAATCTAATTCTAGCGGTACGTTCAACCCCATGGTTTTATAATGTATGCCAGAAAAATAATTCCTACCACATGTAAGTCTACATTATGTTAATATTTAGTTAATATTCTACCTGCTACGGAAAAATAGAAAAAGAGTGAACTTCGTTACGCAACGGGCGAGCGCAACTCTATTTTGTCTACCATGTATTCAGTGAAATAAACTTTAGTGTAGAATTTCACATTAGAGCATGCAAATTGGAGTGCGATGCTATTATTTGCTTTCAAAGTTAAATAGCTCTCGCTAGTGGCTTCTCGGAAAAATCAGGGAGAGATATGCTCATATGGAGTCGAATACTCGTAGGGTTCGTTGGGTAATGGCAATGAGCGGATTTTAATGAATGAGCGGATGAGATCCTTTGAATTCGATCCTGAAATGTATTGATGTTATTTTCCAACCCTATTACTTAGTTTGAATTAATTTTTGTGTACCATTGACTGGAATACTTGGGTCGACAGAACAAAAATGTAAAGCTTTTTCCTATACCTTACTACCCAAATACTTAAACTTGGTAGAAATACCGGTACCAAGTACCGGGCCTGCATGAAGTTCGTAGACATGGTCTATTTATAAAGTTGTACTCTCACTTTGGTAGGTTAGTCCTACTAGGCTCTCATACCGTAGAGATTCTAATATAATATTATAGTTATATATATTAATTAAAAGCTCTACTGGCTTAGTCTCCACCAGACCCTATTATTAGGATTGACTACAATCATAATATTATGAAGAGACATTTCTACACGATATTATAATATATGATTTAAGTATTACTTTCCCAGTAATACTCGAACCAGTATCAACTATTTACCAGGATATTATAACCCCTGTAGAGATCTGCTGTAGCCCCCTTCTTACCTATCATTTCTTAAATTAATGGTTTGGGGTTTTGGATAAACTGAGCATTCTGTTTTCCTTTATTTCCCTGACTGCACGGAAATCTGTCAAGGACCATTTGTTGCGAAGTTCACGCATCATAAATCTCGTATGTGTGAAGGGTTGAGCAAAACTGCGTGGGTGTTGTTTAAGCGCTATTAAACAAACCAAAAATGTGTTTATGGTAATTCTTTCTATACAAAACTTCTTGGATGTTGCTTATAAGTTTGTGTATTCTCGACAAACTGAGCTTAGAAAATTACGTTGAAACCAAGTATAAATAAGCACTTACTTACATTTAGTTATTTTAGATTTTATGGTTTACTAGCTGATGCCCGCAAATTCGTCCGCGTGGATTTAGGTATTTTTGGTTCCCTTGGGAACTATTTTACTAATTTTCCGGGATGAAAATGAGCCTATCTGTTATTTCAGACTATAATCTATAACTGTGCCAAACATCCACTAAGCACTAAGTATACTGCAAAACTTGTTGTATTGAAAACCACAATGAAATTATAGACAATTTTTTTTACTAGGCCTACTTGAAATAATAGAATGAAACGAATTCTGAAATACTTAATTTGTAGATGTAGGCTTTGTAGGTACGAGGAAAATATCGATTTGAAAAGAATGATTCTTTGGTGGAAAAGTTTTACGGTGACCAAATACCGGGGCATGGGCATGGAATGGCATGCAAACATGCAATAGGGCATGGAAACAGGATCACATTGCTATAATATGGTGCAGGAGACTAACGTAACGTAACTATCATTATTTTTAATGCAAAATAAAAAGAGCAGAGCGATTAATGAGCGAAATAACTTACAAACTATATTTTCACATGAGCATTGATCACAACAATTAAACCGGCGGCGGCCCCTAGTTTACCATAATTTGCCCATTTGTCCCAATCGTTTACACTCGACCGGCAATTTACGCGTTTTTGTCCAAATAAATTTATGTCGTTTCGTTGATTTTGCATATGGACATTCGACATTGATGTATACCAATACCAAAGATATGCAAGAATTTAAAAATTTACAAAAAATCCAAAAAAATGTTACCTACGTATTGACTGAAAGAGATATGCTGTCTACACTATGTCTTATCATATCCCTATATATTCGATCTTATAATATTACTAAAAGCAAAAAGTTTGGGTGATTGATGTTTGGATGTTTTTTACACCTTCACGCCATTTTGAGTATACCCATTTTGCTGAAAATTTGAATGGATATAGATAGCTTGTACACCAAACGAACACATATAGACCCATTTTTCGCCCATCAGCGACTGTTGGTAATTATTGACGGTTTGTGAATCCCGGAGTTCGCGGGAATAACAAACCTTTATTCACTTGAATTCGCGGGCATCATCCAATAATAAAATAAATTATAAACTAGTAAACCTACCTGTCTTGATTTTTTATATCAACATGAATAAGAGGCACAAAATATCACCCTCAATTTCATATTGGTATCTGGCTAATCATCGACGCACGGTACAGCTGACTGATTAAGCAATTTCTCGCTCCGTCAAACACGCAGCCGTACCCACATTTCATAACAATATATTACAGAACAATATGTAATTTAGAACTTCCTCTTTACCTAACAAGTTTTAGAAAAAATTGGTGGATACAGGTATAATTTAGGAATTAGAATGGTGTAGTTACACATCAAGTGAGTGCATAATTTTTTCGAAGCTTTTTCAAAGTTTCGTTTTAACTCCTACTTTACAACTCGTTCTCTGTAATTATCGAAGATGTAAGTCTTATCTTGGGTATGAGTCACGAATAAGTACTTTCGTGTATGCGCTATGCGCTTTTTGCTACAAAATCATAAAGTCATATTTCAGAGCATTTTCACATCACACAATTATTATTTACTACTAGGAATTTTATAAAAATATTAATTACAAAATCCATACATTATAATAACATTAAAATCTAAATTAAATCTAAATTAAAAACTAAAAACTAAACATCAAAAATATCATCTATGCCGCTGCAATGAGGCAGTGTGCCCAGAACGCTGGCTGCGTTACCCCGCTGAATAGCCAAACTTATATGTTGGCCGAGGTAACTGCCAGCCCTCCGGTCACCTGTGGACTCTGTGAGACGAAAAGGATTTAGCATCTTCGCCCCACGACCCCAGGGTTTACTATTAGGTATAAATTTATTAAAAACCGGTTTTGATATTGATTTTGCATTATTTGATTTTGATATTATAATATTATAAATTATTTTCCTTTTTCTTCCAAAAAAATTGTAGTATCTAGTTAATTATGAAATTTGTTAGAATGTGGCTAATTTCGATCAAGTTTGAACCAATATCCGGGTCACAAAATTACTAAGGAACTCGATAATATCCCAAGATACCAGCCCCGGGCGAGGAAACCCAACTGCCGCGAATTCCAAAAGAAAATTAATTAAAAACTTAATTCCATAATATAGAATTTTTGGGATTAGCTAGTACCTATTTTGCTTGCGAAATATTTCATTACGTAGTGTATTTCTCATCATCCTGTTAAAATATCAGCTCGAGAAATTGATAAAATAAAATGGAAACGGGTCTTACTAATTACATTCATAAAACTTTTCTACAAGTTTCTTGATTTGCGAGTCAAAATACTTATAGAAAACTCTACATGATCAAAGTAGGAATTAGAAGATGTACAGGTCTCAAAATGCGGAGTTCGATTCCAGCTAGGTACCCCACGCTTGGTAGGTACTAGGTAATAAGTCTCTTACTAGGCGGATATTACCATTACAAAAGACATACTTAATATCCATATCCCAGTGATTTTAAAACTGTGAAAATCAGACAAATCAAAAATACTTAGTCAAAGACAAAAAAAATAGCGAAAACCTTGATAGACGGCCCAGAAGCAGGAAATGAATTCCATAATGAAAAAAACATTAATTTCAAAAATAATCACGAAATACTTAAAAATCTCCTACAAGAGTCACTTAGTATTCCGTACCTTACTTTATTTTGCATTCGAGGCAGAAGGAAACCAGCCGGCTAACTCCGATCGAAAAAACATTTTCCACGTCCACTCCACAAAGTTCTTAATACTTTTGTATTGCGTTTTAATTAAGGTGAACTTTTTCCACAGCTCTATAATTCAAATAAAGAATTCTAGATAAAACGAATTGATAGTGAAAATTAAAATATAACTCAATCCGGATCAGTTTAATAGTAAGTTATAATCCATACTAATATTATAAATGCAAAAGTGTGTCTGTCTGTCTGTCCGTCTGTCTCTGTCGGTCTGTCTCTCTGCTACGCCTTCACCGCCAATCTGTTCAACCTATTTTGATAAAATTTGGTATGGACAAAGTTTGCATCCCGGGCAAGGACTGCGTTTTATGCCGGAAAAATAAGGAGTTCCCACGGGAATTAAAAAACTTAACTTAACTAACGTCGCGGGCATCATCTAGCATTATATATGCGAAAGTGTATCTGTCTGTCTGCTACGCTTTCACGGCCCATCTGTTCAACCGATTTTGATGATATTTGGTAGAGGGATAGCTAGAGATTGGCAGAAGTTATGCACATTGAAATGACAACAACAACTTGCTAATTCTGTTGCACACAATTTCTAAATTGATATGCCTATTGATATCTATTACTATTCCTTTTCAGCATAGAGCATTATGAAAGGGAAAGTCATAAAATTGAACCAGTCATTTATTAGTTTAGAGATTTTATACAGTCGCTGTAGTAGAAAATGCGAACAATCAGGAGCCTGAGCACAATCGTTGCGACATAATATCTCTCTCGCAACTTTTGCAAAGATTTATGGATAAGAAAGCTGCAAGACGCCGTTGTTAAACTCATTGTGCTTGGACTCATGCTCAATTGAAAATAACCACCTTATTATTAGCAGCGGAAAAACTTTTCTAACACTTTCTTTGTCTAAGGCACGGTGTTGTTCTTTTGTGTTCTAAAATTAAACGTCAATCGATACGTCAGAGCCAGCCGTAGTTTGTTATTTCAATTATCGACACGACCCCGATGAAAATTTTCTAAAACATGCGTCTTTTATGGGAATTTTTAATTTCGTCACCCGTTGTGGCCCCGAGCGTTTCGCTGGAAACTATTAAGTTGCTAGGAAAAACAAGAGCATGTAGAATTTCCAATAATAACTTGGAAATTATAATGGAATATTTTTTTATGATACATAATGAAAACATAATAAGGCTGAGTAAAAGACTAATTAATAAGGACTATGAAGAATAACATCGTAATAAGGAAACCTACTAGCCTGACAGTTGTCCGTATTGATCTCAAAGTCTACCAATCCACACTTAGTCAGTTTAGTGGAATATGGCCTAATCCCTCTGGCTGATACCCGTGCTCATTTATTATTGGCCGGTTACAGGATGAGACCTAGGTTGAAACTTGAAATCATGAAGTTGGGGCTATGGTTCTCTGTAGAACTTAAATAAGTCTAGTCAGATTTTCAAAGGCCACTTCGGACTACCTCAGCAATGACATGAAAATTAGCAGAATAGCACTGATGTTCGTTTGATAGCACTTGGTTAACACTATAATATTTATTTGTATAATTCTTCATACATTTTGTTGTAGTCACTTTTCATTACATACTTCAAGGCGAGTATCAATGCGTCTAACTGCTTATACGCGTTGTCTGTCCAAAGTAAGTGTGAACACTTAAAGTTGTAAGGCGTGTCACACTGGAATTACCTTGTCGTCTGTCACCTGTTTTATTTGAAGTCAACAATCAAATTCAATTAATTAAATAAAAAAGTAATTTATAAAAAACAAAAAACCCGACTGCTTGGATACCAAAAAGTATAAAACAAGACATGAATTGAAGTATTTCATTATTATCAATTTAAATCGTATAATATTAATAAAATTTATCAAGGCGCAGTCGCACGTTAAGGTTAGCTATTGGACGTGCGACTGCGCCTTGATAAATTTTATTAATATTAAACGATTTAAATTGATAATAATGAAATACTTCAATTCATGTCTTGTTTTATACTTTTTGGTATCCAAGCAGTCGGGTTTTTTGTTTTTTATAAATTACTTTTTTATTTCAAACTTTTTTGTTAAGCATTTATCGTAAACAGGCGGCGTTTTATCTGCTCGAACTAGCACCTATTACCTATTCTGTGGTAGCACCAAAGGTACTAATAAGTATTTTGTATGAGAAGTAGTAATAAGCAGCGGATTAATTTATTCGTAATGACGAGCGGTGATCATCATAACCATCATCAAATTTGCATCTGTTATAATGCTAATATTAATTTAGTAAAGTTCGTAAACCTGCTATTTTTCCCAAAAATATGCTCATTAATTTTCGAGAGTCCTATCGCATTGACGTCACGAGACCTCGGCAATGAACGTCGGCCACTTACGAAAATGCCCGTAGACAATGAAAAAAAAGTAGATACTTATTTTTAAATATTTTCAAAAACACAAATTGTACGTAGTGGACGTATTTATTTATTAAGTATTTAGTTTATAGCTAAGTGGACTCGGAACTAATATTTTAATAGACATTAAAAATGTTAGTCGGAA
The DNA here is from genome assembly GCA_963932025.1 of Erebia epiphron. Classification (NCBI taxonomy): domain Eukaryota; kingdom Metazoa; phylum Arthropoda; class Insecta; order Lepidoptera; family Nymphalidae; genus Erebia; species Erebia epiphron. The sequence continues at coordinate 12,371,603 of OZ009958.1, read as the reverse complement.
GTTATGTTAGTTGAATATGCGCTGCATGTGGCATTGATGAATGTATTGATTGATCGATTGAAGGAGTACAAAAAATCAAGTTTTTTTAGACTTAAGTTATGTCGTCACATTAAGATTAGGTATTACAATGATGTGTTACTACCGTAATAATATGTGAGAGTACGCCCCACCTTCACCCTTACCTATCCGCTGCCGGCCGCGTCATTTTCTGTTGAAGGTTACTGTATTTCTACGAGATCTCATAAGATAGTCATTTAAATTGAATGCTGTAAAGGACAATTTTTGTCTAAATTAAATACTTAAGATGAGTAAGATATTTATTTTGATAAGGAATTATCGATTAATACCATGTTGATAAAAACACCTTCGCAAGTAAAGCACTGTTTAGGCCAAATTGGAAAAACATAAAAATGGTTATTGTGAGCCAACCTTAAAAGATATATAAATATGCTATCGCGGACTTTTTTTAGAACTTTTTGAGAGGAACGTTTCCACTATACATTGTTGTCGTGTAATTTTAACGATTTAGGCAGCGCACGCCACGTAAGCTCTCAGATGAGATGATTTTTTCCGACTTAACTAACATTATTGCAATTTTCGTAAGGATCTCTAATTTCTTTGGAAATAAAATATAGCCTATTTTACTTGTTAATAATGTAGCTTTCTATAAGTGATAAAAGTTTTAAAATTGGTTCAGTGGTTTTTGAGATAATCCACCTAGTTTGATAGATATAGATGATATGAGTAGGAACTTTGAACATTTCCTTTGAAACCTCGTAAATCCCAAATTATCATTTACACGGAAAAATGGTTTGAGGAACCTAGGTATGATTTTAAAAGACCTATCTAACGATACCCCACTTGCTTATAGCCTATCGATTTTCATTTATTAATTGGCTTCCAGTCGACGCCATTTTGTTTTTCTCAAATTCGGCCTCCGTTGTTACACTCTGAAGACTAAAACAAATCTATTAGTGTAATTACTATCAAAATGGGTTCAGCCGTTTTTTTCTGTAATGTGACACAAAGGAATACAACCTTTGAAACCTCGTAAATCCTAAATGATCGTTAAAATGAGAAAATGATCAAGGAAACCTAACTATGATTTTGCAACACCTTTTCATCGATACCCCAGTTGCCATAGTCCATCGACTTTTATTTTTTAATTTGTTACATTGTGGCTTCTAGAGGGCGCCATTTTGTTTTTTCTCAAATTCGGCCTCCGTTGTGACACTCGGAAGACTAAAACAAATCTATTAATGCAATTATGTACTATCAAAATCAGTTCAGCCGTTTTTTCTATAATGTGTCACAAAGGAATGCAACCTTTGAAACCTCGTAAATCCTAAATGATCGTTAAAATGAGAAAATGGTCAAGGAAACCTAACTATGATTTTGCAAGACCTTTTCATCGATACCCCACTTGCCATAGTCCATCGACTTTTATTTTTTAATTTGTTACATTATGACTTCTAGAGGGCGCCATTTTGTTTTTTCTCAAATTTGGCTTCCACAGTGACACTCTAATGATATATTCGGCACAAACTGGTGCAAGAATCATCAAAATCGGTCCACGCGTTTAGGCTGTAGCTGCCCTGCAAGGAACATACAAACATATATAGACTGATGAACACATAACCCTGTGCGTTCCGCAGTCGGGTAAAAAGTGTTAAACAATACTTGAGATTCATTTGCCAACTTTAAACTAGCACAGTTTACAAAGCTTTGTTGAAAATTACGTCGTCGATTGACTCGCAATCGCATTTTAAAAACCTTTCGCAGCAGAATATGCAAAATACTAGAAATGGCAAAAGTTTTCCCCGCGCTCGAGCATTGGCCAGTCTCATTCCGAATACCCGATAGGGTTTGACAATGCACATGCAAATTATTCTACAAAGACCATTTCTGAACGGAAAGTTTAATGGGATCCGCTGCCTCAAGTTTAGTCATCCCTGCAACAATTATTTCGGTAAGGGACTCAGAACTCTTAAAAACGTAATAGAAATGGCACGTGCTACTGCTAGTTCTTGCAATTCACGAGCACGTGTGAACTTTACATGTGGTCATTTGCACATTGTGTAAGTGTGTGTGTTAATCGTGTGCACAATCACGTACACGTACACATTAAGAGCTATGTACGACTTAGTAAAATACATTGATTTACCAATAAATCGATGGTTAAATACAACAATGAGCCATGCGCGCTTATTAGAAAGAACGCGAGTTGCCTATGTTCGCAACGCACCAATATTTGTCCAAAGGTTTGTATTAAAAGGATAATAATAAGGGAATCAAATTAAGTATAATCTGTATATTAAGCGTTAAAAATCTTAACATTGTATTAACGTTCTCAGAAATAACCCATGCTCTCAATTGATGAAGAAATAAACCGTTATATAATTATATGCAATTGTTCAAGACAAATAATAGATATGCGCGAATTTTCACAATTCTTCGAAAGAACAGTAAAAATATCTGTCCCAAATATTTTATTTAGCATAAAAGGACGTCTTTTTTACCACAACGGACGCTGATGTTTTACTAGACACAGTATGAGCAGCGATGAGCTTACGCTACTGCTACTTCTGAAACAATTCAAGGTTCTATGGTACGCTCATTCTTGTTTATGTAGGTTCCTATTTTGACCATAGTATTCAATGAATATTTATGTGAATAGAGAAAATTCGCTTTAAGCTATTAGTGTATCTTTAAAAGGAGTTCCGAGTAAATACGGTTATAAAGTCTGCGAGTTTTATATCCCGTTTATAACATTTACTTATTTTCAATACACATTTGTAGGTATATGTCATTGCTGCTTTTGTGACACTGGCTATAATTTTTTTGAAAAATTCAATATGGCGGCTGTATAGGTAATGACGCCATTTGCAAAACGAGACATTACAATGCTAATGCAGTCATGTTTATTTTTATTTTTTATATAAGTTGTTTATGAGAAAAGTTTTAAGGTCCATGAAGAATTTTGCACAGCAAAACATGTTACTTCTACACATTAATTCAACATACAGCCTCGACTATGCTCAAAATTAATAATCCCTTCTTAGTTTCAATTTTCATAATAAAGTTTCCACTCTAAATACTTACTCTATTTGTTTTCTTCCACGCGGGCGTTTCAATTGCTTTCTAAAGTTTGATATTGGTTTTTATTGAGCCAATTATTTTAATCAATATAAATTGGTTAAGTTATAATATTAATTATTGAGTTTTCCGAAAAATGTGAAAAGAGTTATCCTTGTTGGATATAACTTTTCTTATAGCAATAAAATCGCAAGCGACGCCCTCCATAGAGTTCGGACTTTTCAATAAAAGTCAATTAACTATCTATGCATTAAGTATTGAGGGACGAGCCTAGTTGTGACAACACAAATCAGTCGATTGCGATTGTCAAGCAACGTTGACCCAAGTCGGTAACTGGATGGGTGACCGAATTTGGAGGTTTAAATTTAGCCTTTTCGTTTCCGCCGTGCTTCGGAGTGCATGTTAAGCCGTCGGTCCCGGTCACTAACATCTGATAATGATTACAAAGAACCCAAAAGTTTAAATACTCTTGGTCGGGTCGTATGCGGAAGGACGTGGGAACCTATCGCATTATCATCCAAAGAAAACTACTACCATTAATTGATTAATGGAAAGGGGTCACGACCCTCAGCAATGAGGAATACGCCACAGAGAGAGATTACGTATTAGCAGATTCTACGTGCAACTAGATAATAATATTTTTTGAAGATGCCCGCGATTGTCCGCTAAGATTTAGGATAGAAAAATTTGAGATTTTCAAACTCTAATTTTCGGATGTAAAAGTAGCTGTCTCAGGAATGGAAGCTATGTCTGGACCAAATTTTTCTAAAGTCGGATGAGCGTATGTCGTAAAAAAAGTGTCACATACACATCGAATTTTATTATATTATAATTAACCTACTCGAAAATTAATCGATCTTCAACGCTTTTACGGCCCATCTATTCAACCGATTATACCGGGTATACCTAGGTTACACAGACATGCACTTTGCATAGGCTATAATACTTAGCACTACTTTTTATTTTCGCATTATAACGCGAATTATTTACAAAACCTATTCTATAGGATTTCAAAGCTCAGAAGCGGCAAATATATCACGATGTGTTGTGTAAGTACACGAGTTGACGTGGGTGAGGCTTTTCAAAGCATTTACACGGTGCATTGGAAATCTGCTTTGCTAAGGACAATAATATAATCACGTACATTGTACCATAATATACTTAAACTAGATGATTCCCGCGACTTCGTCCGCGTGGACTAAGTTTTTTTCATTCCCGCGGGAACTCTTCAATTTCCCGGGATAAAAAGTAGCCTATGTCATTCCCCGGGGTATAACCTATCCCTGTACCAAATTTCATCAAAAACGGTTGAACAGAAACATTTTTTTGATTCCCACGGGAACCTTTGATTTTTCCGGGATAAAAAGTAGCCTATGTCCTTCCCCGGGATATAACCTATCCCTGTACCAATTTCATCCAAATCGGTTGAGCAGAAGGGCCGTGAAAGCGTAGCAGACAGACAGACAGACAGACACACTTTCGCATTTATAATATTAGTATGGATTAGTATGGATTTAATTTGAGGAAAGCATAAAAGGTAATATGCGCTTAAAAATTACCTACTACGATTAATATTTATTCGGGTGGTAATATGGTAGAAATACAATGTTTTAAAAGTAACATTGATTATATTATAGATAATATATCAGTCAATTTATTTTAGTTACGAGAGAAGTGTATTCCAAATGAACACCATCAAGCGGCAATGAAAAAGTCTCAGAAAAATTGTCTTTTGATGAAATACATAAAGATTTACAACGAAATAAGAACCAAATACCTACGGAAATCTAAAGAACTTTCCGTCAATGTTAAACCAGTAACATGTCATCATTAAATATTCAGTTCCCATAACATTGGCCACGGAACACGTAGTCATTTTATTATGCCCTAACACGACCTCCCTTTTTCAATATAAGGCTAAACCGTAAAATTTTATTTTATACCGGTTATACTTTGTTCATTGAAATACTCTACGTGTTATGCTAATATTCCACACAATTCCTGTATCACAAAGGCTAGCCCGTATTGTGGAGTCGCCTACAAATTTGAATAAGTATTTACAGTAAACAGGGCGAAATGCATTAACGTTGACTTAAATTTTAAAAACGTCACATAGAGTGTTATGTATGGCCTCTTAAGCGCGTCTTGATATCATTAGGGCAGTTGGATGTAGAGCAACCATATCTATCATAACCTAAGGATTTTCTTCTCTATCGTCATCAACACGTGTTAATAATTTACTACCAAATCAAAGATTCATATTTTTAGTCACATTTTATATTTCAACTAGCTGATGGCCGCGACTACGTCCGCGTGGATGGAGGTTTTTTGGGGAATTTCTTAGTTTTTCGAGATAAAAGTAACCAATGTATTCAGACTATAATCTATCTGTGTGCAAAACATCCAGATCCGTTCAGCCGTTTGGGCGTGATTGAGTAACATCCATCCATACATCCATAAAGATGTTTTGTGATACTAGAAAACGTTACAATAAAACTTGGCAGGTGTTGATCCACACTAGTAAGGTAGATAATTATTAATTTACATCTAAATGAATAAGTTATTTCTTTTGTTTAGATTCGGGTCTTGTTTTTGTTAAATTGTATCAGAAATAATGGCTGCATTTCGATTATGTGTACTGTGAATTACTGGGGTCACGTCACGCTTTTAGGACCTTGATGAGGCTGCCCCACTTCTGCAGCCCATATCAGGAATATTTGCAAATGACTTGATTGCTTCTTTGCAACCATGCGCAAAAGATGCGCATCCCTTGTGAGTAGCCAGCACCAAGGGATTCCTAAGCATGATAGCCAACAGGCTAGACTTCTGCTATGTGAATCATTGCTGCAGGGTTTGAGCTGATCTAGAAACCATGTAGTTTTACTTTACGGTACTTTACAAACGGTTTACTTAGTGATTTTCTTACGTAGTTATAATTTTAGTATAATAATATACTTAGCTTAATACCTCTATGAGTCACTTGAAATAAACTTCTATTTATTTATTTTGTTAGATTTGAAAAAAAAACCTGAAACAATTAATCACTTATGTCAGTTTACCAGGAATTCATAAGATTGTGGTTACCCTCTGTACAGAGACCTCTCGGGAAAGATTAAGACTTGGACCGCGTTTCTTCCACGAAGTGTGACAATTCTTTTATTCTCTGAGTGTTAATTCTATTATTTAAATAGCAGCGTAGAGACGTTGGAATTTCATTAAAATTTTTAAGCATTTAAACTAAATTTTTCTTGTGATAGTTCCTTACTTTTTTCAAAAAATATATAAATAATAGTAAAGTAAGTAGTATATTTTTTTATCCACTACAAGTTAACCCTAAACTGCGATCCCACTTAATGGTAAGTGATGGTGTCGTCTAAGAAGGAAGCAGCCTATCCTGTTAGGGGTGTGGCAGTTATACGTAAACTCATTGAAAAATCTTATTACCATGTAAAGGACTACTTAAACGACAAGGAAGCTTTGCAATTATTTGCTCTTGCTTTGCTCTGATAGTTCTTAATTAAGATGATCTGTGAGATGGTGATAAATAAACGGTAATAAAAGAAAAACCCGTCTGAGTTTGTTGTGGGCTCTTCTCAGACCAGGGCGCGTTTGGAACCCTCGTAGTTTTAGTTTTAAGATACCGTAACCGATTATTTTCACCATCATGTTTTTAAGTAAGTAATTTTTAACGTCAATAAGTGTACCTACAGTGTACCTATATTGAATAAATGATATTGAATATTGACTATTAAACCCATCGGTTAATATAAGTATAACCACCAATCAGTTTCTACACGGCATCGTACTGGAACGTTAAATTGCTTGGCGTCACGTCTTTGACGTTAGGGTGATAATTAGCCACGGCCGAAGCCTTCCATCAGGCCAGACCAGAGAAAATTAAGAAATTATAAATTCCCAAATTGACTCTGCTGGGGATCGACCCAAGACCTTCCACGTTAAGACAACAACGCTCAACAATGCGCCAGGGAGGTGATATCGAGGCCTTCCTCGATATCACCTCTCATAGAGATATCCGAAAAATTTAAGAGTTCCCACGAGTTTATAAAATCTAATCCAACCTAAGTCTACGGGCATCAGCTGTTTATAATGATAGGTAAATTACTTTTATAAACTGTTTCAACCAAGATTACTTATAACCAGCTGAAAATACTAATATTGTCGCTACTTAAAACCATAACAATACAATACCTAAGCCAAACAATAACACAGTAAGTTACGGCCGCTTACGAACACAGACGTCGGCTATTCAAGACGCAACAGCCTTTAGCTCTAATCTCAGAACACTTCTGCTGTTTATCTTGCCTAGAACTGTCTAGCTGTAGCCGGCTTAATCCTCTGGCATACAGCTTGCATTATTCAAATAATTTAAAAGGCCTTACAGACATTAATACCCACTGCTGAGGTACTCATGGATACGAAACCTCGTAGAACCCTTTAGTTTTCAACCGACTTCAAAAAAAGGAGGAGGTTCTCAATTCAACTGTTTTTTTTTTTAATGTTTGTTACCTCAGAACTTTTGACTGGGTGAACCGATTTGGATGATTCTTTTTTTATTTGAAAGGGCTGCCCCGACTTCCGCTTTAGCTGATGCCCGCGACTTCAAACGCGCCGATCGAGGTTTTTTGGTTCCCGCGGGAAATAGCCTATGTTTTAATCCGGGCTATTATCTATCTATGTCCCAAATTACAGCCAAATCGGTTCAGTAGTTGCGGCGTGAAGGAGTAACAAACATACACACTTACACACACACAAACTTTCGCCTTTATAATATTATATAGTATATAGTATAATAATATAGTGTGACTACAAGGTACCAACTATTAAGTCTTCTGAGCCTATAGTCCTAATCTGTTTCCACATGGCATCGTACCGGAACGTTATTACTTCCAGCTTACAGTGGTAAGGTGGAGGCCAGTGGGCCTAGCTACTATTTTTAAAAAAACTCAATGTATTCGGAAAGATTTACTTGCATACCTTTTAAAGTGCACTTGGGTACTTTTATCTACTTTTATTCCTATGAGGATGAAGATTGCACATACAGATTCCTTTTAGAATTTAATAAAATGAACCACGGGCTTATTTAACTCCGACGGCCACAATAAAGTCGGTTTGTCGTAAGAGGATAAAGCGGTAATTTCGCTGCAATAAGTTGAAGCAACAAAAGGCTCCACGGCCAACGCCTACACTTGCTTCACTTGAAACACAAAGCAAACTGTATACTTTCATAAACGACACATAAAAGTTACTGGAATAAAGTGTTATGTTATATTATATCTAGCTTATGCCCGCGACTACGTCCGCGTGGATTGAGGTTTATGGTTCCCGCGGGAACTCCTTAATTTTCTGGGATAAAAAGTAGCCTATGTGCTATTCCAGACTATATTCTATCTCTGTGCCAAATTTCAGCCAGATCCGTTCAGCCGTTGGCGCGTGATTGAGTAACAAACATCCATACATCCATACATCCATACATCCATCCAAACTTTCGCATTTATAATATTTATTTGATGTATTATGGTATGCAGTAGGTATGAGTAAATAGGCTCAGGTTGCCTAAACAACTTTTTGATCTTTTACAGCGATGTTCACTTAAAATTTATAATTATGAATTTAAAATAACTAAAATTATAATAATTTAATACACTATTCTGTTACATTCAAAACCTCATCTCATCATCATCATCACTACAGCCTATTAACGTCCCACTGCTGGGCACAGGCCTCCACTCTCATAGGAGAGCGGGAATTAGAGCTTAGACCCACCACGCTGCTCCAATGCGGGTTGGCGGGCTTTAACGACTATTATCATGTTAGTGATAATAACCGGGACCGACGGCTTAACGTGTTCTCCGAGGCACGGGGGTGAAACACCGCCAACTTCCAACTCCGGGCTAGCACTGAGAATTTCTTAATTGAAAAACCCAATACCTAACTTTTCATGCCCGACCGGGAATCGAACCCAGGACCTCGTGATCCGCAGTCGACTATGCTAACCACTAGACCAACGAGGCAGTCAAAACCTCATCTATATTATTCAAATTAGTAAAATCTACTTACCAAATTGGATTGAAAATTGAAAACCTGCGAGTTCACAATAATGATATTATACAAACAATTAGTTAACAAGCTTGAGTATGGTCTGAAATAAAGCAACGATACGTTTTCGATCCAATCGTATCATCACATACCTACGGCCCAAGCCCTGGTGGTACGGTGAATCACAAATGATACCACATAATTCAATATAAAAAATACTTTTTAAACAACCGACTTTAAACTCCCGCGCCAACTTTACAACAACAAGCACACGCTATACAAAGTACTTATTTTATTGTTGATATTATAAAAACCTCTCGACCGATTTCGATAAAATTTATATGGGACCACATGAGAAGTATGCTCTTTCAAATAAAAAAAGAATCATCCAAATCGGTCCACCCAGTCAAAAGTTCTGAGGTAACAAACATAAAATAAAATAAAAAAATACAGTCGAATTGAGAATCTCCTCCTTTTTTTGAAGTCGGTTGAAAATAGTGTTGTAACAGTAACCAAAACCAAATACTATAAACGCTCCCAAATCACAATCTAGGCCAAAAAAATAAAAAAGAGCTGAAAATTTTTGTCAATTCGCAAATTGCCCGCTTTAACACGTGCATCTGTAAATGTCATCCAATTTATATTTATGAATATTATTACAATATCAAATAAGAGACATGCAATCCACAGAGTTCAATCCCGAAGCTTAGCTGGATATCGAATTGCAAATGGCCACGGAAAATGTAGCATTTAACGCTTCGCCAACTGCGAACGACTTCCATTCCTTTGCGGTCTGGTCTCGCTACAACGAAAAAGTCATTATTTGATATTCAATTAAATTTTTTATGAATTATTAAATTTAATGTTGTCACGAAAAATAATGCTTATCTTCATGCTTTTATTATATTTAAGAAGGTCTTAAATAATGATTAAGCTACTGATGGCAGAAGTGAGTGCTTTTATGGCAAGGAAGTGCTTCGTCTTCGTCCGCGCGGACTAAGTTTTTTGATTCCCGGAGGAACTCCTTAATTTTTCGGGGGATAAAAAGTAGCCAATGTGTTTTCCCCGAGATACAACCTATCCTTTTTTTTTGAAAATATAACAATAGAACTTAATGCTAGCTAGCCTAACCTAATTACTATATAAATCATGCCCGCGTGGAATGGTGGCAAGAATACTGGCTGCATTTCCGCGCTGGACAGCCAGGCTGATCCTTTGCGCAAAAAATGAGCCAGCCCTTCTGTCACCAGATGAGGCAATTAACCGCGGTGAAATATCTCGTAAAAAGTTTTTGGCACTAAGACTCCATGGCCCCAGGGTCTCCACGGCAAACGGAACAAATATGTAACTCTCTATGAGAGAGGCATACTTCCGCCGCTTGCCGGTTTCAGCCTTTTCTGCTGCGGCTCCCGGCCTTGATGCTGTCTCCCTGATATGACACGGGGCCAATGTGTCAACGCATGTTGCGTCCCACATTAGCGCCCGTCTCCGTTCCCAGGGAACCAGCGTCAATCCATCAGGTCTCTTGCCATCATCCCGACTTATCCCTGCCGGCTCAATGAGCGCAGGAATATCTATGGTGGCAAGAGCCCTTTTGATCGTATCATTGAGAGAGCCATGCCGAAAAAGCCTACCAGCGCTCCTTTGGCAAGAGAGTCCGTGAATTCCAAATTTATCAACCTCTTTTCCACACGGACATCTGTGCTCGTAGCACAGGGATGCTCCCAATCTGAGACCTAGAGCCACACGAAAACTTTCATTATCTAAAAGAGTGCCGAGATTTTTTGATGGCAAGGCATGTAGCCAATACCCGGATTCTTTTTCAGATAAGGCTAGAAGCCTTGCTCGATCTCTTTCACTTGTAAGATTTTAAACCAAATTTGTATGTGTCAGCCGAACCAACGGCACATCCCAAAGTTTTTGTGTGAAACATTCCTTCGGGATGTCGTCATTGGGACACCTGACCTTCCAACTCTCTAGGGCCTCTGTGGCATAGATCAATGAAACTGAATTGGAATTAAGAATCTGAGAACTAAGCTCTTTTAACAAGAGCAACACTGGAAATTTTTCTCACGCCGATGCCACCATACTTGACCGGTAAAGTAGCTTGATTCCAGGACTGATCATCAAAAGATAAATTTAGAATTTTTTCTAGCGTATCTCTTAAGGTGGCATCCATGATATCGAGTAGTCCAGGAAATTTCCAAATTGGGCTCGCACGGAGAATATAAATTAATTTAGGTACAAGGCAATATTTTAGGATCGAAAATGCTATGTGAGAATTTAGAGCGCCCAATTTGTCAGAATGTGCCGAAAATGTTCTGACTTTTTTGTCCAAGATTGGTTGTATGGCTTCGTTAAAAAGAGGAGCACCAAGAAGACAAAGTGAATGTTTATCAAGAATCTTAATATTAGGGGCAATTTCGTTAAATAATTCAGAGGCCGATAATATTCTATCTTGCGATAGTTTTTCTGTGAAGAACAGTTCACATTTGGAAAAATTTAGTTCTAAGCCAATTTTGCCAAATTGTTGCTTAACATTGTTAAGATCTTTTAGAACGTCATCCACGTTGCCTCCAATGGTCCCATCGTCAAGATACCATAATATGTTAAATTTAGATGTTAAATTTGAGATATGGTTGTGGATCCCTAAGCTGAACAGGGCTGGACCTAAGGGATCCCCTTGCTGAACACCTATAGAGGACTTAATATCGCCATCTCCAAAAAATAATTTGGAAGCAGAGCTGTAACATTGCCAAACATACGGGTAAATTTCGGGAAGCTGTGTTGAAACTTCGTTCAGCAGAGTTGCCCTGTCCAATGAATTAAAAGCATTCTTTACGTCTACTTTCAGCAGTACCTCAACCTCGCCATTCGCTAAGAAAGTACGAGCCGAATGCACTGCTGCCTCACAACCACCTTTACTGCCAAATCCAACTTGAATAGGTTGAAATTTATCCTTTAGGGTCGAAACTATGTGTCTACACGCTAATTTTGATGCCAATCGGCGAAAAGTGCAGCCAACAGCGATGGGCCGGATCCCACCGTCCTTTTTATTAAAAGCACAGAGCCTCGCACCGTAAAGGAATGGCAGAAAGGATGAATTTACCTCGCCAGATAACATAAAATTACAAAGTCTGGTAATGTCACTCAAAAGCGCCTTGCCGGCGTCCCCAGCAGTAACTCCCACAAGATCCTTTAGATGTTGTGGTGCTATGCCGTCCATGCCACCAGCAGAGCCACTGGAGAATGACATTATCGCAGCGTAAGTTTTTTCATCCTTTATCTGTAAAAATGAAACGTTTGAAGGTGGGTCTGGAAGCAAAGAGTCGGGATTTGGTAAAGGATGCTTGTCACGTAAGGCTTCTAGCGTTTCATCATTAAATGGAGCCAGCGTATCATAAGAAAACAAAATGCGGGCTGCGTTTTTAAGATCCCCATCCATAACCTTGTTTTCCACAATTTTTTTCAAATTATAATTTTGTGTTCGAAATGAGCAGTCAGGAATTTGGAAAACGCAATCGACCGAACAATTTTTTTTAATTTTGAACATAGCGACCCGCTTTCTGATTTATCTACTGAAAAATGTTTATATGAAAACAAAAAAAGATTTTGCCAAGCCAAAAGTGAATTTGATAAAATATTTTGGATTGTATGTGATAAGGATCTAGCCAATGATATTCTCGCCCCTCGCGGAATGCGTTTTATTAAAGGAATATTTTGACTATACTTTGATAATAAAATTTCGAAGGGGACCTGGTTTTGACTTCCTGTTTGCGTTTGATCGCACATGAAATCTGGGCAAGTTAAAGAGCTTGCTGGTGGTCCGTGACATCGTGCGATATGAAGGCCTTTACGACCTTTAAACAGCCTGCCATCGCTACAGTGTGGGCATTCTATGTACTCAACTTGAGAAGCACTAGGGATCATACTTCACAAATCACAACACAACAAAATAAAGAAAAAACGAAAACACTACACAATAGCGTCTATAAGCGCGCGAAGCCCCGGCAACGGCAACCAGAAGGCCTGCAGAGCAGGCGACTGCCCGCTGAGGCCCCTGGAAACCGCGACACCGCGTGGCAACGCCTCGCTCTGAAACAAAAACGACTGTTATTATCGCATATCGAGAAACAGTGAAAATAATACCACGGGGTATTTCGCGAATAAGCGCCAATTTGATGCCAATAATAATCCAAAAAACCCAAAAATAACGTATTTATGATATTAGTATGGATATTATGGACTAGCTGATGAACCGCGACTTCATCTATCCGCGTGGATTGAGGTCTTTTGGTTAGCGCGGGAACTCTTTAATTTCTGCAAAGAAACTGCAGTAAGTATCAATATTAAACTCTTGTCTTGCAAAAATTTACATCTCAGGCTACTTTGCACTTTAATTGCCACAAAAACATAAAAATTTGTAGGTGTAAAATGCGACTTAACGTTACTGCGGGTACTAAATTCGCCGTAGAAAGCCAGCACCTTACAGTGACTGCAATCAGTAGGGCCCACGCGGCTCTGTGCAGTTGCGACATAGGGCATTTATTCTACTGGGGACTGGGGTGGTTAGAATATTAACAATAGTTAAGGTCCTCCTACGGCGAACACTGCATTTGCTAGATGAGATTGCGAAATAGAAAACAAACTCAAGAGAACCGTATTGACCGGACCGGTCAATCGAGTTGATTACTCACGTTACTTTATTTAGCATATTCTTATTTTAGAAAACTAAACTTTTATACAATATACCATAATACATACTAGGTTTAGTCTGTCAATATATTATATTTTTCTTCTAAATTCTAAAACAGTCTACTGAAATGAAAATGGCTTGACATTTTATGGTAAAACTAGCTGATGCCTCCGACTTCGTCCGCACTGATTGAGGTTTTTGGCTCCCGCGGAACTCTTTAATTTTCCGGGATAAAAGGTAGCCTATCCAAACTTTTGCATTTATAATATTAGTATATCTAGTATAGCATGGTAATAATTGGTTCACAACTTTAACTATAACAGTTCCATTGAAACCAGAGTTGCAGATTAAAATCATAATATCTACCGTAGCGAAGCATTGGATGACCGCAAGATGGCGCTTTGTAATAGATTTTAAAAGAAACTAATAAGACTTCAAACATTGTTTTCTATTAAATAATGCGCACGAATTCGTCCGCGTGGATTAAGGTTTTTTGGTTTTTCACGGGAACTATTTAATTTTCCGGGATAAATGTGCTAAGTCAGATTACAAGCTAAGTATCTTCATATCAAATTTGAACCAAATTGGTTCGGTCATTGCGAGAATTTACAAACGTCCAAATTTATAATGTATCTACGAAGTTGAATAGGATAGTTCCGTTCTATCTAATATATTATACCTATGTATTTTGTGCTTCTTTACTTTCCAAAAACGTGATCAAATTACACATGTGGCAGGGAAAGGCATCTTACTGACGCCTTTTTTTTTACTCTTATTTTTTTACTGACGGAATTTTTTTAAACTCTTCAATCTACCTGCTATTGCATGTATACCAATATCATTATTACTAAGCTTTCAAATACCATAATAACTAAGATGACTATGTGTTCAAGCACGCAATAATTGAATAACCCATCAAGCCGCCCCTAACTTTGAGTAGGTACACATAATATCCGTAGGTACACTAATCTACCTAATTCTACGCCCATTAAAGCTAAGATGTATTTGCGTCTGGCGGAGGTACCTAATCGTATAATCTACTAGTACCTACTACCTACTAGTGACTTGTAGATACATACACTTAGGAGCAATTGTATAATCTGGATGCGAGTGGAACGCCTCAGTAATGCCGCTGTGCACGTGCGCGTCACGTGACTTCCCGGATTAAGCCAGCAGCGGATAATTAACCGAACAAAATGCTATCGCTTACGATCCATGGTGTTTACTGTATACCGCCGGTGTTGGACGGAAAGGGTGATTTGAATAGAACGTACACATAATCTGATTTATTACTATGTGGTACGTTTTTGTGGTGGGATTAAACTTGGGCTCAACATATTACGTTGATTAAAAATATCTTTTGTTTTGCTTATTTTTAATGAAAATATCATTTAATATCGTTGTTAATTTCAAAAATTAACAACCAATCTAATTTTGTTTACGCGAAGGTACTACCTACACCAATGTCAAGTGTAGTCAGCCTCATTTATATGATGATCGCATATTACACACGGACCGCATCGCTTTGTGCGCAATGCAATGAATATTTTTTCATACTAGAAAATGTTACAAAAATGAGTCGTCAAAAACGACAAGTAGGTAGTTGTGACGACGTGACGTTGGTATATTTTGTTCATTGTATCTATTTATATGCCCTCGTTTAGCGACCTGTTTATGAATGACCGTTTTATGAATAGTGACAGATGACTCGCTCTGCTATGGTCATTCGAATTTTCAGCACTAAAACAATTGCTAAGTTTTTGCGATGTATACTTACGAGTAGTTACGAGTAGTGCGTGCGGGTGCGGGGTGCGGGTATATGCGAGAATCTTTAACGTGATATTGCCGTCTGAAGGCTTTAGAGGGGTGGATAAATATTAGGTGACATTACAGAGTCTGGTTGCTCTGAGCTCTCTTCAAAACGTTCTACAAAACAAATTGCAAAGCCTCCTGGATTTGTTTTAATATACGTAGTCAGAAGTGTCTTAACATTACACGAAATTAAATTTTTAATGAACTTAGATCTTTTATCTATGCCTTTAAAATGATGGCTCTATTTATAACCGACCCTTCACGATGATATTTTCTTTTCTGCCTAATTATATTTTATACTTGACGACAATGACAATGGTTGATGGAAAGCAATGATGAGGTCAATGTAGGCCCGCGCATGCTTCTATGTTTCGGGAAAGACAGATGTAGATGTCCGAATTTAAATGGGTCTCTGTAGCCTTTTTCAACTACATGCGGAATGCGGAATGCGGAATGCGGAATGCGGAATGCGGAATATATGGTATATGCGGAAATCAGGCGTAGAGGCAAAAGGAATTAATAAGAATCTAAAGTACAACTTTTACAATTTAATAAGCTCATTCTGTAAAAATACGTTACATAGGTACGTCTTCCTTCAGTTTCGTATCCGTTGTAAATGTTCTTATGTTTACAGACAGTAATAAAAAAAAGGACTGAAACTTATAGGAGCCCGGTACACAGTCAATCTGGATCGTGATCCGCGATCCAGATTGATCATCCATCATGGATTGAGATCCAGATTGATCGTCTGTCAACAATCGAACGACACGTCCACACGCCTCATACTCGTATGGATTGCGATCATTGATTTTGAACCGCGAATCACGATCCAGAATGACTGTGTACAGGGCGCCTTATAGTATCAACAGTCAAACATTTACTGCTTATTAAAACTTTAGCATTGTCAAAACAATAAAAAAGCTGATATCTGCTTAATAACCCCATAAATAGTAAACTGGATCTTTGACGGGGGCATAAACTAAGATTCGTTAAACGCTTTGTTGACGAATACTGCAAATGAATCTGTCTAGCTTCAAATGTTTACTAAAAGCTTTTATTTCTATAGCAATAAGGGTGTATATTGCTTGAAAGTTATCCGTGTAAAGTTTTTCATATCGCCAAGAAAAACATTGGCAAAGCGCTTTACTTGTCATAAAGGGGGAAAGTTTACAAATCTACGGATTTCTTACGCTTTCGGGGACATGTAATGTATTTATCTGCCCCTTGACACTGAAGAATAGCTGGAGTTCGTTACATGAGGGATTTATTTAGGGTTAATGTTTTCGATTACGAATTCTGTTTTGGATATCGCAAAGTTACTAACTTTGAAGACTTCACGTGTAAGTACATGGTATAGGCCAGCTGGGAAAACGTTAACTGTGTTTCAAAATATTTCACTTGGGATAACATAATTGTATTATCACAAGGCTTTCTAAGAAAGTTTATAGCTAATCATTTATTTTTCAAATTCCTATCTAGTCAAAGTAAAAGTCAAAATATATTTATTCAATTTAGGTACTTACAATGTTCACTTATTACAATGTCCAGTTACTCATAATATGATGGTGATATTCAGTTACGGTATCTTAAAACTAAAGCTACGAGGGTTCCAAACGCGCCCTGGTCTGAGACGACCCCACAACAAACTCAGACGGGTTTTTGTTTTTTAGTGTAGGTATACCTACATTTTTGGAAAAAAATTGAATTCATTTAATAATCTTACTTATCAGTCACGAAATATTTTCAATGGTATTCTAATATTTTTCATACCTTTTATCATTGTTAATATTGTTATTTAAAAAACCAGACTTCTAGGTACTTCAGAATTACAAAATTAATGTAAAATCATTATAGTCCGATCCTACTTGTAAAATTTTCCAAATGAAAAAAACAAAGTTATTGCGTTTTCCCTACATTTCCGATACAAGGCTGTAGGAAAGGATAAATTGATACCCCGCAGTGTTAACAGCGTCATAATCGTTTGTTCTCGTTTACGCTTATTAAAAAACGTAAACAATTCATGCATGCTGTTTATTAATAGGCCAGTTTAAGTTTACTCCACGCTTTTCACAATTTCATGTCAGACAACGGAGGTTTCCTCTTGCTTGAATAGTATAAGTTATAATAAGGCTTTGCACACACTTGACGCAAAGCAAATAAAAAATAAAAAATGTAATGTCATCAACCTGGTTCACCAGAACATTCAATGTATTAGAGGGAAGGATTTGGAGATTGAATTATTCCTAAATAATTTTAATATTGATATTTTATGTGTAACTGAACATTGGCTAAAAAACCATGAGTACATGTTCAATTTTAGTGACCACCAGGTTGGTAGTTCGTTCACCAGATCTAATGCCATCCATGGAGGCTCTTTAATTTTGTTGAATAAAAAATTAAAATTTAAGAACCGAAATGATATTGTGAGCCTGTCTGTTGAGCGAACAATAGAACTATCTTCAGTTGAATTGGAGCAATTTATTGTTGTGTCTATATACAGACCACCTTTGTCTAACTTTGAACTTTTTGAAAAAGTAATGGATGATGTACTATTTAAACTCTCTAAATCAAATAAAAAGCTTATTGTGTGCGGAGACTTTAATGTAAATATATTGGAAAGTAGCCCTTTAAGTGGCAAGTTATTGAATCTATTCAAATCCTATAACTTATCCAATATGTTTATGGAGCCAACTAGAATAACTGCAACTAGTGCCACATGCATAGACAATATTTTTACAAATTTTACACCTGTTAATAAAAACATTATTAGTAAATTAGATTCAGATCATTGTGGACAACAAATTCAGTTTGAAAATTTAAATAAAAATGTATCAAAGCGTAGAATAACTTTTGTACCAGTAACGTTGGACCGTATTGAAAAAATAAGAACAAGTCTTACAGAAGAACTCCCTTTTTTACCAAATGGGTTGAGTCCTAATGAAATGTATAACATATTCTTTAATACTTTCAGTGAAATATTCAAATCAATATTCACCAGTAGAACGGTCTTAACTACTGATGCAAACGTTTTTAACGACTGGGCAACAAATGAATTACACAGAAGTAGGCAAAAATTATATGAATTGTATGCGGAGCGACAGTATGATACTAGTGATGAGTTCAAGCAGCATGTTCAACTGTTTTCCAAGAAATTAAAAAGAGATTGCATTGTGGCTAAATCAAAACATATTCAAACTAAGATAAAAAATAGCTCCAATGTAATCAAAACTACTTGGAACATAGTGAATGAAGAAACAGGAAGAGCAACACGGAAAAATTGTGAATTTAAACTTAATGTCGGTAATACACCTGTAACTTCGGACTCCGAAGTTGCTTCTGTTTTTGAAGGCTTCTTTACGGATATTCCTGTTTCTACCACAGAATCGTTGAACTCCTCACCAAATGCCGCTCTTACTTTACTGGAGGATAACGTGGCTGAATGTAATAACGTTTTCAAATTCTGTCACGTTAACTGCTCTGACGTTATTAAAGCTTTCAAATTAATTAACAATAAGAAGACAAATGATTTGTGGGGCATTTCCGTTAACGTTGTAAAATCATTGATTGATATCGTTGCACCCGAGTTAGCTTTAATATTTAATAATTGTATTGATTGTGGTGAGTTTCCTGACTTAATGAAGCACAGTAAAATAATTCCTCTATTCAAATCAGGTAGTACCAATGACCCCGCTAACTTTAGACCTATATCTGTACTACCCACTTTTAGTAAAATATTTGAAAAATTAATATTAATTCAATTGCTTAAACATTTTTGTAATAATGACTTATTACATAGTAAGCAGTTTGGATTTACACGGGGTCGCTCAACAATCGATGCTGGTGTTGAGTTAATTCAAAATATATTCGAAGCCTGGGAGGAATCACGTGATGCACTTGGCGTTTTCTGTGATTTATCCAAGGCTTTTGATTGTGTTGATCACGAAACATTAGTCAGAAAACTGCACCATTATGGAATTAGGGGTGTAGCACTGGATATGATGAATTCCTACTTAAAAAATAGGATGCAAAAGGTAGACGTCAATGGAAAGCGGTCTTCCGGATCGATTGTAAAAATGGGGGTTCCACAAGGTTCAATTTTAGGGCCTTTTCTATTCCTCATTTATATTAACGATCTTCCTTACCTTGCCAAGGATAATCATGGGATAGTATTGTTTGCTGATGATACATCACTTTTGTTTAAAATAAATCGTTACGAAACTACTCTTGACGAAGTAAACAATTCTCTCACTAAAGTGGTACAGTGGTTTGAAGCTAATAACCTACTACTCAATGGTAAAAAGACAAAGTGTATCAAATTTACATTACCTAATGTCAAACAGGTAAAAACCACTGTACAGCTTGATCATGAGGAATTAGATTTAGTGGATACCGCTGTTTTTCTCGGAATAACGTTAGATGCTAAACTCCAATGGGGCCATCATATAGATGACTTATCGAACAGACTTAGTTCTGCTGCATACGCGGTTAAAAAGATCCGCCAGTTGACAGATATAGAAACGGCGAGATTAGTTTATTTTGGTTACTTTCACAGCATTATGTCATATGGTATATTATTATGGGGTAATGCTGCTGATATTAATTCTGTTTTTGTACTGCAGAAAAGGGCTGTTCGAGCCATATATAATATGGGACCACGAGAGTCACTAAGAGATAAATTTAAAGAAATTAATATTATGACAGTGCACAACCAATATATATTTGAAAATTTAGTATACGTGCATAAACACATTGATAAATTCAAGAAGAAAAGTGATTGTCATAATGTCAATACTAGAAATAAAAATAAACTTGTAATGCCTGCTTCTAGGCTTTGTAAAACTAGCAATTCGTTTGTGGGAAGCAGTGTCCGCTTCTACAATAAGCTCCCAGAAGGCATGTTGAAGATGTCTCTGAATAAGTTCAAAGTTAATGTAAAACGTAAACTCATTGAAAAATCTTATTACCATGTGAAGGATTACTTGAATGACAAGGAAGCTTGGCAATAATTTGCTCTAATGGCTCTGATAGTTCCTTAGTTAAGATTATTTGTGAGATGGTGATAATGAAAAAAAAAACCCCGGCTGAGTTTGTTGTGGGCTCTTCTCAGACCAGGGCGCGTTTGGAACCCTCGTAGCTTTAGTTTTAAGAAACCGTAACCGATTATCACCATCGTGTTTTTTTAAGTAAGTAATTTTTAACGTCAATAAGTGTACCTACAGTGTACCTATATTGAATAAATGATATTGAATTGAATTGAATTGAATTGAATTGAATTGAATTGTCAGGTTTAATCTATTAAAATTAACCTACGTATCATGAGTTACATAATATTAGCATCAATAAAACTTTTATTTTCTATATTAATAATGAAAGTAGAAGTAGTTCTGACTAGCATAAAATTATCTACGTAGGTACGAGTACAACTCAAAACGCCTCGTGGTTCCAAATCCAGATCTAGAAACTTGTTCTTATCCACGTACGTTCCCTTCATAACCTAACAAAGAATTTTGTGAAATTTCTACGGGAACTTAAAAAAGACTTAAAGTTCTTAAAATATCTAAGTTTCTGAATTTTCTCTGTCTGGTCTGGTGGCAGGCTTCGGCCTTGGCTAGTTACGAGCCTACCGGCAAAGACGTATCGCCATAGTCATGGCAATTCTGGCATTACTAAGCGATTTAGGGTTCCGGTAGGATGCCGTGTAAAAATCAATTAGGTGTATGGAATCTCTTGCCACTAAGTGAAACCGCAGGCAGTTAATGAATAAAATTTAGTGAATAATAACTCACTCATCTTTGTATATTTCAAAAGCTAAGTTATTGTATTTCCCTCATAAAATAATGCAATTAAAGAACGATGTAATAACAACAATAAATCCCTATAAACTCTCTCATAAACAAAATAACTTCTTGTTATGATCTTAGGAATTATAGAACACGCCCTAGGCATTGTTGTGTCCCTCACTAATGTACTTACGGTGGTTTAATGGTATATTTTAGGGAGATATGAAAGCACCGCTAGAGGCTCCTAATAACCTGACCGGCTGCCTCAAGACTTAGCCACAACAAACGTGGGGCGTAAGTTACGCTAGTCAAACTTCCAAATTTGTGTACATTTGTTGTACGAGTACATTGCATGTCCCAAACGCACAACAAAATTCAGTAAGCATGTTACAAAGCCGACCTGCCTTCTATCCCATCTATTTCGGTTATATTGCAGCTATAGTTGCATACATCTTTTTTTAACTTTCCACATAATCTAGCCATACATTATATTGATTTGATTGAGCCCAACTGTCCCAAATGCTATCCGACAAAGTTAGGCGGATCGTGTTACTATTTGTTTTTGACCAAATCTGAAACCTAATAATAAACACACTTTTGTTGCAAGTTGCAAGCTCATCACTCAGGCCTACGCTGCTTTTTGCCACGATTCGCTACTTTCAGCCCGCGTTTGGTGTTGCAGAGCCTTTAGAAATATTCAAATCTTTTGTATCATCTGAACTGCATTATAAAGCTGGTTAGGGAGTTATGAATGCACACTTTATAACGGGGAAAATTATACGCAACTAGTTTTTAGTTAACCTACGATTTTGGAGCAGCAAAAAAATGCAATTTCGAATGCACATTTTCATATGATGCAGACATGCTCTTATCATGTATTCATTTTATTAGGTACCTTTACCTTTTTTCATAATAAATAGTATGTAGTTAGGAAGCTTTTTAGTTTTTCACTTTTAAACTGGCTATTTATGACTTGCTGAATACATTTTAACAACGTTGTTTTTAACAGCTGCCTATTATGATCAATCTAGGAATTCAAGTTATGCAATGTTTTTTTAAATCTAATCGATTCTAAAGAAATCATTTCGTACAATTAAAAATTAAAATAGAGGTCTGCGTACCTAGTGGGAGATTTTTTACCCAAACGATCGCGATAACGTTAACTACGATCTGTATAGAATCTTTTTGCGATCGAATTCGTAAAAAAACTCCCACTTAGCCTGTAGATAATACCTACCTCCAAATTCTGAGTCTCATTTTTATATATTTTCATAGATATAGTATGTTACAATGTATTTATTTCACCTTCGAAAAATAAAACTTCAATATTCTTATCACACAAAGTAGCATCAAATACAAGGAAAACCCCTTTTCGCTCATGCTGGCTATGTCAAATTTTACCACATTCTATCGCTGAGGTTCACTAGGCGCCGGCATGAAATGAACTCATAACACTTTTATGAGCGGCCGTGCCCAATCCATAGACCAGCTTCTTATAAGCGGTAGAGCTTACAGAGTTAAAAATTAAAAAATAAACATGGCACATGTCTTGATCACATTTTATTTGCAAGTTTGTTCGTGTTAGGTCCCGCGTCGTTTTTACTTAACTAATTGATTGGCATTGAGGTAAATCTATACTAATATTATAAAACTGAAGAGTTTGTTTGTTTGAACGCGCAAATCTCAGGAACTACTGGACCGATTTCAAAAATTCTTTCACCGTTGGATATGTACGTGATCCCTGAGTGCAATGGGCTATGTATCTACTACGGGCGAAGTCGGGGCGGACCGCTAGTCTAACATATTTTTGGACTTTCGAACGTTATGATTTGTGATTCGAACTGTACTTCGCTAAATTACCAAAAGACATGAATGCGAAAAACAAAAAGCGTGAATTTACCAAAAAGAAGTTTTGTTTATTACTCGAACCTTGATCAACTCTAATTTCAAATGAAGGAGATTTTGGATCGTATTAAGAGTTAGGGTTCAGTATAAACTCAAAAACAAGGTTTTTCCCACCGTGACACCAAAAATTGACAAATAGGGTTTCTAAAGCAGTTCATCTATTAAACGGAGGCATTAGTAGATTATTAACCAAGGGGATAAAGCAGTGTCTTCTGTCGCGGGTGACGATTTAAATCGCGAGCGTAACGAAGGACTCGAGGTTCACTCCCGAGCGTAGCGAGGGTGTTAAAAACTTAAATCACGAGCGAAGCGAGGGATTTAAGACGAGTCCTGAGTGTAGCGAGGGATTTAAGTTCACCCAAGACTAAGACAGCTTTATCACCGAGGAAAATACTCTACTTTTCGTACCATTTGCGAAAAAATTAACAGAATAATAATATGAGATTAGCATTTATTAAAAATAATGACAATCAAAAGTAAAAGTTAACATTCGAAACATTGGTCCAATTATTGATAGAGAGAGTTCATAAGTTTTTAAATAATTTTCCTTGGATTTTGTTGGAAGCAAATTATTTATTTTTGCGGCAGCACTGATGGAATCCGACCAGTCACTGTCGCTTTGATTTAACATCGTAACGTATTTTTAGAACATTAACTTATTTATAAAAATAAATTTAAATAAACATAACGTTTATGTATTTGAAGAAAACAAAAACGCGGCAAATTCCTAGACTAATATTTTTTTGTCGGAGAAGCAAAGGCATCAAGCCCATACGGCCTCGTCGGTTTTCGTAATTTTATTTAAATCATAACTGCATAATAAATGTGTATTCCTTTTTCAAAAAGATGTTTAATGCTTTATATTACAAACTCAATGGTGTAAACACAGATGTATTTCAGTATAAATTTCGGTAAGTAGGTATTCCAAATTTAAATCACATTCTCCCCCTAGAGGATGAATGAAATTCAGTACAATTTTCTTTCCCTGTTTTTAACAGATTAAAAATGACTATTGTTATGTTCGCTTTTTGTGGCATAGAATGTCACTTTTTTGAGCAAGTGGTACGAAAAATATATTATGATTGAGAAAATATATGAGGCAAGAAGAGAGCCAAGCTTTCGTTTGTGTTTCGATTTCGAGATCAGACCTCACTTTAAACCTCTGTGTGCCTCTGTGAACTGTTTACTCTGTGCCCACACCACCTACGAAGATATGATAGCCATTAAAACGTCCACCAACCGCGCAATCAGACGTTTTATACCGACACTGTCATCTTAATTAACATCTGCTATTTATTTTGCAATTTGCACCATTAAAAATTAATGACGGTCGGACTAATTTTATTTGTTATGTGATTTTTCACACGCCATAAAATAATAAAGTAATTACTTCGATGTTTTATATATTCTGGGTACTAAGGTATCCTATCGTGAATGGTTATTTTTTAGATCGAGATAATATAATTTTATGGAGGGAATTTGCTTTTTTACCAACGCATACTGGCATACTGAAGTAACCTTTTACTTTAGTGTGATTTGAGATTAAAAAACTAAACAGAACTGCTGCTATGAGGCCTACACATTTTAATTCTATTGATAAAAGCTTTATTTTTTAACTTGATGATGCCGCGACTTCGTCTGAGTGGATTAAGTTTTTATGATTCCTATGTCCTATGATAAAAAGTAACCTATGTCCTTCCTTGGGATACAACCTATCCCTGTAATAAATTTCATCGAAATCGGTTGAACAGATAGACCGTGAAAGCTAAGCAGACAGATAGGCAGACAGACATACACACTTACATATATACATAATATTAGTATGATAACGCCTTTGCCGTCTCACTTTTGAAAATAGAATCCTGCAGGCCAAGTGGGAGATTTTTACATATAGGTACGATCGAGTTAAAATAAACTACCATTTGTACCTACCTACCTAACCTAATCCACTTGTTTTAAAAAAAAACAGTAGCTTCATTCACTGAAACGAAGCAATCGTAATATACCCAAATTCAGGCAGGCAATATAAATATTTTATGATTTTCCAGTATTAGGTATAAAAATACTCTTAAAATAATATTCCTTATAAAGGTTACAGACTTAATTAAATTGTAACAAAAAGCAAAGTGTTTAATTCGTAAGCCGCAGTGAAATTTACTTATTCATCCATTAGGTCCAAGTCCTTCTCGGGGTTTATTATAGCCCATCTCTCCATATCAGTTATTTTGATTCATTTGAAAATTTACTTGAAGAATACTCCTCCTCGGTTGATCATACTATAATTATGGGTGATTTCAATACATGTATTATCAAAAATGACCATCGGGCCAAGCGTTTGTTGAGAATTATTGATGGCTCAAATCTAGAACTGTTACCAACAAATGCTACCCATTTTTTCCCTAATTGTCTTCCTTCCCAATTAGATCTCATGATAGTTTCTTCTCCTAGCCTTGTGGATGCTCATGGGCAGCTGCCGGCCGATGCATTCTCATATCATGATTTGATGTATATGTCTTATAAAATTCGGCCTCCTAAAGTGAAACCTAGCATTGTTATGCGTCGGAGTTTTCGAAATTTTGATAATGACAAATTCATGGAGGATCTAAATAACATTGATTGGCAAGCTGTTTTTGATGCTCCTACAGCAGATGACAAGCTCAATATTTTTAATACTCTTTTAACTGATTTATTTGATATTCATGCACCTCTTCGACTCATCAAAGTTAAGCACCTTCCAGCTCCATGGCTTACCGATAGTATCAGAGTGCTTATGTCTAAACGGAATGCGGCAAAAGGTAAATATAAGTTGAATCCAACTGATGCTAATCTTGTGAAATATAAAAAATTACGTAACCGCTGTAGCAGAATGTGTCGTGATGCACAGCGTCAGTACATTCATTCGTCAGTTGATCACAATGATTCTGGGAAAACCTGGCGATTCCTTGCATCTTTAGGCATTGGGCGGCAGCGTCAAGTAGTTTCGAACTCTGCTGACTTAGATTCTCTTAATAATAACTTTGCTAGTGCCCGTCCTTTTGATGTGCTCATTAAACAAGGAACGCTTAGTTACTTAAACTCTATTCCTGTGCATAGAAGCCCGAGTTCCAGTTCAGTTCTACAACTGCAGTTGAGGTCCGTAAGCATATTCTTGCTATAAAATCTGATGCTATTGGTAGTGATGGGGTAAGCAGGAAGATGATTACAATTGCACTTGATGGTATTATTCCAATTTTATGTCATATTTTTAATTTTTCACTTACCTCTGGTGCTTTCCCTATTGCTTGGACTAAAGCTTATATTATTCCCGTTCCTAAAGTTCAAAATCCTGTAATACCATCTCATTTTCGACCCATTTCCATCCTCCCTTTCTTATCCAAAGTGCTTGAGCGTATTGTGCATCAACAATTAAGCATCTATCTAACTAGGTATGATATTTTGACAAGTTTTCAATCAGGCTTTCGGCGGGGTCATAGCACAGCAACAGCCCTTATCAAGGTCTGTGATGATATTAGGTATGCGGTTGATAATAAGCTCCTTACAGTGATTGCATTATTAGACTTCAGTAATGCTTTTAATACCGTGGACTTTGATTTGCTCTTGGCTATATTAAAGACTGTTAATTTGTCGCCTACTGTCATCAGCTGGTTTCGGTCTTATCTCTGTGGTCGTCAGCAGTGTGTTCGTTTAGGTGATAAGTTTTCTTCATTTATTTCTCTACAAGCTGGTGTTCCGCAGGGTGGTGTGCTATCTCCTCTTCTCTTCTCCATTTATATCAACTCTGTTACCTCAGTAATTTCTTCTTCTTATCATTTGTATGCTGATGATCTGCAGATTTATGTATCGGCAACCATTGATGATCTAGCTGTTGCTATTAATACTATCAATGCAGATTTAAATAAAGTTAGTGCTTGGTGTCGTTCTTATGGTCTTTTGATAAATCCAAATAAGTCTCAGGTGACTATTATTGGCAGCAATTATTACGTTTCCTTACTTTCCCATAATAGTCTACCACCTGTTCACTTAGATGGCACAGTCATATCCTTAAGTAGTGTGGTTAGGGATCTTGGCCTTATCTTAGATAATTCTTTGTCTTGGGTTCCACAAGTTACAGAGCTAAGCCGAAAGATATTTGCTGCACTTGGGTATTTAAGACGGTGGAAACATTTTTTGCCCATAAAGACTAAAATACTTTTGGCAAATACTCTTCTTTTACCCATTTTGGACTATGCTGATGTTAGTTATTTGGATTTATCGGAGACCATGCTTAACAAATTGGATAGATTGCAGAATGTATGTATTCGCTACATCTATGGCCTGCGCAAATATGATCATGTGTCTGAGTTTCGGGCACAGTTGAAGTGGCTGCCAATTCGATCCCGCAGAAACTTACACGCTCTTTCGCTCCTATACACTATTTTATATCATCCTCAAACGCCACCATATTTGAAAGAGCGATTCACTTTTCTTGGCAGCAAAGACATTCAATTTTATTTGCGGTCCAGGGAGGACAACAAGTTAAAAATACCATTGAGTCGGACTGAGGTGTATGCAAATTCCTTTACGGTAAAGACAGTCAAGTTATGGAATGCGCTACCAGGTAATATTAGACAGTCAAAATCTTTGAGTATTTTTAAGAATCGTTTGAAAGAATTGTATCTTACTAATATGCTATAAAATATTTATGTATGTATTATGATTAAATGTATTGGTATTTTAGTATTTATATGTTTTAGTATTTTATTTGTGTAATTGTTTAAGTATTATTAGAATGTATAGTTTATGTAGTATATTATAAATATGTATTAATGTTGTTGCACTATCCCGCTTCATTGCATTAGCTTCTTTATTAAAGGTTGTCTGGAGGAGATCACTTTTAGTGATAAGACCGCCTTTGCGCACTTGTTATTTCTTTTTGATTGTTAACTTTATTGTTTCTTTTTAATGTTTTGTGTGGCAATAAAGCATTTATCTATCTATCTATCTATCTATTAATTTACTGTTATGCGGTAATAAATTACTTAGATTCTATTAGGTATATTAAATATAATGAAAAATTTGACGTGGCATCTGCTCCTAAGTGAGTGCCCAATGGGCAGGTGTAGTCAACATTTTGTATTAGTGACATGTCATACGACAAAAATTGGCTGTACTTAGTTTTATGTAAAATTCCATTGCTGAAGCTCGACACGGCATCAAGTCAACGCAGCAAATTTATGAACTAGTCTATTTTCATTTTTGTATTCTTAACCGCGTGAGTATTAACAAAGCTTTCCTATAGTCCAAACATTGTGTGTGCGAAATTTATTATTTTTATCTCTTACAATTTTGTATCACTTTCGGACGGTTTCTGAATTGAGGATTGCTTATTTAGTCCTTAAGTAGTCTTTGAGACAGACTCAACATGAAATTCTCAATTCAGTAACCGGCCGTTTGTCTCTTAAAAAAACCCCGAGATAGCGTTTACGCAGTTATTGTTCTCAGACTAATGTTCAAAAAATTAAGACAAAGTCTGAAACCATTGTCAGGTAATAAATAACTTAAGTATACAGTTATTAAGCAATTAGATCAATATTGTGTTGTAACAACGGCCCCCTAGTATTAGGGCAGTGGTAGTCAACATTTCATGTTAATGGTCGTCGACGCCCCCCGCGTCGCGTCGGCGTGGAAAAACTGTGACTGCCATCATTTGGGAAACAGTAATTTTTCACGTCGGCGCGATAACGCTGCGGTCAGGTGTTAGAATGATTTGTGATTCCAGCCGCCTGATGGTTGACAACCGCTGGCCAAATGACGGTTGAACGGATTCACATTTGAGGGTAGATTTAGAAGGATATGTCACGTTGATAAGTAAATTTTGCCAACATTTTTACATTAGGATTTCAAATTTTAGCACTTTCATAAACTTTTTTCCATTTAATGGTCATTATTATGTTTTACTTAGTTTTAAATGATGGCAAGAAATACATTTAAAGTCCACCGAATTTTTTTAAGCTATTGCCGAATAAGTATATTTACCTATATAAGTATTGGTGTTAAAGTTGTTTTTTGGTTTATTCCCTTTCGCTGGTAAATAATAGTTTAAAAAAGTTCTGAAGTAATTATAAACTACTCCAAAAGCAATATTCCATTTTGACTCATTCGCTTTCTAGCGTTTTATAATCGCAGTAAAAAGCACTGTAGAACAAGCAAAGCAACAAAATAAAGTGCAATGTGTAATAAACGGGAAAATAAAGGCTGGATGTAAAGGTCTGGACACACCTGTGCAAAGACTGCAACGACAGTGATGCGGGACGGCATTTATAGCAACGAATACTTACTATTACCGAAATAACTATTATTTCATTTGTGCTATTAGATACTATTACATGTAAGTAAGCGACGTTCACTCCCCCCGTCAATTATTATGCAATTTATCGTCACCCGCAGTCACCTGCAGCGTAGTATTACGAGTATTACGTTGTCTTTGTCAATTCACATTATTCACTTCAACTCATTGCCAACTCACTACTGAGCATGAATCTTCGCTCAGATTGAAAACAGTTTGCACATATTCGACCACACTGGCCACGTCCGTATTGGCAGTTGTCACACGTCTTTGAGAACATTATGAAGATCTTTCGGGCATGCAGGTATCCTTACGATGTTTCCTGCACAGTAAAAAATGTCATTTCTTAAAACCATTGATGTAGAATTTTAGTACAACGCACATAGCTTTTCCCGGAGATCGAACTCCCGACCACCCGAATAGGAAACCGGATGTTTCAACTCTAAACCACTTGGCTACCGCCTTTGGCGGCTTTCACTGCCTTGTCAGTAATAATATAAGCTATTTAAATTAGTTTGTATGTATGAAGTGTCGGGGTGTGTTATAACATAGAAAAAGTTAGGTGCAAATAAATTGGTTAACGAGCCCATAAAGTTTTTTTTTCTGTCTTAGATCAGGTAAAAAGAAGGTTATGGTTATGGAGTTCCTATAGCATCTTCTTATAGTTTCTTGTTCTTCTTCTTCTTCTTATATTGGCTCCGCGCGTCGAGCGTTTGAACCATAGTCAAGTTTTTTTTTATTTATTAATAAAACGGAGAAACTTATTTTAAAATTGTAAAATCAAAAATTTTAAAAAATAGTTTCTTGTTTCATTCTTATAATATTTCTAAGAGGCGTATTCAACATGTTGTTATCATGCTTCTTGCCGTCGCGCGTTGTGTCTACCCCTAGCCTTACACGCGAAACGGTTTGCTGTAGCGCTTTTAATTGGGGGTGGGAATTGTGATTAATGCCATCTGATACGAAGAAAGCCTGACACGGAAAAGAAAACACTGGGGAAAGTGCGAAATGCTAGTACCATTCGGGGTTCTGTATGGATAAAGGTTGTTCTGTAAGGATATGTAGATAATAGTTTTAATTTAAATATCTATGTCATTGTTTGTTGCATGTACCATATTCTAGCAAAAAAAAAAGACGTGTGGCACTCGGAGACTGCCGCGGTAAAGCTATTGCATAGCATTTTTATCAACTTACCTAACACTTTGGTTGCTATGACTACTTGTGTTGTTGACTTCAAATTATTAAAAATAAAAAGACTATTTTTATGAAAAGATGATTTGGAATATAAAGGCGAAATAATTTAAATTTAAATAAGTTTTTTTGTAACGGGATTTCTGGATTTGGTCTCCACGCCCAAAGCCCGCGATATAAGCTATGCAATAGCTTAAAAATTATTATGATTATGATTAAAAATATTATATTGCCTCTCTACAAGGTGTAGCCATGTCGGTCCCGCTCTGGAAAGCGCAATGACGACCTCCCCGGCGTAGTGGTGAGCCGTTGCTGTTGTCTAATAAGCGGGAGTTCCCGGGTTCGATCCCCGTTAGGGTAAAATTGGGAATTTATAGTATTTTACTGAATTTTCACTGGTCTGGTCTGGTAGGAGGCTTCAGCCGTGGCTAGTTACCACCCGACTGGCAAAGACATGGCGTCAAGAGGTTTAGTACTTAAGTTGAATACTTTTATTAAACTGGATGGAAACTGGAGTTTTAGGGTAGAATAAAACAATTAGGTAACAATTAGGCTAACTGAGAAATAGTAACGGGCGTCACGTCCGCGTTTTGCGATGAGATCCGCGATTTGTTTAACAGAGATAAGGCCAAAAGAGGTGAGTTTACAATCAAGACTGAGTCTTGTATCTGAATAAAAAATAAAAATAGGTGATCATCAGAAACAATGAAACAATAATCTACTACATATACGAGTATAGGTATACTTACTTTCCGTCGAATAAATTATCAACGATTTTATGCAATCTCACAAATTAACTGTATCAATCAAGTGCTACTTCAATAGGGAAAATAGTTTCAGCCGCATGTTTGCGGACTCCTAAACGGGGTTCGCGTCAAAAACCCACATACATTAACCTAATTCGTTTTAATTGACCGAACTAACCATTCGCAAGGGCTTCGTAAGTGGGCTTCAAGTTGACAGTTTGTATATTTTTAGTAGGCGTTAATATATTCGTTCAGGCAAACACAGTATAGCTATCCAACAGTATGGTAGCGAATGTTTTTGTGAACACCATCGAGTAGTTTTCAAACTCATATGTTTGTATTCAAATGCTTGCAAACCTTTACAAGTGCTTCAAAATCGTCGAGTCACAGACCATACAACCAATAGGTGTACTACTCGGTGCGAATGAATCTACCACTTGTTCAAAGTAAGACCAGACTTTGTTAAAAGCAAGTGCTACATAAGAACTCACTGCACATGCTAAATATGTAACAGATGTACACTAGCACGCATGACGCAACACAACGCTTCCTTGCGTCCATCCACGTCCATCCGTGAAAGTGATAATCTGATGTAAGGTTGTCATGTATCTGAGTAACATGCATGAAATGACACATTCACCAACATGACAGTGAGGATGTAACGTTGATTAACTGTAGGATTCTTAAATTGTGGCCAAGCTTTGCCTCGTGTTACGTGAAAGTGAAAGTAACATAATTATGTCACACGTCAACACCTCATACAGTGTGTGCGTGAAAAAACACCCTTAGGTATACAAATAGGTAAAGGTTAACGTGATAGACGGTACAAATATAAACTCTTATTAGGTTGCCTCAAGGCTAAAGTCAGATTATAATGTTGTTTTCATAAAAAACTAATTTACTTCTTCGAAAAAATATTTAGGTAGTAGATGATGCCCGCGACTTCGTCCGCGTGGATTGGTTTTTTTATTCCCGCGGGAACTCTTTAATTTTTCGGGATAAAAAGTCTAGCCTATGTCCTTCCCCTAGATGTAACCTGTCTCTGTACCAAATTTCATCAAAATCGATTGAGTAGTTGGGCCGTGAAAGCGTAGCAGCAGACACACTCGCATTTATAATATTAGTATGGAAGTAAGGATTAAAAGCACTCACCGATATTTGGTGACATCTATTACCCGAATTGTGAAATTTTATAATAAGGTTCTTAGTAAATAGCAAATTTAACAGTAGTAATCACTACTTAAAATCAGAATTCTAAGCATAAATAATATTCGCAAGAATACCGAAAATATTTTAAGCGACATACCTTCGTAACAAGCAAAACTGAAGTCACGAAGTGAATATAAGGTAGGCCATTGATGCTGCGTTTTTTAAAAGCTGCTACTTATTTCTCAAACTACTTATTTTAAACTTTTACTCAGAAATTATTTACTTTTATTAGTTTTTAATAGAATCTATACTAATATTATAAATACGAAAGTGTGTCTGTGTGTCTGTCTATCTGTTGGTTGTCTGTCTGTCTGCTACGCTTTCACGGCCCATCTGATCAACCGATTTGGATGAAATTCCGTATAGTGGTAGGTTACATCCCGGGGAACGAGAGAGATAGATTATAGTCTGGAATAACACACAGGCTACATTTTATCCCGGAAAATTAAAGAGTTCCCACGGGAATTAATAAAACCTTAATTCACGCGGACGAAGTCGCAGGCATCATCTAGTAATATTATAATATAGACTTGAATGAGATACCCAGTTATACTTTTGTGTCAACATCTGGGAATTGAAGTGAATCTAATTATAGACTTTTGCAACGAAGTTCCTTATCGCGCGTTACGAAAGGGGGAAACAAAAGGGGGCTAGACGGAAAAAATTAAGACCAAAAGTTGTAACGACACTTTTTATGAAAAGATGATTTTGGTTGCTATGACTACTTGTGTTGTTGACTTCAAGTTGTTGAAAATAATAAGGCGAAATAAATTTAAATAATTAGGTTTTCAATAGTTACATAGGCTAGTTATTCGTTGGAGCGATCGGATCGAACGAACGTTCGGATGGAACGAGTTCCTTTCGATTAATTAGTGAAGGAATTGTAATAAAATTACACGCGCACGCCGCACGGCTTACAACTATAGAAAAAAGTGTCGTTACAACTTTTGGTACTTACTTCGTTCCAACCGGGTGTCCCTTGACACCTCTCAAGTTTTTTTTAAACCTAATTGGGTTGTATTAGCATGCCTGAATGAAAAAAACTAAAACCTTTTATAAAACTAGTGCAATTAATTATTTAAGTATCGAATTTACTGATAATAATGATTCCTTCAAAGTTTTTACGAGTACGAGGGTTAATAAGCTGATTGGTTCTCTCCAATGAGAAAGAAATTCGAAAACTTTAGTTTTCGTATCTCAACTTTCGAGCCAGACACATAAAATTGGTTGATTTCCAGATAAAGCGCATACGTAGACTGGTTGGAAAATTGTTAACAGACAAACTTACGCCATTACAGAAATTTAAAGAGACTAGATTAAAAAAACCGGGCAAGTGCGAGTCGGACTCGCGCACGAAGGGTTCCGTACCATTATTAATAAATAATTACCTTTGTTAATGAACCGCAAGACTAACTTTGTTTGTAGAGGTTTATTGTTAATATCAAAAAACTATGCTAGTTAGAGCATTGACTATAGTTTTCCTGTAAAATATACGTAAATTCCTATTGACGATAATTATTTCAAATTTTTCGATTGGTAAACTCCGGAGATAAGGGGGGGGGAACGGTATTTTTTTAGACATTTTCCCCAATAAATCAAAAACTATCATAACTAAAAATAATTAAAAATCTGTTTTAGAATGTACAAAGTAATCCCTTTCATATGATACCCCACACAGTACAGTTATCTCACTTTTAAATTTCAACCCTCAGATTTTCCCCCCTTTTTAAATAAGAACAAAAATAATTTCTAATTTTTTTTAACTCCAGTGTCTTTGGGCTACTAATATACACAACTATTCCAAATTTCATGTCGATAGCTTCGGTAGTTACTGAAATAATCGAGTGTGACGGACGGACAGACGGACAGACGGACAGACGGACAGACAGACGGAGAAAGTCGCATCATAAGGGTTCAATTTTACCATTTTGGTACGGAACCCTAAAAACAGCACTCAAGTGAATTCATTTAAACTAAATTGATCCAAAAGTATCCACATTATTTGTATTACGTTTTTTGCTTGCATTTTTTATTTATTTTTCAATTTTTTTGTAGTTAGTAACAATTCAAAAAATGAAACTGTTCTTACCTTACTTGGTCAAATTCAATTTTTTTTTCAAATTACAACAAATGTCTCTTGTTTAAAAATTAATTATTTTCATGACTTTTTGGCCACGAACAAAGCTAGTGAAAACTCGTGAGCTGATCTCCAGAGTTTTATCAGTGCACTCCTACCTTTTACATAGGTCATATTAATAGAGTGTTGTTTTAGATTTGGTTTTTGGTTTAAATAATCCTATAAAAATTGCTACTTGACGCTATTATGTAACTTAGTGAATAGGCGTCCTTTTTAAGGCGGCACACATACTGTCGCCTAGGCTACAAAAAGCGGCTGGCCAGCGATATGCTAAGTGACCGGCGTTGATAACAGACATGCTTGTTCTGCACACAGCCTTGCAGCGACTTTAAAGCACATTTAAATATTTCATTGTTTTTTATGTCCCGCAATAACCTATTTTTTAGAGGGCAAAGGCCTCATTTCGGACTTTAGTTTTTGTTATCTGTGGAATGTTGCCAGGAAATGTTTTTATCTTTGCATGGCCCTACAGTAACAGTGGACTTTTTTACCATCTATTGCAGCTAAGGTTTAGCTGATGAGGTTATTTTTATAAGGATAGCGAATTATTTTATACCAATTTGGTCGCTATCCCTGTAAAAAACAAAACCGTGTAATTCGTATATTTACCACTCAAATTACTCATCACCCACGCAAAGTAAACTTCGACATTTGGCAAATTCTCCTAAATGAGGCCATTTTATTGCTCACAGGCATTTAATTAAAAATATAGTATGGCTATTACGAACCAAAATGTTTGTTTATTGTCTAGTGATTCTAATAATTTGATGGAAATAGAATTCTCCTATTTTATACAAGTGGCGGTTACGTACGCGAACTCACGACAAATAACTAAGACGATTAATTGTATTTGCTATATACTATTAGTCGTCATCGACTATAACTTCACGTCTGTAAGCACCGCAACTCCATCTTGCTTTGTCGTGTTGCATGATACGTACCTGCTACTTGGATAAAAATAATACTAACTGATGCCCGCGACTTAGTACGCATTTATTGACGTTTTTTGGTTCCCGCGGGAACTCTTTAATTTTCCGGCATAAAAAGTAGCCTATGTGCTATTCCAGACTATAATCTATCTCTGTGCCAAATTTCATCCAGATCCGCTCAGCCGTTGTGATGTCGATGTGATTGAGTACCTAACAATCAACCATCCATCCATACATCCATCCATCCAAACTTTCGCATTTAAAATATCATAGTATACTAGCGGACGCCCGCGACTTCGTTCGCGTGGCTTGAGTTTTTTAATTCCCACAGGCACTCCTTAATTTTCCGGGATAAAATAAATATGTCACTCTCCAGGTCCTCATCTACACCCATGCAAGAAATCACGTCGAACTGTTGCTCTGTTGCGGCGTATTGAAAGACAAACTCTCTTTTTAACGTCGTTCAGGATAAATTTTCCCAAAACTGTGAAACACGTATTTTTTACAATAGATTAAGTCAGGAAAGTCGTTAGGAAATAAACCTTGTGAAAATAATTTTAAAAACAACCAAGTTGTCAGCCCTGAATAACTAGCCTATAACAATTCATTAGCGTGAACTGCGTCACGTAATGAGGTCCTGATTTGAATATCTGCAATTGTTACCATGCGCCCCACTGAAAATGTTTTGACGTTAATCACGTTAATGCGACACGTTTATGGTGAAAACAGGGACATTATTAATTATTACCATTGGCTATTACAAACAGTCTATTTAAAATGATTCATAGATCTACGTTATTATATCATTAGGTTCTTCTACATAATAACTATTACCTCTAATTAAAAATATATCTTTATACATCTAACCTCTATACCAATAATATTAATGCGAAAGTTTGGATAGATGTTTGTTACTCAATCACGCCAGAACGGCTAAATCTGGATGAAATTTGGCTCAGAGATAGATTAAAGACTGGAATAACACATGGCTACTTTTTATCCCGGAAAATTAAAGAGTCCAGCAGGAAGCAAAAAACCTCAACGCAATCGGAAGAATTCGCGGGCATCAGCTAGTTAAACATAAATTTTTAACCTACATACTAATGGCAGCCATTTTTAAGGTTAACCTGGTTACCTCAATATTTTTAATATAATTAATTCTAAATGCTACGCATGCTAGGTACTATATTTTTTTCGCTGTTATGTCCCGTATTCACCTGTAACGTCGCTTCATGTTTACACTGCATTTAATTAAAACGTCGCATTCAAATATGCGATTCTCTGAAAAAACAACGATGTGATTTTTTATTTGCTCGAAAAATGGTTTTGTTCTGTCTATTAGCATATTGTGTGATATAATAATGGTTGGTAGGGAATTAGCTGTACAATGTGAATAAGCCAATGAATTGCGACAGCTGCCAGTCGATTGCACTGGTGCTGATTACTTTAACTTATTGGACAGGAATTGAACATTCCCCATTGACTAAGTCTGGGTTCTTGTTAGGTGCATCAAATCAAATAATCAATCAAATCAAATAAATATTATAAATGCGAAAGTTTGGATGGATGGATGTATGGATGGATATTTGTTACTCAATCACGCCCCGACGGCTGAACGGATCTGGATGAAATTTGGCACAGCGATAGATTATAGTCTGGAATAGCACATAGGCCAAAAAACCTCAATCCACGCGTACGAAGTCGCAGGCATCAGCAAGTCCTCAAAAATTTAAAAAAACCAAATTTTTTTTTTTTACAAATTTCTATTATTTATTACAAACGTGATCACAGAAAATCTTTTGATATCATTGCCCATGATCATTGCATATAAAAACGAAATCATCGGACGTACTATCATTTCAAGTGGGCATTTCTATTTTAATTTTTCCTACATCCATGGTGGACATCATGTGTATATCAACTTTTTTCTAGTCGGGGGTTTTTTTTTATTTGTAATTTATACTTGTTATAAAACAGTTCATATTTTAAAACAGTTCATAATAATAACATAACTAAACTTAGTTTATTCCTACGAGAAATGTATCATATCTGGGCTAAAACAATATAAGAAGAGACCGCGGTTAGATAAATACCGGGAAAATGTGGAGTCAAAGAATAATATTTGAACAGTCTGAAAAAACTTAATGAAAGCATTCTTTATTTTAACATTACCCAGTTTTTAAAAATGGAACGCCTATGCATTAAAGTGCTTGTTAGTATGTGGGACTTTTTTCAATAAAAATTTCATACAGGAATCCACAGACTATAGGGTTTTTAAATAAAACATAGACAATGTGCTGACAGAAAATAGGCAAGCAAAAAAAAAATCCCACCTTTACTATCGGGACATAATATTTATAATATTTTATGTAAAAAATGTACTGTGTATTAAGTAAACTAGTATTTTTTTAATCTAACAGTGATTTTAAACTAAAATATAGGCGTCTACATATATAATAGTATAGAATTGGCATATAGAAGCAGTTAGAAACAGGTAAACCTACGTTAGTATAATAATATTATTATGATTTAATTTTGTTTAATGTTCACATTTATTGATTTAAATAGAAAATTGACATAGGATCAGTCCCTGGTGTGCAGACCCAAATTAATTAAAAATAGAAAATATCTCAAATCAACTGGCTTCACTTTTGATCACAATATACTCCATCTATCTATTTCGATCAGTCTGTTCTGGAATCCAGGAAAAAATATCGCATGCATGCTAGAACAGTGAACAATAAAGAAATAAAGCACACGTACGGTACGTATGTGCTATGTCCTTTATGCAGCCGATGAAGTTTATTTGCCCCCGGCACGGCAGGGTATGTTCCGGGTGTATGCAGGGTAGATAAGTTAGGGAACTGAAAAAGGTATACTCGGAAAGCGTTAGCAGTTTATGTTAAGGCCGATTTTATTGTCTCTATGAACCTGTTTTTACTGCACGTGTCGAGTGACTTATCTGAACGCAAGAACGGAGGTGTGATTTGGCTAAGAGCGAAAACACTACCAACTGGACAGCAAAAATGACATGTTAAAGGAGAACCATGTTTGTACCTACTGTCGGTCTAGTCATGGCAGCTCCATATAACCTAAATAGTTACGCGAATTTCTGGTTCGCCAAAAATTTAATTTTTTTAATTTTTTATTTTAAGCGAAATAAAAAATTAAAAAATCATTAAATTTTTAAGCGAAACCTAAATGCGGCATTCATTCAAACCACTATTAACATCTGATAGAAATTACGAAGTACATGAAATTAAAATACATACTTAAATAAAGACCAAAATAAAGGTTTTCACAGGACTGAACTTATTCTGGTTCTAGTTAATAATATAACAGCGTAATATTTCAAATGTTGCGCCATGAACTTAGTGTTTTAGAAAACAGTCGTAGCTTAAATCAAGTTGATAACAGCCGGCAGTATATTGTCCCTAGATTAAATGCGGAGTGGCTTGCAAGGCCAAGAAAAGGTCAGTTACCCCTTTCTGTATGTATTTTATGTAACTTTTACATAATGGAGTTGCAGTACTGAAGTAACATTAGAGGCAATTCTTTTTCCGATTATAATTTATTTAATTTTGCATAAAAATGCATGTCTTCATTCGTCGTTGTCTGTTATTAAAATAGACACGCGAGGGCCCCATAGTTGTACTACCTACCTATATCCGATAGTTGTATTACCTATAATTAGCGATAGGCAGGTCCTCTAGACTTAGGCAGGTACCTAGGTACGTGAAAAGGAGAAGTAAATAATAGGCGAATCCTTCCAGCGGAGTACGGATCTGGATGACATTTGGCACAGAGATAGAATAAATAGTCTACATAGGCTATTTAAAAATCCCGGAAAATTAAAAATTTCCCGCCGAAGAAGTCGCGGGCATAGCTCGTGTCTTTGATATATTAGTAATGAATTTAAAAATGCATCATTTCATACCGAGAATGTAAAATAGTAATAAGACTTCGTCTGTTTCCAGTTCAATATGAATCTTCTAAATACTACCTAACATAAAGAGCTATAATCTACTGTAAGTATAAAACAGCTACTTACAGTAGATTATAAAGGTATTTTGAAAGTACTTAACTATACTAATATTATATTGGTATAGTTTGTGAATTGTGAGTTTGTGACGTTGTAAGGGGTAATCTCTGGATCTACTGAACCGATTTTGATAATTCTGGTACCTGTAGAAAGCCTCATTATTTGTGTGTGTCATAGGCTATATATTATCTCGAAAAATAATTGATTTCACGCGAACGAAGTCGCGGGCAAGTCTGCTAGTTATTATTTGAAATGGGTAGGTAAGAAATAGTAGGGTTGTATGATAAACATTGCGTGCGTTCTAGATAACGTGTGTCACAGAGCTGTCGGCAGCCGGTCAACTCGTTGCGTTTTTATCTGTTTTATTTATTAAAAGAATTATTTTGTCGTAAAAAATTAAATATATCATAATAGAGACAAAAATATAATAATAGCTTCCGTAACGTTTTCAGGCGTTTCTTAGATCAATCGTAAAAACCATAACATTTCTATTGAATGACTTGGTATAGATACTTGGTATGATTACTTGGTATACAAGTCCGCGTGGATTGATGTTTTTTGATACCCGCGGGAACTCTTAATTTTTCGGGATAAAAAGTAGCCTATGCCCTACCCCGGGATGTCACCTATCTCTGTACCAAATTTCATCAAACTTGGTTGAGTAGTTGGGCCGTGAAAGCGTAGCAGACAGACAGACAGACACTTTCGCATTTATAATATTAGTATGGATTAAAGATAATGTTTTCCGCAAGAATATTTGAAACGCATTTTGAAGAATTCATTAAAGGAAACCCATTATAATATAAGAAAATGGTATTAGTACCTCATTTCTTTTAAGCAGTTAGCACTTTAGGACTGATCTACTTTAATAAGATAGTCCAGTTGTGATCTTCAACGGTCAAACGTGAACAAACGTTCCAGGAAAATCTCGAGTAAAAATATATTTTTTTTATTAAAGGTCGGTTTATGTTATACTAGATGATGCCCGCGACTTCGTCCGCGTGGATTAAGTTTTATGAATCCCGTGGAAACTCCTTAATTTTCTGGGATAAAAAGTAGCCTATATCCTTCCCCGGGATACAAACTACCCCTGTACCAAATTTCATCAAAATCGGTTGAACGGTTGGGCCGTGAAAGCGTAGCAGACAGACAGACAGACAGACAGACAGACAGACAGACAGACGGACAGACAGACAGACACACTTTCGCATTTATAATATTATAAGTATGGAGTATGGATTAAGAGGGTCAGCGTACGGCTGTTAAAACATCGCGTGTGTTCTAGATAAGGGCTGTCGTAGAACTGTCGTCAGGTCAACCGGTTACCTTATTGTCCATAGGACCATAAAAGCCTGCAAGGACTTTTGTCTTTTTTTTTTTGCTCTATTAATAGTTTTGTTATTTAGTCTAGTAGTTCCTATCCATACTAATAATATTATGACGATGAAAACTGTCTGTCTGTGAGATTTCGTAGGGCGATAGGTTACATAGCTATGTCGGACAAAGGCTAATTTATTTTATCACGAAAAATCAAAGAGTTCCTATAGTATTTTACTAAAATATGGGTACTGATCTTGTAGTTTTTTTTTAATAGATTTATGATAAGTAAGCCCTCGATTGCGATCCTACCAGGATGACGTAATCTTACATTGAAGTAGACTCAACGGATAATATGCAATGTATGTACTATTAAACCCAATATATAAGAATAGGTTTTACGCAATCTACCGTAGTCCGACTTGGGCCTACTACAATAAATTTCTACGTAGCTTCGTAGCGGAACGCTAAACCGCTTGGCCGCACGGCTTTAATGGTAAAGTGGTATCTTGCCAGGATAGAATCCCACAAATTATTAAATCCTTAATTGAACTAGCTCAAAATCTAATCCAGGACTTATAAAGCCTGCCATTGCGCTAGCACTCGCCATTGCGCTAGGGAGGTGTCAGGTGGTCAAATACACCAAGGTAAAGAATAAAAAAATCCCACCCGATTAAAAAACTCGGTATCCACGCGGACAAAGTCATGCACTTTATCTAGTTTATAATAAAGTCAATTATTCAAGATTATCGTTGATATCATTGCGTGGCACATTGATAAAACAAACGCTTTCGTTTCCCGAAAAAATAGGGGAATTATTTTACGTGAAATAGTGTTACTCATAATTATGACGATAAGAGTCACAATAATCTTTGGTGAAACGAAATTATACGCATTTATTAAAGTACTTACCTATAATGCCGAAATTAAATGAAAACACTCGTATTTTAATACCACTTTCGGAGTAATTATTTTGAACGAGTTTTGGATCGATGCTAAACAAAGAGTCGCCATTTTGAGTCATTGTCTTGCATAGAGTTTTAAGCGCTATAACCATAGAGATACGGATTAAACGAGTTAGGATTTAATTTTTTTTACTATATGTTATTATTACTTCATGTTGTTATTTTGGCTAATTCTGTTATCTTTAAACTAACGTAAATTAAACCTCTAAATATATAGCTAACATTTTCATAATATTCCTTGCCTAAGGGATAGCAAAATATATACAGCTGTCATTATAGTCAATTAGCCATATTGAATATTTAACTCTTTTGCCTTAGTAACAATATCGCGCGTATGTTAGGGAAATGAAAAATAGATCAAACCTCCATAAGTACAATCACTCGAATACAACCGCAACTCTTGGCCAAATTAATGATATCTACTTTTGCTGCAATTATGATTTTCAGAAAAAATAAGCCAATCAAAGCCTGACTGTGAAAGTGAATGCGGTGAGGCTTTCGAAGTTCATCTTGTTATTATAGCCAGTCTGTAATTATTGAAACTGTCTATTTGCTCGTAGTCAAGACATTAGTACCTCTATTATATAGAAACTCTCTGTTGTTTAAGCGAATTTCGAACGCTTGAAGCAAACATTTGAACAAATTACACCAAAGGCAATCAATCATTTGAGTTTACCCTTTATTGTGGGGGTTGCTTTTGAATCGTGAAATTGGCATTGCAGTAGGTACTTACAGGTCAAGATTTTGCTGTCGAAGTAATTTATTTTTGGAATATATTGTAAGAGGATATTTTCCAAGATATAATGTAATAAATGTATTGTGAAACACCCTCTCAGCGCACGTGTTTCCTGCCACATATAACTTAGGTTGCTTCAAGGCAAGAGTGAATAGGCATTTTCTAGGCAAGCGAGTTCTAACGTCGACCTCATCATTGCTTTGCACTAAGCATGTGTGTCGTCAAGCGCAAGCCTATCTGACAGTAAAAAAAATAAGCTTAGTAATTCAGGAATAGTACTATGTATCACTATTTAATCCTTATTGTCGTCAACCGATAGATTTCCACTGTTGGAGTTTCTCGTAGTCATTAGGGACTTCCGCTTGCCACGGTCTTGCACTGAATGGATCCAGCCGCGGCTCCCTACGACTTGTTTGGTGTCGTTTGTCCACGAATTATGCAGTACTAAGTACGAGTACGTTACATTTTTTTATGTTGTACTAGCTTATGCCCGCGACCTCGTCCGGTGGTTTAAGTATTTGATTCCCACGGGAACTCCTTAATTTTCCAGAATAAAATGTAGCCTTTGTCACTTTCCAGGTCCTCAACTATATCCATGCTAAAAATCACTCCAATCCGTTGCTCCGTTGCGGCGTGATTGAAGGACAAACCAGTAAACCAACAAACAAACACACTTACGCATTTATAATATTATTAGTAAGTATGATTTTGGTTTTCAGTAGAAGGAAGTAACTAAAAAGTCAAATATCCTAATTAACAGAACTTTTTACTAATACAATGTCACTAACATTCTGCCGGTAGGATATGTAGGCCTACTTTCTTATAGATTTTCTCCCTCGTATAACTTCCGTGTCCAGTTATGATTAACTAGTTTCAGATAATTAAAAATTTGATAGAGCTGAGTAAAAGTTCGTTGGTCTAGTGGTTAGCATGTCCGACTACAGCCGACGAGGTCCTGGGTCCGAGTCCCGGGTCGGGCCATAATTAAGTATTGGATTTTTCTGACTAGAAATTCTCAGTACTTGCCCGGAGTTAGGAAGTTGGCGGTGTTTCACCCCCGTGCCTCGGAGAGCACGTTAAGCCGTCGGTCCCGGTTATTATCACTTACATGATAATAGTCGTTAAAGCCCGCCAACGAAATTGGATCAGCGTGGTGGGTCTAAGCTCTAATTCCCTCTCTCTCATGAGAGTGGAGGCCTGTGCCCAGCAGTGGGACGTTAATGGGCTGTAGTGGTGGTGGTGGTGGTGGAGTAAAGGCAAAAGGAATCCTATACAGTGCGAATAAATATGATCCATTTCGAAGCGACCCAATTTTCATGGCGTCGTACGGAATTGAAAAATAACAGCAAACTAATTGCAGTACTCCTGGTTTAACCCCTTTCATTCAGTTTTCAAGTTATCGGGCCTAATTTAAATGGTTTGCTCCATCGGAATTTTCCATTGCACTGCCTGGGAAATTTCAAATGAATCGAGCAGTGCTGGTAAATTGTTATTGGGCATGACAAAGTTTGTTTTCCGCCATGTTGCACAATTTTGAATTCCATTGTTAATTTTGATGT
This sequence comes from Erebia epiphron, assembly GCA_963932025.1. Classification (NCBI taxonomy): domain Eukaryota; kingdom Metazoa; phylum Arthropoda; class Insecta; order Lepidoptera; family Nymphalidae; genus Erebia; species Erebia epiphron. The sequence continues at coordinate 12,327,101 of OZ009958.1, read as the reverse complement.
TAAATGGACGTTAAAGTGTATTTGAGTTTCCTAAACTGAATTTGAATATCATCATTTTAATTGATTTTGTTTTATAGTTTAAACTGTTTCTTGTTTTGGGTCTAGAGCAGTTGTTTTTTGAGAACTATTTTTACTACACAGTACGTATAGCTCATTCTTAAAGGGTTTCAATTTAACGCTGATTTTCGTTGGGCCAACATCCTTACTAATATTATAAATGGGAAAGTGAGTTTGTTTGTATGTTTGTTCCGCTTTCACGCCGTAACTACTGAACCGATTGCTTTGAAATTTTGCAGACGTAAAGTTAGAAGTCCGGATTAAATAATTGGGTACTTTTTATCCCGGAAAATTAAAGAGTTCCCGCGGGAACTAAAACTCCTCAATCCACGCGGACGAAGTCGCGGGTATCAGCTAGTATGTATATAAGTTGAGTTGAGTAGGTAATTATAGTATTTTAAAAGAAAAATTAATTCTTATTCTAAACTATTATCTAAGTATAGTTAGTATTCTGTGATAGCAGTAATAGATTTTACAGTAATTTATTTTTATAGTAAATATTTTTTAACAAATCCTATTATTTAAATCCTAAACTTCGCCTTTGCTACATAGTACATAAATATTTTTATTTTAATAGAACAGGAACCTGAAAGAAATCAAGCGAAGGTTACTAGATTACGAACAATCTAGGAACAATGAAAAACCGGCCAAGTGCGAGTCGGACTCGCGCACTGAGGGCTCCGTACAAACCTGTTGTAAGTTTAAAATTATTTAAAATATTTTTATTTTATGATAATATAACTAAAAATGTATGCTTTTCGCAATTTTTCCTTTATCTTGCCATAAGACGTTGCTTCGTACCAAATTTCAAGATTCTGAATTCACTGGAAGTACCCTGTTGGTTTTGATTCCCTTACGAGTGTCGCATAAACGGCTATATCTTTTGATTGCGTTGGCTTAGAAGTTTGATTTTTTCACAGCTCCAAGGGACAGTAGACCTGAGTATTTGATATGAATTTCAGCTTGATACCTCGATGCGTTCCTGAGAAAAAGGGTCTTAACACACTTGATCCTATAAGGGTTCCGTTTTTTCCTTTTGAGGTACGGAACCCTAAAAACCTCCAAGGAGGTTGGATAAAGCACGTTGGTCATTCGTTATAATGCTGTTATCAAAAAGTCGACGTTTGAAATTGCGTGCGGACGGCTCGCGAGACTTTGTAAGATTTAGTCAGAAAATAAATTAGCTACGACGGAAAAGTTTTCGGTAAATAAGAGGGAGTGAATGCGATGAACGTGGAATAGATTTTGCGATTTGGATATGGTATTCTCGCCAAGGATATGGTAGTCTGCTTTATTGAGCTAAACTTTAATTGAGGATGGGAGGCTTCGACAGTGGTAACTAGTACCACCCTAACGGAAAGGACGTGCCGCAAAGCGATATAGCGTTCCGGTACTGTGTCGTGCAGAAACCGATTAGGGGTTTGGGTTTAATATAAATGCCATAGCCCATACGCCTAACAGGTTATTAAGTAGCTCACATCATCACTTACCACCAGTTGAGACAGCAGTCAGGAATTATTTAATTTTTTAAAAAGTACAGCAGGTTATTTTTTATTGTAATCATACAGCTAACTCAATATGCTTTAATTAATTAAAAATTAAAAAAATACGACTACCCTGCCAAGCTTAGTCTAGTCTATGTAACTCGGGATGATGTAAGGATTCTGTCCAAATCTGTTTAGGCATTTAGAAATTATGGTGGGATAAAAAACTCACGTACATACATAATAATGTCCTCCCGACCGAATTTCGGCCAGGTGCCGAAATTCGGTCTTTCGAAATCTGTTCCTTTACTCTCATAACCCGATGGGACACGACCGGAGAGAGATCAGGCGCAGGACCGACGGCTTTACGTGCTCTCCGAGGCACGAGGGTGAAACACCGCCAACTTCCTAACTCCGGGCATACATTTATACATACACACATACGAACCCTGAAAACATTACACTCTTTTTTGGGCAGTTGTGTAAAAATACCCATCCAGTGTTGATTTGCCAGCTCTATACTCCTTGTTACTTCTGTTGTCTCAATGCCAACTTAAGTTTGTACGTCTTAATAGCCGCCGGCTAGCTGATTACAAGCTGAACGTTTCTTTGGCCGTCACTTAGGCGTCAAACACGAAACTAGCGACGGCCGAGCGACGGCGACAGCGGGGCGATGTGGCCCTTTAGGCAAACTGAAATTGTGAAAAAATATAATTTCGTCAACTGGCGAATCCAGTCCTGCCAGTCTGGTAGAGCGTTTGCGGTTATTTCTCTTCAAAAATATTTTATTAAAATTTCCAAAAAATATACCTACGAGTACTTTTGGCAATCTGAAATTTAAATCACGTATTTATTGAGTAATTTCAATAATACGTGCAAATCGCCAGACAAGTTTTGCGCTTTTAAACGAGAATAAAGTTTTCAAATGAGTACGACAAAATTGCGGCGAAATTCGTCGCCAGCTCTTCGACTAAACGCATCGCCCCGCTGCCGCCGTCGCCCCGCCGCCGCTCATTTCGTGCCTGTACACTTTGTTGCCTTTTGGATCTCAAGAACAGTCGCTTTACCTTTTTGTTCAAGGATTATTTATTTGTTTGCTCTAGATTTAGCTTAAGCTATCAAATTAAAGCAACTCTAGTTTGATAATTCAGTAGGAATTTTATCAAAGTAAAATTATTTTTCTTTACTTTTACTCAAAAAGCATGACACGTAAATATGAGGTGGCAGTTACAATAATAATATATTTTTCCAAGAACCACCAGCGGCTACCGTGGGAATTCCAAAAGTTTCAGCCGTGTTCCTTATAAAGGGAACCTCTGTGCAAAATTTGAGCTTTAAGGTCAAATTCTAGGTTTAAGCTGGTTTTTGATGAGCCAGTTAAGGAGTGAGTCGGTCTGGACTTTTCCAAGTTAACATTATTTTTTTAAATAAAAGAATGTATCCTTTGACTAAATTTGATATCTTCAATATATTATGCTATATGTACTTTTTCTCCATGTTCGTTTTTTCCACCATTTATGTGATCTAAGACTTAAGAGTTTTCGACTCTTTATCATGCCTACTAAATATGATGACTGCAACATAATTAGTAAAGTCAAAAAGCCCTCTATTTGCGATATCGAGAAGGGTTTGAGAAAGAAATCAGAATTGTCTATTTCAATAATGTTGCTTTAATAATATCAAGTTATTTCTTTGTCAAAAAAGAGATCGTGTGCAATTACTAAGCTCCGTACCCGCACAGTTGCAACGCTAGAATAAAATCTTCCCAAAAAGCTTTCACATCAGTTCATTTACGCTCAAAAACCCTCCACAAATACGAGCGGCATTAAAATAACACGAACTAATCTGCATTCCAGTAGCTATTAGTAGTAAGCGCATGTTTGACTATTCGTTCTTAAGGCCTTCACAGACAAAACGTGCGACGGCGACTGCTCGATCGAACGTCACGCTGAACACGTAACTACTAAACTTTGGTTTGAACTGATATTGTGCTCCCTAGTGTAATGCTTCCTAAATATCTTTATAATATAAAAGTCGGAGCTGCATTCAGTCCTGCCATTCTGAGATCCTAGTGTAACTTCTGAAGTACTATAACGGACGTGTCATAATTATGCGTTGATATATCCATACAAATTTGTTAGATTTAATTCATATCGCCTTTTAAACCGTTTTTCTTACCAGGGAGGTTGGTATCATTTTTAATTGAATTTTATTGACGTGCAAAAAGAGTACTTTTATAAATAAACATTGAATTGAATATATTATTCAATCAATCAATCAATTTATTTATTTGTGAATAGAGTACATATTTTGAGGTGGATAAAAGTATAAAAGTGCTCCTATTCTACCACAGTGTGGTGTACAAATATTACTTGAATTAGTCGCTGCTACCCTACGTTGAGTGTGACAAAGGCTTTAGTAGTAAGTGCATGTTTGACTATTCATTCTTAATCCCCATTCCCCGGACTATCTTTTTGGCAATACTAGCGCTAGTAACTGCCTCTTTTAAATTGCATAGTGTGAGCTGCTCATTAACCGAATCTTTATTACCGACTTGTGGCAGAGAGAAGTGTTGTTTTATATTAACCATACTGCTTACCAGTTTTTTTATAACACTTTCAACTATGTGTCCCAGTCTCTAAATACTTAAATATAATAAAATGTATAGATTAACCGATATTTAAGAACCTGTTCTCAAATGAAGTCAGTTTTATAAATAGACTAGCTGATGGCCGCGACTTCGTCCGCGTGATTTAAGTTTTTTATTATTCCCGCGGGATCTCTTTCATTTTCCGGAATAAAAATTCCTATGTCACTATCCAGTTCTTCAACTATGTATAACCATTCCAAAAATCACGTCGATCCGTTGATCCAGTGCGGCGTGATTGAAGGACGTACCAACAAACAAACACACTTTCGCATTTATAATAATATAATATTAGTCTGATGTTTGATATCATAATTTATAAATTAAATATGAAGGGGGAATATCGCGCGTATGATGATTCTAAATTCCATGATAGGTGGGCAAAAATTGTCAAACCACTATGTAAACTACCCGTATGCATCGTCCGTGTTGTAGAAATTAACATTTTTGAAGAAAAGTAAGACTTGATGTAATAACAAATTTAAATAATAATTATTGCACAAACGTAATTATCTGTTACCAAACCATTAATAGATCCAATCCCAACAATTAAGATTATACCAATTACAGATGCAGCTTTTCTTCTTTTTCTTTCTTCTTACAATCGACACTTAAGTACCTACCAGAAAAGATTAAAGCGAACATGTCACTAAGTAAAGTAAAAAAATTACAATTTCATCGTATCGTTGTCGTATAATATAAAAACACTTATAACTGCGGGAAATTTGCATTTAAAAACAAAGCTGATAGCGTTTTCTTAGTGTTGGGAAGATTTTTTGAACACTCGTGTTTATCGCTCCCAGCTGTTTTCTTTACCCATCTAAAGAGTTTTCCATACGAAAATTGAAAGATAACTTTTAACTACTAACTAGGTACTATGGAATTACTGCCTCAATCTTTAATTATAAAAAAAATTGCCTTGTTGGTCTAGTTAGCATGTTCGAATACGGATGACGAGGCTCGAATCCCGGGTCGAGTCAAATTTAAAACAAGAAACAACGAGAAATTCTCAATACTAGTCCGGAGCTAGGAAGTTGGTGGTGCACCTGAATTTGGCTTATTTCACTGAGATAATCGAAAGCATTAAATTACGACCTACAAAATTTTTGTTATTTTCGTAGGTACAAATATTATCTACTTGTTTTGTCCACAATAGAGCAACATAATATGCAAAACTCAGTATTTAAGGTGTTCCAATAGAGTGGATTTTGGTATCCGAATTATTGGTCACTGTCCTGACATAATTAGAATTTTTAAACATATTTTTACAATAATTCAAAAATGCTATATGCTGGATTTTTAAACCTAATAAGTACACATTTTTATTCTGTGAAGACTAATTTTGAGCCACGTACACCATTTCAAAAAAAAAAGCTAAACTGTACGTAATACGGGAGGGTCATTCAAATTTAAATTTTCGCTCTCGACAAATCCCTAGGGGAAGGGAGTATGGGGGAGCGAGCGCTAATAAAGTAAATTAAAGATTAATAATATATTGTCTAAATATAGGTTTTAAGGGATACGCGTATGCAAATTTGTTGGAACCCCAAGTGAAATCAAACACAGCTGGATTGTATTACTTACTATACATAGATATTATGTACTCTATAGGTCTTTTTAGGGTTCCGTAGCCAAATTTGGCAAAAACGGAACCCTTATAGATTCGTCATGTCTGTCTGTCTGTCTGTCTGTCTGTCTGTCTGTCTGTCCGTCCGTATGTCACAGCCACTTTTTTCCGAAACTATAAGAGCTATATTGTTGAAACTTGGTAAGTAGATGTATTCTGTAAACCGCATTAAGATTTTCTTACAAAAATAGAAAAAAAACAATAAATTTTGGGGGTTCCCCATACTTAGAACTGAAACTCAAAAATTTTTTTTTCATCTAACACACATCAAGGTGTGGGGTTATGGATAGGTCTTCAAAAATGATATTGAGGTTTGCAATATCATTTTTTTCTAAACTGAATAGTTTGCGCGAGAGACACTTCCAAAGTGGTAAAATGTGTGTCGTCGTCCCCCCCCCCGTAACTTCTAAAATAAGAGAATGATAAAACTAAAAAAAATAGATGTTGTACATTACCATGCAAACTTCCACCGAAAATTGGTTTGAACGAGATCTAGTAAGTAGTTTTTTTTAATACGTCATAAATCGTAAACCGCAATTTACCTCATTCATTCAATCAACTCAAATATTTAAAAAGAAACATTTAATTTAAAACTTACTACAGATTTGTACGGAACCCTCGGTGCGCGAGTCCGACTCGCACTTGGCCGGTTTTTTATCTATCAGATACTTAAATAATATAAAAAAGTTTCATTTTTAAGACGCGGTATATTAAGCAGATGTAAAGAGTGGCAGAAAAATAAAACAGTCTCTCCGTAGCAACATAATATAGGTATGTAATAAGTATTTCCGTAGAATGAAAAAACCTTAGCATCAAACAATGAGATGGTTCATCACTCTAATTCCCACCTTTTTATGGACAATCCTAGCTAGTCGCTACAGCTCTGAGTCTACGCATAAACTTTATAATTAACTGTATAAGGTTGAGAATTCTATAAAAATATTGATTTTTAAGTAAAGGTTCTTTTTTTAGGGTTCCGTACCCAAAGGGTAAAAACGGGACCCTATTACTAAGACTCCGCTGTCTATCTGTCTGTCTGTCTGTCTGTCTGTCTGTTTGTCTCCAGGCTGTATCTCATAGACCGTGATAGCTAGAAAGCTGAAATTTTCACAAATGATGTATTTCCGTTGCCGCTATAACAACAAATACTAAAAATTAAAAAAAATATATATATTAAGGGGGGTCCCCATACAATAAACGTGTTTTTTTCGTATTTTTTTGCTCAATATTAAAAACGGTAACAGGTAGACGGTTCAAATTTTCACAGAATATTAACTTGTATATTACCTTTCAAAATAAATAATTAAATTTCAATAAAGTAAATATTAAAGGGGGGCTCCCATACAACAAACGTAATTTTTTGATATTAACAGTAAACCTCTACAAACAAAGTTAGTTTTGCGGTTCATTAACAAAGTTAATTATACCTATTTCTTGAGTACGGAACCCTCGGTGCGCGAGTCCGACTCGCACTTGGCCGATTTTATCGTTTGATACGCGCGGCCACCGGCACATTTAGCACCTGTAGAATGCAACTATCGCCCGGAGAGATACAAAGCATACACCGTCCAAACTCTTTTTACGGAAACCGAAAAAATCCGCCGACGCTATTTTAATTGACGTCGGACGCCCATTAAAAAGAACCTTTTCTGAATGAATTATTCCGAGGTTTTCGGTATGGGAAATATTCGGAATTTACGGTGGCGGCATGCAAATAACTCTACGCCTCATTCGGAGTTGGTTAGGCACGCATACGTTACCTTAAGCTGATTGGGGATGTTTCGAATGAATTTCGGAGATTCATTTTTAATTACATGTAATTTATTTAAAAATGTATTTAATCTTTTTCCTTATAGGCAGGAACGTTTTGTGGTGAGTGTTTCGAGCGAATAATTTTGTTTTTATTTGTGGTAATTATTTCATTTATGATACGGATAAAGTGTAAATTACAAAGTTGAGAAACTTTCCTAGTGTATGAAGCACTAGCAATAAAAATATAAAATGTGTAAATTTGATTCCACATCAAAATAAGTTTTTGGGTTTTTTTTTGACTAGCTGATGCCCGCGACTTCGTCCGCGTGGTTCAAGTTTTTTTTATTCCCGCGGGAACTCCTTAATTTGAATTAAAATTTGATAAAAAACCTATGACACTCTCCAGGTCCTCAACTATGCCCATGCCAAAAATCACGTCGATCCTTTGCTCCGTTGCGGCGCGATAAACCAACAAACCAATAAACCAACAAACAAACACACTTTCGCATTTATAATATTACTTGGTACCTAAGTACCTAATTAATAATTATAATATACTGCCAAAGCTTGCCGCTTCAAAAATTTCAACTCTTCGATAATTTTCGTTACTTACGAGTACGTATACGTATCAAAAGAAGTTAGTAACAAGTCAAATCACACGCAGATATTTTCAATCTCAAATTAATAACGATATCACAAATACGCGAAGAAACCACAGAGTCACTCTCCCTGGTCAGTAATTAAACAGCAAACTACCATTTCTAATAGCCGTCATAAATAGTCCCACTTATAATACTTGACCGTCCGAAGCCATACTCAAACATATTTCCAATCCGAATTTATCGACTAGAATTAATAACCAGGCAGTATTTTCCATGCAATTTATGAAGCAACAAATAAAACTGGATTGTCGTTTTTATTATTATTCACATAACTAAACATACGGGGCTACTGTAATCTTGGGTTGGGTATTAAGAAAGTTGTCCGAATCTAAGCGAGGGGAAGTAAGTTGGCTCGTAATATTAGTTCTACAAAAACTTTAAGAGCGATGATAAGTTTTGGGCGTGTAACGTATCCTCCTACGCTGGTGTTTGTTTTGGGGAGTGAATCATTCTAAATCTACTCGAATTTAGCCCCAGTCAAACTTATCTATACTAATATTGTAAATGCGAAAGTGTGTCTGTCTGTCTGTCCGTCTATCTGTCTGTCCGTCTGTCTGTCTGTCAGTTCTGTCTGTTCAACCGATTTTGATAAAATTTGGTACAGGGCTAGGTTGTATCCCGGGGAAGGGCATAGACTACTTTTTTCCCGGAAAATTAAGGAGTTCCCGCGGGAATCAAAAACCTTATGTGGATACGTGGACGAAGTCGCGGGCATCATCTAGTCTTGAATATTTGTTTTCAGGTATAAATTGATACTGTCTTATTTTCAAGATTATATTAAGCTTGAATTAAATCTGAATAATACATTCTGTTAGGAATTATTCAGTTTACAGATATCATCATCATCCTCAACCGATAGACGTACACTGCTGGACATAGGCCTCTTGCAAGGATTTCCACATGCCTCGGTCTTGTACCGCCTGGATCCAGCGCGGTGGTTTAAGTACCACCTTAAAATAAAAAGTAAAAAAATATACTGGGTATACATTTTGTTTTTTGTTGATTTTCTCAAAAAGGGCTAAATCAATTTCGATAAAATGTATATGGGACTACCTGTGAAGTATGATCTACAGATATACAGACAAGCAAAACATTTTGTGTAGTAATGTTACTGTTATAAAATATCTTACAGACTAAATGGAACTGTTGAAAGGTATCTAGCAAACAAATAAAGCAGGAAAGGAACGATCTAGAAACAAAGTTAACAAGAAGCAATAATTGCGTCTTCCTTTAACTAAAGTTAAAACTTTCATCGTTCCACGCATTGCGCTCATTCGCCTGTCCCATCTGAACCAGAATCTCCAAGGCGAACTTTTAATAGTTTTTCTTTATTCAATCAACATATTTTCGCTCTTGGACACTTCTCTCGTTTGCCAACAATTTGTTTCGGGACTTTTTTCTCTTGCTGGAGATTCACTAACTCACTACGTTCCTGACAAATTTGGTCTCGAGGGTGCTTTAAAAAGTTTTTGCTTCACATTGATTTAGTCTAGACGGAATATTTTATCACTGGCCGATGATGCTAAGATTTTATAGACTTTCAGTCAGAGAGGTGCCACACACAAGAGGCAGTGACTGCTGCAAAACTGCTTCAACCTGGTGATAGATAGAATTATTCGCTTTCATCTAAAATAAAAACCGACTTCATAACTATACCTATAAGTACCACTTTAAACTAAAAAGTAATAAACATTATCAGGACATTTTGTTTTTTGTTAATTTTCTCAAAAAGGTCTAAATCAATTTCGATAAAATTTATATGACACTACCTCTGAAGTATGATCTACAAAACAAATCAAAATTGATTCAGAATTATTGGAATGATCGCGTAACATATATACAAAAAATATACAGCCGAATTGAGAACCTCCTCCCTTTAAATTAGTTTTTGCTCTGTCCGTCATATCGTAAAAAAGTACGCTGTCTTCAATTTAATTTTATGACCTAATTGATTTTATTACTACTGTGCCAAAAGTAATAAAATAATATTATGTTTACTTCATAACTAATATTATAAATGCGAACATAATATTGTGTATTTTTGTGTTTGGTAGGTAGGCTTTCACGGTCAATCTTTTCAATCGATTTGTATTTTTGGTACAGATATAGGATGTGCCATGGGAAATGACATAGGAATATTAGGAAGAAGGGAATTTAAATACGACTTCGTATAGTTATACTGGACATCTTCAACGCCTTTTATAAGATTTGGATCTCTAGGTATCTATCACTCAATGCTTTCAATAATAATTTTATTGCCCTATCATTTTCAATATAGCCAATTTTGTTGAAGTGCTCTCATGGGTATTTTAATGTCTGTGAAACCTTAATCTTTTATCTGTTTTTGATCACTTGTAACTCTTTATTAGGTATCACAATATTTTACACAAAAAAATTTGAGCAAACTATGACACTTTCCCAAGCTGTTTTGAGCTAATACTGTAAACGCTTTTTGTTCTCTGATGTGTCTTTCTTAGTGGGTCTAACAAGACTTTGCATGCAGATTGCAGATACTTACGAGTTGGCCTACGTTATAACACAGAATAGGGAGTACTTGTCATACAAAAACTCGAATCTTAACTTTCCATAGTATAAGCTGGCCTGATAGTTGATAGGTAATAATATGCCACTCAGCCTCATCTTTATTTAAATACTTATATATACCCACCTTGCTGTCTTAAAATACAGATTTTATTAACTAATTTAATAAGGCTACAGCTATGAAAACAAAGTTACTTAATGCAACTTTTTGGATTAAATACTTTCCGAAAATAAAAACAAATTTAATCATACTGTTTACTAATATTATAAACTAGCTGATGCCCGCGACTTCGTCCGCGCGGTTTAAATTTTTTGTTATTCCCGCGGGAACTCCTTAATTTTCCGGGATAAAAAGTAGCCTATGTCACTCTCCAGGTCCTCAACTATATACCCATGCCAAAAATCACGTCAATCCGTTACTCCGTTGCGGCGTGATTGAAGGACAACCAACAAACCAACAAACCAACAAACAAAGTGACTTTCGCATTTATAATACTATACTAGCTGACGCCCGCGACTTCGTCCGCGTGGTTTAAATTTTTTGTTATTCCCGCGGGAACTCCTTAATTTTCCAGGATGAAAAGTAGCCTATGTCACTCTCCAGGTCCTCAACTATTCCCATGCCAAAAATCACGTCAATCCGTTGCTCCGTTGCGGCGTGAACCAACTAACCAACAAACCAACAAACCAACAAACCAACAAACCAATAAACCAACAAACAAACTGATTTTCCCATGTATAATATTAAGTATGATTAGTATGAAGTATGATACGAAGGTCAGTTTGTTTGTTGGTTTGTCCTTAAGTCACGCCACAACGGAGCAACGGATCGACGTGATTTTTGGCATGGGTATAGTTGAGGACCTGGAGAGTGACATAGGCTACTTTTTGTCCCGGAAAATTAAGGAGTTCCTGCTGGAATCAAAAAAACTTAAACCACGCGGGCGGAGTTGCGGGCATCAGCTAGTATCCCATATTCCAACCATAAACAAATTTTCTCTTGCAACATATTGGTCACGCCAATTTCTGCCTCTAATTTAATTTTGATGCTCCACTTTTTCTAGTTAACATCCCGATGTCGCTAACACGCGTGAAAGTGTCAACAGCGATAGTTTTTTTTTTTTGATAACGCGGTTAAATAATGCGTAGGCTGTGAAAGCAAATTAGAATGGAAGCGAGAAATAATTATGTTGCTTTTTACAACAACAGAAGCCGGCAGGGCATTCCGTATCCATTCCATATTCCAGCAATCCTTCCATTTACCATTTCATCCTTTTAATGCTGTTTACCATTTTGATACAGACAACCTATAAAAAGACTGTGCGTTTTTTTGTTGCACTGTTAAGTTCGATTACACTCGGTAGCTATCATGTTCGAAACGCCATTAGACGGCCGACATTTGCTCCCTCGCTGTGCGCGCATCTAGGGAATCTCAAAATTACTCATCGGGTATTACAGTCACGGCCCGCGATAGCTTCAACGCTGATTTTTACTTCTTTTCATTCCGATTGCACTATTTTACCTGGTAAATTATTATCCTTATAACTCGGTGAATATGTCGTTTAGCATTCAATAAATAGTATTATTTTCAGGTCTTTATTTAATACTGGGATAGCTGCATTCTTAGTAACTCGTTTTTATAGCAAAAACGGCATACCTGCGCGGCAGCACTTTTATGACTCGTAGACTGCTTCGTTGGTCTAGTGGTTACCATGTTCGTCTGCGGCCGACGAGGTCCCGGATTCGAGTCCCGGGTCGGGCCATAATAAGTATTGAATTTTTCTGGCAAGACATTCTCAATACTAGCCCGGAGTTAGTTTGCTGGCGGTGTTTAACCCCCGTGTAAAGAAACAAAGAGTGTACCAGTATATTCGCACACACTTGTGCACTATAATACCTCCCGCGCAGATGGCTTATCTCTGTGGCCGAAATTCGTTCGGGAGGACATTATATCTCGTAGATAATGTCCGCGACATCAACCTATATACCTAGGTAGATTTGCTCATATAAATTATAATAAACGAGAATGGGTCCATTTTCAAATTTCTTTCGTATTGCAATTCGAATCTCGTTTGACGCTTTGGATTAGGCTAGCCAGGAAGTGGTTTTGCTGGAAAGATATTGCTATGCAATTCAGAATTTTGGTCCGAAATCTCCAAGAAATAGGTAAGGAGTAGAAATATGTATGAGCTATGAAGCTATTCCACTGTTTTAGCGTAGCGTGCTTACATTAGGGCCTAATAATAATTACCTTACATGATGTCAGTCATACAAACCTAATCTATTCTTATATTATAAATGCGAAAGTTTGGATGGATGGATGGATGGATGTTTGTTACTCAATCACGCCGGAACAACTGAACGGATCTCGATGAAATTTGGCAGAGAGATAGATTATAGTCTGGAATAACAGATAGGCTTTCCCGGAAAATTAACGAGTTCCTGCGGGAACCAAAAAACCTCATTCCATGCGGACAATGTCGCGGGCAACTACTAGCGTTTGATATATTATTAGCTGATACCCGCGACTTCGACGCGTGAATTTATAGTTTAAGTATAGATTTTTACAACTCAGTCGTAACTAAAAGTAAGGTACCTCTATCACTTGGTTCAATCTATAATTCAAATTATACTAGAGTAACTTGTTGAAGGTAAGCAAACAATGGTAAGCCCATAGAGTAAACGCGATGGTAAATGTGTATTAGGTTAGATAAACACCTGTTTGTGTTTATGCTTAGTTTGTGCGCTCTCTGGGGTATAAAGGGAGTAAATATGTTAGGATTAGGAATACCACAAATGACGCGGATCACTAATTATTCGATTGCATAATTAAATAGCTTAACTAAACAGCATTGTAATTTAGCCCGCCAACCCACGTTGGTCGAGCAGCGTGGTGGGTCTAAGCTATGATTCCCTTTCTTCTATGAGAGTGGAGGCCTGTGTCCAACAGTGGGACGTTAATGGGCGCGATTTTTTCAATGGGAAATATTACGTTTAGAAATGCAAAAGCGAGTTTTGTTGGTGTGATTCAATATTGCAAATGAAAAAAAAAATAAAAAGATGTGACTTTTTGTTCGCTTACTCTAAAGAGAATATTTTCATCTCCAAATTCACCCTGCTTCTCTTGTGATACGTTGTATCTTGTAAGTAATCCAGTATCTTGAACTAACGCCAGTCGGTAGCAGGTAACCCAACACCGGAGCCTAAAGCGTTCTTAAATAAACATTCCGATGTATCCGAAATAACATTATAAATCATTTCGCCCGGGATTTTTTGTACTGAAATTTGTTAGTTTCGTGACAATCTGTTCCGCTATTTGCTTAGCGTCAGAAAACAGATGGTCGGGGCACATTCATCATATTCAAATATATGCGTTTTTAAACGTAACAGCGTTGTGTGACGTGGAACTAATAGTGTAGTGGGGACCTCTATTAATTTTCTATGCATAAACTTTGTTTCAGTAATGACATGCGCTGGGGATATAATCCCATACTTTGAATCGATCCTGAATGTCAGCATATGCACTGAGGATATTTTATCCACAAATATAACTGCAGTCACTCTGTTATAAGGAACTGCTATTCTGAAATCTTATTGATCTTAAGTCGTTAATCTACCTAGCATTGTCCTGGTTTAAGCCTGGTTCCGCTTTCCTGATAAGCCACTACCACTTTTGAGGGTCTGCTACAGTGTTATCCTCCCTTTGAAGACCATTCACACGTGCCTGCTTGTGCGTTTTAATCCATTGAACTGGCCTCGAGACAATTTCACAGATTAACCGCTGATAGGACCGCTGGTACAAAGAAAGCTTTCTTTAAAATCTGAAGACGGATATAGACTATTTATTAATACTGGAAAACATGTTTTTCCTTAGCAACTCTGAAACACCACGCAGTCGTCGGTCAGAGTTACTAGGACATCATAAACTGAGTACTCTCTACACGTGGTCTGGCACGTCAAAAAACAAATTAAATGGAGTCGGGTTACATGCCGGTGTTCCGCATCGGTTGTGAGCTGGTTGGAAACTCTATCGCATTCATATAGATATTTAAATTGAGTTGAACAGACTGTCCAATTCTGCCTTTTACATTTTGTTTTGTGAAATACTTCGACGGTATAATTATTAATTTATATTTGTCACCTTTGACTCTTGCAGTTGCTCTCAGTAGTCTGATGTACAGTTCCTTGTAATTGCAAATCAAACACACTTATATGCTCGTTCTGGAACTTAGGAAAACGTTTCTGAGAAATATTTCAGGGTAAAATGACCCCCAGAAATGAAACCTTAAGGGAAAGAACCAGCTATTATAACTTTCGACTGGCCAACTGACTGCCTTTTTAAATAAGTCGGATTACTTCTTTTATTTTCCCTTCATTCAGCTTAAATCTAGGAGCAAATAAATCTACTAGTACAGACAAGATTTTGTAGAGTTATTTCTATTTGGACCTCTATCAAAATCCTGGGGGATTTTTCGACGAGATGTTTTTCGGTAGCTTTTTTTCCGGGGGCTTTATTTCCCAGTGGCCGCCATCACGTTTCGTGTGGGTATTGGTGAAATTCCTACTAACTCTACCTTCACTCGTAGGTAGGTATATCTACATACAGAAAATCGAAAATATATTAGCATTTTATACAATGGTACAATACAATAATGTAAATACTGATTTCATATTGAATGGTGTGTAATAATGTGAAAGCGATACTAAATTCAAAGAAATTGTTTAACTTAGAAATGACAGTCTTATAGGTTATAGCAAAACACAGCAGGAAATATATTTAGAATGGGATCGGAATGACACTTTAGTATTGTTAAACATTTTATTAATACCTATAACTTTTGAATTAACACACAATAGACAGCTATGAAATTGGTTTTGTGAGCTGATAATGTAAATAAAGGTCTGGTGTGATTGCGACATTGCGTTGAACCAAGTTGGTAAGTAACTAGGTTTAGGATTGAAGTAAAATACTGTTGATTTATTGTATTAAATTACAAGATCAGATCAATCAGTCTTCCTGTTTACGTGTAGTTACCTACTTGTACATACGAGAAGATAAATTAAACGTGTACCTAAGCGCTAATATTGGTGCTTTTAGATAAGAAAGGAGGGTTAAAAGAACTAGTTCTCTTACAAAGTCTTCTCGTAGTTTGCAAAGTATAAGTAGCGCTAGAATTTATAAGACTCTTCAATAGGTAGACTATTAAAATCATAGTAATTTGGAAACTACAAGGAAAAATAAATATGTCATAAGTTTTGAATGACTTCTTTCTAAAATTAATACCATGCATGATAATCGTTATAGATTTACAAAAAAATATCAAAGTAATTATGAAACTACATTTTAACTACTTATGCTGAAAATCATCATCCAAACCATTTAGATACCTACTTATTTTATTAAATACTAGCTGATGCCTGCGACTTGGTCCGCGTGGATTGAGATTTTTTAGTTCCCGCGATTGAGCAACAAACATCCATCCATCCATCCATCCGTCCATCCATCCATCCATCCATACATAAATCCAAACTTTCGCATTAATTATAATACATATTACTAAAGATGGTATCCGCCAGATTTTCCTAGCATAAAGGTATATTTAAATGGCTATAAATTTTGACAGGAATTTTATTTCAAACATACATGGTTTTAATTTTCCCTCCAGAATTCAGGTAAAATAGGCATTGGACTCTGGAGTAATAGTTCAGAAATTTAGCTTTTACATTTTTGTGATATAATTTCATCACTCTGGTTTCCCCAACATTCAGCCCGGCTTTACAGGAAATTCCCGTTTTAAAGGTAAAAATGAAAAGCTTGTTGTTCGACCCAAATTGTGTAGGTACGTAAAGCCAAGCTAACCGTGAACTTTTGGCGTTTTAACGAACGCAGAATTTAATCTCTGATAAATTGAGTGAGTTCTGAAAGTAAAGCCAACATGCCATTTTGATCAAGAATATGCTTAATGTCCTGGCTTTGCAAACGCTGATTGTCCTATTCTTTAGATTTACTGTATATGTTTTTAAATATAAAACGCTTATCGCTTGTCTTCTAAAGCCCTAAAATTTCAGTAAAAAATTTAAAATATTATGTGAACATACAAAAGTATGATTGTTTGTTGGTCTGTCTTTGACGGATTGACGTGTTTTTTTCATGGAGTAGAGTGAAAATCTGAAGAGAGACCGGAAAATCAAGGAGTTCCCACAAAATTACTACGAAACGTAAATTGATGTAACCGCGGCTGATGTCGCGGGAACTTGTTAGTCAAAGCATAAAATTCCTACATAAATTGTAGCTGTTCATAATTATGTAAAGTCTATCTATCTTTTACTTTTCCTCTTTATTATATCTTTCGGATATATCAGTCAACTTAATCTTCAACATTAGCGTTGTTAACTCAAAACCATTTATCAAGTTATTGTAATCGATGTAAATAGTCCGACTACTAAACTCAGTCTAGCGTGTTCGCCTTATCAATTCATCATTCGGAAGATATTGTACCTAAATACTCCTAGAGCTTTTGTATTTGCATAATCATTAAGTATCGGACGTATCCGAGCGGCGCCAGGGAACTGCGATCCTAATCGCTTTAGCGTTTTCAGCAATAGAGGTTATATTGCCTTGTTGAGCGAGTCTGTGGCAATATTTCGTATTAGTTCGAAGGCAGATCGTTTCAGCAAATTGCCTCTCTATATGCAGAAAGCGGCCAAGCCGATTTTCATTAACTGTTTAGAATCGCTCGTCCGTCGGAGTATGAGTGTTCTTCAAATAAAAATATGCGATATATGAAATTGCTGGCATGAGAAAATCTCCGGTTCCTTTGATGTGTACATTATTATGCTCATGATATAAAAACGTTTGTAAGTAGGCACTTACCGAAGCGTAATTTTCAATTACATAATTTAATTTTCCTTTACATTTATAGCTGATTTTATCTTCAAAGCGTAAAGGATCCATGTAAATAAAAAAATGCTAGTGTGTATGTCTATATCGACGGGTTCCGGGCTAATTGTATTAAGCGACACTCTGAGCGATATAGACTTTTATACATATTTGGAATCAGCGAATTTTTCTGCGTCATTTGAGCTGGGTTTGGTGACGATCGGAGCACTTTTTTGTCGCTTCATACAACCCGCATTTTTGGGCCCATTTTGGACTGCAATGTATGAAGCGACACAAAATATTGACAAATTTAGGAACTGTGTTCTTAAGCTGACTACCAAATACCATGCAGTCGTTTAAACGTTTTTTCCTGGAGCAACAATTTACAGGCAACGTACGTTAAAGCATTTAGCCTGACTTTATAAATATATAGAAATGTCGCTTAATACAATTAGCCTCTTTGTTAAATTCTTATCCAGTGTCGCTTAATACAATTAGTTTTACCTTGTAAATATACAAGAATGTCGTTTAATACATTTAGCCTCTTTGTCTAATTCATACCCAGTGTCGATCCATACATTAGCTCTGTACATGAAATGTTAGATGTTGTCACTTCAACATTTAACGAGAGATATTTTTGATTTTGATTACTGAGAAAGTTAGAAAAAAATATAGAAGAAAATAATTAAAGAAATGAAAACCAAAGAAACGCTCGTAAATATTTTACTGGACTATTTTACTGAAACTGGACGTTGGCCGGCAGAATGGTCACATTCCTTATTCATTCCATTACATAAGAAGGGATCAACAAAAAAATGCAACAACTACAGACTGATTTCTCTCATATCACATGCAAGTAAGATACTGCTTCACATCATAAATACAAGACTTCAAGCTTACTTGTCGCGCCAAATCGCACTGGAACAAGCTGGTTTCGTCAAAGGAAGAGGTACACGAGAACAAATACTAGTGATCCGCCAAATCATAGAGAAAGCTAGAGAGTTTAACAACCCTCTATACATTTGTTTTGTGGATTTCAGGAAAGCATTAGATACGGTTAAATGGTTAAAACTCTGGCAAATACTTTCTCAAATGAGTGTACCTCAGCATCTTATATATCTTGTACAGAGGTTTTACGTGGATGGTACAGCAGCTGTACGAGTGGACGAACTAGAATCTTCAACCTTTAAAACTCAAGCTGGCGTTCGACAGGGGTGTCACTCATCGCTTCTTTTCAACATTTACACTGAACACAATGCGGATTGTTTTGGAAGACTGGGATAAAGGTATATCTGTTGGAAGACGCAAGATGTGTAATCTCAGATATGCGGCCGATACTACGCATCTTGCCCAAACTAAAGAAGATATAGAAGACCTACTAGAGCGTCTGGAGACAACTAGTCTTGAGTTTGGACTAACCATCAACAGGGATAAGACCAAGATGATGATAGTAGATCGGGCTTATCATAATAGGCCAGAAATCCAAAATATCGCCAATTGCGAGGTGGTGCAAACCTACATCTATCTTGGTTCTACCATCTCTAATACCGGGGGCTGTGAACTGAAAATCCGTCGGCGATGTGCCATAACTAGGTCTGCGGTAAAGAAGCTCAATAAGATTTGGAAGAACAGGAAGATCACCAAAACCACCAAGGTTCGCCTTATGAGGTGTCTGGTTTTACCAATCTTTCTCTCCGGAGCTGAAACATGGTCGCTTAGACTACAAGACCGACGTAAAATTGATGCCTTGGCGATGTAGTGCTGGAGGCGCCTTTTAAAGATACCCTGGACAGCTGAAAGAAAGGTTATCGTCGACTGTACAATTGCGAATTCTGAAGTTCTTTGGCCACATCTCCAGAAATGAAGGGTCAATTGAGCGCCTGGTGGTACAGGGTCATGTGGAAGGAAAGCGAGCCAGATTCACCTACTCGATGGACAGACCTAATAAAAAGTGTGACCCAGAAAACTGTGGTGGAGTGCTCCCGCAATGCTACCAATCGAGATAAGTGGAGGAGCATCGCGCGGGAGGCGGTGCGACCTAATTTAAAGAAGACCGATGACGAGTGTACCAGTATCATCCCACCAGCCACGACCACTCTGTCAAGAGTGCACGACTGAGAAAAAAATGTTAAAGTTTAGGAATGAAGAAGAATGAGAATAATTATTTCAGGTAATAAGACTGTAGGCTACGTAATAAAAATACTGTTTAACTTCAGATTCCTATACAATTGTGATAAAAACTTTAGTTTGGTAAGCTAAGAAGTCCTAGGTGATTGTCATTTTAAATAAAAAACTTATCTTTAAACAATTTATAATGTGTGTTTTATTTCTCATTTCATAATTATTAACAAGATAGGTAGGCACACCCTATGTATGTACCTTTTAATTTATCAATGTTTTAACCGCCAATTTCTGTAAACTTCATTATTCAAGTATGATGACAAACAATTTATTTAAAAAAAACAGTCGCATAAACTAATTAGCCATACATTAATAAGTTTAAGATATGGTATTTAAATCAATTAGCTTAGGTTTGAAATATGACCAACTATTTGATTAAAGCACTTAGCTTAGAGCCATTATTTGCGTGCCTAGGCGGTTAAGTCATTTAGCCTGAAATAAGAAACAATAATCATAGGCGGTTAAGTCATTTAGCCTGGAACAAAAAAAAGTAAAATATGGGTCATTTTGTATTAAGCGACATTTATCTTCGTTAAAAATAGGAATATTAGAAAAAAAATTAATCTAATTATGGAGAATATGTTATAAAAACAGTAATATCCTTCTTTTTAAAGAAATAATGCGATTTGCTAAAGTTATAATTTTTTTTCTAAAAATCGAAACTTTAAACTGCTCTGGTGTAAAGTTTCAAAAATGTCGGTTAATACAAATAGCCCGGAACCCGTCGATATGTTTATCTGTCACCCTTTCAGAGTCCTTCTATTATATCTATTGATCTATTATATTGTACAAATGGATTTTGACGAAATTGATGAGGATCAGCTAATGTTTTAATCCCAGAAAAACAAACAGATAATTTTTAAAACCCAAAATTATTACGGACGAAGATGTGGGTATAATTATAGTCTAATAATTTGTAAAACGATATATCTCTAGTGGTGTTGAAACTATGTACTATAATCGGTATTTCATAGAAATCACTATAATTTAAATGATAGAGATTCAGGGCACACCTAAAAAGGTTCTTAATAAGTACCTACCGATTTTATCAAAAATAATGCGGTAAACCTGCTCTACAAATATTTTAAGTTTACTCTTATTTTTGCACCCTATAATAATTGGTGTACATGAAAAACAAAACTGTATTACTGTGCTTCCAATTTCGCACATACCTATCCTATTTATAGAGGTTTCACTGAAGCTGTCTCAAATGACTCCTAAAGCACTTAGGATTTAATTAAGAAAATGCGCTTTGGGCGGCCGGTGGTCGGCTGATGTCCTCTGACCGTCGCTTCTACTTGTAAACTGCGTTTAAGCAAATTATCCATCCAACATTCCTTAGCATAGCATCAAGGGACATTAAATCGAGCTTTAAGCTTTACATAGGCTAAAGCACTTACAATAACATCGTTTTCTAATTTATTTAATAGATCGTCTTCGATAAATGAATAATGAATGTTTGATATACCTAGTGATATTTCCAGCATACTTACCTACCTAGTCACTAAGTGAAGTTCATAAAATATGAGAACTAAGAAAATCCGAGATTATAATAATATTTGTTTAAAGCGGTAAAATGGGGTAAACCTATTATTCTAATCCACCACCACCACCACCACCACCACAGCCCATTAACGTCCCACTGCTGGGCACAGGCCTCCACTCTCATGTGAGAGAGGGAATTAGAGCTTAGACCCACCACGCTGCTCCAATGCGGGTTAGCTGGCTTTAACGACTATTATCATGCTAGTGATAATAACCGGGACCGACGGCTTAACGTGCTCTCCGAGGCACGGGGGTGATACACCGCCAACTTCCTAACTCCGGGCTAGTACTGATCTAGTCAGAAAAACCCAATACGTAATTATGGCCCGACCCGGGATTCGAACCCAGGACCTCGTCGGCCGCAGTCGGACATGCTAACCACTAGACCAACGAGGCAGTCATTATTCTAATAACCTACCTGAATTATCCTAAGATACAGTATAGACAGACATTGTTTCTAGTTTCTACCTATTGTTTCTAGATTTAAAAAACCGGCCAAGTGAGAGTCGGACTCGCGCACCGAGGGTTCCGTACAAACCTTTAGTAAGTTTTAAATTGTTAAAAATATTTTTATTTTAAATATTTGAGTTGATTGAATGAAAGGTAAATTGCGGTATACGATTTATGACGTATTAAAAAAAACTACTTACTAGATCTCGTTCAAATCAATTTTCGGTGGAAGTTTGCATAGGTAATGTACATCATATATTTTTTTTAGTTTTATCATTCTCTTATTTTAGAAGTTCCAGGGGGGGGACAAACATTTTACCACTTTGGAAGTGTCTCTCGCGCAAACTATTCATATTATTTTTAGAAAATTTTTTTTTGAGTTTCAGTACTAAGTACGGAGAACCCCCAAAATTTATGGTTTTTTTTCTATTTTTGTAAGAAAATCTTAATGCGGTTCATAGAATACATTTACTTACCAAATTTCAACAGTATAGTTCTTATAGTTTCGGAAAAAAGTGGCTGTGACATACGGACGGACAGACAGACAGACAGACATGACGAATCTATAAGGGTTCCATTTTTGCCAAATTTGGCTACGGAACCCTAAAAATACTTTGTTATGGAATATTTTTCAGACGTGTATAACATAATAATATCATTGCCGATTCTTTAGCTATATTGTAAGTACTTTGAAATTTGCCGTAAATGTGTCTAGCCGCTATAGTCTTGGCTCATTGATTTTTAGTAGGTACTCCATTGACTTACCAATACGGTACTCGGTCTGATATTGGTAGATATAGTCTTTTAGACAATTGCATTTTATATTTTCAACCGACTTCAAAAAAAGGAGGAGGTTCTCAATTCGACTGTATTTTTTTTATATGTTTGTTACCTCAGAACTTTTGACTAGGTCGACCGATTTGGATGATTCTTTTTTTATTTGAAAGGGCATACTTCCCAAGTGGTCCCGAAATAAGTACTTTGTATAGCGTGTGCTTGTTGTTGTAAAGTTGGCGCGGGAGTTTGAAGTCGGTTGTTTAAAAATAATTTTTTATATTAAATTAAACGTCAAACAAATATTTACTTCAAAGTAAGTGTTATGTTCAAAATAAATAACAAATAGCAATGTCTTTTTTATTACCCTCGACGAAGCGGAGACGGTATATGTGTTTGCCCTAAGAGGTTGTGTGTTTGTTTGTTTGTTTACTTGTTTGTTTGTTTGTTCGTATGTTTGTTTGTTTGTTTGTGCACTTTTTTGTCACCATTTTTCTCAAAAAGTACTGGGCCGATTGAGATGCGGTTTTTTGCATTAGATACGTATAGCTTGTGAGAAGGTTTTTAGATATATTTTAGGACCATAGACAACCAAGCTGAGCTGTAGTCTATGATTTTAATATTTCAACATGTTACCATTTTTCACAAAAACTACTGGGCCGATTGAGATGCGGTTTTTTGCATTAGATGTGTATAGCTTGTGAGAAGGTTCTTAGATATATTTTAGGACCATAGACAACAAAACTGAGCTGTAGTCTATGATCTTAATTTTTCTATGTGTTAAAAATTTTCACAAAAAGTACTGGGCCGATTGAGATGCGGTTTTTTGCATTAGATGTGTATAGCTGGTGAGAAGGTTCTTAAATATATTTTAGGACCATAGACAACAAAGCTGAGCTGTAGTCTATGATCTTAATTTTTCAACCACTGTTACCATTTTTCACAAAAAGTACTGGGCTGATTGATGCGGTTTATTGCATTTAGGACTTCGTGCGATTACAAAACAGGAAACTGGTACCAAAATTTTAAAAAATCAGCGCCATTTTGAAATTCTTTGTTAATTGACCGATTTCGTTCAAAATCTATATTTAGGGCTCCCTGGGGTCACAAAACAGGAAACTGGTACCAAAATTTAAAAAAATCAGCGCCATTTTGAAATTCTTTGTAAATTGATCGATTTCGTTCAAAATCGATATTTAGGACTCCCTGGGGTTACAAAACAGGAAACTGTTACCAAACTTTAAAAAAACAGCGCCATTTTGAAATTCTTTGTTAATTAACCGATTTTGTTCAAAATCGATATTTAGGGCTTCGTGGGGGATTACAAAACAGGAAACTGGTACCAAAATTTTAAAAAAATCAGCGCCATTTTGAAATTCTTTGTTAATTGACCGATTTCGTTCAAAATCGATATTTAGGGCTCCCTGGGGTCACAAAACAGGAAACTGGTACCAAAATTTTAAAAAATCAGCGCAATTTTGAAATTCTGTGTTAATTGACCGATTTCGTTCAAAATCGATATTTAGGGCTCCCTGGGGTCACAAAACAGGAAACTGTTACCAAAGTTTTAGAAAATCAGCGCCATTTTGAAATTCTTTGTTAATTGACCGATTTCGTTCAAAATCTATATTTAGGGCTCCCTGGGGTCACAAAACAGGAAACTGGTACCAAAATTTAAAAAAATCAGCGCCATTTTGAAATTCTTGGTTAATTAACCGATTTTGTTCAAAATCGATATTTAGGGCTTCGTGGGATTACAAAACAGGAAACTGGTACCAAAATTTAAAAAAAATCAGCGCCATTTTGAAATTCTTTGTTAATTGACCAATTTCGTTCAAAATCGATATTTAGGGCTCCCTGGGGTCACAAAACAGGAAAATGGTACCAAAATTTTAAAAAATCAGCGCCATTTTGAAATTCTGTGTTAATTGACCGATTTCGTTCAAAATCGATATTTAGGGCTCCCTGGGGTCACAAAACAGGAAACTGTTACCAAAGTTTTAAAAAATCAGCGCCATTTTTATTTATTTTGTTATCACCATAATAAATGAATTCAGTTTAGTACAGTTAAATCTGTACTACTTGTAAGTCTTACCACAACCCGTGAGCTGCTTTAGCAGCTCGTGCACAGGGCGAAATACTAGTTAGATATATATAGCTTGAGAGAAGGTTCTTAGATATATTTTAGGACCATAGACAACCAAGCTGAGCTGTCTCTATGATTTTAATATTTCGATATGTTACCATTTTTTACAAAAAGTACTGGGCCGATTGAAATGCGTTTTTTTTCATTAGATGTGTATAGCTTGTGAGAAGGTTCTTAGATATATTTTAGGACCATAGACAACAAAGCTGAGCTGTAGTCTATGATTTTATTTTTTCAATATGTTACCATTTTTCTCAAAAACTACTGTGCTGATTTAGATGCGGGCTTTTTGTTTTAGATATATTTAGCTTGTACCTAGATGCTGTCCAGGGTATCATGATGGAGTCAGGAGGCGATCATGGGAACTCCTTAAATTCTCATCGTATACCCGTCGCGTTTGGACTCTTTTGATTTGTCCATTTGAAAAGGGTTTGGCCATAGTCCACCACACTGGTCAAAAAAACTACTGAGCTGTCAAAGATGCAGTTTTGTGTTTTAGATATTATGTAATATAATATACGTTTGCTACGTTCTAATTGTTGTTTCAAAGTTATAAAGGTCAAAGGTATAATGGAGCTCTGCAGTTCGTCGTGGGTTTTTTTAAAATTTTTAATTTTATTACTTGTATAGAAAACATCTTTAGTTAATATGAATTATTTCAAAAGCATTTATAAGTAGTTAAGTATTTTAGATATACCTTGATTTTTCATGAGCTATACTGTTGTACTAGCTGATAAAATTTGCCCTGGCCTTCCAAAAATTTATAATTCTTCTTCAGTCAAACGACCTTGATTCTATTTTTTTCCAAAAGTGTTTCCTTTCAAAAGGAAAACTTCTCTTTTCAAGATTTCCGTTAGGAATTTAATTTTCCTGGATAGGGTAATGCTTCCGTTTGAAAGGAAAGGCTTTTGGAAAAAAGAACAGATGGAAGGTCTGAAAATTCACTCCGTTAGTATATCAAAAAGACAGACAGCTCGCCCCTCGCCCGCCAACCCGCATTGGAGCGGCGTGGTGGGTCGAAGCTCTAATTCCCTCTCTCCTAAGAGAGTGAAGGCCTGTGTCCAGCAGTGGGATGTCCCACTGCTGGGCACAGGCCTCCACTCATGTAAATGGGTTATAGTGGTGGTAGTGGAATTTTTTCTTTGCAATTTTTCATATATTTTCTCAGTTGGATCTTTGCCGTTGCCATATCGAAATCCAACCTGGCATTTTTAGCTGAGCTTTATATTATCAGTTGGTCAATAATCAGAATTATAGCGAGTATTTTTAATGTAGACATTAGGTCTGCAAAGTTAATATTTTATATCGGCTATTTCACGCTTCTATGGAACGCGTGCACGCACTTATGTAATTTTTTTATCCGTACCATTCTATGCAGATGGCCCCATAAGCATAACCTTATAGTATAATAACTGTCCATGTGTCAGCGTATAAATAAGTGTCGCCTCTCATAAAATTGGACACATGTGTCCCCGTCCTTGTTAGGCAATCATTTTGTAGTACATTTTTATCTGCTTCAAATATATCCAGTATCCACTTGAAATCGTTATGTATTTATAAACTTCCAAACGAAATCATTGAATTGAAAATATAGGTCATTATTGATCAGATACAGTATGGAAAATTTTATTTCTGTCTAAAATTTGTTATTCTTTGAAGTATCTTTGCAGTCCTTTATACACAACTAATATAATTTATTTGGAAAAAAAGGTGCGTTGCCACCAAAACATGTGCAACATTTTACTAGCTAGCTAATGCCTGTGACTTCGTCCGCGTGGATTGAGGGAACTCTTTAATTTTTGGGGGTAAACAGTCGACCATATTGTGTTATTCAAGGCTATAATCTGTCTCTGTGCCAAATTTCATCCTGATCCGTTCAGCAGTTCTGGTATGATTGAGTAACAATAATTATCCATCCATCCATCCAAACTTTCGCATTTATAATATTAGTATAGATTGTGCACGAACATTTTCTTGAGCAGAAAACCTGCGAACATGTTTGCTTGTGCGAGTCCACAGACAGGAACATTTTTGCCGCACACTGTGCAGCACAGTACCACTCACTGGTGGTAACGCACCTTATAATAATAAATAACCCTAATGAGTATGTTTGGGTTCGAATTTAAAATGAAACGATATAGTATTATTATGTATGAGCTAAGCCAAAACTTTTGTAGAGTAATTTTTGCAGTAGAGCGTAACAAATTGTTGTTTATAACTAGATATGCCCTAATAAATAGCATAAATGTATCGGGTTACGTTGCGTAAGTGCCCATTATTGAACATAACCGCACTAAAAAATACACACGGGAGAACAAAATCTGTATGGGCGCCTGCATAGGGTGAGTTCCGAGTCATAACACAAAAGAAAAATAAGGTTATTTTACACCAGTGCGGTAGATTATATCTTTTATGTTCAAAATCAACAGGAAGCTTCCAAATGGGGCATGTAACCTACACTTATTATTGATGCCACCGAGTTCGAGAGAGGGTGCATAAATTTCAAAATGCAAACTTCGAAAGGGTTTGTTCAAACAAGACTCGAGTAAAAGTAATTTGCTTTTTTAGTAATTGCTGGCGATATAGACTGGTTTTCCGTAGAGTTGGGAAAAGGTTTTTTTTTTGGAAAGTTCCTTTAACTCGATTTCGTGTAGCTGTGAACGTCGCTATTCAGTGCTTGTACAAAGTTACAAAGTAGATTAGCTGAATCCGCTGGAAACCCTATTGATTCACGCGTCCTGCATAAGCGATAAGTTTGCTACGGGTATAAAAATAGCTTGTGAATTTTTTACCCAACTAAGCAAGGGTTATAACTTAAAAGTGTCTTAGTGATTCGTTCAGGGGTTCCCAATTTTTTTCAGTTTGCGGCGCAATTACAGGGTTAATATTTTGCCTTGGCTTTTTAGCTACTCGAAATAGGATACACAATAATGAAATAAGTAGATATTTATTTTACCGACATCTAAAACTCCACCAAATCGGTACAGGTTATTTTATGCTGCTGTCGCAAAGAGTTTAATGATGAACGTATTTTTGCGAAGTAAATTCTGTTGGATGTTGTGCATGGAAAGGATCTTGGATCCACGCAAATTTTTGATATGTACTCACGAATACCTAAGCAATTAGTTTAGTTTCCGGAGAGTGGTAAACAGAAGCGCCTGATGGCGCGCGACTTTACTCTCTACGGCGCACCAGGGCGTCGTGGCACTTATTCTGGTTTAGTCTATTCTTGTTTGTCGATTTGTCGGTCCCGGCAAGATATATCTATGGTAACTGAATATTATGATAATTCGCAATTTAAATTCCTTACAGCTAGTTTAGGGTTTCCTTAAATATTCTCTACTAAATCGAACCGAGATATTATTATACTTTTGCTAACGAAACATACCTATGCTTACCTGCTGCTCATAGTCAATGTGTCACCAATGAATTATTTTTAAAGTATTTTTGAATGATTTGACTAATAAGTAAGTTAAAATAACTGGCATAACAATTCTAGTAATTGAATTATGAAAAATATATAATACTTCTTAGCGTTCATTTTATCAGTTGAATAAGTAAACAGCTGCTTGGCTAGAATTTCTTCGCCGCTTAACGGGGTTAAGCCATTATGTTAGTAGGGTACTGTTGTAGTAAACACATTTTATTAATATTATAGTGTTTATTAGGGGCAATGTTGCTCATAGATTTTTTAATAACAGAAAATAAACTGGAATAAAATTGTTATTCGCATCTTAAAATTATTGTACTTACTATTTATTTTACCTTTACGCCTTTCAACAATTACCTACATAAAGTAAATTTTTAGAAAAGGTATAAGACTGTATCATCCGTCGGGGTTTACCTGTGATTTTGTAGACCCTTAGAACAGAATTACAAAACCTATAGGTGTTTCTTTTTTGTTGATAATACACTACTCACAGACACAATAAAATCAACAAAAATATAATTAGTCTTCACAATTAAATTTACTGTGGACAGCGTGTAGATACTTACTCTTGCAGCATCAGAATTTAAGAGTGAGATTCCAAAGTTCGCATTGTTCATGGATGCATGGGAACGATAATCGAAGTCAAAGTTCATTGGGAGTCGGAAATAGAGCAGTAAAAAAATAATACGTTAACTATTTAGATAAGAGTTTTAAAGCTTAAATAGCTCGTTAAATAGTTTCAAAATACACCAATAATATTTGAACATTATAGACTTTTCTATTTAACATCTCTATCTGCGTCGTATTCCTCATTGCCTCAGAGGTTCATGACTCTTCACGCCTTTCTATTAAATGACAGGGATTTTCTTGGGATAAAAATGCGGTAAAAGCCATATTCGGACTACCAAATTCGGTCACCGATCCAGTTTCAACTTGGGTCAACGTTGCTGAACAATCGCAATCGACTGTCGCAACTATGCAAGGCCTCATGTCAAATATTCTTCTATTCGTTTTTATTTTATATTATAGGCGTTTATTTTTGTCCAATTCTAACCACATTGTAGTCTCTGGCAAATTTTGCACGGTTCCATAACTTCCATTGGCCGGACATTGTGTACACAGGATCTCTGTTTACTGTTTTATTAACTTGGGAATTGTTATTAAAAACACGCCGCCATGCAATCCCTGAGAAGTGATGTTTGTGGAAAACATACCTACCTACCTTTCCTTGTTGGTTGGGTAAATATTATACTATCCATAATAATAATATTATAATTGCCAAAGTGTCCGTTTTCTGTCTGTCTGCTACGCTTTCACGGCCCATGTGTCTAACTGATTTTGAGGAAATTTTGTACAGCGATATGCTGCATTTTGGGGAAGGAGATAGGCTTCTTTTTATCCCGCAAAATCAAAGAGTTCCCACGTTTTTTTTTTTAAATCCATACCAATATTACAAATGAAAGTGTGTCTGTCTGCTACGCTTTAACGGTCCGTCTTTTCAACCGATTTTGATGAAATTTGGTATACCTGTAGGTTACGTCCCGAGTGGTTGAAGAACAAACCCACTAACAAACACACTTGTGCATTTAAATATTAGTATGATTACTATTCGTCCAATACAAAATGCAGTTAGGAAGAAAGGTATTCTATGATATCTAACAGCTTAAAACAATTAAGAAATTTGAATTTACGAAATATTTAAAAAATACGACCGAAGAACAAGCAAATAGGATATCTTAGTAGGATATCCTATTTTCTTCGGAATGAATAGGTACTTCTATAGTTCGAGAACACTGACAAGACATAACCGTATAGTATGATATAAAAACCGATCCGTGCCCGAACTCCCACTAATGGTATCACAAAGTTTCACGACATCACACCCTCGCCACATGTCGAGTATTAGTGATACGTTAAACTTAAGTCCGACAATCATAATATACGAGGCCGAGGATTACAGAGGATTCGCCGGTTAGTGAGAGCCGTTGGTGGTCTCACACCCTTATTAGGGTTCCGTACCAAAATGGTAAAATGGAACCCTTATGGTGCGACTTTCTCCGTCTGTCTGTCCGTCTGTCCGTCTGTCCGTCTGTCCGTCCGTCACACTCGATTATTTCAGTAACTACCGAAGCTATCGACATGAAATTTGGAATAGTTGTGTATATTAGTGGCCCAAAGACACTGGAATTAAAAAAAATTGGAAATTATTTTTGTTCTTATTTAAAAAGGGGGGAAAATCTGAGGGTTGAAATTTAAAAGTGAGATAACTGTACTGTGTGGAGTATTATATGAAAGGGTTTACTTTGTACATTCTAAAACAGATTTTTAATTATTTTTAGTTATGATAGTTTTTGATTTATCGGGGAAAATGTCTAACAAAATACCGTTCCCCCCCCCCCCCCCCCTTATCTCCGGAGTTTACCAATCGAAAAATTTGAAATAATTATGGTCAATAGGAATTTACGTATATTTTACAGGAAAACTATAGCCAATGCTCTAACTAGCATAGTTTTTTTGATATTAACAATAAACCTCTACAAACAAAGTAAGTCTTGCGGTTCATTAAAAAAGGTAATTAATTATTAATAATGGTACGGAACCCTTCGTGCGCGAGTCCGACTCGCACTTGCCCGGTTTTTGTTTTTTGCAATGACATACGATGAAGAGTATTCGAAGTTGTCTAAACATCTGGTGTAGTCTGCCTTTAATCTCTTTTAAGCCATTTTTATTAACTTAAATATTAGTTGACGGTAGATTTAAAATAATGATTAGTGATGGCAATAATCTGGCAAATGTAAGTAAATTTTTGAAAAACAATGTCTCTTTAGAATACCTCATATTAAATTACTCAAGCATGTTATGACGATCCAGTAACAGACACGACTTTAATACTTCTATACTAATATTATAAATGCGAAAGTGTGTTTGTATGTCCGACTGTCTGTCTGCTACGCTTTCACGATCCACCTGTTCAACCTATTTTGATGAAATTTGGTACAGGAATAGTTTGTATTCCGGGGAAGGACATGGGCATACTTTTTATCTTGAAAAATGAAAGAGTTCCCGCGGGAATCAAAAAACTTTAATCCACGCGGATCTGGTATTTAAATTAATAACTGAGTATGATTTTTTTATAATCCTAATTCACTATTAAAACTTTTTATGAGAGTATGATGAATACCACAGCGGTTTAGGGGACATATTTTAACATTCTGTGCGTTGTCCCCTATTGCGTACATTCATCCATAATTCAAGGGTTAGTAGGCATTGTGCTATCAGTGAAATTAGCGGCAAGGTGTGACATTGGCTCTCGAAGTCTATTGATAGAGGAATAAAACCGGTTCCTCGGATAGGGGTTATGAGCTGGTAAGAGTGGTATTATGATGGGCACGATGCCGAGTGAATGTGGCACGGGTTATAGGTATTATATCTACTTATTATTCTTATTTACTGGCATTATTTAGCTTACGAAAACTGAAGTATACCATGTAGATATGAAGACATTATGCGAAAATATGTAGGGACGGTTCAGTCGATTTTAAAAAGCTTTGTTTGACAGAAAAATACTATAACAACGTGGGCGTAAGCGTCCTGTCGTGGGATTTATCTAGTTAGTCTCAAGTTATTTATCAATTTATAATGAGACATCTAAAGATAAAGGAAAGACTATTATTGACCATCTCTCAGCAGAGGATACTTCAATATTTTGTATTAATTTTGAGCATTTTATAGTATCTCTTTATTTTAGCCGAGGTATGATAAAGCGAGATTCCTCGATGTCACATTGCAAACTAGAAGTGAACTGAAGAACTGTTTTGGATACTCAGAGACTGTCATGAATTCAACCTAGAGTGAGAAACAGATAGATTAAATTCCAAGAAGCATAACTTAGTACATCAGGACTAGTTATACAGATCGATGAACATTGTTTAATAGACAGTTAACTAAAGCTTAGCCGCAGTAAACGTATTTACCAAAGGAGCACTTAGCGGGTTCGCCGCGAATGCATACATAACAGCATGTTAGCCGATTGTTCAGTGTGAAACACTTGCATAGAATTATGCGCATCTTAAAACGGCTACAGAAATACTTGCCTTGTCTATCAACATACTGTAATGGTTTGGTTAATATGGAATGAGCTTTTTTTTCTGTTGCTATTAGGCGAAGAAAAGGTGAGAAATTGTACGAGAGTACCTAGTCTGGATGTGGTATGGACGCAGCGCTTATTTGGCACCGAAAGCAGTTAGGTAAAGTACTTAGTATAAAGAAAGTAGGTATAGCTCTATTTAAACACTGTTAATCAGAACGTCGCATAGATACGTTGCTCTCTCTGCGTCGTATACCTCAATACTGAGGAATCACGTAATGGTAGGAGTTTTCTTGGGATAAGAATGCGGTGGGTTCCCAAGTCCTTCTGCATATGAATCGACTAAGAGTATTAAAACTCTTAGGTTCTTGTAACGATTATTATCACATGAAAGTGATAATGAACGGCACCGACGGCTTAACGTGCTCTCCAAGGCACGGAGGAAACGAAAAGGCCAAATCGGAACCTCCAAATTCTGTTACCGATTTGGTTCAACATTGTTTAACCTTCTCAATCAACTGATATGCGTTGTCACAACTAGATTCTGATAATAATAAGAACATTAAAAACAAAAGCCAACTCAATATTTGCCTCACCTAAAACGGAACAGTGGAGTGCGCTATAAGTAATTATTATACAATAATGTTCCGGGAATCGGTGCTTGCGATCCTTCCTGTTCCACTCCCGTGGGGCGTCTTAATGTTTCAATATGTTTAGTAGTGTCCGAATGTCTGAGGAGATGCGATGAGAGATTATCCACCCGAACGCTCATGGTTGCTCGGATATTATTATTGTTTGTATCTATTAAGTTTACTATCTCTAGTTTAGGTAGCATCCATAACTTTTTTATGATAATTGTGTGTAAGTTAAGCTTTTTTTTTCTACTGCATCATTTTTATCTAGTCAAGACTGATTTGAATAATAGCAGGGGCTTCCTTCGGGTAATAATGAGATACCCTCCTCAAAAACTGCATAAATCCACTAAGTGCATTTATTTTCTACTTTATGTGAATGTCTAAGTAGGTAAGTAATATTAAGTTTTAGATTTCTAATTTAAACTAAAGAGAAGATTCGATGCATTTTGATTGGAATCGCAAAAAGTAATTAAGCTGAAATAAATTTTGTTATCATGTTTTTATCTTAATGACATGCTGCAACCTTATGTATGATACGTGATTCGGTACCACGTTCGACAGCACTCCAACTTCCTCTTCAATGCCTTAAACTACAAATCCCTTTTAACCTTTTGCCAACTTTGACCAATTTCAAATTCAAAATCAAAATTGATTTATTAACAAAAACAAAAACAAAAATACACGTACTAGTGGAAATTAAAAAAAAACTAAAGTATTATAATCGCAGTTCCAAGTTTCTTGAATATAGGACTCCAATTTAACAGCAGTTTTAGGAAGAGCCACTTCAGAAGTGGTGCTATTGACACTGACCAAACTAGCGGAGGAAGCTATAAATTATTCATGTAAGCAGTTAAGTGGTAACGCGAACTTGGTAGCACCATGTTTTCGATAGCACGTGTGAATGCGCTCCTTGAACACGTGCTTATGCTATAGCAAAAACTCAAGTGTTAGTCGCAGATGCCTATCGATATACTTCTAACTTTTTGTATTACAAATTTTGTATTCGCTACCTGCATGTCAATTATCACCAAAACTGTTCAAATTCTAAGGACTGACTTTAATTGACCCATAATAAGACAAAAACAATATTAGATACCACCACCACCACAGCCCATTTACGTCCCACTGCTGGGCATAGGCCACCACTCTCATAGGAGAGAGGGAATTAGAGCTTAGACCCACCACGCTGCTCCAAATAATATTGGATAGGCATTAAATTAATACACTTGGAAGTAGTTGAATAAGATTTGAGGTCATTAATAAAACTGTTGCCATCCTTTTTCCTTCCTGCTCACTGATTATTATGAATCAGTGCTCACTGATTATCAATATAAACTTAAAGCTACATATAGTTGCATTTTAATTGATTAGGTTCTGTTTTATTTTTGTCAAACCTAAGTTTGCTGAAAATTGATGCGGGCAAGCTTTACACAAACCCCCGTTTAAAATGTATCAAAGGAGGCTACAGAAAGCGTAACAAAATTATGCAACGACCGTGGAACAAAGCCCGACACATCTAGGTTGTAGTTATAGCACAGTTGTTCGTGTAGTCTAACCAGCCCTTATTACAAAGTTACATTAACTGGTTCGCAAACATGACTGCAATATTTGTAACACAAGTTTTTATGTGCAATTGTGATTCAGCAATCGGAATCGGCTACATATAGGTAGGTAAGCACCCATAAAATTTTAATTTATCATGCACATAAAAAATATCATGGTTATATAATAATATGTTATGAGAGAATTTATTTCAAAAACCGGGTGTGATATAATATAATATTTTATTTCCATGTTTGTTCTAAATATCTCTTACATCAAGTTTCCGTTACCTTATTCTTCCGAAAGCCGATAGACGTTGAGGGTATCGAGGTGGTCAAATAGCGTACCTCATACTTGAGGGACAGACAGACTCAAGCGAGACTAAGAACCGTATTAATAAACCAATATCATCTAAGAACACATTCTCAACTATTGGTCAATCCATTGTTAAGACCTACCTTTAGAATAGATTGACTTGAGAGCGTGTTCTTAGCTGATGTCAGCTTGTTAATACGGGCCTTAGGGAGCCACTGGATACATGCGAAGCAAGACCGCGATGTGTGAAAGTTAAAGAACTGCTGCTCGCAGTTAGCCAGTGATCAACATACACAGACCGCTCTTGCAATCATAGTCAACAGATTGAAGCTACTATTGATAACTGCTGCCAACCGCCCTAAGCCGTCGCAACTGCTCGAGTAGTCCCATGTATATGTTCGTAGAAGACTGTAGTTCACTGTGCAGCTTGAAACCGTCCATTTTGACTGCTTCAAACTGTCCGTGTTTCCGAGGCCAAAGACGTGTATGTTCACGACAATGATGCCTTTAATTACGATCAACATTGTAAGCTTTTAGCGATTCCAATTCACGCTCCACACAACGCTACAACTCATGTCGTATGTAGTTGTATCCGGTGAGTAACTTGTTTGTATCTTATTAGTAACTGCCATAATTTGGCCTTTGTATTCGTAGCCCATGTGTTGTTGACAGCAAGTTACATTAGTTGCTCGGATAAGCTACATATTATATTAAGATACATACATTTTTGCACCTTTATTTTAATTATCCGGGCGATCCGCCCCGACTTCGCACGGGTAGCCCTAATAATCCTAATAGTCTATACCCAATGTAGCCAGTGGGCAGGTTTTACATTTTAATATTACATTACAGTTACATTGTAAGAGTACGTCCATCGCCGTCCTCACCACACCTGCCACATTGTTTTGTGTATCTTTACCTATTAAGTCAGCGCACGCCTCGTAAGCTCTCAGAAGAGACGATTTTTTCCGACTTCGTTGACATTATTGCAATTTTCGTAAGGATCTCTTTCTAAGGATTTTTTTCAAAATAAAATATAGTTTAAGTTACTCGCTGATAATGTAGCTTTCTATAGGTGAAAGAATTTTTAAAATCGGTTGAGTAGTTTTTGAGTTAATGGATAAAATCCATTACAAATCTTTCCTCTTTATAATATTAGTACAGATTGGAAAGAAGCAGCAAGCGTTACTTTGCGGAAGTCCATGATAATGAAAGAACTAGAAGTCTTTACAATCGTGCATTGTCGAGTCAACATCTTCTGAAGATGCTCCGGTGTCGGAGTGAAACGAACGTTGAGAGTAATTCGGAAGATTTGTATGGTGTGGTGAATATCGTGTGGTGTGCTGAATAGGAGTTCCCGCGGGAACCAAGAAACCACCACGCGGACAAAGTCGCGGGCATCAGCTAGTTTAGAATAAAATAGCAATAAAAATTTTCGAACAAAGTATAACAAAGGTTAGGTATAACCTAACAAAGATTTCAGTCTGCAATCCCCTCAAAATTGGAATCTAGTTTAACAGCGTGGAAGCCGCTTTACACAAAGCTATGCCAAAAGGCTCTTATACCGTTACAGGCCAAAACAAACACTGGCATCCGTCTATCGAATATTGTCTTGGTTATTAGTAACGGCCGCACCCGCGCCCCGGGCGAGGATCCGATATAATGGAATACTTCAACGTTATTTGCAGTTCCATAGGCACTTCCACACACACCAGTTTGTTGTATCGTAGATGTACAAATAATATTTTGTACCTATGATAGCACTTCAGACTTTATGAAGACTCAATAATGAATACCTACTGACAAGTGGAATTGTTATTTCTTATGCTTTATGACATACTAGCGAATGCCCGCGACTTCGTCTGCGTGGTTTGAGGTTTTTTTGGTTCCCGCAGGAACTCTAACTTTCCGGGATAAAAAGTAGCTTATGTGCTATTCCCAACGACCTCAATTTACATAGACGGCCCCTGTGAAACAAAGAATGTGGGCGTATTTTTAGCAACGCCATCAACGCCATCTAGTCTGAAAAGCGGGAACTTGCTTGCAACATCTTGAATGAAAGCTTGAAAACTTAAACTCGGTCATAGATAATATAGGCCATAGCCAAAGAAGCCTTAAGGCCAGTTAGTAAAAAAAAATCATACAGTTTGCCGCGGAAATTAAATTATTGCGTAATGGATAAAAATATTAAATAGGAAGATTAAATAACGTTTTTTTGGAAATGTATAATTGTGACTTGAAACACTTACCTTAAAATAAAAATTGTACAGTGCCAAACTAATAAGACGTTAGATGTTAACCTAAGAATAACAAATTCTACACGACGAGCGACCGTGACAGCGCTACGATGGGGACAAAGACAGGTTAGGAACGCGCTCTCAAAGTCGGTCGCCCGACCTTTTTCTATGAAAAGGCCCATCTAGTACCTACATATATATCTATGGCTATTCCAGACTATAATCTATCTCTGTGCCAAATTTCAGCCAGATCCGTTCAGCCATACATCTATGCATCCATCCAAACTTTAGCATTTATAATATTAATAAGAAGTCACATTAAATTGGCTAATTCGAAGTTTACTAAAACATAATTAGAAGTAAGTATTTAATTTTCATTCCTTGATAAAGTATTGCTTGGCGGCACTTCTTTGCCGGTAGGGTGGTGAATAGCCACGGCCGAAGCCTCCCACCAGGCCAGACCAGGGAAAATTCAGAAATTATAAATCCCCAAATTGACTCGGCCGGGGCACGTTAGTCGATAAGACAACATCACTCAACGCTACGCCAGGGAGATCGTCAAATTAACTTTAAATGTAAACGTGCCATCTTTAGTAACTACTGCACCATTTTAAATGCGGTGTTCACCAATTTCAGACTTTAGGTTCGTGTTTGGGTAGTCCACCGGAGCTTATGCTTCCGGGATACACCTTTAACTTTTCGGAATTATATTCATTTTAAGCGAATAAATACTATAAAACTTTATCAATGAAGGATGATATCGTGAGAAAACCTGAATCACTAGGGGTTCTGCATAGTGTTTTGAAAGGTGTATGAAGTCTACCAAATACAAATCATGCTACTACATAAAAGTTTGAGTGCCTTAAATTAATTTACATGACATTACCCCCCTTGTCTATTATACGTATCTACGTACCGTGTACCAAAGCGTATCGTTTAGTTTGCCTCGGGCCAGTTCTAATGCGGGTACGGGCTCAAATCGTGTCGACACGAAAAGAGACGACTCCTTATTGGGATTAGCGCAAGCAACTTTGTTTCGCCAATCCCCCTTTGCTTTGATATATGCATTGTTGCTGAAGCCTTGAGGCTGTGCAGAAGCGTACAAATTTGATAGAGTACAATGTGCCTATCTCTAAGCAGGGTGTAAGCCTCAATGGGTTGATAAAAGTGAAACAGTTGTGTAAACTTTAAAAAAACACTCCCATAAACATAAAGTTTTTTTTATTTATATTTGTGCTTGAAATAAAACTCCCATGATAGTGAGGGCTAAATTACAACTTGAAGAGGTATCATGGCAGTTTCACAAGAGCCACCTTTAGTATAAGCAATAAAGCTAGTCTACCCCAACAATAATTCCTCAGGTGACGAAACTTTACAGTATGATAAAGTATCATTAGCTATACGTATGTTGCAAATATCCAATAAAAAATCAGAAAGAAAGTAAGGTTTTTTATGCTATATCTAATTATTAAAGCAGGAAGGTAGATTACCGCGTAATCGCAGTTTAGGTTTGATAATAAAATCGGTTTTATGTATTCATGTTCTGCATGATTATTTTGTTTGTTAATTCGGTTCTGAGAATAAATAAATAAATAAAAATACTACCTGTACTGTGTAAATATACTACCTACTATTATTTTAAAAAGAAATCGATAAAAAATTCAGTCATAAATATTAAGTTTTAGGTATGAATACCTAACTTTCGGATGAATTTTTTATTGGATATTTTTGTATAAGTTTTGGTTCATACCACACTACAGCCCTGCCAAGTTTCAACGACTGAGGATTTAATGCAGGGGTTTCCATACATCAAACCGTCCCATTGCCCTAGAGACTACTTACTTATAGACAAAAAATAAGATTTCTCCTTTAATATTCGTTTATTAAAATTATGATATTTCATTAAAACAGCCGTTACTTTGTTGAAGTCCAAAGAAGGAAACCGCTGAATAGGGCCTTCTGCCCTTCCGCTAGTAAACAGAAAGGATTAAAATGCGTCCAAGCAAGCACACCATCACCTATACATTATATTTTATTCAGACACCTGAAAATCCAAAGGGGATTATACAAAGAAAATTGATATTAAAAAATATATATAATGCTGCAGAAATCAGCACACAAAGAAACGGAATAATTCGTAAAGAAAAGTAATACATATTTTGAGTGAACAAATTCCCTGGCCTCTGAGAAAAATCACAATAGAAAACTCTTCATTTTATATGGAAGTACGCATGAATATACGCTATACGTAAGTAGTGTGTATATAAATGTTCAGGCAATAATAATATGCGAACAATATAGAGCTAATGAGCCAGTAAAAGCTATACAAATACTGGTAAATAATTTTTGCTTTGTTTCTTGGTACATCAAGACCCAAATAAACCGATATTAAGAACAGGTTCTCAAGTCCCGGCCAAATACTTGAGTATATTTGTCTTGAATTATTGTTGTTGCAAGGTTGAGTCCTTTCATAACAGTTACAAGATTCGTTATTTTTTTTTTCATCAAGTAGCATCTGGGTATCTTAGTGAACCTGAATCTTTATTTCAGTAACTATACAAAATTATAAAATAGTTATAAGCATCTATAAAAATAAGACTATATTTATAAAACTTACACTAATTTGCTATACAATATTACACTGTATAAACTGATTTAGTAAAATTGTTTATCATACTGTCACTTTTTGAAAACTTAAAACTTAAACGATTTACGGTCTTGTGCAAGTGGGCCAATAAATGTTTCATAAAGTTATTTATTGAGCCAAAATAATCTTTATAGAAACTAATTTATTAATTTGAAATGCTTAAATCTAAATATTAAACTAACTTTAAAATAAATTGAAAACAAATCCTTACTAACAAAAAATATAAAAATTGTTTTTAAAATAAAAATAATTAATAAATGTAACAAATTAAATAGCTAAATTTTGACATAATAATATCAAGATTTAAATTAAAACTTAATTTTAACCTACTTTAATATCACACATGAATAGGTAATGATAAAAATAATCTTTATAGAAACACATAAGTAAGTATCTTTCGATGGACGATTAGCTTAACTAATGTCGAAGCAATATCAAAGGATTGCGAACGCTTTGTGCCCCTTGAATTACTCAAATTCAGTATTCCCAATAAACTTTCCGGGACACGACTCAACAATTATGTATCGAAATTATAGGGCGAGTGTCTGACGCTGAACCACTAAAGGCCATGTTCTGCGAGATTGACAAACGCAACAACGCGACTCGAAACGATGCGACAATCAATCACTAGCTGACAGCTGTTCATGCTGTCGCGTACATTAGATTCTATATCTCTATGGAGTCGTAACGCGTCGCGTTGCGTCGCGTCGCTTTCGTCGTCACTTAGCGCAGCGTGACGGTGACTTGTAGAAGCAATTGCTTCTAAGTAAGCATTAATATTAGACAGTTTTGACGTATATGATACTATCGTTAGAGATGAAAACACACTACGGACAAAATATTTTATCTGGCAAATAAAAATACGCGAAACTCACTTTTTATACGACTGCCTGAAAAAAGGAGTATTATACGACTGCCTGAAAAAAGGAGTATATTTTTTTCAGGGTTCATGTATGTATGTAAGTATGTATGTATGTATGTATGTATGTGAGTTTGTATATTCCACCATAACTTCTATAAGCCTGAACCTATTTTGATAAATGAGGTATCGTTAGAATCCCTAGCTTATTCCGGGTGACATAGGCTAGTAACTTTTTTTTAAAAAATGATGGGGTGACCATGGTTCCGCATTAAAGACTAAAGTTGAGAAAAAATATTCAGAAATAAGATTAACTATATAATCATCATCTAAAAAATGATGAGTAGATTCCAAAAATATATAACACTATAGTTCAATATGCAGTGATTCACAAAAAATATCATTTAATAATAATGTGAATAAGATTCCAAAGGTAATTAATTAATGACTGTGGTATCATTACGTAGTAGCAGAGCAGTGGTAGCCGTACTTCCATTCGAGGGGGATTTAGGATTACACGACTGCCCAAAAAAGTGTTATGATTTCAGGTTCGTGTATGTATGTGTGTCTACGGCAGAGCAGTCGTATTTTTTAATAATTTTAATTATATTCACTTGTTTATGCAGCGTGATAGGACAAAATTATGGTAGTTGCCCTTCTAAACGGATGTTTCGCGTAGTCGTTTTGTCATGTCTAGGCCCCCAGCGTGTTTTTGATTAGTGCATGTGTCAACGAATCAAGCTATTATTATAAAATAAGAAACTGAGAAAACTATTATACCTATATTTGTTTATCAAAAAAATCTCACTACAAAATTGTGCTACTCCGTTAAGTTTATTATTTTTACCTTCCTAGATTGTATTCATTTGATAATAAGCTCATTGTTGCCTGGGTTTAAGTACGGCAATACAAACAGCCTGAAAGACCCATGGGCTGTTCTAAATTTTTTCGTCATAAAATGTCTCAGGTGTATATTTTGCCGTACCACGCCCAGCATATAAATATCATTGGATACGATGGTACCCATGGAAAACGGAAACAAGGACGGTACCTTACGGTGATATGGCACCAAAGAGCTACGATACGTCTTACTGACGTTTTTTTTCAATCCACTACAAGTTAGCCCTTGACTGCGATCTCACCTGATAGTAAGTGTGCAAGTGATGGTAATGATGCAGTCTAAGATGGTAGCGGGCTAACCTGTTAGGGGTACAGCAGTTATATTAAACCCATACCCCTATCGATTTCTACACGGCGTCGTAACGGAACGCTAAATCGCTTGGCTGCACGTCTTTTCTGGTAGGGTGGTAACTAGCCACGGCCGAAGCCTCCCTCCAGGCCAGTCCAGGGAAAATTCAGTAATTACAAATTCCCAAATGGAACCTGCCGGGGATCGAACGAGTTAAGGCAACAGCGCGCAACACTGCGCCACGGAGGTGACGCACAGAACTGACGCCACATGCCGTGCTGTAGTAATGGGCCTTCAACGCTGGTCTCGTTTTATAGAACGATGGATCGAGTCGATCTACGTCGCAAGGGAACAACAAAAACTGTGTAGAAAGTCTCGAATCTCCGTGTTTTGCTCCCATCTCATATCGTATTCATTAGATTTCATTTGTCAGCGCAACAAGCATTGATGAATTATTCAGGACAATTTGTTGGTGCCGATTCATCTTAGGACTTTACCTGTTTTTATATGAACACGCGACGCGACGGTTCAAAGCAATGTCAAAATGAAAGGGAATGATTTTAACAGGCTTTGTATGCATGTACCTATTCAGAATTTACATGGTGTTTTTGTGTCTCAATGTTTGTATCGAACTTGATAATACACAGCGCTCTTCTTTGCCATGTCTTCTTCCAAAAATTGTAGGGGTTTTCTTGGGATAGTAACGTGGTCGGTATGAAAAATGAAAAAAAAAGACACCATAATATAACTAAGAAAAAAGCAATTTTTGAATTATTGTACATAAACTGTGATTATAAATTATGTTGTTCAACAAAACCATTCCTCGTATTATATTATAGGTACTTAAACATCATAATATTATAATACCTACATTTTCGATTTGAAATAAGTCCATGCTACAAATATCAATATGGTTTTGAGATCTAAAACAAAATCAGGCGTCCGACAAAGGATTCCGTGAATGATTATTGAAAAGCAACCTCATAAAGCCATCGGGTAGCCCGATGTCGTCACATACGATACCCTGTTGTTACTTTCTGATGAAGGATTTCGTACTTGGATCAAAGCTAAGGCTACCTTAAATCTCCTTACCTTACCTTAAGCATAATTACCTTACGCAAAACAAATCAGCGCCATAAATGAAATGCAGAAGTCCATGATAACTAAGATACGAGAAGCTTCTCTCTCTTTCTCTTTGCGTCGTATTCCTCAGTACCTTACCACCGGTTCGGAAAATTTCTACTGATAAAAGTCAGCAAGAAACTCAGCAGTTTCACACTGACATACAAACTGTATTACTACTACTTCTAGCCAGCCATCTAGCTTCTAGAAGCCAGTGTTGAACAATGCCATCTATGTCATGGGATTTATGCCATTGCTCGTTATAACTGTCCAAGTATTTTCTGATATGATTTTCATTTTCTTTTCCTTGTCTGAAGAGTGAAAATGTTTCTGATGATATACCATCAGACAATCTAAGTCGAGCATAAAACTGTCAGCGATAAGAAACTACCATCATCAATAACAGGACGTGTAACTATATATAAAATTGATAAATAAGGACAAAAGGTGAGCTGGGAATTCCAAAAATATTGTGTCTATGAAAGCTCTCGGGATAAGCGGGATCGGCCGAACGTGAGGCTTACCTCTCCCGGACGACTCCTTTGATACGTTATTGAGTTCAATTTATGTTCTCATATCCCAATTCGGTTGGTCTTTTTTTTTGTTTCGTTACCTCAAAAAGTATAGAAACAAGCTTTATTTCTCTTCTTTTTAACATAATTTAATTATCAATCCATACTATAATAAATCTGTTTGTCTATCGCTTTAACAGCCCATATTTTCAACCGATTTTGATGAAATTTAGTATAGACATAATCCCGTAGGTAGGTTATATCCCGTAAGGTAAGGACATAGGGCTACTTTCTTTTTATCCCGGAAAATTAAGGAGTTCCCGTGGGAATAAAAAAACGGAATCCACGCTGATGAAGTCGCGGGCATCATCTAGTAGAATATAATAATATGAAAAGTCGCACCTACACAGAATTTTGACAAAATATTAAAATGTAAAAGGGGCATGAACCCTTTACCTTCGACACATAGAAATAATATATTATTATTATGTTTTACTTTTCAATACTTTTTTTGTATGATAAGAGGCTCTTTGAACTATTTCTCTTCAAAAAGAGGCATTTCATAAAATTTATTTTTGTTTGAACTTTGAAGATAAATAATTCACGACAATGCCATAGCAACAGTAAAACTCAGGCAATAGGCATGATGACAGTAACCAAGAATCAATGAAATTATGAATTTATTAATGAAATAGGATTCATGGATTGTAAAAAACGTATTTATTTTTCTATTTCGAGTGAGATTGCTATTTATCTTGATAAAATAAAACTATAAAATACAGCAATCCGCCATATTGCATAAAACACTAAGAAGCGAATGACGTCACAATTGTTTGTTTTCGAGCTTTGAAAATCACACTAATTGCTTACTGCACACTGCACAGAGTACATTGTTAAAAACAATTGTGACGTCACAACGACGCCATGACACCGCCGAGCGTTTTGGCGTGAATTTTAAAATTTAAATTTCAAATGCCAATTTTATCTACAAAACCTTATTTTTCTGCTGAAATCAGGTATTTTTTCGAAATAGTAGATACTTCCGAACATAATTCATCAATTTTATAAAATCAGTCATCATGCCTATTCACGACAATGCCATAGCAACAGTAAAACTCAGGCAATTATTGAGTGGAAATAACGAAAATTCCATCTCAATAACTCCGATAGGCTTACAATAATTAACCGTCGGCCGTTTCGGTACTTAATTGGTCAAATGTATTTTGAATTGGAACGTTATAAAATTGGTCGCCGCTATGCAATAATGAACAAGCGGTGTTGCAGTAAACTACGTAGGCCGTAATACCGCCAGGACTTTTTCGGCAGTTATCACCGCTTTCCGTTGCTATGAATATCGGGTTTCAAAACGTTTAAATTTTATTTAGACCGAAGGCAATTTACAAATTCTCATTTCAAAGGTACAAATTTTCATTTCATACAGCATCGTAACGTACATAATAGTTGTGTTTATGT
This sequence comes from Erebia epiphron, assembly GCA_963932025.1. Classification (NCBI taxonomy): domain Eukaryota; kingdom Metazoa; phylum Arthropoda; class Insecta; order Lepidoptera; family Nymphalidae; genus Erebia; species Erebia epiphron. Next base: position 12,282,307 of record OZ009958.1, on the reverse strand, counting down.
AAAAGTGTGTCTGTTTGCTTGCTTGCCCTTGTCCGTCGGGTAAGAAGCAATGTATCGGTGTGATTCTTTCATGTATTTAGTGAAAACCTTAGAACGTTACAGCATACTTTTTATCCCGGTAAATTAAAGAGTTAATAAAGAGATTAAAAAAAAACTAAAACAACGTGGACCAGAATGTGTGCATGATCTGATACTATAAGTAAATATAATTTATTATATTTAATACAATTTAAAAACCACAGTAGTTGGTCTATTAACCAAAACATAATTCTTACACAAGAATTATATGTTATAAAATTATCCTATTAATTATTTGATATAATAATTGTAAGACTTGTTAAATTTTCACTGCCTCGTTGGTCTAGCGGTTAGCGTAGTCGACTGCGGATCACGAGGTCCTGGGTTCGATTCCCGGTCAGGCATAAAAATTGTTAGGTATTGGGTTTTTCAATTAAGAAATTCTCAGTGCCAGCCCGGAGTTGGAAGTTGGCGGTGTTTCACCCCCGTGCCTCGGAGAGCACGTTAAGCCGTCGGTCCCGGTTATTATCACTAACATGATAATAGTCGTTAAAGCCCGCCAACCCGCATTGGAGCAGCGTGGTGGGTCTAAGCTCTAATTCCCGCTCTCCTATGAGAGTGGAGGCCTGTGCCCAGCAGTGGGACGTTAATAGGCTGTTGTGGTGGTGGTTAAATTTTCATTTAAGCCTGTCTTAGTAAATAAATACTCAACACTTCATCTCAATAACTTCCTTAAGCAATAACTTAAAATTGACAAAGTTGGTACATAATTGGAACTTTATAAAACTGGTCGGCGCTAGGTATGCAATAATGAACAGGCGGTGCAGCAGTAAACTACGTCATCGTTAATATTGCTGGGACTTTTTGGGCAGTTAGCAATTCGCTCGTTTTCGGATCCAATGAATATCGCTTCTCCCATACCAAGTTCTGGATTTTATTAAACGCCGATTTTTGCGGCGGCACCACAAGCAGATCTTCGAAATTAATTTTTAGAACCCTAAAAGTGGATGAGGCGTATGACTTTGCAGGTCGAAGCTTGCTTGCCTATACTTAAAAACTTTCTTAATAAGTGTCTAAGCCTTTAGTATGTGTTAGTCCAAGGATAATTCGATGAATAGCCAAACTTTGACTTTAGAATTGGTATTCACATCCTTGAGAGCTTTCTTTGGTTATTTTCATCCCAACGAACATGAGTTTAGAATTCCTTATTGCTTGTGAAGATCAAATGATCTTTTAATCTGCATTTAAAATCGTGCGGCTGTTCGAGTCGATACTAGGAACATTTTAGTAAGAAAAACACTAACAGCGTAGCTTAGGGATCACTGACTAGATATGCTACGGCTTATCATACTGTAATCATAATTGGAACGCGTATTCAGACCAATAATATTGACGACCTCCCTGGCGCAATATTGAGCGCTGTTGTCTTAACATGCGGAGGTTCCAGGTTCGATCCCCGGCAGGGTAAATTTGGAAATTTATAATTTCTGAATTTTCTGGCCTGGTTGGAGGCTTCGGCCGTGGCTAGCTACCACCCTACCGGCCAAGACGTTCCGCCAAGCGATATATTTAGCGTTCCGGTACGATGCCGTGTAGAAACCGACTAGAGGTATGAGTTTAATGTTACTGCCATACCCCAAACAGGTTAGCCCGCTACCATCTTAGATTGCATTATCACATTACCATCAGGTGAGATCGCAGTCAAGGGCTAATTTTTAGTGGCGTAGAAAAAAAAAACTAACAGCGTAGCTTAGCTTAACAGCGCGGCGTAGCTTAGGGTTGCCTGACTGGATATGTTGCGGCTTTTCATAATGTAATCATCATTGGAGACCAATAAATTCATTTCATTTATCTATTCTTAGCAATAGGCATGATGACAGTAACCAAGAATCAATGAAATTATGAATTTGTCTAATGAAATAGGATTCATCGATTATAAAAAACGTATTTATTTTTCAATTTCGAGTGTGATTGCTATTTATATTGATAAAATAAAACTATAAAATACAACAATCCGCCATATTGCATAAAACACAAAGAAGCGAATGACGTCACAATTGTTTGTTTTCGAGCTTTGAAAATCACACTGTTGTTTACTGCACACTGCACAGAGTACATTGATAAAAACAATAGTGACGTCACAACGACGCCATGACACCGCCGAACGTTTTGGCGTGAATTTTAAAATTTAAATTTCAAATGCCAATTTCATCTACCAAAACTTATTTCACTTCTGAAATAAGATATTTTTTCGAAATATGTAGTAGATACTTCCGAACATAATCTGACTATTTATCAAAATCAGTCATCATGCCTATTCAAAGTCGTTCCGTTATATAGTATTAATAGGTTGAAGTCTGATGTTACAGCGTCTGCAGTGGCCGAACCATTTATCCTGTGCGAACTGCAAACGACCAATAACTCTTGCTTCCAACGATATTAACACTATCATAGGTTATTCTTCAGTTTTATGAAGACACATTAGGCGCCGTGACATTTCCATACACTGTAAAATGAATTGCGGTGGATTTCTTAACGAGTTTGCAGTTTGTTCTAGTGCTTTGGAAGGTTTATAGTAAAGTAATTTAACTGTATTAAATATTAGAACTTGTAATATGATGTTATATAATTTTGTACGATTATCTATCAGAGCAATTCCTGGCCGACTAAATCAATTTGGAAGTCAATATTTTTGGACCCCACGATACAGTTCTCCTGGCGTGAGGTCCACAGGAAACCGTAAAAAGGATAAATAAGCCTAAATTTATCGCCACCGCGATCTCACCTGATGGTAAGTGATGATGCAGTCGAAGATGGTAGCTGGCCTGTTAGGGGTATGGTAGTTGTATTAAACCCATACCCCCAATCGATTTCTACATGGCATCGTACCTGAACGCTTAATCGCTTGGTGACACGTGTTTGACGGTATAGTGGTAACTAGCTACGCCCGAAGGCAAAAATCTTCTTACCATAAATTAATTACACCGTAAACTACAAAATACTTACTCAAACAAAAATAAGATTATTTCATATAAGAAAACCCAATATCTAGTCGAATGTTTCCTATGTTGGAGAACAAGTGATCTTACTCCAATGATTCGAATGCTACTTTGTACTTCACATTGGGATTCACTTAAATATTGAAGAGCATCCGACTCTACAAGTGCATTCGATCACACGATCACTTTGTCTTTACAGAAGGAAATGTACGAGTACCTACGTACTAGTACTCTAGTACTCGTATGTACAATGTGCATGTTAGGTAGCGGAAGTGAATGAGATACTCAATATAAGAAACAGTAGGTAACTTTTCTATGATTTATTTTCTTTGATGATTGTTTATAATGCTGCGAAAAAATGCTGCGAAGGCAAAGAATAGCTATTTAAGCAACTGTATCGTAATGAGGGTCATTTTAATTCGAGTGCTGTTTTTTTAATACGAGGCTTGCCGAGTATCAAAATAGGATAGTACGAGAATTAAAATGACTAATTACGTACAGTTGCATACAAGATTGTATCTACGACAAGGACGTCTTTATAATTTTTTACTTTATAAATTAATAAAAAAGTCAAATCAATCAAGTGCCAGAACCCAGAGCCGCTAAGCTATAGGTATCCTATTTATGAAGATAACCATATCGATACAGCTACGACTCATAACGATACAGCTCCCATACAACGAACTGTATCGTTATGAGAAGCAAACACGAAAGAGGGTTCAATTCGATATAGTTGTCAAATTCGAAATTGGAACTTTTCGATGCTGGAGTAGATAAAATAATATTATGGAATTTTTGTGAAATAAATATTATAAATGCGAAAGTTAGGATGGATCGATGTATGGATAGAACGGATCTCGATGAAATTTGGCACAGAGATAAATTATAGTCTGGAATAGCACATAGGCAAATCCACGCGTACGAAGTCGCGGGCATCAGCTAGTTTGAGGATAAATCAACCATAATTTGGCATTTTAACCTGGTTTTAAGAGTGAAACAAAGTATGTACGATTTGTATTACATTTTAAGCTTATTGAGGTATGATACTACATACTAGGTATATAAAATCCTGATAAAAAAAAAAAAAAACAAAATACCTCTCACCAAATAAATTGATTGAAAGGCTCTTAAATATTAATTTTCATAAAAGCACAAAACGTATCATTCTGATATTTCCATGAAATCGTTAGGTACTCTTTTTCGTATAGGGACCGAAATATACAGCTAAACTATGTGTTTGCCTTTCTTTTGATCCCAATCAGGGATTTTCCATCAAAACATAACCTGTAACATATCGATCCTTTTCATACAGATTCAGGGCTATCCCTTGGCTTCACGAGGAAACTTTTCAATAATCATACACAAAATCTTTGATCGAGGCGCTAAATTTATTTTTGATCTCGGGTGCTTGATGTACTAAAACGAGTTTTATGGTACATAGATACGTCAATTCCTTTTAGGAGTATTTAAATGCGAAATTCAGAAAATAGAGGTGAGGGAGGTTTATTAATAGCTTTATTATGAACAAAACTATGACGAACTTCCCCTTTTATTTTATTGAAGTTGAAATTCTTAATTATAATGGAACTTATAAATAAACCCAAGCAATTTTAAATATTTTAAATGAAAACTAGCTGATGCCCGCGGTTTTTAATCCCACGGGAATTCCTTAATTTTCCGGGATAAATAAGTAAATAAATAATAAATAAATAAATAAATAATAATATTATAAATGTGAAAGTGTGTTTGTTTGTTGGTTTGGCCTTCGATCACGCCGCAATTTAACAACGGATCTACGTGATTATTGGCATGGGTGTAGTTGAGGACCTGGGAAAGTGACATAGGCTTCTTTTAATCCGGGAATATTAATGGTTTTATGATATAAAAACTTAAAGCACGCGGACGAAGTCGCGGGCATCAGCTAGTTTTGTATAAAGAAATGTCATACCATTACCACTACAGTAAATGACTGTTCAGACGGGCTACAACACTACAGCGGCAAACACCTACGTCGCTTGCCAGGCAGTGGTCGTGTTTGAATTTTAAGGCGATCGAAATGTGGTATATTTCTGGCCAAGTGTCCCTATACTTATACAAAATTTTAACACCTACGAAGCTAGCGAAGCACCTATGCAATGTAGCTTTAATAACGACAGGGATTAGGTACAACTTAATAGTTAATTATAATATAATAAGCGATCGAAACTGCTTGGATGTTGGAGGCGTGTTACTAAAGGTAACACCTCGTATAACGTGGTTCCATTTATGAGCTTAATTAATTAATATTGTATTAACATGCCGCGTTTCGTGTTAACGGGGCCGCGTTATTATAACGTTATCAAATATTTACTTTATTAAAAAGTTATAACGACGTAAATTATTATTGGAATATTCAAGGCTTTTGAATTCAGGGTCGTTATAAGTTTAAAGTTCATAGTTGGGATTTGTATTTTGTTAACATATTTAACGTAAAACAGCTTGAACTTTGAAAGGATTAAGTTTCAAAGGAATAGAAATATACCTAAGTACAATAAGTAGGTTTTTTACGTTTTTAGTAGAAATAGACTCTTATCAAAGTGACTGACACTAGTGCAGTATAGTGTTACTATAAACTGCTACAAAAAAGGAATTAAAGATTCTACTGGAATCTAGGAATCCATACCTCCATACTAATATTATAACTAAATGGGTATATCTGTCCGTCTGTCTCTGTTACGATTAACGACTCTTTTGTCGACGATTTTGATGAAATTTGGTAGGAAAGTAGATTACATCAAGGGAAAGGCTTTTACACCGGAAAATATGGGAGCGACGTGATATGCGGACGAATTCGCGTCAATTATTTAGTATAATATAAGAAAGTCTCACATACGATATGATTATGATTTCATACTCTATTTTACCTTCAATGTGAGAGGTCCTCCAAAGTGGCGCCACGGGAAGACATTAGTAGTCATCATGGCGTCACGTACGTTGATTGTTATACCTATCTCCTCGTAGCGCTGAGTTCGTGCGTAGCATGCTTACCGTACTAGATAGCATTAATTACAGATTTTATGAGCAGACCTTTTTTATTTGACCGGATCCTCGTCCTATACTGAATACATACATAGTAATTATTTATTTGTCTACAACTTATTAATTTGGAAGTCAGTAGCACTTGAGGTGTAATTATATTTCTATTGGTTTGTATAAGAAAGGTTAAGGTTCTTAAGAACCCCATAGAAATAAGTGCTTTAAATTTATGGGATAAAAATCGTACCCCATGTCCGTAATGCAATCTAGATCACTGTACCGTTCGTCAAAATTGGTTAGCCGTGAAAGCGTAGCTATAGCTACAGATGGCACAACTGACGGACACACATTCGCATTTATAATATAACTTGCTGATGCCCGCGACCTAGTCCCCGTGGTTTAAGTTTGTTTGTTTGTCCTCAAGGTTCAGGTGCTCTGTTGTGGCGTGATTGAAGGACAAACCAACATACAAATACACTTTGGCATTTATAATATTAATATGATTGAATATGGATAAGATAAACAGTGAAAAAAACACACCTGAAATAGTTTAATATGTGCCTACATATTCAGCAAACATAGTTCAATTAATTACACGAGATACGTAACCCAAGTGACGACGTGGGTATCAAACTCGTATTCAGGACAAATCCACTAATTGTGTCCAAAGTTCGAGGGGCGAGGGGCTTTTTAATTAAAACTTATTCAATATAATAGAGTCGGATCGAGTTAGCTCGGTCACTTGGATGGCTCCAACTTTGTTACATTTGGATGAAACGTTTGCCAATTTTTCTTAATTAGATTAACAAGATCGTCCGATTTTATTATTTTATAGAATAAGAGTAACTTCAACTGACTACCAGTTAATGGTACAATAACTAAGTAATATCCAAGTATAATAAAGGAATAAAAAATTCTTCAATTATGGAGAGATTACATGAGTTTACATGAGTAAATAAATAGATGAGTCCACCAATCCACCACTACAGCCTATTAACGTCCCACTGCTGGGCACAGGCCTCCACTCTCATAGGAGAGAGGGAATTAGAGTTTAGACCCACCACGCTGCTCCACTGCTGGTTGGCGAGCTTTAACGACTATTATAATGTTAGTGATAATAACCGGGACAGACGGCTTAACGTGCTCTCCGAGGCACGAGGGAGTAACACCGCCAATTTCCTAACTCCGGGCTAGTACTGAGAGTTTCTAGACCGAAAAACCCAACCCTTAATTATATCCCGACCCGGGACTCGAACCCGGGACCTCGAGGTCGCGAGTCCGCGGCCGTATATTCCAACCAGAGTTAGACCAATGAGACAGTCTGAGATGAATAGTGAAATAGATGAGTAGTGGCCCGATATTATATAAAGTGATTCATGCTAGACTGTCACCGTAACTACCTGTGCGATGGCAAATTATAAAGCCTAATTTAATTCGCACGGTTTAGTGCCATGCCATGCTATGATTGTGGCATAATCTAGCATGAACTTACCTTTACACAAATTTAAGAAATCCGTTAAAAGTATGCTCCTGAAAAAAGCTTCTTATACTGTTGAAGATTATATCAATGATAAAAGAGCATAGATTTGATTCGCTCCAGCAATTCTACTTACACAGCGGTTACCTATGTATCTACACATTGATATAATAATTGTAAATGATTTTTTTAATGAATATAATTTAAATTATTAAAAAATACGACTGCTCTGCCGTAGACACACACACATACACGAACCCTGAAAACATAACACTCTTTTTTTGGGCAGTCGTATGGTAAAAAATCCCCCTCGAGTACGGCTACCCCTGCTTCTACTTATCGATACCACACTCATTAATTACCTTTTTTTGTGAATCAATGGATATTGAACTATAGTGTTATATATTTTTGGAATCTACTCATTATTTTCTAGATGATGATTACATAGTTAATCTTATTTTCGAATATTTTTTTAAAATTTTACTTGCCTATGGCACCCGGAATAAGCTAGGGATTCTAACGATACCTCATTTATCAAAATCGGTTCAGGCTTATGAAAGTTATGGTGGAATATACAAACTCACATACATACATACACACATGAACCCTGAAAACAATATACTCCTTTTTTCAGGCTGTCGTATAAAAAGAGCAATAACCGAGTTCTTCTCGGTAGCAATGGCATTCCGAACCAGTGGTAGATTTTGTTGAGTTTGAGTTTGAACCATTTTACCTTTCACACTCAAACCCGGTGATAAAATATATAAAACTTTAAAGTTTAAATTTAGATAACGACAGGAAAAACTATTTCGATATTTTTTTAATGTCAAACCCAGTAGGTATGTGCAACACGTAAATTAAATTAAACTCGATAACATAATATCAAAGAACTCGTCAGAGAGCCAAAGCCTTGCACGTACCGGCCGATCCCCTTTTATCCAGGAAGCTCCTATAGAATCAAATTTTCGAAACTCCGGGCTCACTTTTGTTCTTGGTTTTCAATTTATTCCAAATTCGAAGAAAGAATTTCGGGTTGAATATTTTCGTGCTGTTCGAAATATTCGCCAACCAGGTTGTAAAGAAAAGAAACCTGTTATTATTTAAATTAAAACAGTGACAGTAAAAGAGTACATACAGTTCTATGATCATTTTAAAGAGGATTTAGGTCAACAGCACATTTTTTATGGCAATACAAATTAGCTCTTGACTGTGATCTCACCTGCCGATACGTAAGAATTTGTTTTAACTTTATCGTATCAAAGTCATCAAATCCATACTTCCATACTAATATTATAAATGCGAAAGTGTGTCTGTCTGTCTGTCTGTCTGTCTGTCTGTCTGCTACGCTTTCACGGCCCATCTTTTCAACCGATTTTGATGAAATTTGGTACAGGGATAGGTTGTATCCCGGGGAAGGACATAGGCTACTTTTTATCCCGGAAAATTCAAGAGTTCTCGCGGGAATCAAAAAAACTTAATCCACGCGGACGAAGTCGCGGGAATCATCTAGTAAAAATTATAAATGCGAAAGGATGGATGGATGGATGTATGGATGTATGGATGTATGGATGTATGGATGTATGGATGTATGGATGTTTGTTACTCAATCACGCGCCAACGGCTGCACGGATCTGGCTGAAATTTGGCACAGAGATAGAACATAGTTTGAAATCCTTCACAAAAAATTGTATTTTTTCAAATTCCTGCAAATTTCTATGCAGTTTTTAAAACGGTAAGACCATTAGGGTCTAGGCAAATAAGTTTCTAAAGTTACATTACATCGAGTCTATTACTTATTCCGTGGTTTACTTAGCATTCTCAAAGAAGCCTAAAAGCATTCACTGCTAATAAGGAAACCAAACAAAACCAGGCGGTACTATTCAACCGGTGCAAATTAAGAGCTTCAGTGCTAATTACTCGCCTTCAAGTGGTTTGCATGCTGACATTCTTCAGTTGAGGTGAAAACATGGATGTAGAAAGTAATTACAGCCAGATACTTAACATCATTTTTAACTAGGTATATTTTTTTTTTTTGTTCTAGCTGGTTGTTTATATTTGTGCTATAATAATAATGTACCTACTTCTTTTTTTCCTTGTTTTAATGTATTTTTCTTATGTATGTGTGTAACATAAAGAAAATTTTATTTATTCATTCATTCCTCTTCGATATACCAACAGGTGTAGTCATGTTTTAGAATAGTAAAATACTTTAAACAGATCACGACCCTGCCAGGATTCGAACCTGGAATCTTCTGATCCGTAGTCAGACGAGTTATCCGTTGCGCCACAGGGCCGATGCGTTTACTAATCTAAAATCAGCACCAATAATTAAAATATTATAAGCATGAAAATGTAACACACAGACACACTTACGCATCATGCCATATTAATATTGATCAATAATTAAGATCGACCTGAATTTTGCATGGGTATATATTTTGAGGACCTGGAGAGTGACATAGGCTACTTTTTATTCTAGAAAATTAAGGAGATCCAGTGGGAATTTAAGAAAATTTATTCCACGCGGACGAAGTGGCGGAAATCAGCTAAACAATAGTAAGTGTGTGGTGTTTTAACGGGTGAGAAGCGCAGGTGGAAACCCGTGCGTGCAAGGCGTAAAATCTACATAATTGCAAAAAAAACGCCAATACCTAATTGCTTTAACATTTCGATCTCTCAAAGTAACATGTACGGATGGCCGGCCATCGATCATGCGTGTGTGTAATGAACTTAAAGCCCTTTGAAGCCATATATTTTTCTGTCCATCATAAGAAATTACTACATATTCTCCCACTAGAATCTTCACCTTTTTGTTTTGCATTCCGATGGAGAACACAGCAACTATAATGATGATTTTACCTGCTAATAAGTACCTACTTTTGTACTATTTTGCATTTTCAATATTGTATGTAGGCATTTTATTCTTGATCAACTAATGAAGAATGCGTTATAAAAAAATATCAATGCTATAATATAATATTAGGTATATACATTCCGTTAGTGGACACAATAGTGATTATATACATAGTTGACTAGGTGATGCGACTTCGTAAGGAAATACCTAGATAGATCTTATTGCCGTGTGGCAATAAGATCTATCATATGTTAGCGTTTATGAATAATAAGAGCTCATTTGACTTTAAATTGAATCAAGAAATATAATATCTTGACAAAAACGTCATTATACTAAATGTGTCTTCTATAAATAAGATCGCTTGGCGGTACTTGAGTCATTCTTTATCTGTTAGTGAAAGTGAATTAAGTGAAAGTGTAATTATTATTGTCACCAATAATTGTGATTGGTGTTTCGGGTTAACTAAATCGCATTATATGTATTTAACACATGAAATAACCGAACGTGGAATTATACTATATGAAGCATCATCTGTGTGTATTATTTACACGAGTTTCCTGCCTTTGTGTAACAGCTCAAAAGTGTTAATGAACCTCGTCTACGGCTAAAATTAAAGGTACGTGTGAATCGATTATTATTTTTATAGTAAATAGTATCTTAATTCAAATCAGATTCGAGTGTTAACCAAGCAATGGTATATATTGAGTTTAACAAAAATGTGATAGATGTTTTTATTACAACTTGCTGATAAAATGTTATAAATTTTTGAAGAATAGAAATAGTCTTATTTTGGAAGTAGCTAAAATTGCAAAAAAAAAATAATAAAAATAGAAACTTTAAAATAGTATCTGAGTGTAAAAAAAAATATATATGTTATAAAATATATATATGATTATGTTTCTAAATTTTTATACGCCTTGTAGTGGCAATTGCATAAAATAATTCTATTAGCAGCCTGCATACATTCGATTTAGTTTTTTTTAATGGGTTCACATGATTTTCGTTTCGAATAGCTACTTCGATTTTCGATACTTATGTACCATGATGTATTCCTTTTCTGTGTTGGTTTAAGTACCTATCAGGCAGTAGCTGTACCTTGCCATACCTAGTACTGAGTAGTGCCAACATATCAAAAGTAGTAAATTGTTTTGTTTCGTGAAATTTTAAAAGAAAGCATGAACGAAAAGAATTTCAAACACAAACATAAAAAAAAAAAAAACATTTTTGGAGCAACCTCTATAGTAAATAGTAATCACGCATAAACTGCAATCTGAAACCGGTTTCGCTGGCAGCGACGCGATGTTGATAAGCGCTAAGCTAAAATTTTTGTAGATTACCCACTTATTTTTTAAGTTAGTCGCATGTTTATTTCTTTACTTATAATAATTATGTCTTTCCTATATATTAACACACAATTTCATATCAATTTATAATTAAAAAAAAAAATTCAAAGATAATATTATGTAGATGTCATTATTAGTAAGCTGAAAAATAATCCACACACATTTTACATTAATTTATTATTTCCCAAGTTTACTACCGATGAAATATTTTCGTGTATTTCTTCTGCACGATTCATAGTAGTGGCGAGCCGAAAATTAACGTGTTTCTGTTTTTTTTTTCCATGTGGATATCAATTACTTCAATGAGTGCCTGCGGTGTGGGCAGGGTGTGATGATGGTGCTCTGACGCTGTGAACTTGATGGCGTGAATGCTGACATGGAGGCGCGTCAGGGTTTGATGATGGTGCTCTGACGCTGCGAACTTGATGACGTGAATGCTGATATGGAGGCGCGTGTGTACTTGCGGTGTCGGAGGCCACAAAGCTGCGATGGGCGAGTGCTGGACTGTGGATGACATGGAGGCGCGTGTATGCTTGCGGTGTCGGAGGCCACATTGCTGCGATGGGCGAGTGCTGGACTGTGGATGACATGGAGGCGCGTGTATACTTGCGGTGTCGGAGGCCACATTGCTGCGTTGGGCGAGTGCTGGACTGTGGATGACATGGAGGCGCGTGTATACTTGCGGTGTTGGAGGCCACATTGCTGCGATGGGAAAATACTGGACTACGAATATGGTGAAATCATTCATTAATTTATCTATTTAATTATGGGTTGATATAGAATCATGTACTTATTGCTCGGTCGAATAAGAATGTTTTTAATGGAATAAGGGCCGGTTGATTCAAATCAATGGTTATCGTAGCTTACGTTGACTTCTGTTAATTTACTAGTGTTGCTTCATGGTAAAAATAATGATCGACGCCTTCTTTGACTAACGCTTGTGGGCGCCATATTGGGAGGTTACGATCCGTCAAAATGTGTTGATGCAAACCAACCTAAACTGTAAATTTAAAAAAATCGTTAGGACTGATTTTTAACAATTTCATGATTGGTTTTGAAATAGAATTTTGAAAACGAAAATAATGATTCCATCTTCTTTTTATTGAATTATCTAGTATTTACGTTGTCTGTGTAATAGATGATGAAGAGATTAATTAATATTTGTCTTAGCTTTTGTTATCTAAAGAGAAAGAAATCAATTCCATTGAAAAAACATTTTTTTTCGTATTGTCTGAGGAATAACGTGATTTTATAACATGCTTTTGTAGGTAAATTTTATGTTTCATTATATTACGAAATTGATCGATCGAATTGAATGATGATTGAATACTGATGTCGACAATGTTGTGAATATAATGGACAATATCAAGGTTAAAATGAATAACTGGCTGTTAGTTGACAAAGTTATTTTAGTCGCCACCGAGTTTCTTACTGGTTTCTTGTCGCTAGATCGTGAACGAAGGTGGTTATGCAACTGGTATTGTGAAAGATATATATGATTTTAGTGTTGTGAATGAAGGTGGTCACTCAATTGATAATGAGAGAGATATGTATGATATTAGTTGTGATGGACGAAGGTAGTCCACAAATGTTATTGTGAAAGTTATGTATGATTTTAGTTGTTGTGACCGACATTGTGAAAGTTAGAGTTAAGTATTAGGATTACTGATTGTAAACGTGAAGTCTTCACTCGTTTGTTGTAATCTCAGTTCAATAATGTGAAGGTTACCTGGCTGCTTCACAAATATCCGATTGCATAGTATTCCTTTTATGATCAAAACACCCAATAAACTAGTTTATCTAAACTATTATAAAAAGGTATATTTGCTTAAAAAAAGAAAACATAATTTTTTCACTGTAAAATCAATTTTATGTGGGCTATTCGTTTAACATTCTTTTAAATATATTGTAGTTACAATTTGGTATTCTGACTGACTGTTCTAACAATACACAGCTGGACGAATCGGGCTGAAATTTAAAGATAGCTATTATGACGTGGACATCTGTAGATAGCTAGGAAAGGATTTTAGAAAGTACAAACCCTAATAGGGGATAACCGGATGCCCATAAAGATCGAAGGCAAGGTATAGAAAACGGCAGTCTGACCTGCAATGCTTGTATGGCACAGAGTGCTGGGCAACCAAAAAGACTCGCGAATAGAAATTGCGTGTTAACGAAATGAAGATGCTTAGATGGGTGCCCAATGAAACTAGACTCGATAAAGTGCGGAATGGGCAGATCAGAAGAAGTTTTAAGGTTGCCCCAATAACGGACAAAATGGTAGAGGGTCGTTTACGTTAGTACACATTATGCGGCGAGAAGAGGATCATGTTGTGTGGAGAGTATTGGCAGAACGCGAGGCGGAGAGGGTACCCTGCAGCCACGTGGTGGACAACTGTAACCTGATATGGAGCGCGAAGCAGTTTCAGCAGCAGACAACCCAAGACAGAATATATTTGCGCAAGCAAATGAGAAGAACTGACTCCAAATAATGGAAAAAGTCTAGAAGAAAGAGAAAGAGAATCCACTTAGCGTGGATAAGATAGGGGTTTGAAAAAGGAAATTTTAACTCAAGCTGCAGAATTATTACTTTTTGCTCCGGAACCTAATTTCTGATGTTATTAACTAAGCAACGGGAAAATGAGATTTTTTTTGCAACAATCACTAAATATTTCAAAGAAAGCGTCAAGTAAAGAACAACAAACTACTTGTCCTACTGATATAATATATCGCCATCTAATTTACAAACTCAGTCACAGTGTTTACAACTCACCAATATTTCACGTTTTAAAGCTTCATCATAATAATATAATGTTCCTCATTTAAAGGAAGAGCACCATTCGAATGTATGCAGTTAAATCGATTTTTTAAAGTTATATATGTATTAAAATCTTAGGTTAGGATTCAACATAAATATTCAAAAGTAGTTATGCTATTTTGGGCTAATATACCTTCATTCCATTTATTATTTATTATTGCTTTCATGCACAATGTTCATAATACAATCACAGAGACATGAGGCCCCGTCAGGGTATTGAAATATCGAATATTTTAAACAATCAATTAATTAAACTTATATAATAAAAATGTCAACTTAATTTATAAAGTCATTTTAATCGTATTTAAAAGTCATATTATGTCCATGGAACTAATTCTATTACGTCTATGAGTATATTCTATTACGAGTAATTGAGCAAATAGTCAAATAACCAGTTAAATAATAAGTCAAATAATAATTCAAATAATCATACACTAAAATAATAAATATATTTTTTTTTTTAATTTACGATTAAATTACATTATATTTGATAAAAATAGCACTAACTTACTCATTTAAAATTACTAAAAACATTTAAAAAAATGTTAAATGTCACCGAAAAAAAAAATTCGAAGAAATATAGCGGATACGATAGTATTTTTCAGACTTACTTTGATAGTGTCTGACTTAGTGATTTGGAGGACGGCGGCGTGAGTTTTTGGAGGCGAGTAGTGCTATTGAGAGTGGAGGTTTGTTTAATTAGCACCCGTTTGAAATTCGTAACAACGCGGTTTCGGCGACGCGAATCCACAAGTTTACTCCCGACCAAAAAGTGCTCAACGCGGCTGAAGAAGATTTCACTTCAAAAAAATAAAACGAAGCGAAGGAGAACGTATTATGTTTATACGTAAGCGGATCGGTAAATTAGCCTTAGAGATAGCTTCTAAGTTTTGTGATGATTAGAGTTAAATAGAAATAAGTTTTGTGAAAGTTAGATTTAAAGAGAAAAGCTTTATGACGATTGAGTGATTTGAGTCCTGAGATGACTCCTAAGTTTTGTGATGATTAGAGTTAAATAGAAATAAGTTTTGTGAAAGTTAGATTTAAAGAGAAAAGCTTTATGACGATTGAGTGATTTGAGTCTTGAGATGACTCCTAAGTTTTGTGATGATTAGAGTTAAATAGAAATAAGTTTTGTGAAAGTTAGATTTAAAGAGAAAAGCTTTATGACGATTGAGTGATTTGAGTCCTGAGATGACTCCTAAGTTTTGTGATGATTAGAGTTAAATAGAAATAAGTTTTGTGAAAGTTAGATTTAAAGAGAAAAGTTTTATGACGATTGAGTGATTTGAGTCTTGAGATGACTCCTAAGTTTTGTGATGTCTAGAGTTAAATAGAAATAAGTTTTGTGATAGTTAGAGTTAAACAGTAAAGTTTTATGACGATTGAGTGATTTGAGTCTTAAAATGACTCTTAAGTTTTGTGATATTTGTGATGATTGAGTGATTCGAGTCTTATAGATGACCCGAAGTTTTATGATGGTTAGAGTTGATGAGAAAAGTTTTGTGATTTTAGAGTTTTCGTGATCTTGGAGTCCAGTCTAAGGTATATCCTTAAGTCTTCGAAATTTTGGAGTAAAGTTTTGAAGATAAGCAGTATGTGTGATGAGCAGCTGATCTTGCACTGTCTTGAGATTTTGGAATTAAGTTTTGTAGATAAGCAGTATGCGTGATGAGCAGCTGATCTTGCAGTGTCTTGAGATTTTGGAGATAAGTTTGGGGGATAATCAGTATGAGTGATGAGCAAATTAGCTTAAAGGTATTTCTGATTTTATGTTATTTCTTTTTTCGCGCGTGGGTAGGACAAGAAAACACACCTAAGTTTTTCACTGCTCTGATTTTATTTCTTTTTTTATTTTATTAACTAAGTATATAGTGCTTATGATATTAATAATTAACTAAACTAAACCCACATTACCTGGCGCAAATAAGTTTCACCTTTGTGTTCAACAATAACAAGCAACTTTCACAACAAACATGGATGTGCACTCTCAACTACAGAAAAACATGGAGGATCTTGCTTCAGTGTTCGAATCTCGCATGCAGGGCTTCGACAGGGCCCTGTCGGGGGCTCAATCTACATCATCTTCCTCAAAATCACCATCTTCTAGTTCCACTAAAGACCTTGCCACGCTAACTGCTGAATTTACTACATTTAGGGATCTCATATGGAAAACGCTGGCAATGCTTCGTCAGCAACTCCAGCTGCTCACAACAGCTGTAGATGAGCAGGAGATGCGTTCACGACGGAAGGTGTTGCTACTTCACGGCGTTCCTGAGGCCAGTGACGAGCAAGTCGAAGACTCAACATGCAGTGTATTGCGTGATCAACTTCAACTTTCCAACTTCGACAGCTCCAGCATTGAACTGTGTCACCGTATTGGCACGAAGAAAGATAGGCCCAGGCCCATCCTGGTGCGCTTTAAGTCTTTAAAAGCGAAGACTACGGTGTGGGCCTCAAAAACTCGGCTTAAAGGCAGTGGCATAACAATCAGCGAGTTTCTTACGAAACCGCGGCAGGATTTATTTGTTGCTGCGCGTAAACATTTTGGAATGAAGAGTTGCTGGACCGCTGACGGAGTTGTTCTCATTGCTTTGCCCGATAAGAGCCGTAAGAAAATCTTTACCAAGGCTGAACTCCAGTCTCTGGTAACAAAGTTTCCCCAGGCAAGTAATACTCAGGGTCAGGATCCGCAGCCGCAGCCGAAGCAAGTTAAAGCTCGTCGTGCAATCAAAATTTCGGCCAAATAATGTCGTACCTATGTTTGTTTCCTTAAGTTGACACATAAAGCTCATCTTCGCTTGCACTTTAGTTACCTAGTCATACAAACAACGCCTCCTATATAATTATTATTGTTTGGAGGTAATTGCAATAATCTAAGCAGACACATGAATATTTTATATTGTCTAAAAACAATTTAAATTGTCTCAATATAATTGTTAATTTTATGGAGGTATTAATTTAATGTCAGATGTCAGCTGTTACAATAGTCCTTTTTAGCTCTGCTTTTTAGTGTCAACAACTGACAAGTGTCAACCATGTCAACCGACAGACCATAGATTAAAACTGTGATCGGAAACGACCATAAAACCGACTACACACAGGCCTGCATGCAGGGCCTGCATAACATAGGCTACAGCCGTGACTTACAATTTTTGCTTCAGTTTGGCATATCGTGGTCTCACCTTTTAACTTGTGTATTATTTATAGTTTTTAGTGTTTTTTTTTGTTTTCCTTTTCTTTTCTCTTTACTGTTAGTTTTTATTTGTATTTGAAATGTTTTTTTTGCTTGTTTATTAATTTACATTTCAGCCAGGGGATGTGGGAATAATTGAGTTACGAATACAGCTACATACAATATTAAATTTTATTCAGTAAGTATATTTATATTTATATAAAATTATATATATATATATATATATTTATTATTATATTAATACATATTATTATGTTCGAATTATTTGATGACAACGTTAATGAAGAATTTTTTTCATGCTCTTCATCTGATGACTTTCGCAGTGCGTGCAGCAGTAGTTCTCTTGATAGTGATGTCTCCCTTGACGCTGAGCTTAGATCTATATTTGTGAAGGACTCTTTATGTCTTAACTTGGTGCATATAAACGCACAGAGTATTCCGGCACACCACTCCGACTTACTTGCATCTTTTGGCAACGTGCTAGTCGATGGTATCCTGGTATCCGAGTCCTGGCTAAAACCTTCTCTTCCTTCATCCCTCTATGATCTCCCTGGATTCACACTAATACGCAATGATCGCACCGGTAAAGGTGGCGGCGGAGTGTGCATCTATTTAAGGGATAATTTAACTTTTAACGTATTGAGACAGTCTCCTAACTTGTACTCCGGAAATCTTGAATATCTCTTCGTTGAAATTGCTACTCACCATTCTAAATTGCTCCTTGGTGTTGCATATAGTCCTTCTCTAAACATAAATTATTTCAACACTTTTGAATCTCTCCTTGAAGATCTATGCCCAACCTATGATCACGTGATTGTTATGGGAGATTTTAATACTTGCCTCATCAAGAACAACTCCAGGTCTCACAAATTTAAATCCTTAGTGTCTTCTTTCAACCTCTCTCTTCTCCCTTTGGCTGCAACACATTTCTCTCCTAACTCCGATCCTTCTCTCCTAGACCTCATTATAGTTTCTAAAACCGAGAATGTGTTGGCTCACGGTCAATTAAATGCTCCCTTCTCTTTTCATGACCTTGTGTTTTTGCGCTACAACTTAGCCGTTCCTAGACGCAGGGGTAAGACTGTTCTGCGACGCAACCTCAAAGGTATCAATATGCAGGCTCTCCACGCTGATTTTTCCTTGATTGATTGGTCTCCACTTCTCTGTGCGTCCTCAGTTAACGAAAAGGTGGACATTTTAAACACGACCCTTACTCGATTATTTGATTCACATGCTCCTGCCCGTCCTGTAAGGGTCAAATATTTACCTGCACCATGGCTGACAGCGGAGATTAAATCTCTTATGTCAAAACGAAACAAAGCTAAGAGAATTTGTAAAAAGGACCCTAGTGAGATTAATAATGCTGCTTACAAGCGGCTGCGAAATCGCTGCAATAAAATGTGTAGGGATGCAAAACGCCGCTATATACATTCCTCTATTAAGCACTTCACTTCACGTCAAACTTGGAGTTTTCTTAAAACACTAGGTGTGGGTAAACCATCTCAATCTTTAAGTCAGTCTGTTGACCTGAACTCTCTCAATAAACATTTCTCTACTCCTCCTGTCAGTATCATTGAAAGTAAGAAAAACTCTCTGCTCCTCAAACTGTGTCAGGTAGCCCCACCTAATTGTGAGTCCTTTGTTTTCGATCTTATCTCGGAGGGTGATGTTAAGAAGGGTATCCTATCCATCTCTTCTAAAGCTGTGGGTGTGGATGGCATTAGTCGCGACATGCTTTTACTTGTAATTGACGCTATAGTGCCGTTCATTGCCCATATTCTAAATTTCTCCTTAGCCTCCAAAACCTTTCCCACTACGTGGAAAATGGCTAATGTTATTCCTTTACCCAAAACTTGTAACCCCTCTTCTTTTTCGCAATACCGCCCTATATCTATATTACCAATCCTTTCTAAAGTTCTAGAAAACATAGTTTTCAAGCAAATATCTCATTATCTATCTCATAATAATCTTCTCAATCCTCTACAGTCTGGTTTCCGTCCATCTCATAGTACCTCAACTGCCTTGCTTAAAGTTACTGATGATATCCGGTTTGCTATGGATAACAAAGAGCTTACTGTTCTAGTACTTCTTGATTTCAGTAATGCCTTTAACTCAGTAGACTTTGACGTAATGCTCGCTATCCTTCGCTCTCTTAACGTCTCTCCCTCCGTGGTAGATTGGTTTAAGTCATACCTTCACGGTCGCCAGCAGAGGATTAGCACTGAAGAAGCTTCTTCGGACTGGGCTGATCTTACTGCTGGTGTGCCTCAAGGCGGCGTACTCTCTCCGTTATTATTTTCTATTTTCATAAATGAAATCTCCAAAGTTATCTCTTCTCGCTACCATCTTTATGCAGACGATTTGCAGCTATACAGGCACGCAGTAGTTAATGACCTTGCCTTAGCAGTAGGTGCTGTCAATACTAACCTAGCACAAATAAAGAGCTGGGCAGAATGTTACGGGCTACTCGTCAACCCAAAAAAGTCGCAGGCTCTCATAGTGGGTAGCAGTAGGATGCGCAGCAAAGTTAATTTCAGTTCTTTACCTCAAATAGTCTATAACGGTGTTCCCATACCATTAACCGACAAAGCTAGGAATCTGGGACTGATAATTGACTGTAACCTTTCGTGGTCTGCGCACATAAATGAGGTCAGTAGACGGTTACACTACTCGCTCCATTCTTTAAAGAGACTGCAGAACTTCTTGCCTCTGCCTACTAGGATAATGCTTGCACACTCTCTTCTCCTACCTCTCATCGACTACGCTGACGTATGCTACTTGGATGCGACAGAGGAGCTACTCGACAAATTAGAACGGCTTCAGAATCTGTGCATCCGTTTTATATTCGGATTGCGCAAATTCGATCATATTTCCGATTTCCGACGTCAACTGAAGTGGCTCCCTATTCGCCTTCGCCGGAATGTTCACATCCTAACCTTGCTCTTTAAAGTTTTCCAATCTTCTACCCCTCTCTACATACGGGAACGCTTCCAGGTAGCTCCTCCCAGAGCTCGCCCGATGCGTTCCTGTGTAACACTGAGAACTCTCGATCTACCTTCATACAATACGATCTTCGCCTCTAAATCCTTTGCTGTCCAGTCTGCACGTCTCTGGAATTCTCTTCCGGAGAACATGCTTCGGGACAACCCTTCACTTGGAGTGTTCAGGTCAAGACTGAAACAACACTATCTTTCATTGGAAAATAATAATTAGTTCTTCATTTATGTTTAGTTGTCTGTTGCATATGTATATATTATAAGTATATTTTATATATATAATATATATATGTATTTATTTATATATTATGTTAATAGTATATGTATTATTTATATATTATATATGTATTCATCATTCATATATTATAGATAATGTATGCTTTTAAATTATGTATCATATTTGGTTTTGTATCACGTACTTAGAATCTGTACCTACACATGCATTTCGGTTATTAATTATTCTCACACCTAGGGCATCTGGAAGAAATCCACATTTTGTAGTGATAAGATGTCCTTGTACACGTCCTTTCTATTTTTAAGTTTAGTTTTAAGTTATATTTGTGCAGAATAAACAAATAAATAAAAATAAACAAATAAATAAAAATAAATTATGTGCTTAGAAAGCTTTGAGAAAGCTTGAAAAATAATTATGTAATTTGAGAAAAATCATAATTATTTATACCATTAGTGCAAAATATCAATAGTGAAACTAAAATTATGATGACGAATTTTAATTAAAAAAAAATTGTTCTTAGTCACTTATTGTTGAGTGATGAAATCAAACTAAATTACAATAGATTTTTGGATCGAAATTATGCATACTATAATTAATAAAAAACACTTCGATTTCCAAAAAAATAATAAAGATATCATGTCAATAGCAATTGGAGGACCAATTAAATGATCAGATGGCCGGAACAATTATCATTTACCGATAAAATAACTAATTTTTTTTCATTCTGCAGAGTTTCTTGCCGGTTCTTCTCTGTAGAGTATAGGTTCCGAACCGGTGGTAGATTCACGCGAGGACTCGTCTAAACAGGACGGCCGAGCTGTTAGCGTTTATGAATAATAAGAGCTCATTTGACTTTAAATTGAATCAAGAAATATAATATCTTGACAAAAACGTCATTATACTAAATGTGTCTTCTATAAATAAGATCGCTTGGCGGTACTTGAGTCATTCTTTATCTGTTAGTGAAAGTGAATTAAGTGAAAGTGTAATTATTATTGTCACCAATAATTGTGATTGGTGTTTCGGGTTAACTAAATCGCATTATATGTATTTAACACATGAAATAACCGAACGTGGAATTATACTATATGAAGCATCATCTGTGTGTATTATTTACACGAGTTTCCTGCCTTTGTGTAACACATAGAACTAAATTATAAACAAAAAACCGAAAACAACGCGAGCGCAAGGGCGGTCTTATCACTAAAAGTGATCTCCTCCAGACAACCCGTTTCTAATGAAACTATTAAAAAAATATTCAATGCGTTTCACCGTTGCGGCGTTAATGAAGAACAAATCAATAAAAACACTCTTTTACATTTATAATATGCCATATACTTCATTACTGAGGGTCGAAACCCCCTTTAATTACATAATGGTATGTATTGTCTCGGTATAGAGCCGCTTAATAATTGCTGAAGAAACTCCTTAGTATAGATTTCCATAAATGATTATAATTCTACTCCGAGTGCGGCAGTAAAACTATAAAGTGCTAAACACATTAAACAAGTACTAAGTTAACTTAATAAATTGGTTTATCTTACTTCGGTACAACTACCTTCTCTCAACAGAGAAAACTAGCTAAGTACCAATTAATTCAATTATAATGCTTAATTTTTTCACCTCGTTAAAACTTGTTTTGCGGAATAAATTAGTTCCAATCAACTGTAGTTGGGAGCTTAATTTTTCTTCAAACACTCAACTTTTTTAATTGCGACTTAATGAAATTATAAACTTTCTTTCAACGAAGGCAGAAACGGAGTTTTTTCCAGAACAAGCTGAAACAACTGAAGTATTAACCTACTCATCTACGTAATCTTATTTCACTTAATATTTAAATTGAGTAACAAACATTATAACATAGACTTCTTTAAGATCTATCTAAAAAAATCCTATCTAAAAACTGTATGTATTTTTTGATTAGGTTAACTTTTTAATTTCTTTACAACTTTTTGATCAAGTAAGTATAAATAATGATTTTTTATAATGCTTATCATGGAGTTTAGTAGTTATACTTGACTGAATGATGATCGCGACTTTGTCCGCGTGAATTGGTTATAGTTATTCCAGCAAGAGCTTTTGAATTTTCCGGGATAAATTAATGTAGCCCAAGTGTTGCCCAAGTTGTCACCATTCCAAAATTCAGCCATTGTGGTGTGAAGAAGTAACAAACATTCAAACAATCAAACATACAAATTCCAAACTTTCACATGTTTAATATTAAATGAACAAAAATATAATTAATAATTTTTTGAAGTCTGGAATTTATAGCTCTTACAGAATGCAGAGCTGAGTTGACCTCAATAAAAAAAATTAGTCTTATCCGATAAAGAAATGACCACTTGCTAACATTGGGCGCCGCCTAGAACAATCATCGGGACAAAGCTTTCAGATGGCTTGTTAAATGGTGGCGGCTATAGTGTTATCAACCGCGGTTGCTCTTCCTTAAAATTGGTAAAAATGATGTCTTCCCGACCGGCTAAGTAGCCGATTAGAGATTAGCGCGGGAGATATAGCGCAGTAAGTGTATGCGCATACCCAGGTGCACTCTCTGTTCCTTTAATCGGATAGCCTGATGGGACGGAAAACCGGACACGAACGGAAAGAGATCAGGCGACGCGTGCCTCGGCACGGGGGTAAAATCACCGCCAACTTCCTAACTTTGGGCTAAGTACTGAGAATTTCTTGTCAGAAAAACCCAATACTTGTTATGGCCCGACTTAGAACTCGAACCCGGTACCTCGTCAGTCGCAGCCGAGCATGCTAACCATTAGACCAACGAGGCAGTCAACTACTCTTTTCTAAAGGTACTCCTTTGTTAAAAATAGTAAATAGTTCCAAATTACCTTCTCCACCATACGTTCATATTCCTTGGAGGTTGCAACGCACTGCGGTATCGCCGGTAGGGAAGACAAAGCTCGCAGACAAGGCCCAACGGGGTGGAAACCCGTAAACCGCAATGGTACGTTGATGAAGACGTTCCCGTCAAATTGCGCCCTAACAGAGGGAGAAATTAATAAATACCTACGTCGAGTATAATAACCGCAACGGTTATGTGCTTAATGGCCGCTTTAGGGATCTGTATTGTCATATAGGCATTAATGTATTAGGTTCGAGTACCAAATTGGTATACCTACATGAATATATTATAATTTAATATAAAAAATTCTTTTTAAACAACCGACTTCAAACTCCCGCGCCAACTTTACAACAACAAGCACACGCTATACAAAGTACTTATTTTATTGTTGATATTTTAAAACCCGCTCGACCGATTTCGATAAAATTTATATGGGACCACTTGGGAAGTATGCCCTTTCAAATAAAAAAAGAATCATCCAAATCGGTCCACCCAGTCAAAAGTTCTGAGGTAACAAACATAAAAAAAAACAGTCGAATTGAGAACCTCCTCCTTTTTTTGAAGTCGGTTGAAAAGCTACTGCTAACACAATCACTTTCTTATGAACCTAGATATTGTAACTAGAATTCTGAAAAATCAGAAGTGTGTGTGTAATTAGGTACTAAATATCCTAAACCTACGTTTAGGATATTTAGTACCTATATGTAAATGTACTTCAATATATTATGCAATTTTTACAATACACCTATGACAACAAGAGAAGAGTTGAAAAAGGCTATTAGCGATTAGATATTTTTTATATAATAATTCATTCTAATATTATTAATGCGATAGTGTGTCTGTCTGTCTGCTACGCTTTCAAGGCCTATCTATTTAACCGATTTTGATGAAGTTTGGTATAGGGATAGTTTGTATCCCAGGCTAGCTAGGACATAGGCTACTTTTTATCCCGAAAAATTAAAAAGTTCCCGTGGGAACTCCACGCGAATTAGCGATTACATATTTTTTTTTATAATTATGTCTCAACGAATTGCTTAATTAAATGCTAAGTATTTAATTAGTTTTTAGTTTAGTATTCAGTATTTATTCACTGGAATAAATAAGCAATTTTTGCAATAGGTATGTTTGTAATAGAGTTTTAGTGCACAGGCGGTCAAATAACAGGCGATCAATCGGCAGCTTCAAACCGTCCGTACGCCTCAGAGTCTGTCGATTCATGAAATTTTCAAGCATTTTCCTCGCAAATTTCACGAAAAAGTTAGGACACTCGAGGCGCAGACTCCATTATTTTGTGCAAGCCTTTAATCTGCACTACCTTCAAAGTTCCCACCTAACGGCTAGTAGCCTGTTGGTGATTAGCACAGGCGACGTTGATACTTTCAAATCACGTGCAGGCTTGTCTAATGAAACAATTATGTGCCCCGCTTTGTGAGGCAGGCGACGGGTTACATAATGAAATGTATGTGTATAGACTAAATAAATAGAGGGTAGGAAAATTGTATACCTACTTTTACAATGTATTAATAAATTGAACTGGAGCTAGGCAGAGTATTATCATTAGGATTGAATAAAAATGTACTCCACCGTACATATTATGGTACGTAGTATCATACTTCAAATCATCATATCATACTAATATTATAAATGCATAAGTGTGTTTGTTTGTTGGTTTATTGGTTTGTTGGTTTGTCCTTCAATCACGCCGCAATGGAAAAACGGATAGATGTAATATTTGGCATAGGTATAGTTGAGGACCTGGGCATAGGCTACTTTTTATCCCGGAAAATTAAGGATTTCCTGCGGATATCATAAAATCATAAACCACGCGGATGAAGTCGCGGGCATCAGCTAGTAAACTATAAATTATTATTTTCCACAGAATTATTAAAAAATCAGGTGAGGCCAAGGATACCATAATTTAGTACAATCATAAAAACAATTGAAAATCCTTTAGTTAAAAAAATCTAAATTTCATGTGTTCAACGTAGATCCGTACAAAAGCTGTTCCAGTGATATACATTAAATATGCTATTTAGGGAGTGGCACAAAGCCTAGAATTCTCCTGCAGCCACAAAATTTTACTCAGCGTTCTAGACATTCTCAGTCCGAGGGTACACGGTCGCAGTTTGGTGACCATACAGTTGGGACAACCGCACTAGAGCGTCCTGATGAGTCATCTGTTTCACATCACTACCTATATTCTGAGCAAGAACTTTATTGCCAGACTTCTAGACAATAAAACTATTCATGTTGTGTTACTACTCATTACCTACTACTATATCGACTTACCGTATCACTGCCATGTTGTTTTAACAATTCCACTTACAAAGCGCGATTGAAGGAAACTAAGTATTTGTGGCACTAACTGATTCAAAATGCTACTGTCACGGTAGTTGTTTCGTTAAGCATGTAGCAAGTTCTTGTTACGATAGCTGTAGTACATTTCAAGGGTTTATAAAACATAATGTAGGTATGTACACTTTATCATTTTGTTCCTGTTCAGTCGTAGTCAATGGTTTCTGTACTTAAAGGAGAAGGTTCATTTTGGGCATAGTCTTGTACGCTTTATTATAAGTAAAATACATACATTTTCAATAAAAATAAAACAAATTAGAAAAGCAAACTAATTAACGTGCAAAAATAAAAATCTATTATGATTCCAAGATAGCGCCCTTCAGCCATAGACGCAATAATAAAGAACATTAGCAGGCGCAAAATATGTCAAATGTCATTTCTGACAAATGATGTGAGTCACCGTGTTATTTATTTTTCTTAATATTTGACACTTGACAGAAAACGTCAAAAATATGAATTCGCCAATGTCACCTACTCATGTTTAGTGTTGCTAATCGTGGAAAGATTAAATAATTTCACCACCGAAATTGGGACGAATTCGTGGATTTATACAATCAAAGCTGGTTTAATATTTTATTTTCTTTCTTTTCATTACTTGTACAAGACCAGCCTCACACCCCATACAAATCCGAACCGTCTCCTTTCTCACGTCTTTAAGTTTATTTCGAAACTTTAAGTTTATTTCTAAACTGTAACTACTTGCTAGGCTATGATTGTTCATGAGTAGGAACTTGTACCTACATATAAAACAGCTCTGAACGTGAATTATAAATAAACTACCTTAGATCCGCGGCCCCGTCTGCATCAAAATTGAAAGAGAATTTATTAACTGGATTTCCAAATCAAAATCCGCAGTACTTACTTTGTAACGCAATTTTTAGGTGATAGTAATCGCTGTAAGTAATTCCTTTTATCTTTAACTTGCAACTGTCTCCATAACCGATAACTATTATAATCACATATTAATAATCTCCTAGTAATTATAGCGAAATCAAATAAATATTAGAAATGCAAAAGTTTGGATGGATGTATGTGTGGATGGATGTATGGATGGATGTATGGATGGATGTATGGATGGATGTTTGTTACTCAATCACGCCCCAACGGCTGAACGGATCTGGATGAAATTTGGCACAGATATAGATTATAGTCTGGAATAGCACATAGGCTACTTTTTATCCCGGAAAATGAAAGAGTTCCCACGTGAACCAAAACACCTCAATCCACGCGTACGAAGTCGCGGGCATCAGCTAGTGTTAATTTAAAATTGAATCACCCCAACAACGCGTTCTAAGTCAGGATGATAGAGTGGAGAAAATCACTACTTGGAAAAGGTAATGCTTGTGACTTCACCCGCGTCATAGATTAATTATAATACCAAGTATAAAAAATTACTCCCTTATAAAATTTTTCTAGGTTAATACTATCGTTAGATGGCGCTACCAGGCTCGCTCTTTATATAATGAGGGCTAACGCGTTTAAATTCGCCGCTAGGGGCGCTAGTGTAGAGTGAGGTCTCCAAAATGTTAAATATCACTGGGCTTTTAACGCGAGTCTAATTATTTAGTTAATGTTATGAATATTTAGCAATAACCGATTAATTAAGGAAGATGTAAAGATACGTGTCAATAAATGCCAGTGCTCTGTACATTGACAGCGGAGCTAAGAAAAAGAGGCAAAAATAAGCGGGCTGAAAGAACAGCTACTTAATTCATAGGTTAGTATTTCCCTGATTCCTGTATGTTTACTATTTTTAAAGGGATTTTTTTTTCAGAAATATGCTTGTTTACCGAATTTACAGCTATATTTTAGGACCTTACTCGCAAGTGGCGCCAACTAGTGAGCATAAAAACGGTAGCCCTCATTATAGTAAAATCGGTGAAATATCGTATTTTCTTGGTTCAATTTGTATTAATTATTTATATAAAATTATCAAAATACAAAAATTTGATAAAATCACTCAAGCAAATAGCAAATTTACATTCAACTAATTTTAACAAACAGCTTGCACACGCCATCTCAGATTGTGCGAAGAACTACAAGGTACCGGCGACTTTAATGCGCATTTAGCGAGCTTTGATTGAATGTATGAAGTGAACAGTCTTAACCTGGTTTATATTATATTGTCTTTGCCCGCGTGGATTCAGTGTTTTTATAAATGTCATTGGACCGTAGAAGAAAATATTTTATTTTCTGACATAAAAAAACTTTTGTGCCTTGAATGCAAGGTATATATTTTTGACAAATTTGGTTTTGGCGGGTGGGTGGTGTTAAAATAATGAATAGGCACCCACAAACGACACGAAGTACGAAGTAGTATGTATGTCACCGTAAGATTGTAATCTAACGCTTTTTTTTCGATAGATTGTAAACAGTCGAAAGATTGTGAACCGTTCAATGTTTTAAGTGTCAATTTTTGAAATATTCATTGTATTTACGTTTTCTTGTCTCTTTCTTGTAGGTTAGGTTAGGGTTCGACATAAATAATCAAGTAGTGCCCTAGCAGTATATAGATGATTGATGAAAGAATACACTTTTATTGTACACCACAAAGGAAATTATACAACGGTAAACATACGGAACAACGGATATCAAGTAAGTATAGATACAATTTGGCGGCCTTATCGCTACATAGTGATCTCTTCCAGGCAACCAATGGTTTATAAGGACATAGCTACAAATACAACCAGTAGACGGCGCAGAAGTAACAAAATAAATAAAAATATTACGTAATTGATGTAACAGTTTCAAGCTTTTTAGTAATTAAACTTGTACTTTGTTTTGCCTTGTGAGGAAAAACGAATAGCCTAGCCGACCAAATAGGTGTGTACGCAAAAATCTACATAGTTTGCACGTCAAACAGTCTAGTGTATAGTAAAACTAAACTAGTTTACAAGAAGTTATAAGAGTACATGAAAATTGCATTTTAATAGCACCCTAACCACCATGTGACGTAATTCGCGGGTCATGACTTGAAAGACTACAGTACAAGTATTCACGCAGAGTTATTAAGAGATAGACGTGACAGGACTAAAATTATTATTATTTACTTCAAAAAATAAACATTGAGGTACCTTAAATGCTCAGAAAATGAAATAGCAGAGTTTTTAAGAAAGATAGATAAATTCTTTAATGCCACTCATAATATAGAAATAACTTGATTATAAACAAAAAACAGAACACAAGGCGTGCGAAAAGGCGACCTTATTGCTAAAAGTGATCTCCTCCAGACAAGCTTGAAAAAATTTTGAAAACTTATGCGTATGTTTTGAGATTGACGAATCATTCACCGAGGCCACCTTCTACTAGCCACTTGCTAATGAATTGGTTCTATAACTTTCACAAATGAAAAACATGGAGAGGCGTACATTTCTAGCAAAATAGATATGAGTATGATTATGTTTTTTTTATATCATTTAAATTATACCTTGTACCTTGTATCCGTTACTAGCTCTACAAAACAGGGTAATAATGAAAATATGTCTGTAAGGAAGGTGTCTTATGAATACTGACTACCACCCCATGTAGCGATTTAACTTGTCAGAGGAGCAACAAATGAAGAGAGAGGCTTAAGGGAGATAATCCTTCCTTCACCATTTAATTATTATAGTCGTCAATTTGAGGGATGATTTGCAGATCACAATAATGACACGAGTCTCGCATGCTCCTTGTATTAAGGTTAACGGCGTATGGATATTAGGGTCGTGGCTCTACCCACGTAAATATTAATTATAGAAACACTCAGGAATATTCTTGAGTTTGAAATCTATATACGTACTAGCTGATGCCCGCGACTTAATCCGCGTGGGTTGTGGTTTTTTTTTATCCCCAGGGGAACTCATTAAATTATTTATTGGGCTATGTGTTATTCCAGATTATAATTTATCTCTGTGCCAAATTTCATCCAGATCCGACTAAGTAACAATCATCCATCCAAACAAACTTTCGAATTTTTTATATTAGTTTAGATAATTTGTAGCGACTCATAAATATTGTATTCAAAAACAATATAATATGGAGAAACTAACTGACTGGTATACCAACGCAGAGAACAAACCTATTTTCAAGTCAGATAAAAATACAATTTATGCCTTAAGATACAAGAAAATAGTACACTCTGTGGCAAAGATTTTATTAAATTAAGATCTCTATTCGTTTTAAAATTCTATTAACCGTATTGGATTAATTTTTATATGATTCTTTCTTTGGTTTAATAATAATATACCGTGCGTTCGTTTACAAGAGCTTGAATTCAACGAAAATATAAAAAAAAAACCGGCCAAGTGCGAGTCGGACTCGCGCACCGAGGGTTCCGTACAAACCTGTAGTAAGTTTTAAATTAAATGTTTTTTTTAAATATTTGAGTTGATTGAATGAAAGGTAAATTGCGGTTTACGATTTATGACGTATTAAAAAAAAACTACTTACTAGATCTCGTTCAAACCAATTTTCGGTGGAAGTTTGCATGGTAATGTACAACATATATTTTTTTTTAGTTTTATCATTCTCTTATTTTAGAAGTTACGGGGGGGGGGACACACATTTTACCACTTTGGAAGTGTCTCTCGCGCAAACTATTCAGTTAAGAAAGAAATGATATTACAAACCTCAATATCATTTTTGAAGACCTATCCATAGATACCCCACACCTATGGGTTAGATGAAAAAAAAAATTTTGAGTTTCAGTTCTAAGTATGGGGACCCCCAAAATATATTGTTTTTTTTTCTATTTTTGTAAGAAAATTTTAATGCGGTTTACAGAATACATCTACTTACCAAGTTTCAACAGTATAGCTCTTATAGTTTCGGAAAAAAGTGGCTGTGACATACGGACGGACAGACAGACAGACAGACAGACAGACAGACAGACATGACGAATCTATAAGGGTTCCGTTTTTGCCAAATTTGGCTACGGAACCCTAAAAAGTATACCGTACTTCGTATCGTGAAACGTTAAAAAGGTTGTTAATTAGAATTCAGGGAAAAATATGATGAAAAATGATTTTTTAAGATAAATTAAAAACAAAGAGAAAATCTTTGAGGCTTTTAAAAATATAAACAAACTGTGGAAACGTTGTAAAAGGTCTTTATTAATTCATATTTTTGTTGTTTTTTAATTAAAACTTGTATTCTATAGCCAGTTTTATGCGATGTTATATTATGATATAATATTTATTGCGATAATATTTTAGTATTATACTACTCGTACGTCTTAGTACTTATACCCATTATAGCCAAGTTCTTGGCTACAATCAGACCTGCAGGGCTACCAGGCGCACAACGAGTAAAATTATGTCTACCCATTATCTCTATTTGTCTACCAAAGCTAACAAATGGTTACTTGTCTCGTTACGTCAAAAGTAGGGATAAAGTTGACATTTATTAGCTGTGGTATTTTTCTGTACGAACCCTTACATGCCGATATTTTTTTTTCTAGTAATATACGTACCGCATTTTATGCATGTTAGTGTAAACTAAAAATTAGCCCGTAACGACAATATCTCTCTCTCTCGTCGCGAGATATCTCGTTGTGCGCATGCTAAGTCTGCTGGTATTAAATGATGGACGATGATGCAATTCACTCTTGATTTTAAAGTTTTTATAAATAAAATATTTTTATGAACTATTTCAAACGAAAACCTTCGCATTAAATGGTTAAAGATAATACTCTAATAACTATTCATCTCATTATACATCCACTCTAACATTTGCATCAAAGCTAACCTTCAAGCATTATAATTATCTACTTAAATCTTAACATTTTATAAAATTCGAAAGAAAAATTTACCTTCAGTTTGCAAACTTTAAATACCTATTTAAATCTAATTATTATTTCAAGATTCGTTTTAAAGCTTTTAATTCAGCGTATTTCGCATTCAATTTCTATAATATCAATGTATACCTATTCTGTATTCGACATGTTTCAGACTTCGCCAACTCATTACTTAGTCGAATATTTTGTGAAAAGGATACGGTACGTTTGATCTACAAAAGCTTTGAAATTCGTAACTTGATTCCGAATTTGAACTTCTCGTGAGTTACAAGAAGGAAGATTTTCGTAAGAATGCAAAGTTAACCTTAATCTAACAAAGATAACGTTTTGTCGTTTTACGCACGTATTTTATTAGTCTTTGCCAATTAAAGATCATGCAAATATAAGGCACCTGCGCTGCGCATTCACGACGCGACATCGTGCCGTACATCGTACCACAATGGGACGTCGTTTCGTGTGTTTTGGCCGTTAGTTGGTTAGTATGTAGTATGCACTTGTCGTCGGTCCTGCGTCTGTTCTCTCTTTGGTCATGTCGGATTTTCCGTCCCATCAGGCCATAAGAGTACAGGAATAGAGAGTATACCTATTACCTGTGTTTGCGCACACACTCTTGTGTGCACTATAAATTTTTAAGACACACTTCACAGAGATTAACAATCTCCCGACCGAATTCCCGGCCAATCTTCACAAATTTGGCCGGAAATTCGGTCGGGAGGATTACCATTAGATAGGTAGGTACGTATATTTGAAGTGAAAACTTCTTAAAAAATATATTCCTCCCTATATATAGTCCCTATGACTGCCAATTTTTTTTTTGGTAGATACTCGTAGGTATTAATAATACCAACTTAATTTTATAAATGCGGAAGTGTCTTTGTATGTTGGTTTGTTCTTCAATCACGTCGCAACAGAGGAACGGATCGACGTGATTTTTTGCATGGCTATAGTTACGGACCTGGAGAGTGACATACTTTCTATTTCTCCTTTGGGCTTTACATCCCCCATACAGGAATATTAAGGAGTTCCCGCGGGAATTAAAAAAAACTTAAACCGCGGCGAAGTCGTGGGCATCATCTAGTTAAAGTTTAAAACCACAGCACAGGTTTGCTTCTCGAATAAATAACTCTTTTCCACAACTCGTCACGTTAGTCGAATTTCGTTTCACCAATGCACAATAAATAATAAATCCATGATTTTACCCTATTATGGCGTTTAATTACACCCCAGATTCATTTAGGCTACGCTTTAGTTTTGTCCGATTACGGCAAAGCCAAAAAGAAGAGTACTTTTTTTTTTTTTTTTTCGTTTATTTGGTTTACCAACAGCTATTTCATTTAAAACATACATCAAAAAATTAACAATATATTAGGTACTTAGATAAAATGATTAGCCACTTATAGGTAAACACCACATGCACTTTAGTGATAAGTTTTTTACAACTCATAAGCACACAAAATCAATATCATGCATTACACTTTTTTTAAAAATAACAGCTAAATCTTAATTAAAATTATATAATACTAATTTAAAAATACAAATTGGATACTACGACTTACTTAATGCTAAATGAACCGACCTCCGGAATTTATGCAAAGAATTGCCAAAGATATCCAGTACATTTAAACTATTATACAGTTGGCTTATTCTAGGGATTGGCGAGTTGCTACCCGAAACCGTTGAACGACGAGGGAATGACAAGAGAGAATTTATAGGCTTTCTAGGATATCTCGATGGAACCCTTAACTTAAAGCTATTTAAAAGTGAAGAACAGTCAATTTTATTGTTAAAAATCTTAAATAAAAATATGAGATCGAGTTTTGTTCTGCGAGTTTCTAAAGATTCCATTCTGTGGAAATTTAGTCGGTCATTATATTAACTTCGTTGACTTTTGACTTTTCCGGCCACAAAAGTGAGATTGTGAGTAATGATTTTAGCAGTCTATGTGTGTATGTATGTAGGTAGGTATGTATGTATGTCTGCACTTATATACGTTCCACCTTAGCGCCTAACTACTAAGCCGATTTTGATGAATGAGGTGTCAATCGATTCGTTATAATAATGATCCGGGTGATATAGGCTACATTTTACACGAATAAAATCGATATGACGGATGTTACATCCAAAAAAGTGGGAGCCTCCGAATGTTTTTCCTAGGTCAGCGGCCTGATTACGTATCATGCAAACGATTCGCGATAGCAAAAATTGTACAATATTTGCTATTTTTGCTATCGCGAATCGTAATCGCTAATACGTATCGCTGATACGTAATCAGCCTACGGGTTACAGTTTTTTAATTAATACTTAATGCTTGTGGTTTAAAAACGGATTCCATTGCTTCCTCTACCACAAGAGAATAAATCTGTTGTTTTAACCCCTTTTTTAGGTATGACACGGCACGACCAAATCGTACTTATTAGGCACTTTTGATAGCGAAAATACATAGAGAAACAAAAGATTAAAGTATCAGAAAGTATCTTGTTTCAGGTATTAAACCTCTTAACTCTAATACCGTGGAAGCTTTTCCCACGCTATTTAAAAATCTAATACCTACTATTATGAAACTTATAAAAATAAACTCCAAAGTTAAAAGTTATACTAAAAAGTTATAAAAGTGATACCACAGAATAGGTAATAGTACAATGTAGTGATACCCTTGTTGATACGTTAGACAATGAGAGCTATTTCACAAAAACCACTGTAACAAAGATTGTTTTGAGCTCACCTTAAATTGAACAAAAAAATCTAGTCGCAATTTTTAATTTTCAATAGCCCGAAGGCGGCTCAAACACGACCATTGGAATAATACAATACTTTTTTTTATATTATGTTATAAGCTGGAAGCGGTTTTTTGGATCAATACTAAACGTAAAAGCCTCGCTTTACACTTTTGAACGAGGTAAAATCAGATCGCTCGGTCAAATCAATGCCTCGCGAGGCTGCACTGCCTGTTAGTAACTGTATTATTACATAAATTAGTAACAATCGTAGATCATTGCGGAATGAAGGAATACCTAACAAACATTCACAGAGCAAGTTACTGGAAGAAATAGAATGGCCAACAACAACAAATATTATATGCCGACATAAAAACTATAAAATTATAATTAAAAACATACTTACATTTGTGTTATAAAAACTCTGAGATAAAAATTAAGATTCACAATAGACAAAAAAGTCCTAATGAATTATATTTTGTTAATGATAACGTTATTATTTTTAAAAGTGGTATAATTCTATAAATTGTATTTTCGCGTTGAAACAAATATTTGGAATTTGTGGTTATCAACTCAGACTCTTAAAATTGAAAGTAGACGATTGCCTGTTAACTTATAGTCGGAAAAATATACATATTACCGATGATAACATCATCTATCACCTTTTTAAACGCTGCCTTCTATAACTTACACCACAAAATAAGAATTCAACAAAACACGACGCAACGTATCCAAACTGCTAACTTTATTTTAGCATTTTTTAAGCTTTCTTTCTGAAAAAGCTCAACTGGCCTCACCTGATTGCCCCGGGGCAACCCTTTTGTGTATTACGGTAGGCAATAAAGTGGCAAATCAGGGTTAACTGTGGATTCACAGCGTATTTAAAGAGCCAGCCATATTTTTTTGATCATGACGTTACAACCCATTTTTTGTATTTTAAATCCAGGGAACGGAAAATAAATCCGCGGGCGGGATTTTTATAAGTGCAAATTATTATATAAAATATTTTTTATAGTCACTTACACACCCGAATAAGATGATACGCGTGTTCCATGATCAGCAGGAGTTGTTTTTTTTTATCCATTACATGTTAGCCCTTGACTTAGATCTCACCTGATGGTAAGTGATGATGCAGTCTAAGATGATAAAGATGGCTGTATCAGTCCCCCGATTGTGAAAGGAAATCGTAATCGTAATGATTGGTCAATAAGATAATTCGACCTATTTAAGGAGTTCCTAGGTACTAAAATTTACATCAATCTAGTTCATAGATGCCTGCACGTCAAAAAGCATGCATAAACTCCAACAGTTCGAGTAACACGCTTTAAGAGGATTATATGGCATGACCGGGAAACTTTGAGAATAGGTATAGGTATTGAACAATTATATTGCCGTCGCGCTGCTCCTCGAATATAATTCCTTAGCACCCGATAGGGACAACTGCAGCTTGGACCTAAAATACCTACGTCGAATTCTTACTCTCGTATTTTTCTGTTTCCTCCTCCAAAACAGAACCGATTTATTTTTATTTTGTAAGAATAATTTAAGAAGGATTCAGGCTATTCAGGCTAGGCAGGTTAAGATTTGCTTAGTGCACTGAAGAATATCGGTACAAGACGTCAGTATAGACAGGCATCGATTGGCGTTGACGTGAGTCGTGTCGTGTGTTGTGTTCAAAATTTTATGGTGTGTCTATTGCAGCCGACGTAACTCACATTTACAGCTTTTTATTGTTCTGGAAAGATATTGCTGCTTCCTTAAGAGGAAAGAGAAAGATTCGGTTTTATTGTTTCTACCTTTATGATAGTGTTGATTTAAGAAACCAAGTTTTAACCACTCTTTTCATATCTTTTTCACGTGTCCGATAGTAATAGTTACATGGTAGGAGAGTTACGTGATATTATATAGGTAGTTATTTCTTTTCTATCCTCATGCGTCGAGGGTACCTGCCACATCTCCATATACTGAGTTTTGCCACCACGAAAATCGTTTATCCATACTATTATTATAAATGCGAAGGAGTGTCTGTCTGTCTGTCTGTCTCCTACGCTTTCACGGCCCATCTGTTCAACGGATTTTGATGAAATTTGGTACAGGGAGCATGTATCCCGGGGAAGGACATAGGCTACTATTTATCCCGGAAAATTCAAGAGTTCCCGCGGGAATCAAAAATCTTTATCCTCGCGGACGAAGTCACGGGCATCATCTAGTCATTAAAATAATTTCATTCCACGTTCTGCTAAACGTTCCTTATTCATTTCGTTTCCTTAATTAAGCAATCTGTTTATAACGAGCCAATTAATTGGTGTTTTCATTGTTCAATACAAATTTAATAAACTTTGGAAAATGTCTGAAGTTCTGGAAGCCTTTTTGCTTTATTACTTTCCCGGTATTGCTTAATCAATCATTGTATAATTGAAGCTCGTGTAGTTACGAGTAAGTTACGTAATTAAATTAATATCGTTATTTATTTTTGGACTAGGTCTCATAAAAAATAACACCGTAATTTGTGTTAACTGTGCAACCACATACAACATAATTATTTATCTAGAAACGCCTACATTTTGGTTGTTGTAAACTTTTATATCCTACAAGATTATGCCCGCGACTTTATCCGCGTGGATTAAGTTGTTTTGATTCCCGTGGGAACTCTTGGTTTTCCCGGGATAAAATTTCATCAAAATCGGTTGAGCAGATGAGCCGTGAAAGCGTAGTAGACTTACAGACAGAGACACTTTCGCATTTATAATATTAGTACCTGTGGATTATTCTTAAAAGGCATCGAAGTTAGTTAATTATTTTTAATTATTAATAAAATATAAGAATTGTATCTGCGTTAAAAATACTCCAGTAAATTAATCATAGAACATCCATCTTGCATCAAATAATCACAACTGTTTTTTTATCTATAAAAGATAAGAAATCGAAGTTCTTGGTCACATAAAATAATAGTCCTTAAACGTTATTTTAGTCTTACTACTACAGTATAATATACATAATAGTATAGTATAGTAATTGTGTCTGAAACTTTTGGAATTAAGATTATACAAAGCGTAGAATTTAGATTTGCGCAATAACTAATCTAATGCAAAAGTTTCTTTTTCCATTTCCGTAACGTAAAGTTTTATGAGAGCGCATAGAAATAAGTAGGCATTTTCCAGTTGCATGCGAGTAGGCCATTTATAACGCGGTGGGTGAGAGCCCATAATAGGCTGATGACAGTCAAATGTCAACGTGATTATTTGCCTTTGTGAGCGGTATTTTAGGTGAGTTTGTGGGGTAGTTTTAACTTTTTATTATTATGATATCAGAGTTTAGCCCGTGACACGAAAGAATAGAGGCGGCGCTAGTAGTCGCATGTTTATTAACCGACTTCCAAAAAAGGAGGAGGTTCTCAATTCGGCGCGTTTTTTTTTGCAATTATTGTATGAAAAATGTATTAGTTACACTAATTGCCGCATGACTTCTTTCATGTCACAGACTATAGGTATGCAAAAGCCTCATCAGTATAGGGAGGTGGACTAATATCTGACATCCAAGAATTAAAATCCGACCCGTAGGACTATTAAATGTTGTTCCTAATAAAACACATACCTACGTTTTGGTTTAGTAGGTAGAACAAACGATTGAGAAATGGGATTAGCGTACGAATAATCATCACGTACGAATTTTTAATTACTCAGTTATTTGTAAACTATATTATGCCCGAAACTCTTTGCTTATCCGGGTTATAAAGTATTATATGACGCCCGCGACTTTTTCCGCGTGAATTACGTATTTTTTGATTCCCGAGAGAATTCTTTAATTTTCCGGGATAAAAAGTAGCCTATGTCCTTCCCTGGGATACAACCTATCCCTGTACCGAAATGAAAGCGTAGCAGACAGACAGACAGACACACTTTTGCCTTTATAATATTAGTATGGATATAGCATAATATGTCCTTTCCAGGGACACAATGCAACATATTAAGTATCTGTGTCATTTACCTAATTTTATAAGAATTGACTGAACAGGTGGACGGTATGGATGGATGAGAAGATGTAGCAGACAGACAGACAGACAGATAAACTTATTACACTTATTTCACTTATTATTACAGATATCGAGTAAAAAATAGTTCTGCAGCATTCTTTTGAAACAATGTATGGACAATGTACTTATTAGATTTTATGACGTTGTTTTCTTTCGCCGAAACATGCGTGTTGCATTGTAAACACGTCATATTAACTATTCGCGGGAATTTTTGCATTGCATGCATGTTGGCATAGTCGCATGTAGGTATGTTGGCATAGTTGCATGTAGGTTGGTTAGCATAGTCGACTGCGGATCACGAGGTCCTGGGTTCGATTCCCGGTCGGGCATAAAAGGTAGGTATTGGGTTTTTCAATTAAGAAATTCTCAGTGCCAGCCCGTTGGAAGTTGGCGGTGTTTCACCCCCGTGCCTCGGAGAGCACGTTAAGCCGTCGGTCCCGGTTATTATCACTAACATGATAGTAGTCGTTAAAGCCCGCCAACCCGCATTGGAGCAGCGTGGTAGGTCTAAGCTCTGATTCCCGCTCTCCTATGAGAGTGGAGGCCTGTGCCCAGCAGTGGGACGTTAATAGGCTGTAGTGATGATGATGATGATGCATGTTGGCCGTTCATAATTCGTTAAATGAAACACTTTTTAGACTGACGACAGCTTATGTCACATACCTCGTTTATATTAATAAATTCATATTATGCAAAAAAAAAGAGAATATACTTAAATTCCTTTCGATGTCGCTGTTCCAGCACCATCACCAGTACTAGGGTTTTCATTAATAGTAGATAACTTTAAACGAAGCCCATTAACATCTATATATATAAAATTCAAAGTCCTGACTGACTGACTGACTTATATATCAACGCACAGCCTAAACCGCTGGGGTTAGAGACTTGAAATTTTGACAGTAGCTTCCTTTTGTAACGTAGGCGCTCACTAAGGAAGGATTTTTCAAAATTCCACCCCTAAGGGGGTGAAATAGGGGCTGAAAGTTTGAATGAAAGTCCGTCATTTCTCAAGTTATATCCATGAAACTTAGTATATGAGTTATCGGTAAAAAATAAAGAAATACGTGTTTCACAGTTTTTCAAAATTCCACCCCTAAAGGGGTAAAATAGGGGTTGAAAGTTTGTATGAAAGGCCAACGTTTTTCAAGTTAAATAGCCGTGAAACTTGATATTTGGGCTACCGGTTTAAATTATGAAATACATAATCCACACTTTGTATAAATTTTATCCCAAAGGACGTTAAATAGTCCTTCAATCACGCCGCAACAGAGCAACGGATCGACGGGTTTTTTTTCATGGGTTCTTTTTATTCCGGAAATTAAGGAATGCATAAGGGAATTAAAAAACTTATGCCACGCGAACGAAGTCGCGGGTGTCTGCTAGTTTAGTATAAAATAAGACTAATAAGCACTTAAAAATACTTTAATTATAATATCTTCGTCTTCAAAATATATTTAAACTAAAAGGTGATTGACTGACTGACTGATCTACCGACACACAGCTCAAACCACTGGACGGATCGGGCTGAAATTTGGAATACAGATGCCTTTTAAGACGTAGGCATCCGCTAAGAAAGGATTTTCCAAAATTCAAGGTAAAATAGGGGTTTGCAAATATGGTATGAAAATCGAACTAGGTGAGCAAAGCTGCGGGCAAAAGCTAGTCTTTAATATGTAAGGGAATCAAGGGTATTGCTGATTTGTAAGCACTAAGCAATTATTTTAAAGCGAAAACTCATATACCTACCTACTATTATAATATACGCTCGTAGAATTAAGCTAACGTAGAGTTGAATCTAAATCGCGTGCTCATATTTAATCCAGTTTAACCTATAAAATATACCGACTCTTTGCTAAGCCAATTAAGGTGATCTACGGCCGTCGAGTTGATATCAAGTATTTATGGCCCATTGTTGCATAAAACCCTCGAAAGTGTTGCTACTAATGAAGTGAATATTACCGTTTTTTATTTACTTTAATCTGCATACTTACTTATTTTCAGTCGTTTTAACGTGCATTAATAATAATTATTATGCTTAGTTTAAGCTATACCTACGGTATACTAGCTGATGCCCGCGTTGAAATTTCCTGGAGGAAATTTTTAATTTTCTAGTATAAAATGTAGGTCTTCGACTATATCCATGCAAAAAATCACGTTGGTCTATTGCTCTGTTGCAGCGTGAATGAAGGACAAACTAGCATACCAACAAACAAGCATACTTTCGCACTTTAAATAGCTAAGTTCGTCGTTGAATTTGCCTTCAAAAAGCATAATTACGTTCAAAGCATATTATGTTCAAATTGTAACGGTGGTTTTAGTCAATGTTGATTCGTGCATAGAAATAATAGTCTAGGCAACGGGGCGGTTTATTGTATGGAGATCCCCGCATTAAATCCTCAGTCGTTGAAACTTGGCAGGGTTGTAGTATGGTATGAATTAATACTAATACAAAAATATCCAACAAAAAATCCATCCGGAAATTAGGTATTTATACCTAAAACTTAATATTTTATGACTGAATATTTGATCGATTTCTTTTTAAAATAATAGTAGGTAGTATATTTACACTCAAAACCGAAATATCAAACGAAATAATCATGCAGAACATCGATATTTAAACCGATTTTATTATCAATCTTAAACTGCGTTTACGCGATAATGTACCTTCCTGCTTTAACAATTAGGTATAGCGTAAAACCCTTACTTCCTTTTTGATTTTTTATTGGATATTAATCATAATATAGGATAACTCATGATACTTTATCATACTGTAAAGTTTTGTCGCCTGAGGAGTTATTGTTGGAGTCGACGAGCTTTATTATAAATATTAGCCCACGACCACACATAGCCCTATACTTTCCTCATCCGATTTCTTAGATCGTCAGTGCATCTACAGATTGACGGAGTTGTCCTAAACTACGTTTAACAGTATGCAATCTTCAGTCAAAAACGCGTCTGCCAGTGTCCATCGGTTCAGGTTACCTGCCTTGCCATTCGGTATATGTCAGTTTTTATAATACCCAAACTGAAATTTCCTGTATCTCCTGTATATCCCGATGTTTGTTTTTATGTGGATAGAGTTTATAAATAAACACAGTAACTTTATAGTATTATTTTACTCTAATCGGTTAAGCCATTATCGTTCCAAATTCTTTGATGTTGGAATTAGTGCGGCGTGTGTAATTTTAGACAAAAATGTTAAAATCCACATCAGTTGTTCACGTTGACATTCTGGTCAACAATTTGATCTTATCAATAGTTATAGCAACGCTACTTTGTGTGGTATGGGAAAAGAAGTTATGAGTTTAACGTTTTCAATTTGAGTACAATATTCATGTTAATATCAAAGATTCATTGTTATTACAGAATACACGTCATCATAAACTAACTTGTTTATATAAATGAACGCTAGATTAGAACTGCTATAAAAAAATTTAATAATAATAAATCGCTGATTTATTATTGGATTAAATAGTTCTTATATGTTTACTAGCTGATGCCTGCGACTCCGTCCGCGTGGTTTAAGTTTTTTTGATTCCCGCGGGAACTCCTTAATTTTCCGAGATAAAAAGTGGCCTACGTCACTCTCCAGGTCCTTAACTATAACCATGCCAAAAATCACGTCGATCCGTTGCTCCGTTGCGGCGTGATTGAAAGACAAACTAACAAACCAACAAACCAACAAACAAACTGACTTTCGCATTTATAATATTAAAGTATGATTTGGACCCCAGCATCACAATTTAAAGAGTCTACCCTCCTGTCACCAAATTAATGTCTATCATGTTTACAGGCGGATGCTTAAAAACGGTAGCAGTTCCCAAAGCGTCAATCCAAAAAAAAAGTTGCATAAATTTCTACTAAAAACCGATAGTGATCAAACCCCTACCCTTTTTACATCGGTCAGCGGTTTATTGAAGTATTTCGGGTATTAATTAAAATATTTCTGTCGCATTCTTACGGACATTGCCTTTTTAGGGCGGCCTTTGAGATTTGAGGAAGTTGTTAAAATAGATAGGCATTCAAATATCCAGTTCTCTTTAATGAACTACCTTAAGAGAGACATCATTAAGGAATTACGTTGAGGCAGACGCACCTTTTACAGTATTTTTATACCTTTATCAAGTATATTATGTATAGTAGTATTTTTTGTAAGTGTTAAGTAGTTGTAAGATAAGATATAAGATTCAATGCATTTTTGCTTAATCTTTTTTTAACACCGTGAGATTCGATATCCGCGTCGTTCTTGTTTTTCGTTAGGTAATACTTAGGTATACTTAATAGGAAACATTAATGACCAAACAGTCTATTCAGACTTTAAAAGAGTTCCTTGCCGGCTCTGCTTATTAGAATCTTCTTTCTAAGTGGCAGAGTCAAAACAAGACGTATCATTTTTAGGGTTCCGTACCAAAATGGTAAAATGGAACCCTTATGGTGCGACTTTCTCCGTCTGTCTGTCCGTCTGTCCGTCCGTCACACTCGATTATTTCAGTAACTACCGAAGCTATCGACATGAAATTTGGAATAGTTGTGTATATTAGTGGCCCAAAGACACTGGAATTAAAAAAAATTGGAAATTATTTTTGTTCTTATTTAAAAAGGGGGGAAAATCTGAGGGTT
The DNA here is from genome assembly GCA_963932025.1 of Erebia epiphron. Lineage (NCBI taxonomy): Eukaryota > Metazoa > Arthropoda > Insecta > Lepidoptera > Nymphalidae > Erebia > Erebia epiphron. The sequence continues at coordinate 12,239,001 of OZ009958.1, read as the reverse complement.
GAAATTTAAAAGTGAGATAACTGTACTGTGTGGGGTATCATATGAAAGGGTTTACTTTGTACATTCTAAAAAAGATTTTTAATTATTTTTAGTTATGATAGTTTTTGATTTATCGGGGAAAATGTCTAAAAAAATACCGCCCCCCCCCCCCCCTTATCTCCGGAGTTTACCAATCGAAAAATTTGAAATAATTTTGGTCAATAGGAATTTACGTATATTTTACAGGAAAACTATAGCCAATGCTCTAACTAGCATAGTTTTTTTGATATTAACAATAAACCTCTACAAACAAAGTTAGTCTTGCGGTTCATTAACAAAGGTAGTTATTTATTAATAATGGTACGGAACCCTTCGTGCGCGAGTCCGACTCGCACTTGCCCGGTTTTTTTTCTTCATAATATTATGATGTTTCCCATATTATGAAAAAAAATGAGTTTGAGTTTGAAAAAATCTTGATTAAATTAAAAACATAATCTTAACATGTTTTTCTGTTAAAATGTAATCAGTTATTAGCGCATTTATAAGTACATAATATTATATGTAGCGTGGAAAGAAAATGTAACGTAATGCACTTAGAGACAACTTTTATTATTTTTAGATGATGCCTGCGATTTCGCGTGGTTTTTTTTTAAATTCCCGTATAATATCATCTGGTCATAATATATTATCTCATAATAATTAGCCATTAGGAGAGAGGGAATTAGAGCTTAGACCCACCACGCTGCTCCAATGCGGGTTGGCGGGCTTTAACGACTATTATCATGTTAGTGATAATAACCGGGACCGACGGCTTAACGTGCTCTCCGAGGCACGGGGGTGAAACACCGCCAACTTCCTAACTCCGGGCTAGTGCTGTTCCCTCCCTAGTAGTGTTCCCTCTCTCCTATGAGAGTGGAGGCCTGTGCCCAGCAGTGGGACGTTAATGGGCTGTAGTGGTGGTGGTGGAATTAGGCATTAATCATTAATGGGTTAAATACTAAACACATCACATTCAATCACAAGCAAAACACTTAAATGATAACTTATTTAGGTACTAGCTAATGCCCGCGACTTCGTCCGCGTGGAGTAAGTTTTTCAAACTTCAGAAACTTCTTAATTTTTCGGGATAAAAAGTATCCTATGTCACTCTCCAGGTCCTCAGCTATACCGTTGCCAAAAATCACATCGATCCGTTGATCCGTTGCGGCGTGATTGAAGGGCAAACCAACACACTTTCGCATTTATAATATTGTATGATATATTATAATTGAAAATAGCAAAGGTAATGTAAATATAGCGTTGTTATAGCATCAAAAGATTACTAACTTTAAAAAGGTCGCGGGCTCCATTTTCTAAATAACACTTTGAAGTCATATTGAATTAGTCGGGGCGAATTTCTTATTTACGCGTTGATTTATCTCCGACGTCCTCTAAGGTACGGCCCGTATGCTCCTACTTAATCTTGATTTACGCGACCGTATAGCGTCTTGTCGCTGCCCAGATACGGTTTTAAATTATTTACGATTCACACGTGAAATTTGTCGACGGGCTTAGTTTCAATCATTGGACAAACGTGACGTGAAATGTATCCGAACTAATATTATAAGCTATATGATTCCTGCGACTTCGTCCACGTGGTTTAAGGTTTTTTTTTTATTCCCGCGGGAACTTATTAATTATCCGGGAAAAAAGTACCAAATTTCGTTGAAATCGGTTGAAAAGATGGGCTACTATTATTTTGGCCGACTCCTACTAGTAGGACGGACGACATCGAACCAGTTACAGGGAGCCACTGGATCCAGGCGGCGCGGCGCAAGACCGCGGCACGTGGAACTCCTTGCAAGATACCTTAGACGACCTTAATAATATGTGCCCGTACTTTAAAATCTAATTAAAATGCATAAATATGATAAAATTAAATGGATGAAGACGTGTCACAACTGCTTTTTTACCCACGACGGAACGGAGACGGTTTATGTGCTTGCCCTTAGAGGTTGTGTGTTTGTTTGTTTGTGCACATTTTTGTTATTCAAATAAAAATCTTCAAGAACTTTTCCATGTGCTATGTATACTATTTATACACACACACACACACAAACAGTGTTCAACAGGTGCGGATTATCTTTTTATGACAGATGAATTATTAAAAGCCAAGTCATATTTGCCAGGGAGGGAGTTTAAACTTTCTTTATCAAATGGAAACTTTGCGAGCATTAAACTTGGAGATAGTGGTATTCATGAAACAACTTCGTGGATAGAGCAGTTTCCTTCCACGGGCGCTTTAATATGGAATTTGTTGTTTCTTTTACAGTTTACTGTATTAAGTTATTCAATGATAACAAGCTTGGTTTGAACGTTCTCCTTGTGAAAATAAAAATAATTCACTGAGACGGATGGGTTTTCTGACTCTGTGAATTATTTTAATTTTTAGTTAAAGTTTGAATTAACAATTAAATTGCTCTTTTAAATAATTTTATTTTTTATTTTTGTATGACTATAACTTTTCTTTACAAGTACCTACATATTTACATTCAACTAATTAATCCGCGTGGATTAATATTTTTGATTCCCGCGGGAACTCTATAAATTTCTGGGATAAAAGTAGCCAATGTCCTTTCCCTGGATACAAACTATCCCCATACCAAATTTCATCAAAATCAGTTGAACTGCAGATGAGCCGTGAAATCATAGTCAGGCAGACAGACAGGTAAGTTGAATTTTTGATTTGGTCGATTTTATGGTTGGTGATAGGTTGCATCCGCGGAGCTAAGGTACCTACTTTTTATCCCGGAAAATCAAGGAGGTCCAAAGGGATTTTTCGAAAACATAAATCAACGCAGACCAAGTCATAAGAATCATCTAGTAAAAAGTACCTACCTAATATAGTACAGGGATACCCCTACGTAACTTGACTAAGGCGCACGTCTACAAAAACTGTTTGAATATATGTCTACAAAGCCATGTGCCAGTCGTAACTCGTAATGCGACTTTAATATTCTCGAATTATAAATAAAATTGAAACGGATATCATTAACAACACCCAAATAATTCCCATAAGAAAAATGATCCGTTGAAAGGAAACGCAAAAGTAATTTTACTCAACGACGCTAGGATCGCGCCCATAAATAATACTGTCGTTTGTTAAACGTATAACCGGTATCGTGTAATGGATCACTTAATTTCGATTACCGAGAACAATAAGGCGGCGGAAATTATTCCTTTTCTTTTTTTTCGTTTTTTTTTTTTTCACATTTCGAATTCAAATGGCCGAAATATAAATTTATCACATTTATGGCCGCTATGGGTTTAATTAATTATTTTGGACTGAGATAATTTAGTCGTGGTACTAGGACTATTCAATAAAGCAAATGGGTAGGTACCTAATTCTGTTAACATGCGAAAAAATATACTCTATGGGGCAATGTATAAGAATATTAATTTATTACTAGCTGATGCCTGCGACTTCGTCCGCGTGGTGTAAGTATTTGATTCCCGAACTCCTTAATTTTCTAAAAAAGTCTATGTCACTCTCCAGATCCTCAACTATACGCATGCCAAAAATCACGTCGATCCGTTGCGGCGTGATTGAAGGACAAACCAACAAACGCACTTTCGCATTTATAATATTCTAGTATGATTGTTCCAAAGAGTATCTTTTATATTAATAGGTCCAAAAAGTGTTTTCTGTGTCTCAACCGACTGACATAGGTACTTAGCACTACTATGAACATACCTACATGGTATCTGCTAATTCTTGGATAGAGATTCCAAAACTTCACGATTATGCTGCTTGTGTAAAATAATATCTAATTAATGCTTAAGTATGTAGGTATGTCTATTTGACACCGTTTTTCCACCAGCTATATTATGGTTGTTACACTTTGTATTTTCTCGCCCAGGCCAATTTTCATTTTTTTCTGTCCAATTTCCCCCTTCTTTACCTTGTTCACATGACCCCAATTATTAAACAATAAATTATTATAAACCTAAAAACAAAAGACTGCCTGCTAAACAAAACGTGGGGTAACTTTTTGTTGGCTGTTTACTTTACAACACCCTTCTCAATGATGCGCATCGGTTGAAGTCGGAGCCATTATTATAATAGCCAATCAATATGTTCCCTATAATTACCCAATATTCCACGTTGGGTAAGATAAACTAATTAAGTTCTGTTTGAATATATGCCTTCTAAAATGTTTGATATAGATACTCGTAGATCATTAAGGTGGCTGGTACAAATTTCGTCATGTTTGACTTGTTCTGGTTAACAATTTTATCCAGCTTTTATATTCATATTCATCTAAATTAATACAACTTTTAATCGCATTTTTTTATTTAGAGTAGACACGCACTCGACTGCGATCACACCAGACAGAAGACAAATTCAAAAGATATTATATTAGAACTGCACTATAATAAGACTTCAATCGAAAAGAGAGGCAAAGATAAAATATTAATTATTATTCACTCCTCTAATTAGCAAGGTATAAAAATTAAAAAAAGTTTTAAGTGTCAAGTAACATCATGTTATTATATAGAAATGCAAAGTAGCATTTTTTTCCTGTTGGGTTACTAAAACCTTTTCCGAGTTTTAAATCCAGTATAGCAGAATGGAAATCTTACTTCCACTTTTATTGTAATGGAAAAATATACATAATAATAGTATTTAAAAATAAAATAGCAAAAACTTCGCCCTATAATCCATTATATGGGTATGCTTTCAGGAATAATTTAAGGAACTCAACGCAAAACACCAATGAAAGATTTCCAAAAAAATTAAACAGGCATTGTTATCATTCCCTTCCAAGAAGACACAGATGTCCTAAACATTTTAAGTTTTCTAATAACACAAATGGACTTTCCCACTCACCCGGCTCAGTGATAATATTATTTTATCCCCCCTGAATTGAACCGTCTCTATCAACTAGCCAAAGTTTGACGCGGAACATTTTTATTTACTTTTCTCTGACAAGAGAGAAATAAACTTCCTTTTCCTAAAATATTAGGTCCTTTTTTACCTCTGAACTTTTCAAAAAATAATAACGTTTCTGCTTCGTCTGCATGGTTTTAGATTTTTTAAACATTCAATGAGAATGTTTCGTTTTTCCGGGACAATAAGTAGCCTCACCCGAGATTCGACATTTCCAAAATGCCAAATGCGGTTAAAATCGGTTAAACAGAAGGATATGGGCAACAAACGGCTGCATACAGACATACACACTTACGCACTTATAATAAGACATCTTTTTTGCGTTTTAAATAAAAATAAAATATTGATCAAGTATCATGGTTCATACAATAAAATCTAACTAACTTTACTTCATTCCATTGCATACTTTCATTCCAGTGCTTTGAAATAATTATTATAATAGGAAACTGTTAAAAAGATGTCTTATGAATACAAAGAATATGTAATAATTATTATGAAAAGTATAAAAAATAAAAGTAATTTTGGCGACCTCTCTGGCGCAGTGGTGAGCGCGTTTCTTAGTGTGGCAAATCTCGGGTTCGTTTCCCGGTAGGGCCAATTTGGGAATTTATAATAAGTATCTGAATTTTCTCCGGTCTGGCCTGGTGGGAGGCTGCGGCGGTGGCTAGTTACCGACCAAGACATGCCGCCAAACGATTTAGCGAGCAAGCACGATATCGTCTAGAAACCTATTAGGGGTACCTATGTGTTTAATAATATAACTGCCATACCCCTAACAGGTCTGCCTGCTACCATCTTAGACTGCAACTTTACTTACAATCAGGTGAAATCCCAGTCAAGAGCTTGTAGTGGATTAAAAAAAAATTGGACAAAAGTTTATCATGCAGAAACTTTTTTAATATGGACATATAACCAATTGTGTTATTTATACTCAACAGATAAATTTAGAAAATATTAATAATAGGACCCGTATATCCGCTTAAGTTCTTAAGTTCTCATCTAGTATGAATACCAAGAATTCTGTAGGATTTTATCTTTGAGATCGTACATCCCTGCATGTGCATACATTGTGTTACGCTCTACTGAAACTCTAGTACCCGTAATTTTAAAACACAGTTCCCATTAAATGAACAATACAGAGCCTTAAATACTAAGAAATAAGGACTGTATTCCCATAAAACGTGTTCTCTATTGAGCTAGCAATGTCCAGCGTATGAGAGAAAAAAGTAAGATTCCACCATGTCTGACCATTTCCGACGGCTATTATTCTGTCTCCCTCTATATCCGTTTCCGGCTGTCGCGAAAACAAAATACTGCAGAGAAAAACGAGGACACCGCGCAATTCATGCACCTACTGATTCATTAAAAACAATCGCCCACACATGAACAATAAGAAGATTATGGTTCTATAAGTGGCTATTGAATTTTACTTTTGTCTCTACCTCTTTATTTATGTGTTGTTTTCTTTGAAATTAATCTTGTTTTGATGGACGCAGGCGAATGAATATAATTTTTCAATACAGTTGTCAAACATGGCGCACTTTCAGAGGCTGTAGTTAAGATTCGAAAATTGAATCTTTCGCATAGGCATCTTACTTTTACACGGTCGTGACTTACTTTTACAAGCTCGACACTTACTTTTGCAGTTTAGTTTTAAATTTTCCAAGTCAATTAAAAAAGTTAATAAGCAAGGAGTTTTCATACTTATTAAGGCTTTTTACGAGGAAAAATGAATGAATCCGTACGTTTTAGCATTGAATTTCCAAAATTCTTTTAAATGGTTGTTGATTATATTTAATTACCAGTTTTAATTTAATTATTTTCAACATTTGACAAAAATCGAATAGGCTGTATTACGCGTAGGTACGAACCCGTAGCCTAGTTTCGTTGAAAAAAAAAAAATGTCCATGTGTAAATACGCGCCATTTGCTGAAATTTTTTATTTTTTATGTGATAAATTGATTATATTTTCAACTGTATTGAAAAATTCTTTTAAATGGTTGTTGCTTATATTTAATTACCAGTTTTAATTTAATTATTTTCAACATTTGACAAAAACCGAATAGTCTGTATACGCGTAGGTACGAACCCGTAGCCTAGTTTCGTTGAAAAAAAAAATGTGTCCAGGTGTAAATACGCGCCATTTGCTGAAATTATTTATTTTTTGTGATAAATTGATTATATTATTGTACCATTTCCCACAACTGTATTGAAAAACGTCGTGTGATACACGGGTGTGAAGGTTATTGCAAACTCGTGACATTAAAAACCCTCACCTTCGGCTCGGGCTTATTAATGACAGCTCGTTTGCAAAAACCTACTTTCCACCCTTGTATCACAATATACTATTATCTACTCCAGCATCGAAAAGTTCCAATTTCGAATTTGACAACTATATCGAATTGAACCCTCTTTCGTGTTTGCTTCTCATAACGATACAGTTCGTTGTATGGGAGCTGTATCGTTATGAGTCGTAGCTGTATCGATATGGTTATCTTCATAAATAGGATACCTATAGCTTAGCGGCTCTGGGTTCTGGCACTTTTGGTTTTTATTAATTTATAAAGTAAGTAAAAAATTATAAAGACGTCCTTGTCGTCGATAAAATCTTGTATGCAACTGTACGTAATTAGTCATTTTAATTCTCGTACTATCCTATTTTGATACTCGGCAAGCCTCGTATCAAAAAACAGCACTCGAATTAAAATGACCCTCTTATCGATACAGTTGCATAAATAGCTATAATCATGCGTTTTTATCAAAGCTTGCATCACTTTTGCATTATTACGCAGATTATTATTTCTTTAAAAAATATAGAATGTAAGAAAAAAAACTCAAAAAAATAGAATTGGTCTCTCTTCAACGGTCACTTTTTGCGCCGTTCCTATTTCGCAACCCGCGCGACCCGCGCACCTCGCGCCTTATTCATTTGCACCACTTGCACCACTTTTCAGAGAAATGCCTATAAAAAAAGATCTAGACCACTTATCATGGTTCTGTAAACGGCATTAGCTTTCTAAATAATTCAATACAAAAATAAGCAAAATATTGATAACGAAAATAGACGTATATATGTATAGAGAAGTTATAGCACAGGCCACAGAGCAGTTTTAAATAACTTGAGTTTTTGAGTGTTGCAAAGTATAGAAAATTTTATAATCCATACTAATATTATAAATGCGAAAGTGTGTCTGTCTGTCTGTCTGTCTGCTACGCTTTCACGGCCCATCTGTTCAACCGATTTTGATGAAATTTGGTACAGGGATAGATTGTATCCCGGGGAAGGACATAGGCTACTTTTTATCCCGGAAAATTCAAAGGTTCCCGTGGGAATCAAAAAATTTATCTGTTCAACCGATTTTAATGAAATCGGGTACAGGGGTAGGTTGTATCCCGGGGAAGGACATAGGCTACTTTTTATCCCGGAAAATTTAAGAGTTCCCGCGGGAATCGAAAAAATTTGGTCCACGCGGACGAAGTCGCGGGAATCATCTAGTTTTATATAGTTCTCTGGTCTAAGTTGTCAAAGAAAAATAAATTCTAATAAAACAAAATTGAGTTCATAGTCGTTCGGACCGGCCGAGACGCCCGCGGCTCGGTGCCGTTCAACCGATGTAGATCCAACGACGTCTCGACGACGATCAGCGGTGCTCGTTACGTTGCATTTACCTACAACCTACAGGTACGACACGGCTGCGTCAGGTACTAAATATTTTTAATCTATGGCTGTGTCAGTGGCTATCACCACTCACGCTGACTAAAGTAATAATAATTGCTTATAACTTTAAAAGTTAAATATATTTCTGGACCTCAGTCGATTTTGGACCTGGATGTGTGTGTGTGTGGATGCCTAGGACAGATCTTTTCTAATCAGCGGGAAACGAAAGGACTTTCTAATTTAAATCTATCACTGTCGTCGTGGAAATCATTTAGTAAGTTATTAACAAAACTAATTTACCTTACAACATATTTTATTACATTTCAACTATATAATTCTGAACAAAATGAAATCCCAACTGTATAATTTTCCAACGGATATCGGTAAAAAAACAACTGTAAATGGAAAGTTTGGCTGTTTGCGTTCAGAACACAGAAAAATTCCCATTCGAAATTATTTAATTTCGTTCGCCAAAAAGTTGTTTTCCAGAAATTAGGAATGCTATAAATCAATTAAAACATAAACAATAACGGGTTACGTAAGTACATTTGGAAGCTTTTTAGGTTTTTAACTTTGAATAAATATGATAATAAGGTATGAAAACTTTTTAGGTGTTCTCTGCGTCGCGTATTTTTCATAGCTGATGGTATTAACTCAATGATAGGGGTTTGTGGCTAAGGCGGCCCAGTGGCCTATGATATCCTTTCGTATTGGCTCCAGGCTGAATATTTGTATCCACATTAATATTATCAACTAGCTGATGCCCGCGACTTTGTCCACGTGGATTGAGGTTATTCGGTTCACGCAGGAACTCATAAATTTTCCGGGATAAAAAGCCTATGTGTTATTCTAGACTATAATCTATCTCTGTGCCAAATTTCATCCAGATCCGTTCAGCCGTTCATGGTGTGATTAAGTAACAAACATCCATCCATCCATCTATCTATCTATCGATCAATTCATCCGTCCAAAATTTCGCATTTTCAATATCAGTATAGAAGTATAGAATGTGTGAACGTGACGACAGACGTGTTCTGATTAAGGATTTTGACGAAATTCGGTACAGACAAAGCTTGCATCCTGAAGACGGACATTCACGCGGATAAAGTCATGGGCAATGTCTAGTTTACAATAAAAAGTAAAACTTCATTCATAGACTTATTTTCCATTTTATTCGGTAAAATTGATCGCGCTGTGAAAATTTGAAAACAAAAGTTATAGACAGTTAATTTTCAATAGAATTAAAATTCTAAGCAAAAAGTTTGTTGAAATTTGAATATAACCGAGCTACTGAGCAAAAGAAATAGTCCGTTACATACATAACTTTACAGTATCTTTTCAATGAATTATTTTCTCACAGCGAACAAATAAAACACCTATACTTGTCATATTTATAACCCACAATTGACTAATCCATCGAGCATTCACTAAATAAATAATCATACACCGCAATTTCCACGCTTCATCGTGGAAACGGGAACTCAAAGGAACAGAAATCCTTAATTGCCACATAAAACAGTCCTCACCCTTTTAATCATATCGAAGGAGCAATCTTCCGGCCGGGTGGACGGCCAAAGAACTAGTTCCCGTTTAACGAACCTTATCACAAAGTCATAAAGGCTAGAGTCGGTCGGCAAGAAGTCAATCTGTTATCGTAGAGCAATTTCAAAACTCTGAGAATAACAGCGCTCTATCATATTACAAATTCGTTTTTGATTCGTGAAAATCTAATTCCGAGGTCTTAATCTTTCATGTTTGCGATGCTTTAATCTTTCCCTCTCTGGGTTTGGTTTCTAGTTTTTAATGAGAACAGTTTAATGAACAACGAACAAAATACATCTCATAATGACTGTCCGTTACGAAAGCGGCGGGTTTGCGAATGTCGACCCTAGTCTCTTTGGGTCACTAAAAGTGTTCTGAATGTTCAACTGACCTAAGGATTTGAATATTCTGAGTGTTCATCTGATCTTTTACTGACAGCAAAATAATAAGTTAAAACCATGTCGCTTCGTTGTTCTAAAAAAACTGGCATACTCGATTGTCTGTGTAAATAATATAGAAGTTAACGTAAAGTTACGTTTACGTAAAAAGTAGCCTATGTCCTTCCCCGGAATGTAACCTATCTCTGTACCAAACAGACAGACAGACACACTTTCGCATTTATAATATTAGTATGGATGTATTTTGTTATTCAATATTAGTAGTTAGATACGTGACACCTTTTATCTAACATTTAGTATGATAACGAAATATTCTATTCCTATCTACTAATTATTGCCATCTTTGTCATCATCTTGTGAATAAAGTGAGAAGGAAACTTTTACCAAATAAAAAAAATTTGTAATAGGGACTTAATGTCTATTTATTGCATCGTAAAGTTAACTTAACATTTTATTATGCACGGCTTTATGAACTAAGAGCTGGCGATCGTGGGACTTATGTCGTATTAGCAAGCTTCACTGTAAAAAATAGCTCTAGAAATCACTCGTACTAGAATGGGAATGTGCTTGTTATTTTCATGCTTATAAGAAACGAAATGAACCATTAAATTATTGCTCTAAAAATATCACTTAATTTTTAGGATAGGTACATTTATCGAACTCTGTACGATTTTTTCACGTCGTAAGCAGGAATCCTATAAATTTTATTAGCAGGATATTATGTTTTATTAGGCGTCGATGTCATTGCCGCAATGGACTAGACTTACCAGTTGTAGAGTCTCTCAGTCTAGACAGAAGACAAACAATCAGACAGACGGACATACTTTCGCATTTATAATAGTATGGATTAATACATTTTTGTCTTATTTTTGTCTCTGCCAGTAAAAATTATGAGCAAGAAGGGTCACACCAACAAATCACCAGCTCCTTGCCTATTCCAACATCGCACGTCGAGACATTCACATATTAATAAATATTAATGTAAGATATTAACTTTATGAGGTCTAAGAGGTGGAAACAAACAGGAAAGTTAATATTTATAGCCTGACACGCTACCGAAATACAATGCTACAGAATGATGAATGTACGGAGAATATAATTTTATACCGGGAACCTCCGGAAGCATATTTTTGTGACATCACTTATTTAGGTGCACGGCGCCTTATTGGATTTCTCAATTTATTTTCAAAGGAATAACTCATTTTAATCTTAATGGCCAAGGTATAATATATTTTTGATTGCTTAAAAATATAGTATGTTTGCTATAATATTGAATTCGTTAAAGTATAAAATACAGATTTTTAGCTAGTGTCAAAAAATATGGTTATCAATTTCATTATCACTAAACAAATACTAAGGTTCGGGTCCCTAACTTACAAAAGGTTGATATTAGGTTTTAAATATTAATAAGAAATTCTAAATGGCCTTGACTTTTCTTTAATTTATAATTGAAAAAAAAACGCTTTCAAAGTACTTTTGTAAAGGTCTCAAGATAGTTCTTGCAGGAACAATAATCCTAAAAAAATAAATCAAAGAAAAATCTAAAAAGTATCCATACCTTAAAAACACAAAAGTATCAATAGAAAAGTAACTAAAAGAACTTACAAAGCACTTGCAAAGAATAACGATGATATTCATAGCTCGGGGAAGGAAAGTAAACTAAACAAAAATAAAAGAGCGCAGCCGAGTTCAGAGTTTATTTTCAAAGGGCCCATAATCATTGAGCGGCGAACTTTATTACGCCCGAGGACGAATCTGAAAGCTCTCGAGAGCCAGTACGACCTTTTTGGTAGGTGCTTGATTAAACATAATTATTTGCTAGGTCCTAAACTAGAATGCCACACCCATTGACTAAATCGATGTCCAGACCATTCAAAAATTGTTAAATGAATGATAAATAATTTTTCAATTTTCAAATGAAGCTTTAAGCTGCCTTTCCACCAGAGATGTGTGAGCTAAGCAGAGAAGCGGGACGGGTAAGATGTGTTATGAAGATACGGTTTGTTTCCATCCTCTATGAGTTCTTCATTGCATATTTCGAGATATTATAAACTTGCTTCCACGATGTCATGTCTACACTCACTGACGCAAGCGCAGTGACTACGAGAAAACGATCTACTCAGCTTTGCTCCATATTATTTCCCATAGCTACGCCACTCGCGTCTTTAGCTTGCATCCCTAGCTCAAATTGGTATGTAAAAAATTAAGCTTCATTAAACCCCTTCCCACCAAAGATAAGCTAAGCAAAGCTATGAAAATCAAGCGCTCCTTTGGTAATGGAATTGATCGACGTTGATCATATTATGACCCAACCAACCATTGCCATTTATTAACCCCAACAACTAAACTTGAAAATCCAGCGATGCAATAGCGTCTATGTCTTGGGAACCATGCTTTGTTAATATCTCTTTAATGGTAAATGTTTCTTTGTAATATTTTATTTACCTACATTTTTTTTCTTCTACTATTAAATATTCGTTTTGTATTTATTATGTTAATAAACGCTTTATAACTTCCTTCGGGCTCTCGGCCCATACTGTAAACAGCTCGAGGTGAATAATACAGTATCTACAAGTTAATGAATGAATTGCTTCCGTGTGTTTATTAAATCTGTTTACTGTTTAAGAAATATTATGATGTAATACTTTATCGAACAATATTGTTAGCGCAAAATAATGTAAAACATGACAAAATGTTCTAACGAAACGGTTTATCATTTAGGGGCGTTCAATGTATTCTCGGTATAGGTATGAAATAATAGGCAGAAAATTCTAAATAAAATTTATTTTTCAATATATTCTCCCATAGCCTCAATACACTTATTTGATCGGGTAAATAACTTTTCGATGCCCTCTAAAAAATATTATTCCTCTTCGCCTAAAAAATGTTCATTAATTGCCTCCTTCAACTCTTCATCGTCGGAAAAATGCTTACCCCGAAGATCTTTCTTCAGGTTTGGGAACAAAAAGTAATCACTGGGTGCCAGATCAGGGCTGTAGGGTGGATGAGTGATTTCTTCATATCCACAATCCCTCACAGCAGCCTTGGCAACGTTCTTCTCACAGCAGCCTTGGCAAGTCTTCATCGAATCAACTGATGGATGACCACTGTTTTACATGCTAAGGTCACAGAATAGGTAATAGTACGGTATAGGCCAATGCTACCCACCTAGTGAGTGGTCAGTAGGGCTAGCATGCGCACAACGTTTAAAATTATGTCTACCCGTTATCTCTATTTGTCTGCCAAAGCTAACATGGTTACTTCTCTCATTACGTCAAAAGTAATATTTTTTATGTGTGGTATTTTCTCTACGAACCTTTACATGCCGACTATTTTTTTCTTGTAGGTAATACCACATTTTATGCATGAGGTAAACGAAAAATTTGCCGGCAACGACATCTCTCTCTCTCGTCGCGAGATAATCTCGTTGTGCGCATGCTAAGCGCTGCTGGACAGGTTATTAGATAATAGGCATGATGACAGTAACCAAGAATCAATGCAATTATGAATTTATCTTATGATATAATATTCATGGATTAAAAAAAACGTATTTATTTTTCTATTTCTAGTGAGATTGCTATTTATTTTGATAAAATAAAACTATTTTTATAGTTTTATTTTATCAAAATACAGCAATCCGCCATATTGCATAAAACACAAAGAAGCGAATCACGTCACAATTGTTTGTTTTCGAGCTTTGAAAATCACACTATTGCTTACTGCTCACAGCACAGAGTACATTGGTAAAAACAATAGTGACGTCACAACGACGCCATGACACCGCCGAACGTTTTGGCGTGAATTTTAAAATTTAAATTTCAAATACTAATTTTAACTAACAAACTTTATTTTTCTGCTGAAATAAGATATTTTTTCGAAATAGTAGATCCTACTTCCGAACACAATCTGACCAGTTTTCAAAATCAGTCATCACGCCTATTCATAGGTAGGTACTCATATTACATATGCTAACATCGTTTTTGTATCAGCTGCTTGTATGTCTGTCTGTCTGTTACCTTTTCACGATTTACTCAGGTTAAAAGGTTCTCGACGTACGCGCATAACCTATAACTGATTTTGATGCCTTCATCAAAAATAAAGATTGCATCCCGGGGACAAAATATATAGGCTAAAACGAAAATCAAAAAGTTCAGAGCGAATCACTAGTTTATAATAGATATGTAAATAATTATGTTAATATGTGATAATGATAATATGTTAGATGAATTAATATAATCAAAACTTAAAGATCACGTAATAATAGATTAATGTTGAGGATTCTTAACAAGTATAGGCACCAAGAATGTTATGGATAACTTTTAATTTTTATCCCAGGGTTGTTGTTTGCTAGCTAATCAAGGATATGTAACGTATAGAAATTAATTGTCACTAGTAAGCTGTACTATGTACCTATCTATGCTCCTCAGCCAGTCACTTTTACCACCCTCTTATGAATAACATAAACAAAAATATAAAGTGGCGTCAAAAGGGAGTAAACGATACAAAACAGAACAATAACACTAAGGTTTCCAAACTTTGCTTAGCAATAAAGCCATCTACTGTAAAACAAAAACCTATAAAACAACACATTTAGCGTCCCTCCATGTGACGAGTATAGTGATGAGGCGTCAAAAGTTATGCAGATAGGTTTTGTAATATCACTTTTATTTTTCTTTAAGGCAAATTTGTCCAAAGCGCTGACGTTTTTATGCTAAAATATGGAGATAAAGTCATTAGCAATTTTTATTTTAATGAGAAGATGTTGCCCGGGTCCAAATGGCTGCCCTTTGCTCCGGTCCCTGGTCGCCGAATTATTATCATATAAATTATTTCATTTACTACTTAAGAAATTGCTATATTTTTTAGGAATAAATTGAACATTATTCTTTATAGCCTTTTTAAATAATTGAGTGATATTATTTTTAATAAATAAAGCTGAAAATTTAACTTGAGCGTGTATTATATTTCTGACTACGTTTCAGTTCAGTATATTCTGATATAAGTCAAAAATAAAAGAAGTATCCTTTAATAACATTTTTTTTATAGAAACATAGCACTTGTGATTCACCTCATAGCAGATTGGCAGACGTAACACACCTTTGTTAAAGAACTTGCAGGGATACAGGTTTCCTCGCGATAATTTCCTATACTGTTATAGCAAATTATGTTTAAAATAATAAAACAACTCTGAAGAGGATTGTGCCTAGGATCGAACTCTTGATCTCCAAATAGGAGGTCCCTAAAGTCTTAAACATTAGAAATTACAATATCACCCTAAGTAACAACAGAGAATAAATCAAATGATGATCACATATGCGTCTAAAAAACAAGGGACGTACTAAGGCTGCGGGCACGAAACTAGCGGCGGCGGGGCGACGGCGGTAGCGGGGCGATGCGATGTGGAGCGATCCGCTAGCGGCGTGAAGGGTGGGCACGAAACAGGCGGCCTGTCAGTGCCCGCTCGTGTAGGGATGTTCCGAAGCCATCGAAGCATAGATACCCACTCATATCGATACTTTTTTAATTTTTTTAATATAAATGAATTCATGTTGAGTACCAATATGATATTTGACTTATTTTTTGTTTCTTTTACTAGTGTATAATTATTATCAACCAATATTTTTTGATTTCAAATAAAAAGATCAAATTTTGTACGGTTTCTGACTCACTCACTAGGTACAGTGGCAACAAACATTGTGAGTCCGCTCTCGTCTGTTTCGTGCGCATCGCTATACTTCGTTTTATGGCTTTATTCAACGACCTAATTTCATGTAAATTAATTATGGTCTATGTCACGGGCCATGTCAAACGAAGAAAAGTCTAGTTAATTTAGTAACACCATCTAGTCTGAAATGCGGGAACTTACTTGCTACATAAGCGCTATCTAGTATATGACATATTAAAAACGTATGATATGGTCAAAGATTAGTAGATAGAGAGATATTATTATTAAAATTAAATAAAGTGGCTTATGAATTTTATAATTGTAAATTGAAAACACATCTCGAAATGAAACCTACCTTACCTATAGGTACACCGCCAAACTAATTCGTAGACCACTTTTTATGTGATAATTTAAATTAATTACACGAGGTGTGAAGTGCCAGCGTCATGGAGTGGACTACGACAGGTGAGGAACCGATACCGAAACATATTTTTATATAAAAGGATCCATCTAGTACCTACATATTATATTATATCGATGATAATTATCGATGATTATTAATAAATAAAAATACAACACTAGTATTCGAGCAAGCGGCGAAAAAAACTAAGGTAAGCGCTGGCAATGTCGACAGTGTTCCGATACCCGTCAGATTGTAATAACTAATCAGCTACTTATTTCTACTAAACACTAAACCAAAATTTTTTATGGCAACGTATTTATGGTAATATTTTCCATAATTAGTATGAAAACATTTAGTCAAAACCATAATGGTATTGGAGAAAAAAAGCAATGAAAGTTTGCGTTTTGGAATTCTTGTGCTTTTTGCCATGTTTAGGTACTGAATTGTAGTCCTGCATGCCAGGTATTCAAAGTAAGTTTTAAAAGATCTGTGGCTACTTTGGTAAGTCCGATTATTTTATAAAACAGTATAGTTAATTTTCTTACGAAATAATATACTTTTTTTTTTAAATCCACTACAAGTTAGCCCTTGGCCGCGATCTCACCTGATGGTAAGTGATGATGCAGTCTAAGATGGTAGCGAGCTAACCTGTTAGGGGTATGGCAGTTATATTAAACCCATACCCCTATTCAGTTTCTACACGGCATCGTACCGGAACGCTAAATCGTTTGGCGGTACGTCTGTGCCGGTAGGGTGGTAACTAGCCACGGCCGAAGCCTCCCACTTTCACTGCGTTTAATTGCCTCGTCTGGTGAAGATGAGGTATATCTGGACGATAGAAGGGCTGGCTCATTTATTGCGCAACGGATCAGTCTGGCTGTCCAATGCGGAAATGCAGCCAGAATTCTTAACACTATACCACGCGGGCATGATTTATATACTAATTCGGTTAGGCTAGCTTGCTTGTGGTAAGTTTAATTGTAATGTTCTCGATAAATAGATTTTTGAAATCTGGAATATATGCAATTAAAATTAACTTAATATGCAATTAAAATAAATTAGCTTGATAATAGGCAATAGAGTTTAAATTATTGTTAAAAAATGTCGAGTTCTGGGACATATTAGCGATATAATCTGGATATATCACTAATTTTCGTATTTTTTTAAGATTTAATAACATTATTGTAATTAATTAATTCTAAAATTATATTTAAAAAAATATATGAAGTTGAAAGTTATTTGTTTTGCTTTAAATTCACTACAGCAAACTGGCAAAGCTGCAAAGTCAGCTAAGTTCAGAACCTGACGACTATCGGTACTTTTCCCTTAGTTTGTTCCCGTCACTTCTACGTCACCCGTCGCCCTGCCATCGCTCGTGCATCGCTCTATCGCCCCGCCCTGCCATCGCTCGTTTCGTGCCCGGTCCCATACAAAGCCATACATTTGATTCCGTCGCCGTCGCCCCGCTACCGCCGTCGCCCCGCCGTCGCTAGTTTCGTGTTTGCACCCTAAGCGTTAACAAATTTCTCTCACGAACGCGGCACTTCGGTAATATTTTCGTTCCTGTCACTTATGTCTGTAGGTATTTTCGGCTCATTGTTATTGTAGCATCCTCGGCGCATGACTGCGTCCTCTTAATTTCCAGTAATCGAGGTGCTCTTTAGCGATGGTCTGCAACTGAATAAACATCGCTTGCGGTGGGATTTAGGCCAGATAGAGTAGTGCGACATTTGACAAATCAATATTACGAGACTAGAAAATGTTTATTTATTAATTTTATTTATATAAATACACCAACAATTTACTTATATGACAAACACTAGAACGTTCACATTATTACTATTTCTTATATTATGTAAATCGATTACAAGTGCACATAACATTTAAAGGTTATATATGTCAATGTTGACGAATTTGTTCGGATTTTATAGCCCTTTCTGCTCGATTTAAGAAAAAACGTCCTCTTATCTCTGTAATATATTGAAGATACCGTGAAAACTTTTTAATTAGTTTGTTCAAGTATGATATAATTTTACTTACAACCTCTCTGTTACAGTGATTAGCGTTACAGTACGATGCCGCGTAGAAACCGATAGAGGTAAAGACCTAATATAACTTCCATACCCCTGCCAGGTAAGCACGCTACCATCTTACACTGCTTCACTTCCTATCGCAAGATCGTAAGATCGCAGTCAACGATTTACAATAGATTTTTTTTAAATTGTGAAACACAGCTCTTGGTATATAATATCAACTTGCAAAAATTCTTACACTAACCCACTGCCAGAAAACGTCGGGTTAAACTAGTGGCTCTAGGAGCATGAATGTTCCAAAGGAGTTATATTAGATAACGTTAGTAAGCAATATTCTTTTTTTATAATTCATCACCTTACAAAGTTAAACAGAGGTTAAAAGTTTGTATGGAAGTTTGTCATTTTCTAATACATTTTCATTTTCATTAGTACCGGACTCTATTTATATTTTTTTCTATCTAAATGAATAAAACATTTCATTATTTTGTAAGGGAGGTGTTAGGTAGTATATAAGACACTTAAATATTATTTGTCATTTAAGGTTGTTTGTCAGTATGGTTCATACTTTAGTAATTTAAAAATATTAATATAATAAAATAAGATCCTTCTTGTCTATTGCTTCGACATGCATACACGGTGTTTTATTTTCTGATCTCCTAAAACGCAATACATTTGAAGCAAAGTCGTAAGTTTATAATCAGCCTTAGTATCGGTAGCCAGTAATCTCATCGATATATCAAGCTCTCAGTCCGAGCCAATCGTCAACTTTTGACGGGAAGTGAGTAATAAACCCGAAAGTTATCTTTATGATACAGAAATCTCGTTGGGATTTATTAGCAGTATTAAATGGAGGGAAATATTTATTGTACAAGCACAGGTCGATCCTGAAAAAGATAAATGTAGCAGAGTAGGAAAATAATACTGTTTGTGTGCAAGAGTTACTACTTACAGTTACAGATTTAGCATCGGCTTACAGTACGCTTCTAAAGTTACAGTGTGATTTTGTAAGTTAATATTGTGGGATCTGTTAAGTGTATTTTTGAAACCGCAAAATAATGTAAGTGAAATTGTTAATCCATACTAATATTATAAATGCTAAAGTGTGTCAGTCTGTCTGTCTGTTCGTCTGTCTGTCTGTCTGTCTGCTATGGTTTCGCGGCCCATCTGTTCAACAGATTTTGATAAAATTTAGTATAGGGAGAGTTTGTATCCCGGGGAAGGACATAGGCTTTTATCCCGGAAAATTAAAGAGTTCTCGTCGGGAATCAAAAACCTTAATCCACCAATTTGGATGATTCTTTTTTTATTTGAAAGGGCAAGTGGTCCCATATAAATTTTATCGAAATCGGTCAAGCGGTTTTCAAAATATCAACAATAAAATAAGTACTTTGTATAGCGTGTGCTTGTTGTTGTAAACTTGGCGCGGGAGTTTGAAGTCGGTTGTTTAAAAAGTATTTTTTATATTAAATTATATTTTGTTTTCTGTATTTTACTTTTGTTATGTGTGGTACAAATAAAGAGTTTAATAATAATAATAATGTCCATCACAATACCTACGAGTAGTTTTAAATCTCAATATACCCAATGTATTTGTCATAATTAATGATATTTATCAGTACGTAATAAAGTACATACATAAATACGCCGTTTTTCCCGCTACTTCGTTTGCGTAGGATTAGGTTTTTTTTCACATTTATTTACTTGTACAGTGTACTACAATAAAAAATTGGACAAGGAGAAAGACGTCCTCTTATGCCTGTAATATTTTGAAGATTCCGTGAAAACTAATAATGTTCAGGTATGAAACAATTTTGTCAAATCAATTTTTGTGAGCTCTAGTAATAGATACTACGTCTATAATACGAACCATTTGGAATTACAGATAAATTAATACTTAAAGCACAGTTGACTTGATTAATCCGACAGAAGCATTAGTTATTACAGGAGAGTGGACAGTAGACCCTAAATTTCACAATAAAGCTCAGTTCTGCTGTCCAGTAGACAAAACTGTACACTCGTATCAGTATCTAATCAGTGGCCATTCCAAGAGAATTGTTAGTGGCGGCTGATAGAATAATGACTCTATACATTACAATAAACAATGTCGTAATCTGAACCAACACATTTCACTGAGCTATGAGTCAGCTATTCGTCACCTCTTTCCTAGATAGTTCTAGGGGCATACTACATCGCTTAAAGCCTTATTGTTTTAATATTGTTGACGTTTGTGTTATAGAATTATAATCCTTATTTTAGGGACTTCAAGGTACGCGACATAAAACGTTATTTTGAAATAATACTGCTTTAAGCGATACTAGTAGCCCCCTGTAGGGTTGCTAGATCGTCATATTTAAGCAAGATTTTGATTGTAAAGTACGACCTCCGACCGGGCGTCCACTACCTCGTGAGCTCCTACGATCGCCATCACCTGCGCGGCACGCAGGAGATCGTAGCGACGACGACGACGCGACAAACACCGGATTTGACACAGACTCCGTGCGCAGCGGAGTCCTTATCGCCCGCGACGCGGAGTCCACCGACTTTGACACCATCTCGGCGCGCGAGAGCGACCCCATTGCCCGCAGCGCCGAGACCCCAGGACGAGACACGGGCCCTGCACGCGGTGGTGATAACATCACCCGCAGTGCGGACCCAACACCGGAAATGACACTCGACCTAGAGGCCCGTAGCCTACAAGGCAGGCCCTAGCCGGTTTCCCGGCTTAAAGACACTCACCGGGGCATAGAGTTGCCCCGCGCCCTGCCCGGGTAAGGAGGCTCAGCCTCGATGCCCGTACCCCCGCTTGGCCCTCACGGGCCAAACGGAGAAGACCCACTGACGACTTAATTGCAAACTTGCAATAAATAACTTGTCCAGAAAATCTTACATCATCTCGTTCCTATTTTAAGATTATGATTTCTACTAAGTAGATGTTAGCTCGATAATGTAAACGAAATATTTTTCAATAAAACATAGATTTTTGAATAAAAATATTTTTGTGTAAAACTTTAAATAAACTTTATCATCATTCATCATTTTCTTTCCTTTATCAGCACAGGTCCATAAAACCACAATTTGTACACACATAAATATAAAATAATATATAAGATCTTACCTATACAATTTTCATATTCATAGGAATGGATCATACTCATATTATATCGACGATTTCCTCAAGCTTATAGGACACTGTTTATAATTGGCCCATTCCTGTGAAAATAATATGACAAAGCCTTAAAGAAATATATGCCTCATTAACACAATCCTGTAAGAGCATAAGTGCCAGAGACGATTCTTTTATCTGATAATGAGTGTAGACTGGCACTTTACGTAATGAGTAATTTCATTAAATATCCAAAAAGGAACCATTCACTGTTTGGTGCCTTATTTTAAGTAGGTATTCCGATAACATACTTCTCCAGAATGACTTGATAAACCTTAAAACAGAGTTATCTAGGAATTTATTTGAATGGTTTTCGTATTAGATACCAATAGTTGTTGAAAACAGTCGTGAGTGCCTACATAAAGCGCAACGTATCCAAATGGATCCGAAGTGCACCGTATTTTTATGTTAAAGCATGAAAACCGCACACAGCTATACAAAAAAAGTTAGAGGCGCAAGAAGTCTTGGCCTGGTGGGAGGCTTCGGCCGTAGCTAGTTACCACCCTACCGATTTAGCGTTCCGGTACGATGCCGTGTTGAAACCGAATAGGGTATAACTGCCATGCCTCTAACAGGTTAGCCCGCTACCATCTTAGACTGCATCATCACTTACCATCAGGTGAGATTGCAGTCAAGGGCTAACTTGTAGTGATGTAAAAAAGTCTTTGCTGCCAGAATCCTCGCATTCAGTACTGAATTTGCAGGGACTATCTAATTAGCTGTAGTCATTCAAATATCAGCCCTTGGTTTTTAGGGTTCCGTACCCAAAGGGTAAAAACGGGACCCTATTACTAAGACTCCGCTGTCTGTCTGTCTGTCTGTCTGTCTGTCTGTCTCCAGGCTGTATCTCATAGACCGTGATAGCTAGAAAGCTGAAATTTTCACAAATGATGTATTTCCGTTGCCGCTATAACAACAAAATTAAAATATATATATATATTAAGGGGGGTCACCATACAATAAACGTGTTTTTTTCTTATTTTTTTGCTCAATATTAAAAACGGTAACAGGTAGACGGTTCAAATTTTCACAGAATATTAACTTGTATATTACCTTTCAAAATAAATAATTAAATATCAATAAAGTAAATATTAAAGGGGGGCTCCCATACAATACTACTATTTTTTGATATTAACAGTAAACCTCTACAAACAAAGTTAGTTTTGCGGTTCATTAACAAAGGTAATTATACCTACTTCTTGAGTACGGAACCCTCGGTGCGCGAGTCCGACTCGCACTTGGCCGATTTTTATTTTTTATACTTCTTCAGTAACAATCACTTGGACAAAACGGACAACAAAACCTCAAAAGCGTCTTATGAAAGTCTCATAGCAGTCAGAGCTTAATCCATTCAAGATGGTAAGAGTTATTTTAAGTTTATCATGTGACATTATTGAAATTCAAAAGTCCAAACCCGCTAGCTGTAATATGACGAAGGTCCACAAATAAGTAGTTATAACTAACTTGTCATATTTTTGACGAAAGACACTTGCTTGACGCATCTTGCGGCTCGTTTGATTTTTTATTTATTTTAACACGTTTTCTCTTTGTCGCTGCTCACTAGTAGTAATAAATAACAAAAGCGAGTCTAAAAGTCTAAATAAAACTTTTAAAAAAAAGTGAACAGACTTAAAAACACTGAAAAGTTTTATAATTCAGTTGCAACATTTGACCTAAGCAAACACAAAAAACTTGCAAGCAAACTGTAAAAGCTTATAATTGTAAAAATGACGGAATACCTTTTGGGCTGGAAATTGAATATGTAGTCTCGAATGTAGGTCACATTTGCAACTTTTTTATCTTAATATATTATACACAGACTTACTAATAATAATAAAATTAATATTAAGTATTGCTCTTCAATAACCATGTCAGAAAATGTTTGTCAAAACAATATTATAATTTACCCATCAAAACAGCATTATAGACCCAGTAACTAATATTATACGCTTTTTCCTACAAAAGAATATTAACAACAAAAATATTATTCTCGGCACAAGCCTGGAACAATTTTTTTCCTTTTTACTTTCGCAAACATTATTGGAATGGAAGAAGAACAATGGGAAATCCGATATAAGTGGTCCGACGTATGTTATTTTAGACATCTCGGTCTATTTGTCCCGGTTCACTTATCTACGGGTCTCGTGATGAGAGAATTGATTTTAAGAGAAAATCATACAGACGAGTAAAAACGTGAACGTTACGAGATATTTTTCTTTAGTCCACTTTAGGAAATGGACGCTCTCGAACAGTTTATCAATATTTCCTTTGATTCTTATCGACGGAGAAATCTCAGGTTATTTGATAGTGGGATCTAAATGTTGATATAGGAATTTAAAGGTTAGTTTTATCATAATAAAAAGTCATCCATACTAATATTATAAATGCGAAAGTGTGTCTGTCTGTCTGTCTGTCTGTCTGCTATGCTTTCACGGCCCTTCTGTTCAACCGATTTTGATGAAATTTGGTACAGGGATAGATTATATCCCGGGGAAGGACATAGGCTACTTTTATCCCGGAAAATTCAAGAGTTCCCGCGGGAATCGAAAAAACTTTGTCCACGCAGACGAAGTCGCGGGAATCATCTAGTTAATATTATAAATGCGAAAGTGTGTCTGTCTGTCTATAGTCTATAGGCTAAGTCGCGGGAATCATCTAGTTTTGTATAATTTTTATTTGCTTATAGCATCATAAAGCATTATGGACATAAGAATCTCTCTTATTTCCTAAGCTGGGTTGCTAATTATATAATCATAGTTTTGTGATGTATAATAATATTAATTGTATTATTAATTGTATAGACAAAGGATATTTACTATCTTTGAATAAAAGTTGTCCTCATATTGCATCAAACACGTAAGAACTAATGACGTAATTTTTCTCTCTAATTTTTTCGTGAGTTTACCTTTTCCTTCACTGAAATTTATTTTTTATTTTATTTTGTTTATTTTCATGTAATCAACAGCGTTTTTACAATAATATACAGTAAATATTTGAAAACTAAAATAAGGCCAAAAAGATTACAAAATTATATATATGTATATATTTTTTAAATTAAATAGGTAGGTACTTAAAGATAAAGAAGTGCAAGTGCGTGGGGATGTGCGGGTTTATGTGCGTGTGTGTCTGTGTGTGTGTGTGTGAGTGTGTGTGTGTGTGTGTGTGTGTGTGTGCGTGTGTGTGTGTGTATGTGCGTGCGGGTATAATATGTGTGTATGAGAAAGTAAAAATGCTAATTATGTAAAATACTATTTCCGATGTAGTTTAATGATTGCATTTTTCAATTGCGTTTTGGATAGATGGAAAATGTCAAGATCGGAGTAAACTTTATTGTAGGTTCGCGATAAACGTATAATTACTGAATTTTGGGCGTAGTTTGTGTATGATTTTGGCACACATAGTAGCTTTGGTTTTCGGGGCCTAAAAGAGCAAGCGTTTAATGAGAAGGCTGACAGCAGGCTAGGACAGTCAATTTGGCCAGTCAAGATAGCTTGTAACAGCAGCATGTCACTTTGGTTTCTTCTTAGTTCCAGGGAGTCTATTTTGTAGTGAATACAGGCTTCTTTGTAACTGTTAAACGTTTTGAATTCTTTAAAAGCCAGGTACCTCAGAAATTGCTTTTGTATTGATTCGAGTCTTTGAGTATGTATAATGTAATAGGGTGACCATATGTTACATGAATATTCAAGAAGACTACGAACATAAGCAAAATACAGAGCTTTTATGCATTCAATATTATTGAAAGTACGAGTGACTCGCTTAATGAAGCCGAGTTGTTTGTAGGCTCTGTCCGCCACGGCTTCGACATGCTCATTCATTGATAATTTAGCGTCGATTTTAATGCCCAGGTCTTTCACGGTTGTGACTTTAGCAATGCTAACACCGTTGATTTTATAATCAAACGAAATTGAATTAGTCTTACGAGATAGTGTTATGTGGTGGCATTTTTTAACATTGACAATAATTCTATTCCGGATATAATAATCTGCCAGGGCATTTAAGTCTTCTTGAAGAAGAAGACAATCATCAACAGAACGTATTTTAAGGAAGATTTTCTTATCGTCAGCGTACATAAGATGCTGTGCGTGGCTAAAACAGCTGTCAATGTCGAAAAGATATGCATTATATAAAAGGGGACCGAGGATAGATCCCTGGGGTACCCCTGACGGTATAGTTATAAAATCGCTTCTAGCACTGCCCGTTACTACTGCCTGCATACGGTTTTTAATATACGAAGTCAGCCATCGGAGCAAGTTGCCATTTATTCCTAAGATGCTTAGCTTATGAAGCAGGATTACGTGATCCACACGGTCGAAAGCTTTTTCGAAATCAGTGTAAATCACATCCACCTGGCACCTCTCATCCATGCCCCGCAAAACGTAGTCCGTGAAGACCGCTAAGTTTGTGACCGTGGAGCGATTTTTCATAAAGCCGTGCTGCTCGCTGGGGATAGATCTAGAAATAATTGGGGATATGTGTGAGTAAACAACTGATTCAAACAACTTGCTCATCACGTTGAGAATAGAGATAGGTCGATAGTTCTCTATTTGGGTTCTCGATCCACTTTTATGAATGGGTACTATTAATGCTTCTTTCCAGATATCTGGGAAGCTGCAGTAGACGTTTATGGAGAGGTTATAAATGATCGATAGTGGTTTAGCCAGATTTGTAGCACACTTGCTTAGAAAAATTGGTGGGATACCGTCACTACCGGCTCCCTTATTAGTTTTTAGAGTTTTGAGAAGTTTAAGTACATTATCCTCGTCAATGATGATTTTACAAATAGAGTCTTTGTAGTTCGAATTTGAGAGATTTGACACGTCGTACGAGATTGCTGGTTTTACAAAGACACTCTCAAAATACTCACTGAAACCGTTACATGCAGAGGATTCATCAGTATAAACTGTATTGCCAAATGTTAGCTTGGTGGGATATCCATTTTTATTATTTCTAAGAGATTTAGTGAAAGAGAAAAGAAGCTTAGGGTCCTTGAGAATATAAGTTTGCATTCTTTGTGTGTAAGAGGCGTAACACTTGTCTTGAATTAGTTTTTGTCTGGTCCTTAGAATAGCGAACTCATCGTAATCACGGGGATTTTGGTGAAGTTTCCACTGCTTATGCTTTTGAAGCTTATCTTTCACTATGTGAATTAAAGATTTGGAGTACCATACTGGAAAGTTAGATTTATACTTGACTTTTACCGGAACGAATTTCTTAATGGCTTCCTTTAGAATGGAGTAAAAAATTTCAACTACACCGTTCATTGAGTTAGCTGAGAGTGCCTCGTGCCAATTGATCTTGGACAAGTACTCGTTGATTTTGACGTAGTCTCCTTGGAAGAAATTGGGGTTTTTTACAGGTTTTTGACGAGTGTTACGGAGAAGCAGACTAGAAAGATTGAACTGGAGACATGGATGAAAAGTATCTTCTGAGACTAGAGGGCTTGAGCAGCAGGTTACACTGAATTCGACATTACTGAACACTAGATCCAGGGTGTTTTGCTTACAGTTTTGCACAGTATTCCGTTGTTTTAGTCCTGATAAATTACATATATCTATGAAATTCGTAAAGGCGTTATGTAACTCCACTGCTCCACGTTTGTGGATGGTAGGTCCGGAGTCAGACCACGTTACGTTTGGTAGATTGAAATCGCCCGCTAATATAATGTAGTCGTTAGGGTACTTGGCAACAAGATCAGCAAGGCGAGAAGAGATAGACTCAAGACGAGCAGGTAAGAGGCTGTCAGGCGGTGCGTATATAAGCCCGATGTGAATATTACGACTTCCTTGAATTTTCAGAGAGCGAGCGGGTATAGTAGCCCATAGAGATTCGACCCCAGAGCAGGCCCACTCCTGATGTAACTGTATATGTAACTCTTTACGTGCAGATAATAAGACTCCGCCTCCCTTTTTCTTAGAGGATGTTTCCGGGTTTCGATCACAACGAAGGACGTCATATCGGTCGTCACAGATTTCATGGTCATAAATACCTTCAGTTAACCACGATTCGGTGATTAAAATGATGCCGTAGTCGTGATTTAGAACATTAAGTCGAAACACCTCAGTTTTGGTACGCAAACCACGTACATTCTGGTAAAATAATGTTATAGCATTAGCGCCTGTGGACATATGATTCGTACCAAGATATAGTAATGATATATACTTGATGTACGTGGTTTATAATAGGTTGTATTTAAGAAGTAGGTGAGGTCTAGAAGGTGATTATTATAAATTTGGAGGGGGCTTTTAGGAACAACGTTGCTGTGATGCGTGCTTGTTTTATTTTGTGTAGTAATTAAAGGTGCGAAAGACGACTGCAAGTTATGTGGATCGTTTTGCTGTGTACTGTGGTTTGTGTGTAGTGTATATGTTAAGTGAATTGTATTCGATCTGATATTATACATACAAGTACGTTGCGAAGTATAGCGACAGACATAGTGAATTGTTAAAAGATTACAGAAATTATGGATAACGCGTAATACTATTTTATTTTTGATAGATCCTTTTCGTGACGTATGTTCAAAGCAGGCGATTCTTCGTTTTTTCGTAAAAAAATGTTGCAATTGCGAACCCAAACAAACTTGTAAGCTTTTTCTTGTGCAAGAGTTTTAGTTGCTTTCAATAACTGCTTGTGTTCCGGAGTTAAGTGCTCATTAACGAAGAATTTTTTCTCCATGCCTTCGATGTCTACGTCTTTCGTGCAAACGCCCTTTTTCCTTTTTAAGCCGGAAAGTAGTTTGTCTTTAGACAGTCGGTCTTTAAATTTTACTACAATGGGCTTAGGTCTTCCGGTTATAGTTTTTTGTGGTTGAACGCGATGCGCAAATTCGATATCAACGTGCTTGAGGTCGACACCGGCATATTCGGCAATCTTCAATACAAGATCCACGGGTGATTCACTGCTGGTTTGCGGCAGCCCCACGATTTCCAGATTGTTTATTCTAGCCTGTTGCTGCTGTCTACCAAATTGGGCGCGCAGGTCCGATACCTGATCCTCGGATAAATTGATGCGCTCCTGGAGTGTACGCAGATCACTTTTGAGATGATCATTTTCTATCTGTAGCTGACTATAAGAGGCCTGAAGCTGGGAGAATTCTGACGACAACGCTGCGATTTCGGTTTTTATTTCCGTAAAGATGGTCGTTTTTAATTCCTCAATAATTTCATTTTTGATTGTTTTCAGCTTAGCGTCTAAGATATTCTCAAAGCGACTGAGTAACTTTGAGTTCTCCGTTAGCTCCTTTGTGACGTCACATTCGCACACCACGCCATCGGTATCGGCATCGGCCGAGCGTGGGATCTTGCTTGACTTCTCAGCTCTGACCGGTGTATTACTATTGTCCCCGCCTTTTCGCGTTGCGGCCACGCAGTTAGGGCACTTCCACTGAGCCCTTGCTAATGTCGAGTCTCCCGTGAATCCAACACAATCAGAGTGGTATACACTGTTACATAGATTGCACTTTATACGCTTTACGGTCACGACGATGTGCTCTTTGCATGCTTCGCAAGTACCAACCATTCTAAATATTCAGTCAGAGAGTGTAGAACGAAATGAAAAATCGAAAAAGATCTTGGGCCCGTGGTAGGATTTGAACCGGGTGCGATTAGCGCGTAAGGCAACGTCGTCACCGATACGCCAACGAAGCGCTGACGAAGGGCGACAAAATTGTCAATCAGTTGCCAGTTGAAGTTGTCAGTTGCGGTCTCGTAGCGGCATATTATTGTCTTTCTACCCACTATGAAATATAACTTCAAATCTTACTTATCGTAATAAATAGTTAATTTATAATTTTTAAACACTTTATGAGAATAGTTACGAGTTTTGTAGAAAATAATAATTTTACACTGCGCTATTTCGTGGACCAATGCTGATTACTGTTTTGTTTACGGTTGTTTTTGTGCGCTAACACAGCTGGGTCTATCAATATTTAAATCACAGATTTTCACTGGAGTTCCTTGAAAGTTTATCTCACAAACACTTACACGCTTACTTTGCACTCTTTTTGATATTTTAACAAAAGTACTGTTCAAAAATAATAAGTTTATGATTAAATATTAACAAGAAAGTCTCGAGCGTGATCCGCCCGTTGTGACGATTTGTTATTTATAGTGAATAAGTATCGATGCTTACAATTTATTCA
Organism: Erebia epiphron; assembly: GCA_963932025.1. Lineage (NCBI taxonomy): Eukaryota > Metazoa > Arthropoda > Insecta > Lepidoptera > Nymphalidae > Erebia > Erebia epiphron. The sequence goes on along the minus strand of OZ009958.1, from coordinate 12,209,090 downwards.
CTGCCTATATAGCGATTAATATCCGGTATGCGCCAAACAAAAGGGATTTAAATACAGTATTAACGGTATTACAGAGTGAAATTACTCCTAACAGTTACAGGGTTATGCCATATTGAACGACTCATCCCTCATAAATTTTAATTAAAGCTTCTAATATTCTGCCGTTGAGTATTTATTTTTAAATTAAAACATAAATATTTATGCTTAAATTTTATAATGTAAGCAGAGAAGGGCAGTATCAATCATCATATTTAACAAGTATTTAATTTAACAGTTTTGTTTTATTTTAAACCCTTTTTATGTATGAGAGGCTGTATGTAACGAAGTCATGGACAAATGCAGGGGCCTTTTTTAAATCGGTTAAAAATCTAAAGCTTCGTTTTTTAACTGATTTCCAAAAAAGAGGAGGTTCTCAAATCGGCGCGTATTTTTTAAATCTTACTAATATTACAAATGCGAAAGTTTGGATGGATGTATGGATGGATGGATGGATGGATGGATGTATGAATGTTTGTTACTCAATCACGCCCCAACGACTGAATGGATCTGGATGAAATTTGGCACAGAGATAGATTATAGTCTGGAATATCACATAGGCTACTTTTTATCTCGGAAAATTAAAGAGCTCCCGCGTGAACCGAAAAACTTCAATCCACGCGGACGAAGTCGCGGGCATTAGCTAGTTTTTTATATATTACTTAATGTAATATTGTCATAAGACAAAGAGTGTTGAGAGAAAGCAGAAAATATTTTGATAAACATCAATTGTTTTGTTTGTGTCTTAGTTTCATTTATAACATTTCCATCCATCTCATCCCATATTGTTTTATTATAACTAAATTAAACTATATCTTTCGTGATCTTAAGCTGACAATTACCTAGTTAAATCGATCGAAATTTTATAGCTAACCAATTTGATCTATTCGATGTTTTTATTATTTACGACGGTAGATTAATATGTTATTCCAAGGATCTTGGGGAGTTAACAAGGGAATTATGGGTCATTTTGTACGCAAGCCCACCTCTAGGAATGATGAATCAAATTGAAGGCCACCCGTGCTATCGAAGGGTTTGAGTAGGATTGTAATGGCGCGTCACATGCACAGCGTTTCTAAAATTGTAATTTTCAAGGACGATTCTGGAATTCGCTTTTCACACAAATAAAAATTCGCGTTTTAATTTTCTGGGTCGATTCTGGAATTTTCACATAAATAAAATTACAGTTGGTTGAAATTAGTGATTGCGAAGAAATCTATAAAAAATATTACAATACTAGCAATTTAGGAATCTTATTATTTAGTCATTGTTACTTCAAATTTTAAACTTAATCATTAGAACAGGTATTAGAAACTTTAGTGTTATTGTCCTGACTTTTATCTTTCGACTGACTATTTATTATTAAAAATTTGTTCAATAAATCTTAGCAATAAATGTTCCTCTCCATTTTTCAAGTTTAAAAGAACGCTGTTAATGTGATGGATCTTAATAAAATGTTGTGACTGATATCTTATTAATTCTTCAAAGAAAATTATGATTATTTTTAAGGGCGAGATTAACCTCTTGATTTATAAATGTTATATTATTTCTTTACTACCTTGAGTCACGCTCGTATATGGCAATAAAAGTGTAATGAATTTATGGAGAGAGAAATTATTTCACAAAACACCCTTGTCGGTTAGTGAAATTGTTTTTTTTACTTTTTAATAATGAACCTCGTTTTATGGCTAATAAATTACAAAGCTTTAAAACTGTTTCCTTTGTGCCAATTAATGTGTTGACAGATTTTATTTCCATTAGTGTACCCGAATTTAGTAAAGCCTAAGGAAAGGTGAAAGTTTACTTTCAATAAAATTTACCGAAAGCGCATTGCGTGGTAATACAAACAAACAGGACAAATAGTACCAATTGTAACAGAGCTCTTTAGCTATAGATACGGGTGTAAATGTATTTCCTAGATATTGACTTTATCAATACGTCTTTTTGAAATCTGGATATTTTTATCACAACGTGAATTTGGACGTTAAGCGTCCGAATGTCATCAAGTACCACGCTATGCTCATACCAACATAATTTAAACTTATTAACAAACCATGTTATTTTACAGGTTTGATATTAATTACTGTTAAATTATTCAGAAATCGTTTTGATAACTAATTATAGATTGCTATTTCGTCGTATCACCCAGCATAAAGCTTTTTTTTTATTCAATGTAATTTTTTTTTTTAGTTCAGTGTGCCCAGAACGCTGGCTGCGTTACCCCGCTGTATAGCCAAACTTATATGTTGGCCGAGGTAACTGCCAGCCCTCCGGTCACCTGTGGACTCTGTGAGACGAGAAGATAGATCCTTAAAAAAGGATCTGGCGTCTTCGCCCCACGACCCCAGGGTTTCAACACCAAAAGGCACAAAAATGAAATTATTTTCAATAATTTCATACTTGCGCCTTTCATACCCAGCATTAACAATCCAGTCTCGTGTATACTTAATATCCCGTCTGATTTCTGACAGATTGATTAGAACAATTTATACGTTATCCAGCGATATAGCCAGCTCTGATTTACCCCGTGTAACACAAGACACGTGACTCCGTCATAGTATCCATACAAAATTCCAATTCATGACGCATTAAATCAACTGTAATGGCAAACAATAATAATGGCTATTGCTTGGCAAGTGAGATCTTATTGCTATAAGTGGATTTGAGACTAAAGTCGTTTTAATAATAGAGAAGAGGAAAGCTCGTGACGTAACTAATATTGGGTTGGAAAGCAAGCTTGGAAGTTTTGATGTGGCGTATTAGCTTGCAAATATAGAGCCCATACAAAACACTTATTGATCGAATGTTACACTGCAAGTTGCAAACTGGAATTTATGGGCGTGCTGTAAGTAAGAGCTCTTTCAAAGCGGTCGCTTGCTCTTTGTTTATTGCCCGGCTTCGTCTCAGAAACATCTTGCTTTATGAATATTGATAGGTAAGAGTTGCCTTCCGGCCGAACTTTTTAAAACAAAGCGCTGGTAATATCAGTTGGAGTACTCTTTACTGTTTTAGACTTGATTTACTTTTGAAGTTGGCTCTTTACGATGTAAAGTTTATATTAAAAGTAAGTAGCGTTTATTGTGTAATTTTTATTTTAGTTGCACAATGTTGTCTTCGCTGTTTTAGTTATTTTAAGCATTGAGAGAAATTTTCTGACGTTCCTTCTGGAGTTCTCCTTTCTAAAGCGTTCCTTTACATAATTTAATATAAAAAATTATTTTTAAACAACCGACTTCAAACTCCCGCGCCAACTTTACAACAACAAGCACACGCTATACAAAGTACTTATTTTATTGTTGATATTTTAAAAACCGCTCGACCGATTTCGATAAAATTTATATGGGACCACTTGGGAAGTATGCCCTTTCAAATAAAAAAAGAATCATCCAAATCAGTCTACGCAATCAAAAGTTCTGAGGTAACAAACATTTAAAAAAAAATACAGTCGAATTGAGAACCTCCTCCTTTTTTTGAAGTCGGTTGAAAAAAGAGAACTTTTTCGTACTTGACCTGGAAACAAAACTATTAAACACTGGACAGGAAAACTCTTTTAAAAGCAAACTTTTGGAAGGAGAAAATTCGAACTTCAGGAGGGACCTCAGGAAAGTTCTCTTAATGTGATACCAAGAGAAGGATAGGTACTGATTAGATAAACCGGATAAAAGCTCTTCTTCTTCGAATTCCTAATAATGAATAAAAACTATGAATTATTATTATGATATGAAGTATGATATGATTGTTTTATTTGATTTAAGAAAGATATTGAGTTTATACCTAAGGGATTGTGTCTGGAATAATCTCACAAAGAATAAAAGATAAATAAGTAGGTATATTTAAAGCCTTAAATAGTTAAGAGCAAATATTTTTAACCTTTGTTAATGATATGTGAAGTGAATTACAAAAGCCTTTTCTGTTGAAAAGGCATAAAACGGGTTGGCATTTTCAACTGAAGTGGCTTTGTCCGTTTTTACAACTTTATCGAGTGGCGTATCATACCGGTCCGAATAAGTAGATAGGTAGGTACTTGTGTATAGTGTACAAGTTCAAGAGCTTATAATCTTTCTTACATCCACCGCTACTACAGCCTATTAACGTCCCACTGTTGGGCAGGCCTCCACTCATTAGGAGAGAGGGAAATAGAGCTTAGACTCACCACGCTTCTCCAATGGCGTACTTTAACGACTATCATGTTAGTGATAATAACCGGGACCGACGGCTTAACGTGCTTTCCGAGGCACGGGCGTGAAACACCGCCAACTTCCTAACTTCGGGCTAGTACTGAGAAATAATCTAGTTAGAAAACCCCAATACTTAGTTATGGCCTGACCCGGGACCTCGACGGCCGCAATCGGACATACTAACCACTTGACCAACGAGGCAGTTTCTACCCGCATAATTGTGATGACTACCAAAAAAATATTTAAAGTAGAAATTGATCTTTTATTGTAACTTGGGTTCAGTTAGGGGGAGGATAATTTTAAAAATCAGACCAGATAATTTAGAAATTATAAATTCCCAAATTGACGCTGCCGGAGATTGAACCCAGGATCTCCCACTTATAAGGCAACAGCGCTCAACATTGCACCGGGGTCGTCAAATATACCGTAACAACCAAAAATCTCTAAATCCACCAGCTCTTGCTTGTCACATTATCTCCATAGCTTTAGAGATACGATTAATGCCTACTATCTATTGATCGTGTCATAATATATTCTGTTACAAGCGCCCTTGTTAAACTTAGTGGATATCTGACTCCCTCTCAATGTATCCCGTAGCTATTTCATTTGATCCTCTTGGTTTCATCAAATATTTAGGCCGTTTAAACTCGAGTGAAACGCTCTCAGTGGAAGTTAGCTGCATTGACTCTCAAACGTGACTAGATCTTGTTTGCTTCTCGTGTTAGTTATTTATTTATTTTCATTTTATGGCGCCCCGTACGCCGTGTCGGTGGGCGCTCAATTCGATTATTTTTAGGGTACCGTGCCTCAGAATACGGATACGAATATTGAGGGACGAGTGGCCTAGCTGTGACAACGCGTATCAGTCGATTGCGTTCGTTAAGCAACGTTGACCCAAGTCGGTTACTGGATTGGTGACTGAATTACGAGGTTGAACCTCTCATTTGGCCTTTTCATTTCCATTCCTCCTTACCTCGGTGAGCACGTAAAGCCGTCAGTCCCGGTTTGTTATCACTAACATCTGTTAATAATAGTTACAAAAACCTTTAGAGTTTATATATACTCTTAGTCGAGTCGTATGAAGAAGGACGTGACTGGGATCAAGAAAACTCTACCATATACTATACCATTATTTGATTAATGGATAGGGGTAATGGCCCTCATTAATGAGGAATATGACGCAGAGAGAGAGTACCTCAGAATGGAAATAGGATCACTTGGTTGTACGTCTTCTATCCGGCCAGTCAAAGTCCTTTTTTCTCAGAACCGACTTTACTTCTAACTAGTCTATCTCGTTCTTGAAAATATTGAATAATAGAATAGTATATGAGCTGACCCTGTAACTATTGTACACTGCACTGTTTTACGGTACAATTTTATAGTTCCACTCAATACAAGTTTCTAGCTATTCAAAGCGTATTTTCAACAAAATGACACATAATCACTAATCAAAACCTAGAGGTTACTTACTGTACAATGAACAAAAATGATGAAATTTTGCACTATGATACATCTGGCACCTGACACTTGAAATAAAATAAAAAATCTGGAAATTGTTGTTTTCAAATCCTGTGTGTTTGAGAATATTATGTGAAATCACATAAATATTATAATTATTATGCCATGTTTGAGAAGGTGGATATCAAACCAAATAAATATGTAATTATAGTTATATTTCCAAGGTACGGAACCCTCGTTACATGTGTCTACTTCCACTTAGATGTTTTTAAAAGAAAACTCAATCTGAAATTCGGTGAGTGTTGCGAGTTTGAAACCAATAATGGATTGCTTTTACCTTACAGCTACATGAGTTCATTTTATTTCAAACTAGATGATGCCTGCGACTCTGTCCGCTTGAATTTAGACATTTTTGTGTAAAAATCGGTTACACAAATAGGCCGGGAAAGCGTTTCAGATGGACAGACACACTTTCACAATTAAAATATTGGTATGAATAAATTATAAATAAATATTCTTGACGTCATTTAGTTTATCATATCCCACTTAATATACGTATATAGAATTTCTCAATCTTAGAAGTTTTATCCAAATTGGATTGGTCATCACTCATCATATTATGAGGGAATCAATGAACCATGCACAATTCAGCTTATAGGAGCCAACATGAATAATGCAATCAAACTAATGCTATAAATGCGAATGTGTGTTTGTTTGTTGGTGTGTCCTTCAATCACGCCGCAACAGAGCGACCCGGAGAGTGAGTGACTACTTTTAATCCTGAGAAATTAAGGAGTTTCTGCGGGAATGAAAATACTAAAATCACGCGGAAGTAGTCGCGGGCATCATTTAGTGCAAAATATAGATTAGTTCGAAGAAAGTCTAAAAATAAAAACAGGTCCTTATTTATTGAACATTGGATCAGAGACGACCAAAGCTAATCAAAACCATTACGTATCATATCATATCATATCATTTATACTAATATTATAAATGCGAAAGTCACTTTGTTTGTTGGTTTGTTGGTTTGTTGGTTTGTTGGTTTGTTGGTTTGTTGGTTTGTTGGTTTGTTGGTTTGTCCTTCAATCACGCCGCAACGAAGCAACGGATTGACGTGATTTTTGGCATGGGTATAGTTGAGGGCCTGGAGAGTGACATAGGCTACTTTTTATCCCGGAAAATTAAGGAGTTCCCGCGGGAATAACAAAAAACTTTAACCACGCGGACGAAGTCGCGGGCATCAGCTAGTGCTACAATAATGATGCGATTACAATACCCTTCTCAAAATAACGCACACATTGCCCGAACTCAAAGCTCTTAGCTCGATCGTCAAACACGTACCTATCTTAAAAGGTTCACATGGACACCAAATTTGCCCAACGATTGTCTACCCGGTGTCATTATTATCAATTGCCACATTTGCATAGCATGATCCATGTGAGGCCCAATTTCGTGCTCATCAAGGCCCCAATTATGCCCCAAAACAAATAGAGGGCCCAATCTGCCCTGCGGCTTATTAAACCTGTTTTAAACCTCGTCAATTTCGGGCTAAGATGTATCTACAACGGCCGGAGCGTAAATGTATTTAACGATTTAAAAACAAACTCTAATTGATTTGAGGTACGAGGCTTAAGAAAAAAGTTGATTAACTCATTATCAGCTAATCTTTGTCACGAAAACCAGGGAAATGGTAAGAGTTGTGACCAGTCTGGTCCAATTTTGTAATACAGTGCATTTAGTGATGCGCCTGATATACCTCGAAAAATAACTATGTAATGATACCAACATAAAAACTTACATTTCATGCCGGCACTTTTCCACGAATTCGGACTTCCAAAATGCTTTTACTAGTTAATAAAAGGTGCAGCACTATTCAGTTGCCTCATTAAAAATATCACACAGAGAATAAAAATAAGGCTGGCCGGTATAAATAACTACGAACTCCGTATAAATCTTGGTTTGCACACTCTAGGGTTGTCGAGTTTTTACCAATTTAGCATTATAGACAATTCAAAAGGAAACATACAACTTTGGTACACTGTTCAGAATTATTTCAAACTTTCATTGTCCCAGAATCTACTGAGATATGATGCATATAAAGTTTATGTAAATTAAGCTGATAATTCAGATATTAATACATATTAATAATAAGTTGGTAACTTAACTTGTCATGCATTGAATTTTATAGATGTTACTAAAGCATAAAACACTAACAAAAATATTAAAAATCAACTTATACGTGCAAAAATACCAAAACTGGGTGCACATTTCCTAATGTCTCCTTCACGTCGAATCAGCAATAGCGTCTAAAAGTAAGATGAAGTCTGTCTACGGCTCCTTTAACTTCACAAAATGATAAAAAAATTCTAGTCGCCATCAGGAAATCATAAAGAAAATCCAAGCTGCCAAATCAGATGCTTATCTGATAATAGAAGTGACTGCTCAAGTTATGCTTTGTAGTATACTTACTGGTTAGGTTTAGTTGTGTTGCGTCAAAAAGATTTTTTTGTTATTTTTGATTTATTTATCAAGTGGTCAACCCTAGTCGACGCGGCGGCTATCCGCAATGAATACTCGAGTTTTCTGCCTCAACCGTAGGGTGGAAATGTACTGCAATATAGGCATAAAATCCAGGATTTAATCTTCGCACAAGTCGCCGTTTAATCTTGCAGCAAATATGGCAGGGGGTAAATAATAAATGTGTAATACGCAATCAGGTTAAATTGCATTGTGGGGGACCGGACTAGCGAGAATGCAGGACTTAAGCCCTGTGATCACAAATTGTAACCCGTTCTTACTAATACTTGCATAAATAAGTCATTATGGGGATCCTCGAGTTATCTGGCTAATAAATGAGCCCGCTATTGTCGGAGGAAGTCGTTAAATCTCTCCTTGCATAAGAAAGTCAACTGCCCGGTTTTACTACTTAACAGAGAGTTTTGAATGTGTACCTATTAAATATTAATGTCTATACCTACCTATCCTAAAATTTTGGAATTTCGCTTGCAAAAAATGAGGCGAGAATCAGCATATATCATCTGCAGATGTTATGAACCAAAATAATGAGGAAAAATATTATAGAGATCCTTTAAACATAATAATATGTTGCAAGATTCGAAAAAGAGTCTTCTTTAACATAATATTAGGAAGCGATCGATTTCAGCCAAAATTCCTGCCCATTGTATCTTCTAAAGATTTTCGCCGTACTTCATTAGCAGCCAACTTATTTATACAAGTTAATAAGTACTGTTAAGTCGTCTTTATGTCGAGTGAAGACTTAAGCAAACCTATTAGACAGTAAGCTAACAAAAAACGGGATCGGAAAGAAATAATTGCAACGGGTCCGGGAAATCTGGAGGACTTAGTCGACGGAAGAGGAAACAAAATGTTTCTTTTCCGGAATGTTCTTTCTCTTTTTTTAAGTAACTTTTCTTTGTATTTAGGCTCTTACTAATGAAACTGTACACGTGTATTAGCGTTCCGGTATAACAACTGGTAGAAATCGTTTAGGGGTATGTGTTTAATGTAAAGCTGCCATAACCCTAACAGGTAAGCCCGCTAATGCATTATCACTGAGATCGCAGCAGTCCAGGGCTAACTTTTATAGAATAAAAAAAAACATAAGTAAACCATTAAGTAGCGAGTATAATAATTAATGAAGTAATCATAGAATAGAATTTGTTTAATGTGTCAGTTTGAATTCCAGATTGTTTTTTCTTTCATCACTTTGCTCTGGTAGGTACCTAAGCAAATTTATTTTATTTTTTTATTTTAAAATATATTTTAATTAAAAAGGTAGGTTTAATAAATTCAAAATAGCTTAGCAGCCTACTAGTGACTGGTTGGTGGCTGCAGAAAACTCCGTTGCCATTTCTGATCATTGGCAAGGGAGGAAATATTTCAAAAAATTCGGAAACATGTATTTTCAAAATTTTCTACTGAAAGCCCAAATATACCATTTTTGTTGGCATTACTTCAAACTAGCCATAGAATATGTTGAAACATAGGCTGCATACTATTATATATACTAATAATATTGCATATTATTAGTTGGAAGGGAAAGTCATGGCCCATGACTACTAGAATACCTGTCATAACTCTTAGTAATCTACTGTTTATTTTTTCCATCTATTACATTACACCTTCGTAGTACCTACTGATAATATTTATTGATAAAACAATCCACACTCGTAGTTTTATCTCACTATTGACAAGAATAACAATGTGCCTAAAACAACACCGGTGTCAAACAGTAGGTGGTAAATAGAGTATTGTTTGAAAGCATGTGGGTGCTTAAATTTGGTGGCTAGATTGTTTTACACGTCTCTACACTAAGCTGGTGATTAATGATTAAGGATGATAAGAAATACGCCTGTGTCTACTTAAATTTGTTTTAGTAAGTACCCTCAAGGCACAACGTAAACCAGCAGAGCTTATACGCGGTGTCTTTCATGATTTCAGAAGGGTAAATATATGAAACCTATGATATATAAGCTAAAGTTATCGTAGTGATGGCGATGCGAGATGTACGGAGGTGTAATGTTGTCATCAATTTGCTAATTCCAACCGTAATAATAGTACTACAAAGTACATTAAAGCCGAATTTCAATCAATCAATCAATCGTTTATTTGCTTGAAACATTGTACAATAATATGATGACAGTTCGAAAGTAGTCCACACATGTTTCGTCAATGCTGACGTGCAAATTTAGGAATTCAGGTAAGTAGGTACCTACTTAATTAATACTACAATATTTAAATCATCAATAATAATCAATCATAATAAATAATTAATCAAATTCACCACAACCTCCAATACTTAATTAATAGCTTAAATAAATAAATAAATGTCAAAATAATTGAATGCTTACGCTTTATTAATTCTGAGCTCAAGAAGTTCCCTCACTGAGTACCAAGGACTGTAGCAGGAATTGTCTCCAGAAAAGCTGAGCTGAGCCTATACTTGCTATCACAACCTCCAATCCACTCCATATGGTATGCGTTGACATTTAGAAATGCGAGCTTACATGACCTCAAATCTCACAAGTCCACTACTGAGCACGTCTCTTCTTACTTCTCAGTCCACCACCTTGACTCAGTAAGGATAAGCAGACTTCAACACGCATGAAGGTTTCCTCAAGATGTTTTCATTAATCGCTAAAGTATTTAGGTAATTACTCAAAACAGGTACATAGCTCCGAAAAGATCGAGATGTCTTTCTGACCTTCTTCACAACTATGGGAGCTTGTTTTTACTATGGGAAAAATATACCCGATATAGAGAAAAAGATTTATCTCACGTCGTCAGATAAGGAACGTGTGCGGTACATGTCTTTAAAAGCATTGCATTAAAAAACAACACCGAAATTAAGGATCACATTACAAAAATCCATTAGGGCAGCCAATAAAAATAGATCCCCCGAGTTTTAATGCCAAAGATTCAGTCATTCGGAAATACTAATAAAACGTCCTACGTTGATTTTCGAGATAACGATAGGATAAAAAGGTTTGGATTTTGGTAGATTAATATCTGTCTTTAATAAAAGCCACTAATAAATGTTAACTTGGCTTAATATCTCTGTAGTGTAGCAATACATTCCTGAGATTCAATTTTCTTCAAAATTAATGTATTGAAATTACAACTTACATTGAATAACGATATTTGTAGAGTGTTAGTTTAAGCAGTTGATCGTTGATCAAGTAGAAAAAATATATTGAAAAGTGGAGTGCAGTCAGTTTATATTTTGCCACTGCTTTTCTACTACACCACTCGGAGTGTTGCCGAAAGCAGCTGTTTAGGTATGTTAATGAACTACGCACACGGACGACACAATCAGTCGTTTTCAACCGCTTATCATTCACTTTTAACTGCTCGAACGGTCAACTAAAGGGAAAAGATATTAGAAGCAGCCGTCAGGTCCAATAGCCGAGAGCAGTCATTGTCTTGCAACTGCTGGTGGACATCTGGAAGCGATGGCGGTTCCATGTTCGACAATGAGCAGAACATTAAAATTTACTATGGAGTCGGACTTTTATTCATTCATTTTGCCACAACCCTAATTTGTTCAATCACTCGTTTTAAAGACTACCTTTACAAAATTTATTGACCACTTTTCTTTATACGATTTATTATTTAACAATGAGGTAGGCATAGTGAATCTGTTCAAATCTAATTAGAATACTAAAGTATCGAAACCGATATCACGTCACTATGCATAGGTAATTATGTTCAAAAACGACTTCGCTCCTTTTAAAGGAAACAATCACATTCACTTTGCTTGTTACTTAGCATACATGCTTAGTATCGAAAGCCTTATTCTGTAAGTTTATTATTAGAACATGAAAAAATATTATTATCACTCCCATTTATTTGTACAGATTTTTATAATCATATTGCTAGCAAGATTCAAATTACATAAATAGGAGAGCGCAATCAGTGCGCCGGTCACTTATTTACTTATTAAAATTGGCTATTAATATAATATTATCATCTGTACTCAATTTAGCATTAGATACAATACTACGAGTATGTAATCTAACAGCTCATAATATTATTTGATTACTGGATTACTTTCGTGTGCACTATATTTAATTTTCTTATTGCAAATCTCCAAAATGCTTCAATCCAAATCGAGTGGTACCTACTACTTACCACAATCTTTGGATGGATGGATGGATATTTGTTACTCAATCACGCCAGAACGGCTTAACGGAGCTGGATGAAATTTGGCTACTTTTATCCCGGACAATTATAGAGTTGCCGCGGGATCTAAAAACCTCAATCCACACGGATGAAGTCGAGTCGATTCACCACGATCATACTTTGGTTGTCACAAAGAAAAATTTGAAACCGTACTAAAATAACCTTAAATACTCGTAAGAGTTTCATCAAATTACCTAAACTGCGGATAATTTTTAAACTTTGTAATTATTTAAATAGCCATTATAATAAGCGTCGATTTAATTTCCACGCGAGATACTCACTTTCAAAGTATTTTTTAAAATTTTATAATCAACTTTTCAAAAGTGTTTCGCGCGTGGCTGCGTTTTGGATGGGTCCAGAGCCAGAGTAATACCACGCATCGTTAAACCGTGAGATATCTTAAGAATCAACATGGTAACGCCTACATCATACATAATGGCCTGTACAAGATCCGAACTCAAGATGGGGCAGTAGATTAGCCGCGAAGACTTACGGCGGCCATTTGTGATCGTTGACAGTGAGTGCTGCGTCGAAGCTCGCGGACACGACAACGCACATGTTCGATAGTTAATCGTTGATTGCTATTGAGTGAGATATGAGATATGAGGAAATCAATACTTTGCGTAATGTATACCTACTTTGTTCATATAGCTACGAGTATATATGAATCAATTAATGAATGAATGAAATATTCTTTATTGTACACCAAATAAAATACATTTAAATAAATAATAATAATAAAATACATTTAAATTGAAATTGAAATCAATAGGCATCAAAAGACGTTTTCTTATTTACTTCCACAAGCTTAGAAAAAAATAGGTCATCTGTTAAATTTAATGTTGATTGCCTCAAATAACGGCAACAAAATAATCGAAAATAACGATGCTTCCATTAATTAAGATCATTTGATGTAATGCTCATCCACGCGTGAAAATTAAAGGGCAAATAATTGATAGATAACGTTTCGTGATCAAAATTTTGAGGATATTATTATTTCTATGCCTACAGAAATATTATTTTATGTAATCCAGAAATATTATAGATAAGTTACTACGAGCCGTCTCCATAAAACTAATGAATTATTTCGTACTAGATAATGCGCGCGACTTCGTCTCTATGGATTAAGATTTATGGTTCACGTGGACTGTGAAGTTATAACTCGTTTTCGAATCCTATAGTATTTTTCACGCCTTTTCTGGTATTTTGTCGGTTTGCTTATTAGTTATTATGTACTAGATGATGCCCGCGACTTCGTCCGCGAGGATTAAGTTTTTTCAATTCCCGCGGAAACTTCTTTAATTTTCCGGGATAAAAAGTAGCCTATGTTTTTTCCCGGGATACAACCTATTCCTGTACCAAATTTGATCAACATCGGTTGAACAACAGGGCCGCGAAACCGTAGCAGACAGACAGACACACTTTGGTATTTATAATATTAATATGAATCGTTATTGAAGGAACTAAACTGGCCCGATTTAATAACAATCTCGTAGTATTACTTTACCGTCCTAGTGGGAACATGCAATCCTACAACATAATTTTTGCGCTTTTAGCTGTAGGTAGGTAATAAATAATAAAATGCATGATCAATGTATTTAAACAAATCCATACAGTATGGACCATACTATTTATACACAGACCATACAACCAATTGACTGAGCATAGCGTGCCCCCTCACCAGCCAAACGTTAGCAGTATGAGTGCTAACGCTACGTTTTGTGCCTATAGCCGCCCTCAGTCCGTATTCGACAGTGCTCGGAAAATGATCGAGTAAAAAACGAAAAATAGGCCTCTCTGTAGCGTTAAATGGCGTGGAAAGAGAAGCAATACCTCCAGCTATGTAAAGGATGGGATAACATTTCATAAGTAAGTGTAGTTTTGTAATAATAAATAAAAATCATCAATACGCAAAAAAATAAAAATATTTACAAAAATGAAATGGAACCCGTTGATGTCTTTCAGTTTTTCTTTGTCTTTCACATGTAGTTCTACATATCTCCGTCTCTTTCACGCATAGCCCAGTGTAGCCCGTGCAACTATCGATAAATTATATCGATAGCCATATACTACTTGAATGCCAATAAATTATCTTATTGAGTAAAAACTTATATTTCATTAAATTCCGAACAATTCTGAAGTAGAAGAACAGGTTAGAGGTTTATTATTTATTTCATTAAAAGTTGTTGTTGAAAACTTAAGTTCTTTAGTATAGAACTTGGGCACTTTGGCAATAAAAAAAAATATATATCAGATAATTATCTTTAATCATACATATGATTGTATTTTGCTGTTTGAATAAAATATATTTGTATTAATTTTCCAATAGGTACTGGTAATTTTTATCGATATAGGCATTTTGTCGCACAGCGGGCAACCAAAGTGCCGCGGTAACATAAACTTTGTACTTATAACTGTGTAAAATTGACCTTGAGCCAGCCAATAAGAAATGCTATTATTACCTTGTCCCCCACCTGAAAGTGGTGAGATGTGTTTCCGAGCGAAAATGTGGCTATTAGCTCTCAATAGGTTTACTACTCGGTGTATTAATACTAGGTTTGCGCGTGCGCATGTTAGTAGGTACAAGATGGCGTATGTGGGTGGGACTAAGCGCCGTATGCCGATTGGCTGAACAGACTTAGCATTTTAGCAGAATTAGCATTTTTATTGATTACGTCTTAGTGTGATCAAATTGTTAACAGCAGTTTTTAGGCTATTGACCTTTAGTTTTTATACTCAAATTGAAATGTTTGAATTAGAGATTACTGGTCGACGAAAATCAAATTTACAGAAACTAAACTTAATTAAACGTAGCTACATCTAAAAGTTGGTACCATCTGAATTTGTGGGTATTGGCCGTCCTTGCAAGAGGCCTATGTTCAGCCGTGGACAAATTTCGATAGAGACAACGACGAGGAATACCTACCTAAAGTCTGTTTAAATAGAGATGAGCTTTTTTTAAATTCTTTAACCTCTGATCACGTCGCAATCTGATCTGCAATTCGGTCAATAATGATGGGATATCTGGATATTTGTCGTCTTTCAATACTCTCATCACTATTGGTCAAGTGGCAGATAAGATGACATGATCAGATGATCAAGAAGTTGAAAAATAGCTCATTGGAATAGACAATATAACAGTAGTTATTTTAGATTTTATATTTAACTAGCTTGATGCCCGTGACTTCGTCCGCGTGGTTTTAGTTCTTTTGATTCTTGCGGGAACTCCTTCATTTTCCGGGATAAAAAGTAGCCTGTCATTCTCCTCAAGTATACCCATGCCAAAAATCACGTCGATCCATTGCGGCGTGATTGAAGGACAAACAAACACGCTTTCGCATTTATAATATTAGTATGATCAACTTTGAATAGGTATCGTGTTTCATTTCTAGCTGATAAAATGTTTTTCATTTCATACGAAAATCGCCAGACTAACAAAATAATCTCCTGTTAGAGCTTAGCCTTAGAACCTAGCAAGATAGTCAACGAGAAATTCTTCAAATAGCAAGTAAAATTCAGATACTAAACCTAAAGTAACCGCACTTTTTTGGAGTTTATTGGAGTTTACTTCTTAAGAATCGATTTTCATATATAAGGCGCCCGGTATGAGAAAAATATGAGAGGTAAAATCTACTGATGAATGACCTCGTTACTTTTTTGGTGCGCACCTATGGTGCGCAACTTTCTAATTTGGTTGTCAAGGCGACTATACCTATATGTTGTTGGGCTTGTTTGTTTCTATCAGTGTCAATGTACTTATGTCAGATAATAATAATTACATAATTTATCAACATTCCTAATGAAATATTTGTGCACATCTGAAATTGACTATTGTGAAAAGTTTAATGTAAAATATTTCGCCGATTAGTTATAATAAATGTATATAAAATGAATAAATATATATTTATATATGTATATTATTTTCATTAATTTGTTAATTTACCCTTTCATAAGGTATTAATCTTATTTTCAGTTGGATAAACTCTTTTTGCGTATGTTTAGACAATCGTACTTAAGGAGTAAGCTCCAGTCGTGCGTCGGAGCTGACACACAATTTTTTAATGAACCAGTTACTTTACAATACAGTATTACAAACACTGGAAGTGTGAAAACGTCACTTAGCCGCAGTCTTTTTAGTTACCGGCAAGTGTTAACTTACAACCTACTTTTTCTCGCCCTAAATGAGCAACATGCCGTGAGTAAGTTTATGTAACAGTAAAATAAAATTTTCTTTTTAAATTTTCTTTGATTTTGAACAAAAGTAGCTTACGGTCTTAAATGATATTGGACGCGACGGAATCAATAAGATTGCTCAAAGAACTTTTCTTTAATCTTAGGTTAACACGACTCCACGGTAATATTATGTATATGTCACCGTAAGATTGCAAAGGCCGTTGGATTGTAATCTAACTAGCGATATTGTAAACTTTCGACAGATTACAATTTAACGGATTATTTTTTGGTAGATTGTAATCTGTTAGGTATATTAATCCGATAAAACCTAAGTGCCCGGCCACTACCTGGTTATTTATGTCGAACCCTAACCTAACCTTACAAGAAAGAGACGAGAAAACCTAAATAGATACAATGAATATTTTAAAAATTGACACTTATATTGTAATCTGTCGACAGTTTACAATTTCGCTGGTTAGAGTACAATCTAACGGTTTTCGCAATCCTACGGTGACATATACAAAAAATAAGTTCACCTACCTCGACACAAAAACAAATGATGCTTCCATTTTTGTTGCTACGATTAAATTTTTACGCGCTTTTAGCACGATTTATTTAGAAATCGAATAACTGGACAGATTAGTTTTGCCAGAGCTATCTATTGATAGAACATTTGTTCCGCTCTAAAATGGCAACGAAATAGTGCAAATCATGAATTTTTTTTATCTTCTTTTTAGCAATAATACTGTCTATTATTCGGTTGAAAACATAGCTATCTAAAAGCACTTGAATTACGATGACAGAAATCAAATAAATATTATAAACTAGATGATTCCCGCGTCTTCATCCGCGTGGACCAAGTTTTTTCGATTCCCGCGGGAACCTTTAAATTTTCCGGGATAAAATGTAGCCTATGTCCTTCCCCGGGACACAACCTATCCCTGTACCAAATTTCATCAAAATCGGTTGAACAGATGGGCCGTGAAAGCGTAGCAGACAGACAGACAGACAGACACACTTTCACATTTATAATATTATAATGGATGTATGGATGGATGTATGGATGGATGTATGGATGGATGTATGGATGGATGTATGGATGGATGTATGGATGGATATATGGATGGATGTATGGATGGATGTATGGATGGATGTATGGACGGATGTTTGTTACTCAATCACGCCCGAACGGCTGAACGGATCTGGATGAAATTTGGCACAGAGATAGATTATAGTCTGGAATAACACATATGCTACTTTTTATCCCGGAAAACTAAGGAGTTTCCGCGGGAACCAAAAAACTTCAATCCACGCGGACGTAGTCGCGGGCGTCAGCCATTGGGTAAAAATTGATAACTAAGATTTCATACATAGGTACTTAACTATTTTTAAAACATTTGCAGCTTGCTATAGTACCTACAGACGGAGACAAAGTTTTTAACGGATATTCAATCCGCTAAAAACTTTGCTTTCACACAAAATTTTCAAACAGCAGTATACAAACAGGCGCCAAAAAACCAACAATGCTTTAACTTTTTGCTCCGTCCAAAAGATTCACATGGAAAACATACCAGAGCGCCAAAACACTAAACCTATCATAATAACAGCTCGAAGGTATTTTTTCCATAACAAGCACGAGATATGTTTGTTCTTCTACCAAAGACTCAGATACCCAGAGCTTAGTAAATATATGACCATAACCGGCAATCATTCTCTTCACGACGGCCTTAATGATAGCTCTTCGAACAAGTAAATTATCAATTCCGCCCCAAGGGTTTCGGCCTTGTTTTGGAAGGCTATAACAAGCCTATCATCTATGGAATCTGAATTATCGCCACTCGTTCCGCCATTATGATATCAATCTCGATTGTTTAAGGCGCATAGTCGCTTGTTAGAGAAATAAACCGGACGTCAACCCACAAAAAATGCACTGACCCGGATGATATTGGTGTTCACACAATAAACTATTATTTCTGTCTAGGTTTGCTCCGTACTGTAGGATTATCTTATATTTGGTTTGAGAATTTTATCGAACTGGACGTACTAAAAATATTCTAGAAAATTGTTCCCAACATGATAATTTGTTAGGTAAACATTGTGTTTTTGTTTCTTCCGAGAGTCAATGCATAATTTAATAGTAGAGAGGATTCAAAAAATACCAACTTGAACTCAGTTTCTTTGACATAATACCTACCTACGTCGTCGGTTGGTAAACTAAAATCAAATCACGGAGGCAACGCAACGCGTTTAAAACCGCTCAGACTCGTGGCTTAGCATGTGTGGACTTCGTGGACTTGGAGTGGACAGCAGCGGTAGAACACTACCGCTGCTAAGTTAACCAAGCTCTTTTTTTGCCCTTGATTGCGATCTCACCTGATCGTAAGTGATGATGCAGTCTAAGATGACAGCGGGCTAACTTGTTAGGGGTATGGCAGTACCTACCCATAAGTACCTCTAATCGGTTTCTACATGGCATTGTACCGGAACGCATAGCGGTGGCACGTCTCTGCTGGTGGTAACTAGTCACAGTCAAAGCAGCCCATTAGACCAGAGAAAATTCAGAAATTATAAATTCCCAATTTGACTCTGCAGGTTAAGACAACAGCGCTAAACACTGCGCCAGGGAGGTCTTCAAGGGAGGAGGCTCAGAAACAAAAAAATAATTTTGCAGTACTTATACCCACATCATTCGTTCTATACCAGCGATAAAATTACTCCTACGTAAGCAATTACTAAAGGGTCTTAATTGCATTTTAAATGCCGTATTTGCAGTCACAATTTGGACAAGCTAATAGCGCGAGCTCAAAAGCCGTGTAGTTTTTTCGTGACCCCCCGATTACTGGACGATAATAACGGTAATTTAAAATAAAATGCAACCCCATTCTTCGAAGCGTCTTATTGCGTTTTTTAACTGCATGATGACTGTTTTTTATAATTCGGCATACCGATTTTGCAAATTTTTTTTTATCCAATAGGTACAAGTTAGTTTTTTATGCAGATTAAGATGGTAGCGGGCTAATCTGTTAGGGGCTGTTAGGGCTAATAAGAGCTCTATTTAGATTTTTCACGGTTTTCATTTTAGTATATATCAATCTAAAGCTTACTATAATAGAACACGGGTATTTTCTCAAAGTAAACCAGGGTTTAGGAAGGCCAACGTTACCAGTCACCAATCAAGCTAGTGCAGATTGCTGGAATACAAAATCTTTGAGTATATTACGAAAAACTCAGACATGCCTTCAATAATATGTTATTCTTGACCGTTATAGCAATCAATATGTAAGTAATTGCATATACTTCCAGAACTTTTAAAAGTTAAAGGTGCATGCCCAGTTATGATATTCGAACAACGTATTAGCCTTATTAGGTATATAAAATATAGGACTCTGAAGTGAATTACTAAGCACTAGTGAAAACTGCGGAAAAGGGTGATAGTCTAAAAATTGGTCTAGTGACTAGTCTAGTTACGTTTTTTTCTCTTAAACTTTTTGTATGAGCACCTGAATATTGTGCAATCAAATAGTTATTATGTGCGCAAGTACAAAGTATCAAATTTTAACCAAAATGTTAACAATGTACCATTCATGTCAAAGTAACTACGATTAACTTTTTTTTATAACAAACATCATTTCTATTTTGTAATGACACATTTTTTTCTTCCGGTCTCAATCTTTGTACGCATTAGAAGTTCGTTGTATCTTATGGCGTTGATTTAAGGTTTACATTTGAAATTGAAATGCAATTGATTTTTTTTTACTTTATATTGTGGTGCCACGGGTTTCCTGTAAAGTGAAACCATGATCGACCCTGTGGGTGGCTCAAACTGTATCGAGTATCGATCGTCTTTTTGTTACTTGCATCTAGTTCGACGAATATGCGTGCAATCTATTACCTTTCAGTTACTACTATTATAGGTGAGTCATAATTATAAGTTACTACCATTTTATGTACGTCATGTATTAATAAGCCGAAATCAGCTAAGAAAAAGTTCTCAAGTATCAATAAAACTATGCTTAATACCGGTCATAAGCATATTATATTGACCAATAGTTTAGAAACTGTTCTTAGCCGATGTTGGTGTATTAAAACCAGCTATAGTATGTTAGATTTCCATAAAAAAATCTGGGTCGATTTTTGCATTAGGTACCTACCTACTGAAAGTTATGATCAATAATTTATGCCTCCACTCCTTAGTAACTAAGTATAATAATAAATTTTGTCTCCAAGAATTTTTGTCAAATCAAATATTTTTTATTCAAGTGGACTTGGATATGTGCTTTTCAATCGTCGAGTGAATCATACAATTACCTATATCAGTGTGTAGATACGACTTACGAGTAGGTACATATTAAGTAAGTATAACCGCTGTCTTTAGCATTGCTGGAGCGAGTCAGGCAAGAATATGTTATTGATTTTAAAATAAACATTTTAAACTCAATTTATTTGATTTAGGTACATAAATCGCACCCTTACACGTCGAATTACCCATATTTTAAGCGTTGCATAAGGCCAAATGACGGTGGCACAAAAGCCTCGCGAAATTTAATATTATTCCGTATTGTAACAATCGCCAATCGCAAGAACTTAGTCTGTTAGTGTCGCTTATTGTTCGATTTCTAAGCCGAGTATAATAACTACGGCAAAATGTTACAAGTTTTATATGCAGTTATAAATTATTGCTTTGATCTCTAATAAAACGATATAGAGACTAATATGCTGCTCCTTTTCTGTAATTTTAAGTTTGTAAGAAGTTGTCGATGAACTGTACTGTTTGAGCCGCGTCGGAAGTGGTTGGTAAATTATTCTGGTCTGCTATGCAGCTGGTCTCGAATACTTAAACTTTAATTAAAATGCAAGATTCTTACTGCAATAATTAGCCTGATATAAACTTTATCGATGTGGACGAGAATCTAATATTAATAACTAGCTGATGCCCGCGACTTCGTCCGCGTGGTTTAAGATTTTTTATTCCCGCGGGAAATCCTTAATTTTCCGGGAAAAAAGTAGCCTATGCCATTCTCCAGGTCCTCTCAAGTATACTCATGGCAAAAATCACGTCAATCCGTTATTCCATTACGGCGTGACTGAAGGACAAACCAACAAACCAATAAACTAAACAAATCAAAAAACAAACACACTTTTGCATTTATAATATTAGTATCATGTGCCTTTTATTCGTTTGCAATAATGGTTTTTTTTTTTTTTTATTTTTTTTTTTTTTTTTTTTTATTTTTTTATTTGCGGACACAGAAAAAAGCGGAATCCACAGAGATTGGTAACTATTTTCATTTTATAGTAGAACCGGCGCACTCTGTTCTTATGCACGCACATTGATTGTTAACCTCCATGGCGCATTGGCAGGTCCCGGGTTCGATCTCCGACAGTGGAATGCTTCGATAGACAAAGATGTACCTCCAAGCGATTTAGCTTTCCAGTACGATGCCGTGTAGGTAGGTTTAATATACCTACCATAAATCCCTAACAGATAACCTCTCTATCATCTGACTGCATCATCACTTTGCAATTATGTACTAGGTAGAGTGATCGCAGTATACTTGTAGTACTTACTCCTAAAAGATTCAAAAGTGCAAACCCCGGGATTAAACTTTACTAATATGCATACTAATATTATAAATGCGAAAGTGTGTCTGTCTGCCTGTCTGTCCGTCTGTTACGCTTTCACGGCTCATCTTTTTAATCAATTTTGATGAAATTTGGTATAGAGATAGACTGCATCCCGGGAAAGGACATACTAAGGATATAAGGCTACTTTTAAGACTTCTCGCGGGAATGAAAAAGGTTAATTCACGCGGACGAATTCGCGAGCATCATCTGATCACTAATCAATAGTAAGCCGCAGTCTACCACTATCATTGATGTAGAATTTTAGACTCATTCTATTTCAATAACCACTGTAAACTATCACCGTGAACAAAATGTGCATAAATAGTAAGTACGTACATTGTAACAGTAAGGAGTATGTTTTTCGACACAATGTCTTCCATTCATGATTGTTTGCTCTCTTGTTAGTGTGCAAACGGAAGTTGAGTGTACGCAGCAACATTGTTATCTTGGTGTTAACCTTTGTTCCTTTATGGGACTTCCTTTACTGGTAATGTGTTGGTACATCTAGTTACGATAAGTTTTTGACAAAAGTTTAATAACCTTGAAAAGATGCCGTATCCTAAGAGCCAGTCCACACAGGCGCTGCGCTATCGCAGCGTCACTGCGACACAGTCGTAACGTTCCGTCGTCGCTGCGGCGACGCACAGCTGTTGCGGCGAGCATTTTGTAAAATCATTGCAGTCAATCTATAAACGCACTATAACAACTGAGCGCTGCCATTCTGGCGTCGCAATGAGTACACCCCCGCACGCTTCTCCTCGGGAGCTGCAGTACAGTCGTGTGTGCATTGCGTCGACGCAGCGCACCGTGTGTATACTATGATTATTAGTATATAAAACGACGCAGCGACAGCGCTACGTCGACGCACCGCTGACGCAACGCGCCGTGTAGACCAGCTCTAAACGTCAAGCGCGGAGCGACGCGGCACGTAGTGGCATATATACTCGTAATTAGTAGTTTGTATGGGGCCGCGTCGCGCTGTGCATCCCCGTTGTCCTAGGTGAGCGACAGAACCGATGCCACGCGACGCAACGCGAGACGAAGCCATAGAAAATGACAGACGTAGATCTACGCGACAACGTAGGCCACATGATGGGTCAACTACTGTTTGGTACTGTCGCATCGCGTCGCGGTGCCGCGTTTGTCACTTCACCTAAGACAACGGTGATTGCGTAGGCCCAGCCCCGTACAAACTCAGACAAAGAATATTTGCCGCTACGTGCCGCGCCGCTCCGTGCATCTGTTGTGGGGCTAGACCTTAATTCGTAGAAGATGCAAGCATTTCTTCGTCAGCTTGGATTTTGGTTTTTAAAACCTCGTAGGAAGTGATGAGAAAATCCTGAAAAAGATACTTTATAGAACATAGTTTTTACTTAGATACAATACTATTATTAATAATTAAATTAAAGAAAGTGAATCAGTGAATCATAAATGACCAAGATTCTAAGATCACGAATTTTATTTTAATGGCTTAAATAACCAAAATTTCTTAGGTTCTCTTGAAAGACTTGGTGAATATTTGTATTGCCTTTACACATCTACTTATTTCATTATTAATATTATCTTGATAATATAACATGTTAGGTATATTATGTTCTACTAAAAGATTAGGTACTTACTTTCAATAAAATCTAATCTAGACTAGACAATCTTGCATTGTAAGGTCGACATCTCCTGAAGATGCTCCGGTGTCGGGGCGAAACGTGCGTCGAGAATAGTATAAAAGTCTTGTGTGGTGGTGCATGTGAGTGGTGGTGGCATTGCTTGCTTGGGAACTTAGCTTTCTTGCTTGGTTGGGAAGGTAAACGGTGCTTCTCTTGTAACTGCATGCTTGACCATACAGAATTTTTTCTGTTGGCGGATTATAGCAAAATAATTGTATTCTTTTCTTGCTAAAATCTAATATTATAAATGCGAAAGTTTGTAAAGATGGATGTATGGATGTATGGATGAATGTTTGTTACTCACTCACGGTCACGCCCGAACGGCTGAGCGGATTTGGATGAAATTTGGCACAGAGATTATAGTCTGGAATAACACAACACTACTTTTTATCTCAGAAAATTAAGGAATTCCCGCGGGAACCAAAAAACCTCAATCCACGCGGACGTAGTCGCGGACATCAGCTAGTATGTTCCATAATTATCTCTAGTATGAAATTCGTCAACGGACACTTTGTGTCAAATTTTCAAACAAGGGAGTTAGTAATATCCTACCCCATCGCAACAAGAGATAAAAGATGACCAAGTTTGAGAGTCATACGGGCTCACTAGATTCAGCATGTGATTCTTGTCCATCCATCAAGCCGAATGTCAAAACTAATACGAACCATGTCCCGTGAGAGATTCCCAATTGTATAGCATCCATTGAGTTAGAAACTGTGGAGATGGAGCAGCAGACCTCATACATCGTGATTCCTGATGACATATGAGGTACTAGATGATTCCCGCGACTTCGTCCGCGTGGACCAAATTTTTTCGATTCCCACGGGAACTCTTGAATTTTCCGGGATAAAATGTAGTCTATGTCATTCCCCGGGACACCACCTATCCCTGTACCGAATTTCATCAAAATCGGTTGAACAGATAAACTTTTTTGTTTCCCGCGGGAACTCTCGAATTTTCCGGGATAAAAAGTAGCCTATGTCCTTCCCCGGGATACCATCTATCCCTGTACTAAATTTCATCAAAATCGGTTGAATAGATGGGCCGTGAAAGCGTAGCAGACAGACAGACAGACAGACAGACAGACGGACAGACAGACAGACACACTTTCGCATTTATAATATTAGTATGGATCTATAATCAGGAGTCACGATGTATGTGGTATGTACCTAACAGAAATTAATAAAAATTAACAGATAAAATCTGTAATTTATTTATATTTCTGTAGGTGCAGATCACATGTACATCCACCACTTCAAAATCACAGACACCACCACACAAACCACCACACCGAAACACACCACAGACAAAAGTCCTCACTCACTTACTGAGTTTATCAACGCCTAGCTCAAACCCTTGGACCTAGATAGCTGAAATTTTAAATAGCTCACAAATACTGACTAGCAAACACTACACACACACACAAACACACACACACACACACACACACACACACACACACACACACACACACACACACACGCACACACAAGCTCACTTCTCTCCCCCCACTCGCACACAAAAATAGATGCACACACTATCTAACGCACACTGCTTGTCTACTTAATTTAACTGAGTTTAACATTAATAATTTACGCAATCCTGTCACTAATCAGTCACTCAATGAGATCCTGGAGGAAGTCGTTACTGCTGCTGTTGTTACTGCGTTAATTCTGTCAATAAATGTTTTTTCTTTCTTTCTTCTTTTCTGTCATACAGGTTTCCTAGCGCAGCAGTAACAAGAGCTCTGTTTTAGTGATGTACTAAAAGACTAATTATTAAGTGTTATATTAATGTAATCTTTAATTGTAAAACTTATTGTATTATCTTTTGAGCTGTGCATCATGTAGATTGTATGTTTTTGATAATAAATAAAATAAATTATAAAGGGAATAGAGTATCTCAGACCACAGGCGGTCGCTAGTTGTGACAAAATATGACAAAGATAGGTTATTTTTCAAAATTACATTTGTAATTTTATAAGTAACAAAAACATAATGTCGTCCTTTCACACTAGTCCAAGCACCAGTTTTGTAGGGACGAAAGCCGAATCAAACTAAAGAAGTGTAATTAGCTCTTAATCCATTTTGCTGAATATTTACGCCTCTAGTAACTTCACATCTCTCTGCCCTATCGTGGCTATAATTATGTATTCTAGTGCTGCGTCATCCGATTAAAATTGGCAGCCGATAGGGGAATTCGATTGACGAATCAAGTATAACATTGTATACAAAACATGAAATGAAGTGATATGATCAGTGATACGGTTGATGGATTGGAGAGGGTTAAATTGAAGGTCAATCTCGTTTTATTTACACTTGTAGGACTTGTTAGAGATTATTTAATAACCTGATATCTTATAAACCGTCGTTTACACTTTTAACTATTGAAAAAGGTAAAAAAGAATAATAAATTGCGACCTAATAGGGGTAAGTTACGCAGTAATTAAAAAATATTATATTAGTTATTAGTCTCTTGAATTATTTACGACGATAATTAATAATCCAGTAAGATTAATAATTTTACGTGTCTGGAATTTTATAAAACAACTAGATGCGACTTCGTCCGCGTGGATTGATGTTTGTTTGATTCCCGCGGGAACTCTTCAATTTTCCGGGATACAAACTATCCATGTACCAAATCTCATCAAAATCGGTTGAACAGATACATTTTTTCATTCCCGCGGGAACTCTTCAATTTTCCGGGATAAAAAGTAGCCTATGTCCTTCACCGGGATGTAACCTATCTCTGTACCAAATTTCATTAAAATCGGTTGAGTAGTTGGGCCGTGAAAGCGTAGCAGACAGACAGACACACTTTCGCATTTATAATAATAGGAAGTATGGATATTTATTGACAATACCTGATATCTTGATTTTTATAGATATACCTACTTATTATACATTTCACTTGAGAGAGAGATCTACTTACATTTAATTCAATGATATTTTTTATTTTAAAAACATTAATTTCGCAATATGTCACTACACAGGTACCCACCATTAGCATGAAAGGAAATGTATGTCGTATTGATTTTCACGTTCCTTCTTGTTAGCGCAGTTAGAATATGTATCGAGTTTTTCTTTTCAGTCATTCAAACGATATTTCTACATGTTAGGTGAGTCACAGAGCAGTGGTTAACGAACTAGCTATAATTGTACAACAAATAGTACAACCAAATTTAGCAATTACTGTGTGTTTTGCTGAAAAAATATGACTCCCACAGTAGGTCACAAGTCGCTAACTAAAGTTACTATGTCAGTAAAAGGAACACCTACGTAAATGAATTAAAATACATAACGCATCTAAAAATAGCTAGTTGGTCCGACCAAAAATTGGTGACAATAAAATAATTAATATTATTGATAACTACACAGAAAGGCAAAACCTAACAAAAATATTCCCGCAAAATTGAAATAAGTAAATAACTAATTAGGTATGACCCGGCAGGTCCAGTCCAATTTCTGGCACTGAGAGAAAAGAAAGATGGAAAAGAAAGCGGGTGGATGAGGAAGTCGGAGGACCGTGTTTGCTGGCGCGCTCTCGAAAAGGCCTATGTCCAGCAGTGGATGCATACAGGCTGATGGATAGATGGATGGATGGATGGAGAGAAATGAACGGTTGAATCACGCGCTGAAGCCTCGAAAGCAGACGTAATTTAGTTGCATTAACTCCGCATCAAATAGGACACATACGAAAATTCTACATCAATGAGGACAAATCACGCAGACACGACTTACGCCTTTATTAGTTAAAATCGGCGTCCGACAAAAAGCGGTGGTCTGTGTGAGGCCAATAAGAAAACCTGTAAAGATCTTACTAGTAATTTGCAGTCGCGTAGATAAAACATCCGCAGGGCGACCGCGTATCTTTTGCATCAATCATTGATACATCGCAATCACCTCTGATTGGTGAACACTCTTCCACTATTGGACGAAATCCAATGACGCAGCAAGAATACCATAAATTCAGCTAATCGGAGGTGATTGCGATGTATCAATGATTGATGCAAAAGATACGCGGTCGCCCTGCTGATCAATCGAAATTCTAACCAGCCTTCATACACGCTATAATAGTACCTTTTAAGCTGAACTGAGGTGGCTGTCGGGCGCAAAGAATTTATCTATGTGTGGAATTTAGGCACTATCATAACTCTACCATCATTTCCACCGATCGTGTCATTAGTAGAGGCCTTAACAGCAAATAAAGTTTTGGATAATCATAAAATTATACCTAGTTCTGTTATTAATTCTAATTGGAAAACCTGTGACAAACCAACATTACGAGTAAATCGATGCGCAAATAAGAACAATGGTGTTGCAACCGAACTAGGTACGGCAATAATATTATGATTAACTTATGCAAATATTATTTCACGATCAATTCACTGTTGACAATGGTCGTCTATCTAGTTAACGGGGAAACGGTTACGGTGTCAAAACACGGGCGTTTATTTAGTCTTATGTCTCTTATTGCTTTTGTAGTAGCTACTCAGCATAATATATTATTATTATTCGAAGTAATAAGTGCATTATGCACGCAAGTGCGACTTGATCATTTTAACCATTGAGCTAGGACCTTGGAGCAGCAAACCCTGACGTAAAAAAATATAAACGTAATACGTCCGTAAAGTACGTATAAAGCAAACGTGCCCCGATTGCAATAGGGATGACGACAACTCAATCAAATCAGCAACTGTATATCAAACTTGAAAACGCACTTTTAGTATGGAAGTTGTATGAAATTCACAGTTGTGACGTCAACCAATTTAAACTTTTTTTTCTTTAATCCATATTTTAAAATGGTTATCAATCTTAAAACTAATCGAGGATGTGAGTTTTAGGTCTTTTGTAAGACCCTCTTTTTAATAATAATATGTTAGAAATAATTTATTTTTGATATAGGCATCATCCCTATTGCGAGGATCTGATACTTCATCATCTACAGAATACACCCTGGTGCAGTCCACTGCAGGATCGAGACCTCTTACCAAAGGCATGACGTAGCTATACAGTATTATTTAGTTTTTTTTTTATCTCCTACAAATTAGCCCTTAACTGCAATCTCACCTGATGCACACTCGTGTGCCTGATGGTAAGTGACGATGCAGTCTAAGATATTCTTGCTAAGCTGAATCCATTTCTTTCCCCTTGTCTTTTCAATATCGTAGCGCCATCTTTTGCGACTACAACGTGGTAACGTTTGCCATTACTAGGTACTAAATTATTTTCTAGACAAATGTCAACTCTGAACTAAGTATACCTTCAATATACTATGTTGTGACAAAGTAAGACGTCGCTTGACAGATATGAGAATAGATTCCTATTAAAACAAGAAAATTGAATAGGATTGACCATTGTCCGTGTATTAAAATAATTATACCCATTCCAATTAGAAAAAAGATTATTTACAAAGGAGGAGTTTCCGTGGGAAATAAAAAAAACTTGTTCCACGCGGACGAAGTCGCGGGCATCAGCTAGTAATTAATATTTAAAGTTAATACTATAATCCATACTAATATTATAAATGCTAAAATGTGTCTGTCTGTCTGTCCGTCTGTCTGTCTGTCTGTCTGTCTGTCTGTCTGCTACGCTTTCACGGCCCAACTACTCAACCGATTTTGATGAAATTTTGTACAGAGATAGGTAACATCCCGGAGAAGGACATAGGCTACTTTTTATCCCGGAAAACTGAGGAGTTCCCGCGGGAATCAAAAACATCAATCCACGCGGACGAAGTCGCGGGCATCTTCTAGTTTAATATAAAAAAATCTTTTTAAACAACCGACTTCAAACTCCCGCGCCAACTTTACAACAACAAGCACACGCTATACAAAGTACTTATTTTATTGTTGATATTTTAAAAACCGCTCGACCGATTTCGATAAAATTTATATGGGACCACTTGGGAAGTATGCCCTTTCAAATAAAGAAAGAATTATCCAAATCGGTCTACCCAGTCAAAAGTTCTGAGGTATCAACATAAAAAAAAAAAACAGTCGAATTGAGAACCTCCTCCTTTTTTTGAAGTCGGTTGAAAAGACCGGGTCAACTAGTTGTAAAAATGAAGATAGCTTAATATAATCATTACTTGAAATGCTCTAAGGACTTTTATTTCACTCAATACTAATGCAACTATAAATTAATGCAAGGTAAGTCATAGATAATTATCTGTATTAGAGCTAACGAGATAGGTCTCTCAGCTATGTGGTAGATAGGCAAGTATAGGCTCTCAGTGCGTGCCTCTTACCGATTGATTAAATTAGCCGAGAGTGATAATAGCTCACATTCTATCAGTAATTTGATTAACTTGGTAATCACGGGCTATTTACGTACGTATTCTTTATTCTTTATTTGTGAAACATGCCTGGGGAGACATTACAGTTGCCCAATTCGTCTCCCCAGACTAAAAATACCTTAAAACCAAAATAAAATAAGACACGAAAAACAAACGAAACTAACAAATTAGACATAATAAAATTAAAAATTTAACCTCAAAAAAAAAAAAATAACATTTAAAACACTAAAATAAACCACATAATATCACTTACTTTCTAGCAAAGGTTTTATTTTTATTTACGAGTTTGAGCGGAGGGGTATGAAAAATGTCTAGTTCCCAATTCTTTTCCGCTAAATCATTGAGCAAGCGCAGTGTAGTATTATCTATATCCATACTGAATATTATAAATGCGAAAGTGTGTCTGTTTGTCTGCTACGCATTCACGGCCCAACTACTCAACCGATTTTGATGAAATTAGGTACAGGGATAGGTTGTATCCTGGGGAAGGACTTAGACTATAGTTCGGACAAGTCGCGGGCATCATCTAGTATTATACGTAAGTGTATTAATATTCTTTCTACTAGTCTTCTATCATATTAAAAACTAAACATTAAACTATTAAGTCATCCATACCGCGGCATTAAGGCAATGTACCTAATGCCCCAGAACGCTGACTGCATTACCCCGCTGAATAGCCAAACTTATAATATAATATGTTGGCCGAGGTAACTGCCAGCCCTCCGGTCACCTGTGGACTCTGTGAGACGAGGAGATAGAATTATTAAATTACCTACGCTGAGTGTGTCACTTAATTCAGTCACCAGATTTTTCTAACTCAATTCTAACTGGGAAATTCTCATACTTGGCTTACAAATTTAATCACATCGAAGCATGAAGTTTTAATGGGATCTTGAATTTTATAGTTCATGGTAGAGTATATAGTTAAAAGTTAATGCACTGCTTGCTATAAGTGATTAACAATTATAACTACCTTTCAACTTTACAAGCAGTACACTAATAGTTGCTTTGTAAGATTTCACTAGATTAATCATGAAATGAAAATGAAATGAAAATACACTTTATTGTACACCAAACCAAATACAAAACAGAAGAACACATACACACATAAAGGGAAGAAGCTGTACAATAGGCGGCCTTATCGCTAAGAAGCGATCTCTTCCAGGCAACCTAACTAGGAAAATATAATAGAAATACTGAATGAGGGTGTACACTAAAAAAGAATGAAGGATGAAATAGTAAATAATCATGTATGCCCGTCGTATATTTTTCGTGAAGATAATATTAGAATGTCTGTAACGCTAACAAATTTCAAATGTATAGAGCGTTTAAAACAGATTTTTTAAAAATGCCTTTGTCAAACACAAACAGACAGACTTACTTGCTGGACGAAAATATGAGTTTATATTTTATTTTATTACAGAACCCTAAAAAGTTATAGGGCGACGGTGGGTGCAGATATCCTAAAGGTAATTCAAAAACCACTACTGAAGGATTCCTGTAAGCTACGTAGAAACATAGAGGCTTTGTAAAACTCTTTCCAACTCGATTGTAACAACAAACATGTTATTTTTATGTTCGCCGCAAACTTAATTCGAACGTTAAAATGTTGTGGAGAATTTGTTTCGGGCCAATAAATGGAATAATGAATGTTTAACGAATTATAAGATAAGATACGAATGCTCGGTAGAATATAAGTAGTCATAATGTTTGTTTATTACCAATTACTAGTTTAGGGTAATTGTGGTCAGTAATCGTTAGCTTTTTATCCCGGAAAAATGAAGAGTTCCCGCGGGAATCAAAAAATGTACCTGTTCAACCGATTTTGATGAAATTTGGTACAAGGACAGGTTATATCCCGGGGAATAACATAGGCTACTTTTATCCCGGAAAATTGAAGAGTTCCCGCGGGAATCAAAAAACAAATCCACGCGGACGAAGTCGCGGGAATCATCTAGTTACTATATAAATCATACCCGCGTGGAATGGTGGCAAGAATGCTGGCTGCAATAATTTTACTAACTCAAAATGTTATTAATTGAATATAAATACTTAGTATTTCTCGTAACAAATGATTACAAATCTAAGATGTTAGTGTTTGTCGGTTCAATGTACACAGTCTGTATCCATTTTATGCAATTAGTAACGTTCGTATTAGGTATAGATTAATTTGTTCGAGGGTCTATTGGCTCGTACAGAATACAGATAACACAATATCTCCTTCAGGCTTATTGGTTGTGGTATTACACTATTACCTTAGAATAGGTAATAGTACGCTATTAGTAATGCCTGTAGCATGCTAGGTATGAGATAGAAATGACGACCTCCCTGGCGCAGTGTTAAGAGGTCCCGGGTTCCCGGGTTCGATTCGAGGCAGGGGAATTTATAATTTATGATTTTTTTCTGGTCTTGTCTGGTGGGAGGTTTCGGCCATGGCTAGTTACCACCAGATTTAGATTTAGCGTTCCGGTACGATGCCGTGTAGAAAACGACTAGTTTGGATTTAATATAACTGCCATACCCATAACAGATTAGCCCGTTACCATCTTAGACTACATCATCACTTACCACCAGGTGAGACCGCAGTCAAGGGCTAACTTGTAGTAGCTAATTTGCTGTTAGCCGTTGAGGAGTTCCGCCCGCCGCCGTCTCCGTACAGGCGTCAGATTTTAATGAAATTATCAACTTTAGACCTTCCATAGAATCTTGGTAAAGAAAAATTAATTGCCAAAAGCGGTTTGACCGATGTTCCTAGCCTGAAAATAGTTATATACTAGCTGATGCCCGCGACTACGTCCGCGTGTATTGAGGTTTTTTTTGGTTCCCGAGGGAACTCCTTAATTTTCCGGGATAAAAAGTAGCCTATGTGCTATTCCAGGCTATAATTTATCTCTGTGCCAAATTTCAGCCAGATCCGTTCAGCCGTTGGCGCGTGATTGAGTAACAAACATCCATACATCCATCCATCCATCCATACATCCATCCAAAAATTTTTTTACAAATAATATGTTCCAGTTAAATCTGGTTTTGATAAAATTATTTTACTTTGACATAGGTAAACATTGAAATCAAAAAGGTTCTAATATATTATGTTCTCAAAACAGGGACTGTAATAAAATGTACAATTTCCCATTTCGTCTGTAAAATTATATTTTATGTAATTAATCTTAATTACGGTTTCACTTTGAACATTAATGTTTCGCAAATGAAAGACATAATGAGTATCAAAACGTCAGTATAATTTTATTACGGTTTTAAGATTTCTTTGTACATTTTATACAAAACAATAATTTTTATTAAGACTAATAATTATTACAATTCAAAAATTACATTTATATTTTGCAAATTCATAATTATTAAATCTAATATCACGATTTAGCTTAGTTATAATAATATTATATGTTTATAAGCATTAATTCTAAACGTTAACATTGCAAGTAGCAAACAAAGTTGTTTTATATCAATATACCTAATATTTATAATAAAAGAAACACTCCACATGCGTGGCAGGCTTTTTATAGTCTTTATCAAGTACAAAGAACGAACTTGAAAATAAGCTTTTGTTATGAAAATTATAATGTGATGAAATAAAATTAATCTAAGCATAATAGTATTATATGAAACCATTTTAGTGATGATTATTCATTAACAATAGGAAGGTAAATAAATATCAATGCTTTAAAGTGAGTAAGTTTATTAAAACTAACAGAAATAAGAACACAACTAGGTATTTCGTTAAAAATAAAGGGCCGGTTGCCAGTCAAAATTACGTTATGTTTAGTTCCCGCGGGAATCAAAAACATCAATCCACGCGGACGAAGTCGCGGGCATCTTCTAGTTTAATATAAAAAAATCTTTTTAAACAACCGACTTCAAACTCCCGCGCCAACTTTACAACAACAAGCACACACTATACAAAGTACTTATTTTATTGTTGATATTTTAAAAACCGCTCGACCGATTTCGATAAAATTTATATGGGACCACTTGGGAAGTATGCCCTTTCAAATAAAGAAAGAATTATCCAAATCGGTCTACCCAGTCAAAAGTTCTGAGGTATCAACATAAAAAAAAAAAACAGTCGAATTGAGAACCTCCTCCTTTTTTTGAAGTCGGTTGAAAAGACCGGGTCAACTAGTTGTAAAAATGAAGATAGCTTAATATAATCATTACTTGAAATGCTCTAAGGACTTTTATTTCACTCAATACTAATGCAACTATAAATTAATGCAAGGTAAGTCATAGATAATTATCTGTATTAGAGCTAACGAGATAGGTCTCTCAGCTATGTGGTAGATAGGCAAGTATAGGCTCTCAGTGCGTGCCTCTTACCGATTGATTAAATTAGCCGAGAGTGATAATAGCTCACATTCTATCAGTAATTTGATTAACTTGGTAATCACGGGCTATTTACGTACGTATTCTTTATTCTTTATTTGTGAAACATGCCTGGGGAGACATTACAGTTGCCCAATTCGTCTCCCCAGACTAAAAATACCTTAAAACTAAAATAAAATAAGACACGAAAAACAAACGAAACTAACAAATTAGACATAATAAAATTAAAAATTTAACCTAAAAAAAAAAAAAAAAACATTTAAAACACTAAAATAAACCACATAATATCACTTACTTTCTAGCAAAGGTTTTATTTTTATTTACGAGTTTGAGCGGAGGGGTATGAAAAATGTCTAGTTCCCAATTCTTTTCCGCTAAATCATTGAGCAAGCGCAGTGTAGTATTATCTATATCCATACTGAATATTATAAATGCGAAAGTGTGTCTGTTTGTCTGCTACGCATTCACGGCCCAACTACTCAACCGATTTTGATGAAATTAGGTACAGGGATAGGTTGTATCCTGGGGAAGGACTTAGACTATAGTTCGGACAAGTCGCGGGCATCATCTAGTATTATACGTAAGTGTATTAATATTCTTTCTACTAGTCTTCTATCATATTAAAAACTAAACATTAAACTATTAAGTCATCCATACCGCGGCATTAAGGCAATGTACCTAATGCCCCAGAACGCTGACTGCATTACCCCGCTGAATAGCCAAACTTATAATATATGTTGGCCGAGGTAACTGCCAGCCCTCCGGTCACCTGTGGACTCTGTGAGACGAGGAGATAGAATTATTAAATTACCTACGCTGAGTGTGTCACTTAATTCAGTCACCAGATTTTTCTAACTCAATTCTAACTGGGAAATTCTCATACTTGGCTTACAAATTTAATCACATCGAAGCATGAAGTTTTAATGGGATCTTGAATTTTATAGTTCATGGTAGAGTATATAGTTAAAAGTTAATGCACTGCTTGCTATAAGTGATTAACAATTATAACTGCCTTTCAACTTTACAAGCAGTACACTAATAGTTGCTTTGTAAGATTTCACTAGATTAATCATGAAATGAAAATGAAATGAAAATACACTTTATTGTACACCAAACCAAATACAAAACAGAAGAACACATACACACATAAAGGGAAGAAGCTGTACAATAGGCGGCCTTATCGCTAAGAAGCGATCTCTTCCAGGCAACCTAACTAGGAAACTATAATAGAAATACTGAATGAGGGTGTACACTAAAAAAGAATGAAGGATGAAATAGTAAATAATCATGTATGCCCGTCGTATATTTTTCGTGAAGATAATATTAGAATGTCTGTAACGCTAACAAATTTCAAATGTATAGAGCGTATAAAACAGATTTTTTAAAAATGCCTTTGTCAAACACAAACAGACAGACGTACTTGCTGGACGAAAATATGAGTTTATATTTTATTTTATTACAGAACCCTAAAAAGTTATAGGGCGACGGTGGGTGCAGATATCCTAAAGGTAATTCAAAAACCACTACTGAAGGATTCCTGTAAGCTACGTAGAAACATAGAGGCTTTGTAAAACTCTTTCCAACTCGATTGTAACAACAAACATGTTATTTTTATGTTCGCCGCAAACTTAATTCAAACGTTAAAATGTTGTGGAGAATTTGTTTCGGGCCAATAAATGGAATAATGAATGTTTAACGAATTATAAGATAAGATACGAATGCTCGGTAGAATATAAGTAGTCATAATGTTTGTTTATTACCAATTACCAGTTTAGGGTAATTGTGGTCAGTAATCGTTAGCTTAGTATTGGCTTTTACGACTTGTATTGAACCTTGTACTTAGTTCAAACCACTTTATTTCCCGAGAATCCGTAGCATAAAAAAGGAGACTGTGTAAATAATTTTGGGTAAGCTCTCCATCGTTAAGTTGTACGTGATACGCAAGTATCATCATTAAACAAATATTTTAAATGCGAAAGTTATTTAAGTTAGTTATTTTATTTATTTACTAGATGATTCCCGCGACTTCGTCCGCGTGGACAAAAATTATTCGATTCCCGCGGGAACACTTGAATTTTCCGGGATAAAAAGTAGCCTATGTCCTTCCCCGGGATGTAACTTATCTCTGTATCAAATTTCATCAAAATCGGTTGAGTAGTTAGGCCGTGAAAGCGTAGCAAACAGACAGACAGACAGACAGACGGACAGACCGACACACTTTCGGATTTATAATATTAGTATGGAAGTATGGATATTAGTATGGATTTAAAGTTTGGATATATGGATGGGTAGATGGATAGATGTATGGATGGATAGATGTTCGTTACTCAATCACGCCAGAACAGCTGAACGGATCTGGATGAAATTTGGCACAGAGATAGATTATAGTCTGGACTAACACATAGGCTACTTTTTATCCCGGAAAATTAAAGAGTTCCCGCGGGATCCACAAAACCTCGATCCACGCGTACCAAGTCGCGGGCATCAGCTAGTCCATACTAATATTATAAATGCGAAAGTGTGTCTGTCTGTCTGTCTTTCTGTCTGTCTGTCTGTCTGCTACGCTTTCACGGCCCAACTACTCAACCGCTTGTGATGAAATTTGGTACAGAGATAGGTTACATCCCGGAGAAGGACATAGGCTACTTTTTATCCCGGAAAAATGAAGAGTTCCCGCGGGAATCAAAAAATGTACCTGTTCAACCGATTTTGATGAAATTTGGTACAAGGACAGTTTATATCCCGGGGAATAACATAGGCTACTTTTATCTCGGAAAATTGAAGAGTTCCCGCGGGAATCAAAAAACAAATCCACGCGGACGAAGTCGCGGGAATCATCTAGTTACTATATAAATCATACCCGCGTGGAATGGTGGCAAGAATGCTGGCTGCAATAATTTTACTAACTCAAAATGTTATTAATTGAATATAAATACTTAGTATTTCTCGTAACAAATGATTACAAATCTAAGATGTAAGTGTTTGTCGGTTCAATGTACACAGTCTGTATTCATTTTATGCAATTAGTAACGTTCGTATTAGGTATAGATTAATTTGTTCGAGGGTCTATTGGCTCGTACAGAATACAGATAACACAATATCTCCTTCAGGCTTATTGGTTGTGGTATTACACTATTACCTTAGAATAGGTAATAGTAC
This sequence comes from Erebia epiphron, assembly GCA_963932025.1. Lineage (NCBI taxonomy): Eukaryota > Metazoa > Arthropoda > Insecta > Lepidoptera > Nymphalidae > Erebia > Erebia epiphron. The sequence continues at coordinate 12,171,460 of OZ009958.1, read as the reverse complement.
GCTATTAGTAATGCCTGTAGCATGCTAGGTATGAGATAGAAATGACGACCTCCCTGGCGCAGTGTTAAGAGGTCCCGGGTTCGATTCCAGGCAGGGGAATTTATAATTTATGATTTTTTTCTGGTCTTGTCTGGTGGGAGGTTTCGGCCATGGCTAGTTACCACCAGATTTAGATTTAGCGTTCCGGTACGATGCCGTGTAGAAAACGACTAGTTTGGATTTAATATAACTGCCATACCCATAACAGATTAGCCCGTTACCATCTTAGACTACATCATCACTTACCACCAGGTGAGACCGCAGTCAAGGGCTAACTTGTAGTAGCTAATTTGCTGTTAGCCGTTGAGGAGTTCCGCCCGCCGCCGTCTCCGTACAGGCGTCAGATTTTAATGAAATTATCAACTTTAGACCTTCCATAGAATCTTGGTAAAGAAAAATTAATTGCCAAAAGCGGTTTGACCGATGTTCCTAGCCTGAAAATAGTTATATACTAGCTGATGCACGCGACTACGTCCGCGTGGATTGAGGTTTTTTTTGGTTCCCGCGGGAACTCCTTAATTTTCCGGGATAAAAAGTAGCCTATGTGCTATTCCAGGCTATAATTTATCTCTGTGCCAAATTTCAGCCAGATCCGTTCAGCCGTTGGCGCGTGATTGAGTAACAAACATCCATACATCCATCCATCCATCCATACATCCATCCAAACTTTCGCATTTATAATATTAGTTTGATAGGTAGAAAGGAAGTATTTAGAAAATCCGTAAGTATCTAACTAAAGAAAATTTTAACACATAAATTGTTTTTGGTTTTACTAAAAACTGTTCCGGAAAAACAGTCCACGCAATGAATTAAAGTTAGGGTAAATTTTGTTAACCAAAATTTTTTTTACCAATAATATGTTCCAGTTAAATCTGGTTTTGATAAAATTATTTTACTTTGACATAGGTAAACATTGAAATTAAAAAGGTTCTAATATATTATGTTCTCAAAACAGGGACTGTAATAAAATGTACAATTTCCCATTTCGTCTGTAAAATTATATTTTATGTAATTAATCTTAATTACGGTTTCACTTTGAACATTAATGTTTCGCAAATGAAAGACATAATGAGTATCAAAACGTCAGTATAATTTTATTACGGTTTTAAGATTTCTTTGTACATTTTATACAAAACAATAATTTTTATTAAGACTAATAATTATTACAATTCAAAAATTACATTTATATTTTGCAAATTCATAATTATTAAATCTAATATCACGATTTAGCTTAGTTATAATAATATTATATGTTTATAAGCATTAATTCTAAACGTTCACATTGCAAGTAGCAAACAAAGTTGTTTTATATCAATATACCTAATATTTATAATAAAAGAAACACTCCACATGCGTGGCAGGCTTTTTATAGTCTTTATCAAGTACAAAGAACGAACTTGAAAATAAGCTTTTGTTATGAAAATTATAATGTGATGAAATAACATTAATCTAAGCATAATAGTATTATATGAAACCATTTTAGTGATGATTATTCATTAACAATAGGAAGGTAAATAAATATCAATGCTTTAAAGTGAGTAAGTTTATTAAAACTAACAGAAATAAGAACACAACTAGGTATTTCGTTAAAAATAAAGGGCCGGTTGCCAGTCAAAATTACGTTATGTTTACCTTAAAAGTTAGAACAACAATGAAAGCAAAATAATCCAGGTTTTTTGTTGGACCAATCATTGTGGTATAAGTAAGAACGTATACAACCCACATTGTTTTTTTTACAAAGTTAAACTATAACCGTAAAGTTACTTTAATCGCCTATAATGCAACTGAACCTTAGTTAAATATTGAAATGACTTACAATATAAAATATTTTGTGAATATGAAATTTACACATACATACTTACACTATTTGGTGTTGTTTTACAGTGAATGAGATGTAAATACATTTCACATGAATAAACTTTAATAAATACAATAATTAAGTAATTATCATTAATATTTGAAAAATGTTTATGTTATCAGACTTAACATTTTCATATGAACTTTGTACAAAATATTGTTTTATTATATTTTAAAATTAATTACCTTCGTATTATACGTAAATTATTACAGGTCATTTACGTATGTGAAAATTGACCAAAATGTTCTTATTCTAATACATACGAAAATACAATTTATGTACAGTGACAAATTAATATTAATTTAAACATTATTGTTTTATTCAAAAGGTGCACTTAACAGTTTTAAGTGCGAGAAGTAAAAGAACAATGCAATTGCAAGTAAAATATAGGTTTTCAGACAAAGTAAGTGCGACCCTTAGCAGTGTTGGTTATAGAGCGAGGTACAGTCGGCGATATATCATCTACCCTAGAATAGACGTGACCACTGCTCGGGGAAAGCCTGAGGTCATAATTAAACCGGGAACATGTTCTATTGTCAATTGACATGTAACTATTATTCGAATTGTTCCCTTCCCCATACGTGTTGTCCGACGATGGAGAACTTTCATTCTGTGATGTTTCTCCGTCGTTTCTTTTACAATACTGCAGAGAATTTGAAAAATTCTGCTTTGAGCAACTATCGTTTGTAACCGGCATTGTAGTGTATCTCAACGTCGGAGTCTGTCGTAATGACTTCTTGAATACGCTCTTCTCGGAGCTCTTTACTGTAATAATGGTGTCGGTGGAATTGAGTAATGCAATGAATTTATCCCAGAAACGGGGATCACTCCACGATATATTTTTAAACTTGTCTAAAACAAAACATAGTTCGTCGTTTATTTGATTATTTTCTACGATCTTAACAAATAGAACCTTATTTAAATCGCTACGATTCAAAGATTTTAAATAACTATAAAACATATTTTTAAAATGAAAATCGCACAGGTCATTGCATATGAAGTTTGTCGTCAAAACAATTAGGAGGCGCTTGGATAATTTAGAAGATTTTGAAAAGCTATCTAGTGTAAGTATATTAAGGGTGGCCTCGTTCATTGAAATTTTTTTGGAGGACATTTTTCTAAATTCTATTTCTGACATTATATTATGATAAACAAATTGGGTATCTTTGGTATTACATATCACGTAATAGTCGTACATGTGATTAGAATTTCCCTCCAATACATGTTCAACGTTTGGGCACGATTGTTCTTTAAATAAAGGCACACCGTAATTTGTGTACAACCAATCACTAACATCGTATCTGAAAGCATAAAATATGGCACCTACAAGACAAATAACAACTATAATAATAATAATTCCACATATAACAGCGAAATAGTTATCAGGAAGAAATAACGATTTGGACACAATTTCATTTTTAGAAACTGTAGGGTCATGTATTGATCCTAAGTAATCTTTGCAATGACTTAAAACTGAAGCAATTGTTATTTTTGTTGATTTGCCTTCAGTATCGGTACATAACATTTTTTCAGGATCTCCTGGATCTCTTCGAAGCCAATTATCCAATTCGGCTATACTTTTACAATCACAAGAATACTGATTGCCCTCTATTGACACGTGTGCTAAACTTTTTGAAGATGATGCTAACAATTTCCATGGGAAAAAATTAACAAGTTTGTTATCATCGATTCGAAGCACTGACAGAGATTTTAATGAAGAAAATGTATTATTTGCAACATGTACTATGGCGTTATGGTCTAAATATAGTTCATTAAGATTATTAAGATGCACAAACTCATCTCCTTTTAACTCGACTAATTTATTATTCTCTAGGTGCAAGACCCTCAAAGAGTCGACTCCCTTAAATGTTTGATTATTGACTTCTTTTAATTTTGTATTGTTTAAGTATAAAACTTGTAATTTCTTTTTGCCAATGAAGACATGATTTCCCAAATTATTTATATCATTTCCATCTAAATAAATTTCAGTGGCGTCCATTGGTATTCTATCAGGTACTTCTGTATACCCCGCATTTGAACAATCAACGACATTTGCATTCCACGTTATATCGTGATAACATTTGCATTTATTGGGACAAATCATTTCACAATCACAAGCAAAAAATTCACAACAATGACAAAGGGCAAAGCAATGCCTTTCATATGGACACAGAAAGTCAGAAGGTGACATGTCTATTATCTTTTTTTTTTCTTTAACTCGCGAGTGAACCAATGAACAAAAAGCTTTATCAAGATCTAACACACGCGGGTATTGTCGATTGTGGCTTAAATAATTGATCCGTTGAATCCATTCCATTGAACAGTCACAAACAAATGGGTTACCGCTTATAAAGAACTCTGGTAAATCACTATCTTCATCTATTTGATCTATTCTGAACGCGTTCATGTCAAGTTGTACTATCTTGTTATTATTTAATGTTACAATTGACAGCTTTTGTAATTTAGAGAAAGCACCGACTTGTATGTGTTGTATATTATTATTATTTAAATAAAGTTTTTCTATTGATTTAGGTATGGAAGTAATTGTAAGTTGACTTATATTATTGTAGCTTAGATCCAGCAATTTAATATTAACATTTGAATTCATATCATTTATATAAATTGTATTTATTATATTCATATGTAAATCTAACCATTCCAAACTCCTAGGAAAGCTTTCAAAATCAAAAGAGGAAATTTTGTTGGCGGACATATTTAACCACGCCAAACTATTTAAAGAGGAAAAAATTCCATCTAATTTCGTAATATCATTTCCATCCATGCGTAATAATTTCAAATTAACGTTTTTACGAAAACAATCAGTTGAGACGAGTTTTATTTTATTAGATGCTAAATTAAGTATCTGTAACTGAGGCAAATGTTCAAAAGTATCTTCATTTAAATGAGTAACTTTATTATCAACGAGACGCAAACCAAAAAGTTCTGTCAAACCGCGAAAGTTTTCTCGATTCAAATGGGTTATATTGTTGTTCCCCATATCCAGGGATCTGAGGGACCGTAATTTTCGAATTGAGGTTGGTATTGACGGTAATAAGTTGTCGTTGAGGACTAAATCTTCAATTGTAGTCATGTTTTCAAAGGCATGTTCGTCTATGTGTTTAATTTTATTATTATCCAAAAATAACTCGTGTAAGACATGCAAGTCGGTAAATATGTTAGTATGTACGCGTATGAGTCTATTATTTGAAAGTGTAAGAGAGTGTAAGTTTCGAAGTTCTTCGAAAGCGTGTTCATCGATAATCGATATTTCATTATGCTCTAAATTAAGTTTTTGTAAACTGTATAAATCTTGGAACATATAGCGGTCTATCTTAGTTAGTTTGTTGTATGATATATTTAATATAACCATGCGAAGCAGCCCTACGAATGTGCCTTTATTTATCCACTGACTAGTTAACTCGTTATTAGAAATGTCTAATACTTGTAGTTGTTCCAAACCTCTAAAAAGTCCAGGGGGTAATACATTTATTGTATTGTTACTAAGTATAATCTCTTTCAAAAATTTCGTATCGGAAAATATATCAGGTGGAATACTGCTTATAAAGTTACTAGACAGATTCAATACTTGCAAACTAATAAGACCCTCCAATGCACCATCTTCGAGAGAAGATATTGCATTGTCTTGCAAAAATAATTTTGATAGAGAACGTAACTTCGATAAACTATTTTCGGTTATCACAATCAAATCGTTATAAGACATATCAAGAGTCTCTAATACTAAATTACAACTTTTCACACTTAAGTTTTGTTCCCGTGTTGAATCGGAAAAGCCTATAGTTTTTATATTTTGCAAATGATTTCTGGTCAAATTCAAAATTTTTAAACTGTACAATGAACAAAACGTGTCAGTTTTAGTGCTCCAGATATTATTGTCACTTAAATCTAACTCAATTAACTCACTGAGTCCCGAAAAAGCGTACTCATGTATCTCCATAGTCATTGCAGACCATTCACTGTTGTGCGTAGTCACGTGCAAAGATTTTAGATCCTTGAAATTCTCAAATGCACGTGCTGGTATCTGACGTATCTTGCATTTGTCAATGACAAGATCTCTGAGCTTGCCTAGGTTCGAATGTTTACCGGATGTATTTTCCGTATGTGCTGCAAGCGTGCTTTCAAAGAAAAGAATTTCACTGCATTGAACGTGTAACGAAATTACATCGTCGAAGTGTGTTCTGCTAATGTTTTGTAACAGGTGATCCAAACTGCTTATCGTTCGGATTTTGCAGAAAAGAACAGCGTCCTCCGACGTTTCCGTCTCAGATGTGCGGTAGGCGCACTCGTGCGGCATTTCGGCCGCGGTGCTCCTCTCGAAGACATAGCAGTAGAATAACACATACACAACAATGTTAAAATTTCGGCGCTCAAGTCTATTCACGATAGTTCGTTTTATTGGCATTTTATGGTCGTATGCGAGTTGCGGTGAGGCATCGAGGTCGGCAGTGCCATTTATAATGAGGCAAAGTGGGTGATCGCGTCATAAGTATTCACGCGGTAGGAACGACATCGCGAGTCGCGTGGCATGTCAGCCTTTCACACGGTAGCTGCGGGCGTATGTCGCGAATGGCGGCTGCCCACCGACTGAGCGGCGCTTTGTGGGCTCGTAGCTCCGCCCCGCGACGCCCGACGCCCCGCCGCGCCGCCACCCGCCCGGCGTCTTAAGAAAACTTCGTCTTATAGGTAACAATTAAACATATTATCAGCAAGGGTGCATGATAATAGACCCGTTCACCGTTGAAATCGTTTTATTAACTATGTAGAATACTTTTTTCACGGCTCGGGTTTTTTAGCCATACGGTTTCTTTTCTTGTATTATTTATATGGATTGTATATTACGTAAACACTCAGCTCTCTGTCCTGTTATTTATTTACAGAAGCTCTTATAACATTTTATAAATGGTACAGTCTGAACCTCTAAACTTTTGCCCATTTTCTGTATATCTGCACTTAAAAGCCATCTTCATTTATACAGACTTTTGGTCATACGTGACATCGTTACGAAGTATATAATTTTTAATATTTCATGCTAATATGCACGAACTTGGCAGTACTTAGCGACTTACTTAGAAGAAAAGAAATAAGTTACGTAGGTACACATACCTAGAGCTTTTAAAAAAAGGTTCTAATATTGCAACATTTCGAACACCTGTTGTGTTCAAAAACTTCACCAAACTTTGTACTTCGGGTGAAAATGAGATAAAAGCCTTGCTAAATAGTTTTCTGGAACACCACATGTTTTTCAAGTTAACGGGCATACTTCGAGGGAGGCGATGGAAATCGCTTAAAGTAATATAAGTATATAAGTTCACGATATTTACACTTTTGGTAAGTCGATCAGTAAAGGTTGCTTGTTTCATCTATGAATGTAAGTAGGTACCCAAGTAACACAAAACTGCATTAAAAGATGTCACATGAGGTCCACATCGGTAATTTAAGCGTTTAGGAAGACTTATTAGAGTCCACCGTTACTTTAAAAGCTTAATATTACACTTTCTGTTGTACATTGACTTTATTAAGCACCACGAAGGCACCGCTGTAATGTTGCGAGCGTTACTATCAGGTGCGCAGGTCATGTTATTCAGCTCTTAGCTATTTTTAGTACTTTCAGCTACAATGAAGTATTTTTATGGACTCTTAACTAAGCTATTTTCTGAATAAAAGGTCACATGTGTATCCTTCAAATGTTTGCATTTTAACAAACCATATGTGAGTTATTATAATGTTATCAGTTATTCTGTGAATTCAATTATCGCTTCATGCTGCATATATTTGAACTTTCTCAGTTTTAATCAGCTATAATATGCACTCTTATAACTGCACTTATCTAGCCCACATGTTCACTTTGGGTGGACGTATATGGTGTTAAAGTACAGCAAACTGGTATAAAACTATTCACTTGTACCTCTTTGTCCCTACTTGGGCTGAATAATTGTACTGCCGTAGGCATTTAATCAGCTGGAATACGCCGAAAAATTAATACAGAATACCTAAGAATTTTTAAAGGGAAAAAAACAACCGCAAGTTTAGTGAGCCATGAAAGAGTGCAAATTTTAGAAGAGGAGGGTTCCGTATCTGGATGCAGTAATGCTAATTTAGGACAAGAATGTGAAGTCTTACTGCTACTTAGCGCATACCAAAATGTACTTAGTTTATTTTTTGTAAATTGTTCTTTTTAAAATTACAACTGATATCTTGACGTAATCTCGTAGACTCGTAGTAGGTACCTATAACCTATTAACAGAGTGATCACCTATAAACTTTCCCTAGAGTATTTGATTATGTTATGAATTATGATGAATGAAATGTATCTATTATCCTAACGATTTTATATTAGGCACAATAAAATTATACCTAGCCTTTATACACAACCTAAAAACTAGGTTTTAAAATAAGTACCGACCTATTTAGCTCATGCCCAAACGTTCCACCACGGACCCCTAAAAGTTAATCCTTGACAGATTATATACAGCTGTTCATTGGGAGGGTATTTGCGTATATGTTACCGACTATCAAGCTCTACATCAATCTATGGCTGACTTGTTAGACACAAGAATCACTCGTATCAGCTTTTTGCTGATTAATATACCCCTAGCACCTTAATATAGCTCTTGAAGCATTTATTTGGCATTATTACGGTTCACATTGCTTGTCCACCATTTTCCATGTTCTAAACTACTATATTTATGATATTTAGTAATTATTTTTATTTTGTCTACGAAAATATCTACTGGATTCGAAAAAGGTTTTTAATAATTTTTATGTAAAAAGCTTTTCGTCAAATTCAATGTTCCATAATTAAGAAATTGTTGGCATTTTTAAAATATTACAATCCATTTTATAATAAGATTTCCTAGGAAACAGTTATATTTCGAGAGCGCGTGAAAATTTTGGTCTAAAAGTATATGATATTTGACAATAAACTTGCTTTCCCTATCAAATTTCTGGCACTAATAATACAAATACAAGTTTTACTTACCGAAAATGAATTATTAACTTTAACTAATGGACACATATTATGTCACATTGTATGATGGTGCGCTTAAATAAACAATGCTGCAGAATATTGAGATAGTGTGATATATTAAAGAATATATGGAGTAATATTTATTCACAATTTCGCCGCTCGTGCTCTTTTAACTGCTTAAAAGCGTAAAAAGGGTGCTGGTTTGTAGTTTGAGCTGTATAATAAGTAAAACATACTCTCTGTATCAGCCGATGTTCAGCTCTTGGGGCGACCGTTACCTTTGTTAATGCTTATTAAATGCTTATATAACGCAGTTGTAGGCAGTTAATCAGCTAGTTGCTGTATAATTTGTGCCCAAATCAGAGTTATATCTTCTGAGGGTGCTATTATTCAGCTAATATGTAGCAAGTTTGCAGCTAAAGTTTCCAATGTGGACTGTGATTCAGTTGATATGCAGCACTTTTGTGTTACTTGGGTACATACTAGGTACGCGCGAAAAATATACATATGCAGATGCCATTGTGACGCGTCTTAGGATCAACTTCAGACGTGACTAAATGATTGGCGCCAGATAAATGGATCCCATAGATGAGTTATCGAATGATCGCTTACTTTCGGAAGAAAATAGTTGATTTCGAGTAAATGAGCTATTTTTCAGGAAAATTAATATAGCTAGGTATACAAAAAAAAAGTACACATTAAAAATGTCCTTCATGCTAAATCTCGAGTAAGTACATTTTCCGATACGAAATTTTATTTATGTCAATCAATTAGATTATGTTTATGTAAAAATATTATTTTATTGATTGAATCAAAAATACTTTTAACACAATATTTTTATTTATTCTATGGTTATTATACTAATATAGTAAATGCGTAATGTTTGTTTGTTGGCTTATTGGTTTGTTGGTTTGTCCTTCAAAAGTTCAACCACGTCGCAACAGAGCAACGGATCGACGTGATTTTTTGCATGGGTATATTTGAGGACCTAGAGAGTGACATAGACTATTTATCCCGGAATATGAAGGAGTTCACTTGAGAATTAAAAAAACCTTATTCCACGCAGACGAAGTCGCGGGCATCAGCTATATAATATAAGCTATTTGATTCAAAATCAAAATCAAAATCAAATGTTTTTTTATTCAAATAAACTTTTACAAGTACTTTTGAATCATCAAGTGAATCTACCACTGGTTCGGAATGCCATTCCTACCGAGAAGAACCAGCAAGAAACTCGGTGGTTGCTCTTTTTAAATAATTCATTTACAATAATTTTATTACATCAATGTGTACATAAGTAACCGCTGTCCTTAGCATTGCCGGAGCGATCAAATCCATGCTCCTCTATCATTCACATAGTCTTCAACAGTATAATAAGCTTTTTTTAGGAGCATACATTTAATGGATTTCTTAAATTTGTGTATAGGCAAGTTTAAAATAGGTTGTGGAATTTTGTTATAGAAAAGAATGCTCATTCCCACGAATGACCTTCTGACTTTTTGGAGGCGGAGCGATGGAGTCACGAGCCTATTACGGCCTCTAGTTTGCCTATCGTGCAGATCGCAATTTTTTTTTGTAATTATGGATGTGCTGTTTTACAAAAATTATATTACTGTAAATATATTGCGAGGCGACAGTTAGAATACCAATTTCTTTAAATTTCTCTCTAAGGGAATCACGCGGTTTTAAATTATAAATTGCACGTATTGCCCTTTTTTGTAATACAAAGATTTTTTGAATATCTGCCGCTTTACCCCACAGTAAGATTCTGTAAGACATAATGCTATGAAAATAAGCAAAATATACAATCCTGGCAGTTTCGATGTCAGTTATCTGTCGAATCTTTCTGACAGCGTAAGCAGCAGAACTAAGCTTGCCAGAAAGTGTTGATATATGGGTGCCCCATTGAAGCTTTGCGTCTAAGGTCACCCCCAGGAACACAGTAGTATCTTCTATTTTCAACATATCATTATTTACCATTAGTTTTATATCACTTGTGGATTTGGCATTCGGCAATGCGAACTCAACACATTTAGTTTTTTTTGTATTTAAAAGTAGATTGTTTACCGTAAACCAGTTAGTGACTTGAGATATTGCAGTATTTACGTCGTCAAAGTTGTCCTTATGTCTATCGACTTTAAAAATCAAGGACGTATCATCAGCAAATAGTACAATATCGCAAGTATTACGGACAAAATTTAACAAGGCAGGCCCATGGGAAGCTTAGATAGGTAATAATTGGTCAGTGCCCGTGATTTAACTATGGATCCAGTGGGCTCACGATCTTAAACCAATTTGTCGGTTTGTTCACTAGACCACCCATTTGTAGTAGATGAGTTGTTTGACGTAGGTCAAAATCTCTAGAAATACTTAAGCGTATACATTCAGTAGTAGGTACATTAAAACATTCATCATCAACATCAGTTCATTGCTGGCTCACTATCGAGCTCGAATCTCCCTCCTCTCAGAATAAGAAGAGAAGGATATTTCACCACGCTTTCTAAACGTGGATTCGTAGACTCCACACAACTTCGAAAACATTATGAAGAACTCTCGGATATGTATATTTACGTCACAATAGATATCTATAAGCCGAATTTCAACCCTGGTAGTAGGTAGCTGTGCATTGATAAGTAAATCAATCAGTCGCATTTTCCTTTTGTCTTTAGATGAAATATGATCAACATTTGATTTTAGCTATTAACAAAGCCATCTTAGAACAAAGTCCTACCAGATTATAATAATTATACTGTTAAAATAAATTGGATAATGCTTACAGAATAATGCTGAGCTGGGACCTTTCTAGGTTATGGCACACATTCCAAGAATTGCTCTGACGCTTTTATTATACTTTCAGCGTTTGAGAAATTTAAATGCTTAAATAAATAGATTGCTAGAGAAGTATACTAGCTGAATGTATTATGATTATATTGAAATCTATTTATACGGGGTTGAAACCGTAGACTTAGTATATTTGAATATTGGATAGAAGCAGGCGTTACTTTGCGGAAGTCCATGTTAATCAAGTTTATATACCTAATTGATAAGTCTTTACAATCGTGCATTGTTGAGTCAATAACTCCTGAGGATGCTCCGGTGTCGGAGTGAAAAGTATGTTGAGAATCATTTGGAAGATTTGTGTGGTGTGGTGTTGTGCCGCAACAACACAACACAACACCACACAACAACACAACACACCACAACACAACACAAACACCACACCACACGGCTTATAGGGCGGTGAATATCGCAAGCTACACATAGATTTGTCTACTTTGTCGAATTAAGCCTCTTGTTCTTTTATTATACCTAGTGATATACCGTCAACTTCCTAACTCCTCGTTTCCTCATTTTTCTAGTGGTAAGCATGAACGACTTGCAAAACCCTTGACTTCTAATTTCAATAAGTCTACAGAATTTACATAGAAAACGTACAAGTACTATTACTTGTGCGAAGTACCTGTGTACTTCGTGTCTGAAAAAACAGAAAAATATACGATTTCCCAGCTTCATACAGAATAATAATCGAACATGGAAAAAGCATTTTATTTTCCCGTTATTGATATTTTTTGATATCGCACAAATTGAGTTGTCACCAACATACTTACTCTATTGTAGGTACCTACCTATATTGTATTTTTTTATCACATTTTATATATTTTAATTATTATGTTGTTACAGATTCAAAATAAGATTCGAAGAGTACAGAATATAGAGAGGCGTTTATGTAGAGGTCCTGACTGATATATATCAATGCACGAATTAATATACTTACCTATATGTATATTTGTATAGCTTATTATGTGCTTGTACTATCCTGGAAAACACGCTCCAGAATATTATTAATAAGTCCTCCCGACCTAATTTCGGCCCCGGTGGCCTATCTCCAGAGAGATAAGCCATCTGCGCGGGAGATATAGTGTAAAAGACGTGTGTCCACATACACAGGTGCACTCTCTGTTCCTTTAGACTCATAGCCCGAAGGGACGGAAAATTCAACACGACTGGAGGAAGATCAGGCGCAGGACCGACAGTTTTACGTGCTCTCCGAATCACTTGGGCACTGAGATTTTTTTGCCAGAAAAACCCATTACCGGATATGGCCCGACCCGGGACGCATGTTTCCGTTTACGTGTTCAATAAAAAGGGACCTCGAACCTGGGACTTTGTCGGCCACAGTCGAACATGCTAACCACTAGACCAACGAGGCAGTCAGAATAGTTTACGAGTAGTTATCAAAACCCCAAACTGTTAGAGCTTCATATTTTTTATTAAAAACTTGTGACAGTGAAACGACGATTTAATTGATGGGTGCTACAGCAGATTCAAGATCGGAGATAACCGAATCAAGTAGCCACTATATCTTTGTTTTCTAGGGTGAACAGTTTAGAAGATTTTATCAAAGTGATGAAGAATATATATTCAATTAAGAAGCCATAATCAGAAAATTCAACTATTAAATGTACCTCGTTCGATAGACGATGAACAAACTATTGTATTATTTAATTTATACCGTTAACCTAATTGGGTAATTATATTGTCTCATTGAATTAAGTCAATATTTATTATTACTTCTTTGTAAGTATAGCACTTTTCTTTGATTAGGATTTTATTTTCGATCTCTTTCTTTCATTTAGAATGTAATATCTCCCAATCTGCGTAATCAGTGATACTATCTATAGTTCTATAGATCTACAGTTTTTAATCGACTTCCAAATAAGGAGGAGGTTCTCAATTCGGCGCGTATATTTTTTAAATGTATGTCGGTGCATACCTATCTCTGTGGTTTCTAAACCGTTTTTTTTTAATGTAAGTATTAATTCGAAAACCCGATAAATGGGGTAAAACCTAATGTGTTGGAATGGCGGCCCCGCACTGGAAAGCCCAGCGTTGATTGATTGATCGGTTGACTGAGAAGGATCTTTTTAGTATTTGCTTATTTTGGTGCCTGAGCCTTTATTTCCAAACAAGTAGCTAATAACTATTTCAGAAGTACACAATCAGCCAAATGTACCGGCTTTGTCATAAGCTGTCAAATGTTTATTCCACATTATTATGCTCGCAAGAATTCACCGCTATAGCCCGCCGTGTCACACCCCACTCAGGGCGTTCACAAACAATATGCATTTTTAAATACAGCTGACTTTTATGCTACGGAAAAAATGCTTTCGCTCAAAAAGGAAAAGTTCTCTTTCTTTTAACTTCACATAAACATCCTTTATGATGGGATTTTTATCTTTTTAACAAAAAAAAAACTAGAAATGCGTTGCGTCCTGTGTCTAATTAAGTTTTCAAGCTCTGCTATATAAAATAGTGTCTTTATACTATGCTTTGAAGCAAGTGAGCGGTAATTGATAGTAAAAAAGAGTATACCTACTCTTTCATCTATCTTTGTTTAAAATGGCATTTTTAACCCTAAACACTCTTCTTAAAAGTAGTTAGCGTAAATATAAAGTAGAAAAGAGTACGTTTCTCCTTATGTGACATTAGCAGATACGAGTAGGTACCTATTCATTTTGAATTGAATTTAAAATTATAGGAACTTCTGAAAAAAAATACCAGTGGTAGGTATTTCAACGTAATGATGTCATATAGAAAAATGTTGATAGTGGGAACACTCTTTCCCTTTGTTTATACAATCACATCAGGATGAAAAATTAAATCGCCTGTCAGAGACGTAGCCGAGATGACAGTGTAACGCGTGAACATCCATCCTAGCATCCATCCACCAATTTTATTGTGCCATCGACTGTAACAGCATTAAACCTTATTATTTACCACAGGAAGATCAATTTCCAACAACATTTACCTTATGAGCTACGCATATTATATTGGGTGTTGTAAAATAAACATAGTGTAAATTAGTGTTAGAAGCATTGAGTACGATTAACATAATATAGAATTTAGACGTACGGATCCGACAAGTCATACGTCATTTTCAAGCGATAATCTTCGAATAACACCATCTGTTATTCCTGAGTACAGTTTGTCTTGGGAGGATGTGTGTTATTCTAAATTTTAGATTCCCTCCTATGTCAGAGAGATAAATAGTTATCAGACATTCTTTATAATAATCATAACACACATCATTATTATGAAGAATGCAAGAATAGAGAAGGAATTTCCAATGACTGAGTGCAAAACTGGTCACATTATTCAGCTATTTTGTTACCTGTGAGTGTCTTTAATTCTTAGTTAAAATCTGGGACCGCATTACGTAAAAATAATTGCAACAGTGTAACAATCGCAAGCGCTTTTGATTCGTTAACACTTTTCCGCTATTGCGTGAATTCCATTGCCGTTTCAAGTAAATCACAACAATAGGCTATTTGACTAAATTTTGAAAATGATTTTAAAGAATTTATTACTACCTATTAAGCACATTACATTGATGTTTCGCGGAAATTTAATGTAATTCCCTTTAAAAACCACTTTTAAAGTTTCAATTTTCAAAACCGCGCCAAAAACGCCAATTTTGTAATGGCGCTTGTCATCTGACTCGTGACGTCACACATTGTCAAACGCATATAAATAGACTACAGTACCGTACAGTTTAGTTGAATTTCTTCGCTTTTCTTTAAATTTAATAAAAATTAATATATTTTAACAGAAAGAATGGTGTACAAATGCTGTGTACAAATACCTCCATAAATTGCCCTCAAAAAGTGTTTGTGTCTGTACCAGATAAAAGGCGAAAAAAATGGTTACAGTTAGCTCGAAGAGATCCAAAGGCCTTTTTATCGCATTCAAATGTTTTTATGTGTGAAGATCACTTTGATGTAAGTACCTACCTAAAACTGTTTAAATAGCTAAAAGATAAAATAAAACGCCCGCCAAACAAAACACTCAGAAAAATCAGTACAAAAAGCTGTTGTTTTCCCGCAAATTTTCAAATGTGAGATGTCACCAGAGTTGCAACCAATCACAGGGCGTTCCTGTCACAGGTAAAATATCAAAAATTATAACATTATTAAACTCTTATTTTGCTGAAAAATATACATATATTTGATTAAAATAAAGTGAAATATGCTTATTTACGTTGTTATTAGTGAGATTTACCACAATTTCAGGTATATTTTCATTGTTGTCAAATAGCCTATTGATACTGTAAAAATATTTGATGCGCGTTTAACATAATAGGACTACCGTAGTTAGTATGGTCATAATTTGTATTTGCAAAACTTATGTCCACATATTAAATTATCACCATCATTAACAGCCAATTTCCATCCACTTTTTGACATTGCGGGCCATACTTGCTGTTTGCATCCATAAAAAATACCTCACATGAAATCATACCATACATAAATGCGAACGTGTGTTTGTTTGTTGGTTTATTGGCTTGTCTTTCAATCACGCTGCAACGGAGCAACGGATCGTCGTGATTCGCATGGGTATAGTTGAGGACCCTGGGAGAGTGACATAGGCTACTTTTTATCCCGTAAAGTTAAGGAGGGAATCAAAAAAACTTATAAGCACCACGCGGATGAAGTCGCGGGCATCAGCTTGTAAAAAAAAATATAAATATGTAATTAACATGCATCAAGGTGAGATTCGTATGATAAACATTTTATATCTCCAATAACACTCTTTCCGTTGACATAACACTCACTTAAATATTCCAATATTCTAAATCAAACACCTTTTTAATGGTCCAATAAAGTTTAAACATTAATTAAAAAATCAAATATTCAACCCAAACCTTATGGGTTTCTATTATTCGGCTTATCTACCCGTTTAATTTTATTTCTATTTTTATAGGTGTCATTAAAAAGCTCGATTAGGTACACCTAAAGAGCGAGAAGCAATAAAAGAAGTTCACTAAGACTCTTCGAAATCCATAAAAATAAAGATTTCCATATTATGGTCAGATTATACACGTGAACAACATAGTACTGGCTAAATTATTTTCTTACTAGCTGATGCCCGCGACTTCGTAAGCGTGGAATAAGTTTTTTAATTCCCTCGGGAACTCCTTAATTTTCCGGGATAAAAAGTAGCCTATGTCACTCTCCAGGTCCTCAACTATATACCCATGCAAAAAATCACGTCAATCCGTTGCTCTGTTGCAGCGTGATTGAAGGACAAACCAACAAACCAACAAACAAACACACTTTCGCATTTGTAATATTAGTAAGTATGTGTGAATGTGGCTGCCTCGTTGGTCTAGTGGTTAGCATGTTTGACTGCGGCTGACGAGGTCCCGGGTTCGAGTCCCGGGTCGCGCCATAATAAGTGTTGGGTTTTTCTGACTAGAAATTCTCAGCACTAGCCCGGAATTAGGAAGTTGGCGGTGTTTCACCCCCGTGCCTCGGAGAGCACGTTAAGCCGTCGGTCCCGGTTATTATCACTAACATGATAATAGTCGTTAAGGCCCACCAACCCGCATTGGAACAGCGTGGTGGGGCTAAGCTCTAATTCCCACTCTCCTATGAGAGTGGAGGCCTGTGAACAGCAGTGGGAAGTTAATGGGCTGTAGTGGAAGTATATGTGACCCGCGACATCGTGCGCATACATGGAGGGTTTTTTAAATACCGTAGAAACGTAATAAAAGTAGTCTGAGTTGGTAATTGGGATTGGGGGAACCTCTTGGTGGATCTTTTTAAACTTGAATAGTAAACAGTTAAACAGATTGTACGTAAATGGCAACAGATAGAAACAGTAGATAGAAAAACTTTGGCATTTATAATATTAGTATTTATTTATTGAAAGTAAACTCGAGGCAAGCAAACTTCAAGAATAGAGTGACACGATGAAATTGTTACCGACGACGCTATGTTCATCGAAACCAGCTCCGCTCCTCCAAGATAAGACCTTTGCAAGGGGGAATGAATTGAACTAGATTATGCAATAACAAATGAGTTAAAAGTAAAGCAAATCAAATTTCTTATTCACTTTTTTTTCTTTTTTTTTATCCACTACAAGTTAGCCCTTGTTATCATTATTTACCATTAGTTTTATATCACTTGTGGATTTGGCATTCGGCAATGCGAACTCAACACATTTAGTTTTTTTTGTATTTAAAAGTAGATTGTTTACCGTAAACCAGTTAGTGACTTGAGATATTGCAGTATTTACGTCGTCAAAGTTGTCCTTATGTCTATCGACTTTAAAAATCAAGGACGTATCATCAGCAAATAGTACAATATCGCAAGTATTACGGACAAAATTTAACAAGGCAGGCCCATGGGAAGCTTAGATAGGTAATAATTGGTCAGTGCCCGTGATTTAACTATGGATCCAGTGGGCTCACGATCTTAAACCAATTTGTCGGTTTGTTCACTAGACCACCCATTTGTAGTAGATGAGTTGTTTGACGTAGGTCAAAATCTCTAGAAATACTTAAGCGTATACATTCAGTAGTAGGTACATTAAAACATTCATCATCAACATCAGTTCATTGCTGGCTCACTATCGAGCTCGAATCTCCCTCCTCTCAGAATAAGAAGAGAAGGATATTTCACCACGCTTTCTAAACGTGGATTCGTAGACTCCACACAACTTCGAAAACATTATGAAGAACTCTCGGATATGTATATTTACGTCACAATAGATATCTATAAGCCGAATTTCAACCCTGGTAGTAGGTAGCTGTGCATTGATAAGTAAATCAATCAGTCGCATTTTCCTTTTGTCTTTAGATGAAATATGATCAACATTTGATTTTAGCTATTAACAAAGCCATCTTAGAACAAAGTCCTACCAGATTATAATAATTATACTGTTAAAATAAATTGGATAATGCTTACAGAATAATGCTGAGCTGGGACCTTTCTAGGTTATGGCACACATTCCAAGAATTGCTCTGACGCTTTTATTATACTTTCAGCGTTTGAGAAATTTAAATGCTTAAATAAATAGATTGCTAGAGAAGTATACTAGCTGAATGTATTATGATTATATTGAAATCTATTTATACGGGGTTGAAACCGTAGACTTAGTATATTTGAATATTGGATAGAAGCAGGCGTTACTTTGCGGAAGTCCATGTTAATCAAGTTTATATACCTAATTGATAAGTCTTTACAATCGTGCATTGTTGAGTCAATAACTCCTGAGGATGCTCCGGTGTCGGAGTGAAAAGTATGTTGAGAATCATTTGGAAGATTTGTGTGGTGTGGTGTTGTGCCGCAACAACACAACACAACACCACACAACAACACAACACAACACAACACAACACAAACACCACACCACACGGCTTATAGGGCGGTGAATATCGCAAGCTACACATAGATTTGTCTACTTTGTCGAATTAAGCCTCTTGTTCTTTTATTATACCTAGTGATATACCGTCAACTTCCTAACTCCTCGTTTCCTCATTTTTCTAGTGGTAAGCATGAACGACTTGCAAAACCCTTGACTTCTAATTTCAATAAGTCTACAGAATTTACATAGAAAACGTACAAGTACTATTACTTGTGCGAAGTACCTGTGTACTTCGTGTCTGAAAAAACAGAAAAATATACGATTTCCCAGCTTCATACAGAATAATAATCGAACATGGAAAAAGCATTTTATTTTCCCGTTATTGATATTTTTTGATATCGCACAAATTGAGTTGTCACCAACATACTTACTCTATTGTAGGTACCTACCTATATTGTATTTTTTTATCACATTTTATATATTTTAATTATTATGTTGTTACAGATTCAAAATAAGATTCGAAGAGTACAGAATATAGAGAGGCGTTTATGTAGAGGTCCTGACTGATATATATCAATGCACGAATTAATATACTTACCTATATGTATATTTGTATAGCTTATTATGTGCTTGTACTATCCTGGAAAACACGCTCCAGAATATTATTAATAAGTCCTCCCGACCTAATTTCGGCCCCGGTGGCCTATCTCCAGAGAGATAAGCCATCTGCGCGGGAGATATAGTGTAAAAGACGTGTGTCCACATACACAGGTGCACTCTCTGTTCCTTTAGACTCATAGCCCGAAGGGACGGAAAATTCAACACGACTGGAGGAAGATCAGGCGCAGGACCGACAGTTTTACGTGCTCTCCGAATCACTTGGGCACTGAGATTTTTTTGCCAGAAAAACCCATTACCGGATATGGCCCGACCCGGGACGCATGTTTCCGTTTACGTGTTCAATAAAAAGGGACCTCGAACCTGGGACTTTGTCGGCCACAGTCGAACATGCTAACCACTAGACCAACGAGGCAGTCAGAATAGTTTACGAGTAGTTATCAAAACCCCAAACTGTTAGAGCTTCATATTTTTTATTAAAAACTTGTAACAGTGAAACGTCGATTTAATTGATGGGTGCTACAGCAGATTCAAGATCGGAGATAACCGAATCAAGTAGCCACTATATCTTTGTTTTCTAGGGTGAGCAGTTTAGAAGATTTTATCAAAGTGATGAAGAATATATATTCAATTAAGAAGCCATAATCAGAAAATTCAACTATTAAATGTACCTCGTTCGATAGACGATGAACAAACTATTGTATTATTTAATTTATACCGCTAACCTAATTGGGTAATTATATTGTCTCATTAAATTAAGTCAATATTTATTATTATTTTGTTGTAAGTATAGCACTTTTCTTTGATTAGGATTTTATTTTCGATCTCTTTCTTTCATTTAGAAAGTAATATATCTCCCAATCTGCGTAATCAGTGATACTATCTATAGTTCTATAGATCTATAGTTCTATAGATCTACAGTTTTTAATCGACTTCCAAATAAGGAGGAGGTTCTCAATTCGGCGCGTATATTTTTTAAATGTATGTCGGTGCATACCTATCTCTGTGGTTTCTAAACCGTTTTTTTTTTAATGTAAGTATTAATTCGAAAACCCGATAAATGGGGTAAAACCTAATGTGTTGGAATGGCGGCCCCGCACTGGAAAGCCCAGCGTTGATTGATTGATCGGTTGACTGAGAAGGATCTTTTTAGTATTTGCTTATTTTGGTGCCTGAGCCTTTATTTCCAAACAAGTAGCTAATAACTATTTCAGAAGTACACAATCAGCCAAATGTACCGGCTTTGTCATAAGCTGTCAAATGTTTATTCCACATTATTATGCTCGCAAGAATTCACAGCTATAGCCCGCCGTGTCACACCCCACTCAGGGCGTTCACAAACAATATGCATTTTTAAATACAGCTGACTTTTATGCTACGGAAAAAATGCTTTCGCTCAAAAAGGAAAAGTTCTCTTTCTTTTAACTTCACATAAACATCCTTTATGATGGGATTTTTATCTTTTTAACAAAAAAAAACTAGAAATGCGTTGCGTCCTGTGTCTAATTAAGTTTTCAAGCTCTGCTATATAAAATAGTGTCTTTATACTATGCTTTGAAGCAAGTGAGCGGTAATTGATAGTAAAAAAGAGTATACCTACTCTTTCATCTATCTTAGTTTAAAATGGCATTTTTAACCCTAAACACTCTTCTTAAAAATAGTTAGCGTAAATATAAAGTAGAAAAGAGTACGTTTCTCCTTATGTGACATTAGCAGATACGAGTACCTAATCATTTTGAATTGAATTTAAAATTAGAGGAACTTCTGAAAAAAAAATACCAGTGGTAGGTATTTCAACCTAATGATGTCATATAGAAAAATGTTGATAGTGGGAACACTCTTTCCCTTTGTTTATACAATCACATCAGGATGAAAAATTAAATCGCCTGTCAGAGACGTAGCCGAGATGACAGTGTAACGCGTGAACATCCATCCTAGCATCCATCCACCAATTTTATTGTGCCATCGACTGTAACAGCATTAAACCTTATTATTTACCCCAGGAAGATCAATTTCCAACAAGAGTTTCCTTATGAGCTAGGCATATTATAATGGGTGTTGTAAAATAAACATAGTGTAAATTAGTGTTAGAAGCATTGAGTACGATTAACATAATATAGAATTTAGACGTACGGATCCGACAAGTCATTAGTCATTTTCAAGCGATAATCTTCGAATAACACCATCTGTTATTCCTGAGTACAGTTTGTCTTGGGAGGATGTGTGTTATTCTAAATTTTAGATTAACTCTTATGTCAGAGAGATGAATAGTTATCAGGCATTCTTTATAATAATAATAACACACATCATTATTATGAAGAATGCAAGAATAGAGAAGGAATTTCCAATGAGTGAGTGCAAGACTGGTCACATTATTCAGCTATTTAGTTACCTGTGAGTGTCTTTAATTCTTAGTTAGAATCTAGGACCTTATTACGTAATAAAAATTCTATCCAAAAAACCGACTTCCAAAGCCACTGTAAAGTAAAAAATAATTTTGATTTCTACACACTATCGGGCGAGCCTGATGCGTCAACTTTGCCTATCTTAGCTAAACTCGCCCGACTTCAACATAGTGTGTAGAAATCAAAATTATTTTTTACTTTACAGTGGCTTTGGAAGTCGGTTTTTTGGAAAGAATTTTTATTTTTAACTTTTTTGTCTCTTATTCCCCACGGCTTATAGTAGTGCAGTACCCTGCAGCATTAGAGTTCAGGAGTTGGGACTTGGGTTTACCTAAGTATGAAGTCGTTGCTTGACACCTACAATATGAATTCACCATAAAAAAAACCTAAATCGCTATGTTTAAGAAGTTAACTGTACCCTGCAGCATCAGTGTTGAGGAGTTGGGACTCAGAGTTGAATCGTATACACGTGACTTGATTCCTACTATATGAATTAACCTCAAAACTTCCTAACTCCATAGTTTTGAGTCGTAGGTATACCTACAGCCGCTTCAAGTAAATCATTACAATTGATAGTGTAATAATTTAATATAAAAAATTCTTTTTAAACAACCGACTTCCAACTCCCGCGCCAACTTTACAACAACAAGCACACGCTATACAAAGTACTTATTTTATTGTTGATATTTTAAAAACCGCTCGACCGATGTCGATAAAATGTATATGGGACCACATGGGAAGTATGCCCTTTCAAATAAAAAATGAATCATCCAAATCGGTCCACCCAGTAAAAAAAAAATACAGTCGAATTGAGAACCTCCTCCTTTTTTTGAAGTCGGTTGAAAATAATTGATGCGCGTTTTACATAATAGGACTACGTAGTTAGTACGGTCAAAATTTGAATTTGCAAAGCCTATGTCCACATATTATTATCACCATCATTAAAAGCCAGTTTCCATCCATTTTTCGACATTGCGGACCAACGTTGCCTATACTTGTCTGTTTGCATCCATAATAAAACAACAAGTCATCATCATCACTACAGCCTAATAACGTCTTACTGCTGGGCACAGGCCTCCACTCTCATAGAAGAGCGGGAATTAGAGCTTAGACCCACCACGCTGCTCATAAAACAACAAGTATAAATTACAAATTTAAAACAACCCCCGACATAATATGGAAGTAACAGATTAAGAAAAAAGCTGATGACCTTCAGACGGATGAACAGATTTTCATGAAACATGACTAAGAACACTCGGGATAAAATTATCTAAGTATGACACAAAAAAAAATCGGTTCATCCGTTTAGGCGCTACGATACCACAAACAAACACGTTAAGCTTATAACACCCCTCTCTTTTTGCATCGGGAGTTAAAAAATACCTCACATGAAATCATACTATAAATGCGAAAGTGTATTTAGGATTTATTGCTTTATTGGTTTGCTCAGTGTTGGCTTGTCCTTCAATCACGCTGCAACGAAGCAACGGATCGACGTGATTGGCATGGGTATAGCTGTTGAGGACCTGGAGAGTGACATAGGCTACTTTTTATCCCGTAAAGATAAGGAGTTCCCGAGGAAATCAAAAAAACTTATACCACGCGGACGAAGTCGTGGGTATCAGCTTGTAAAAAATATATAAATATGTAATTAACACGCATCAAGGTAAGATTCGTATGATAAACATTTTATATCTCCAATAACACTCTTTCCGTTGACATAACACTCAATTAAATATTCCAATATCATCTCATCTCATACTAATATCATAAATGCGAAAGTCACTTTGTTTGTTGGTTTGTTGGTTTGTTGGTTTGTTGGTTTGTTGGTTTGTTGGTTTGTCCTTCAATCACGCCGCAACGGAGCAACGGATTGACGTGATTTTTGGCATGGGTATAGTTGAGGACCTGGAGAGTGACATAGGCTACTTTTAATCCCGGAAAATTAAGGAGTTCCCGCGGGAATAACAAAAAACTTAAACCACGCGGTCGAAGTCGCGGGCATCAGCTTGTAAAAAAAAATATAAATATGTAATTAACATGCATCAAGGTGAGATTCGTATGATAAACATTTTATATCTCCAATAACACTCTTTCCGTTGACATAACACTTAATTAAATATTCCAATATTCTAAATCAAACACCTTTTTAATGGTCCAATAAAGTTTAAACATTAATTAAAAATCTAACATTCAACCCATAGATTAATTATAATACCAAGTATAGATTGCTAACTCCCTTATAATTTTTTTTCTCGGTTAATACTATCGTTAGATGGCGCTACCAGGCTCGCTCTATAAATGATTATAGTAAAATCGGTGAAATATCGTATTTTCTTGGTTCAATTTGTATTAATTATTTATATAAAATTATCAAAATACAAAAATTTGATAAAATCACTTAAGCAAATAGCAAATTTACATTCAACTAATTTTAACAAACAGCTTGCACAGTTACGCCATCTCAGATTGTGCGAAGAACTACAAGGTACCGGCGACTTTAATGCGCATTTAGCGAGCTTTGATTGAATGTATGAGGTGAACAGTCTATATTGGTTTATATATTGTCTTTGATTCAACCCAAACCTTATAGGTTTCTATTATTCGGCTTATCTACCCGTTTAATTTTATTTCTATTTTTATAGGTGTCAATAAACAGCTCGATTACACTTATAGAGCGAGAAGCAATAAAAGAAGTTCACTAAGATTCTTATTCGAAATCCATAAACACAAAGATTTCCATATTATGGTCAGATTATGCACGTGAACAACATTGTACTGGCTAAATTATTTTCTTATTAGCTGATGCCCGCGACTTCGTCCGCGTGGAATAAGTTTTTTAATTCCCACGGGAACTCCTTAATTTTCCGGGATAAAAAGTAGCCTATGTCACTCTCCAGGTCCTCAACTATATACCCATGCAAAAAATCACGTCAATACGTTGCTCTGTTGCAGCGTGATTGAAGGACAAACCATCAAACCAACAAACAAACACACTTTCGCATTTATAATATTAGTAAGTATGTGTGAATGTGACTGCCTCGTTGGTCTAGTGGTTAGCATGTTTGACTGCGGCTGACGAGGTCCCGGGTTCGAGTCCCGGGTCGAACCATAATAAGTGTTGGGTTTTTCTGACTAGAAATTCTCAGTACTAGCCCGGAGTTAGGAAGTTGGCGGTGTTTCACCCCCGTGCCTCGGGGAGCACGTTAAGCCGTCGGTCCCGGTTATTATCACTAACATTATAATAGTCGTTAAAGCCCACCAACCCGCATTAGAACAGCGTGGTGGGGCTAAGCTCTAATTCCCACTCTCCTATTAGAGTGGAGGCCTGTGCCCAGCAGTGGGAAGTTAATGGGCTGTAGTGGAAGTATATGTGACCCGCGACATCGTGCGCATACATGTAGGGTTTTTTTAAATACCTTTAAATAAAAATATAGAAACGTCAATTCCTCGTAATAAAAGTAGTCTGAGTTGGTAATTGGGATTGGGGGAACCTCTTGGTGGATCTTTTTAAACTTGAATAGTAAACAGTTAAACAGATGTACGTAAATGGCAACAGATAGAAACAGTAGATAGATAAACTTTGGCATTTATAATATTAGTATTTATTTATTGAAAGTAAACTCGAGGCAAGCAAACTTCAAGAACAGAGCGACACAATGAAATTGTTACCGACGACGCTATGTTCATCGAAACCAGCTCCGCTCCTCCAAGATAAGACCTTTGCAAGGGGGAATGAATTGAACTAGATTATGCAATAACAAATGAGTTAAAAGTCAAGCCAATCAAATTTCTTATTCACTTTTTTTTTTTTCTATTTTTTTTGTTATCCACTACAAGTTAGCCCTTGACTGCGAAATCACCTGATGGTAAGTGATGATGCAGTCTAAGATGGTAGCGGGCTAACCTGTTAGGGACATGGCAATTATATTAAACCCATACCCCTATTCGGTTTCTACACGGCATCGTACCGGAATGCTAAATCGCTTGGCGGCACGTCTTTGCCGGCAGGGTGGTAACTAGCCACGGCCGAAGCCTCCCACCAGACCAGACCAAGGAAAATTCAGAAATTATAAATTCCCAAATTGACCCCGCCGGGGATCGAACCCGGGACCTCCGCACTTTAAGGCAACAGCGCTACACACTGCGCCACGGAGATCGTCACTTACTTTAAGCGAGTCCTTTCCTTATATTAATTATCTATTTTAAATTCCATCTTTTTTCTTTTGAAACAAAATAGACTTAAAGCATTATGTTCATTTAAAATATAAATTCTAAGTGAGAAAGTTTTCTCTGAATTAGGGTGTAAGAAACGAAAATATACCTTTTTGATTATTTTAATTAAACTGACTATCATATTGGTAAATATACCAATGAAAAGGCTAAATAAATCCTAAAAAGTGTTTTATTGGCACAGACGACGTTGGATATCCAAATGAAAAGGCTAATTAAACCCTAAAGAGCGTTTTAGTGGCACAGACTACATTGGAGTCAAAGATTCTTAGAATGTAAAACGTGTAGCGTAGGTTTGAGCATCCTGGTAACACGAACACACGCCCGAGGGTGGTGATCAAGCTTTTTTGATGTGGAAAATAAATGACTGTTGAATGAATGATGGCCTCAAAATCCACAGACTGACAATGGTGATGACGTATCTTTCTTGGTATCAAAATAAATTTCGTGAACAAATTAATTATTATTTTAAAGTATTATTTGCATAAAGCCCTCCACATTGTTGGTGTATGATATTCTTTAGGTCCTCTTGCAAATTGGCCCCTAGCTCGAGTCACGTTTCGGCTATTAGTCCGAGGTGTATTAAAGTTTGATCGCGAAACGATCAATGGAAACGCTTTGCCCTAACGTATAGAAAATATAGTGGATGGTTTGTCGAATGGGAGTTTCTTGAGACCCTGTGCAGTAAAATAAACTGAGGCCCAATTGTTAACCCAAATCGTAATCATCAATGTAATCAATTTGACGAACTACTCGAACGTTTTTGACGTGCAGGCATCTGTGAACTCTTTAAAACGAAATATCCGTTTGACAAACGATTACGATCACGATTTCCTTACACAATCGGGGGGCTGGTCAATGGTCATTACAAAAAAATATGTTCAAAAAAAATTCGGTTTAGAAACCCCGTGGTTTCTAAACCGATATATGGTTTCAGATATGTACCGACAAACATTAAAAAAAAAACGCGCCGAATTAAGAACCTCCTCTGTTTTGGAAGTCGGTTAAAAAGAATATAGAAGGAAAACTGGGGATTACGTTTTTTTAGAAAATGAATGCTCACTTTTTAACTTATTACTCTTACTTATTTTCTTGCTGCTTAGAAGGTTTAACTAATGTTAACCAATTCTTATGCTTAAAACACTTGACTTAGCTGCTAATTCTCGCAGTACGGTCTCCATCATTTAATCTCTGCAACAAGGTAGCCCATCCAGGAATATAACTCTAGAACTTATAGAACTCTCAAATTTCAATAAACCGCACAATTTTTTTGATAACCTAAAACCTGTACTAAAACCGATTCCAGATTGTCCGATTTATACTCGTACAGTAATAAAGTTTGTTTACATATCAAATTACCTACCAGTTTTACCACAAACTTTTGAGACTACAAAATTGTTCAGGTAGGTACACAGGTAAACAGATGGCGCATGTTAAGAAGCAATCAAAGTGGTCAGTCATACGGGTAAAAGGCTCTTGAGGTCGAAAGAGGTCAATACGATCGAGTATTTCAATAGTTTTGTAATGGGCTCGTATTGGAGTTTATAGTGCCCAGTTTTGCATGCAGAATCTACTCACTGCGTATTAATGCTAAAAAATAATTATTATTATCGTACTAGAACGCTAAATTGATTGGTCGACTATGTCACCACGACCAGACCTGAGCCGATTTGAGCAATATGAGCAATCGAAAATATACATATCGATAAATCCATATCCATATTTAATATTATAAATGCGAAAGTGTGTCTGTCTGTCCGACTGTCGGTCCGTCTGTCTGTCTGTCTGTCTGCTACGCTTTCACGGCCCACCTGTTCAACCGATTTTGATGAAAGTCGGTACAGGGATAATATAATGTATCCCGGGGATATATGTATAATGTGTATGTCACCGTAAGATCGTAATAACCGTTTGATTATAATATACCTCGCAAGATTGTGAACTGTCGAAAGATTGTGAACCGAACATACGGCTTACAATTTAACGCATTATTTTTCGGTAGATTATAATCCATCGAAGTGAAACTGTTATATCACAATCTGCCGCGCGGTAAATTGTCAGCTGTCCGAAGGCCGTCCCTGATTGGTCGGTGTTGAAAGATAGGCTCTATATCCGACATTGTAAATGTTATCAAATGAGATCACATAGGTTCACGCGCATAAAAAATATGAAAACACGCAAAATTTCTGTAATTTAAGGCTATGTTCAGTGACGAATACTAACTTATCTATCATTCAAACTGCACTTCTTTGGTTAATCATAGAGTCATTTTACTTCCACAACAATTTTATGTAACGAATTCTAAAGCTGTGAGTTATTTTCAACACGAAATCAATTTACAATCACCAAAACACTGTTTGTTTACATTCGACAACAAATGAATTATCAAACAAATATGGCGACGCATGGCATATGCCGTTCAACCAATCAGCGCGCTAGGTGCGTTCCGTCGCACGGTATTTCACAATTTGACGGTTTTACTTCGATGGATTATAATCTACCGAAAAATAATGCGTTAAATTGTAATCAGTATGTTCAGTTCACAATCTTTCGATAGTTCACAATCTTGCGAGGTATATTATAATCAAACGGTTTTTACGATCTTACGGTGACATATACATAAGCAACTTTTTATGTCAGAAAATTCAAGAGTTCCCGCGGGAACCAAAAACCCTTAATCCACGCGAACGAAGTCTATGATAAACTAGATGATGCGCGCGACCTCCGCGTGGATTAAGTTTTTTCAATTCCCGCGGCAACTCCTTAATTTTCCGGGATAAAAAGTAGCCTGGGCCGTGAAAGCGTAGCAGACAGACAGACAGACACACTTTCACATTTATAATATTAGTATAGATTTCTGTATTATGTAACACTGAATCGCAGTTCTATCGCTTGTCCTAAAAATAAAGAAAAATATATAGGTATAACACAACACATTTAACACCAAAAAAAATATTTAACTAGAACTTCCTCCACTAACCTGACGTTAGCTCTTGGTATCAGCACGTTACTGTAGCTCTATATAGAAGGTGGCCAGAGGCGTTTAAAACAAAGCCGGGGCTCGACATTATATGGTCGATACGTTTTAAATCCATTGTGTGGTGAGCGCATTATAGTATCGATTCAAATTACAGGGTCAGAATGTACACGTAATTACTTCAAGCTATTCTGCTTTCCTTTAATGTATGATCCTGAGTTGTTCCTTATATTTTCTTTGTCTGTTTTCAAATAGCCTACGCAAAGGGGATTTAAGACGTTATATTAAAGATCTCGAGTTTTTAATTCTGAGTTTTGTGTTAATTGAACTTTGTAATTCTATTACCGTTTTCCCCGACGTGTAAGATTAAAAAATGGTAATCTTAGGCTAAGTTTGTGATTCAGTAGAGTAGAGAACCTTTGTATAGAAAATTTAATCTTCATGTTTATCATACTAACAAACTTTATTTCTATTCTAATGATCTGTTGAAGATGAGCCATGAGCCACAGTGAAACTATCCGAAATTATACCAAAATGGGACTTAAGCACTAAACCATATCGAGTGTATCACCATTAAATTTAACCAGACTATAATAAGTCATAAGAGGGTAAGTAGAGAAAAACGTCATCTACATAACCGTACACTGTCGCTGACACCACAAAACATCAATAATAATGAATTACTCCCAATAACCATAAGCGAGTTGCAATTAACTTAAAGAGTCTGCTCTCTTTCCCCCTATAAATGTATTAGGCTGAGACCAGACTTATCCACCTATTCAGATGTATAGCGTGAAATGAACGTCACCCCAAAACTGCCTCGGGCATTGTCACCCTTATTTTTTTGTTCATTGTAAATTGCATATCCGTGAAACCGCAATACCGTCTGCGGGTACAGACAAGCCAACTTCAATCTTTTAGTTTAGGCGACTTGCTGTTTCCTATGTGTGATATCTGTACATCTTACTAATATTATAAATGCGAAAGTTTGGATGAATGGATGTATGGATGTATGGATGGATGTTTGTAACTCAATCACGCCCGAACGGCTGAACGGATCTGGATGAAATTTGGCAGAGAGATAGATTATAGTCTGGAATAATACATAGGCTACTTTTTATCCCGGAAAACTAAGGAGTTCCCGCGAGAACCAAAAAAAACCTTAATCCACACGGACGTAGTCGCGAGCATCGGCTAGTCAATCAATCAAATCAAATATCAAATAAATATTATAAATGCGAAAGTTTGGATGGATGTATGGATGTATGGATGTATGGATGTATGTATGTAAACTGCCTCGTTGGTCTAGTGGTTAGCATAGTCGACTGCGGATCACGAGGTCCTGGGTTCGATTCCCGGTCGGGCATAAAGGTTAGGTATTGGGTGTTTCAATTAAGAAATACTCAGTGCCAGCCCGGAGTTAGAAGTTGGCGGTGTTTCACCCCCGTGCCTCGGAGAGCACGTTAAGCCGTCGGTCCCGGTTATTATCAGTAACATGATAATATTAATCGTTAAAGCCCGCCAACCCGCATTGGAGCAGCGTGGTGGGTCTAAGCTCTAATTCCCGCTCTCCTATGAGAGTGGAGGCCTGTGCCCAGCAGTGGGACGTTAATAGGCTGTAGTGATGATGATGGATGTATGGATGTATGGATGTTTGTTACTCAATCACGCCCGAACGGCTGAACGGATCTGGATGAAATTTGGCAACGAGATAGATTATAGTCTGGACTAACACATAGGTTACTTTTTATCCAGGAAAATTCAAGAGTTCCCGCGGGAACACCAAAACCTCGATCCACACGGACGTAGTCACGGGCATCGGCTAGTAATAATATAAGCTTGAAGTATAACGTACAGACTTTTCCCACAAGTTATCTTTAGGTAGATAATCTAACTGCCTAAAACAGATACACCAAAGTGTTTTTGTACAAATGTGAAAAATGATCGAGAGATTCTGGGCAGCAAGTTAGACTGCCTGAGGCACCGGCATGTTATTATGTTTTACAAGATGGTCGTTCGTTCGCGTGGATTAAGGTATTTTGAAAATTCTGTATGAACTTTGCCTCACTGCTCCGAGGTAAAAAGTTGTACACTATGTTCATCCCCTAGTTGCAACCTATCATAATCACTCTGAAAACATAGCAATCGTCGCGTAGAGCAGACAGACGGACACACTTTCTCAACTAGAACTAGCTGTTGTGAAGTCCGAACTCCGGTCTCCGGATTCCGACTTGTCGGAACATCTGTAGATGAGGTTACGCAAGAGCCTAGTCTACGCTAGGGAAACCTTTTTCGGAGTAAATTCTAGAAATAAATTGATAAACGAACCGGAGAGGAATTTGACTGCTTTTGTGATTTTTAATTGTTGCCAAACTTGGGAGCCTTAAAAAAATATTGAATATTAAATTCATAATATAAGTCAAAAGCTTTTATGCAATATAAACTAAGATTAATACTCTCTCTCTCTGCGTCGTATTCCTCATTACTGAGGGTCGTGACCCCTTTCCATTAATCAAATAATGGTAGGAGTTTTCTTGGGATAATAATGCGGTGGGTTCCCACGTCCTTCCGCATCCCACGTCCTTCCGCATTACAATACAAGATTAATACATACCTACTTAAATCCATAGCATCCGAATTTGAATTTAGTATGTATAGTTCGCGCGCGAGTTGAATGCAGAGCAAATGTATGGTGACACAAACGTTTACTCTGCATTCAACTCGCGCGCGACCTGTAAATATCTACCTATTGCAAACTGCCATAATACCTAAATGGAATGTAGGATTACAAATTATGATAATTTCTTACATTGCACTGTTGCATGCAAATGAAATAATAAATTTTGAAAAAATAACCATTCTATGAAATTATTAAAACCTTTGATGTCAAATTATTCCAAGAAGAGTGAGGGGTCGGGAAATTTTTACAGCTTTGGTAGCTAACAGGGCACCATAAAAACTGAGTCGGGTTTTGGGTGTATAAAACGGCGTCCCACTGAGGGGGAGATTTTCTTTTAGTGTTGTTTTTACACGTGCGCCTAAAATATATTATGATGATACTTTTGTTTTATGCTTACATTATGCTGACAAAGTGTATTCTGATGCAGTTGCTGAAAAACAGACCAAATAAGGTTATTGATCTTCATTTAAAATCAGAAAAGAAGAAAGATATAATCGTGTCATATTTATTGGCATTAGCCAAATAAGGTCAATGATCCATTGATTGTAGAAGCGTGCGGTTTAACAAGGATATTTGGAGAACTTACAAATTTTTTGAGTCTCGACATGCCAAGATGATGCAGCTGCAGATTCATTTTCTTATGCTATATCACCACCACTACAGCCCATTAACGTCCCACTGCTGGGCACAGGCCTCCACTCTCATAGGAGAGAGGGAATTAGAGCTTAGACCCACCACGCTGCTCCAATGCGGGTTGGCGGGCTTTAACGACTATTATCATGTTAGTGATAATAACCGGGACCGACGGCTTAACGTGCTCTCCGAGGCACGGGGGTGAGACACCGCCAACTTCCTAACTCCGGCCTAGTGCTGAGAATTTCTAGTCAGAAAACCCCAACACTTATTGTGGACTCGAACCCGGGACCTCGTCAACCGCAGTCAAACATGCTAACCACTAGACCAACGAGGCAGTTATATCATATTCATAAGTAATGTAGAGAACACTCATTTTCTTAAGCTATGTCATAAGTAATATATAGAACTTGATTCAAACATGTCAATGATCAAAACACATTCTGTTTCTGGAACCTTCGAATGTATCCAATGATTATGATAAAGGATTTTAATGAAAACTGTGAAGTAAAAATCAAAAGTGCACTATATTTCATTTTTAATCAGTCATTAAACAAAAAAAACAAATGCACACAACCGCATTCCAATTATAATAAGCGGAAGAGAGATATATGCACGCAAGGAATTATCAGTATAGATAGGAAAAACAAAAGGCCGGGGCATACAATTAAATTGTCTCCCGGGGGACGCCACTCTTTGAAACTACTTTGTTAATTTATCCGAAACAATTACAGAAGTGCCGCAAACACGGGGTAAAGGCAATTCTATTATTTTACGCTTAACTGAAATAGCTGTAAATAGAATTTGTAATACGGTGCGGATGTTAGGAGGAAATATTTTTATTGTTATTTGAATATTTAAAATTCATAGAGTTTAATTAGTGAGAAGGCTAAATAAGATTTAATTTTTTAGATCTAACAAAGTCTAATGAAGTTTCATGAAATAAAACTCACAAGAAGTTCTTTGACACAACCGAATTTAACGAGAAATATTAACTTTCAAATGACTAAATTATTCTCATATATCTCCAGCCAAAGTCAGGTCTAAATTTTCTAAAAACATTATTATTCGTCGATTATAAACGCACATTAAGTATAAACTAAATATCAAACTTAATAGCAAGTTTTGGGACTGCCCAAATTGTTTTACTTGTGAAGTATGCTACTTGATGGGCCCAAATAGTAAGTTTCCCGTGAAGAGTATTTGCTTTTATCAGCAAAAGGAAATGAGAATATGGTATGATTATTTTACCTTGCTAACTTACCATAGTATATTTTAAATATTTTGTAAAGGTACTCCGTACTAAGGCCTTTACTGAGTAAGTTATCTATGTGTGACCAACAGTGGATACGGTTGGTTGGTAGGATTCTGATGAATATTAAAAATCTTATACTTATTTCAGAATAAGAAAATATTATTTCTACAAAACAGCCCTCAATAAATCGGACATATACATAACATAATATTATGGTTAGTAGTCTTGTATAGGTCTAGTAACAAAACTAATTTCCGAGTCCAACCTCAGAGCTGAAATCCGGGAAGCACAAAATGGAAGGTCGTTTGGGAATTTTCTAATTACGTTTTCAAAGACACCTCGTTTGTTGAACATGTGACATCCAAGTGAAAAAGGTCACGTCCTCGAATTGGAAATTCGACTAGAATTCTCTCAGAGTGCGTCCACATTTGCCTTTTGATTTTCCGGATCTCATTTCTAAATTGTTGGATTGACCAAATATCTGTTGCCCAGTCGGGCGAGTTTTTGCTTTTTGTCGCTTTCATATTAATTTATTTTCGTAACCGTTATTCTATTCATATATATACCTAAATAATAATATAAATCTTTATTTTATTCAAAATTTCTTCTAACATAATACCCGGTACCTATTTATTATTTTCGATTATTTATGTATATGAGAACAAAAATACATTTGTTTTATTAAATTCAAATTCAAATTAAATTAAATTGAGAACTATGCAGTCTATGTTTAGTTCCAACTGTTTTTATGAAGTTTTCAAAACGAGTTATGAGTAAAAAAATTGCTGAAAAACTCATTGAAAATAATTGGCCAGCTGGACTTTTCAGATTCAGAGATAACAATTTTCTCGTATATGACTCAGATGTAACCACTTGGATCTGTGCAAACCACTAATCACCTCTTTAGAAATTACTTAAGAACTGTGATATCCTTAGATTATACTTCTTCAATAGCCTACTTCTGGATGGTTTGGATTGGCTACACAAACTAGAAGTACGCTATACTTCTTTAAATAAAGTATAGAATAATTAATTATCTATGGAGGCGTAGCGTACAGATTACTGTAGATATAAAATATGTAAGAAACCTCTCTCCCCTCAATGTACAATATTTACTGCGGCACATTAAATTTTGAAATTTAACTAATTAATTTTGTTGATTATTTATGAATATAATTCCAGTGTAAAGTTGCATCGTACTGACATCGATATTTTATTCACAAGACGTAACCGGCTTAATTATAAATTTCGATACAAAGTTTTGTCCCTCGGTATTTTCTTCTGTGCCTTATTTGAGTTCGGCATCTGTGTAACCCTATTGCAAAATAATTACCTAAAAGTAAGTTATGCACCCTTTAGACTGTGTCAAATTTGTGCAAATAAAGTCGCCTTAAAATATATTAAAGGAGCCACATGGCGGCCGTATAAAAGATAATTTCCTATGAGTGCATCTCGTACGTATCTGTGGAGATGGGGAGAGAAAAATATGATATTACTAAGCGCTTTTAGCCGGTGACAATGGTTTTATTACTTGAAAAGTCCAGAAAATCGCAGACCATTTCAGCTTTAAGATATATAATGAACTTTAACGTTTACCTGATACTCTGTAAAATGAAATCCGCTACTTCATCTGATTAGAATTTTATTAAGATAAATATAAATAAATAAATAATAAATCTTTATTTGTCATAAAAAGCTTACAATTTTTATCAACTTGAAACCCTGCCTCCTGTGGTAGTAAAAACTGTGTTACAGGAGACAGTGTCTTCCCAATATCTATGAAAATCAAATCACTTTTGACAAAATATATGATTCGGTGTAGATCTACAACTAAAAGATAAAATGGGTACAACATGCATATATTAACTAAACAACAACCATACAAATAGATTTGAAATAATAAATAGTGTATGTGTGTGAGTATGTGTTTGTGTGTATATGTGTGTGCGTGAGCGTGTGTGTGTGTGTATGTGTGTGCGTGCGTGAGATTGTAATTGTAATATGATTCATCCGTTGTGTTTCATTATTCACCATTAAAATTTTGTAAACTTACCTACTTTTAGTTATCTTTGTCAGCACCACAATTATGTTCTTACATTGTTAATTTATTGTACACAGTACAGTAAATAGAACATTTAATTTCAACAACATTCGATTTTTATAATATACTAGCTGATGCCCGCGACTTCGTCCGCGTGAAATGAGCTTTTTTAATTCCCACGAGAAATCCTTAATTGTCGTATGTCACTCTCCAGGTCCTCAACTATATCCATGCAAAAAATCACGTCAATCTGTTGCTCTGTTGCGGTTTGATTGATGAACAAACCAATAAACCAACAAACAAACACATTTCGCATTTATGATATTAGTATGATTTTGCTCCTATAACTTCCATCCATTGACTGTGCCAATCTTGCCAAATAAATAAATACCAGGATTTTATTTCATCTCAATACTCATGAAAT
Source organism: Erebia epiphron (assembly GCA_963932025.1). Lineage (NCBI taxonomy): Eukaryota > Metazoa > Arthropoda > Insecta > Lepidoptera > Nymphalidae > Erebia > Erebia epiphron. Next base: position 12,135,163 of record OZ009958.1, on the reverse strand, counting down.
ATTTAGTTTGCATTGAGCCAATTGCATTGAACGTCAACAAAAACACTCGAAGTGGCACGCGTCACTACAATTCTTCGATGGTACGGTGGTCCCATCGATAAACCATGAAATGTTTTACTATTGGTCTCTCGGATAATCGTCTTTATGGTTGTAACCCTTAAGATTAATATTTGCCTGAATGAATATTTTTGCAGATCGAAATATTACGTTAGCAAAAATGGGGCGACAAAAAATATAGAAATATATTGAGCGAACAAAATCATGGCGAATAAAATTATAAGCCTATTTCAATTGACAATGGAGCTTTTAGTTTTAAATTGCTACATTTAACGATGATTTTCTTATTCTTATATTATTCTCTCTATTGACTGCCTCGTTGGTCTAGTGGTTAGCATGTTCGACTGCGGCCGACGAGGTTCCGGGTTCGAGTCCCGGGTTGGGCCATTGTTAAGCATTGGGGTTTTCTGACTAGATATTCTCAGTACTAGCCCGGAGTTAGGAAGTTGGCGGTGTTTCATCCCGTGCCTCGGTCCCGTTTATTATCACTAACATGATAATAGTCGTTAAAGCCCGCCAACCCGCATTGGAGCAGCGTGGTGGGTCTAAGCTTTATTTCCCACTCTCCTATGAGGGTGGAGGCCTGTGCCCAGCAGTGTTAATGGGCTGTAGTGGTAGGTGGTGGAATATTATTCTCTACAATAACTATAGTCCATATCCATCCATACTAATATCCATACTAATATTATAAATGCGAAAGTGTGTCTGTCTGTCTGTCTGCTACGCTTTCACGGCCCATCTGTTCAACCGATTTTGATGAAATTTGGTACAGGGATAGGTTGTATCCCGGGGAAGGACATAGGCTACTTTTTATTCCGGAAAATTCAAGAGTTCCCGCGGGAATCAAAAAAAATTATCTCTTCCACCAATTTGGATAAAATTAAGTATAAGGATAGTTTGTATCCCGGGGAAGGACATAGGCTACTTTTTATCCCGGAAAATTCAAAATTTCCCGCGGGAATCAAAAAAACTTAATGAACGCGTACGAAGTCGCGGGAATCATCTAGTTATATTATAAACGCGAAAGTTTGGATCGATGGATGTATGTATGGATGGATGGATGTTTGTTACTCAATCACGCCCCAACGGCTGAACGGATCTGGATGAAATTGGCACAGAGGGAGATTATGGTCTGGAATAGCACAAAGGCTACTTTTTATCCCGGAAAATTAAAGTTCCCGAGAGAACCAAAAAACCTCAATCCACGCGGACGAAGTCACGGGCATCAGCTAGTAATTACTTATAGGTGGCACAATACTTTTAGGTTTTTCTGTAAGACAACTGTTTTCTGTCTTATTGCACTGTCGATTTGTAAGTACCTGTGGTATTTTTTTCCGGATACCTAATATATTTCAGTCCAAGGCAGTTTTGTCTCTTGATTCAATTTCTACTATCAAAAAATGTTCATGAACCATATCTCACTCATGAGGTCACACACGTTCATGAGTTCACTAAGGATTCTTAGTAGTGTTTTCAAAGGTGTTTAAAGTCTGCCAATCTGCACTTGGTCGTGGCATGGTGGACTATGGTTTAAGGCTTAAAAAGCCCTACCTTATCGCGAGAAGATTCGTGCACACTAGCAAGACAGCGATAGATAAAAATGATGATGTTACAATATCCATCAAAAACAATTCTGTCCCTCAACTCAATGTGACACTATCCAACAAATTATATCGATTTCCTATCTCGATCCCTCTCATGCGAAAGTGTTAAATTCAACTCAACCAATTACATCCCTTTTAGGCAAATTAACAAGCCGGTTGAAGCTGTGGAAATTCAATCCAACCAAATCCGTATGTAAATGTATTGTAATAGACCAGCCGATATTCCTATTACAATTTCTATGTTGATTAGGCGTGTTAAATTTATGTTCGCTCCTCTTGTTGCTCCAGTATAATTTTGTTTATACGTTTACAGCGCATAGAGGAATAATATGCATATTAGGATAGTTCGATTTAGTTGTGTTTTGAGAGAAAATAGTCGTAAAACTTGATACCATGGAATTGCGGAGTGCCAAAATTACATAGAGAAACTTGGCACTGCAGCTCGATGACGTGCATGATCTCGTAATACTATTACGAGATCATACACGCCATCGAGCTGCAGTGCAGTGCAGTTTCCATAAGGGTACCATATTACGGTAATAGGTACCCTTATGGAAAGCTTCCATATTAACTACTACTACGTTACTTAAAGGTGGAATAATATATTTTTTTTGATCAGCTATTGATTCTACCTTTACAGTAGGTAGGCATTCACTATCGTATATTTTCTCCATGAATGTACAAATAATAAAGCGCCGAAGAAGTGAGTATTTTGATCTCGTTCCTTAATTTAAAGCGAAAATGAAATCCAATATCCCTTCAACTATAATCGTAGCTTAGTGCCGTAGCTGGTTGACTGTCACACTTAAAATAAATTACGGTCCCTCGCACAATTTCACACCCCTTGCAGTCCCACTAATTGAACCAAAATATACTAAAATTTTCTTTGTGTCTAGTGTAATTTTAGCCTCAGATGGGGTCAGCAGACCACCCCTTAACATTTAATGGGGACCTTCGAAAGTCTTAAATCGGAGTCCCTTAATTTAGAAAATATTTAGCATTGCATTCGGATGAGAAATAAATTAGTTCACAGACGTTACTTTCTGGAATTCCGTGACATACAAACAAAATATATTTTGCGTTATTAATAAAGTCACAAGAAAGAAAAAGAAATACTTCCTGAATGAGAAATACTTAGTGGTATTATTCTGAATGAGTATTTTACTTGCATTTATTCAAACAAGTGCAAGTACTAATACATTTCTATGCATGCAAGATTCTGATACTCCATTATGTTGTATACCGTTCACATCATATCGTAACGCAATACAAAATTGACGTGGTAATTTTTGTAAGTAAAATGAAATAACTTGGAAGTTTATAACAATAATATTATGTAGATTCCAATGCAAAAACACGACAAAATAATTAAAATAGTATAGTGGTCAACCGTAACAAAAATACTGTACCCCAGCTTTCTGCTGCAAGAATGATGTTGTTACTGCCTGTTTCATGCAAAGGCCAGGGTTATTAATTTAACAATCAAACTGCACCTTAGTACAGAGAGCCCTGCAGTTATGGACGGTTGTCGATGATATTGTACTTTTCTAAGAGTAGTTAATACATTATCCTACTTTAAGTTTAGCTTATAATCCCATATTTTTAGCTTGTCATGATAACTGAAGGAAAGATACTGAAAAGTCACCGAACTTAAGGTAAAGTACACGTTGAAAGATAATATAAAAATACATGGTATATTATATGGCAGTCATTGATTTACCAGGTATTGGTAAGTCAATGATGGCAATAATCAATTCCTTGATTTGCAACACTAGTTTGATAAAACAAATCATACGATATCGTGTAAACGTACTAGCCTCTTGAAAATGCTATTCTCGACCGCGTATATTATATTCATATTGTCGACGACAATTATGTGCCGCATTATATTCTGCAGCACGTGTCCGGTTGTCGCAGAATTTTCTCATATCATTTAACTTTGAATTAGGGATGTTAAAAGGATCTTCATTCATGCTTAAGTCGGATTTTAAGTTTCTGTCTTGAATGATTTTAACAGCGGTAAATTTAGAACCTTGTTCTCCCGTCAAAAGCGCGGTAAAACTATAATAGGCTTAGTCGCATCATCGATGGTTATCTTTAAAGCCCACTAAAAGAACCACTTTTTTTTTTTTTTAAGCTTATTTTAATCCATAAGAATACTTGTGCTATTCATTTTGATAACCATCGATGATGTAAATTTACCCTTTTAAGACTTCTGTTCTTTGTAATTCATTATGCAAATAACTACTTAGTTTGAAAAGTTTCAAAAATTTTAAGAGAGTCAAAGTTTGTACAAGAACGTAAGGTAGCTTTCACAATACGTAGCATCAAAGCAAATTGTTATTATAATATTTCCAACAAAGAATACGCATACTTTTAAGAATACGCATTCACGTATGGTTTTCCGTCAAAAGTTAGTCGACTTATCGAGTAAAATGCAGGTTTCCGTCACATCCCTTTTAGAGTTTTTAATTAAATGAGTATAATAGCTGTAAGAATGCAACATTTGTCAGTATTTTTTTCTTAAAGTTCTAGGCTTTAATTTGTGTAATAATACCAATAATATTTCACGTTTATCAATTCGAGTTTATAACTCCACCGTCATAATTATAATAGGTATCGTTATGCCTTGTCACATGTCCTTCTGATATCTGTATTTTAAAAGTCTATAAAAGTTAAATAACAAAATTGAGTTAAAAATCGAATACCTTCATATTTATGCAGCTTATTTTAAAATATCACCAGCAACAGTTAATAATATTAGGTATTTCGATATTATCATAGGTACCTAATTAACTACTTATAAATTCTATTCTGTTGGCAGATTATAGTAAAGTAATTGTATTCTTTTCTTGCTAAATTCTATTCTGTTAAATATTCAACCCTTATTTGGTTTCGCCGTACTTGGTTAAAATGTTGAAGACAGTTTTCCGTAGTGGCACATTTCTCGAATACTCGTATCGATTTTATCAATATAATCGATTTGAAGTTGGATTAAAGAGGCGAACCGATAAGCAGTAAAGCGTTTACGATCTTATACTCATGAGTCATACGCGACGCATCAGTGTTAAAGAGCTTATAAACGTGTTGACTGCCGTAAAGTTATACTTTGAGAAAATAGTCAAAGGATTTATAGGAAACTAGATTATGAAAAATCCTTTTGCGACTCTTCAATTTTCCGGGATATAAAGTAGCCTATGTCCTGTTTTGGGACTTAACATAACGCTGTACCGAATGATAAAATCATTGAAAAGATGGGCTGAGAAAGAATAGCAGATAAACAGATAGACGAACACCTTTTGCACTATTAGTATGGATTATTAGGATTATTCTGGAATTCGACAAGAAGTAAGTGCGTTAAGAACATAATCTTTTTATACTTAGGTAAAACTTAAATTAATGGCATCCCAAGAAAACTCCTACCATCATGTAATTAATGGAATGGGGTCACGACCCTCAGTAATGAGGAATACAACTGAGAGAGAGAAAGCATAAATCGATAGGCCTGGTAACTTGTAACGTGTAAGCGCGCAATTACACTTGTAATTTTTTACGAAAGTACCGCATGTAAGTAGGTAACATGCATAACTAACATTTGCACGATACGCGACTTACGAGACTGTATACATTTGGCATGTTACGACTCAAGTGAGTACAACTTACAAATGTAATCCTGTAATCATCGGACGATCACGAGCGAGATGGTAGCCGCTGGACGCAAGCATATTCTGTGGAGATCGTTCGTCCAACAGTGGACGTCTGCCTGCTGCGACGATAACAAGGAGAACACTCGCATAAATATGTTATTTCTCCTACTTGTGATTATGGTTGCATAACAATCAGTAATCACACTATGTATTTTAGTTAGGCATAGAGAATTTTAGTTTTGTTAGTTCATTGTTTTATGTGATGTATGTTTCCAATATAACACTGCGACGCAACAGCCGGACAATACTGTTATACCCATACATACAAAATACTCAAGCTCTATGTACTAAGTACTGGAAAGTGCAAATAACATTTAACCATATTAAAATTTAAGGTCGATTATAAAATATTCTAATCGCTTTATAAAATTAAGGTTAATTCGAGAGCACTGAAGCTAATGATGCACGCAAATCTATATATATATAAAATCGTTAGCTAATCAACGCACAGCCTAAACCGCTGGGGTTAGAAACTTGAAATTTTGACAGTAGGTTCCTTTTGTGACGTAGGCGCTCACTAAGAAAGGATTTTTCAAAATTCCTCCCTTAAGGGGGTGAAATAGGGGGTGAAAGTTTGTATGAAAGTCCGTCATTTCTCAAGTTATATTGATAAAACGTGGTATACGAGTTACTGGTTGAAAATAAAGAAATAGGTGTTTCATAGTTTTTAAAAATTCTACCCCCGAAGGGGTGAAATAGGGGATGAGAGTTTGCATGAAAGTCCTTCATTTCTCAAGATATTCTCAAGTTATATAAACGAAACTTGGTATTTTGGCTTTCGTTCAAAAATAAAGAATTACGTGTGTCACAGTTTTTCAAAATTCAACCCCTAAAGTGGTAAAATAGGGGTTGAAATTTTTTATGAAAGCTATAGCCATGAAACTTGGTTTATGAGCTGCGAGTTGAAAATTAAGAAATACGTATTTCACAATTTTTGAAAATTCAACCCCCAAAGGGGTGAAATGGGGGATGATAGTTGGTATCAAAGGCCTTCATTTCTCAAGGTATTTTACAAGTTATATCAACGAAACTTGGTATTTTTGCTAACGGTAAAAAATAAAGAATTACGTGTGTCACAGTTTTTCGAAAATCAACCCCTAAAGTGGTAAAATAGGGGTTGAAAATTTTTATGAAAGCTATAGCCATGAAACTTGGTATATAAGCTGCGAGTTGAAAATTAAGAAATACGTGTTTCACAGTTTTTGAAAATTCAACCCCCAAAGGGGTGAAATGGGGGATGAAAATTTGTATCAAAGGCCTTCATTTCTCAAAGTATTTTACAAGTTATATCAACAAAGCTTGGTATTTTGTCTAACGGTAGAAAATAAAGAATTACGTGTGTCACAGTTTTTCAAAATTCCACCCCCAAAGGGGTAAAATAGGGGTTGGAAGTTTGTATGGAAGTCCTTCATTTTTCAAGTAATAGCCAAGAAACTTGATATGTGAGCTACCGGTTAAAAAAAAAGAAGTACGTATTTCACAGTTTTTCAAAATTCCACCCCCAACGGGGTAAAATAGGGGTTGAAAATTTGTATGAAAGTTCTTCATTTCTCAAGTTATGGCCATGATACTTGGTATAACAGCTGCGGGTTGAAAATGAAGACATACGTGTTTCACAGTTTTTGAAAATTCGAACCCCAAAGGGGTGAAATAGGGGATGAAATTTGGTATAAAAGGCCTTAATTTCTCAAGATATTTTACAAGTTATTTCAAAGAAACTTGGTATTTTGGCTAAGGGTAAAAAATAAAGAATTACGTGTGTCACAGTTTTTCAAAATTCCACCCACAAAGGGGTAAAAAAGGGGTTGGAAGTTTGTATGAAAGTCCTTCATTTCTCAAGTTATAGCCAAGAAACTTGGTATGTGAGCTACTGGTTAAAAATAAAGAAACACGTGTTTCACAGTTTTTCAAAATTTCACCTTCAAAGGGGTGAAATGGGGGATGAAAGTTGGTATCAAAGGCCTTCATTTTTCAAGGTATTTTACAAGTTATATCAATGAAACTTGGTATTTTGGCTAACGGTAAAAAATAAAGAGTTACGTGTGTCACAGTTTTTCAAAATTCGACCCCCAAAGTGGTAAAATAGGGGTTGAAAATTTTTATGAAAGCTAGAGCCATGAAACTTGGTTTATGAGCTGCGAGTTGAAAATTAAGAAATACGTGTTAAACAGTTTTTGAAAATTTAACCCCCAAAGGGGTGAAATGGGGGATGAAAGTTGCTATCAAAGGCCTTCATTTCTCAAGGTATTTTACAAGTTATATCAACGAAACTTGGTATTTTGGCTAACGGTAAAAAACAAAGAATTACGTGTGTCACAGTTTTTCAAAATTCCACCCCTAAGGGGGTGAAATAGGGGTTGAAAGTTTGTATTAAAGTCCGTCATTTCTCAAGGTATATCCATGAAACTTAGTATATGAGTTATCGGTAAAAAATAAAGAAATACGTGTTTCACAGTTTTTCAAAATTCCACCCCTAAAGGGGTAAAATAGGGGTTGAAAGTTTGTATGAAAGGCCGACGTTTTTCAAGCTATATGGCCGTGAAACTTGATATTTGGGCTACCGGTTTAAATTATGAAATACATAATCCACAGTTTTTATAAATTCTATCCCAAAGGACGTTAAATAGTCCTTCAATCACGCTTAACAGAGCAACGGATCGACGGGTTTTTTTTCATGGGTTCTTTTTATTCCGGAAATTAAGGAATGCCTATGGGAATTAAAAAACTTATGCCACGCGAACGAAGTCGCGGGCGTCCGCTAGTACAATATATATATGGCACCGTAAGATTGCGAAAACCGTTAGATTGTAATCCAACTAGCGATATTGTAAACTGTCGACAGATTACATTATCGTCGATCATATTTCGTTATGTATTAACGAGATGATGTCCGCGACTTCGTCCGCGTGGAATGTGTTTTCTTATTCCCGTGGGAACTCTTTAATTTTCCGGGATAAAAAACCTATGTCCTTCCCCGAGATACAACCTATCCCTGTACCAAATTTCATCGAAATCGGTTGAACAGATGGACCGTGAAAGTGTAGTAGACAGACAGACAGTCACACTTTCGCATTTATAATATTAGTATGGATGAGACCAATTTTCTAGAAAATTTCAAAAACACGATCACTGGCAAGCTCGGAGCAAAGAGACCCCGCGGATGTGGCTCAAGACGTTGCGTGGCCCAGAGACAAGAAGCAGTCGACACAGCCCTTCGAAATGCTTTCCACAAACGGTGAACATCATGAAGGAAGCAAATATATCTCGATCTTCAAAACTGAGAAACTGAAGAAAAGAATGATGCTAAGGATGCCAAATTTTTTGCGTGGCTAAATGTCCTCAAAGCAGAGGGACTGATGTCAGAAGAAGGGAATAATTTTGCCAAGAAAATGGTCTACAACTCCGCGTTAAATAGTCTAGCTGATTCTCTCCGCAAATACTAGCTTGCCTTTGTATCATAGGCTCTTCTAGTTGTTCTGTATTTTGGTGTAACCATGAAAGCGCACATTCGCCAAACCGCGGCGACATGCTGCCGCCATTATGCGTGCGGCCATTGGTGTTCAAATTAAATACATAAAGAAACTATGTTCACGCGTACACGCTCTATGGAGGTTAGCTGGGCGTCATCTGCTGTCTTTATTATCCCGTTCTACTGCAAAACGGGGGTTTTTTTTTTCGTTTAATTAAAACACAGAAAATTATTGCTCAGTAAAAAAAGAACCTTCGTTACGTCAATAAGGTTTGTTAAATTTATTTTTCACTAAAAAAGTGTTTTTTTTTGTGACTCCCTCGAAAACCCTCCCTAAAGTGGTATAATAGTATCTCCTTCTCCGGGACACCACCTGTAATATCTGTACCAAATTACATCAAAATCGGGCGAAAAGATAAAAGCGAATGACTTATTTAAGACTAGATGCTCTGTTTAACAGTAAATCTCGGTTTCACGTTTCAATAAAACAACTTTAGGTTACGGCGAAACAGCGTTATACAAACGTAACCATTCCACGTATCGTCATAAAGGCTATTTTTATTGCTTACAGTTAACATAAACTTCATCCAGTTTCATCCCCTAACGGCTTTAAATGCAATCCAAACGCAGGAGAAGCAGAAATTATATCAGCATTAACTTTCAACGATGCACTCAAGATATTTCCAAGAGAGCCAAAGGAAGTTTAAATGTCGGATTATTTTTATATTAATACGCATTTGGTCTGCTCAATTCTGAGCACAAAGTGAAATCCTTGAAGTTTACCATCAATTCAAGAGACATCGGCGTTGGTACTTGATGAGTGACCGCTAGCTACAAAATTTCTTTCACTGTCGTGCCGTCGGCAAAAACACTGCGAGCTTTTGATTGCATGTTGCATTGTGACTTTCATCATCATCAAAATCATCACCATCCATTAGCCTGTGTGATTAGTGTAGTGAGTTAGTAGTAGTAGTGGCTGGACTAGGGTTGCCAACCGTATACTATAATATATAGTATTGTACTGTATTTCGGGTCTGCGTACTATATACTGTTGAAGAAGTACATAGTACGCAAAAATACTATATTTTAAAAAACGAGCTTTTGATTTACATTAATTTAAAATTGAATGTGATAAAGCTTAGGACACTTATTTATAGACAAAAAAATTTGAAAAATGCAGAAAGTGCAAATAAATATAGTTTTTCCAATAAAAATAAGTCTACTTCATCTCGTTCGTAATAATATTCGTCTGCTTTGCGTTTTCCATAAAATACTATTTTTTTTTCAGTGTTATATATTTTTTTATAGCTTAGTCTGAAAAATATTATATTTCGCTGCAGAAATGTTAGCAACCCTAGGCTGGACTGACATTTTCAACGTCTTTCTTCCCTGAAGAGACTTCAGTCGCACCACCTTCTTTAGATCATCGCTTAAGAGAACTGGAGATCATCTTACTCTAACTGGCACCTGGTCTACACACCGAAATACGTATGCCCCATAAGCCCTACTGCGACATAAGCGACAGATATAATCTACTGAGACTTCACCTTGTTGATCCCATGCATGTAAGCATAACGGATTTAAAGGTTTTTAATTGCATTTGCTGAAAACTTAAAAATTAAAAAATATAACTAGTATATCCAAACAAGGTCCAGCAGAAAATCAAACCTTTTTTCGTGAATATTAAAAAAATTTCAATGTTTCATAAGAAATGAATTTGGTACAGTGTGAATATACTTAGGTTATTTAAAACCCTTAATCCAATAAGATATTCCTCAATATCGAGCAGAAAGCTATAAGAACTGAGCAATAGAACACCGTACAAATAGATAATTTATATTCGGAAGCCGTATCTTTGACCGTACACTCGTTTCACTTATTTCAGCATTGGACCCCACTAATTTTGTTTACTTATTCATTAAAATGGAGAGCCATTTGCAGAATGTTTTCTTCATTAGATTTTTATCGGTAAAGGAAAAGCTATTTATTTTGAGCTTTCAATGCTGCTTAATTCTAAAACTTCTCAGTTTTCTTCTTCATTGTGATGCTTGATCCTCCTGTCAAACAGATATCGAAGCTTACTCGCATACGCATTCACTTAATACTATAGTGTCCAATTTTCATACCCAGAATTAAGGGCAATCCCAGTCAAATACAAGTCCTTTTTTATTCAGCTCTCATCTAAATTAGATAATATGTTTATTCTTTGATGACACTTAGAATTAGAACACTCATAAAAACAGAATGGGAATTTTGTTGCTTAAAACTTTGATGGTATTTATTTTGTTAGCTTTTTTAAGTATATTAATTAGTAAAGTACTTAATTTTAAATTTATAGCTCTCATAGTTTACTTTTAAAATAACCATGATGCAGATAAATAGACAGACAAATCAACTGAACCAAATTATAATTTATCTTGTGTTACTAAGTAGGTAATCCTACACATGAATACAGTGTAAAAAGAGCTTTACACTTGCACTGTTTGTTTTTTCAGGGCACACAAAAGAGATTCCTCCCCGATTCCGAAATCTAATATTCCCTATCAAATAACCTGAAACACGGAAATGTGTATGTAAAACGGAAAAAGATGAAGAATATTGTCCGTGAACGTGGCATACAAGATTCTTCAATATTCCCAGATTTACGTACACCCGACCAAAGAGAGCACAAATTTAGTCGCTCTTATTAACTAAATCATAGAGGCTACAATGGAGAAGTTACAGGCGAAACTTTTTTTGTCTATTGTTCAAAATGCAACGGCCGATCTGGTTTGACTGACTGCCGAATCGCATCTTGAATTATTCATCTAGTTACTTCCAAAACTTTGTTCAATTCCGGCACCCCTTAGAATTTGCTTTGTTTTATAGTTCAGGTTATACCATCCTTCAGTTTGTTTTATGTTAGCTTTGTTCTTAACTTAAGGTAGTGTGCCTACGTCATTTTATTCCATGGGTCTTTGTTACAGGGCAAGTCTATATCCAAAGAATACAGGTATTGCATCTTTTATCAAAATATATTGGGAATTTATAGAGAACTCTACTGTATATGAGTGAATGAATGAATGAATAGAGGTTTATTAATTGATTTCATACAAAGTAAAGTATTAGTTACACATCATTAATGATAAAATTAGATATTTTTTAAATAATTATGATGAATAAAAAAAAACTAAGTAAGAACTATACTATAATACTTATACTATAACTATATTATGATGCCCGCGACTTCGCCCGCGTGGATTAAGTTTTTTCAATTCCAGGGGGAACTCGTTAATTTCTGGGATAAAAAGTAGCCTATGTCCTTCCAGTATACAAACTATCCCTGTACCAAATTTCATCAAAATTGGTTGAACGGATTGGGCGTGAAAGCGTAGCAGACGTCTGTCTGCTACGCTTTCGCATTTATAATATTAGTATGGATAGTGTCACTATACTGATGATATTAAGTATAAAATACTGACTGATTTAGGTCTTACTAGCGGCCGAACACAGAAACTATCAAGAATTGAACGAAGCAGTAAGTCTGTGTGTCTAGAACTGATATTTTTTCATTGAATAAAATCATTGAGGACACTCTGTACTTTAAATATAAAAATAGGTTCCAATTTTCAGTCATGAGATTAGAATAAAAATTTAATCAAAGAATCAAAAAAGAGAATAGAAACGGGTGGCAGTGACTAATTCACTTAATCTAATTCACTAACAGACAGGGTTCCCGCCAGTCCAGCCAATAAGTCAGGTCGCAAACGTGCCCTGCAACATCCGTTACCCATTCGCCGACGCACAAATCGGTTCGTTTGCGAAGACAAATGAGCCCGTCTACTCGACTGCATACACTCCATTTTCCAAAATTCGGTCCTAAAAGTGTTTAATTTCGACGGTGAGCGCTAATGGAACACGCTTTCGCTTCCATACTTTTTCATTTCTTCGGCTGAAATTTTTCCAAACGATTCAATAATAAGAAATCTATCGTATCGTATTTAGTTATTATAAATCTGCTAGATCATTTAAAAAAAAAATCTAGTAGCGTTTTTAAAGCTTGGTCAATTTTCAACGTATCGAGTGTGAACTTCACAAGTTTGTTGAAGGATAAAATTAACATTGATTAAAGTTCACAACATCATATTCGGATATTTTGATGATAATAATAGGTTCCTGAGATTCTTGAAGTAAGAAAAAATGTATCACAAATTAAAAATTATAATGAACTCCATTTAGAGAATAAATTAAAACCCAAAATATTTATTACAAATGCAACACCGCGAAGTGTTATTAGAAACCAAAAAAGTCCCGTCTCGACTTAAATTATAAGACGTCTGTTGTTATCGCCTTCTAATACTTTTTTGATCGTTAAGTTTGCCATGAAGCTACCACGTAGTTCCGAAGTGTTATCGGTGATATTTATCTTAATTACAAAGTTAAATACGTAATTAAGATTCAAAACGTTGCTTTAACGAAGCGCCTTGTGATGCCACCGTCGGCGTTAAATATTGCTAACAGAATTCCTTACCATCGTGTCGGGTGCAATCTTTAATCAAACAATGGACATAACACGAATCGCGCTATGGTAAAATTCTCATCTCTTCTCTTGTTTTGGTGTACAGACAGCGAAAATCATTCGGTGCACCTTCAAAATCTGAACACAATACACATATAAAACTTGTATATAATTTTAACTAAGTGAACATCACCAGCAGGTTTTTTTTTTTTTTTTTTTAATTTATCGATCAAAACAAACTTTACAAGGTGACTCTGTTGATGATTGTTCTTAGCAAAGAACAACAAAAAATTCTTTCCAAAAAACCGACGTCCAAAGCCACTGTAAAGTAAAAAATAAATTTGATTTCTACCCTGAAAGTTGAGCCTGATGCGTCAACTTTGCTTAACCTTGTTATACCCTTTACAGTGGCTTTGAAGAATTTTTATTGTTAACTTTTTAGTATCAGGGTTGAGGATTTGGAGTCAGAATGTTTTATGGGACCACCTCGAAAGCTTCCTCTAACGACAGATAGATATAGATATACTGATAGAACGACTATAAATTCAAATCGATTCAGAAACCACGGAGATATGCACCGACATACATTTTAAAAAAATACGCGCCGAATTGAGAACCTCCTCCTTTTTTGGAAGTCGGTTAAATATAGGGGAATGACATCAAACTTTAGGGCAATAATATAGTGATGAATTCTTTACTTTTAATGTTTAGTTTTTAATGTAGACTTTAATATTTTGTAAATAATATTATCAGGTATCAATCTCAACGATACATTAACTATTAGCAATATTGGAACGTACCTATGTAATTCTCTACCGAAATTTAAATGATTTCAAACTAGATTAGGTTTTATTTCAATTCCGGGGGAACACTTTGACATCCCGGAATAAAAGATATCTAATATCCGTCTCCAGCATCTTTATGCCTTTCTTCAAAATCAGATTAGCATTTGAGCCGTGAAAAGGTATCCATCAGACTAAGTTATTTTCAAAATAATATTAGTAGATACGCTGTTGATACGGTCATTTACCTAGTTGAATACCAGAAATTCAGGGTAGGATCCCATAAATCTGTGGCTGACTGTATAAAAGTTTTAAAACAAGGTGACAAGGTGCCGGCATCTCATAAATGTTGTGGCATTAAGAATAAACTTTTTGAGCTGACGAAATTCGTGTCGCAGGCGGCACTTCTACGCTTTAGGGCAGACACTGCTTTGAATTCCAGGATCATAGACAAAAAATACAAAAGCGGCATCGACGATCATTTTGGCTCGACTAGACTCAGGAAATATTCCTGTATAATAATCGTGCTACGACAAAGATTACACTATTTTTGCAGAAGATACTTATACTTTCAGACCAATTAGCTAATCAACAAGCAAATTTACAGCACACACCTACCTAATACCTTTTTTTTATTAATTTTTTTTATTATCAAAATAAAAATAGTTACAATTTTGGTGGGAAGCACTGCAAACCTACTGTACTAGACGATGCCCGCGACTTCGTGCGCGTGGATTAAGGTTTTTTGATTCCATACGCAGGAACTCATAAATTTTTAGGGATAAAAAGAGGCCTATGTCCTTCCCCGGAATACAACCTATCCCTGTACCAAGGTTCATCAAAATCGGTTGAACAGATATATTTTTTTATCCCCGTGGGAACTCTTGAATTTTCCGGGATAAAATCTAGCCTGAGTCATTCCCCGGGATACAAACTATCCCTGCACCAAATTTCATAAAAATTTGTTGAACAGATGGGCAGTGAAAGCGTAGCAGACAGACACACTTTCGCATTTATAATATAGTAAGGTTACTTTTATTGAACGCCACAAAATAAGAAAATCCTTGATCTTGAGTTTACTTAAATAATAATTTAACAAATAGGAAATAGACGGGAAGACTACCAAACAAAAGACATGTATATTATAAAAACGGAAAAGGTAAAGAAATAAATAAGACAATTTATTTTTAATTGAGTCTCATTTATATTCGTATTTTCTGCTATTTATGCACAAACCTAGACTCCAGAGCACCGACGCTTTCAAGTGCAAGATAAACTTGAACCGCTTGTTTCTCCCGATATCTTTATTGCAGGATACGGCACTGAGGAACAATGCCTTGAAATTAAATACCCATTTAATGGAAATAAGATTAAAGATGCACCCACACACTAAAAAATACAGCACGTGACACGTTCTGTAGCAGCTCAGCTAGCCGTAGCTCGTTGCAACTTATAAGATACGCCGGGCGTTCCCCCCACCCCCCCAAACGTCTCCCCAACCGCAGTTTTTTGTAATTTTCTCAAAAAATATAAGTGCTAGAAAAAACTTTGTATGGCGAAAATTATCTTCATTAAATTATCTACAAAATAATATTTTAGTTCATTTCGATAAGACTAATAGTTTCAGAGATATGTTAACCCTTTGTGCATGAAAAGAAAATAATTTGCATGTATGGCTTTTTGTAATGTAGTTTCTTGTGATTTCCATAAAAACTGACAGAGCTACAAAAATGTTGTCTGAAGCAAAATGAAAGGTTTTTAAATTAGCTATAAAATGATATTTAGTTTATTTTGATAAGAGTAATAGTTTTGGAGATATGCCTACCTATTGTGTAAGTTAAAGAAAATAATATGCAAATACCGTGTACGTTGTTTTTAATTTTCGAAAAAAAATAACAGAGTTAGAAAAAACTGATTGAAGCAGTAAGAAACATAGTTAAATTACCTACAAAATAGTATTTAGTTCATTTTGATAGCACTAATAATTTCGGAAATATACCTGTCATAGTTATGTGAAAGCAATATTTTTCAAAATTTTATATGTTTTCTGTTATTTCTAGAAAACTATTAGAGCTAGGCAAAAAACTCCCAGAAGAAAAAAAAAACACCATTTAACCACTTACTAAAAAAAAATAGTTAATAAAGATAGGACTAATAATTTCGAGTGAGTAATATAAGTGAACGAAAAAAAATAAAAAAATTGCTAGAATCCTATGTTATTTGCAATTTCCACAAAAACTATTAGAGCTAGAAAAAATCCTCGGAAGATTAATTAATTTCACTTAATTACCCACAAAAAAGTCTTATGGTGAATTTAGATAGGACCAATAGTAGAGAAATATGGCAACTTATATTCCAAGTTTTTTTGTCTTTTTTCAACAACCGTGGTTATATTTTTGAATTTTCACAGAAACTAATAGAACTAGGAAAAAAAACATAAGTAGCAAAAATAAACTTAATTAAATTATCTTCAAAATAGTTTTTAGTTTATTTTGATAGAACTAATAGTTTCGGAAATATGTCTGCCTAACTGGAATAAAAAACTAAACCTTTGTAAAATCCGTAAATGTTTATTGTAATTTCAAGAAAAAGTATAAGAGTTAGGAAAAAGCTGTCAGGACTTAGTACAAAGATTATTAATTTACCTATAAAATAGTGTTTAGTTTATTTTGATAGGACAAATAGTTTTCGAAATATACCTTTGTAAAAACTGGTGGTAGTCATGTAGACTTAGCATAATACTACATAATAAATAGAAATTAACCCATAAATGTAACATATTTTTATTACATCCCCTCCTCCCACGACCCCCCTCCCCCCTTCATAACCCTCTCCACCTCCCACAGCCCCCCTCTCACCCTCCACAACCCCTTGCCCTCCATCACCCACAAACCCCTCCTCCCTCCAACAACGACGAAGCGTGGTGTTGTTTTTTTAGATAGATAGATAAAGATATCATGATTATTACTATTAGTTTATTGTATTATATTATAGCATCGATGATTTTCAAATAAAATGTCATGCACATTTTCGATGGTAATATTTCCGAAAGTATTAAGTCTATTGGAATGAAATAAAAATCATTTTGTAGACGATTTTATGAACTTTCATTTTGTTCTTGTGGTTTTTTTCCTAGCTCTTATACTTTTCGTGTAAATCACAAGAAAATTAAACAATTTTTCAAAAAAACTAAAAATACGCAAAATAAGCCGGCATATTTCCAAAACTATTTGTCTTATCATAATGATTTAAATGCCATTTGGTAGATTATTTAATGTAAAATATTTTCGTCATAGATTGTTTTTTTCTAGCACTAATATTTTTTGAGAAAATTACAAAAAACTGAGGTTGGGGAGACGTTTGGAGGGGTGGGGGGGAACGCCCGCGGCCTAGGGGGGGGGAATTTTTAAGAGGTTCTTCTCAGACCCCAAGGAACACCTGTGCCAAAAATCAGCTTTACATTTTTTATTTTAGAGTTCCCATACAAAGCTTGCTTAAGTAGCCTGAGCTAGTTGTCGCAACTAGGCCACGCGTTACTCAAAATATTTTTATACGACTGCCTGAAAAAAGGAGTATATTGTTTTCAGGGTTCATGTATGTATGTATATTTGTATGTATGTGAGTTTGTATATTCCACCATAACTTCTATACGCCTGAACCGATTTTGATAAATGAGGTATCGTTAAAATCCCTAGCTTATTCCGGGTGACATATGCTAGTAAAATTTAAAAAAAATTGATGGGGTGACTATGGTTCCGCATTAAAGACTAAAGTTGAAAAACAATATTCGAAAATAAGATTTACTATATAATCATCATCTAGAAAATGATAAGTAGATTCCAAAAATATATAACACTATAGTTCAATATCCAGTGATTCACAAAAAAATATCATTTAATAAAAATGTGAATAAGATTCCAAAAGTAATTAATGACTGTGGTATCGTTACGTAGTAGCAGTGGTACTTCCATTCGAGGGGGATTTTTTACTACACGACTGCCCAAAAAAGGAGTGTTATGTTTTCAGGGTTCGTGTATGTATATGTGTCTACGGCAGAGCAGTCGTATTTTTTAATAATTTTAATTAGGTATATTCACTTGTTTTTTAGAGCGATTGTTGAATAGATGATTTCCCAAAAGTCATATTATCCATGTCCCCTGTTAGTTTTATGTTGAATAACCATTTTAATATGTTGTATACTGTGGTTTTTAGATAAAATAACCAAGGAAAATCTAAAATCATAGAACGAAAGGAAAAACTACAATAATCAATTATCTCGAAAAGCTTGGCCTTCCTTTCAATTAACTAGTGCGTACAAAGTACAGACATGAATTGTATTTATGTAGTATGTATCTACTCATGTGTAAAAGTGACTACGGTATCATGTCTAACAATTTATATTGAACTAGCTGATGCCCGCGACTTCGTCCGCGTGAAATAAGTTTTTAATAAAAAAAGAAATAATTCCCACGGGAACTCCCTAATTTTTCGGGTTAATATATAGCCTATGACACTCACAATTAATAATGTGGCTTTCTATTGGTACCAGAATTTTCAAAATCGGTTCAGTGGATCCAGAGATTACCCCCTACAACGTCACAAACTCACAAACTTTACCCCTTTATAATATTAGTATAAATATAGTATAGACTAGCAAACCCGGCGAACTCCGTTTCGCCACCAGATGGCTTTCCCGCTAAAAAGACTTTCCCGCTTTTCTGTTGAATTTTTTCCTGAATTTTCTTTGCTATAAACCTCACGGAGCCCGAGACCTTTCCAACGAATGCAAAACCGTGGAAATCGGTTCGTGCGTTCTGGAGTTATAGCGTCAGGAAGGAAAACCCGACTTATTTTTATATAGTAGAGATGACCCAGGAAAACCTAAAATTATAGAACGAAAGGAAAAACTACAATGATTAATTATCACGAAAAGCTTGGCGATTCGCTTCTTCAAGTTGAAACACGTCTAGCTTGGTCATCCTTTTTTTTGTATCAAATCCTTTGGCTAACATTTAACGTAGGTATACCTAGTTAGTGCGTACAAGTAGGACTAACATGAATTTTTGGCCTGTTCCACTAGTACCTACCAACGTATCCCCCCTGGGGCTATGTACTCATGTGTAAAAGTGACTAGAGTATCATGTCTAACAATTTATATTGAATACAGTCATCGCAATAAGCGGCTTGGCTCGCAGCACGGATCGTAAATTCATCGGCAAATGTTTGTTTTTCACGCAAAACGCCTGCGCTTTTTAGGGAGAAAAAGTGGTTGGTTAGTATGGAATGGTTCTTTTTTTAAATTATGCAATAAACGAAGCCTATATTAAAAACATTATTTCTAAAAAATAACCATCAACATTAATTGAGAGCACAGGCTATGAACAATTCAAATCAAAATCTATTTACTCAAGTTCCAGTAACAGTAAAAATAGTATATAACGTAGGTAGGTAGGTTATAGGTAGGTACGCCTTGATAACTGCATGAGTGCATAACTGTGTTGCATTCAAATTAATTAGGAATTCCATATTATAATTGGAACACTTGCATTTCAGAGCGAGACTAAGGCCTTAAGAGAGAAAAAAAGTTATAAAAAAACAATTAAATACAAAAAAGTGTATGTGTGCTGTGTGCAATTCACACGCGGAAGAAGTGAAACTTCAGAAAAATATATAAATATAGCTTGTATTCTATCTCATTCTCTCGCAGGCTAAATCCTATTATGAATATGTTTGTCTCCTTTTAGTGTCCCTTTTTCGTTTCATCGAATTTCCCAATCATAACGATTCTAAAAAAGCTTCACTTCAATAATTGTAAATAATGTCTATATATTATTATAGATACAAATGCAATCAACTTATAACTAAAATTAAAGGTTTATTTTGGTATGGAAGAAAATGAAGTTGTCCATACTTTTCATCCCTTGAAAATCAGACGCAGTGTATAAATCTTAACTTTTGTAGCTATCTGGGAGAATAAAATTGTTGTAGTTCACACATACCCACGTATCAATAAAAACATAGGTATATATCGGTAGTGATTTGCAAAACTACACTGATTTATGTGTCTGGCTTTGCGTGTTAACGTATTTTACTGTCTTTGAGAACATGCTAGACTTGGCTGCGTCCCTATAGGCTTGTTCTAGGCATCACATGAGTGTGGTTTCATGTAAGATTTACGATTACCATGGAAATACAATATCAACAACTTTTGAGCATATTTATGTATAACTAGCTGATGCCCGCGACTTCCGGGATAAAAAGTAGCCTATGTCCTTCCCCGGGATACAAACAATCCCTATACCAAATTTCATAAAAATCGGTTGAACAGATTGGCCGTGAAAGCGTAGCAGACGGACAGGCACACACTTTCGTATTTATAATATTAGTATGGAATTAGCAGTAGATACTACTAAAATTTTCCTATTTACTTAAACCTAACCACCGTTCCTTAACAACTGTATAAAATCCGTAACTTTGTGCACGCAGGTTATATTAGGTTTCTAGCCAATCGGCCTTTTCCTAAACTTGTAAAATCTTCATGCTATCCCAAAATATGATTCTCTACTTTACTTTCTACGTATCTAGTTCGAAGCCACACAAAATATTAATTCAATTTGGTCACTTTTATCAATCTAACATCAGATTTTTCCGTAGTGTCCCAGCAACCATCATTTCATCCAAATGTCCTACATACCACAGACTTAATATTCATTCGTCGACTAATAAGATTCCGATATATAAATATGCGGGTCCCACTATTATTGACAGCTAACTATATGTCCAAATAACTATTAAACCCGTTTAATTCCGCAGTAAATCTTTGTTAACACAACACACTTCGGTTTTTCAATAAAATTTATGTTGCATGCAATTCACATTGCGACATTTCAATTCGGTTTGAGTTTAAATTACTTGATGTTGTGTTTGTTGTTTGTAGTGTTTTAAGTTTTTATTGTGTTTGTGTGCGCTGTACTGGTAATAAGATAAGTTATGGTGTCATTGTTGAAAGCCTGAAAGAACCTGCGAGAATTGCAAAATATACAAACAATTATTTTATTAATTGAAGAAAAAAAATCATATTTATTTAGAACTAGCGAATGCCTGCGACTTTGTCTGCGTGGTTTGAGGTTTTTTGGTTCCCGCGGGAACTCTTTATAAATTTTCCGGGGTAAAAAGTAGCCTATGTGCTATTCCAGACTATAATCTATCTCTGTGCCAAATTTCAGCCAGATCCGTTCAGCCGTTGGGGCGTGATTGAGTAACAAACATCCATACATCCATACATACATCTATACATTCATCCAAACTTTCGCATTTATAATATTAGTAAGACTAGCTGATGCCCGCGACTTCGTCCGCGTGGGTAGCGGTTTTTTTGGTTCCCGCAGGAACCTATTTAGCTATTTCGCTATTCCAGACTATAATCTATTTCTGTGCCAAATTTCATCCAGATCCGTTCAGCCGTTCCGGCGTGATTGAGTAATTAACTTCCATCCATACCTACATCCATCCAAACTTTCACATTTATAATATTAGTATAGATTAAAATTGGAATAGGTAATAGGTAATGTGAATGATTAGCACATTTTCTACAGCAGGCCGCTATCTTCCTAAACTGTATTTAAAATAATAAAAACCGGCCAAGTGCGAGTCGGACTCGCGCACCGAGGGTTCCGTACAAACCTGTAGATATATAAGTAAAAGTTATAGTTTTTTTATTCCACTTATCTATTTTAATTTCTATTTACCTCTACGCGTTCATGCGGAAAGGGGTAGTAAATTTAAAATCATTAAAAATATTTTTATTATATGATGTAACAAAAAATTTATGCTTTTCGCAATTTTTCCTTTATCAGTGCTATAAGACGTTGCTTCGTACCAAATTTCAAGATTCTGAGTTCACGGGAAGTACCCTGACTGCCTCGTTGGTCAAGTGGTTAGCATAGTTGACTGTGGATCATCGAGGTCCTGGGTTCGATTCCCGGTCGGGCATAAAAGTTAGGTATTGGGTTTTTCAATTAAGAAATTCTCAGTGTCAGCCCGGAGTTGGAAGTTGGTGGTGTTTCGCCCCCGTGCCTCGGAGACACGTTAAGCCGTCGGTCCCGGTTATTATCACTAACATGATAATAATCGTTAAAGCCCGCCAACCCGCATTGGAGCAGCGTGGTGGGTCTAAGCTCTAATTCCCGCTCTCCTGTGAGAGTGGAGGCCTGTGCCCAGCAGTGGGACGTTAATAGGCTGTAGTGATGATGATGATGATGATGACCCTGTAGGTTTTGATTCCCTTGCGAGTGTCGAAAATTTGCATAAAAATATTTTTATTATAAATGATTTAACTAAAAATTTATGTTTTTCGCAATTCTTCCTATATCTGTGCCATAAGACGTTGCTTCGTACCAAGTTTCAAGATTCTGAGTTCACGGGAAGTACCCTGTAGGTTTTGATTCCCTTGCGAGTGCAAGAAAATTCGAAAATTTGACGCATAAACGGCTGTATCTTTTGATTGTGTTGGCTTTGAAGTTTGATTTATTCACAGCTCCAAGGGACAGTAGACTTGAGTATTTGATATGAATTTCAGCTGGATACCTCCATGCGTTCCTGAGAAAAAGGGTCTTGACACACAGACGGACGGACAACGAAGTGATCCTTTAAGGGTTCCGTTTTTTCCTTTTGAGGTACGGAACCCTAAAAATCTACCAAAAATGTTTTAACGGTCGATATTTTCAACCAATTTTGATGGTACAGAGTTACAGACATAGGTTTTATATATCCCGAGGAAGTTCATAGGCTACTTTTTATCCCGGAAAATTAAAGAGTTCCCGCGGGAATTAAAGAACTTAATCCACGTGAGCGACGTCGCGGACCTTTAGTTATTATTATATTTTTGTTAATTGTAATTTTAAATTTGTATCAGAAACATTACAAAATCAAACAGCGGCGCTTGCCGAAATACCATTTCGTGCATACCTGTACTTTGGCAATGTCCCAACCGTAGTGTCGGATGCACTCACTTGCTACTATTGATATTTATCTCCCTTATTTATTATTACGTAGTACGTACATATCTAAAGGCTTTCAAACAATTCGTTCCATGTATTCAATGCTATATATTCTCAACATAGACGGCCATTTTTCAAGTGTATTTGATTCAGAAGCCTGTTTATTTAATGTGTTCGTATGTTCACTGTGGTTCACATTATTAAACTCTATTAGCCGGTTTCTGAATTGAGAATTTCATGTTGAGTCTGTGTTAAAGACTACTTAAGGACTAATTAAGCAAATTTTTGTTTCTGAATTTATATAAATGTGAAAGTACCTAGGTACGTGTTTGTTTGTTGGTTTGATGCTTTGTTTGTCCTTCAATAACGCCGTAGCGGAGCAACGGATCGACGTGCATGCGTTTTTGGCATGCATATGTTTGATGAACTGGAGAGTGACATAGGCTTTTTATCACGGTAAATTAAGGAGTTCCCGCGAGAATCAAAAAAACTTAAACCACGCAGACAAAGTCGCGGGCATCAGCTAGTCATTTGCATAATTTTATCTCGATTTTAACAATTACCATCTCCATGCGTCCATACGTTTGTTTAGACTTTTTGTCATCATAATTATTTTATTTTTAGCTTCAATAGAACTAAAGCTTTACTCAACGTATAATATAAATTCACTGTAGGTAGTAGCCCCTATAAGAATAAAATATTGTACTGTAAGCACAAATGGATCAGTCACGGTGTCAGTACGAATCTGTTTGATCATTTACACTATAAATTATATTTTGTTATATTTATCGATATTTTTTAGTGCTGGCTTCTTTTTTTTTCAACTTAAAGCTTTGACTCCGAGTTATTTGATGCATCTATCATTTCCATTGCAAAATTTTGGTAATAATTGTCACATATTTAACTGCTAGAAGATGCCCGCGACTTCGCCCGCTTAGATAAAAGTATTTGTAGATAAAAGCAGGAACTCCTTAATTTTCCGGGATAAAAGTAGCCTATGTGCCTATGCCCCGGGATACAAACTATACCTACACCAAACATTAAAATCAGTTGAATAGATAGGCCGTGAAAGTGTAGCAGACAGACAGACACACTTTCGCATTTATAATATAAGTATGGATTCTTGGATTATAGGGAGTCGGTAATGTGTTAAACTTTTATGTTATGAACAGATTTGGCTTGTTCATCTCTGTTTATAGCATCTTCGATTACAACATCTTGTGATCATCGATAAGAAACTGGGGCGACCCTATTGCTTTCAGTGATCCATCATGAACATTCGTTCGTGTTAATTTGATTAGTTCCCGCCAGCTCCAATCACAGGAGTGACGAGTGAGGGGGTCATCGGGTTCTTTAAATTTTTTTAATTTACGACTTTTAAATTTGACCAGTTTAAATTTAAATTAAAGCCAACTGGTCTCTGACATCTACGGGCGATTTATTTTAAATTTTATTCAATTAAGTAGCTGACTTGTCGTGGAGGTTAATGTAAAATTTCAAGTGTTTATGTCACCGTAAGATTGTAAATACCGTAAGATTGTAATCTAACGCTTTTTTTTCGATAGATAGTAAACAGTCGAAAGATTGTGAACCGTTCAATGTTTTAAGTGTCAATTTTTGAAATATTCATTGTATTTACGTTTTCTTGTCTCTTTCTTGTAGGTTAGGTTAGGGTTCTACATAAATAATCAGGTAGGGCACTTAGTTTCTTTCGGGTTAATAAACCTAACAGATTACAATCTACCGAAAAATAATCCGTTATATTGAATCATTCGACAGTTTACAATTTCGCGAGTTAGATTATAATCTAACGGTTTTTACATGTCTTACGGTGACATTTACACAAGCGAATTGAGCCTTAGGTAGGTAAGTTTGATGTTTCAGTTAGTTTCTCCTTTATTATAAAACATTTTTTTATGGTTTTGTATTATTCCAAAACGTGCACTTTTTGTAACGTTTGGCATTAATACTTAGAACAATGTTTACATTTTTGTTTTTGTGTTGTTTTTATGACTTAACAAACGTGATTTTAATGCTTTAAGCTTTTTTTGAAATCTTTTAAATTATTAGGTAGCTAAATTAAAGTTAATTAATAATGAATAATGATTAAAGTAATTAGTTTTAATTACCTACTTAATTTCATGGCAGTCGTGTCCTTGTAGTAAGAATAAATTTCTATTTATTCTTATAGCTTCTGCAAGTGATTTTACTTTCGCTTATTATACTTTAATGTGAAACTCCACGAGATTCTTTTTCCCACTCACACTAAAAGAAACAAAGATAAAATACGACTGGCGCATTAATATATTTATGGTGTCTGTTAGGCAGGTAATGGGATGAAAACACCGCAAGAATGTTGCCAGCCACAGATGAGATGAACACAAATAAAAATAATACAATTGGGGGTCCTTCCCTTGTTTGAAAGAGCTTCCTGCATAAAATAGGAGCGCGAACGACACATTGCATCGATTCCTGAGGAAATAAATTAGATTTTTGCTGCTTTTGTTGCAAACGCACAGAAAATACATTGCCTTTTTCTGGAATTGTTTGTTACCTTGCTCGACTTTCTTGGTATTATAATAATTTATTTTCATAATACTGTGCAATACATTCTAGTGTAAACTAAGATAAGTCAATGGATCAATTCTTAGATATAATTTTATATAAACATAATGTTACTCATATTAGCCTTACTCATAGGCTAGATCGTAACTAGTAGGTAGTTGTTGTTAGAACTTTAAGATAAAAAAACAATATTATATAACATTAATACAATTAATTTGATAACCAATCGTATTCAATTAAAACGTTGCTTCCATTTAGTGCTCAAATCTGGCTATAGTATTAAAAATTAAAAAAAAATTACAAGAAATCCAATAACTTAACCCTGATCAAAAATAAATACAATCTGAGCATTTTTTTTTATTATAAAAATAAATTAAGAATTGCAAACTTCAGCAGAATAAACATTCTTCATAACATATTATCTTCACACGCATCGATACGCAGCATTTATTACGGCGTCATATTCCAAACACAATTTTCTTTCACTTTGAAACTTCACATTCTTAACTTATTAAGCTTAAGGTTTAAATTCGTGTATTTATATAATTCGGGGTGCAGTTTTATGGTGGTTTTTGGAAGTCTAGAGCGTTTCTATCACGTCAAAACAAGGGCCGAGGATGGAATGTATTGCAGTCGGCAATCTTAATGCCCTTTCCACAATATATTTAGTGACGCCCTCCGATATGAATAATGTGTCATACGATCTCGCCCTTTTATCTACGGGAAACTTAGATTTTAGGAAAGGTTCGCGTTGGGGGAAAACACTGTTCGTATTACGAGTACAACGAGAGTAGATAAATGATAAGGCATCATTTGTTGTTTTGATGTATGGTTGAATACTATGAAATGATTGTAGTACCTACTTTTGGATTTGGAACGTGTATTTTTTTAATGTTGAAGTTTCTTAACATGTTTTATTACTTTCTTTATTTATTAATGCACCTCTTGACAATACAACAATCTTTTTACACCAATTGACAATATTTTTAAGCTGCAAGAAATGCAAAGTTTTTATTACTACTGGTTTAAATGAATGCATTCCCTAGAATGAGCAGAACTCTCTCACTTCTCTACTCTGTACTTTACCAGTAGGGCTAGCATGTGCACAACGAGTAAAATGATGTCTACCCGTTATCTCTATTTATCTGCCGAAGCTAACATGGTTACTTGTCTCGTTACGTCAAAAGTAGAGATAAAAGTAATATTTCTTATCTGTAGTAGGTTTTCTTATGTAATTTTTTCTCGTAATATAGGTACAGGATTTTGTGCATGTGCAACGAAAAATTATCCAGCAACGACAACATCTCTCTGTCTCGTCGCGAGATATCTCGTTGTGCGCATGCTAAGCCTGCTGGTACTTTATAACTATTTATTTCTGTATTTACTAAGGTATCTTTAAGTTAACATTTTATTATATGGCGATACGACTGAGGAAAATCTCGGGCTATTTCCTTAGGAGTACTAAATAGTAGATTATTCACCACGGGGGTAATGCGATGTATTATGTCACGGGCGCCGGGATAAATCCCAAGCGGAACGAGGGATTTTAGAGTAACTCCCGAGCGTAGCGAGGGTGTTGCATCTAGAATCCTAAGAGTAGCGCGGGAATTAGGGGCGCCCAAGATTAATACAGCATTACCCCTACGGTGAATACTCTACTTTTCACACCTCGCGATACAACCACTTCTTTCAGCTGGCGTGGCCTACTCGATTTGACAAAGAAATGTCGTCAGTGCGAATCTAGTGGGCCACGGCTTCGGTTTTCGAAAATCGAGTTGGCCGCGCCTGCTGAGAACACATTCTGTTTACCGAAATTAGACTTTATGGATATAGCAATAAGAATTATGAATAAAACCTCTTTGGAATGAATAGAATTTCCTTCAGATCTTGCTTCAGATGCGCGATGATTCTAAATTCAAATCACATTATAACCCTAGGGAATAATGGATTTCAGTACAACAATATAACCCTAGGGATTTAATGTCTTACTTTAACCTTAGATAACAGACCATGTAATAAGGCGTTGTTGAGCGAGTGGTGTGAAAAATATTTTTCATCCCACCATCTCGGAAAGAGTATTTTTATTATTCGATATCTGAATGCAAAAGCCGTTATTATCCTCTTGAGAATATAAAGTAGGGTAAGGTTGCTCAAGTCGTACCCCCTAAGGGAGAATTGCTGTAACTCTAAAATTAATTTAAATTATAAATAAACTTTTAGCCCACGGAACCTTTATTTATTTAACTGTAAATCAGCATTCACAAAATACAATTAGCTTGTATCAAAAAAATATTATAAAAGTTTTTCAAAAAAGTACCTTCGGTACGATTAAGGCGCCTGGTCGCTTAACTCGTACCACCTATAGCCTAAGTCGTACTTAGAATAAAACCAGCCAGAATATCATAAACTCTATACAGTAAAGTCTATAGACAAGAGATCAATAGAAAATTTAAAACTAAAACAGGTACTTGTTTAAGGTCAAGTCAAATTCTCAGTCTCAAAGTAGAGCTTAAATGTAATTATACATTTCGAAAACAAAATTATAAATTCTTGAGAAAAACAAGACTATTTAAAGAACAAAATTACTTCACTTAGGTCCTACTTAGGATTGAAGACAGATATCATAAATAGGTATATTTCTTTGTTTTACTTTCCACCCCAGCACATTGGTCATGAGCCCAACCTTTACATTTTAAGCACTTAATCATGGATTCTTGACGATCTTCTTTACATAACAGGCATAACCAAGAGTCTTTGTCTTTATTTTTTTAATTCTTGTTACATGTTTGTCTATCTTTATTTTTTTTTTATAGTTTTCTGCACCCCCTTTTCTATTTTAACTTTATTTAAGTCTAATACAGGATTCTTTCTTTTTTTTATGGCTTCCTTGGCTTCCATTTCCTTTTTGTAGGGACTTGAAGTTAATAGGGACTGCCGATAGAAGTGAAAACGAATATTTAAAATAACAACACAGCGCTTTTAAAATAATTAAAATATAAACCTTAAAACAAAGGCATTAAAGTTTAATTACAAATGTACTATATTTTTATATTTAAAGACTTTTTGTCATAAGAAGAATGGTGTCGCGTGACCGACACCGTTCCATATTTTTATTTTTTACCCCCTACCAAAAAGTGCTCAACGCGCGTAAAGAAGTTTTCACTTCAAAATTGCAAATTATTCCCATGAATGCCTAAGTCGTACCGGTACGATTAAGGAATCGTCCACAGGTACGACTTAGGTGAACGAGACTTTCAAAGTTTTAAACCAAATTTTGTTCTAACCTAAAAACTTTCTACTGATTGCGTGTGCCTAAATGTGTGCTGGATTACTACAAAAATAGACATGAATCGAAAAAATAACATCATCATCATATTTCTCCTTCAAATAGCTTACGTATGAATCAAAAATTTTAATGAAAACGGTAAAAAAACTTACTTTTTCAAATATTTTTCGTCACAGACGTCGGCCGGTCGCCTACTTTGGTTTGTTTACTCGCACGACTAAATAGTTCCGGATGATAGTACTAGATGCCACTAGTTATAAATAAGAGACGAATTATTACTGGAGTACGACTTAAGCGGCAGTACGACTAAAGCAACCTTACCCTAAATTGAATTTAGAACTTCGTGTGCACGTAAATATCGTCTATGAAGTTTGTGAATTCAAAACATCATTAAAACCTATTTACTTCTACCTCTATGGTGCCGAATTTCCATACAACCGTTTTTAATTTGTTAAAAACTCACACTCGTAACCTTCCTGGTGTAGTTTTTAGGGTTCCGTACCAAAATGGTAAAATGGAACCCTTATGGTGCGACTTTCTCCGTCTGTCTGTCCGTCTGTCCGTCTGTCCGTCTGTCCGTCTGTCCGTCTGTCCGTCTGTCCGTCTGTCCGTCTGTCCGTCCGTCACACTCGATTATTTCAGTAACTACCGAAGCTATCGACATGAAATTTGGAATAGTTGTGTATATTAGTGGCCCAAAGACACTGGAATTAAAAAAAATTGGAAATTATTTTTGTTCTTATTTAAAAAGGGGGGAAAATCTGAGGGTTGAAATTTAAAAGTGAGATAACTGTACTGTGTGGGGTATCATATGAAAGGGGTTACTTTGTACATTCTAAAACAGATTTTTAATTATTTTTAGTTATGATAGTTTTTGATTTATCGGGGAAAATGTCTAAAAAAATACCGTTCCCCCGCCCTTATCTCCGGAGTTTACCAATCGAAAAATTTGAAATAATTATGGTCAATAGGAATTTACGTATATTTTACAGGAAAACTATAGCCAATACTCTAACTAGCATAGTTTTTTTGATATTAACAATAAACCTCTACAAACAAAGTTAGTCTTGCGGTTCATTAACAAAGGTAATTATTTATTAATAATGGTACGGAACCCTTCGTGCGCGAGTCCGACTCGCACTTGCCCGGTTTTTTTAATTTGATTTGACCATTTTCTTTCACGTCATGTCATTTCCTCGCTGAGGTGATATGAAAAGTTACGTGTTGCACTCAAGTGAAAAGATTTTTCACCTCGTGCTCTTTTGATTCCCTCGCTGACGCTTAGGATTCTAATTTTTGAATCACTCGCTGTGCTCGTGATTCAATTTTAGAATCCTTCGCTTGCTCGGTCATCAAAATTGAGCACGCGGTTAAAAAACAACTTTTCACTCTTGTATAACAAATAACTATTTTCAGGCTAGTACAGCTGACTTTTCACTCAACTGTTGAGTTTAGGTCTGTTGAAGAATCTCTGTTCCAAAATAACTTTATTAAGTGGTAGGTATTAGCTGAGCTAGGCAGAACGGTCGACAACGATCCAACGAAATAGATGACTCTTATTTGTTTGTTTTCATTCCGTCAATTGTGGAATGGTTATTACGAGTTAACTTGGCCATTAGCTGATTATCTTTCCTGTTGGAATTGTTTTATGGCCGTGCCAACAGTGTTTTTTATTCGGTAGATGAATTGACAACCAAAAACAGGCAATAAAATGAGATAACCAATTCTTTGGTATCGAACTCTATATTGAAAATGCCTGAGGTGTGGAACTCGTTTTTTAGAAATCGAAAATATAAGGATTTCTCAGTAGATCGTAAATTATGTTCTTTAAGTCATACGGGGTATGGCAATTTTTAGGGTTCCGTACCTCAAAAGGAAAAAACGGAACCCTTATAGGATCACTTTGTTGTCCGTCCGGTGTGTCAGGACCCTTTTTACCAGTTTCCCAGGAACGCATGGAGGTATCAAGCTGAAATTAATATCAAATACTCAGGTCTACGGTCCCTTGGAGCTGTGAAAAAATCAGGCTAACGCAATCAAAAGATACAGCCGTTTGCTGCAAATTTTCGACACTCGCAAGGGAATCAAAACCTACAGGGTACTTTCCGTGAACTCAGAATCTTGAATTTGGTACGAAGCAACGCTATGAAGCTCAGATATAGGAATAATTGCGAAAAGCATAAATCTTTTGTTACATCATACTTACAATAAAAATATTTTTAAATCAACATTTGTAGGTACTATTTCCATGTTGCCTCGTTGGTCTAGTGGTTAGCATAGTCGACTGCGGATCACGAGGTCCTGGGTTCGATTCCCGGTCGGGCATAAAAGTTAGGTATTGGGTTTTTCAATTAAGAAATTCTCAGTGCCAGCCCGGAGTTGGAAGTTGGTGGTGTTTCACCCCCGTGCCTCGGAGAGCACATTAAGCCGTCGGTCCCGGTTATTATCACTAACATGATAATAATCGTTAAAGCCCACCAACCCGCATTGGAGCAGCGTGGTGGGTCTAAGCTCTAATTCCCGCTCTCCTATGAGAGTGGAGGCCTGTGCCCAGCAGTGGGACGTTAATAGGCTGTAGTGATGATGATGTGATGATTTCCATGTTCGGTCTCCATTTATTCATTCCATAAATGTCTTAAGATATTTATTAAATAAACACAAAATTGGCACATATCTATATTTTCAAAGTTTTTTTTTACAAAATATGTGACTTGTTTCGCATATTACGATGCAGTTAAATAAGTATTCCTTCCCTACGGCATAAAAAAAATGTGAGTACAAATACTTGTATAATACATTTGTGGGGGTGATTCTGTGGGGTAACAGCGGGCCAATGTTTTGGTTCAGTAAAAAAATGCATGGGTTCAAGGCAATATTTTAATATTAACTGCAATTTGGGGTGCAGGGTTGCATACGGATTACGATAAAGAATGTCGGTATTAACATGGGTAAGACGGTTGCATTAGAATGATTGTAGTATGGAATATCTTAAACTTGCCATTACACAAGTTTAAGAAGTCCATTAAAAGTATGGTCCTGAAAAAAGCTTGTATGTTATACTGTTGAAGATTACGTAAATGACAAAGGAGCATGGATTTGACTCGCTCCAGCAGCAGACAGCTATTACTTATGTATTCTACAAATTAATGAAATTGTAAATATTTTTTTTTCAAAAGAACAACCGCCGAGTTTCTTGCTGGTTCTTCTCGGTAGGAATGGTATTGCGAACCAGTGGTCACTCATCACGATTCAAAAGTACTTGTAAAAGTTTATTTGAATAAAAATAATTTGAATTTAAATTTCAATTTATATTATTGTGAATATATATTACTACCTATAATATTTTGTAATCCTATAGTATATATCAGGTGCTAGATAGGCTATTTAGTAAAATGAAAATGGTATAGAAAGTAGCCATGTCTCTAGGATGTAACCTATTTTAGTACCAAATATTGTCAAAATCCGTTGAACAGATGGGCCGTGAAAGTGAGCAGACAGATAGGTACACTTTCGCATCCATACTTCCATACTTAATATTATAAATGCGAAAGTGTGTCTGTCTTCCCGTCTGTCTGTCTGTCTGCTACGCTTTCACGGCCCATCTGCTCAACCGATTTTGATGAAATTTGTAGATTGTATCCCGGAAAATTAAAGAGTTCCCGCGAGAATCAAAAAATCTTAATCAACGCGGCCGAAGTCGATGGAACTATCCAGTTCATAATATTAGTATGGATACTTCAATTACCGATCCGTTTTCCGAGACATGAACTCAAGATTTAAGTCTATGTATTTTTTATCTTCATAAAATCCATTCTTTTTCAACACAATATAAAAACAAAAAAAACTGCGCCATACGCTTAGGGTAACATAGGTTTGCACTCCGATATTAGACTAATATTCGGCTTACCCTCTTATTAAAAAACCAAGGGCCATTTGTATGTATTTATATTTATAGTGTGCCAACAGAGGACCCTGTCAATAAATCTATACGAAAAATCCCTATGGGCTCATTTTGCTAAAACATTTTGGCTGTCGATATCGAAAGGGCCGCTCGAAAATTCCTACGCCTAATTTTGAATTTCAATAATGAAAAACATACCTATCATGTTAACTAGATGATACCCGCAACTTTGTATAGATTTGAAAAATTCCATGAGCACTCTTTATTATGTTCCCATTAGTCTTCCTCCTCGGGTATCGGGATATTTAGGAATATCTCTCTACCCGTAGGTATAATATCGGATAAGCATACAAGTTGTAAAAGCGTAGCAGACAGATAGACATACTCTTGCATTGATAATATGACTAGTATGGATTTCGCACAATAATAATGCAACGAGTGAAGTTTGGACTAACCACAGAGTAAAGATCTTACGGACTTGAGTTGAGTTTTCTGCTTGAGATTTGAGCAAAGAAGAATTCTTTGATTGGGATATAATATGATAGCGCAACGAATAACCGAACTGAATAACGAATTCCTGAACTCGAGTCTATAAACATTTAGCAGTGGAATTGATGCCTACAGTTTTACGATTTCTACTTACTTTAGTTTATTTGTCGACCGTACAGACCACCAAATCATAAAATGTCTCATGGCGTTTTATAACGACTGGTTGCATTCAGATAGCACTATCAGATACACATAAATAACAGACGCTAGCCAATTTTATGCGAATTCACGTACATATCTACTTTATTATTGTTCAAATAGTTCATAATGCTAACTGCTAGGTAGGTAGTACTACAGGAAATGCCATAATATTATGTTACCATCTATGGTATCTTGTCTATTTACGTTATAATATATGTATTGTAACGAGCGAGGAGCGGGGAGCGAGAGAGAGGTGAGGTGAGGAGAGGAGAGGAGAGGAGGGGAGATGAGAGGAGAGGTGGCTGATAGAAAGTAATTTTGTGTCTTTGTCTATAGAGTAATAGTAACATTACTCTATGGTAATAGCCATACATCCATGGAACAAATTAAAAGAGGTAATATGGTCTATGGCCGGCGCTCGAGGTGTCTTGTCACTGGTTTATCGGATATAATAAAAATGTTTCTTGGGTTGTAATTAATTATTGTGAACAGTGAAAATTAAAGTTGCTGTTGATTCTGTTAAAACGTCTTTCATTTTTGACTGTCCGTAACAGTATATTATAATATGTTAATTTATAACTAACCAATCAATTTACATACGATATACCTACCTACTTGATTTTTTTTTCGTACCTATAATTTATGAAATCAGCGTAAAGTGATTAGACCAAGTAGACCCTCTCTCTCTATTTATACATCCAATCAATTATCAAAGACGTGTAACTTGATCTCTCTCTATTTGTACCTACATTGATATTAAAAAATGTAGGTTACCTTGATATTTGATACCATAATATACCATTATATTTAGATAAATAAATGGTTTAATTTGATTTGACCATGGACTCTGGGAGCCTCTGGATTTAAGGACACTCGTGGCAATCCCTAGGCCTAAAAAGAGACCAATATCCACTTGTGCCGTCTTCTATCAATTAAAACACAACTATTAATTAGTACCTATGTTCTTTCTTTTCAGGTTTAATATTAATGCGTTGGCCCTAATGGCCACCATCACCACCGTCACCGGGGGTTGGACGAGCGCTAGATGTCGCCGTGATATTGTGAGCCCTAGGGCTCGAAGACATCGGGGACTAAGGGCGCCTCCTGTGACGCTCGGATCTCGACTTAGGATGATGTTGGGATGGGTGGTAGGTCGGCTAGACTACTCGAACTTACAGACCTACCACCCAACCCGTATGCCCCCGAGGCCTTGGGTTGAGTTCACGTCTTCGCCGGCGAAGACGCTTGGTTGGTGGTTGGTGGCTGGCAGCATTGTCGGTCATACTCATAATTTTTGCGTTATTCCTGTCTAAATGAGGGTTTTGTATATTCCATTATAAGGTTACACATAGTATGTGTAACCTTACGGTACTTATGTCACATACAGTATGATCCTTAGATATGAAGCCATTAAAACCAATATATTTGGTTAAGTAGGTACCTATCCATTTTGCTGCTAGATGATGTCCGCGACTTCATCCACGTGGATTAAGGTTTTTAAATTCCCAAGGAAACTCTTTTATTTTCCGTGATAAAAATATGTAGTACAAACTAAAAGTGATTCAGAGTATGAGCTATCTCTATTCCAAATTTCAGTCAGATCAGTGCAGTCGTAGTGGCGTGAAGGAACAAAAACCTAGTCAAATATAAAAATTTACAAACATGCAAACTTTCATATTTATAATATTAAAGTACTTAGGATTGCTATTACTTTTGAAATACGTTTATCTTTAAGACATCTTTGTTAAAAGCCGTGCGTGTTTTTGTTTTGCTTAAAGATAGTTCTGTCGTAAAAGAAACAATTAAAACGCAAATGTATACTTTGAAAGCTGAAGTAACCTCAGGAGTGGCATAACAAGCAACGTGACCAACTTAGGGTATCTAAACTTGAGAAATAATCCGCTTTTATTGCTTTTCTTAATGTCACGCTTGCCCCATGGAAATGTAAGGAAAATGGAAGGAAAATAACAACTGTTTTACTAATATCTGGCGGAGTATTTTTGATAACTAAATAATTATCATTTCGGTAATTTTCATTCTAAGCATATTAATTTCATCCCTTCTCGAGTTGCTCTTGTTTTTGCACGAGCTGGCTCTACATTTCTCTCTCCGGGCTAGTACCTACTGAGAAATTGCCCAGTTACAGTTTTATTATAAGTGTAGATTATTTTGACTGCCTTTAATAGTGGTGTGAAATACATCATTGCCCTCATTTTTAGCAGTGCAGCGAATTCAAGATTCACGAAAGGCAACTTACCTACCGGCGAACTTATTACAGCGTATTGACCTTTAATTTTCTACTCTTTTGACATTGCCGGTGATATATAGGTACCCGTGAAACTGTAGAAATGGCCCGCTTTTTCAAATAACAACCGAAGCTCCATCAATCGTCCCTGTCACTCATTTTCACCGTCCGTCCCGTGAAATATTAGACTTATCTGTTGGGAAAAATCACGCCTGGGAAAACTATTTGGACGTCGGAAAACAATCTTTCACGTTGATTATTTTTCCACTGTAAATAATAGAGGGCGGTTATGAGAAGTTTTTGTTTGAGCTCAAAGTGCAAACATTAGATCGCGTGGCGAGCCTGCGGGATTTTTTATTATTGGAGTTCTAATATTTTTGTTTGACCGTTGGTTTACTTATCTCTACGAATAATAGACAATTTCTGACTTTATTCATTTGCACTCACTCGAGTGCCTAGTGGGAGATTTTCTTCCCATTCGATAACGACAGCGCCGACAACGTTAACTACGATCTGTATGGAATTGTCAAGCGTTTGACAGCTGACGCTCGATCATTCCATCTGCAGGGCGACCGCGTAACTTTTACATCAATCATTGATACATCGCAATCCCCTCCGATTGGCTGAATTTATGGTATTCTGGCTGCGTCAATGGATTTCGTCCAATAGTGGAAAATGTTAACCAATCAGAGGTGATTGCGATGTATCAATGATTGATGCAAAAGTTACGCGGTCGCCCTGCTGAGTGATAGCGATCGATTCATTACTAAAATTCTACATCAATGGATCGAATAAGTACCTACGTAATAAAACTCCCACTCGGCCTGCTGATGATAAGTGATAATGCAAGATGGTAGCGGGCTAACCTGTTAGGTAGTTGAACCCATACCTACCCTAAGTCATAGGCAATGTAATTTTTAGGTAAGTAGGTACGCTGTTTTTAGTGCACTGATTTTGGCGTATAATGCGTCTGTTTGTAAAAAGTCATAGTAGGTACCTACTTAATTACACTTTTCGGTTTCCACACGGAATCGTACCGGAATGCTAAATCGCTTTGCGGCACGTCTTTGCCGGTAGGGTGGTAACTAGCCACAGCCGAAACTTTCACCAGACCAGAGCCAAGAAGAAGAAATTATAAATTCCCAAATTGACCCTGCCGGGAATCGAACCCGCTACCTCCCCCAATAAGATCACAGCACGCACTACTGCGCCAGGAAGGTCGTCAAAATCTTACAAGAAGCAAATTTACCCTTAGATGACCGGGTTGCCGCGTTTCGACGTAACTTGGAAGGACTAGCGTAACGTAACGTAGCTTAGTAATTTGATCTACTACTCCTAGTTCTGACATTTGACACAATGTGGTCAAATAAGTAAATTTATGTTTTGACCACAATTTATTTTTGTAAAGTAAGTACAATTAAGAAAATTCAAAATACTAGTGTGTGTCAGCTCCGACGCACGACTGGAGTTTACTCTTTACGGACGATTATATTGTAGGTATATAGATTAGTAAATGAGGGTAAATGTACGCATTTTTTATATTACTGAAAGCATGCTTGATACATTTATAATTTACCTATATTAATTTATATTCATCAAAATACATTACATAGTCATGGAAACATAAACAAGTGTTACTATGGCATGGAAACAAGACGTGTTAACATTTCCATGTTAACACGTATTGTTCTACGCGATCGTGCGCAAGCGTGCTGCGTCTATGATGTGCAGGCTAGTGAGCAGCACCAACACCCTCCTCAGTACGTTGGCTACTAAGCTAGACAGCCCTCTCTGGAGGCGCTGGAATGGTGCACACATTCTCATGAGGAGGCCTCAAAGAGACCTGTAAATGTGTCGAGGCTTAGGTTTGAGAGTAGGGTAGGTTAGTTTAGGTATTTTATGTTGTTTTTTTACTAACATAGGTTAAGTGATTGTTACTAACAAGTTATGGGTGTTGAAGCCTCAAATAAAAAGTTATTATTATCGGTATAAATTAAGCTCTCACGCCCGCATACAAAATAAATACATATATGGCCAAAAGAGTTATAATAAACTTACGTAAATTAAAATAAATGAATAAACTTACATACACAAATACACAAATAAATAGTTGCAGCGGGCGGAGGATTACACCTCGGCAGGGGAGACCAGACGGCCGGGGGTCAGGGGGACAGGCTGAGAAACCGGCGGACTATCCTAGCCGAGTCTAGCAACACCGCTTTCTGCATCCTGGCTGCGAGCGAACTGCCACGGAACCCCAGTCGCCTCAGATGGTGAGCAAGGCTGACTGGGACTAACCCATTCGCAGATATTACGATTGGGATGGTCTCAGTGGACTCCACACGCCACATGGCGGAAACCTCGTGAGCCAGATCGAGATACTTTCGTTTTTTCTCCGTCTCAGCTCTCACAAGGTTCTCGTCATATGGAATGGTGATGTCCACCAAAAACACCCGCGACTGTGCCCGGTCCAACAGCACGATGTCAGGCTTATTCGCTGGAATAGTCCTGTCCGTGATGATGGAACGGTCCCAATAGAGCCGGACTCCGTCACGCTCGAGTACAGGCACCGGTGTGTACTTGTAGTACGGCAACCTCTCATCCAGGAGACCGTACTTCAGAGCAAGCTCCTGGTGAAGGATCTTGGCCGCTTGGTTGTGTCTGTGCAGATACTCAGTATTAGCAAGCGCCGAACATCCCGAGAGCACATGTCTAAGTGACTCACCGGGATGGCGACAGGCTCGACAGATGTCGTGAGTGCCATCCTTCAGAATGTACTTTCGGTAGTTCCGCGTCTTAACCACCTGATCCTGTATCGCACAGACAAAACCCTCGGTTTCCCCAAAGAGGTCACCAAAGCGCAGCCATTGCACGGACGCTTTTTTATCGACGTGTGGCTCATTAAGAGCTTTAAAAAAGCATCCGTGCAACTCCTTCTCCTTCCATACGGTCTCCCGGTCAGAGATGCTAAGTACCACCGGCGCCTGCCACTCGATTTTGGCTAAAGATAGGGGAGTAAGTCCTTTATCACATTCTATGACCTCTCTATGCATGGGTGACTCCCTCTTCGTCTCGAAGTATGTTCTGAGATTGGCTATCCCCCGATAATGCATGGTCTTGACGCTTAATACGCCTCGACCACCACATTTCCGGGGGATATACAATCTCATCACAGACGATTTCGGGTGATGCATGCGATAGAGAGTCATAGTCGTGCGGACTTTTCTATCCAGGGCGTCAAGTTCGGTCTGAGTCCATCTGAGTACGCCAAAGGTGTACATGAGAACGGGCATAACCCAGCCGTTATAGGCTCGAACCTTATTGGCGCTCGACAAAAAGCTTTTACAGATTTTTGTCAGACGGCCAAAATCCATTCTTTTTCAACACAATATAAAAACAAAAAAAACTGCGCCATACGCTTAGGGTAACATAGGTTTGCACTCCGATATTAGACTAATATTCGGCTTACCCTCTTATTAAAAAACCAAGGGCCATTTGTATGTATTTATATTTATAGTGTGCCAACAGAGGACCCTGTCAATAAATCTATACGAAAAATCCCTATGGGCTCATTTTGCTAAAACATTTTGGCTGTCGATATCGAAAGGGCCGCTCGAAAATTCCTACGCCTAATTTTGAATTTCAATAATGAAAAACATACCTATCATGTTAACTAGATGATACCCGCAACTTTGTATAGATTTGAAAAATTCCATGAGCACTCTTTATTATGTTCCCATTAGTCTTCCTCCTCGGGTATCGGGATATTTAGGAATATCTCTCTACCCGTAGGTATAATATCGGATAAGCATACAAGTTGTAAAAGCGTAGCAGACAGATAGACATACTCTTGCATTGATAATATGACTAGTATGGATTTCGCACAATAATAATGCAACGAGTGAAGTTTGGACTAACC
Source organism: Erebia epiphron (assembly GCA_963932025.1). Lineage (NCBI taxonomy): Eukaryota > Metazoa > Arthropoda > Insecta > Lepidoptera > Nymphalidae > Erebia > Erebia epiphron. The sequence goes on along the minus strand of OZ009958.1, from coordinate 12,095,441 downwards.
ACAGAGTAAAGATCTTACGGACTTGAGTTGAGTTTTCTGCTTGAGATTTGAGCAAAGAAGAATTCTTTGATTGGGATATAATATGATAGCGCAACGAATAACCGAACTGAATAACGAATTCCTGAACTCGAGTCTATAAACATTTAGCAGTGGAATTGATGCCTACAGTTTTACGATTTCTACTTACTTTAGTTTATTTGTCGACCGTACAGACCACCAAATCATAAAATGTCTCATGGCGTTTTATAACGACTGGTTGCATTCAGATAGCACTATCAGATACACATAAATAACAGACGCTAGCCAATTTTATGCGAATTCACGTACATATCTACTTTATTATTGTTCAAATAGTTCATAATGCTAACTGCTAGGTAGGTAGTACTACAGGAAATGCCATAATATTATGTTACCATCTATGGTATCTTGTCTATTTACGTTATAATATATGTATTGTAACGAGCGAGGAGCGGGGAGCGAGAGAGAGGTGAGGTGAGGAGAGGAGAGGAGAGGAGGGGAGATGAGAGGAGAGGTGGCTGATAGAAAGTAATTTTGTGTCTTTGTCTATAGAGTAATAGTAACATTACTCTATGGTAATAGCCATACATCCATGGAACAAATTAAAAGAGGTAATATGGTCTATGGCCGGCGCTCGAGGTGTCTTGTCACTGGTTTATCGGATATAATAAAAATGTTTCTTGGGTTGTAATTAATTATTGTGAACAGTGAAAATTAAAGTTGCTGTTGATTCTGTTAAAACGTCTTTCATTTTTGACTGTCCGTAACAGTATATTATAATATGTTAATTTATAACTAACCAATCAATTTACATACGATATACCTACCTACTTGATTTTTTTTTCGTACCTATAATTTATGAAATCAGCGTAAAGTGATTAGACCAAGTAGACCCTCTCTCTCTATTTATACATCCAATCAATTATCAAAGACGTGTAACTTGATCTCTCTCTATTTGTACCTACATTGATATTAAAAAATGTAGGTTACCTTGATATTTGATACCATAATATACCATTATATTTAGATAAATAAATGGTTTAATTTGATTTGACCATGGACTCTGGGAGCCTCTGGATTTAAGGACACTCGTGGCAATCCCTAGGCCTAAAAAGAGACCAATATCCACTTGTGCCGTCTTCTATCAATTAAAACACAACTATTAATTAGTACCTATGTTCTTTCTTTTCAGGTTTAATATTAATGCGTTGGCCCTAATGGCCACCATCACCACCGTCACCGGGGGTTGGACGAGCGCTAGATGTCGCCGTGATATTGTGAGCCCTAGGGCTCGAAGACATCGGGGACTAAGGGCGCCTCCTGTGACGCTCGGATCTCGACTTAGGATGATGTTGGGATGGGTGGTAGGTCGGCTAGACTACTCGAACTTACAGACCTACCACCCAACCCGTATGCCCCCGAGGCCTTGGGTTGAGTTCACGTCTTCGCCGGCGAAGACGCTTGGTTGGTGGTTGGTGGCTGGCAGCATTGTCGGTCATACTCATAATTTTTGCGTTATTCCTGTCTAAATGAGGGTTTTGTATATTCCATTATAAGGTTACACATAGTATGTGTAACCTTACGGTACTTATGTCACATACAGTATGATCCTTAGATATGAAGCCATTAAAACCAATATATTTGGTTAAGTAGGTACCTATCCATTTTGCTGCTAGATGATGTCCGCGACTTCATCCACGTGGATTAAGGTTTTTAAATTCCCAAGGAAACTCTTTTATTTTCCGTGATAAAAATATGTAGTACAAACTAAAAGTGATTCAGAGTATGAGCTATCTCTATTCCAAATTTCAGTCAGATCAGTGCAGTCGTAGTGGCGTGAAGGAACAAAAACCTAGTCAAATATAAAAATTTACAAACATGCAAACTTTCATATTTATAATATTAAAGTACTTAGGATTGCTATTACTTTTGAAATACGTTTATCTTTAAGACATCTTTGTTAAAAGCCGTGCGTGTTTTTGTTTTGCTTAAAGATAGTTCTGTCGTAAAAGAAACAATTAAAACGCAAATGTATACTTTGAAAGCTGAAGTAACCTCAGGAGTGGCATAACAAGCAACGTGACCAACTTAGGGTATCTAAACTTGAGAAATAATCCGCTTTTATTGCTTTTCTTAATGTCACGCTTGCCCCATGGAAATGTAAGGAAAATGGAAGGAAAATAACAACTGTTTTACTAATATCTGGCGGAGTATTTTTGATAACTAAATAATTATCATTTCGGTAATTTTCATTCTAAGCATATTAATTTCATCCCTTCTCGAGTTGCTCTTGTTTTTGCACGAGCTGGCTCTACATTTCTCTCTCCGGGCTAGTACCTACTGAGAAATTGCCCAGTTACAGTTTTATTATAAGTGTAGATTATTTTGACTGCCTTTAATAGTGGTGTGAAATACATCATTGCCCTCATTTTTAGCAGTGCAGCGAATTCAAGATTCACGAAAGGCAACTTACCTACCGGCGAACTTATTACAGCGTATTGACCTTTAATTTTCTACTCTTTTGACATTGCCGGTGATATATAGGTACCCGTGAAACTGTAGAAATGGCCCGCTTTTTCAAATAACAACCGAAGCTCCATCAATCGTCCCTGTCACTCATTTTCACCGTCCGTCCCGTGAAATATTAGACTTATCTGTTGGGAAAAATCACGCCTGGGAAAACTATTTGGACGTCGGAAAACAATCTTTCACGTTGATTATTTTTCCACTGTAAATAATAGAGGGCGGTTATGAGAAGTTTTTGTTTGAGCTCAAAGTGCAAACATTAGATCGCGTGGCGAGCCTGCGGGATTTTTTATTATTGGAGTTCTAATATTTTTGTTTGACCGTTGGTTTACTTATCTCTACGAATAATAGACAATTTCTGACTTTATTCATTTGCACTCACTCGAGTGCCTAGTGGGAGATTTTCTTCCCATTCGATAACGACAGCGCCGACAACGTTAACTACGATCTGTATGGAATTGTCAAGCGTTTGACAGCTGACGCTCGATCATTCCATCTGCAGGGCGACCGCGTAACTTTTACATCAATCATTGATACATCGCAATCCCCTCCGATTGGCTGAATTTATGGTATTCTGGCTGCGTCAATGGATTTCGTCCAATAGTGGAAAATGTTAACCAATCAGAGGTGATTGCGATGTATCAATGATTGATGCAAAAGTTACGCGGTCGCCCTGCTGAGTGATAGCGATCGATTCATTACTAAAATTCTACATCAATGGATCGAATAAGTACCTACGTAATAAAACTCCCACTCGGCCTGCTGATGATAAGTGATAATGCAAGATGGTAGCGGGCTAACCTGTTAGGTAGTTGAACCCATACCTACCCTAAGTCATAGGCAATGTAATTTTTAGGTAAGTAGGTACGCTGTTTTTAGTGCACTGATTTTGGCGTATAATGCGTCTGTTTGTAAAAAGTCATAGTAGGTACCTACTTAATTACACTTTTCGGTTTCCACACGGAATCGTACCGGAATGCTAAATCGCTTTGCGGCACGTCTTTGCCGGTAGGGTGGTAACTAGCCACAGCCGAAACTTTCACCAGACCAGAGCCAAGAAGAAGAAATTATAAATTCCCAAATTGACCCTGCCGGGAATCGAACCCGCTACCTCCCCCAATAAGATCACAGCACGCACTACTGCGCCAGGAAGGTCGTCAAAATCTTACAAGAAGCAAATTTACCCTTAGATGACCGGGTTGCCGCGTTTCGACGTAACTTGGAAGGACTAGCGTAACGTAACGTAGCTTAGTAATTTGATCTACTACTCCTAGTTCTGACATTTGACACAATGTGGTCAAATAAGTAAATTTATGTTTTGACCACAATTTATTTTTGTAAAGTAAGTACAATTAAGAAAATTCAAAATACTAGTGTGTGTCAGCTCCGACGCACGACTGGAGTTTACTCTTTACGGACGATTATATTGTAGGTATATAGATTAGTAAATGAGGGTAAATGTACGCATTTTTTATATTACTGAAAGCATGCTTGATACATTTATAATTTACCTATATTAATTTATATTCATCAAAATACATTACATAGTCATGGAAACATAAACAAGTGTTACTATGGCATGGAAACAAGACGTGTTAACATTTCCATGTTAACACGTATTGTTCTACGCGATCGTGCGCAAGCGTGCTGCGTCTATGATGTGCAGGCTAGTGAGCAGCACCAACACCCTCCTCAGTACGTTGGCTACTAAGCTAGACAGCCCTCTCTGGAGGCGCTGGAATGGTGCACACATTCTCATGAGGAGGCCTCAAAGAGACCTGTAAATGTGTCGAGGCTTAGGTTTGAGAGTAGGGTAGGTTAGTTTAGGTATTTTATGTTGTTTTTTTACTAACATAGGTTAAGTGATTGTTACTAACAAGTTATGGGTGTTGAAGCCTCAAATAAAAAGTTATTATTATCGGTATAAATTAAGCTCTCACGCCCGCATACAAAATAAATACATATATGGCCAAAAGAGTTATAATAAACTTACGTAAATTAAAATAAATGAATAAACTTACATACACAAATACACAAATAAATAGTTGCAGCGGGCGGAGGATTACACCTCGGCAGGGGAGACCAGACGGCCGGGGGTCAGGGGGACAGGCTGAGAAACCGGCGGACTATCCTAGCCGAGTCTAGCAACACCGCTTTCTGCATCCTGGCTGCGAGCGAACTGCCACGGAACCCCAGTCGCCTCAGATGGTGAGCAAGGCTGACTGGGACTAACCCATTCGCAGATATTACGATTGGGATGGTCTCAGTGGACTCCACACGCCACATGGCGGAAACCTCGTGAGCCAGATCGAGATACTTTCGTTTTTTCTCCGTCTCAGCTCTCACAAGGTTCTCGTCATATGGAATGGTGATGTCCACCAAAAACACCCGCGACTGTGCCCGGTCCAACAGCACGATGTCAGGCTTATTCGCTGGAATAGTCCTGTCCGTGATGATGGAACGGTCCCAATAGAGCCGGACTCCGTCACGCTCGAGTACAGGCACCGGTGTGTACTTGTAGTACGGCAACCTCTCATCCAGGAGACCGTACTTCAGAGCAAGCTCCTGGTGAAGGATCTTGGCCGCTTGGTTGTGTCTGTGCAGATACTCAGTATTAGCAAGCGCCGAACATCCCGAGAGCACATGTCTAAGTGACTCACCGGGATGGCGACAGGCTCGACAGATGTCGTGAGTGCCATCCTTCAGAATGTACTTTCGGTAGTTCCGCGTCTTAACCACCTGATCCTGTATCGCACAGACAAAACCCTCGGTTTCCCCAAAGAGGTCACCAAAGCGCAGCCATTGCACGGACGCTTTTTTATCGACGTGTGGCTCATTAAGAGCTTTAAAAAAGCATCCGTGCAACTCCTTCTCCTTCCATACGGTCTCCCGGTCAGAGATGCTAAGTACCACCGGCGCCTGCCACTCGATTTTGGCTAAAGATAGGGGAGTAAGTCCTTTATCACATTCTATGACCTCTCTATGCATGGGTGACTCCCTCTTCGTCTCGAAGTATGTTCTGAGATTGGCTATCCCCCGATAATGCATGGTCTTGACGCTTAATACGCCTCGACCACCACATTTCCGGGGGATATACAATCTCATCACAGACGATTTCGGGTGATGCATGCGATAGAGAGTCATAGTCGTGCGGACTTTTCTATCCAGGGCGTCAAGTTCGGTCTGAGTCCATCTGAGTACGCCAAAGGTGTACATGAGAACGGGCATAACCCAGCCGTTATAGGCTCGAACCTTATTGGCGCTCGACAAAAAGCTTTTACAGATTTTTGTCAGACGGCCAAAGAAGGCCTCGCAAACAGACTGTTTCATGTCCGCCTCATTCACTCCTATCAATTGCGACATACCCAGATACCGGTATGATTCAGCTTCGGAGAGGGTCTTAATGCTCGATGGCTCGAGATTAACCTCAGCCGAATGAGTAACCTGCCCCCTCACTACATGCAAGACCGCACACTTGTCCATCCCAAGCTCCATCCTGATAGAATTGCTGAACTCAGTGGTGACATTCAGCAATTCTTGCAGGCGGGTAGCATTGGGTGCCAGCAGTTTGAGGTCATCCATGTAGAAAAGGTGAGGCACTCTTGTCCCTCCCCTCCGAAACTGAAAGCCCGTCCCTGAACTCTCCAGCAATGAGCTGAGTGGGTTCAGAGACAGGCAAAACCAAAGTGGGCTCAGACAGTCACCCTGGAATATCCCTCGCCGTATCCTTATCCGGTCATCAGCAGCCGCCAACCGCTCGCCGTGGAGACAAAGGATCGTACTCCATTGCCCCATGCATTGTCTGAGAAGTCTCGAACTGTACCATCAACTTTGTACAGTTCAAGGACCCTTAAGAGCCATGAATGGGGCACCGAGTCGAATGCCTTTTTATAATCAATCCAGGCAGCGGAGAAGTTCCGGCGGTTGCGTTTGACCAATTGCCCCGCAACGGAGTCGATGAGAAGGAGCTCCTTAGTACCACGGCTACCCCCCCCGACATCCGTTCTGAGCCTCAGACATGATGTTATTTTCGTCTACATGACGAGATATCTTGAGGCTCAAAACGGATGTTAGTGTCTTATAGATGGTCGTAAGACACGTAATGGGGCGGTATTTTGCCGGATCAGCGGCATCCGTGGACTTTGGAGCTAGGTGAGTGATCCCAGTAGTGAAAAGGTTCGGGAGCGTCCTCTGCTCGAGAGCTTCTTGGAGTTGTCGAGCCAAGGTCGCATGGCAAACCGAGAAACCCTTAAGCCAGTAGTGATGCAGCCCATCGGGACCCGGACTTTTCCAGTTCGGGGCCCGTTTTACTGCACCAACCACATCCTCCGTAGAGATGGCTACAGGGTTCATCGGTTCAATTACGGCACATGCTTCCTCTACCGCCGCAATCCAAGGGCCCTCTTCATGCTCAACCTCTCGCGACCACACACTCCGCCAGAAAGCGACGAGGTCAGCCGGGCTCGGCCGTTGAGAGATCGAACAGACTGATGGACACTCCAATTTCTTATAGAACCTTCTCTGATCACTCGAGAAGAGACGATTTTGCTGAAAGCGCTCAACTCTTTCTGAGTATCGTCGTATGCGGTTCCCCCATGCAGCGATTTTCTGCTTCAGGTCGTCGATGCGCTCCGTTAGCTTTTGGGCTATGTCGGGCTGATCCAGCCTAACCCCAAGCCGTTATTATTATTATTATTATTTGCTGCAAATTTCGACACTCGCAAGGGAATCAAATCCTACAGGGCCCTTCACGTGAACCCAGAATCTTGAAATTTGGTACGAAGCAACGTCTTATAGCACAGATAAAGGAAAAATTGCGAAAAGCATAAATTTTTAGTTACATCCATACTTCCATACTATATCCATACTCCATACTATAATATTATAAATGCGAAAGTGTGTCTGTCTGTCTATCTGTCTGTCTGTCTGCTACGCTTTCACGGCCCATCTGTTCAACCGATTTGGATGAAATTTGGTACAGAGATAGGTTACATCCCGGGGAAGGACATAGGCTTCCGCGTTCAAGAGTTCCCGCGGGAATAAAAAAAAAACATTAATCCACGCGGACGAAGTCGCGGGCATCATCTAGTCATATAAGAAAAAAAATATTTTTAATAATTTTAAACTTACTTCCCCTTTCCGCATGAACGCGTAGAGGTATTAAATTGAAATTAAAATATTAGATAAGTTGAATAAAAATACCTACTATAACTTTTACTTATAGGATATACCTACATGTTTGTACGGAACCCTCGGTGCGCGAGTCCGACTCGCACTTAACCGGTTTTTTTTTTGTTTGTGACCGTGATAAGACTAATGGACTCCGAGATCCTGCTACTTAACTGCTGACCTACGCTTGTTCTGGACTCTGAGATTCTGCTGCTATACGATTAATCTTTGAGGTTAAGCTTGGCAATTGTTAGGTATTCTTTAGCCATTTAGCTAATAATAATATATTTATCGACATGCAGGGTTCCGAAATATGTAAATAAATAAATATAATATAGATAATTATTTTATTTATAGCTAGCTAATTACAGTAGAAGTCTGGTTGATGGCGATATAATTTAGGTAGGTACTTAGGTAATAATCAAGAAAAAATATTTACAGTAGGTGTTGTGCATTATTCAAGAAATACTTGATAAAAAAACTAAATTTACCATTACTCTACCTACTTCAGAACTATAGGCACATGAGTTCTGATCTGCTTAGAGCCTTCGGTCATGGTTAGCTATAACCCTACCGGCGAAGCCAAGTGCTGCCAAGCGATTTAGCGTACCTAGAAATCGATTTGGGGTTTATTATAAGTACCAAGCCGTTATACCCCTTCTTATTAGCCCACTACTATCTTAGGCTACATCATCAAATACCATCAGGTTGAATCGCAGTCAAGGGCTGACTTGTGAAAGAATCAAAAAACACAGAATAACTAACATATTATATAAGAAATACTTTAAAAAAACACAAAAACAAGTGATCAAGATTGTTTTTTAAAAAAAATATATAATTAGACACGTTTAGGTGCTCTCCGAGGCACGGGGTTGAAACACCGCCAACTTCCTAACTCCGGGCTAGTATTGAGAATTTCTTGCCAGAAAAACCCAATACTTGTTATCGCCCGACCCGGGAATCGAACCCGGGACCTCGTCGGTCGCAGTCAAAGACAATATTATATTATAAACCTATATTATAATTAATCTATGGTCGCAGTCGAACATGCTAACCACTAGACCAACGAGGCAGTCATGGATATATAACTATACGTTAGATGGCACTAGGTAAGTTTGATCGAGTTGATGATTCAACTACTACTCGTTAGATGGCAATAGCTATGTTCGTTATTAATTATTTTTCAGCTTGCACAGTTACGCCATCTCAGATAATGCGAAGAACTACAAGGTACCGGCGACTTTAATGCGCATTTAGCGAGCTTTGATTGAATGTATGAAGAGAACAGTCCTAAACTGGTTTATATATTGTCTTTGCCTAGTACCAAATTAAAACTATGAAATACATTAAAATCTAAATTAAAACGAATTTAAATATGGACAATAATTATTAAATTATTATCAAAAGGAAAAATCCATGAGCAAATTTTTTTGCTGCTGTAAAATCTACGATTTCGACGAATAATAAAATTATTTATTTGAGAATTAAAATTCATGACAGCGACATCTATCCAATATTTGACAAACCTCTTGGTATTCAGTGTTTCGTGCATAGTCCTTGTGCATAGTTCTACGGCAACGCGCTAGATGGGGATGGCTTTATGAAATTCTGTAAATTCTGTATAGATGGCGGTGATCTGTATGGATGGTAATGGTGCGTGATACGGCTGCCAGAGAGCTGCATTGATGAATAAGTACCTAGTCACCGTAAGATTGTAAAAACCGTTAAATTGTAACATAACCTGGGCTGGTGAGTTTCTTTATTCCACCTGCCTGAACAGATTTGGATGTATGAAGTACCGTTATAATCCTTACCTACAATCATCCCGAGTGATATAATTTATTTGAAAAAAAAATCTAGGTGGTACTTTAATTATTGTTTGTAGATTGTTTATTTTTAGCATGAAAGGGCCCACCTAGTATATCGAATCTATAAGTTCGCGCGGGAGTTGAATGCAGAGAAAATGTATGGTGACACATACATTTACTCTGCATTCGACTCGCGCGCGAACTGTATAGGTATACTTCGAGCCGTGAATCGGCTAGGGCCTGCCTTCATAGATTAAAATGTTACAAGGAATATGTTATCAAATTGTGTTACAAGGAATATAGGTGGTACTATATATATATATATATATATTCATATAATACTACGTAATAATATACTACGTATCTCCTTATCTCAGAGTAAGTATAAAAATGCTGACACGCGTTACCCCATAGTAAATATTATGTTCCTTGCGCGTTACATACGAACACGCTAACGCCACTGCGGTCTGCGGATTAACATAGGAAACCGATTAGGGCGGGATTTTTGAAACTGTGGAGTTATACATACATACCTATCTACATTACTATTAACTACCTATTTAACTATATTATATACAGGTATGGCTAAGGAATCTGTATTTTTAATGAGTACAGCTTCTCCAAGTTCGGTGCTACTTTTTCAATCGCCGAATAAACTAAAGATCTCTTTAGTTTTAAGGTTAACATCAAAAAATCCTTAGAAAAATGATAATCGACGATGGAAAAATCACATCTATCTAAACTTAATCACAAAATATGAACTCAGATTAGTTGTACACTCTTTACGCATAGATTCCTCAGAAAGTGATTGCAAATGAAATTTTGGATAGAATCAGACGTTACTTTTTTAGCAAGAAAATATTACAATTATTTTGCTTTCTTGCTTAATTGGGAAGGTAAACGGTGCTTCGCTTGTACTAACTGCATGCAATGATCTTAGAATTAAGATCATTGACTGCATGCATGACCATACAGAACTTTTTCTGTTGGCGGATTATAGCAAAATAATTGTAATATTTTCTTGCTGAATAGAAATTATAAACGTAATTGTAAAACGTTAATCAAACAATCAATCAGTAATAATTTAATAGATATTTATTCACTTATTTTTTAATATTTTTGTTTATTTTTCAAGCGATTTCTTGTTTTCTCCATCCCCTATTTCTCTATTTTTTTAATGTTGAACCAGATGATGCCTGCGACTTTTTCCTTTAATGCCAGTTGAAGTTTGGATTCTTCCTGGCGTGCCAAAGCTCTACGGGTCATCATATTGCAAAATAAGTAATTACAGTAAAGAGAAACGACGCCTGAATGTGAGATGATGTTGTGTATATTGAGATTGCAATTGTGTCGTATTTTGGGCTTAACGTTCAATTGCAAACACAAATACCGATTACGCATGTACTGCGTATCTATGTATTAAAACATCCAGTTTTAAATAGGGTGTAATTATGCATAAAATATATAATAAAAGTTAAATTTCAATCCAGACTAATTTGAAAAGCTGTTCACCTGGGTATTGCCACACCAAATTAAAATGCTAAACAAAATAATTGGCAACCAGTTGTGCCCGTTTGGCCTGGGAGAGTCTAAGAAGATGCCTAGGTTCTTCCACCCGACTAGGCTCATCTCCCTCCAAATTGAGCACATTTTCATCATCTGCATCTAGTGGTACCCTGTAACAAATAATGCAACATCAAAAATACATTACCCACATGCACCTACAGTTATTAAAAAACTGTTATTAAATGTTTTCACATTATTAAAATGCCTACCCAAAATGCTTCATCAAATTATATATGATGCAGCAAGCATATATTATCTCTGATGCTTTCTCCGGGGAATAATGCAGTACATGGTCAATTCCCAGGCATCTTAGGCTACCTTTAAGGTAGCTATTTGTTTTTTCGACTGCATTACGCACTTTGAAGTGCCAATCCGTATATCTTTGCTCAGGGGTGTTGAGTTCAGCATGCAGGATTGGAGTCATTAGCCACGGTTCCAATGGGTAATCTGAATCACCTGTAATAATAAAGAAATAATCTAAATGTCTGTGATGACAGTACCTAATTATTCCTCTTTTTACAGGTGCCGTGACCGAAAAGAGGAATAAATGTACCTAATAAAAATGAAATAAGGAGAAAAATATGTAAAAGTATATAGTTATAATTTTAAATGTTTAAAGCTTATAAATGTATTACAGTCTGTGAGTATAAAAATAACATCTTCCTTTTACTAGCAACTCCAAATTTTCACATTTTATAATAAGATAGTAATAATTAATGTATGTAGATTATATTTTGTTCAAAGTATTTTTTTATACCTAAGATTAATTTGAGTAAGTATGTTAAAGCAAAAGTCTATACCTAGTTATAATTGTTAATGATGAAAGCTAGGTATATATTACAGGCTGTGAGGATAAAAAATGCCATATTTTACTAAAAAGGAGTAAAAAAATCTAAAGTCCAAATTTTCACTTGTAATAAATCACAATAATTAATGTATGTAGAAGGTAGATTATATTTTGTTAAAAGTATTTTTATACCTAAGATTTTTTAATATTATATGAGTAGTCAGATTATTTGATATCTAAAAGCCTATATTTTATAATAATTCTTAATGTTAAAAACTAAGCTATGGTGATGACTGATGTTAGATGGTTCTTGTATAATTTTAATATTCATTAAATATTTTTTAAGAGCCCAAGGTTTTTAATTCTGAGAGGAGACCAAATACCAATACACAAAAGTGGGTAATCTAAGTACTTTCAGTAATAGACTAAGAGATAACTGCATTTTTGGTAACGATCGCCAGAAAAGCTGATTCAGTATTAGATGGGTGAAGGTCTCTCTACTCATGACGATAGTGAAAGTTTGCCCGCATGCAAATGGGCCTTTCGCTAGAAAAGGCCGCTCAAAAACGGTGCATGGTTTCCAAAAATGAACCATAATTAGAAAAGCTGATTCTTATACAGTATTAAAGTATGCAAAGTACTTATGCAAACAGTACGAAAACTGACGCTATTGTCCGGGCCTTTCACTAGATATCACCTTTCAAAGACGTTATGAACATACATACTGTAAAAAAATATTAGCAATTCTTATGTCGTCACTCTGATTGCAATTAAAAATTATGAAGGTGCCTTCATAATTTTTGCTAATAAAAATTACCGACATTCAGTTATAGTACTGTTTGCATAAGTACTGTGCATACTTTAATACTGTACAAAAATCAGCTTTTCTAATTATGGTTCATTTTTGGAAACCATAAACCGTTTTTGAGCGGTCATTTCTAGTGAAAGGCCCATTTGCATGCGGGCAAACTTTCACTATCGTCATGAGTAGAGAGCCCTTCACCCACCTAACACTGAATCAGCTTTTCTGGCGATCGTTACCAAATATGCAGTTATCTCTTATAATATAAGGTTTTAGTATATTATAATACACTTTATTAACTTCCATATATACAAAGTTATGTACATACATGCAGTCATGTCACAAATTCTTTTCATTTGTACTCTACTTTTAAACAATGTTGCTTGACCAATTTGCCTGGTTCTTTTTTTATTAATAGAGGAAGTCCACAAGATGGTTCTATAAAATTTTGTTTATCCAGGTCCTTAATCCTGATGATGTAGGTTTATGGCTGCCTTAGTTATGGAGATTCATGAATTGTTGCTGGTGAATTTATATATTGTAGATACCCAGGAACTTCATGCTTAAACTCCAAGTCACAACTCTTCAACACTGATGAGGAATCATACAGCACACTCCTACCATATGTATTTAGGAATTCTTGATGGTGAAATAATATTGCAGGTGGGTACCATCAAGCATAGACTGCATTATTGAACTCAAAGTCCCTCTCAAGACTCCTCAATCCTGATGCTGCAGGGTACAGCCCTGTTTAATTCTGGATTCATGACTTGTGGATGGTCAATTGATTTTGTAGGGACTAGGTACAAAGTACAGACTACAGACTTGTCAATTAACATTGAATTCCAAGTATCAACTCCTGAAACCTTATGCTGCAGGATAATTCACTAATGTAGATTAATAAATTAAGAAGATAGTGTTGTAATGAGACACTAAACAGCCTAAAATAAAATTATAAAAAAAAGTGAACAGACTTCAAAAGCTGTAGTTAGGTAAGGCAAACTTATACTTTATACTTATAGTTTATGCATTATAGTTTTTGAGTTTTATTAAGTTTATTTTACAATGTTTTCAATGTCAAAATTAGTTTTTGAAATTCATTTTACAATGTCTGAATTTTAACCTTAGTAAATAGGTATAGTTAGGTTACCTAAAATGAAGTAATTTCCAATTCCTCTATCATGGAGCCTTTTCATCTCCGTTCTTACAGATGAATGATGCCATATAAATGCATCATGTACTCTGCCGGGATACCTAGCATTGACACTTAGTATCCTACAGTTTGAATCTGCAATCTGTAATATTAATTTATAAATCTATTGTAAAAAATTGCCAACAGAGCTGCAGTATAAAAAATTAAAAAAAATTAAAAGTTTGCTGTGAATTAAGTTGCAAGGTGTTATTAGTTATCAGGTCTCCACCAAAAGCATGAAAAGATGGAAATTTATACCAGTTGCACATTTATTGTGTGTGCATCTTTTCTCCTATTTTTATACTGGGCTCCTTGTGGTCCTGATGGAGGAAATATTTTCACGTGTGTGCAGTCAATGAGCCCCAATATACCTCGCACGTCAAATTTACTTTCAAAGCCTGAAGCTATACTCCTCCGGGCTGTTTCCGTACCAGGAAAATGCACCCATTCACCAAAGAGTCTGAAATTTGTACATAGGTATAGGCATTATAAAAAGATAAACAATAGAGAAGAATATAAAAGTAGATGATGATACCTTCTGTAAATAGAGGTCAGAAACTGTCCAAGAAAGCTACTGACAGTGGTCTGTGCCTCGCACATGCTGTGGTCCTGTCCAAGGTGTCGTTGGTATCCCCCATTGGCCAGAAATTGAATGGAGCACAATACCTGCAATAACATTTTACTTATGTATCTGTTTTATTGTTAAAATATTAAGTATATCAGAGAATTACATTATTCCAATAAGAAGCTACACAACTCCGAAAAGTAGGTACCTAAACTTAGGCTAATCCCACACTGCGACGCGTTGACCTAATATCAACGCCTCTCCGCATGTGGAATTACTTAGTACGCAGCTCTGCCATCTGCCACGGGACGCGTCGCAGTGTGGGATTCGCCTTAGGCTTACCTTTAAATGAACAGGCAGGCCGTCACTGGTTACAGGCTCCAAATCCTCGGCAAGTTTCTCGACAATATAGATTGCCATCGGCTTGGAAATTCGCCAAAGCGATTGGAACTCTTCGTCGCTCAAATCAAACGGATCACAGACATCCCTAATTTGTCTCCGCTGTAATTTTCGCGCTTCTCGCTCTTGGTATAAAGATACCAAATAATTGTAGTATGGACCCGCCATCGTAATCGTGGAGGAACCACCCGAAAAATTTCAAGTTTCTCGAAAAATCGCGGCACTGCACTGTGTCGGCAATCGGCACCGACAGAAAATCACAGAACACTTATACTCCTGGCGGAGCAGAAAATAGAAATATCAAATATTACCCCTAAATCCTAATCCCTTTATTCAATGTACTCTGTGAAATATGATAAATAAAATCTAAAAAATAAAAATGTTTTAAATTTTAAATGTCAAAATAGTAACCAAGAGAATAATACTATTATTATTAAAATATTAACCTTCTTTTTCTGGTCGGTGATAATATTATGTATTATTAACCCAAAGCATTAACCGGAGAAAACGTAGACTGAGAGAGATATTAAGGACGCATTTCCGAAATGGATAGGTATGAAATCGCACTACTACACATGGTTAATTCCCACGCACACACATGCACGGATAAGCTGCGAGGTCATTGATCTAAAATTCTACATCAATGCGTTGAATCAACTTATATCATAACTTCGATATATTATTATTTATTGGTGACGAGTTTAGGCTCGTTTTGTTAGTTATAATGAGATCTTAGCGCAAGACTTGGTAAAATGACCTGAAGGTACACTTCGATGACCACTACTGGAACTCCTAGACGCGTAGAGCTAGGTGTATCGAATTTGGACTCAATTTGTTAGTTATGATGAGATCTTACCTCAAGACTTGGTGGAGTGACCTGAAGGTACACTTCGACGACCACTACTGGAACTCCTAGACGCGTAAAGCTAGGTGTTTCGAATTTGGGCTCGTTTTGTTAGTTATGATGAGATCTTACCACAGAACTTGGTGGAGTGACCTGAAGGTATACTTCGACATCCACTACTGGAACTCCTAGACGCGTAGACTTAGGTGTATCAAATTTGGGCTCGTTTTGTTAGTTATGATGAGATCTTACCACAGAACTTGGTAGAGTGACCTGAAGGTATACTTCGACATCTACTACTGGAACTCCTAGACGCGTAGAGCTAAGTGTATCGAATTTGGACTCTATTTGTAAGTTATGATGAGATCTTACCACAGAACTTGGTGAAGTGACCTGAAGGTATACTTCGACATCCACTACTGGAACTCCTAGACGCGTAGACCTAGGTGTATCAAATTTGGGCTCGTTTTGTTAGTTATGATGAGATCTTACCACAGAACTTGGTAGAGTGACCTGAAGGTATACTTCGACATCTACTACTGGAACTCCTAGACGCGTAGAGCTAAGTGTATCGAATTTGGACTCAATTTGTTAGTTATGATGAGATCTTACCACAGAACTTGGTGGAGTGACCTGAAGGTATACTTGGACATCCACTACTGGAACTCCTAGACGCGTAGACCTAGGTGTATCAAATTTGGGCTCGTTTTGTTAGTTATGATGAGATCTTACCACAGAACTTGGTAGAGTGACCTGAAGGTATACTTCGACACCCACTACTGGAACTTCTAGATGCGTGGAGCTAGGTGTATCAAATTTGGGCTCGTTTTGTTAGTTATGATGAGATCTTACCACAGAACTTGGTAGAGTGACCTGAAGGTATACTTCGACATCCACTACTGGAACTTCTAGACGCGTAGAGCTAGGTAAATCAAATTTGGGCTCGTTTTGTTAGTTATGATGAGATCTTACCACACAACTTGGTGGAGAGACCTGAAGGTATACTTCGACATTCACTACTGGAACTCCTGGACGCGTAGAGCTAGGTGTATCGAATTTGGGCTGGTTTTGTTAGTTATGATGAGATCTTACAACAAAACTTGGTGGAGCGACCTGAAGGTATACTTCGACATTCACTACTGGAACTCCTAGACGCGTAGAGCTAAGTGTATCGAATTTGGACTCAATTTATTAGTAAGGATGAGATCTTACCACAGAACTTGGTGGAGTGACCTGAAGGTATACTTCGACATCCACTACTGGAACTCCTAGACGCGTAGAGCTAGGCGTATCGAATTTGAGCTCGTTTTGTTAGTTATAATGAGATCTTACCACATAACTTGGTGGAGTGACCTGAAGGTTTACTTCGACATCCACTACTGGAACTCCTAGACGCGTAGAGCTAGGTGTATCAAATTTGGGCTCGTTTTATTAGTTATGATGAGATCTTACCACAGAACTTGGTAGAGTGACCTGAAGGTATACTTCGACATCCACTACTGGAACTTCTAGACGAGTAGAGCTAGGTAAATCAAATTTGGGCTCGTTTTATTAGTTATGATGAGATCTTACCACAGAACTTGGTAGAGTGACCTGAAGGTATACTTCGACATCTACTACTGGAACTCCTAGACGCGTAGAGCTAAGTGTATCGAATTTGGACTCAATTTGTTAGTTATGATGAGATCTTACCACAGAACTTGGTGGAGTGACCTGAAGGTATACTTCGACATCCACTACTGGAACTCCTAGATGCGTAGAGCTAGGTAAATCGAATTTGGGCTCGTTTTGTTAGTTATGATGAGATCTTACCACAGAACTTGGTGGAGTGACCTGAAGGTATACTTCGACATCCACTACTGGAACTCCTAGACGCGTAGAGCTAGGTGTATCGAATTTGGGCTGGTTTTGTTAGTTATGATGAGATCTTACAACAAAACTTGGTGGAGCGACCTGAAGGTATACTTCGACATTCACTACTGGAACTCCTAGACGCGTAGAGCTAAGTGTATCGAATTTGAACTCAATTTGTTAGTAAGGATGAGATCTTACCACAGAACTTGGTGGAGTGACCTGAAGGTATACTTCGACATCCACTACTGGAACTCCTAGACGCGTAGAGCTAGGCGTATCGAATTTGAGCTCGTTTTGTTAGTTTTAATGAGATCTTACCACATAACCTGGTGGAGTGACCTGAAGGTTTACTTCGACATCCACTACTGGAACTCCTAGACGCGTAGAGCTAGGTGTATCAAATTTGGGCTCGTTTTGTTAGTTATGATGAGATCTTACCACAGAACTTGGTAGAGTGACCTGAAGGTATACTTCGACACCCACTACTGGAACTTCTAGATGCGTGGAGCTAGGTGTATCAAATTTGGGCTCGTTTTGTTAGTTATGATGAGATCTTACCACAGAACTTGGTAGAGTGACCTGAAGGTATACTTCGACATCCACTACTGGAACTTCTAGACGCGTAGAGCTAGGTAAACCGAATTTGGGCTCGTTTTGTTAGTTATGATGAGATCTTACCACAGAACTTGGTGGAGTGACCTGAAGGTATACTTCGACATCCACTACTGGAACTCCTAGACGCGTAGAGCTAGGTGTATCGAATTTGGGCTGGTTTTGTTAGTTATGATGAGATCTTACAACAAAACTTGGTGGAGCGACCTGAAGGTATACTTCGACATTCACTACTGGAACTCCTAGACGCGTAGAGCTAAGTGTATCGAATTAGAACTCAATTTGTTAGTAAGGATGAGATCTTACCACAGAACTTGGTGGAGTGACCTGAAGGTATACTTCGACATCCACTACTGGAACTCCTAGACGCGTAGAGCTAGGCGTATCGAATTTGAGCTCGTTTTGTTAGTTATAATGAGATCTTACCACATAACTTGGTGGAGTGACCTGAAGGTTTACTTCGACATCCACTACTGGAACTCCTAGACGCGTAGAGCTAGGTGTATCAAATTTGGGCTCGTTTTGTTAGTTATGATGAGATCTTACCACAGAACTTGGTAGAGTGACCTGAAGGTATACTTCGACACCCACTACTGGAACTTCTAGATGCGTGGAGCTAGGTGTATCAAATTTGGGCTCGTTTTGTTAGTTATGATGAGATCTTACCACAGAACTTGGTAGAGTGACCTGAAGGTATACTTCGACATCTACTACTGGAACTCCTAGACGCGTAGAGCTAAGTGTATCGAATTTGGACTCAATTTGTTAGTTATGATGAGATCTTACCACAGAACTTGGTGGAGTGACCTGAAGGTATACTTGGACATCCACTACTGGAACTCCTAGACGCGTAGACCTAGGTGTATCAAATTTGGGCTCGTTTTGTTAGTTATGATGAGATCTTACCACAGAACTTGGTAGAGTGACCTGAAGGTATACTTCGACACCCACTACTGGAACTTCTAGATGCGTGGAGCTAGGTGTATCAAATTTGGGCTCGTTTTGTTAGTTATGATGAGATCTTACCACAGAACTTGGTAGAGTGACCTGAAGGTATACTTCGACATCCACTACTGGAACTTCTAGACGCGTAGAGCTAGGTAAATCAAATTTGGGCTCGTTTTGTTAGTTATGATGAGATCTTACCACACAACTTGGTGGAGTGACCTGAAGGTATACTTGGACATCCACTACTGGAACTCCTAGACGCGTAGACCTAGGTGTATCAAATTTGGGCTCGTTTTGTTAGTTATGATGAGATCTTACCACAGAACTTGGTAGAGTGACCTGAAGGTATACTTCGACACCCACTACTGGAACTTCTAGATGCGTGGAGCTAGGTGTATCAAATTTGGGCTCGTTTTGTTAGTTATGATGAGATCTTACCACAGAACTTGGTAGAGTGACCTGAAGGTATACTTCGACATCCACTACTGGAACTTCTAGACGCGTAGAGCTAGGTAAATCAAATTTGGGCTCGTTTTGTTAGTTATGATGAGATCTTACCACACAACTTGGTGGAGAGACCTGAAGGTATACTTCGACATTCACTACTGGAACTCCTGGACGCGTAGAGCTAGGTGTATCGAATTTGGGCTGGTTTTGTTAGTTATGATGAGATCTTACAACAAAACTTGGTGGAGCGACCTGAAGGTATACTTCGACATTCACTACTGGAACTCCTAGACGCGTAGAGCTAAGTGTATCGAATTTGGACTCAATTTATTAGTAAGGATGAGATCTTACCACAGAACTTGGTGGAGTGACCTGAAGGTATACTTCGACATCCACTACTGGAACTCCTAGACGCGTAGAGCTAGGCGTATCGAATTTGAGCTCGTTTTGTTAGTTATAATGAGATCTTACCACATAACTTGGTGGAGTGACCTGAAGGTTTACTTCGACATCCACTACTGGAACTCCTAGACGCGTAGAGCTAGGTGTATCAAATTTGGGCTCGTTTTGTTAGTTATGATGAGATCTTACCACAGAACTTGGTAGAGTGACCTGAAGGTATACTTCGACATCCACTACTGGAACTTCTAGACGAGTAGAGCTAGGTAAATCAAATTTGGGCTCGTTTTATTAGTTATGATGAGATCTTACCACAGAACTTGGTAGAGTGACCTGAAGGTATACTTCGACATCTACTACTGGAACTCCTAGACGCGTAGAGCTAAGTGTATCGAATTTGGACTCAATTTGTTAGTTATGATGAGATCTTACCACAGAACTTGGTGGAGTGACCTGAAGGTATACTTCGACATCCACTACTGGAACTCCTAGATGCGTAGAGCTAGGTAAATCGAATTTGGGCTCGTTTTGTTAGTTATGATGAGATCTTACCACAGAACTTGGTGGAGTGACCTGAAGGTATACTTCGACATCCACTACTGGAACTCCTAGACGCGTAGAGCTAGGTGTATCGAATTTGGGCTGGTTTTGTTAGTTATGATGAGATCTTACAACAAAACTTGGTGGAGCGACCTGAAGGTATACTTCGACATTCACTACTGGAACTCCTAGACGCGTAGAGCTAAGTGTATCGAATTTGAACTCAATTTGTTAGTAAGGATGAGATCTTACCACAGAACTTGGTGGAGTGACCTGAAGGTATACTTCGACATCCACTACTGGAACTCCTAGACGCGTAGAGCTAGGCGTATCGAATTTGAGCTCGTTTTGTTAGTTATGATGAGATCTTACCACAGAACTTGGTAGAGTGACCTGAAGGTATACTTCGACACCCACTACTGGAACTTCTAGATGCGTGGAGCTAGGTGTATCAAATTTGGGCTCGTTTTGTTAGTTATGATGAGATCTTACCACAGAACTTGGTAGAGTGACCTGAAGGTATACTTCGACATCCACTACTGGAACTTCTAGACGCGTAGAGCTAGGTAAACCGAATTTGGGCTCGTTTTGTTAGTTATGATGAGATCTTACCACAGAACTTGGTGGAGTGACCTGAAGGTATACTTCGACATCCACTACTGGAACTCCTAGACGCGTAGAGCTAGGTGTATCGAATTTGGGCTGGTTTTGTTAGTTATGATGAGATCTTACAACAAAACTTGGTGGAGCGACCTGAAGGTATACTTCGACATTCACTACTGGAACTCCTAGACGCGTAGAGCTAAGTGTATCAAATTTGGGCTCGTTTTGTTAGTTATGATGAGATCTTACCACAGAACTTGGTAGAGTGACCTGAAGGTATACTTCGACATCCACTACTGGAACTTCTAGACGCGTAGAGCTAGGTAAACCGAATTTGGGCTCGTTTTGTTAGTTATGATGAGATCTTACCACAGAACTTGGTAGAGTGACCTGAAGGTATACTTCGACATCCACTACTGGAACTTCTAGATGCGTGGAGCTAGGTGTATCAAATTTGGGCTCGTTTTGTTAGTTATGATGAGATCTTACCACAGAACTTGGTAGAGTGACCTGAAGGTATACTTCGACATCCACTACTGGAACTTCTAGACGCGTAGAGCTAGGTAAACCGAATTTGGGCTCGTTTTGTTAGTTATGATGAGATCTTACCACAGAACTTGGTAGAGTGACCTGAAGGTATACTTCGACATCCACTACTGGAACTTCTAGACGCGTAGAGCTAGGTAAATCAAATTTGGGCTCGTTTTGTTAGTTATGATGAGATCTTACCACACAACTTGGTGGAGTGACCTGAAGGTATACTTGGACATCCACTACTGGAACTCCTAGACGCGTAGACCTAGGTGTATCAAATTTGGGCTCGTTTTGTTAGTTATGATGAGATCTTACCACAGAACTTGGTAGAGTGACCTGAAGGTATACTTCGACACCTACTACTGGAACTTCTAGATGCGTGGAGCTAGGTGTATCAAATTTGGGCTCGTTTTGTTAGTTATGATGAGATCTTACCACAGAACTTGGTAGAGTGACCTGAAGGTATACTTCGACATCCACTACTGGAACTTCTAGACGCGTAGAGCTAGGTAAATCAAATTTGGGCTCGTTTTGTTAGTTATGATGAGATCTTACCACACAACTTGGTGGAGAGACCTGAAGGTATACTTCGACATTCACTACTGGAACTCCTGGACGCGTAGAGCTAGGTGTATCGAATTTGGGCTGGTTTTGTTAGTTATGATGAGATCTTACAACAAAACTTGGTGGAGCGACCTGAAGGTATACTTCGACATCCACTACTGGAACTTCTAGACGAGTAGAGCTAGGTAAATCAAATTTGGGCTCGTTTTATTAGTTATGATGAGATCTTACCACAGAACTTGGTAGAGTGACCTGAAGGTATACTTCGACATCTACTACTGGAACTCCTAGACGCGTAGAGCTAAGTGTATCGAATTTGGACTCAATTTGTTAGTTATGATGAGATCTTACCACAGAACTTGGTGGAGTGACCTGAAGGTATACTTCGACATCCACTACTGGAACTCCTAGATGCGTAGAGCTAGGTAAATCGAATTTGGGCTCGTTTTGTTAGTTATGATGAGATCTTACCACAGAACTTGGTGGAGTGACCTGAAGGTATACTTCGACATCCACTACTGGAACTCCTAGACGCGTAGAGCTAGGTGTATCGAATTTGGGCTGGTTTTGTTAGTTATGATGAGATCTTACAACAAAACTTGGTGGAGCGACCTGAAGGTATACTTCGACATTCACTACTGGAACTCCTAGACGCGTAGAGCTAAGTGTATCGAATTTGAACTCAATTTGTTAGTAAGGATGAGATCTTACCACATAACCTGGTGGAGTGACCTGAAGGTTTACTTCGACATCCACTACTGGAACTCCTAGACGCGTAGAGCTAGGTGTATCAAATTTGGGCTCGTTTTGTTAGTTATGATGAGATCTTACCACAGAACTTGGTAGAGTGACCTGAAGGTATACTTCGACACCCACTACTGGAACTTCTAGATGCGTGGAGCTAGGTGTATCAAATTTGGGCTCGTTTTGTTAGTTATGATGAGATCTTACCACAGAACTTGGTAGAGTGACCTGAAGGTATACTTCGACATCCACTACTGGAACTTCTAGACGCGTAGAGCTAGGTAAACCGAATTTGGGCTCGTTTTGTTAGTTATGATGAGATCTTACCACAGAACTTGGTGGAGTGACCTGAAGGTATACTTCGACATCCACTACTGGAACTCCTAGACGCGTAGAGCTAGGTGTATCGAATTTGGGCTGGTTTTGTTAGTTATGATGAGATCTTACAACAAAACTTGGTGGAGCGACCTGAAGGTATACTTCGACATTCACTACTGGAACTCCTAGACGCGTAGAGCTAAGTGTATCGAATTTGAACTCAATTTGTTAGTAAGGATGAGATCTTACCACAGAACTTGGTGGAGTGACCTGAAGGTATACTTCGACATCCACTACTGGAACTCCTAGACGCGTAGAGCTAGGCGTATCGAATTTGAGCTCGTTTTGTTAGTTATAATGAGATCTTACCACATAACTTGGTGGAGTGACCTGAAGGTTTACTTCGACATCCACTACTGGAACTCCTAGACGCGTAGAGCTAGGTGTATCAAATTTGGGCTCGTTTTGTTAGTTATGATGAGATCTTACCACAGAACTTGGTAGAGTGACCTGAAGGTATACTTCGACACCCACTACTGGAACTTCTAGATGCGTGGAGCTAGGTGTATCAAATTTGGGCTCGTTTTGTTAGTTATGATGAGATCTTACCACAGAACTTGGTAGAGTGACCTGAAGGTATACTTCGACATCCACTACTGGAACTTCTAGACGCGTAGAGCTAGGTAAATCAAATTTGGGCTCGTTTTGTTAGTTATGATGAGATCTTACCACACAACTTGGTGGAGTGACCTGAAGGTATACTTGGACATCCACTACTGGAACTCCTAGACGCGTAGACCTAGGTGTATCAAATTTGGGCTCGTTTTGTTAGTTATGATGAGATCTTACCACAGAACTTGGTAGAGTGACCTGAAGGTATACTTCGACACCCACTACTGGAACTTCTAGATGCGTGGAGCTAGGTGTATCAAATTTGGGCTCGTTTTGTTAGTTATGATGAGATCTTACCACAGAACTTGGTAGAGTGACCTGAAGGTATACTTCGACATCCACTACTGGAACTTCTAGACGCGTAGAGCTAGGTAAATCAAATTTGGGCTCGTTTTGTTAGTTATGATGAGATCTTACCACACAACTTGGTGGAGAGACCTGAAGGTATACTTCGACATTCACTACTGGAACTCCTGGACGCGTAGAGCTAGGTGTATCGAATTTGGGCTGGTTTTGTTAGTTATGATGAGATCTTACAACAAAACTTGGTGGAGCGACCTGAAGGTATACTTCGACATTCACTACTGGAACTCCTAGACGCGTAGAGCTAAGTGTATCGAATTTGGACTCAATTTATTAGTAAGGATGAGATCTTACCACAGAACTTGGTGGAGTGACCTGAAGGTATACTTCGACATCCACTACTGGAACTCCTAGACGCGTAGAGCTAGGCGTATCGAATTTGAGCTCGTTTTGTTAGTTATAATGAGATCTTACCACATAACTTGGTGGAGTGACCTGAAGGTTTACTTCGACATCCACTACTGGAACTCCTAGACGCGTAGAGCTAGGTGTATCAAATTTGGGCTCGTTTTGTTAGTTATGATGAGATCTTACCACAGAACTTGGTAGAGTGACCTGAAGGTATACTTCGACATCCACTACTGGAACTTCTAGACGAGTAGAGCTAGGTAAATCAAATTTGGGCTCGTTTTATTAGTTATGATGAGATCTTACCACAGAACTTGGTAGAGTGACCTGAAGGTATACTTCGACATCTACTACTGGAACTCCTAGACGCGTAGAGCTAAGTGTATCGAATTTGGACTCAATTTGTTAGTTATGATGAGATCTTACCACAGAACTTGGTGGAGTGACCTGAAGGTATACTTCGACATCCACTACTGGAACTCCTAGATGCGTAGAGCTAGGTAAATCGAATTTGGGCTCGTTTTGTTAGTTATGATGAGATCTTACCACAGAACTTGGTGGAGTGACCTGAAGGTATACTTCGACATCCACTACTGGAACTCCTAGACGCGTAGAGCTAGGTGTATCGAATTTGGGCTGGTTTTGTTAGTTATGATGAGATCTTACAACAAAACTTGGTGGAGCGACCTGAAGGTATACTTCGACATTCACTACTGGAACTCCTAGACGCGTAGAGCTAAGTGTATCGAATTTGAACTCAATTTGTTAGTAAGGATGAGATCTTACCACAGAACTTGGTGGAGTGACCTGAAGGTATACTTCGACATCCACTACTGGAACTCCTAGACGCGTAGAGCTAGGCGTATCGAATTTGAGCTCGTTTTGTTAGTTATGATGAGATCTTACCACAGAACTTGGTAGAGTGACCTGAAGGTATACTTCGACACCCACTACTGGAACTTCTAGATGCGTGGAGCTAGGTGTATCAAATTTGGGCTCGTTTTGTTAGTTATGATGAGATCTTACCACAGAACTTGGTAGAGTGACCTGAAGGTATACTTCGACATCCACTACTGGAACTTCTAGACGCGTAGAGCTAGGTAAACCGAATTTGGGCTCGTTTTGTTAGTTATGATGAGATCTTACCACAGAACTTGGTGGAGTGACCTGAAGGTATACTTCGACATCCACTACTGGAACTCCTAGACGCGTAGAGCTAGGTGTATCGAATTTGGGCTGGTTTTGTTAGTTATGATGAGATCTTACAACAAAACTTGGTGGAGCGACCTGAAGGTATACTTCGACATTCACTACTGGAACTCCTAGACGCGTAGAGCTAAGTGTATCAAATTTGGGCTCGTTTTGTTAGTTATGATGAGATCTTACCACAGAACTTGGTAGAGTGACCTGAAGGTATACTTCGACATCCACTACTGGAACTTCTAGACGCGTAGAGCTAGGTAAACCGAATTTGGGCTCGTTTTGTTAGTTATGATGAGATCTTACCACAGAACTTGGTAGAGTGACCTGAAGGTATACTTCGACATCCACTACTGGAACTTCTAGATGCGTGGAGCTAGGTGTATCAAATTTGGGCTCGTTTTGTTAGTTATGATGAGATCTTACCACAGAACTTGGTAGAGTGACCTGAAGGTATACTTCGACATCCACTACTGGAACTTCTAGACGCGTAGAGCTAGGTAAACCGAATTTGGGCTCGTTTTGTTAGTTATGATGAGATCTTACCACAGAACTTGGTAGAGTGACCTGAAGGTATACTTCGACATCCACTACTGGAACTTCTAGACGCGTAGAGCTAGGTAAATCAAATTTGGGCTCGTTTTGTTAGTTATGATGAGATCTTACCACACAACTTGGTGGAGTGACCTGAAGGTATACTTGGACATCCACTACTGGAACTCCTAGACGCGTAGACCTAGGTGTATCAAATTTGGGCTCGTTTTGTTAGTTATGATGAGATCTTACCACAGAACTTGGTAGAGTGACCTGAAGGTATACTTCGACACCTACTACTGGAACTTCTAGATGCGTGGAGCTAGGTGTATCAAATTTGGGCTCGTTTTGTTAGTTATGATGAGATCTTACCACAGAACTTGGTAGAGTGACCTGAAGGTATACTTCGACATCCACTACTGGAACTTCTAGACGCGTAGAGCTAGGTAAATCAAATTTGGGCTCGTTTTGTTAGTTATGATGAGATCTTACCACACAACTTGGTGGAGAGACCTGAAGGTATACTTCGACATTCACTACTGGAACTCCTGGACGCGTAGAGCTAGGTGTATCGAATTTGGGCTGGTTTTGTTAGTTATGATGAGATCTTACAACAAAACTTGGTGGAGCGACCTGAAGGTATACTTCGACATCCACTACTGGAACTTCTAGACGAGTAGAGCTAGGTAAATCAAATTTGGGCTCGTTTTATTAGTTATGATGAGATCTTACCACAGAACTTGGTAGAGTGACCTGAAGGTATACTTCGACATCTACTACTGGAACTCCTAGACGCGTAGAGCTAAGTGTATCGAATTTGGACTCAATTTGTTAGTTATGATGAGATCTTACCACAGAACTTGGTGGAGTGACCTGAAGGTATACTTCGACATCCACTACTGGAACTCCTAGATGCGTAGAGCTAGGTAAATCGAATTTGGGCTCGTTTTGTTAGTTATGATGAGATCTTACCACAGAACTTGGTGGAGTGACCTGAAGGTATACTTCGACATCCACTACTGGAACTCCTAGACGCGTAGAGCTAGGTGTATCGAATTTGGGCTGGTTTTGTTAGTTATGATGAGATCTTACAACAAAACTTGGTGGAGCGACCTGAAGGTATACTTCGACATTCACTACTGGAACTCCTAGACGCGTAGAGCTAAGTGTATCGAATTTGAACTCAATTTGTTAGTAAGGATGAGATCTTACCACATAACCTGGTGGAGTGACCTGAAGGTTTACTTCGACATCCACTACTGGAACTCCTAGACGCGTAGAGCTAGGTGTATCAAATTTGGGCTCGTTTTGTTAGTTATGATGAGATCTTACCACAGAACTTGGTAGAGTGACCTGAAGGTATACTTCGACACCCACTACTGGAACTTCTAGATGCGTGGAGCTAGGTGTATCAAATTTGGGCTCGTTTTGTTAGTTATGATGAGATCTTACCACAGAACTTGGTAGAGTGACCTGAAGGTATACTTCGACATCCACTACTGGAACTTCTAG
Organism: Erebia epiphron; assembly: GCA_963932025.1. Classification (NCBI taxonomy): domain Eukaryota; kingdom Metazoa; phylum Arthropoda; class Insecta; order Lepidoptera; family Nymphalidae; genus Erebia; species Erebia epiphron. The sequence goes on along the minus strand of OZ009958.1, from coordinate 12,067,573 downwards.
ACGCGTAGAGCTAGGTAAACCGAATTTGGGCTCGTTTTGTTAGTTATGATGAGATCTTACCACAGAACTTGGTGGAGTGACCTGAAGGTATACTTCGACATCCACTACTGGAACTCCTAGACGCGTAGAGCTAGGTGTATCGAATTTGGGCTGGTTTTGTTAGTTATGATGAGATCTTACAACAAAACTTGGTGGAGCGACCTGAAGGTATACTTCGACATTCACTACTGGAACTCCTAGACGCGTAGAGCTAAGTGTATCGAATTTGAACTCAATTTGTTAGTAAGGATGAGATCTTACCACAGAACTTGGTGGAGTGACCTGAAGGTATACTTCGACATCCACTACTGGAACTCCTAGACGCGTAGAGCTAGGCGTATCGAATTTGAGCTCGTTTTGTTAGTTATAATGAGATCTTACCACATAACTTGGTGGAGTGACCTGAAGGTTTACTTCGACATCCACTACTGGAACTCCTAGACGCGTAGAGCTAGGTGTATCAAATTTGGGCTCGTTTTGTTAGTTATGATGAGATCTTACCACAGAACTTGGTAGAGTGACCTGAAGGTATACTTCGACACCCACTACTGGAACTTCTAGATGCGTGGAGCTAGGTGTATCAAATTTGGGCTCGTTTTGTTAGTTATGATGAGATCTTACCACAGAACTTGGTAGAGTGACCTGAAGGTATACTTCGACATCTACTACTGGAACTCCTAGACGCGTAGAGCTAAGTGTATCGAATTTGGACTCAATTTGTTAGTTATGATGAGATCTTACCACAGAACTTGGTGGAGTGACCTGAAGGTATACTTGGACATCCACTACTGGAACTCCTAGACGCGTAGACCTAGGTGTATCAAATTTGGGCTCGTTTTGTTAGTTATGATGAGATCTTACCACAGAACTTGGTAGAGTGACCTGAAGGTATACTTCGACACCCACTACTGGAACTTCTAGATGCGTGGAGCTAGGTGTATCAAATTTGGGCTCGTTTTGTTAGTTATGATGAGATCTTACCACAGAACTTGGTAGAGTGACCTGAAGGTATACTTCGACATCCACTACTGGAACTTCTAGACGCGTAGAGCTAGGTAAATCAAATTTGGGCTCGTTTTGTTAGTTATGATGAGATCTTACCACACAACTTGGTGGAGAGACCTGAAGGTATACTTCGACATTCACTACTGGAACTCCTGGACGCGTAGAGCTAGGTGTATCGAATTTGGGCTGGTTTTGTTAGTTATGATGAGATCTTACAACAATACTTGGTGGAGCGACCTGAAGGTATACTTCGACATTCACTACTGGAACTCCTAGACGCGTAGAGCTAAGTGTATCGAATTTGGACTCAATTTATTAGTAAGGATGAGATCTTACCACAGAACTTGGTGGAGTGACCTGAAGGTATACTTCGACATCCACTACTGGAACTCCTAGACGCGTAGAGCTAGGCGTATCGAATTTGAGCTCGTTTTGTTAGTTATAATAATAATAATAAATGTTTTATTTCAGGCCAAGTACCCATATCGTAAATACAAAAATAAAATACAAAAATAAAAATACTAAGTACAAAAATATTGTAAAAAAATAAAATAAAAATACTTAAATCCTAAATACAACTAAATAAAATCAAAAATAGGAACAGTAAAATATTGTTCCATTTCTATCCCTATTTTCGATTCGCACTGCGATGCTGCGTCAACCAATGCCGGAGGATGGCGACATCCAAGTGGTCACACATTGTTCGGAGAATCTCATTATTCGAGTGACGTAATCGCTCCCAAAAGGAAGCGATTCTCGAGCGTAGTACAGCAAAGAAGTCGGGCATTCTTGCCGATGCAAACATGTTCGACGCACTACAGAATCGCGGTAGTTTCATCAGGATGCGGTAAGCATCATTGTACTGCACCCTGATGGCACTATACGAGCGTCTATAATGCTATAACGAGCGTCGTTATAATGAGATCTTACCACATAACTTGGTGGAGTGACCTGAAGGTTTACTTCGACATCCACTACTGGAACTCCTAGACGCGTAGAGCTAGGTGTATCAAATTTGGGCTCGTTTTGTTAGTTATGATGAGATCTTACCACAGAACTTGGTAGAGTGACCTGAAGGTATACTTCGACATCCACTACTGGAACTTCTAGACGCGTAGAGCTAGGTAAATCAAATTTGGGCTCGTTTTATTAGTTATGATGAGATCTTACCACAGAACTTGGTAGAATGACCTGAAGGTATACTTCGACATCTACTACTGGAACTCCTAGACGCGTAGAGCTAAGTGTATCGAATTTGGACTCAATTTGTTAGTTATGATGAGATCTTACCACAGAACTTGGTGGAGTGACCTGAAGGTATACTTCGACATCCACTACTGGAACTCCTAGATGCGTAGAGCTAGGTAAATCGAATTTGGGCTCGTTTTGTTAGTTATGATGAGATCTTACCACAGAACTTGGTGGAGTGACCTGAAGGTATACTTCGACATCCACTACTGGAACTCCTAGACGCGTAGAGCTAGGTGTATCGAATTTGGGCTGGTTTTGTTAGTTATGATGAGATCTTACAACAAAACTTGGTGGAGCGACCTGAAGGTATACTTCGACATTCACTACTGGAACTTCTAGACGCGTAGAGCTAAGTGTATCGAATTTGAACTCAATTTGTTAGTAAGGATGAGATCTTACCACAGAACTTGGTGGAGTGACCTGAAGGTATACTTCGACATCCACTACTGGAACTCCTAGACGCGTAGAGCTAGGCGTATCGAATTTGAGCTCGTTTTGTTAGTTATAATGAGATCTTACCACATAACTTGGTAGGGTGACCTGAAGGTTTACTTCGACATCCACTACTGGAACTCCTAGACGCGTAGAGCTAGGTGTATCAAATTTGGGCTCGTTTTGTTAGTTATGATGAGATCTTACCACAGAACTTGGTAGAGTGACCTGAAGGTATACTTCGACACCCACTACTGGGACTTCTAGATGCGTGGAGCTAGGTGTATCAAATTTGGGCTCGTTTTGTTAGTTATGATGAGATCTTACCACAGAACTTGGTAGAGTGACCTGAAGGTATACTTCGACATCCACTACTGGAACTTCTAGACGCGTAGAGCTAGGTAAATCAAATTTGGGCTCGTTTTATTAGTTATGATGAGATCTTACCACAGAACTTGGTGGAGTGACCTGAAGGTATACTTCGACATTCACTACTGGAACTCCTAGACGCGTAGAGCTAAGTGTATCGAATTTGGGCTGGTTTTGTTAGTTATGATGAGATCTTACCACAAAACTTGGTGGAGCGACCTGAAGGTATACTTCGACATTCACTACTGGAACTCCTAGACGCGTAGAGCTAAGTGTATCGAATTTGGACTCAATTTGTTAGTTAGGATGAGATCTTACCACAGAACTTGGTGGAGTGACCTGAAGGTATACTTCGACATCCACTACTGGAACTCCTAGACGCGTAGAGCTAGGTGTATCGAATTTGAGCTCGTTTGGATAGTTATAATGAGATCTTACCACATAACTTGGTGGAGTGACCTGAAGGTTTACTTCGACATCCACTACTGGAACTCCTAGACGCGTAGAGCTAGGTGTATCAAATTTAAGCTCGTTTTGTTAGTTATGATGAGATCTTACCACAGAACTTGGTGGAGTGACCTGAAGGTATACTTCGACATCCACTACTGGAACTCCTAGACGCATAGAGCTAGGTGTATCAAATTTGGGTTCGTTTTGTTAGTTATAATGAAATCTTACACAGAACTTGGTGGAGTGACCTGAAGGTATACTTCGACATCCACTACTGTAATTCCTAGACGCGTAGAGCAAGGTGTATCGAATTTGGGCTCGTTTTGTTAGTTATGATGAGATCTTACCACAGAACTTGGTAGAGTGACCTGAAGGTATACTTCGACATCCACTACTGGAACTTCTAGACGCATGGAGCTCTGTCGAAGTAATGTGTAATGTCGAAGTATACCTTCAGGTCGCTCCACCAAGTTCTGTGGTATGATCTCATCATAACTAACAAAACGAGCTCAAATTCGATTTACCTAGCTCTACGCGTCTAGGAGTTCCAGTAGTGGATGTCGAAGTATACCTTCAGGTCACTCCACCAAGTTTTGTGGTAAGATCTCATCATAACTAACAAAACGAGCCCAAATTCGATTTGCCTAGCTCTACGCGTCTAGGAGTTCCAGTAGTGGATGTCGAAGTATACCTTCAGGTCCCTCTACCAAGTTCTGTGGTAAGATCTCATCATAACTAACAAAATGAGCCCAAATTCGATTTACCTAGCTCTACGCGTCTAGGAGTTCCAGTAGTGGATGTCGAAGTATACCTTCAGGTCACTCCACCAAGTTTTGTGGTAAGATCTCATCATAACTAACAAAACCAGCCCAAATTCGATCCACCTAGCTCTACGCTTCTAGGAGTTCCATTAGTGAATGTCGAAGTATACCTTCAGGTCGCTCCACCAAGTTCTGTGGTAAGATCTCATCATAACTAACAAAATGAGCCCAAATTCGATTTACCTAGCTCTACGCGTCTAGGAGTTCCAGTAGTGGATGTCGAAGTATACCTTCAGGTTACTCCACCAAGTTTTGTGGTAAGATCTCATCATAACTTAAACAAAACAAGCCCAAATTCGATTTACCTAGCTCTACGCGTCTAGGAGTTCCAGTAGTGGATGTCGAAGTATACCTTCAGGTCACTCCACCAAGTTTTGTGGTAAGATCTCATCATAACTAACAAAACCAGCCCAAATTCGATACACCTAGCTCTACGCGTCTAGGAGTTCCAGTAGTGAATGTCGAAGTATACCTTCAGGTCGCTCCACCAAGTTTTGTGGTAAGATCTCATCATAACTAACAAAACCAGCCCAAATTCGATACACCTAGCTCTACGCGTCTAGGAGTTCCAGTAGTGAATGTCGAAGTATACCTTCAGGTCACTCCACCAAGTTCTGTGGTAAGATCTCATTATAACTAACAAAACGAGCCCAAATTTGATTTACCTAGCTCTACGCGTCTAGAAGTTCCAGTAGTGGATGTCGAAGTATACCTTCAGGTCACTCCACCAAGTTTTGTGGTAAGATCTCATCATAACTTAAACAAAACAAGCCCAAATTCGATTTACCTAGCTCTACGCATCTAGGAGTTCCAGTAGTGGATGTCGAAGTATACCTTCAGGTCACTCCACCAAGTTTTTTGGTAAGATCTCATCATAACTAACAAAACCAGCCCAAATTCGATGCACCTAGCTCTACGCGTCTAGGAGTTCCAGTAGTGAATGTCGAAGTATACCTTCAGGTCACTCCACCAAGTTTTGTGGTAAGATCTCATCATAACTAACAAAACCAGCCCAAATTCGATACACCTAGCTCTACGCGTCTAGGAGTTCCAGTAGTGAATGTCGAAGTATACCTTCAGGTCACTCCACCAAGTTCTGTGGTAAGATCTCATTATAACTAACAAAACGAGCCCAAATTTGATTTACCTAGCTCTACGCGTCTAGAAGTTCCAGTAGTGGATGTCGAAGTATACCTTCAGGTCACTCCACCAAGTTCTGTGGTAAGATCTCATCATAACTAACAAAACGAGCCCAAATTCGATTTACCTAGCTCTACGCATCTAGGAGTTCCAGTAGTGGATGTCGAAGTATACCTTCAGGTCACTCCACCAAGTTTTGTGGTAAGATCTCATCATAACTAACAAAACCAGCCCAAATTCTATACACCTAGCTCTACGCGTCTAGGAGTTCCAGTAGTGAATGTCGAAGTATACCTTCAGGTCACTCCACCAAGTTTTGTGGTAAGATCTCATCATAACTAACAAAACGAGCCCAAATTCGATTTACCTAGCTCTACGCGTCTTGGAGTTCCAGTAGTGGATGTCGAAGTATACCTTCAGGTCACTCCACCAAGTTTTGTGGTAAGATCTCATCATAACTAACAAAACGAGCCCAAATTCGATACACCTAGCTCTACGCGTCTAGGAGTTCCAGTAGTGGATGTCGAAGTATACCTTCAGGTCACTCCACCAAGTTTTGTGGTAAGATCTCATCATAACTAACAAAACGAGCCCAAATTCGATACACCTAGCTCTACGCGTCTAGGAGTTCCAGTAGTGGATGTCGAAGTATACCTTCAGGTCACTCCACCAAGTTCTGTGGTAAGATCTCATCATAACTAACAAAACGAGCCCAAATTCGATTTACCTAGCTCTACGCATCTAGGAGTTCCAGTAGTGGATGTCGAAGTATACCTTCAGGTCACTCCACCAAGTTTAGTGGTAAGATCTCATCATAACTAACAAAACCAGCCCAAATTCGATACACCTAGCTCTACGCGTCTAGGAGTTCCAGTAGTGAATGTCGAAGTATACCTTCAGGTCGCTCCACCAAGTTTTGTGGTAAGATCTCATCATAACTAACAAAACGAGCCCAAATTCGATTTACCTAGCTCTACGCGTCTAGGAGTTCCAGTAGTGGATGTCGAAGTATACCTTCAGGTCGCTCCACCAAGTTTTGTGGTAAGATCTCATCATAACTAACAAAACGAGCCCAAATTCGATTAACCTAGCTCTACGCATCTAGGAGTTCCAGTAGTGAATGTCGAAGTATACCTTCAGGTCGCTCCACCAAGTTTTGTGGTAAGATCTCATCATAACCAACAAAACGAGCCCAAATTCGATACACCTAGCTCTACGCGTCTAGGAGTTCCAGTAGTGAATGTCGAAGTATACCTTCAGGTCGCTCCACCAAGTTTTGTGGTAAGATCTCATCATAACTAACAAAACGAGCCCAAATTCGATTTACCTAGCTCTACGCGTCTAGGAGTTCCAGTAGTGGATGTCGAAGTATACCTTCAGGTCGCTCCACCAAGTTTTGTGGTAAGATCTCATCATAACTAACAAAACGAGCCCAAATTCGATTAACCTAGCTCTACGCGTCTAGGAGTTCCAGTAGTGGATGTCGAAGTATACCTTCAGGTCACTCCACTAAGGTTTGAGGTAAGATCTCATCATAACTAACAAATTGAGTCCAAATCGATACACCTAGCTCTACGCGTCTAGAAGTTCCAGTAGAAGTCGTCGAAGTATACTTTCAGGTCACTAGCACGCTCGGGGAATAGAGACTCTGCAATAAATTTCTAAATGCTAGCAAATAATAAAATTGTATTGTGTTGGTAGTAGGTACCATATCTTACCTTTTCAAAATATCAGCACAGGTGATAACTATAAATATAACTTTGGTTCGCTGAGCTAGGTACTCTAGGTAGGTATTTCGTGTATGTACAGCGATCTTTTCGACACCAGCGACTGCTCGCAACCGACGCAGGTATTTTGGTATTTTTTAATGACAAAAAAACGGCATATTTACAGTAAAAAATGTACCTAAAGTCACCCCTAAATCGTCAATTTTGAGTGAAGAGGTGAGGGAAAATCATTTTTATAGTATTAAAAATAAAGATTTTTTACAATGTTATTACCAACAATTGGAGATATAGGATCAATCTTTGTATAGCAATTTTTAGTTCTATCCTATTTTGCTAGACTTAGTCACAAAATGTACTGAAAACTCCAATATTTTAAGGGATTTGGAAATGCGTTCTTAATTGTTTTATGGGAGAAAAGTTAACCAGAGAGTCCAGAGAGTCATTAGATCTTTGATTTTATATGAAATCCATAGAGTAAGAATATATCTTCCTCTGTCTACAATAAAATCAAAGTAGAAGATACTTTGAGAATATGCTTTGAATATGTATGTACCTATAAAATCAAAGATATTAGTAGGTACAAAAAATCAAAGATCTAAAGTCTATTTGATTAGGCAACATGTAAACAAATATGGCGTCAGATCACGTGAATTGTCATTGGTCATATAGTGATGGAAACATTGACGGACTAGTTGTGATTGAACGATTGAATGAATAAATTCTCAAATCGATATCTGTATCGATTACCACACACAGTCGGTTCTACGTAGCGAAGTAAATCATGTAGGTACTTAAATAAAACATACCAGTCATGACATTTCAACTTTGCTTACAATATTTTCACTGTTGTATATTATCACAAACGTCTTGTTTTCTGAAGTAAAACATTTAAATTTCATAATTTACTCAAAAGTAATTCAATTTATGCACCAAGACGCATATTATTAAAATAATAATTTATCAAATATGTAACTTGCAAGAATCCCAAAATAAAAACACGGACTAATGATCTAATGGGTGTTTGACATATTGTGTTGACACACACAATTTTTTTATAACGTAGGTACTAGATCACTGATCACTACAGCCCATTAACGTCCCTCAGCTGAGCACAGGCCTACACTATCATAGGAGAGAGGGAATTATAATTTAGACCCACCACGCTGCTCCAATGCGGATTGGCGGGTGTTGCGGATTGCGTGTAGGTTGTTATGAGTTGGAGCAGAAATGATATGCACAGACTCGGTGTTAATATGGCAATATATTTACAGATGAATGTTTAACTTATATACTAAGAAATTAGGTACATTGGAGTGGGGAAAACCTTGTAATGATCATGAAGTGTTAACTAAAATATTGCTTATTTACTACTACGGGCTCAGCTTTAGTATACTGGACGCGGAGTTGGACGTTCATATTTTTTTTACAGAAAGATCTTCATGTGGTAAGCCTTGCACTAAAATATTTTACGTCGAATCCTAATACTTTTCGAGAAATAATTTTTTGAAAATTCGCAATTCTTCAACACTTTTCACTATTTATTACGACATTTGCCATAGATTACAGATTTATTGACGTTTAGTTGGCGTACTAAAGTTTCGTTTTACGTTATAAAATCCGTTCCAAACATAAAAAGTAATAAAAAATGTTAATAATCGAGTAATAATCATATTATATGTGTACCGATTATTGGAAAAACGGAACGCGTGCATTGGCGCCAAAATTCAAATCTATGAGTTATCGTTTTACGCGTTTTTCAGTTTTAAAGGTTACAAGGTTAAAAAAAAACGTTTTAAGGTTATAGGTTTAATTATTTAACTAAAAAAAGGTATAAAGGTGTGTTATTACATTTATAATTAGGTACTTGAGCATATCATACACAAAACCGAATCGGCACACCCCGACTCCACGCAGTCTTGTCTGCCTTGCCCCTAGAGTGTTTTTTTTAAGCGCGAAGCCAGAAGCTCGCGTAGGAGGTCCTGATTCATTCAGGGGCGACGAAGCGAGTCTTCTGGCGTAGCCCATTCTAATTAAGAAATTAACCTTTTCCACTACCTAAAACAAAAGGTAAGGTACTTTAAAGTAGGTATAATTAATTAAAACGTATAAAAGTAAAACCTAAACTCAAAATTTTAAAAAATTAATATCTCGGAAACTACTAAAATTCGCAACGTCTTACTTGGAGGGGGGTATATCCCCTCCCCCCCCCTCCCCTTCCCCCCCCCTTGCGGCCAGTATACTGAAGCTCAACCAAAAATTTCAAAACTTTAAAAAAATATTTCTCGAAAACTATTGAGTTCCGAAATTTTTCCCTTGGAGGGAGGGTTCATCCCCTTCCCCCCTCCCTCCCCCCCCTTCCGTCCCCCCTCCGCCGCGTCCAGTAAACTAAAGCCCAACCCTACTACGTGACAAGGTGTAATCTAAATATAATTAAATTGTAATAAATAAATTTGTAACCTACATTTCTATGGTCACGTATTTGTAAGTGCCATAGCGGGCTTTAATGACTATTATAAAGTTAGTGATAAGATGTTAGTGGAAGGTTTAATCATAATATTATCGTCTTCAACATCACAAGGTAATTTCATAATCTTAGAATGTGGTAATCGCACAGAGGTAGTATAAGGTATAGAGTAGTACTAACGCACCGCACTCCTTGTGCGCGATATAACCCCCGATATTTATAGACATGTAAAAAATAGAGATGGGCAATAGTGCGCTGCAAGTGCAAAGTCGATAAAATACATCTGAACGGTATGGTATCTATTGTTTGTGTATGTTTGTACCCTATCATACTAATTTTATTAATGTGAAAGTGTGTTTGTTTGGTGGTTTGTCCTTCAATCACGCCTCAATAGAGCAACGCAAGACGTGATTATTTTCATAAGTATAGTTGAGAACATGGAGAGTGATATTTATCCCGGAAAATTAAAGCAGTTCCGTGGGAATTAAAAAAAAAACTTATTCCATGCGGATTAAGCCGATATATTTTTTAATGATCGACCGTATATCCATACTAATATTATAAATGCGAAAGTGTGTCTTTCTGTCTGTCCATCCGTCTGACGCCCGCGACTTCGTTCGCGTGAATTGTTTTTTTATTCCCGCGGGAACTCTTCAATATTGGCCCAATAACAAAGAATTTCAATATGGCGCTGGCCTTTTTTTAATTTTGGTAAGAGATACCTCTTTCGTGATTTCAGGAAACCCTAAATATCGATTTTGAACGAAATCGGCCCAATAACAAAAATTTTTATTATGGCGCTGTCTTTGTACATTTTCCTCTTTTGTGATCTCAGGGAACCCCAAAATATATCGATTTTGAAGAAAATTTTCCCAACTAACAAAGAATTTCAATCTGGCGCTGACTTTTAAAATTTATGATCTCATTGAACCCTAAATCGAAATTGAATCGTAATTGGAACGAAATCGGATCAACAGTAACCATCGATATATATGTAAGTACTAGATGGGCCCTTTCATAGAAAAATGGCGGGCGACCAACTATGAGAGCGCGCTCCTATAACCTGTCATAAGCCTGTCTTTGTCCCCGTCGTAGCGCGATCACGGTCGCTCATCGTGTAAATAATTTGTTTTTAAGTTAACATCTAAAGTCTTATTAGTTTGGCACTGTATTATTTTTATTTTAAGGTAAGTGTTTCAATTCACAATTATACATTTCCAAGAAAACGTTATTTAGTCTTCCTATTTAATATTTTTATCCATTTCGCAATCATTTCATTTCCGCGGCAAACTGTATGATATTTTTTTTTTACTAACTGGCCTAACGGCTTTGGGTTCCAGCCCTAGAATAGTCCAGTCCAGTACGATAAAAAAAATGCAACCAAGATTAGTTAATGCATAGATGGGCAGAACGGACAGTAGGCATTAATACCTTCCGAGACGCAATATTATGCTATTGTAATATGATAAAATTAGTTATTGACGTGAGTTTAATGTTTAACCAACTTCAATAAATAAAGGGTTTTTATTTATTAAAGTTGATAATTTTTATTTTGTACTAGCGAATGCCCGCGACTTCGTCTGCGTGGTTTGAGGATTTTTGATTCCCGCGGAAACTCCTTAATTTTCCGGGATAAAAAGTAGCCTATGTGCTATTCCAGACTATAATCTATCTCTGTGCCAAATTTCAGCCCGATCCGTTCAGCCGTTGGGGCGTGATTGAGTAACAAACATCCATACATCCATACATCCATCCATCCAAACTTTCGCATTTATAATATTTATATTACCTATATAATATATTATTATATTTGATTTGATTGATTGATATTTGATGAAAAATAAATAGTTAATTCAAAATTCAGAATTTTATTATTTCGTTGAACAAAAGTTGTTCAGTACCTATTATGTACAGCTACCTACTTACAAGTGTTTATTACTTAATCGTATTTTTAAATGCACACTGTGTAAGTGATTTATCTCAATATAACTTTTAATATTTCTTTTGTGGCATGTAGCATACTTAGAAATGTACAAAATAAAATAATTTCAAATGAAGTGTTTTTCTGTGACTCGATCCATTAGTACTCTTTCACCTCTCCCATTCCAACCCCTTTTTATTATAATAGTACTAATAATTATTTTTGAATTCTTTCATTTGCAATAAGGTTTGGCGAGGATTATTTTAAACTGTTTTAGCTGTTATTATTTTAAATTTCAAGTTTTTTGCATTAGTAGTTACCGAATTATGCTAAGTGTGACGGACAGTCATGTCGCACCACAAGGGTTGTTTTCTTATCATTTTGGTACGCAACCCTAAAAATGACTTTATTTCTGTCAATTTTTCGACAAAACTTCAGTATCAACAACTAACAAATAATTAAATTAAAAAAACCCACGACGAACTGCAGCGCCTCATTGTGTGGACTTTGACCTTTAAATATATCTTCTCACAAGCTATATATATCTAATGCAAAAAACCGCATAATAATCGGTTCAATGGTTTTTCAGGAAACTGGTAACAAAAAAGTGGTAAAAATAACAACGTCATACTAACTTTTATCGTTTACCTCAGAGAGTACACTCATGTAGGTATTATTTTCGACAAGCGCATCTGTACTAATCTATGACCGAGTCATACGTTTTCAAGATGGCGCATATGTTGCAAGCAAGTTCCCGCTTTTCAGACTAGATGGCGTTGTTAAGCATAAGTCCACATTCTTTGTTCGACAGGGCCCGTCTATGTAAATTGAGGTCGTTGACAGTAACGAATTTCAAAACCTATGGCGCTAACTTTTTTAAATTTTGACAATTTTCTCTGTTGCGATCCCAGGGAACGCCGATATCTGTGCCGGTGCCCGAGTCGAATTAATTTGTTCTACGGCTCTGGATTCAAGTCCTTTATGACCTCATATTTATTGCGAATGTCGTGCCACAGAATATAAAACTATGAAAATCATGACATTCGGCCATCCACTTAAGGGCAACCTCCCGGTGCACAATAATTAAAATATTGTAAATATGAAAGTAAGCCAGTTATTTACAAATCAATTTTTAGGAACGTAGCTCGACATATAATTAATTTAACACCTAAAACACTTTCAAATTTATCGCTATATACCTAAATAATTAATTAATTAACAAGTATAAATTACAAATTTAAAAAAAAACCCCGACTAGAAAAAAGCTGATGACCTTCAGACGGATGAACAGATTTTCATGAAACATGGCTAAGAACACTCGGGATAAAATTATCTATGACACAAAAAATACTAAACGAAAATCGGTTCATCCGATTGGGAGCTACGATACCATAGACAGATACACAGATACACAGATACACAGACAGGCACGTTAAACTTATAACACCCCTCTCTTTTTGCGTCGGGGGTTAAAAAAGAATGGTATTCTGGGGCCAATGAGTTGGTTTCCCGCCAATTGAGCGCGGAGGACAAAAACGGAGCATGGGAGGATTGTCGAAAAATAATCAAATTAGGTACTCTAGAAACTAGAAAGTAATATTATTGGGAGGAATAAAGTATATAAATGGACATTGGGTTTCTGATTTATAAAACTTCAGAAGTGGTACGTGATCTGCCGACCCACATAATTATTGAGGTATGTATTCTAAGGTCTAATTATTGATTCATATAATTTTGTGACCTCCTATGACTCAATAATAATAATAAAATTACGAAACAGAACAACTTAGTATGCATGTGGATTAATGATACTTTCACATTTTGGTCTAGCTATTTTATGACAATGTTAATCTGATTGATTACGAGTATCATTTGATTAAAGCTATTCCTACTTACTCCCTAATACATAGTTAAAGTAAAATATATTTTACTGTACACAATAAAATAAATAAAATGACAAAAACAATCATGACATTTGTGATAATTTTATATCGAGTATTTAAGTATCGATAATACCAGCCCTAATGCTCGCATTAAGCTCCGCCCATACGCCATTTTTATGATACGGAAGCTTCAATTTAAATATGATAGGGCACATCCTCTAGTATATATAACATCAAAGCGTAAAACAACTCTTTAATACCACAGACAATAGAATTAGCTTTCGGCACAGATTTATAAAGGGGAGCAGATTCAATATAGTGAAAAAATTTGCGTGGCAATTTCAAACACACGGAAACATTACTCACACATAGACAAAACTCAGGGCCGCACCTTGTTGCTGCATAAAACATTATATTAATATGTAGGGTTAAGTCGTGTGAAAAAAAACGACCTAAACGTTACCTATCATTTGGAAGCTATATTTTGTAAGGGTTTTAAAAATTATTATAGGTACTTTTATGACTTTTTCATCACAAGCGATCACAACTGCAATGTACTCGTAGTAACAAAATTTAAAATTGTAATTTCATATAGCTTTTGCCCGCAGCTTCGTTTACGTTAATTTCAATTTTCATTCAAATTTCAGATCCCTGTTTTACGAGGGAATGGATTTACAAAAATACTTTCTCAGCATCCGCTCCTACCTTTTAACCATTTGTAGTTGGCTTAAGCCTGCCTCGATAGGATAGAGCTGTGCTAGATGTCTGTTCTGGGCTTGGGTCCGCAATGGTAATCACCACCATGTGATGGGGATATTATTTATAGAAAGTTCCTACTGACATTAAATTCTTGGCAGTAAGTCAAATAAATGTTGTAAACTAATCGAATTGAATCATTATTCCAAAAATTAGGTCAGAAGGTTAAATAAAAAAAATCAACTGGTTAAACGCACATGTTTTTTATTCAAATAAACTTTTGGCCATGTGCGGATAAACATAATATTGATTTAAAAACTCGTTTTTGTTGTTTCTTTAAGCCTATTTTAACACCTTTGTGTGTACTAGCTGTAATATACTTTTTACCCTTTTCTCTAGCGATTTTTGGCAGATTTTTCTTCCACGTTAATGGATTTGCCATTCCTTTACCACTTCTCGTTGACTTTTTGACAAGGAATAGGTCATCTTTGTCTGATGAGCTATTATTTTCTTGATTAGAATCACAATATGTGGCATCACTATCACTAGCCTTAAATGGTTCTTCACTTTCAGAGCGTATAAACCTCTAAATTTCACAAACAATTATTTATGACAACACAATGTAAACAAACGCCATATGTCTCCTTAAGTCTTAACGGACTGCCAAACATTGAATTTTTGTCAATGTGTGCGTTGGTGTTGCACAGTGTTGCAATCGTAGACAGAGAGAGATATGTTGCAATGTTAAATATGCTTTTCTTTATTATGTCTGTGGTTTTCGGGCGGAAATATCTTAACTCCATATTTGTGTTTTTTTTATTTCAATAATCTCGTATCACCGAGATAGTAGTTTTTTTGAAATTTGGTCTGGGGCATAACCAGAGACAAAACCGCGTTAATAGCTGTCAATGTCAAGTATTATTATTTTACAATCCGTAACAGCTATCGCTCTTATTTATTTTTATTATTTACTATTTAGTATTTAGATCTATTAAAGTGATTAGTGAAGTTCCCGCGGTAAATAGGTACATGTATTGTGGAGTCTAGTTCTTTTTTTTCTGGTCGGTGGTCTAGTCAGGGTAAGAATGATCACCAAAACCCTTGATACTTTATCACTTATGCAAGATAGATATTTATCACTGGTTAAGCTTTTATGTAAATTACAGATGGATACACGAAAAAGGAGCTATAAAATATTTATGCAGTCAAAATCTCCTTCAAAGGCAGCGAGAAATAACGACGACTCAAAACACTCTAGTAATCAATGTTCTACTAGTAGTAATACTCCCACTGGAGGTAATATTATGTTACTGTTTATTAAATTTTCGCATATTTTTTAACAACAATCATAATAGTGTACCTACTCAATATTTTTTGCCATTTTCAGATGAGTGTACTATGGACAATATCTTAGACGATAAAACTGGCAAATTCAAAACATGCTACAAGATTTTGGATACTGCTACTGGATTGTTTATTACATCAGAAATTGAAACTGAATCTGAAAGTGAAGAACCATTTAAGGCTAGTGATAGTGATGCCACATATTGTGATTGTAATCAAGAAAATAATAGTTCATCAGACAAAGATGACCTATTCCTTGCCAAAAAGTCAACGAGAAGTGGTAAAGGAGTGGCAAATCCATTAACGTGGAAGAAAAATCTGCCAAAAATCGCTAGAGAAAAGGGTAAAAATTATATTACAGCTAGTACATACAAAGGTGTTAAAATAGGCTTAAAGAAACAACAAAAACGAGTTTTTAAGTCAATATGTTTATCCGCACATGGCAAAACATCTAAAACACTTAGGTGTTGCGATATAGGTGATGACAAAAGAAAGCAAATGTTTGATAATTTTTGGAATATGACATGGGACCAGAGGAAATTATTTATTGTGGCTTTAATAGATAAAGTTCCAGTAAAACAAAGAACTACAAGTAAAAAAGTATCGCGGAGGAATTTCTCTTTAAAATATTACCTAAGAGTGTCTGGAGCCAGATTAAGAGTATGTAAAAATACTTTTTTAGATACCTTTTGTCTTTGTGAAGCCACAATACGCTCTTGGGTTAATAAAGCATCTGATTGGCGAAACCAAAACCAGTAAAAGAGGATTAAAAGCAAAAGAAATATCAAAAGCAAAACTTACATATGTGAACGCATTCTTAGATCTAATGCCTACAGTGGAAAGTCATTACTGCAGAAAAAATTCTTCTAAGAAGTATTTTGAAGTTAACTACCAATTGATGCAACAAGTGTATAGAGAATATGAAAAATACTTCAGTGATTTTAATTTGCCTGCCAATGAAAAAATAAAGTATGACCGATTTAGACTGCAAGTGTTGGAAAAAAACTACAGCCTTTTTAAGCCACGTAAATATCAGTGCGACACATTTTTTTCTTACAAAAGTGGAAATATTTCATATGAAGAGTATGACAGTCACATCAAGAATAAAGATAAAGCAAGAAAAGAAAAAGAATTAGATAAGTTAGCAGCCCAATCAGGACTATGCAATTTGTACACAGTTGATGTACAGGCAGTTCAGTTGGTACCATACTCTCAAGCAGGTGCTTTATATGGTTCTTTATAGTCCTGATTGGGCTGCTAACTTATCTAATTCTTTTTCTTTTCTTGCTTTATCTTTATTCTTGATGTGACTGTCATACTCTTCATATGAAATATTTCCACTTTTGTCAGAAAAAAAAATAGAGAACTTCATGTACCTGCTGATTTTGTCAAAATTATTAAAGAAGCTTCATTATTACAAAAATATGAAGTAAAGTATGTAGACTGAACCTTTTTAAAAAAATTTATGACTGTTGATTATTTGAAGTCTATACGACCTGGAAACCAACCAGGTGATCCATGTGTCAATGATCTTAAAGCTTTATGTTACAACCCAAATTCACCAATAGAGTACAAAATAGACTTTGATGAACAATGGTTGACTATGCCATAAAGAACAAAGAAATTAAGAAGGAATTTAGTAATTCCTCCTCTTTATTCAGGGCCACTGCCAATATCCAAGAGGAAATTTGATGATCTCCAAGACTTCAAATCAGTTATAGTTAAGGATCACCATTGTTTTTATGACCTTACCTATTAACTACCAGACGAGGTATATATATATTACCTAGTCTGATTATAATTGTCCTATTTCAACTCAATTCAGTCCTGGTTATATATATTGGTAATTTCCACAACGGAAATTTCTAGCAGTTTTTATGAGCTTCTGGAAAGTTAGGCATTTTGAGTTACAATTTTTTGTAAAAATACTATATTAAATGCACTCTGTGAAAAGTACCGATGAAATGGCCCGGCACCAACCCGCCACATGATTCATTTTTGACAATAATTTGTTTTCATTCTGATAATAAATATATATTATTATTAAAAGGAGAAAAATCTTTGCCATAGATAATACACTTTATACTAGATCTTTGCTGCCGTAAAAATAATAATCAAAGAACATTACGATTTTGACGAATCATTTATTGGAAAATTAAAAATCATGACAGCGCAGTATTTGACAAACGTATTTAAGAGGAGGATCTCGGTAAATTCCGTGATATCATCTGGGAATTGAATTGATTCGTGCATTCCTTGAGTAAAATTTAGTGCATAGTTTTAAGGCTAGATGGCAGTGTCTTTATCAAGTCTGAGTATATGTTGTTCTGTGATCAAGTTCCGCAAAATCTAAAGACGGTGCAAGTACAATACAGCTGATTGACAAATTCATTTATTTTTTGTTAGCCTACAACTGTCCAAAAAAATGAGTTGAGTAATGTTTTCAAGGTTCATGTTGTATCAGTGAGTTTCTTTTTTCCACTATAACTTCTTTAAGCCTGAACAGATTTGATCATTTTCATCATCCCGAGCATTCCCGAGTGAGTAGTGACACTTACCTATATTTGTTTGAAAAAAATCTTTATAATTAAAATTCATAACAGCGACACCTATCCCGTATTTGACAACCGTCTTTATGGTAATAATAGGATGTCAGTATTCCGTGTAGCTGCTCCTCGAGGTAATTTAGTGCATAGTTCTAAGGCACCGCGCTAGATGACGGTGTCGTTATCAAGTTCCGCAAAACCTGCATAGATGGTGCTTACAATGCGGCTGATTGATTCAAATAAGTTAACCATTTTTTTTTAAATTTATTATGAAAATTAAGAAAAAAAAACAAAAATATGTAAGAATCATTAAAATATCTCAAGAAATAAAAAAGTTATGGAACTTTGAAGTTGCGCTTGCAAGACGAGAGACGTGACATCATAATTTCCTATCAACCGACTTTATCCATACTCCATACTAATATTATAAATGCGAAAGTGTGTCTGTCTGTCTGTCTGTCTGTCTGTCTGTCTGTCTGCTACGCTTTCACGGCCTAACTACTCAACCGATTTTGATAAAATTTGGTACAGGGATAGTTTGTATTCCGGGGAAGGACATAGGCTACTTTTTATCCCGGAAAAACAAACAGTTCCTGTGGGATAGTACGCTCTTTTTCTCGCATTTGTTGTTAGATTATGCGGCTACGGCGCAACGGATCGACGTGATTTTTTGCATAGGTATATTTGAGGACCTGGAGAGTAACATAGGCTACTTTTTATCCCGGAAAAACAAACAGTTCCTGTGGGACAGTATGCTCTTTTTCTCGCATTTGTTGTTCAATTATACGGCAACGGCGCAACGGATCGATGTGATTTTTCGCATAGGTATATTGGAAGCTCTGGAGAGTAACATAAGCTACTTTTTATCCCGGAAAAACAAACAGTTCCTGTGGGACAGTATGCTCTTTTTCTCGCATTTGTTGTTAAATTATGCGGCCTTTGTTCAATTATGCGGCAACGGCGCAACGGATCGATGTGATTTTTCGCATAGGTATATTGGAGGCTCTGGAGAGTAACATAAGCTACTTTTTATCCCGGAAAAACAAACAGTTCCTGTGGGATAGTACGCTCTTTTTCTCGCATTTGTTGTTAGATTATGCGGCTACGGCGCAACGGATCGATGTGATTTTTCGCATAGGTATATTGGAAGCTCTGGAGAGTAACATAAGCTACTTTTTATCCCGGAAAAACAAACAGTTCCTGTGGGACAGTATGCTCTTTTTCTTGCATTTGTTGTTCAATTATGCGGCCTTTGTTGTTCAATTATGCGGCAAGGGCGCAACGGATCGATGTGATTTTTTGCATTGGTATATTGGAGGCCCTGGAGAGTAACATAGGCTACTTTTTATCCCGGAAAAACAAATAGTTCCTGTGGGATAGTACGCTCTTTTTCTCGCATTTGTTGTTAGATTATGCGGCTACGGCGCAACGGATAGACGTGATTTTTTGCATAGGTATATTTGAGGACCTGGAGAGTAACATAGGCAACTTTTTATCCCGAAAAAACAAACAGTTCCTGTGGGACAGTATGCTCTTTTTCTCGCATTTTTTGTTCAATTATGCGGCAACGGCGCAACGGATCGATGTGATTTTTTGCATAGGTATATTGGAGGCCCTGTACCTATTATTTGTATTTTTTTTAAAACACTGTTTAAAATTAAACACAGTAAGCACCACCACCACAAATAAAACAACAACACAAATAGGTAAGTATATATAAGTTTTTCTCAAGTAAGTATATTTAAAAAAAAAATAAGTTTAGGTAAATGAAACTTATTTTTAAACTCATACTCATACGCCACAGTACAACATACAATATAAGCAGTGCCATGCGCCTTAAATAATTTTGTATGCATAGGTATCAAAGTTATTATATTTTTACGCGGGCGAAGCCGCGGGTAAAAGCTAGTAAAGAAATAAATGGACAACGTGACTTAATTGAATTAAAAGCACTTAAATTGTGTGTGAAGTTCATTTTCACAGCATCACTCACAAAATTTCTTACTCGAGTAAGATACACCAATCGGTGTACATTAAATAATTATTAAACTTTTAAATCGTCATTTCTCAGTCATTTATTGATGGATTAAAAAAAAACCACAGAATTATTAGTTTTAATCTATATTTTACTTCCGTTGTGTTAAATATGATCCTTATTCACAACATCATGAAACTTCTCCATTACCTACACGACTGCCCAAAAAAAAGAGTGTAATGTTTTTAAGGTATACATGTATTGTATATGTATGTATGTGAGTTTCTTTATTCCACTAACTTCTAAATGCCTGAACAGATTTGTGGGTTCCTACAATCAAACTAAATTTGAAAAAAAAAACAGAATTAAGTTAAATTGGCGAAGATGGGTATATATTTACGTAATAAATTCTTTGTTTGCGAGCATCTCCAGAAATAAACTGGCGTAAAATTTCTCCTTATCAGGCTAGGAAATTTTTACGGGCACATTTGCCGTAACAATAATAACAACTCGCAACTAATTAAAAGTAGGGCGCGGACGCACGGGAAAGGGGAGGGGGCCTTACCTTGATGAAGTAACGTCGGCAAAAAATATTCCGTTTGTACAAAGAAGTTCTTAATAGGTGCCTAATTTTTGTCACGAGTAAATTATTGTGCAATAAATTTTTCTTTTTGTGATACGGTTAAAATAATAATACTAAGGTTGTTACTTAATTTATAGGTTGTAGGTAGAAAGAGTTGTAAGTATAATACTAAGTAAAGTTAAAATACCCTATGACTCAGCCTACTCATTACATGAAACAACTAGAAGTATGTTTATTGTACATACTAATATTATAAATGCGAAAGTGTGTCTGTCTGTCTGTCTGTCTGTCTGTCTGTCTGTCTGCTACGCTTTCACGGCCTAACTACTCAACCGATTTTGATAAAATTTGGTACAGGGATAGTTTGTATTCCGGGGAAGGACATAGGCTACTTTTTATCCCGGAAAAACAAACAGTTCCTGTGGGATAGTACGCTCTTTTTCTCGCATTTGTTGTTCAATTATGCGGCAAGGGCGCAACGGATCGATGTGATTTTTTGCATTGGTATATTGGAGGCCCTGGAGAGTAACATAGGCTACTTTTTATCCCGGAAAAACAAATAGTTCCTGTGGGATAGTACGCTCTTTTTCTCGCATTTGTTGTTAGATTATGCGGCTACGGCGCAACGGATAGACGTGATTTTTTGCATAGGTATATTTGAGGACCTGGAGAGTAACATAGGCAACTTTTTATCCCGAAAAAACAAACAGTTCCTGTGGGACAGTATGCTCTTTTTCTCGCATTTTTTGTTCAATTATGCGGCAACGGCGCAACGGATCGATGTGATTTTTCGCATAGGTATATTGGAGGCTCTGGAGAGTAACATAAGCTACTTTTTATCCCGGAAAAACAAACAGTTCCTGTGGGACAGTATGCTCTTTTTCTTGCATTTTTTGTTCAATTATGCGGCCTTTGTTGTTCAATTATGCGGCAACGGCGCAACGGATCGATGTGATTTTTTGCATAGGTATATTGGAGGCCCTGTACCTATTATTTGTATTTTTTTTAAAACACTGTTTAAAATTAAACACAGTAAGCACCACCACCACCACATTTCATTAAATAAAACAACAACACAAATAGGTAAGTATATATAAGTTTTTCTCAAGTAAGTATATGTAAAAAAAAAATAAGTTTAGGTAAATGAAACTTATTTTTAAACTCATACTCATACGCCACAGTACAGCATACAATATAAGCAGTGCCATGCGCCTTAAATAATTTTGTATGCATAGGTATCAAAGTTATTATATTTTTACGCGGGCGAAGCCGCGGGTAAAAGCTAGTAAAGAAATAAATGGACAACGTGACTTAATTGAATTAAAAGCACTTAAATTGTGTGTGAAGTTCATTTTCACAGCATCACTCACAAAATTTCTTACTCGAGTAAGATACACCAATCGGTGTACCTACATTAAATAATTATTAAACTTTTAAATCGTCATTTCTCAGTCATTTATTGATGGATTAAAAAAAAACCACAGAATTATTAGTTTTAATCTATATTTTACTTCCGTTGTGTTAAATATGATCCTTATTCACAACATCATGAAACTTCTCCATTACCTACACGACTGCCCAAAAAAAAGAGTGTAATGTTTTTAAGGTATACATGTATTGTATATGTATGTATGTGAGTTTCTATATTCCACTAACTTCTAAATGCCTGAACAGATTTGTGGGTTCCTACAATCAAACTAAATTTGAAAAAAAAACAGAATTAAGTTAAATTGGCGAAGATGGGTATATATTTACGTAATAAATTCTTTGTTTGCGAGCATCTCCAGAAATAAACTGGCGTAAAATTTCTCCTTATCAGGCTAGGAAATTTTTACGGGCACATTTGCCGTAACAATAATAACAACTCGCAACTAATTAAAAGTAGGGCGCGGACGCACGGGAAAGGGGAGGGGGCCTTACCTTGATGAAGTAACGTCGGCAAAAAATATTCCGTTTGTACAAAGAAGTTCTTAATAGGTGCCTAATTTTTGTCACGAGTAAATTATTGTGCAATAAATTTTTCTTTTTGTGATACGGTTAAAATAATAATACTAAGGTTGTTACTTAATTTATAGGTTGTAGGTAGAAAGAGTTGTAAGTATAATACTAAGTAAAGTTAAAATACCCTATGACTCAGCCTACTCATTACATGAAACAACTAGAAGTATGTTTATTGTAATATATGTGTTCTATCGGGATAATATACATAATAGATTATAATCTACCGAAAAATAATGCGTTAATTTGTAAGCTACTGCTTACAATTTACCTAATGTGATACGGTTCACAATATTTCGACAGTTTACAATCTCGCGAAGATTGATTATAATCTAAGTGTATTTACAATTTTACTCTGATATATACAAACTTTCTCCTTACCAAATTTCGCAAAAATTGGTTGAACAAATGGGTCGTGAAAGTGCAGCAAACAGGTCGATAGACATTAGACACACTTTCGCATTTATGATATTGGGGTGAATAACAAACATACATGTAACACGCTCCTCTATATTTTTTTGCTGGCGCTACCTACCAAAAGACGACTTCTAAATTAGCAAGTTGAGAGCTAAATATTACATTTATGATATGTAAATTTTACTCAGCAAGCCAGCACTCTTAATCTGAACTTTATTGGACTGCTTTAAATGAACATTATGCTGAAGCAACTAGCAGTTTCTACTCAGTATGAATTATCGTTAGATAGGTACGTTGTATCATACTAAGTACCTCTTCCGTTTCTAATATCACCTTTTTGCTCCGTAATTATGTGCTTACGTTTATTTTGTGTTAACTCAACAATAGCCTTGGCAAAAATCACGTCGATCCGTTGCGCCGTTGCGGCGTGATTAACGGACAACAATAAACCAACAAACAAACAAACATGTTCTCATTTATAATATTAAATATGAATTATGATCATGAAGTATGATAATTTAAAAACAGTACCTACTCTTACTGCTGCACTCAGTAATTTCGAAGGATTTCCTTGGTATAGATTTCAATACAAAATCTATACTCAGAGTTAGGAGTTCCTCAAGTAATGATTAGCTGCTCTGAGTGCAGCAGTAAAAGGCAGCTTCTCTACATAGGTACCCATACCCTAGGTACCTTACCTAATATTGAAAAGCTTTAGATCTTCTCTGTTTTTAATGTGTTGTGTGTATTATATGTGTCCGTCTATTTTATCAACGTCACGTATTCAAACCGCTAGGAATTCTTTAACTTTGTATATATTATTATATGATGCGTAGGTACCCACCACTTTGACTTTCCTAGAGTTAAAACGAGATTGACTTGTGTGAGTGAACTGAGTCTTAAGTATGAGCAAAGTCAAAGTACCTTAGCTCTGTAGATCTCATACTAAGAAAGGTTCTTGAGGAAATCTGAGCGAAGCCGGGACGCGTCAGCTAGATGAAACCTGAAAGTTGAAACTCAGGTGAAAAAGGCATACCTAACGGTCGATTCAGCTGTCGAGAGCCTTCGGAACTTTTGTAATGCACCCAGTGTTTCGTAAACTTGACTCAACTTTGAGTGCTTCTTAGCATAACAATGAATATTTAATTTTTTATGGTTGAAAGCAGACTGGCTTTTAGCGCTTTCCTACTCGTTTAGACTATTTAAGGTACCTAGTACCGACCTATTTATTGTTGTTTTAATTTTTAAGGGTAAAAACGGGACCCTATTACTAAGACTCCGCTGTCTGTCTGTCTGTCTGTCTGTCTGTCTGTGTGTCTGTCTGTCTGTCTGTCTGTCTGTCTGTCTGTCTGTCTGTCTGTCTGTCTGTCTGTCTGTCTGTCTGTCTGTCTGTCTGTCTGTCTGTCTGTCTCCAGGCTGTATCTCATAGACCGTGATAGCTAGAAAGCTGAAATTTTCACAAATGATGTATTTCCGTTGCCGCTATAACAACAAATACTAAAAATTAAAAAAATATATATATTAAGGGGGGTCCCCATACAATAAACGTGTTTTTTTCGTATTTTTTTGCTCAATATTAAAAACGGTAACAGGTAGACGGTTCAAATTTTCACAGAATATTAACTTGTATATTACCTTTCAAAATAAATAATTAAATATCAATAAAGTAAATATTAAAGGGGGGCTCCCATACAACAAACGTAATTTTTTGATATTAACAGTCAACCTCTACAAACAAAGTTAGTTTTGCGGTTCATTAACAAAGGTAATTATACCTACTTCTTGAGTACGGAACCCTCGGTGCGCGAGTCCGACTCGCACTTGGCCGGTTTTTATTCCGTTTGCAATCTCTCTCTCTAAATCGTATACCCCATTACTAAAGGTTGTGACTTCGCATGCCACCAATAACGTCGTGCATGTGCTTCGGTTTTTACCGCGATATGCAGGGCTTCGTGGACCTGGCTGTCGAGAGCGGTGCGGATTTGATGCGATGCATCGGGTTACGTCCCCTAGGTCTTGCTTAGTAGGTAGCGTTCTACTAGACATTTAATGTGGTTTCTAAGCGTCTTTTACTACTAAACGAAAACTAGTTTGTTATACTTACATTTGGTAGGTAGGCAGGTACTAGGTACGGTGCTTGCAGGAAAGCACTAAGTATAAAGACTACTTTTGTAGTAAAATGAGTTTTTAGAGTGGTTTAAACAACAGAACTTTCAATTTAACGCGCTTAAGAAGTTTTATTATTCACATCTAAAATTTTGAGACGTAATAAAATATAACATTTGTCGTGGACTTCGTCATTGCATATTTGATAAGTGTAGTCTTTGACCACTCAAATTTTCTTACCTGGCAACTTTAATTTAAAAGTTTGTTTCACCTACCGCTTTTTCCTATCATTAGTTATTACAAAACGGACAGTGTTAAGTAGCGGCACGTGTGTAGCAGGTGATCGTCGGTTATACGATCCCGGAAGTCCACGAGTGCTCACAGATCAAGGAAAACTATTTTCTTGGTAAGTCATACTGAATATTTAGACCTATTGTGTTGTAGCGGCGGCGCGATAGGTAACCTCGCCCTCCCGATCATGGGCTCGGTGGCAGGGTCGAGGTCTGGGTGTGGACACTGAGTTGCCATGGTGGTTATGGGCAGGAATGTAGGGGTTGTTGAGGAGTTCCTAATAGGACCATTGTGGGGTCCGCTCAGTGTCCAGTAGATAGCATAGGCAGAGCAAGAGGGGCTCGTTGCCGATACCATTTAATTGGGCTCTACAGGGAAACATGGTCCTCACTCAGACCTGGCCAGTACAGTACGACAGTACAATATTAGTTGAGCAAGATTGGAGTGAGATTAGAGGCTATCGTGGTGTCGCTACAACTACCTACCACTTTTCCTAACCTTACTTATGTCGCGTGTTCTATTTAATGTGTTACATCTCCCATCCTCAGTTGAGGGTCGAGATCCGCGATATAAATTGGTGGAGATGCTGCTAGTACAAAATATAGCACATGTATAATGTTAAACCAACGCTATCGTACACTGTATACCTACACCGATAGCTGGTCTATCTCCTACTCAGTCCACGTAAATGTCTAATAAATCTATGAACTATGCAAGACATAGCACAAGAGAAAAATAAATGCTAAGTAAAAGGCGGGTAAAACAAAAAAAACGAGAAAAAATAAAACAACGCATTTTGTGATTAGTACGGTGATAAGAAACGAAAACCCTCACATAAAGAAATGTGATGATTATAAAATAAGTAATATAGATGTGTAAGCAATGAACAACGAAAACCATACGTTATTTAGCCACTCCCCTTGGAATAGCTCACTGCGGTGTACGGCTGAGAAAGGTGGTTCCTAATAAACACGGATAATGTCGTGTGACCTCAGGTCGATGCGTTACTACGCACCCTCTCCGAGAATCTATGCACAGCCTTCTCGGAGAACCACCCCGCCAGGACTAGGTTTTACTGGCGGCCCTGCACTTCGGGCCATTCTCTGCCGTCCACCCTTTTAAGACTGTAGGGAAGATATCCCAGCCATCTCCACCAATTTATATCGCGGATCTCGACCCTCAACTGAGGATGGGAGATGTAACACATTAAATAGAACACGCGACATAAGTAAGGTTAGGAAAAGTGGTAGGTAGTTGTAGCGACACCACGATAGCCTCTAATCTCACTCCAATCTTGCTCAACTAATATTGTACTGTCGTACTGTACTGGCCAGGTCTGAGTGAGGACCATGTTTCCCTGTAGAGCCCAATTAAATGGTATCGGCAACGAGCCCCTCTTGCTCTGCCTATGCTATCTACTGGACACTGAGCGGACCCCACAATGGTCCTATTAGGAACTCCTCAACAACCCCTACATTCCTGCCCATAACCACCATGGCAACTCAGTGTCCACACCCAGACCTCGACCCTGCCACCGAGCCCATGATCGGGAGGGCGAGGTTACCTATCGCGCCGCCGCTACAACACAATAGGTCTAAATATTCAGTATGACTTACCAAGAAAATAGTTTTCCTTGATCTGTGAGCACTCGTGGACTTCCGGGATCGTATAACCGACGATCACCTGCTACACACGTGCCGCTACTTAACACTGTCCGTTTTGTAATAACTAATGATAGGAAAAAGCGGTAGGTGAAACAAACTTTTAAATTAAAGTTGCCAGGTAAGAAAATTTGAGTGGTCAAAGACTACACTTATCAAATATGCAATGACGAAGTCCACGACAACATTGTTGATAAAGTTATTCGAACAGCTGCATTTTTGTCCATCAATATCACTTTTTAAAATTTTTGCTATTGTTTTTATCACAGGCAACAGAATAGTACCTACTCAGCCTATAATAATATATTATCTAGCAATATGTATTATTGACTGTTATTATCTGCTATATAGTAATAGCTAATATTATTGATAGTATTATACAGTACTAGCGAATGCCCGCGACTTCGTCCGCGTGGTTTGAGGTTTTTTGGTTCCCGCGGGAACTCCTTAATTTTCCGGGATAAAAAGTAGCCTTCGTCCTTCCCCGGGATACAACCTATCCCTGTACCAAATTTTATCAAAATCAGTTGAACAGATACATTTGTTTGATTCCCGCGGGAACTCTTCAATTTTCCGGGATAAAAAGTAGCCTATGTGCTATTCCAGACTATAATCTATCCCTATGCCAAATTTCAGCCAGATCCGTTCAGTCGTTGGGGCGTGATTGAGTAACAAACATCCATACATCCATACATCCATCCAGACATCCATCCAAACTTTCGCATTTATAATATTTATTTGATGATATTTGATTATTATTAAGTACCTATACATTTCAAGCAATTATTTTTAACGAAAATAATTATATTATTGTAGATGCTTAGGTGTACAAACAGCTTATTTAAGTACTAATATTAGGTAATATTATTGATTTAGGTATTTATTTTTATTATATTATACAAATATCATAAACATACGACTTTTCAATAATATTATTATTCTCAATTCTTCAACATCTGCACATATCAAATTAATTCAACTACTTACCTACTCGCACTTTATATTTGAATGTACCTACCTGCCTACCTATCTAGTACTTATATTATGCTTTGATTATTGGTAAGTCAAGGGTCTTCACAAATTATTTAATTATTTATAAGTTCTAGAGTGTAGACTTGGTACTTTTAAGTACCTAGCTGTCTAAATAAACGATCAGCTTCTTTTCGTTATGGATATTGATTTCACAAGGGAACAGCATTTTTGTTGCATGAAATATTATGACCAATATTATACTATCTCGGGGTGCTGATTTCAGATCTGAACTCAGATTGTTTGTATCAGCTTTAGTTTTTGAGATATAATTAAAACGCGTTTTTAAGAAAAATCTACGTTTTACTAAGAAAACCATTAGAAAAACAACCATTACTTATCAAAAAAAAAAATTATAAAATTTTCTTGCTTGACTTGGTTCACTAGGGCTGTTTTTAATGTTCCAACAATTATAGTCCGCCATCATGTGAGCATTCTAGTGACCCTGTTAACGTTCCTTCATAGTTTGAATGTATTGATGGAACCATTCCCCTTGTTCTTCACTGAGATCACCAATATTTTCAGGGAAATGGTCCAAGTGGCTGTGGAGGAAGGGTACCTTGATGCTCATATTACAACTAAGCTGCTGGAAGTGTGACAACATCAGTTCAATTTGGTCTGCATAGCTTTTATCCTTTTTGTTTCCCAGCAAAATTTTGTGCAGTCCAAACGAATTCATTACAGGCATTTGTTTCAATATCAGTCATGTAACTATTAAAGTTTTCATCCTTTATCAACCTTCTTATTTGTGGACCATCAATTCCGACTTAAAGTTTCTCTGTGCTCAAATAAAATAAAATATTAAAAATCAAAATCAGTTGTCCCACTTTCATCACTTAAAGAAGAGCTCTTTTCTTCTATCTTGTGATCATTTTGTGTAGATGAAGAAGCTTGGGGTACGGGCAGATTGCCGGAGTACAGGACTGGTCGAATAACAGATAACAAGTTAGGGTAAAATCATTTCGACCGGTTTTTTTTATTTATCCCGTTTATATCAACCACGCAAAAATAACAATCATCTCGATGATTCCCGCCACATCATTGGTGTTTAATACTAACAATGAGGTCTTTTCTTATTCGCCCATAATCTCAAAGACTCCACACATGTTTTACATACCATATGTGGGACCCAGTACTTGTCACGGGTATCCAAAGGGAATCCAAAGTAATCAAAATACACCTGATTTATGAACTCCGACACATTTAGTCTAAAATTTTTGAATGTATATTCACCACAGATGTTACAAAAATAGTTGGGATCGTTTTTACAGATCTTTCTCGACGTGGACATTGCTTAAACAAGGAACTTTTCTAAAAAAACAACTCGGTTGATTTGAAGTTTAAATGTGACTAGTACAAAAATATGTCTGATAGCTGTATCTCAAAAACTAGAGCTGCTAAAGAATAAAAGAGGGTAGATTTGAAATCAGCGACCCCAAATTAGTAAACAACAGGTATAAAATTTCATGCAACAAAAAAAAAGTTTAATTTTGTTCCTTTGTGTTTTATTATTATTACCGATAGTCATTTTCTAAAGGATCTGCGATATTTTAGAGTTATTAAAGGGGAGCTAATTTGTTTTAAAGAATGCAACGTATTGACGACTAATTGCCTTCGAGGTGGCTGGTAAAGATATTCCTGGGTGGCGGTACAATAAATCAAAGATACCTAATCAAGTCACTTATAGCATCATTTGTTTTTCTCAGGATGGTCTCCAAAATGCTAGTGAATCACATGGGATATTTTATTTTTATTTGATGCTTTAGCAATGACTGTATTGATTTTCGAACATTTGCTCCCATTAATGACTTATTCCATAAAAGGAGTTTTGATCCAATTAAGATTTCTGGTGAAGGTATTCATTCCTACTTGGTATGCGACATTTAGGCCCATGAGTAATCTTTACTCATGTCATCAGGCCACGACTGCATTCAACTCGCGCGCGTATTATAATATACTAGATTGAAGTGAATCATTCTTAGTGTCAATATTAAGCTTTTGTTATCTCATCATCACATTCTCCGTTTATATAGTGATACTAGATGATTTCCGCAACTTCGTCCGCGTAGAATAACAGTTAGGCCGTGAAACGACAGCGTAGCAGACAGACAGACCGACATACTTTCGCATTCAATGATGTTATATTATATATTATTCGCATTTATAATATTAGTATGGATTTAATTGCTAAAAACGCACATAAGTCCGAATCCGAAAAGTTGAAGGTGTCCAGACGATCCCATGGATCGGATCCCCAACGACTACCTGAACAGGAGATCGAAAGTCTAAACTAAACCAACGTCAAAAGGCTTAGCACTTTCAACAAGCATCCAAACTTTGTTAGATAAACCATTATTTTCTTAGTGTAAAAAATGTCTGTAGCAATAACGTGCGTCATATTATGGCATTTTAACAATACTTCCGTTTGTATGAATGCTACACGAAAGGAGGAAAAAAACGCAAGCGTTCACACATCGTCATTCGAAATACCTTCATTAAAATATTTTGTCTATTACGAACGAATTCCACCGTTTTAAAGACATAAGAATTTTGTCAACTTATTAAAAAATGCCTCGAAAAACACAGGCGCGGGGGGGTGAAATCGAGCAAGCGTATGTCGCAAAAAATGCAAGAAATCATTTGGTAAAAAAAATATTAACTTTTCCATACAAATGAATCGGACATGACTGACATAGAAATATGAATTTTATCTTATATTTCTAGAGCTAATTATTGGTTTCAATAAGGAGAAAATTGCTTTAAAAGGTAAATTTAGAGTTATGTTTAAAATAAATTTCAATGCAGAGATTTTTTTAAAATTGTGTTTTGAGATGCGTCAATGCCTGCTCAAAGGTCTTGAAAACAGCAAATTATTTTTACAAGCATACGTTATATCACCGTTTGATGGATACACTGCTTTTAAAAACCCCCTCAGGGTCTTAAGCTCACTCAAAGAGTATTTCTTTTAGTGTTATTAACCTACTAACCTGTATGCATTTTATTTACTAATTAAATACCTAAGTAATGCCCGCGACTTCGTCCATGTGGATGAAATTAAAGATTTCTTTAATTTTCCGGGATAAAATATAACATTTGTGTTTATTCACGTTATGAGCTAAGTATCTCTATTCCACAGCTAAAAAACTTACATTCAAACATCCGAGCTTTCACATAATTACCTATAATACTAATATTATAAATGCGAGTGTGTTTGTTTGTTGGTTTGTCCTTCAATCACGCCGCAACGGAGCGACGGATCGTCGTGATTTTTGGCATGGGTATAGTTGAGCACCTGGAGAGTGACATAGGCTACTTTTTATCCCGGAAAATTAAGGTGTTCCCGCGGGAAAAACCAAAAAATTTAAACTGGGCATCAGCTAGTAAAACATATATACTTAGATTAGTAAACTAGAGTAAACGCATTTTTTTATTACTGAAAGCATGCTTGATACATTCAAATACATTACAACAAACAAGTGCTACCATGTAAACATAAAGTTAATAACGTAACGGAGAAATTTTGATTTTACTCCCGATAAATTTTCATACCCCGGGCTCTAAATATAAATGAAAATCAATTCTAAAGGAGGTTAACTCCACAAAAGTAAGTTGTCACTCTTTTGAGCCGTAAGTAATTAATTGTACAAAAGTTAAAACGTCGAATTACCCTAATTATTGTCCTCAGCTTCTGAAATTTTTGCATATACTATCGCACTCATCACGACCGTGCTAACTATTGACGCTCGACTCATATCGAGACGATGTTATTATCTTTTTCTACGACTACCCACCAACGCGAAAGAAAGTAACTTTTAAATTTATTATTATGTATAATTGTTTTTAAAATTCTTGTATTAGATTTTTACTAAATATAACACCTATTGTTATTATGTTTCGGGCGAAAGACTGGCTTCCCATAGCACAGGGAATCCTAGTTTGGGGGCCAGGAACTTAGCTAGACACTGTTTCTGTAATGGTCTTGTAGGTATTTACCATAATGTATGTACATTGATTAGTTTTAACCTAATAATATAATTATTGGAAGGTAGGTACGGGCGAAGGACTGGCTTCCCATAGCACAGGGAATCCTAGTTTGGGAGCCAGGAACTTTAGCTAGACAGTATTTTGTTATTTATTTTTTTCTTTCTTATTTAGCTACCTAAAGTTTATACTTGTACTATATTTCCTTTTTTATTAACAGTGTATATGTGAGTTTTCATGAATAAATAAATTACAAAATTAAACAAAAAAAAAATGAAAACTGTTGTAGGTAAGATGCTTAGTGACAATAGCCTCATTGAGACAATAACTACTACCTATACGTCTATTCCGAAGACTCTACCAACTTGTCTGATCAGTAATTGGTAAGCAGATAAGTACTCTTTTTAAAAGAGGGCCAATTACTGAAAAAAATTAGCTTTTTTAACGATCTGTTTCTTATCTATCTTTTTAAAAGTCTGTGTTCTATTAAATGATTTTAGGGAGGGGAGCCGTCCCATGTCTTAATGTGACATCTGGTTTTAAAGAGCTCACCTCACAGGAACACAATCTTTAGTCAAGATCAAAGTACAATGATAGGCATTCGGAACAATTATAATTATCAGCGAGGTCTGTCCATTAATAACAATCTTTGGGGCAAAAAGTGGATACTTTGTTTACATTTATTAGTGAAGTGGCGAACGCTCATAAATCAAGTGGGCTAAGACGAATTGGGTTCCTGTCAGAACTCGACGACATTTTGTATCGTTGACGTGACTTATTTACCAGAAATTTGAATCACTGATAAAAACTGAGGATTCATAATTGCAAGAAATAATTGTATAGTTTTTGTTAGCTAAGAACCGCTAGTAATATAATAAGTCTATGGCTAAGAACCCTTCATAAGAATTAGCTTTAAGGATAATCTCGTATTTACATAATACTCTACTATCATACATTATTTACTTAAATAATTAAATTTGATTATCGATTTTGAAATTGTACGCACATTGCAAATACGATTTTGTATACGATATTCTGGAAATATCATTGACTAGCTGATGCCTGCGACTTCGTACGCGCGGAATAAGTTGCTTTAATTCTTACAGGAACTCATTAATTTTGCGGGATAAAAAGAAGCCTGTATCACTCTCCGGTGCCTCAACTATACCCATGCAAAAAATCACGTCGCGTGCTTCGCCGGTGCTCTGTTGCGGCGTGATTGAAAGACAAATAAAAAAAAACAGTACTTGTCGCATTTTTATTATCTTAGTATGATTTTAGCGTAAACTGTTCTACATATTATTATATAATATTGGTTCCCGCGGGAACTCTTTAAATTTGCGGGATAAAAAGTAGCCTTTGTGCTATTCCAGACTATAATCTATCTCTGTGCCAAATTACATGCAGATCCGTTCAGCCGTTGGAGTGATTGAGTAACAAACATCCATTCATCCATCCATCCATCCATTTAAATTTTCGCATTTATAATATTAAGTTTATTATAGAAGTAAGTATATTTGTTGTGCGATAGTTGTGCGTGAATTTTGATTTTCAACATCAGCGTTTTTCGTATACATTTATTCTTCATCTATCAATAGATTAATCAATAGCAAACAAAAAAAATTACCCTTACAAAGGAAATCCTAATCAAAATTTTTGTTCAAGATTTATTATCCTTATCGGCAAAATAAAAGGTCATAATTAAAGTCGAAACGCCATTCATACAGCCATAATCATTAATCTCGTCAGCCTCAAAACTACTTCGGGGAGTAAAGTTTGTGGTAAGAATTTTTATAATAAATACTCTGTTCCTCGCGTTTCAGTTATGCGAATGTTCAAATGTTGTTTCTTTGTTTAGCTAAGTGCCCATTAAAACGCCTTAGTTTATTATGGCCACATTAAGGCGTTATAAATGCTAAGTTTACTTTCCAAGAAATACTTATTCGTAATAAAATTGCACTTTCTAAGCAACAGCTAAGTTTTCTGCAACTTTAATTTTTCTGCCGTTTAGGAAATATAAGTTCTTAATAATAAATAATTATTATTTAAATTATCTAAATGCTGTTCTACTTTTGTGCGTTTGTCTTCTTTAAATTCTTTTTGCTATCGGACCTGCGCTTGATATCTCTATGGCCGTGTCGGAAATCGGAATTCCTTGCGTACACAATTGTGCACAATAATATTGCTATCAGCCTCGCATAGGACTAATCTCTATGGAGATTGACCATCGTGGCCGAAAATCTGTCGGAAGAACATCAATTATTACACGTCTTCAAATAAATCAATGGTGGTACTCAATTATAATTTGTTCAGCAGTCCAAGCACAATATAACATTGCCACAACGTTTTTTCACGGTTTTTGCGACGTGTTGTTAAAGAAAACCTATCTGATTGCAAGTGTCCCTTCTCTCCCAATTCACCCTTAGTAGTATTCGTTAATGTAAAATATATCACAACCATAAAAAGTCGTTCCCATATCGGAAAACAAGAGTCACATTTCTAGCCGCGTATCTCACTAACGTTTCATTATGAGGGGCACATGCCGTGTCGATTTCTTAAAAAATGACACTTTCTGTATCACAAAAAGTGCCAAATTAACTTTTTAAAGGAAACGATCTGTTTTTGGTCTTGCCACGTGTGATGATGGCGTTGGCGTCAAATTCTATTTCGGCTGTGACGCCACATGGCGTTTTGTTGTTACTTACTTTGTCGTCTAAGTCCCTCATCATTGGGGATATGTATTTTTAGCCCTAGACGGATTGATGACGCCAAGTTCGTGAGCTTAACTTGACTTTAATACCCCTGTGATGTATTGAACCGCGATACATCCCTGACACACCCAGGCGCATCCTTTATGAATTATTATGTTACAGCTCTGAACGCCTTTTGTATTTCGCACGATTTGATTGCAAAGGAAAACAAAGAGAATACTCGAATTTGAAAAGATACAACTAACAATCAATGTTTTATATGGAAATGTATTCAATAGCCAAATGGGAAAAGACAAAGCAATATCACTTTGCTATGGAAACCCTTGAGGAATTTCGCGAAAACATAATTCTTAGAAGAGTGGAGAAAAACTGAGTTATACGCGGGTCTATACTGAGGATAAAGGATAAAAAGGAGCATTCATAACTGGTTCAGACATTATATTCAAATTGGAAAAGATCAAAGAGCGTGTTGTGACATACGGTTGGAAAAACTTCGGTAGACATTCGCGAGGTGAAGATCGCTGGAGGGCTCTCGAGTAACACCATCCACGAGGGAGCCAGGCTTTGAAACAAAATGCGTTTGCATACATTAAACTCTAAGAATGTTGAAGATAGGGAGCGTAATACCGACGGGTCCCTGGGGTAGTGTGTTTCGGCGATTACGCGGATGGAATTTTCCTAACTGTAAGTTGCCTTCTTGGCGAGATAGTTTGCACGTAACAGTAGCCTCTTTGCGTATTTTCGCAGTCAAGGCTCTCTCTTGGAGCACTCCACTGTATGTTTCAAAGTATTTGAAAGGCAAATTAGGCAGGAAGTTGTAAGAGCTCGATACAGTAATGTAAATAGTTGGAGTAATTAGCTACCTGGGTCTTAGGTGCGCTTCTAAAATTTTGCAAGTACATGAATTTAATATTACATTTTCCTCCTTGCTGTTTTAATGTTAGGTAGCCTATAGACCATCTCGTAGATGTAGTATTTAATAGTTACATTATTTTAGGTCTTAATTTAAATTAGTTGCGATTGCTGTAAGTATCTAGTCGCTTAATCTAGTCTATAAAAAATGAATCCGTTTCCCTTGGTCACGTTATAACTTGAGAACGATTTTACAATTTCATTCTTTTTTTAAAAGTTTAATACTTTGTAGAAGGTTCTTACTGCAAAAAAAATTAAGAAACTTGCGTAGAAAATTGGAAAACTTAACGACACATTTTGCGCTTTAAACACTTTGACAGCGAGCCCAATACTAAATCTATGGCTTTAAAAAACCGAATGCGCGTACACGCGTTTATTTGGCCGTGTCTTTTTATCCCGGAGAATTAAGGAGTTCCTGCAAAAATTAAACAAACTTAAACCACGCGGACGTAGTCGCGGGAATCAGCTAGTCTTCTTCTTCTTCTTCTTTATCCAATAAACAAGCGAAATACCATTCACTCACTCACTCACTCACTGACTAATCACGATATCTCAGGAACTATAGAGCGTACAGACTTGAAATTTGGAAGGTAGATTCCTTCTATGGTGTAGACGCTAGCTAAGAAAGGGTTTTGAGAAAATCTACCCCTAAGGGGTTAAAATTGGGGTTGGTTGTTTGTATGAAAGTCCTGCGCTTTTGAAGTTAGAGACATGAAAATTGGCAATTAAGTTATTAGTTATAAATAATAAAAACCTGTATAAGCAATTTTACGAAAATGTACCCCAATAGGGGTGAAATGGGGGTTGGAAGATTACATAAGGGTTACAAGTTTTTGAAGTACGAGACTTCAAAATCGGGATTTAGGTTATGAGTTTTAAGTTATAATAAAGTGTATAAGCGATTTTAGGAAAATCTACCCCACAGAGGGTGAAATGGGGGTTGTAAGTTTGTATGAAAGTCCTATGTTTCTGAAGTTAGAGACTTGAAAACCGGGATTTAGGTTATTAGCTTTAAATAAAAATAACCTGAATAAGCAATTTTACGAAAATCCACCCCAAAAGGGGTGAAATGGGGGTGAAAGGTCACATACAAATTTTATTACTTTGAAGTATAGACATGAAAATCAGCATTTAAGTTATCAGTTTTAAATAATAAAAAAACCTGCATAAGCTATATAAAGCCTCTATAGATAGGCTGTTTGCAGCGGGAAAATTTCATAATCTCATAGGAAATCAACAATTGTACGCGGACGAAGTCGCGGGCGACCTCTAGTTAAATAATATAAAAGACTCTTAGTCAATACTCGTACTACAGTCTTATTTCATATCGCTGTTATATAACAAAGTTTATTTCAATAAAGTTAAAGGTAGACGGAATTAATCCTGTCTGCAAACAGGAGAGGTATACTCATTACGTACTACGTAGGTGCTCCGTGCTGGAACGATGTAACATTAAACAACCAACTTTGCGCACAATCTCAGAGTAAATCCAGAGCCCATGGGAAAACTTGAATTCAAATAATATGTATCTGTAGGCTAAACGGTATATTATACCCTCATTATATTATTAAAAAATCTTGATAAAAGATTACATGAATTGAAGGAATGAATTAGGTACTCATCAACAATCATAGACATCAATAAGTCGCGGGCCTCATCTAGTTTCTATTATCAAATATAAATATTATAAATGTAAAAGTTTAAATGGATGTATGGGTGGATATATGTTACCCAATCACGCCCGACGGCTGAACGGATCTGGAAGAAATTTGGCACAGACATATATTATAGTCTGGAATAACACATTACTATAGGCTATTTTTATGCCGGAAAACTAAGGAGTTCCCGCGGGAACCAAAAAAACCTCAATCCACCCGGACTTAGTCGCGGGCATCAGCTAATAATATTATATAGGTAATTAATCTGTCTAGCAGACGTATCAACGCTGGGTCTAGAAACTGGAGATTTCACATGCAAGTTCTAGACTCCCACTAAAGAAACAAAGCCAGCCAGCTGGGCTGGACCTTTATAGCCAGCTTCTTAAACTGAGGCCACCAAGTGTTTTTATAGAGTTCTTCATGTTTCGTAATATTTTTTAACTTCTTATTGGAGAAAATGAAAGTCAATAAATATTATGGATTGCTGTAAGAAATACTTACATTTAAAGTACCGTTGGAGCTATGTCAATATTTCCCTCTCTAAGCACGTTCCAAACATTTAATTCCTTGAATAACCATTATTACCAAGGGTAACTTCTTGCAATAAGCAATAACCGCTAAGAGACGCAACGGTGATAAAGTCGCCCAACGCTGTCAGAGGACAAAGGATTTCTGCCGGCTACTGCGGATAGGGCTGTAAAATGATACAGTTACAAAGAAATATCGAATTTTAAGTAAGTAGACTTGAGAAGCTCAACCAAAAATTTTAAGCTCTTTATTTACCTAAAACATGACTAAACATGACCCTATGCTGAGATACTGGATACATACGCATGTCTTTGTACCTAGTGCCCCAGCATGCATAGGTACGCAGATATTTAAATTAATAGTTACTTTGTTTTTTGTGTGTTTACTAACATAGCTTGTAAGTTTAATACTGTACTAACAACATAATATGGACTAAGAATAAGGGTCCGATATAAACATTTTTTTTTTAAATGCTAAAAATAATTTTAAATTTTTCACAAGTAATTTATGATACGAATGAATAAATAACATCATTCAATTCGGTATATATTATTTATCGTCTTATGAAACAAATTATTTATTAATGAAACGATTGAATTGTTATGTGAAGAAAACTGAATTTCAATCAAAATAATTATTTATGGTTATATGGAGGACTTTCGAGCGGAACCGCTATTCCAATTCAAGGAAAACTCAAAAATAATTTAATTCTTACGTAATCGCACGCCATATCTTCAAAGCTTTAACAGACCTATCAAGACTATAAAAACGTGGAGTTTTAAAAGAGAGTTGCTTAAGTAAAGTTTGTCGTCACGAAAGGAAGACTTAAAACTTCCACTTGACAGCCCTGTCTGAACCAATCTAATGCTGTAAATCCACAGGGTACACTTACCTCCCTTCAAACTCATGCGATATTGCGTTTTTTTCTAAACCGCAAGAGGGGAGACCGCTGCTCGCTTTATGTAGTCACGCTAATATTTTACCGGTAAATGTGTTCGATGAAATAAAAGTCAGTTTGGGTTTAATCATTTTTAATATTACCTGTTTGCTTGTTGGTTTCGTGATATTTAGTTTCTGATAACCAAGTTGATTGCTTTTTGGCATTATATGGAATGAAAAATATTAAGGTTGTCTCTATACAAGTAGAGGCTGACAGCATCTGTGCCACTTCCTTCTTTGTGTAACATAACTATCCAAAGTCATACATAACTTTATTATGAAGCATTGAGGTACGTGTCT
The DNA here is from genome assembly GCA_963932025.1 of Erebia epiphron. Lineage (NCBI taxonomy): Eukaryota > Metazoa > Arthropoda > Insecta > Lepidoptera > Nymphalidae > Erebia > Erebia epiphron. The sequence continues at coordinate 12,028,396 of OZ009958.1, read as the reverse complement.
TAACACTCGAGCCAAGGTTTTAAAACTCGCCGCTCAATAATATAGTCAATGTTGCAACTTTACAACCATTATGTAATTATCATTTTATTTTATACCTACCCGACATGTATTGAATTTAAATTTTAATGTAACAATTTTTGCACACTGTCTCTGACAGTAGATTGTGTACGGGAAATTTCTACCTTATACAGCTGTTATCACCCACAATTTAGCAAAATAAATGATTTATGATTTATTTATGATTTAAAACTGTATATAAAACTGTATATAGTCATTAAGATATAAGAAAAGAGTCTAAATAAATATATAATTTGGAACTTGGAAGGATAAAACTAAAGCAGATACGATGACCATCTGTTTTTAGTAATAAGCAAACTAAGGCTAAAATAATAATAAAGTATAAATTACAAATTTCAAACAACCCCCGAATTAATATTATGGAAGTAACAGATTAAGAAAAATCTGATGACCTTCAGACGGATGAACAGATTTTCATGAAACATGGCTAAGAACACTAGGATAAAATTATCTATGAAAAAAACTAAACGAAAATCGGTTCATCCGTTTGGGCCCTACGATACCACAGACAGATACACAAACAGACACGTTAAACTTATAACACCCCTCTCTTTTTGCATCGGGGGTTATAAACGGTATAAATGCCATTAAGAAGAAAATGAAATGCTCAGAAAAAAACAATTAGCGCAACATCAATCCTACAAACGATGATGCAGACAATAAAGTATAAACACACAATGAAGTGCTCGCGTGACTTCATAACATAAAGTGAGAAAACTTTAAAAATATATATCTCAGTCTGTTCTTTTAGAGAACGAATCTCTGAAGACACATTTCGAGATCTTAACAATTCAATTACTGGAACGAGGGAAACGTGTCAGTTTAAAAGTTTTTAAAAGAGAAAATTGCAAACATGCACTTGCATAAAATGTTGTGTTCTAATAACGGACAATTTGAGCATTGCTTTCACGGGACCGCTTCAACCTCCATAACCTTAACAAATTCCTGGATTGCTCGTGCTCGGGGACTTACCCCCTAATCTTACTTTTTCTGTATTTATTGCTCTTCTACCCTCGGATAAGCTATCGAAAATATAATCCCTCCTTACGCACAGAAAGTTCCACAGCTGATTACTATACTTGGTTAGATAAGATCCGACGATATTTGTGTGGATGCGATAAAAAATAGATCACTAAATTGGCGAATGCAATTTTGTTTATGTAAATGGCTGTTCATCCCCCAACTTAATTAGAATATAAATACACAAAGATTTTTCCTTAAGAAGATTTGGTAAGAACGCATCTGAAAGTAACTATGGCCACGTTTTCCCCATTTGTGAAAATAGCATTGTTAAAAGAAAATGTTAGAGTACCTACATGTTTGCTTCGTCCAACCCACAAAATAGATAGATAGATAGATAGATACATGCTTTATTGCCACACAAAACATTAAAAAGAAACAATAAAGTTAACAAACAAAAAGAAATAACAAGTGCGCAATGGCGGTCTTATCACTGAAAGTGATCTCCTCCAGACAACCTTTAATTAATTATAGAAGCAAATGCAATGAAGCGGGATAGTGCAACAACATTAATACTTATATATAATATACTACATAAACTATACATTCTAATAATACATCTAATAATACATAAACAATTACACAAACAAAATACTAAAATATATACCAATAAATTTAATCATAATACATATATATATAAATATTTCGGACCTACATAACAAAAGCAAACAAATAGAAAAATAATATGAATAAGGTGTTTGTGGCCAACATCGCCGTCAACAAAATTCCTGAAAAATCATAATATCGGCTATTGATAATAAATAATATGATTATTCCATACGGATACATTATATCGTCTCTTTTCGTATTCTAGCTTATCCCTATTATGCATTACTAGACAATAATCTGAGGCTCCTACCGACTTGCGGCTAGAAGAATGAAATCCCAGCCTAATCCCCTAAAGATTAATATTATTTTATCGCTAACGATAAATAACGAGAGAATTCAATAGTCAAGCGGTAACCGGGAATTATAAGTTTTTTGACACACTAGTGGAAAACTTTTACGGATTCAATCTTCAGGGGATTTGGTCCATTCGATTTGTATTCCGAGTCTCAGGAGGTCTGGGATGAATAAAGGTTTAGTGCGTGATAGTGTTTTGTATTTTTATTACTGTTGTTACTTCGAGGTGAATTTGATTTGGCAAAATATATTTTTTCGTTACTATTTGGGTTTTTATTTCAAAACCCAAAAACTTAATGAAAAAAAGATGTACCGCAAAAACAATGTACTTTCGTATGTGTGCTTTCCTTACCTACCGTAGCTTTCAGCCAATGTATATATAGCATAAACGTATTTAAACAAAACAACTACTATACTTAGCAAAGGTGCTTGTGCAAATATTCTTCACCTTTATTAAATTATTATTGACAATATTTTTACTCTTACTTTAGTTCTGTTCTATTTTGTTCCGAGTGCATAATTTACAATATAACCCAGGTAAGTAGGTAGGTAAGCAAATGCATAGTAAATGTATGTGTCACACATTTACTCTGCATTCAACTCGCGCGCGAACTATACTAATATAGTGTTAGCAGCTGGAATGACATCAGTCCAACAATGTTTTTAACTTATGACTATTAATTAGACTTCAATCCATAACTCAGGCCTCAAAAATAAAATCGTTTGTCTGTGAAAAATATAAGTACATTACTTAAACACTTTATTATGAATAATTGGCAATTTTCACGAGTGTACTTTATTATGTAACAGTGAGATTGCATCATTACTCACACCCTACGTAACATTTGTACGCATGTTCTATGCGGAAATGTTACCGTATTAACTTCAATTTGAGCAAATTTACGAGAAGGTACTATCTACATAACACCCCTTGTATAATTTATTCAAAGTACAAATTTGAAATTAGCCACTTTAATTATATTTGAAGATTGTTAATTAAGGTATGCACCATTGTTTTACGAAAATCTCTCAGTGAATAACCAACAAAAACACAAAGCTTTTATGCCCTCTTTTACATTTTTAAAATCCTAAATCCTTTCTTATGGTGAAAACACACTTAATACGGACAAGGCAGGACAAAACATTCGCGCGAAACGTCGGAGTAGTATGGAAAACAAGTTTTGTTCCAGTCGCGTTTTCCACCTCCATATAATTTCGCAGAATCTTTGTCAGGCAGATAAAAAAAATGTCCGTAGTGTGAATTTGCCCTTAGTGCTCAGTGCATACGTTTAACCACATACACGATGGTGAGCCTTATTCATTTAACGTAGTTTGGCGGTCATCACGCCAAAAACTTCTCTATTTTGAGCCCTATAACTTTTAGCTTTGTGTAGCTAAGCCCTGTCCACCTCCTTATATCGTCTAACCACTTGCGCCTTGGCAACCTGCTACTGCCATAGGTTGAGCATTGTCAGCTAGTCAGTCAGATGTTTAACTTGCCACAGAGATCACTAATAGGCAGATAATCTTACTTAAAATCTCATAGCTTTTGAGTCGGATCGGCTCCTGAGATGCGGCCGGTGGAAAGTCCCATAGGCACATATGGCTACAGGAGAATTCTTTCCTGTGGCACAAGACCGGCTTCTTTGGAAGTCCATGCAAGAGCCCTCCCTCCATCAGTAGATCACTATTATCAGCTGACAACGCGATGTCCAAGCGTAATATTTTGATGATATTAGTCATGTTATTAAGTTAGGAATGTGCCTGAATAAATAAAAGTGTATTCACCCCGCACAAATATGACATGCACCCTTCAGTAAGACAAATTGTTTCATTTCCCCAGTCCAAAGGGACTTCATACGTGACTCCCGGCGATCATCAATTGTATGACTTCGGGAGATTACCGGGATGCGACGATTTATCGCTATAGTTAGTTACGATGAGTTATTTCGGGATGATATTAATTTAAGACAACGGTCCATTCATCTTTTCTTTTTCTTTTTCTGTGACCTAGCATTCTCAGTCATTAGTAACGAGCTGTTCTATTTTAAACCCGTATTTCATCATATTAACCCATAGACGGTCCACTACTCAGAACAAGAAAGGTTTAGTCCATAACGTTATGAACATCAGCATTTTATTAACGCTAAATAGAGTAAATTTTAGCAATTAAATATCACTTAAATAACTAGATGATACTTTGTCTGCATGGATTAAGTAAGTAAGTTTTTTAATTTCCGCGGAAGTTGAACTTCATAATTATACTTTTCTCCTAAATTAAGATAAAAAGTAGATTTGCAACCGAATTTGATGAAAATTAAGGCGTTGCAAAACATACAGACACACTTGCGCGTATTTTATTTTTAATAGTATGTAGTAGTAATTTTATAAGTAAGTTATTTTGATTAGTATGGATATGGATTTAACGGGGTAGGAAAACATTATAGTGAGCTATTATTTTATAATAGTTATAGGATATCATAGATCATGACGAAATCTTCATGCTTCAGTGCAGTTGTCTGTATAATGTTCTCAAAGGTGTGTGGACCCTGCTAATATACTTACATATATCCTTGTATTATTATTACCGATGACTGATGTGATATCAAAGTTCAAATAAAATACGTAGAGTAAAATAAAATGTAGTCATTACGTCTAAGCAGCTGCACACTAGACACCACGTGACGAATGAGAAATACCAGCCATTTTATATGTAACCGAAACAAATAAATGCCCACTAGACTGTAGCAATTTTCCAGAGAGGCACTCGACAAGCGATTTGCCACATGAAAGCTGTCCCATGATTCGGAATATGTGCAGAGGCTGCGCTGCAAATTTAAACTTTTAATCCGATTGTTTAATTATCACCTCTATTCCTCCGTAATAAGATTCGGGTCCATTGCGTACTAATTTGCGGAATTCGCCAATTGCAATATCGCGTTGGCACCCTCCAGCAATTTTAATTCCGTCCAGGCTTTAAGCAAATTGTTCTTTCACGCAAAATGGAATGGAATCTCGACGTCACAGACCACTGTGACAAAGGGATAAAATGTGCAGTTTTCGTAGCGACAAAGGTGAGGCCAGCGTGGAAGTGGACGTTTATTTAGTGTCTTCTTTGCGGACGGCCCAAGGAGATGTTTTATGAAATTGTTTTTCCGGGACATTAGCCAGTCCTAATTATGGACCTTGCCTCTCGAGCACAATTACCCTGGACGTTCACGTTGACTATGACAAAGTGTAGGAGCTATTTCACGAAGACGCTGGGGTATTAAGGGAGTGAAATTAGGCTGTATGAAATTCAGCCTCTGGTGAGCACGCTCTCCCGGCCGCATTATAATATTATGTGCAGATAATTGTTTTAGAATTAATTAAGCCTCATACTGAGACAGTGGAAATTTAATTACGTTTGAATTTAACTAAATTGTTGTTCAAATGTTTCTAAACTGAGACACGGATTTACTTAATTAGTGAGTATGTACTATGTAGAGGCGACAGTGTATCGAGGTAATTGTTATATGATGTTAATTATTTTATTACGTGACTAGGTGATATACGCGGCTTCGTTCGTGTGGATTTAGGTATGTACTGGGTAAGTTTTGAATTAAAAGTAGCCTATGTCATTCTACAAGTCTCAGATCGACGTGATATCACAGAATAGGTAATAGTACAATCTAGGTAATTTAATATCCGTGAAAATTACGACGATTCCTCAATCTGTTGCAGCGTGATTGAAGTACAAACAATACTTTATAGTATATTTAATAGTAATACTGGTATGGATTCAACTCATTACTCAATATAATTTTATTTAAAAAAGTATATATTCACTCGGGCAATTTTCACTTTTGACTTATGTTAGGTGGCACCACAGGTGGCACATGACTATTTTTGTTCTAATCCAACCTAACTTTAGGTATTTGGCAAATACCTAGGTATAGTACATATCAAATAATTTAATATAAAAAATTCTTTTTAAACAACCGACTTCAAACTCCCGCGCCAACTTTACAACAACAAGCACACGCTATACAAAGTACTTATTTTATTGTTGATATTTTAAAAACCACTCGACCGATTTCGATAAAATTTACATGGGACCACATGGGAAGTATGCCCTTTCAAATAAAAAAAGAATCATTCAAATCGGTCCACCCAGTCAAAAGTTCTGAGGTAACAAACATAAAAAAAATAAAAAATAAGTACAGTCGAATTGAGAACCTCCTCCTTTTTTTGAAATCGGTTGAAAAGAATTGCCGAACATATTTTACTATATTTGATAAAAAAGCTTACGGTCTAGTATTTCTTGGTAGTCGTTATGTTGTATTATAATCCCGAAGAAAATAGAATATAATATTTAAAAGGTATTCTCTAAAAATCCATATTATAATCATTATCAGAATAAACTAAATTATTATCAGAATACCTCATATTCGTTTTAGCCAATCTCTTTCGATTGTACTAAAATGCAATAATCGATATTAATCGAATTCACCTATAGAGCTCGAATGTTCTCTTATCTACGGAAACTTATTAAGATAAGCCTTCGCTGATAAAGGTCGTTTGTCTTATTGGTCGGAATGGATATAAATGGATGAATTAGGTACTCGCCCCTGTTATCGATATCCTGATGGACAGTTAAAGATTATAATAATCCTAATGGAATTAAATAACGATTTGGTTCTATGTACCTACATGGGCATCTATTATTATTATTTGTAAATTTATATTCGTTATAGTCGTTAAACTTTATTCGGAGTTGATAAAATGGGCGCTTAATAAAAAAAGTCGTTACATAGGATTGTCTTAATCACATCACTACAGCCTATTAACGTCCCACTGCTGGGCACAGGCCTCCACTCTCATAGGAGAGCGGGAATTAGAGCTTAGACCCACCACGCTGCTCCAATGCGGGTTGGCGGGCTTTAACGACTATTATCATGTTAGTGATAATAATCGGGACCGACGGCTTAACGTGCTCTCCGAGGCACGGGGGTGAAACACCGCCAACTTCCAACTCCGGGCTGGCACTGAGAATTTCTTAATTGAAAAACCCAATACCTAACTTTTATGCCCGACCGGGAATCGAACCCAGGACCTCGTGATCCACAGTCGACTATGCTAACCACTAGACCAACGAGGCAGTTGTCTTGTCTTAGTATTCGCATATAATTACACTTAACTTTTAAAATTTTTCATTATGACTTTGATCATTATTAGGTAGCCCCATTTTATTCAACATCTCAATTGAGCGTCTGGTTGTTCAAGGAAGAGTAGAGGGCACTAGGGCACGTGGCAGATCACCCATGAGGTTGGCAGACCAAGTGAGGGCTGCGGTGGACGTTCCCTTCCACGAATGCACTCGCAAGGCTGCAATCAGAGAAGAGTGGAGACGGATAGTTAAGCGTACCACAACACCAAGGGAATGTTCCGATATACACTGCGAGCACTGTAAGGTGTGACGTCAATTTAGTGTACTGTGAAGCCGTTCCTTTATAATTAGCTATACTGGTTACTGTTTAAAACGGGACGCAGTCAGCACTGAGAGCACCATACCTCGAAAACGTCAGTGCTCACAGTACAAAAATGGCGACGATTTATGACGTCATATATTTCCTTAGGATACTGCGGCAGTATACTGTCAGTCCATAACGGAACGAATTTCTCCCCAGTAAGAGCACTGAACAGTGCTCGCAGTGTATATCGGAACATACCCCAAAGTGACTACGACCGCTCTGACAAGAGCGATACCTACGACGAAGAAGGACTGTTTTTATTAGGCTATTTGTATGGAGAAATAGCCTAGGGCCTAGGCGAAGATAATTGAAAAATATGTCGTGTCGTAAAATTTTAATCGACGCTCTGAGGGCGGAGTCAAAATTCAATTCAATTATTCATAGGCAATTGGACTAAATGAATGCATGCGTGCCTAACATTGAAATATGCAAGTGTCAGATTGGGCGCAGTGCATGTGATGGCAGGCGGAATTGTAGGCGACGTTTAGTCATGCCCGGTGCCCTCTGGTTGTATAGCCATCGCTGTTTGCATGGTACACGTTCAGACTTGTATACCCATTGAAATAGGCGAAGTTGATTCAGCAAAATAATATTTAATAAGAATTTTACATACTGCGGTACTTATTTTATTATTTTTTAATGATTGTAGTACATCGCAGATGATAGCGGCTTCTTCAGTATGGATTTAGGATTGTTGTAAATCCTGTGAAAACTCTTTGATTTACCAGTATAAGCGTCTCCAGTGCGTAAGCTATCTCTCGCCTGACAGAATTAGTTAGAAGGATGAGCCGTGACAATGTAACAGACAGACAGACACTTTTACTATTTATAATATTATAAGTATGTATAATAATGACTGCCTAACGAGGCAGTCATTATTATACATACCAACCAACCAAGACCAAGACCAACGGGTCTAGCGGTTAGCATAGTCGACTGCGGATCACGAGGTCCTGGGTTCGATTCCCGGTCGGGCATAAAAATTGTTAGGTATTGGGTTTTTCAATTAAGAAATTCTCAGTGCCAGCCCGGAGTTGGAAGTTGGCGGTGTTTCACCCCCGTGCCTCGGAGAGCACGTTAAGCCGTCGGTCCCGGTTATTATCACTATAACATGATAATAGTCGTTAAAGCCCGCCAACCCGCATTGGAGCAGCGTGGTGGGTCTAAGCTCTAATTCCCTCTCTCCTATGAGAGTGGAGGCCTGTGCCCAGCAGTGGGACGTTAATGGGCTGTAGTGGTGGTGGTGGTGGTGGTGGTATAATAATGCCATGTCTTGCCGCATGCCATAAAGTTGGTATATATTGTTGTGACTTAAAATTCCGCAGTGTTATAGTCCAACCATTTGAGTTTTATTACATACGATAACTTAGGCACGTAGTATGAACACAAAACACAATCCAGTCCCCGCTTCAGGGAAATAAATTACGCAAACAATTAAATATCGGCAATAATGCGAACATGGGGTGCGACAATTTGTCTAGACTGGTCCGCTGGGGTAGCCTTCTGTGTATACAGGATGTTTCATATCCTACCAGACAAAGGTTTCTTGTTGGCTATCCACAATCCACAGCTTGTACCGCAACATGCTCATTACCAGCAACTTCCGGCGTGTCGCTTGACGTCGTAAATTCCATCTAGCCGGGTTTTACCATTTTAACTACTTACTTTACTAAAAGAAAACTTAAAATACTTATATATCACAATGTTTCTGTGCTTTACAGAAATCTACTTTATACTGATACGACATCTCAGAAAAGGGTCAATTAAATGAAATCATAATATGGTTACAATTACAAAATTAAACTGTTTATTCTGACATTATTATTAGCTGGTAGGTTTTTACAAATTACTCTCGATAATCTATCTTTATGAAATTCGTATGGATTTATAATGTTATATCACTTTTATAATCTTTTTATTAGATATGCATAACAATAATATCTCTATAAATCAATTAAATATCAGTTTTAAAAATATTCAACAGAATCACGCACCGCTGTACCGTATCCCCCGTTCTAATCTGAATTACTTAAACAAAATGGCGGCGGCCGACTCACACAGCAACCACAGACTACTTGATAGTCACAGATCACACCATAACACGGATAGCACGCAACATAGAGCAACAATGTGGCATAGATTAATTATGTCGTGTTACAATACTGATACCTATCTACAGCTTATTCATTTATGCTGTAGATAGGTATCAGTATAGTAGTAGTAGTATATCAGTATGCGAAACTTCCTGTCCGTCTATTTGTTTCACTGTCAAGTAAAATAGTTTTATTATTTTCCAAGTAGTTTTATTTTTTACCAACGGACTTCTACGTTACATACCAAAGTCAACCTCGTCAAAGAGATGAATTTAAAAACGTGCACCATGTGCTTAGTCTTTAGATTTATATAAAGGAATAAAAAAACATAATATAAAAATTGTGTTCATCAGAACACATGACCCTGTGCGTTCCGCAGTCGGGTAAAATTGATGATTTCGACTTGATACTCATTACATCTATGGCCTCGATTGCTGTTTGGAATATGAAGTTATTCTTATCTACTATACAACTTATGTATAATGACAAGTATTCATTTTATCTATGTACTTGACTGAAAAAAAATACTTTTCTTACAAGTCATTAGAATTACGGAACGTAAAGTACGAACGAAAAAATAACTTTGATATAATAATATTGAAACACTTAATATTTTTGGGTTACAACTGCCTGTATAATATGTAGGTATAGTACAAGAGCAGATCGTGTAGTTAATGTAATTATGAGACCGTTACGTAAACGGCCCTGACTTGTTGCTATTAAGGAATTGTCTCTTTTTCAGATGTAAGCAACATTTTGCAGTATAATATCATACCCAATTTAATCCACTTAGTTTACCCGAGACTTCATCCGTGAGGACTTTAAAGTTTTAGTTTTAGTTTTAAGCTTAAAAAAAAAGGTTTTGTTTAGTTGATAAAGATTTCAGCAAAATTGTATACCCTCAAAATCCTCAATCCCCACATCCTTCCTAGTATAGGTGTTCTACGTTATAGAGATTCGTAAAAACGCAAAGTGATATTATAATATTTTATGTAGGTATGTGTGTATTTTGTACCAACAAAATATTAGGGAATTTAATTTGATAGAAATTACATATTAATTTTAAAATTTTCATTACATTATTATTGTTTTCCATAGTATTAATTGGTTGTGGTTGTATGCATAACTACGCAGTAATAATAAATATTTTTGGTATAATATCATAGTAAAAGGGTTAAAATAAATAATGAAGAATTTAAATTTAAATAATTATTATAAAATCACAAATGTTTTGTGTTGCAAAACCTACTTATTCAAATATTTTAAATCACTAGGTGATATTGATGACTATATTTATTCCAAAAAAAACATAGTATATTTATTGTAAAAAACCTTATACAAGACCGGTGTAAAATTTTAGATGAAAGAGAAATAGACATACATAAAGGCCCATATTTAACTACTGTGTCGTCAAAGGTAAAAATGTTGGCAATTACTGCTCTGAATTAGAAGCAAACGCCTGTATTCATTCGAAAGTTAATTAAACTCGCCCCAAGTCAATGAAAGTCAGAGTTTTGTGCAAGCACAAATTGCTGCAAATGCTCTTGCCTTCTCTTCGTGTTTATTACAAAAGTGATTTAGGAGTTTAAGTCCATTTTCTATAGCTATTTATGCAACTGTATCGTAATGAGGGTCATTTTAATTCGAGTGCTGTTTTTAGGGTTCCGTAGCCAAATTTGGCAAAAACGGAACCCTTATAGATTCGTCATGTCTGTCTGTCTGTCTGTCCGTCTGTATGTCACAGCCACTTTTTTCCGAAACTATAAGAGCTATACTGTTGAAACTTGGTAAGTAGATGTATTCTGTAAACCGCATTAAGATTTTCTTACAAAAATAGAAAAAAAAACAATAAATTTTGGGGTTCCCCATACTTAGAACTGAAACTCAAAAATTTTTTTTTCATCTAACCCATAGGTGTGGGGTATCTATGGATAGGTCTTCAAAAATGATATTGAGGTTTGTAATATCATTTTTTTCTAAACTGAATAGTTTGCGCGAGAGACACTTCCAAAGTGGTAAAATGTGTGTCCCCCCCCCCGTAACTTCTAAAATAAGAGAATGATAAAACTAAAAAAAATATATGTTGTACATTACCATGCAAACTACCACCGAAAATTGGTTTGAACGAGATCAAGTAAGTAGTTTTTTTTTTATACGTCATAAATCGTAAACCGCAATTATCTTTCATTCAATCAACTCAAATATTTAAAAAAAACATTTAATTTAAAACTTACTACAGGTTTGTACGGAACCCTCGGTGCGCGAGTCCGACTCGCACTTGGCCGGTTTTTTGATACGAGGCTTGCCGAGTATCAAAATAGGATAGTACGAGAATTAAAATGACTAATTACGTACAGTTGCATACAAGATTTTATCTACGACAAGGACGTCTTTATAATTTTTTACTTTATAAATTAATAAAAAAGTCAAATCAATCAAGTGCCAGAACCCAGAGCCGCTAAGCTATAGGTATCCTATTTATGAAGATAACCATATCGATACAGCTACGACTCATAACGATACAGCTCCCATACAACGAACTGTATATCGTTATGAGAAGCAAACACGAAAGAGGGTTCAATTCGATATAGTTGTCAAATTCGAAATTGGAACTTTTCGATGCTGGAGTAGATAAAATAATTTATTTAATGTAAACTATAAAATTATAAAAAGTTAGTAGCAGTAAAGTTAGCTTCTTCAGAAGCGTTTGGTAGAGGCTGTAACCAGTCTGAATTTGGAGCAGGAAGATGGTGGGATTCATTGAGTAAAATTATGTCAGGGATGATTCAAACTTTAAATTTATACTAGCAGTTACAATAGTTCTCTGTGGGTGAAAGTTAATTTGACGAATGAATTATTCAATCTTCAAAGCGTGAGCCTTAATTAAGCATCACAGTTAACAAATACTGGTGTACATTTGAACTTAACCGATTACCCAAATTAAAGCAATTTTAGGCACAGTTAAGCATTACCTAACTAGCCGCGAGGTAATAGTGTATGCAGGAGGCAATTACTTACAGGAATAGACCAATTAATAAGCCAGAGCCTCCACGGATGTCATATGAGATCGAGCAAATAAATTACATGAAATAGGTGGCACATTATATTGTAGTGTTTTTTATTATACTAATGAAATAATGATGATCTTAACCTATAATCATAATGTTTTATGAACTACGTATAAAGTGCGATCTTTTTATTATGTTTTTAGGGTTCCGTACCAAAATGGTAAAATGGAACCCTTATGGTGCGACTTTCTCCGTCTGTCTGTCCGTCTGTCCGTCCGTCACACTCGATTATTTCAGTAACTACCGAAGCTATAGACATGAAATTTGGAATAGTTGTGTATATTAGTGGCCCAAAGACACTGGAATTCAAAAAAATTGAAAATTATTTTTGTTCTTATTTAAAAAGGGGGGAAAATCTGAGGGTTGAAATTTAAAAGTGAGATAACTGTACTGTGTGGGGTATCATTTGAAAGGGTTTACTTTGTACATTCTAAAACAGATTAGATTTTTAATTATTTTTAGTTATGATAGTTTTTGATTTATCGGGGAAAATGTCTAAAAAAATACCGTTCCCCCCAACCCCCCCCGCCCTTATCTCCGGAGTTTACCAATCAAAAAATTTGAAATAATTATGGTCAATAGGAATTTACGTATATTTTACAGGAAAACTATAGCCAATGCTCTAACTAGCATAGTTTTTTTGATATTAACAATAAACCTCTACAAACAAAATTAGTCTTGCGGTTCATTAACAAAGGTAATTATTTATTAATAATGGTACGGAACCCTTCGTGCGCGAGTCCGACTCGCACTTGCCTGGTTTTTTTTATTATTATTTTTTATTATGTAATGTCGAGATTTCTTATTTGCTTTAGGACTTTTCACTAACATTATTTTAATTTGACGTATTCACAGATTACTTAGTATTTATAACTTTTGATTACAACGCACTTCAGCAGTTTGTATTATTACTTACCTACACTTCGCACTTCTTTAAACGCATTATTTTTGTTATCTAAGCGCACAATTTCCTATTGGTCTTAAATGAAATTAGCATTAAAATTCACTCGAACATCGTATCACCTTAGGCGTAGCACGTGTCACTGTAAGTGCAACACCGTTTTACTCTTTATCATCCAAGCTTTTAGTCAAATAATAATAATAAATATTATAAATGCGAATGTTTGGATGGATGGATGTATGGATGGATGTTTGTTACTCAATCGCGCGCCAACGGCTGAACGGATCTGGCTGAAATTTGGCACAGAGATAGATTATAGTCTGGAATAGCACATAGGCTACTTTTTATCCCGGAAAATTAAGGAGTCCCCGCGGGAACCAATAAACCTCAAACCACGCAGACGAAGTCGCGGGCATTCGCTAGTAGGTACATAAACTGAATCGATAATGAAAGAAACTATCTACCTATATGAAAATTCATTGAAAGGAACGATTTTATTTTATCGTCAGGAACATCTCCTAAGATCTGTTTCCACCTTTGGAGAATTATAGGGTAATTAACCCTATCCAAGATTCACCATGGTAGAAGGCAATGATTAATTAATTACCTATCTGTACTTCAAGACTTACACTATTTTGTAAGATCCTTTCTTTTACCCGATTTACAGATAGAAAGTAGGCGAAAGTGTGTCTTGCTGTCTGTCTGTCTGTAATGCTTTAACAGTTTATTTGGTATAGAGACGGACATAGGCTACTATTTATCCCAGAAAATTTCCCGCAGCAATTAAAAAAAAAAATTAATGAACTAGAACAAAGTCGCGGGCATCATCTAGTACAAATATAAGTAGGTAAGGTAGTTGTACGCAACGTAACCTAGGACCGATTTTTTGTCGCAAATATTGAATTTTTGTACTAAAATCTGTTCACATAATATCTATCTTACCCGCCAGATAAATTGATATATAAGGTGGTTATATTAATTATTTGGTAATAATTTGTCAATCGCAGGTATATTAATATATTTAGGTATTCCTATCTGCAAAGGATAGTGAATACGTAAAACTCAGAACTAGCCTAGTGATAGTGGCATTTGTCAGAAGGATCGTCGCCGTTAATACAGAATTCTATGATACCAAAATACATAAAGGACAGACAGTAACGAAAAAAATATTCTCGGACTACGCCAAAATACGAGTAACAAGACAATAAGTAAAATTAGATGCGTAGTTACACACCCCCTACCGTTGCCATGTCACATCCGCGAGAGAGATGAGAAATTTATTCAACCCCGATCTTAGATAAAGGCTCGAGAAGGGTGCTAGGGTCTAGATAGGCGCTTTATTTTAATGCAAACCGACAACAAATAACGAATAAATATTCCCTTTTTTATTGTTGACTTGCGATGCGACGAACGCTATGATTTAGGGTGTAGGGATAGTGGGGTTGTGCGCGACGAATTGTGGTCGACATTATTTGGGACAGGAAGGGGTTTATGTCACTGTCAGAGTTTCGAGTATCAAGTTTCATCAATATTTGTATTGACCGGACTCGACGGTCTCTTTCGCGATTGGCGTTAAGGCACCTTCTCACGATCCATTATAAAACGAGCTACATCACCAACTCATTTTGATTACATTTGTTCGATATTTTCATTTTGAGCCTTGTTTGTAACATGGAGCGAGTTTGATGCGACACAGGAGCCATTAAACCCTCAAATTACCGAATTTTAATTTGTCAAAAAACAAAACATTTGTTTTTGTTTTGTATTAAATAATTAAATTTATTTTTATCTACAAGAATTTCTCACAAGACGTTCTCGTAGAAAATCGGTACAATGCCAAACCACTAAAGTTTCGACTGCTAGTTTTTTTAAACATAGAGATTCAATTCAAGAGAATTATTAGTAGAAGGCAAAATACAGATAGTTATGCGAATACTATCACGTGAGAAGTCACTATTACAATGACAGCGCGTGTGTATTTTTACTGCTAAAGGTCTAACCTCACTACAGATGCACGGCGCATGATCGGACTCGCGCACCGAGCGTTCCGTACAAACTGTAGTAAGGTCGAAAATTTGCAGAATAAATAGCTGTATCTTTTGATTGCGTTGGCTTAGAAGTTTGATTTTTTCACAGCTCCAAGGGACATTAGACCTTAGTTTTTGATATGAATTTGAGCTTGATACCTCCATGCGTTCCTGAGAAGAAGGGTCTTGAGGCTGAGTTTGTTGTGGGCTCTTCTCAGACTAGGGCGCGTTTGGAACCCTCGTAGATTTCGTTTTAAGATACCGTAACCGATTATCACCATCATGTTTTTATTTTATTTTAAGTAATTTTTAACGTCAATAAGTGTACCTATATTGAATAAATGATATTGACTATTGACTATTGACTATTGACTTGACAGACAGACGGACAACATCGTGATCCTAATAAGGGTTCCGTTTTTTCCTTTTGAGGTACGGAACCCTAAAAATGTTTCCAGCTACGTTGATCCCGCTGAGCAACAGATTATGAATTAATATGCAATGAGGGGGATTACAAAGATAAATCTGGTGTATCAGTATTTATTCACGCATGTGTAAATAAAAAAGTAGGTAGAACCGTTGCTCGCTTACGCATACAATATTACCTACTTATTTGGATTTTAGTTTTTTTTCTGGAAAAAAATTACGGAATTAGATTAGTATTCAGTAAAATGTACCAGATTGGTAACATTTCTGATTAATTACGGAAACTGTCTGCAACTATTTATTTTTCTATAATAGGTAGACCATGTTCAGGTATAGACTATCATTATTTGTGTACCTCCTGAAATTAAAGTAGGTAGGTACATAATAATTGTATTTATACAATGGGATTTTTTTATTGATTATTTATTCAATAAGAAAATATCCACATTATTATTTTCATAGATTTTGCAGTTTGCCGACAAAATCCGACGTCTGAAATAGATTCAAAGTTTAAGACCGCACCCCAAACGGGGCTATAAAAACAATCAGGTTCCAATTCCTGCCTGTGGTGAGGAAATAAGAAACAGACGCTTACAGCGAGCTGTAGACATGGCGGAGTTCACTTTTTATGGGGGATCACAGATATATAATGAACCCCAAGATAGTAACCGGTCATATTTTTTAAAGTTGTAGGACAAATATACGTGTTTTTCTGAGTTTCACCTGATGGATGAAAATTCGATAACAAGGAATTAATAAGGTATGAAAGTTTAGTAAACAACTAAACAACAGTTTACACATTAAAAAAAAAGATCTTGTCTACATGAATAGATCCTCCATCCTCAGTGAAAAATGCAGTAACGGAAGGCCTTACTTTGTTCAGTAACATACATTAATCAACTTTTGTGGCCACCGATCTGCTTTCTGCATTACTACAACGTCTTCCATTTTTTGAATCCATAAAAATTATACAGATTCAGGAGGTACATTTCAGAGAAACTGTACCTATAATATTATCTTCGATTTTTCATATCCATGTGGCGGGACCAAAAAATTATGTCGGGGTGATATATAGTGACACTTCGCCCAGAATTTAAACGTTCCGTTACTGAAACGGTTACTTACGACTACGAGGTAGGGCGTGAGTATGACCCTTAATAAATTTCGCAAGATGTATAGGATTGCTGAAAATAATTGTGAAAATGTCTTTTTCATTTTAACGACGGTTGACTTGTTAATAGAATTAAGGCATAAAAGTAAAAGGCACAAACCAATGTATAAAGAGATTTCCCTTTTATATACCTACTAAACGGACTTTTCAGTAATAGAACACGGGCTTGTAAATAAACTTGCATATTAAGGAAAATTCCTGCATTTTGCATTATGACAACGTACCATAACTATACTAGTAATATAAGCAACCCTCCAAGTTCAAATGCCTGTAAATAAATAGTTTGATTACTTTAATGAAATAATGCAATAGAGCAATAAAAATAAATGGCGATAAGAGCTAATGTGGCGTATAAACTACATATAATGGCATAGTTTATCTTATTGCTCATCTTACTCCAACTTGGTTGTAGATGTGACGATACGACTGCACGGCAGATATTACTTGACCCTTACCATGTTAGTAGACCATGGGATTTGGTATCTATAATGTATTATGCAATGTACGCCGTATATTGTTTAAATTATTAAAGTAAAGAAAGAGTTCAGCCTGTTGGTTGAAAGTGTGTCACCTTGCCAAAACCAGAAATTATTACGATTAATTATCGTATCATAACTACCAAATACGAGTATAAGCATTGATCCTAAACAATCTACGACATTGAAGCAGTACTTCAAGTCAAATACAACTTATCATAAGAGCTATGAGATCTCCCAAGATTGGCGATATAAATAAATAGTTATGGCACTGCGTAGAATGTAGATTATAATTGACTCTTAGGAAGTTACACTTAACTATGATAATATGATCATGATATTATGATCAGTCAGTGTCTGATACTCGCTAGCAACAGCCGTGTTAGTGTTCTCGCGAAACGTGCTGACACAGCGCAATGCGCTCGCGCCCGCGTCGCGTACCTACGTTACAATGACCCAGTTTGGTTATTGCTGCGTAAGACCATCGCTACGTTAATATAATTTATTTATATACTAGTGTTATACTGCAGTCATGGCCTCGCCAATTAAAATTAAAACGGAAACGGAGCATATGCTATTTAAAGCTTATAATGAACAAAAAGCTGAGAAAGAAAATCTTCAGCACCTTATTCAAGTGATGAAAAAAGAAATACATGCCCTACAACAGCAAATTAAAAAACTTACGGAAGAGAAAAATGCTAGTACTAGTGGTCCATCCACCACTACTACTGAGAAAAATTCCTCTGAACCCACGGAATACCACACGGACGAAGAGGAACTAGCGAAAGAGACGGAGTGGATAAGGGTGAAAACTAGAAAAAAAAGGAAATTGAGTACTTCACCTGCTCATCACCAACAGTCAGACAATACCACCGGAACTGACGATGACGCTCCACAAAGAAAAACTAAAATGCAAAAAATACCTCCACCACCGCCTATAATTGTAGATGGGGTAAAAGACTATCAGTCGTTTTTTGACATGTTATCGGAAAATCAAAATGAAGACTCTTTCAAGATAAAAATGATGAACGGAGAAAATGTCAAAATTAACACCAACTGTGAAGAGGCATATAGAAAAATAACAAAGTTATTATCCACAAACAAGCTACTCTGGCACTCCTATGAAAACAAACAAGAGAGGCCAATTAGAGTTATGGCAAAAAAGTTGCATTCCACGTACAAGCCGGAAAGAATCGTTGAAAATCTAAAGAAGAAAGGTTTTAAAATAGAGAATGCAGCTAACAAATTAAGATGGAAAAACAAGGCGCCACTAAATATGTTTATGCTCACCTTCGAAAATGGTGAGGACATAAATAAAATTTATGGAATTACATCGATATTAGGATGTAAAGTAGAAATTCATCCGCTAAAAACATCGAAGCTAGTTCCCCAGTGCAAAAGGTGTCAAACCTATGGGCATACCCAGAAATACTGTTCCAGAGAGCCAAGGTGTGTAAAGTGCACTGGAAAACATTTAAGCGCAGACTGCAAGAAACCAGCAGATCAAAAACCGAAATGTGTCCACTGTGGCGAATCTCACCCGGCCAATTATAGAGGATGCATAGTTGCCAAAGAAATGCAATCCCTTAAGAACAAAGCTACCAAAAAGCCCCCAGCTGATGTCAATTACTCACAGGTACCTCGTGAAACAGGTAAGCCCAAATCATCCTATAATAAGGAACATGCAGAAACTATGAAAAACTCTAAGACTGTTACATATGCTCAAATAACAGCTAATAAAAGCACAAAGGGCAATGGAAATTCAAATAGCCCCTTCGAAGAGAAACTAGACGCAATTCTCAAACTTATGACTTCATTTGATGAACGATTAAGTAAACTAGAAAGTAGCAACAACAAAGCTACCAAAAAAGCAAGAAAATAATTAATAATGGGATTAAAAATTATAGCTTGGAACTCAAATGGACTACTTCAACACCAGCATGAGTTACAAGTAGTCCTTGATACCGAAAGCATTGATGTGTGTTTAATATCAGAAACACACTTCACAAAAGAATCTTTCATCCGATTAAGAGGATACAAGGTTTACCATGCACTACATCCTAATAACTCTGCAAGAGGAGGTAGTGCAGTAATAATAAAAGAACATCTAAATCATTACGAACAAAGCAAGTACGAAGAATTAGAAGTACAAGCAGTGGCAATATGTGTCGGAACAGAACGTTTTCCCTTAATCATTGCAGCTGTATATTTTCCACCGCGATATGCGCTAAAGAAGGATTATTATACAGATTTTTTAAAACTATTTGGCAACAGATTTATCATTGGAGGTGAATTCAATGCCAAGAATACCTATTGGGGCTCGAGACTTACCACAACAAAAGGTAAAGAACTCTTGAGTGCTATCCAAAATATTAATTGCGATATAGTAAGCACAGGAACGCCAACATACTGGCCTACAGACCCCAAAAAGATACCAGATCTCATAGATTTTTATATATATAAAAATATATCACCAAGGTATCTAAATATTGAACAGAAATACGACATGAACTCTGATCATTCTCCTATCATGTTAACAATTAGCGAAAACATAGCATATAAAGAGACCAATGCTACACTAGTTAATAAAAATACTGACTGGGATAGCTTTAAGACCGACTTGAATAATAGGATAAACTTACAAGTTCCTCTAAAAACACCTGAGCAACTTAACTATGAACTAGAACAATTCATAATTGATATACAGCAATCAGCTTGGCAAAACACGCCAACTTCTAAGAAGTGGCGAAAGGGGGCAACATACCCCAGTAAAATCATCAAGCTCATTAAAGAAAAAAGACAACAGAGGAAAAAATGGCATCATTCAAGATCTCCACAAGATAAAAGACTTCTAAACAAACTAACCAAACAAATTAAGAGAGCAATACAAAAATTTAATGAAGCCACCTTAAAAAATCATCTTCAAAGCTTGACCGCAGATCGTGATTCTAACTATGCCCTCTGGAAAGTCACAAAAAATATGAAAAGACCTATTACACAAATTCCTCCAATCAGGGATGTTAACGGCAAATGGGCAATTAACAATACACAAAAAGCTAAATTATTTGCAAATCATCTTCAAAGTATATTCCAACCAAACGATGGTCACGCACATCAAAATGACCTCCAGCAAACTCAACCAATAGGGGAAGACATCGATATAAAACTCGTCACACCAAAAGAAGTATTACGAGAAATTAAATATAACCTGAGTCAAAAGAAATCACCGGGCTACGACCTTATCACCGGAGAAGTTTTAAATAATCTACCACGCAAAGCCCTTGTGAAGCTTACTAATTTAATCAATGCAGCATTTCGACTTAAGTATGTAACTGATTTATGGAAAATTGCTGAAGTTATTATGATATCCAAGCCAGGGAAACCTCCCCAAGAAACAGCGTCGTACAGGCCAATCTCACTGCTACCCATAATGTCCAAACTATTTGAAAAGCTATTGCTTAAGAGAATTAAACCCATAATAGATGATAAAAATCTCGTACCAAACCACCAATTTGGATTCAGAGAAAAGCATTCTACAATTGACCAGGTTCATAGAATAGTTAACATAATTGAGCAAACATTGGAAGAAAAAAAGGTTTGCACAACTGTATTTTTAGATGTAGCGCAAGCCTTCGACAAAGTATGGCACGAAGGACTTATATATAAGCTGAATATGATATTGCCCAAAGCATTTTCAGAAATTTTGAAATCATATATCACTAATAGAATGTTCAGAATTCGTCAAGAAGATGCATATTCGGAATTGAAGGAAATAAAAGCTGGGGTTCCACAAGGAAGTGTACTTGGTCCGGTCCTGTACCTCTTGTACACCAGTGATATCCCGGTGTCAGAAAACAATGTGATTGCTACTTTCGCTGACGATACTGCCATAATAGGAATTGGAAAAAGTCACGATGAAGCAGTCACAAAAGTCCAAGCTTCCATTAATAAAGTCTACGATTGGACGACCAGGTGGCGAATTAAGTTGAACGAATCAAAATCGGTCCATATTGATTTCACAAATAAAACACCGAAATATCACCCGATTTACATTAATGGGCAACAGATAACGTATGCTAATACAGCTAAATACCTCGGAATGACTCTGGATACAAAGCTGAGGTGGAAAACGCATGTTAAAAAGAAACGAGAACAGCTAGAAATACGTTATAAAAATATGTATTGGCTACTTGGCAGAAAATCTTGTTTGTCAATACACAATAAAATTCTATTATATAAACAAGTCCTTATGCCTATTTGGACTTATGGCATACAGCTGTGGGGCTGCACTAAAAAAACCAATATACAAATAATACAAAGGTTTCAAAACAAAGTACTTCGCAACATCGTGAATGCACCTTGGTACATTAGAAATGACGTAATTCATCGGGACCTGAAAATTGAATACGTCGACAAAGTCATCACCAAATTTGCAGAAGTCCATGACCATCGGCTTCATCATCACGTTAACGTTGAGGCAATCCAGTTGCTCGACGTTACGCAATTAGTGAGAAGACTAAAAAGGACAAAACCCTTTGAGTTAGTGCATAGTGACTAGTGATAGTGTAGTGAAGTGCTGCCTAAAAGAACACATGAACAAAGTGTCTATTTGCAACAAGAAAGACTAAGATACGTCACTGGATAATTTCTTAGTACATAAGTTGATTATAAGCTTAGGTTAAAGAAAAATTACTTATTAGTCAAATAGTTTGGCTAGATTGTAATTATATTGAGCACCCTTCATTGGTACTCAATAGTAAAAAAAAAAAAAAAATGATATTATGATATTATGACATATCTGGCAATTTAGGGTTCTTGTGCTGTTTTAGCTGATAAAGTAGATTTTAGTACATACCACCACCACTACCACTACAGCCCATTAACGTCCCACTGCTGGGCACAGGCCTCCACTCTCATAGGAGAGAGGGAATTAGTACATACCAATAGGTGCCAATGTTAATAGAGCCAACCCAATCGACTTTTTTGACAATCGCATTAAGTACCGTAAAAAAAGAAATGAATAGAATATTTAGAATAGGAAATTTCTTATTCTAGTTTAAATAATGCTAACTTAGTTGTGTTATAACTTTTTGTCTGCAATGCAATCAATTCGTTTACCATCGCATACGAGCCGCCGCGGGCGATGCTGTGTTACTCCTAATGCAAAACCCAGTCTGTCCATTTGTCCCACGTCTCAACTAATAGAGAAATTCCATTTAAAACCGAGTTCACGGAGGGGTTGTTACGTACCTATTTATTTTTTTAACGGCGACTTTAAATTGCGTTCGAAGCACGAGATTTATAACGTTTGTTGGTTCATTATTTTTATAGCTATTGGTCTTTGAATTTATAGCTGAAGAGTTTTAATTTATTGACTGTTAAGGCTTGAAATATTTTAACTGTATCCACTTTATAACTGCTACCAAATTAATGTTTTATTATTGACGTTTCATCACAATCTTGTTTTGGTAAAAATACAATTTCATAATACAATACAACAAAACAGGCCTTGGACACATTGGCCCAATGTGTACACGGGGCTTAATAAACATTCAATGTTTACAAGTAAGCTAATTGAGGGAGTCTCATCTGTCTCCTTCTGTCGTTTTTCGTCACGTTAAAAGCAAAAAGAATTTAACATGAGGAACACAGATGTAAGAAAATTTTGCAAATGTCACGGGACCAAGCATTTAAAACTTCGTTCAATTTTCAGGTACTTAATCTGACGACTGAAGAAGATAGGCAGACTCCTCAATTAGCTTACGTACTACTCAGTAAACATTAATGAAACGTGTAACATTACGTTATTTATTCATCTGAGGAATTTCATTTCTCCCTCCCTCTTCATTTGGAAATTGCTTCGTCATGATACCAGTGGTTCCAGTGTGCATTGTTTACACGGTATACCTAACTGCACCTAAATATACACATCTGACAGTTCCATAGTGAAAAATGAGTATTCAGCTATTATTCAATAGAAACAGTACTTTCATACCTCTAGCTACTGTGTTTAGTCCCGTCTTGTGATCTTTTTATCTCACACGCTTTCACATGAGACTGCATCCTTAAGTTTAACTTATAGTAAAAAAATTGTCTAATTTTGTTTTTACTTTTACCGCATCCAGATTTACTTATTTTGCTTCTGTTTACCCTCTTGCACCCTCTTAGCACCCTAACAACGCTTAACTCCAGAGACATGTCTCGTCTTCAAATGTATGTAAATTGGTAAACGTAATAAAATTGCATGTATTTATGTGATAATGGTTCTCTTAAGCGAGGGTGTAGTCAATTGGACATTTTAAGGCACTCTTTGTAGACGTAAAGCTATTTTAGGGTTCATAGAAACAGTACAAAAAGTAGTAGAAGTTCACAGTGCAAGAAAACTACAGGGAAAGTGCAGGAAAACTAAACTTTAATTCAAATAGACTGACTAGGTACTTATAGTACTTTAAATTTATAAAAAACGGTGGCCTCAAAATAATGTATAATGGTGTTTTTTTTTTTAACATTTTTGTTCGAATACGTAAGTTTGCCTTTGACTGCAATCTCTCCTGGTGATAAGTGATGATGCAGTCTAAGATATTATAATTGAGTTAACCTAGAAGGGGTATGGAAACTTTTTAGTTCAACCACAGGTTGTCTCTTATCGGTTTCTACGCGGTCTATTACCCGAACGCTTAATCGTTTGGCGGTACGGGGTATGACGGTAGGGTGGTGCCATCTTCTTAACTAACCACCTACAGTGTCCCATATACACGCGGTGCACGTTAGGCTATATAATACGTTATGATAAAGATAGACGCAAAAAAATAGAAGAAAAGAAACACCGCGATTGTAACTTTTTTAATAAATAAAAAGGAACTGTCAAATAAAAGAGAATTAGTCGCAATAAGGGTGCCAATTCAGTCCGCGACATGTTAATAATAAAAAGGGGCCCGTGATCTGATGGGGACCCCCTTCTTTGAAGATTGTAAGCGTTGATTAGATTTAACGCAAAGGTACAAAAAAAGTTCATATTTGTACTAAACTCCAGCGAGATAGTATACCTATTGAAGAGAATAAGACAAATATTGAAATCTGAATCTGAATTTTCATATATTTCATGATGAAATACGTCTTCTTTGATATAATCTATTTCCATGTATATTTTTTAGTAAGTGAGAGAACCTACAGTACCGCGAGTTGAATGCAGAGTAAATGTATGTGTCACCTTACATTTACTCTGCAATCAACTCGCGCGTGAACTATACCTATCTGTCTATCTACGTCATAAAATGAACGTACTGACAATTTGATTTATTTAGACTGTGCCTTAAAAGACCACTCAGTTATTTTGTGGGTATTATTCTTATTTACTGGATCTTATATTTGTCGTACAAAAAAGTTTCTTCATACTATAAATGGCAAACCAACATCTAAATACCGGCTTTTATAAAGCCATCATCACCGCAAAAACGGAGCGTGTACACGGAAAACGGACGCCGCCTTTTATGGGGACAGTAATAATAATGATTCGTCTTCCTGTCGCCATTTCAACTGCTACTATCGGAAGCGTTTCACCATTGATTTTTCCGCAAATAATACACTGCGGCCGTAATAGATCAGAGCCTCGTATGTGACATTTTTGTGATCGCATTTTTTTAAATATTGCACTGCGGCTCTTTTATGGATCAGCGGGGCGACTGCGTATCTTTTGCATCAATCATTGATACATCGCAATCACCTCCGATTGGTTGAACATTTACATCTTCTTTCTTCTCTTTTACATTACACTCAAATTTTATTTGTAAAGACTAATTATTTTTTCTAATTAGTCCAAACTAAGTCTTGACTTTGAATTTTTTTGCAAAACATAACTAAGAGGATAATTTTATGTTTTTTTTCTATGTAATATTTGTGGTGTACAATAAAATCACATTTATGATTAGTTACTTATCATGCACTCATCCTTTAACTCTTTTAAGTAAGTCCAGTCTTTCCAATATTTTAGCAGAAATTATTCGTCACTTACTAGGTTTTGAACTAAAGCAGCCAGTTGTCTCCCAAATTATTTTTATTTAGTTGCATTGTTTTCTCCCAGCACCCCTATTCCGCCCTCGTTCGATACGATGTCGCATGGTTTTGAGTGCATTAGATTCGCTCAAATACATACGCCACGCATTCGGTTTCCTGGACGTTGGTTGACACGTGACTGCAAATATAAAGGACTTCACGCCTGATCGACTCCGCTAGATGTGAATGGAATTGCCCGTATTGTGTAATATTATATTGGGGTGCGATTCATTATCTAGAGTGAAAGAAGCAATTTTAGTAATCGTTGATTTCGATGATTGGTGCCTAAATGACAGAATCAACTGAAATGTGGGCGTTGAACATTCTCGTGATCGAAAAGCTGGAAGCTCAATTTTATTTATATTTATAGTCAAATGAATAAGTAAAAGCCATTTTGTAAACCTCAGTAGAAGAGGTGTAATGAAAACGGCCAAATATAATAAATAATACCTAACTTTATTCAAGAAGAATTGACTAGCAATGCTTGCTAACTTTACTGATGTTATATAAGTACGTCCCATTTACATCAACGGTAGGTAAATAATAAATATCCTAAGTCCGTGGTAGTAATTCAAACTTATTATAAATATGAAAGGGTGTCTGCCTGCTAAGCTTTCACGGCTCATCTAAGTATTTAACCATATGACAAAATTAAGTATTGGTATTGGTTGCACCTAGAGTAAGATAAGACCACTGTTAAAGCCAGAATATCAAAGAGTTCTCACGAGATTTTTCATATACCTACCTACATAAACGCGCACTTGCGGATATGATCTAGTTCAAGAAAAGTATCCGGTATCATGACAACGGAACTGGCCGTCTATTATTAATAGGTTTGTGTTTTAGAGCAATCAATCCGAAGAGCCGAAGAGTATTTAATCAACGTTGACGTTTCATGCAAATCTGTCTCGCCCTTTTTTATCTGCAGCTCTTTCACTGTAGTAACGTGATTAGATAAGGCCAGATAGAACCCTCTTTCGGAGGGCGCTAAATAAGATGAGACATTTTCCGCCTAAGGCACCTTTGATAGTACTTTTCAAAGCTCAGTCACGAATTCCGAACCTCCCTTTTATTGGTCACCATTATGATAATTACATTAAGGACCGTCCTGTCGATACTTCGTCTTGTCGAATTTGTTCTGTTGTTACGGTAAGACGTCTGCCTCTTGAATATTGATTAGCTCATTTGGGAAAATCGCACCTATTGTCTACGTGACACTTTTATCTGAGGCTGCTTAGGCCTACATTAAATTTTCGTTTGACGCAAATCGAATTACCTGTGCGACTTTAAAAAATGCCGCCGCGATTTTGAGGATTATTCAATAAAAATCAAATATTGAAAAAGTCTCTCTAGGAGTAGACTCTTTCGTGTTTAAATATTTGCGTATGTATTAAGACGTAGGCACTCTGTCTATTGTACCCAATCCACACTATAATATAAAAGCGAATGGATCTTTTAGAGTAATAAACATTTTAATAAAATGTCTTTAAGCCGAATGTGTGTCCGAATGTTGTCCGAATGTTGTCTATATTTTTTTCACGGTGCATCAGAGGTAGATAGATAGATAGATAGATGAACTCTTTATTGCACACACTTAAAAATAAAAGCTTACAATATAAGACAGAAGGGTGCAAAGGCGGTCTTATTGCTAAAGCAAGCTCTTGCAGACAACCTTTGGGGAGAGGAGATTATAAAAAAAGAGCGCGGGATAGTGCAACAACTAAACATTAAAATATATACCTAATATATATACCTATACATACATGCAAACATACAAACATACATATTATACATACATACATACATACATACATACATACATACATACATACATACAAAGATACATATAAACATAAATACTAAATAATTCTAAATAAAAAAGAAAATATAGGACCAAAGTGAATTTAATAGCTACCTGATATGAAATGTTTATGCAAGCGACTTCTGAAGATAGAGAGCGACTTAGACTGTCGTATATCCGCTGGTAGGCTGTTCCACAGTAATACGGATTTACGGGTAAAAGATTTATCATACTATCCTGTGCGACTGGCAGGAATGTGCAAGCGATTATCCGTACATGACCGTAGGTGTTGTCGTTCGTTGTTAGAGCCAAGGAAGGAGAAACGTTGTTTGAGGTAAGAAGGAGTATGAGGATTGTATAGAATAGAGTAGAGGAGTGTCAGCATGTGCAGATTGCGACGGAGTCTGATTGGGAGCCACTTCAGACGAGCTCTGTACTCGGACACGTGAACGAACTTACGCAACCCGAAGATAAATCTTATGCATAAGTTTTGAAGACGCTCGAGCTTATTCAGCTGTTCTTCGGCTAGATCGGGGTAGGACGAGTCAGCATAGTCTAGGAGTGGCAAAAGAAGAGAGTTAGCTAAAGAAATTTTGGTTTTGATTGGAAGAAAGTTTTTGCAGCGTCTCAGGCCACCAACTGACGCAAATAACTTCCGGCTAACCTCAGCTATTTGCGGGACCCAGGATAAAGAGCGGTCGATATAAATGCCAAGGTTTTTAACCGAAGGGCTAATGTCCAGGGTAGTTGGGCCGAGGCGGATGGGAGGTAAATTACTTCGTATGATCTTGCATACGTACATACGTACGTATGTAGCTTGCATCTCAAAGTATTTTTTCAAATCCATACTATATATCCATACTAATATTATAAATGCGAAAGTGTGTCTGTCTGTCTGTCCGTCTGTCTGTCAGTCTGTCTGTCTGTCTGCTACGCTTTCACGGCCCAACGTCTCAACCGATTTTGATGAAATTTGGTACAGAGATAGGTTACATCCCGGGGAAGGACATTGGCTACATTTTATCCCGGAAAATTAAAGAGTTCCTGCGGGAATCAAAAAAATGTATCTGTTCAACCGATTTTGATGAAATTTGCTACAGGGAGAGGTTGTACCCCGGGGAAGGACATAGGTTGCTTTTTATCCCGGAAAATTGAAGAGTTCCCGCGGGAATAAAAAAAAAATCCACGCGGACGAAGTCGCGGGTATCATCTAGTATAATATTATAAATGCGAAAGTGTGTCTGTCTGTCTGCTACGCTTTCACGGCCAATCTGTTCAACCAATTTTGATGAAATTCGGTACAGGGATAAGTTGTATCCCGGGGAAGGACATGGGCTACTTTTTATCCCGGAAAATTCAAGAGTTCCCATCGGGAATCGAAAAAACTTGGTCCACGCGGACGAAGTCGCGGGAATCATCTAGTATAAAGTATTTTTTCAAATAGCAAACGTTGCTACTTTAATGAAAAAAATATTGTAGTGGAATAAAAACAAAAAAAAATGTTTTTCAGAATAGAACAAAATTCAAAATAGGTTTAATGTTTACAACTGTAAAAAGCTCGTTCGTTGTAGTTCAATCGCTTTTCAGCGGCACTAGCACAACTATTGTGGCAAACCTCAGTCGCGGATTTTGCAATACTTTGTCGATGAAAAAGCTGCGACAAACCGTTCTTGCAATGATTGTGCTTGAGCAGCAGTTACTGGTAAAGTAAACAGGGTTTATTTACTCAAAAGCGAAAAAAACGCTCCGTCGACTTTTTTCAACTGTTGATGTTCCAAACTTTGCTGTGTCCAGTGAGATTTTATTGGTTTGTTGTAATACCTTTAAAAACCTTTCTCTTAATTTGGTTCAATTCGTGAGACTTACGGCCGGTTTCTGGATTGAGAATTTCATGTTGAGTCTGTCTCAAAGACTACTTAAGGATTAATTAAGCAAATTTTTGTTTCTGAATTGTGTAAGGTTTGAGAGTTGGAACTTGCTGTTTTTCAGAAACCGGCCCAATATCAAGTCAGAAACAAAAATTTGCTTATTTAGTCCTTAAGTGGTCTTTGAGACAGACTCAACACGAAATTCTCAATTCAGAAACCGGCCGTTAGATTTAAGTTACATTCATTTCAACTAATAAAACTCAACGATAGTTACTTAAGCGTCAAATAAATCAAATAATAATGAATTATCTGCTGCAGAGACCGACCATACATTATTATTGTAGACCTAAATCTTACTTTTTTAAATTTTTGTGAAATAAAATTATTCAAGTGATAACTTCTTTAGCCACGTTGAGCACTTTTTGGTAGTAGAAAATCTTATGGGTTCGCGTCACCGACATGCTCGTGACGTATTGTGCAACATTAGTGCTGACTGCTGTGTTTAAATTTACAAGTAAAATTATATGGATTTAGTTTTCACTTCTATCGGCAGTCCCTATGACTGCCCATTTTTTAAATTTATTATTCACCTCCATACATATAATAAATGAAGTAGCATTTATAAAATGGCGGTAAAGGAGAACAGAATAAAATTAAAATAAATATGTATTATTCAATTGCTCGTTTCACGAATGGTTAAATCGTGTTTGTTGAATCATGCGAGGGCACGGAGCAGCATCGTCTCGGACTGAAACGCTAAAAGGGCTCCTCAATCCCTTTTAAGGCGCTATTTTCTTTTTATATCCATTGAACCGCGAAAAAGTGGGCGAGTATGGTCCCGGATAGAGTTAGCGCCGTGTTTGAGGCAAAGCTGATAACTATTTGACGACCTACGTGGCGCAGTGTTGAGCGCTGTTGCCTTAACGTGCGGAGGTCCCGGGTTCGATCCCCGGCAGGGTTTGGAAATTTATAATTTCTGAATTTCCCTGGTCTTGCCTGGGGGGCTTCGGCCGTGGCTAGTTACCACCCTACCGGCAAATACGTGCCGCCAAGCGATTTAGCGTTCCGGTACGATGCCGTGTAAAAACCGAATAGGGGTATGGGTTTAATATAACTGCCATGCCCCTAACAGGTTAGCCCGCTACCATCTTAGACTGCATCATCACTTACCATCAGGTGAGATCGCAGTCAAGGGCTACCTTGTAGTGGATAAAAAGAAATCTCGCTTGATATGCAGAAAACACAATGAGAATCCCAGATTTGTATTTGATCACGATTTCCGATCTTGTTTTTTTATGTTGTATCGTTGATTCTTTTTATCAAATCTTCTATTTTCCCACTCGCACTCCCGTAAGGAAATTGAAGATTTGAAGTGGGAGGGTGCGTTCCACTTTTAAGCTCTAGCGTGTTCGATTCATTCTTAGGACAATATTTTTTCTAAATTGGCTAAGATCTGTTCTGGTGGCTTCAGTGGATAGTCATCATTCATCAATCTACCGGAAAACAAAGCGATATAGAGTATAAATTGATAATAAGTACACTTTATCAAAACTTTGGTAAAACTCAGGTGAAACTGCCCACCTTCCACATAACACACCTAGGTAACTTGCGTAGTACGTTAACCTAGGTGGGTACCACCAGTGATGAAAAAGATAGCAGTACTTAGATACTTACTAGAACATCGATATAAACCACACTAAAAAATCTACTTAGATTGTTTACTTACCTGCACAACAACTGAACAATTTACATGTAAGTATAATATTAGTAATATAAATTAAATAAATTTGAGCCGTTTTGTGTCTTTTTTTATTCACCTTCCTTTAGTTCCATATAAAAACATTTGCCTACGCTACGATCAGCCCCATGGAAATCTTTGCCAAGAGTAAGACTTTCCAATTCAGAGGGCAACGCAAACTTATTATTCCTTCCTATTTTCCTCAACAAGAGAAACTAATCTAAAGAAAATTTTCGAGTCTCTGAGAAGAAAATAAGCTTATAAGGAAGTGCAGTTTACTTGCACGAATCCCGTCTAGGAATACCGGCTGGAAACAAACTTTAAATTAAAGTCTAGTTTTTTCGAAAGAAATAAGAATTCACTGTTTTTTATTTTTCTCCCCGGAAAATAATTATGTGTCGGATGCTTGCTTGCCTCATTCAGAGGTATATTAACATACACATGGGATAATAAGCTTTCTTATGTATTAAGAATAGGAAGTTATTTTCGGAACTCTCCTTCTCTCTCTGTGTGTCGTATTCCTCATTACTAAGGGTCGTGACCTCTTTCCATTAATTAAATAATGGTAGGAGTTTTGTTGGATAGTAACGGAACTCTACTTCACGGAAATGCAAATGCAGAATAAATTGTTACTCTGGGTTTTTGTAACTATATCATCATCATCATCTTAACCCGTCACCGGCTCACTAAGGCCCACTAAGCATTAGGCTTCTCCTGTAAAGTCCACGATAAGATTTTTAATTACGCACCGATAGACACGGTTGTTTCATTGATGCCGACTGAACTGATGAGCCATACATGATCCGTTCAGACCATCTGATCCGGATGAGGTGATTGAATTGTTTCAGTCACTCCGGCCGCCGGATGCACACAGATCTTGAGGTCGGAATATCCATTCACGGTACGGATTTACGGATCCGGCGAAATTGAAAGTAAAACTTCTCATGTATGGTGGCCTATAGGGGTTTTGGTCAAAGCTGCACAGCGAGCTGACTGAGACGTACAGATCGGCAGACTTCACACAACTCCGAGAACATTATGGACAACTCTCAGGCAAACCGGTTTTCTCACAATATTTTCCTTCACCATTACAACAAGTATAATTTAACTCCTTAAACATGCATAACTCCATGCATGTCTGAGGGAGGGAAGGAGGGAATTCTTAATCTATCACAGCTATAAGCCTATACATTTTAACAAAACCACGAGTAACTAACTAATGGGGTCCTTAAAATCAATACCCCTTTTTATATATAGATCTAATAACAAAATATACCAAGAACTTTTCGTAGATAAAAGTATAAATGTGTAAAATATGTGTATAATATGACTTTTACGAAACTTCCCCTATAAAGTTTACTTTTATTTAAATTAAGATTTATCTCAGAAACCACCACTTTTTGAACGAACTTTCCTTTGTGTAATGAACTGCACTGCATGAAAGTTTCGCAGTTTCCCACGCCCTGCTTAATTTTCTTTGATAATATTTTGTATCGCTAAAAGGAAAACTTGTAAACTTGGCCATTTTTATCTATACTTTGCGGAGAAAATATTCTGAGCGATAGATTTTTAACGTTTAGTTTAATTTACCTATTCTGTTCATGGGTGTATATTATATAGGTAGGGTGGTGTAAGACTGCGCAGTTGTACATAAAATGAAAAGTACAAGGGTTATCAGTATGAAATTATTTACTCATAATCAATAATCATTTGACAACAAAACAACAAACTTCTAATAAAAAAAATAGCATTTATAATAATTAAATTAAAGCGACTAACGAGAATTGCGCAGCTTTAAACACCCTAGTGTGTAAAACTGCGCGTGGAGATCGGTAAGATTGCGCACT
This sequence comes from Erebia epiphron, assembly GCA_963932025.1. Taxonomy (NCBI): domain Eukaryota; kingdom Metazoa; phylum Arthropoda; class Insecta; order Lepidoptera; family Nymphalidae; genus Erebia; species Erebia epiphron. Next base: position 11,995,414 of record OZ009958.1, on the reverse strand, counting down.
TTTGATAATTCATAATTCATAATTCATAATTTATAATTCCTTTATTGTCAAGAACAATCAAATAAACACAGAAATCACATATTATTTTCACATATCACAAATAAAAACTCCTAAACCGACGTAATCTGAACATTCCTCATGCCACCACTGCTGACATGAACTACACTTTATCCAGTCTTCTTGAATTGGCTCTTTATATATTTCATGACATCCTCCTCATACCCAAATTTTCTTTTTGGTATTAAACTTTGGTTTCTTACAATTTCTATATATTTATATATTTTTTGGCTTTGTTTCTTGTTCAAGGAAGAGGGCGCAACAGTGCACCGACGTACATGAGCTCCGTGTTAAAACTGTTATTAAAATACAAATAATTGTTAAAAGTTCATTAAAAAGTAAAAAGTCATTACATTTGTGGATATACTACAACCAGTGCTAAAAATTTTGCAACATAGCAGCAGTGCTGTGATACTAAATCAAAAGTGTGTAACCGGAATGTGTAACGAACAATACAGTTTTTTAAATACGCAAGAAACACCCTAAGTTCAAAAATTTTGGTGAAATTGCCTTATTAGATTTAAGAAACAATAAAAGTAAGTTTGTGTTCGTGTATATTTAGGAAAACAAAGGAAATAAAACTAAAATAAATCAAATTATAACCTAAAAATATACATAGACATCAAGTCATCAAGATTACCTCTAACGCCATCTATCCAAAGCCTATGTTTTTATCGATCGAAAAATTGGAACACTCACTTGACAGTTGACACGAGCTCCTAGATTGTTGTTTATATTCAAAATTCGTCTTCTATACTGTTTCGATCTACCGTTCTAATTGAAAATGGAAGAAATAACAGATATTTACACAGACAGACAGAAGAAACAGAAAAAAGTTATTACGATTTAGAAAAAAATATACTGAACATAATAAATCATAATATGAAGGTAAACTACAGCAGCGACAGTCTAGAATATGTGGGAAGAATAGGCAGAAAGACAGGCACTATAAGACCTGTAGTTGTTACTGTAAAAACGGTAGGAATGAAAATTAATTTATTAAAGAATAGAAAAATGCTAGACAGTTCGAGCTACTACATTAAAGAAGATTTTCCTAAAGAAATTCTTAATAAGAGAAAACAACTAAGAGAGAAATTAAATGAAGAACGAAAAAATGGGAAAAATGCAGTTTTAGTGTATGATAAAATTCAAATACTAGACCAAAACAAAACTGAATTAAGGGAGGAAAATACAAACAACAACACTTTTCTACCATCGTCTTCCCAAGAAAGAGCAAGCAATCAGCATATCTTCAAAAAATGTAGAAAAGCAAACAAAAAATATCAAAATAAGACTAATAAATAAGTAATTTTTAATACAATAATATTCATCTACAGGTGCACGAACCCAGTAACAAAGATCAGAAATAAAAAATGTAAAATATAACCCTCTCCACCTCTCAACCCGGTTGGTCCCCGTGAGAGGTCAGACCAAAACTCTTCAGTGCAGAAATGTAATTCATAGAAAAAATATTAATAGTCACAATTGTAAGCTATACAAGCACAAAACGCAACTGGAGGAGGCCTTACATCTTCAGGGTGTACTGAACTATTAAACATACTATATAGATATTTAGCAGTAAGAAATTTGTATTAAATTAACTGTGTTTTATTGATGTTTAGCTGCTGTTTCGAAGGTTTAGTCCTGTACTAGTAAAATACTCTAATTTCAAGTAATAATAATTATTATTTTTGTTTAATTCTATTCAGGCTGTTACACGAAGGCAGGAAACTCTTGTAAGTAATACACACAGATGATGCTTCGTATAGTATAATTCCACGTTCGGTGATTTCATGTGTTATTAAGTACATATAATGCGATTTAGTTAACCCGAAACACCAATCACAATTACTGGTGACAATAATAATTACACTTTCACTAACAGATAAAGAATGACTCAAGTACCGCCAAGCGATCTTATTTATAGAAGACACATTTAGTTTATTGACGTTTTTGTCATGATATTATATTTCTTGATTCAATTGAAAGTCAAATGAGCTCTTATTATTCATAAACGCTAACAAGACTATATAGTAAATCATAAAAATGTGTATTATTAATAATTTAACAGAGTGAATTGGTAATATATGAATATACTTAGTACATATTTTCTAACAATGTATACTAAATAATATAACATTAACAGTTTTCATACTAAATATATAAAAGAGTTTAAACAAGTTTAAATTATGTAAATCAGATAGGTATTTAGTATGCATATTTATTTTAAAGATCAATTTATGGAGTTAACAGTTTTTACGAATAGTTTTTTTTTTTTTTTGTAAGAGGTAGGTATATTCTGCAATGAAAAATGAAGTATTTAAAATGGAAACGAACTGCTTGCTTTCCTTTTCACTAAGTCCCAAGTCAAATTGTAATATTTCACCATAGGTATGCAATATTGAATTTCATTATAATGTATAAAGGTAAATAATAACTGCTTATTGCAACCCATACTTAATCAAGATCTGAGTATAAAAGAACTACAAATACCTGCATAGTTAATAAATAATTTGTAAACATAAAGTATTTCTCAGGCATTACCTATATTATAGAAAAGATAATAATATTTAGAAAAGCATCAACAGAAATAGAAAGAAGAACTGTAGTAGAAATGTAAATAAGATGAAATTTATTTTATTACATACCTACAACACCTAGTTAAACTAAAAATATCATAATCAACTTTGTTAAAAAAAAAAAAAAATTGCCTTTTAAAAACATACTGTAAGAACTTATTACTCAGTTATATATTGTTGTATTAGAAACGTATGTACCTAAAGTGCATTTGTCTTTTGTAATAGTACCTACCTAAATTGTATTGTATACTTGTTAATTTGTTACATTCATTTGTTGTATAATTAGTTCAGTAAATAAAGGCTTATTTATTTATTTATTTATTTATTCTTGTTCATTTGTCTTTTTCTTTTTCGGTGCATTTGCTTTTACTAGCTCATGTTTAAACGGTGAGCTACTTATTACCTCCGATCAATTAGCCTACGAGCCTTTACCATAATAGTTTCAGAACAAGCTCTGCGTTCGGTTTGTCTTTTTCTCCAAGACGACATCCTGAAAGATAGGTTTTATGTATAAAATAATATGAAAAAAAAACTAATACTACAACAATCAACGCGTGTAAAGTTGCGCGCGCAACATTGCACGCACTCAAGGTGCGCAGTTTTACATACCTAAATGCCAGCTTAATCATTACGATATTACTGCCATCTCTTAGAAAACTGTTAAACTATTTCGTATGGAACAGAAACCTGACTGACACTGTGTGCAAAAATGTTAATAAAACACAAAAATTTCAACAAATTTTTTAATAATAATACATTCAATTTGTTAAAAAATAAGATCAAAAGTATACTAAAACTTTAAACTCACTTGTTTCCTTAGTTTCTCAAAGAAATCCAATATTTTTTCTAGAGCACGTACCGGCTTCGATGACATAGCTATGAATTTACCTCCGTTGTCCAGTTAGGACGTCTGCGCAGTCTTATCAACCGCGCAGTCTTACACCACCCTACCCTGACTGATGGGAAACTGTGAAGAAAATGGATTTTTTTTAAGTTCTTTAAGTTTAAGTTCGTTTATTCGTCTACAGTTAGCGACTTTGTAAAATAATAATTATAATGTCCTCCCGACCAAATTCGGAGGCTAATCTCCAGAGAGATTAGCCATCTGCGCGGGAGATGTTATAGTGCACAAGTGTGTGCGCAAATTTATACAGGTACACTCTCTGTTCCTTTACTCTCATAGCCTGATTGGACGGAAAATCCGACACGACCCGACGTATAATAAAACTGAGTAAAGCAACTGATTTCAATTAATCCGACCTAAATTAATATGTCAATACCCTTTCAACCTTTTTGCACGCAAACTCTTAATATGCCTATACTGGTATAATGTACCGCATTCGTGAAAACGTTCGTCCGTTATCAAAGTGCAGACCAAACCTAATTTTACAAATGCATATTGCGTTTATCTCACGCGCCGTTGCGTTTCGTTTGCGCATCCCTTTCTATCTCATAACTAATGTTAACATTAATGGATTGGCCTTTTATGTGATTGCTTCTGAAATGACTTTCAAAGCATTGACTAGATAAGTTGTTAGGATATTAACTTTTTTCAAAAACCATCAATGAATACAGTCCACATAATTATGTATTTTATTGGAAACATTTTTTTATTAATCTAGTATTAGTATTTTCCTCTAGGTATATTGATATTATACTACTATATAGTATTAATGTAGTACAATGGTCTGTAGCATGCACTTGCATTAATCCAAGTAACTAATTATTATCTCATTCACCTAAGCGCAATAGAAATTTTCATAAGGAATCAATTTCCTTCGCACCTCTTATTCAAATAATTATCACGATTTAAATACCTACTTATATTTTACAACCGAACTGCAAAACACTTGTTGAAGTGAAACTTCTTTAGAATCGTTGTGATTTGAAAATTCGACGAAACGAAAAAGCGACACTAAAAAGAGACAAACATAATTATTCATAATAGGAATTAGCCTGCCAGATAATGAGAAAGAATACAAGTTATATTTGTCTCATTCTCTCGTAGGCTTCTTTTCTGAAGTTTCACTTCTTCCGTGTGTGAATTGCACACACACACGCACACACACACCCTTTTTAGGGTTCCGTACCCAAAGGGTAAAAACGGGACCCTATTACTAAGACTCCGCTGTCTGTCTGTCTGTCTGTCTGTCTGTCTGTCTCCAGGCTGTATCTCATAGACCGTGATAGCTAGAAAGCTGAAATTTTCACAAATGATGTATTTCCGTTGCCGCTATAACAACAAATACTAAAAATTAAAAATATATATATATTAAGGGGGGTCCCCATACAATAAACGTGTTTTTTTCGTATTTTTTTGCTCAATATTAAAAATGGTAACAGGTAGACGGTTCAAATTTTCACAGAATATTAACTTGTATATTACCTTTCAAAATAAATAATTAAATATCAATAAAGTAAATATTAAAGGGGGGCTCCCATACAACAAACGTAATTTTTTGATATTAACAGTACCTCTACAAACAAAGTTAGTTTTGCGGTTCATTAACAAAGGTAATTATACCTACTTCTTGAGTACGGAACCCTCGGTGCGCGAGTCCGACTCGCACTTGGCCGGTTTTTTGCTAATTACGAGTTATTTCAAGATGGCACCTCCACTTCAATGCATACAATATCAAATTATGCAATATACTTAGGTATTTTATAAAAGTACTTATATTTATGTTATGCGCACGCTTTTATTGTCTTCTTGTATATTACCTTACTTGTTATTGTCTCTCGGGAAATTATGTATAGTAATGTGAAGATACCAATAAATGACATCGTATATTTATCAATGTAAGACCCCCAAGGTAGCAGCATTGAGTATTTTGCCACTGTGTGCAAATTGTTTCCGTTCAATGGGTTATATTCATTTAAATACAACATTTTTCTCTTTTACACAGTCAACAGGTAAATCAGGGTACAAAAGGCAAATGTACCTAAGCTGAGTTAGACCCTACTAATAATATTGTATAAGTACCAACAGCTGTGCATGTATTTTGATTGGCAATCCTTATACGTTCGTAAGGATTTTTTAAGTGAAAACGTAGGTATAGTCCCACAAACTTATCTGACCAGCAGGGCGACCGCGTATCTTTTGCATCAATCATTGATACATCGCAATCACCTCTGATTGGTTAACACTCTTCCACTATTGGACGAAATCCATTGACGCAGCAAGAATACTATAAATTAGCCAATCGGAGGTGATTGCGATGTATCAATGATTGATGCAAAAGATACGCGGTCGCCCTGCCGGTGATTTTCCGGTGACATTGTCGCTGTTATCACATTTAGTTTTGCAAAAACAGAAACAAAACAGTCATACAAAATTAGTTCCAATTTTGGCCACCGGGCTAAATGGTGTTACGTTTAATCCGTCAAAATACGTGTTTTAAATGACGACAGTTATCTAGAAAAATAGGGTCGCGTCGTTAAATATGTTTGAAAGTTTAATTTTTTTATGCCTGTACTTTTCATGTTAACCTCCTTGTTATCCCCGGAATAAAGTGACAGAATCACAAATTTGACTATATCAGTTTAAACAGTGTTCTACATGTCAGCCTAAATTCTAGATTTACGTCGTTGACATTTTCCAGCAGGGTGACCGCGTATCTTTTGCATCAATCATTGATACACCTCCGATTGGCTGAATTTATGGTATTCTTGCTGCGTCAATGGATTTCGTCCAATAGTGGAAGAGTGTTAACCAATCAAAGGTGAATGCGATGTATCAATGATTGATGCAAAAGATACGCGGTCGCCCGGTTGTTGTCTTCAATCCATACTAATAGTATAAATGCGAAAGTGTTTCTGTCTGTCTGTCTGCTACGCTTTCACGACCCATCTGTTCAACCGATTTTGATGAAATTTGGTACAGGGATAGGTTGTATCCCGGGGAAGGACATAGGCTACTTTTTATCCCGGAAAATTGAAGAGTTCCCGCGGGAATCGAAAAAATTTGGTCCACGCGGACCAAAGCGGCGGAATCATCTAGTAGTTAATAAACCAAAGTTAAACTAAAAGCCTCGGATAAAATTTCCTACATACATTTTGGTCATATGTGATCTATTTACAATATGAAGTACTAGTTCCAGTATATATTCAATTATATTCGATCAACTTCGAAAACTCACATGATATCTTCCGTACACTCGCAACAATGCGGTTCTTTTAGCACATTGTTGTACTGGGACACGTTTTAACACTAAATTCGAGCAGTGGGCCATTTAGCGTGCCGGTCGCACTCTGCTACGTTTTACTGCCAACTTGCATTATTGAAGTACCTACACTCCCGCACGGAATCTTTTTACATTCCAACGAGTTAAAAACTAAAGATGCACAGTTGCTTAGAAACAATGGTTAATTTTAAGTTGATTGCACTTCTATTTACCGGCCTCTAAAGACTATATTCTAGCAGTGGGCCATAAAGCGTGCCGGTAGAACTCTGCTACGTTTTAAAGCCAACTTGCATTCGAAATAAATAAACACAGACTCATCGAAAGAAGTTCCATATATTATCGACTTAAACTAAGCTAGACTGTTATGATATCACAATAATATGTATTTTGCAATTTCTATGTTTACGTGCAGGGTTTTAGCCAGGGTAGACAATTCAGTTAGGTAGTTCTATACTGTAATGTTTACACTTAAACGGCTTTTAAAATACTCAAATAATGTAGACAATGTCATCCAGCCCAGTACAGCGCTGGTTTGGCTCACTGGATTACTGGACTGGAATAATGTGAATCGAACTTCAGTTTTATCTTACCTTAGGTATATCAATGGTACATTCGCGAAATTATTTACGAACTTTGCATTTTAGAAGCACCGGGAACCCGAAGTAACTGGTAGTAAGTCTTCAAAGAGCTTACGCGAGATGAGAGCGCATGAAATTGAAACATGATTCTGTGTTGTTGTTATAATATGAATGTTTTGTTGTTATTACTTTATTCTTCAGATTTTGTTTGATTAAAAAATAACCAGAGCATGCTCGCGACTTTTTCTGCGTGGCTTTTAGTTTATCGGGATAGTTCTTTCCATGCTAAAATTTACGTCGATCCGTTTCTCATGAAGCCGCGTGATTGAAGGACAAACCAACAAACAAACAAACAAACACACTTGCGCATCTATAATATTAGTATAATGGTAAAAACTGTGACTCCTCTACCGTTAAAATCTTCATGAAAGTTTTGGAAAACTATTTTCCAATACCACTAAGCGTCGGTACGAAAAGTTTACCAAAGCTAAAGAATCGGATCCAAAAATCCTCCAAACCAAATATAATATACCTGAGTAATAACTTCATACGAGTTTGGTCCGAACCGTGAAAGGGAAAAAAAACTTTTGAAACTATTCCGCAGAGGAAATGAAATTATATTAGAGGTTAGAGTTATCGTAGACGTCCGATAATATTAAAGTTGGTCCAACGAAAGTCAGCGAAAATAGAACATAACAGGAATTTACTATTTTACCACACACTTCCTATAAAAATACGGTCCTAGAAAAACAAAGGAAGTATAACAAACTCTTACCAAATTTATCGAAAAAAAGAGTGAATATGCCGCTCTGGACCAACAATTGTGTATGTTGAAGCTCAAAATGACCATTTCTCACCGTCTAAGCACAGCAGGCATAATAAAATAAAATTAATCTTTCACACAAAAACCAGTGTCCGAGTTTTTGAGAGGTCTGCGTTGTAACTTATAATGTAACTACTTGTAACATTATAAGTGTCCTAAAAGATTTCATGTGACTGATATTTTTAGCCTAAGTTGGTGGATCTATTTCATGGGGCGTCTGCGGTAAGCTTAAAAGTTTCCATTGATTTGCAGCAAAGCTTTCTTAATTTGGTTATTGGTTTTCCGAAACTACTCTAAATTGTATTAAATTTTGAAAACATGGAAAACTTAAATTTTAACTTACCTCACTGTAACTCCGACCTCCCTGGGGGAGTGGTGAATAATGTGGTCTTTTAGCGGGTCCCAGGTTCCATTACTAGCAGGGTCAATTTAGGAATTTATAATTTTTCTCTAGTCTGGTGAGAGGCTTCGGCCGCGGCTTACCGTACCGGCAAAGACGTACCGTCAAGCAATTTGTGTTTCAGTACGATGCCGTGTAGAAACCGATTAGGGGTATGGGTTTTAATATAACTGCCGTATTCAAATTCAAATTCAAATGATTTTTATTCAAATAGACTTTTTACAAGTTCCTATGAATAGTCAAATGAATCTACCACTGGTTCGGAATGGTATCGCTAGCAGGTTAGTTCGCTACCATGTTAGACTGCATCATAACTTACGATCAGGTGAGATCACCTGTGAGGTCAAGGGCTAACTTGTAGGTGGAATAAAATGACTTCTCGGAACATCGTGCGTTTCTATGCGCAGAATACAATTTTAGGTATTAGCGGACGGTTACAGTTGACTTGTACCTGCGCGAACCTACACTCGCGGCTAACTTCCGAAATATAAAGTTTGGATAGGATTATATAATTTTACTAGAGCAAAGTACAACCATCAACTATGTAACATCGGATGTTTGTGGTGCATTTTCAGCACTAGGATTATTTATTGATGCTTACGAGTACTTGCTTACTTGCCTACTTGCTTGTTTACAGTGCTTTATTTTAAAATATTATTAAGGCTACTATTTTACGAATTCCAAGAAAACTTCACAACGATTGCAATTGTAAATCCGCCATTCGTATTGTATATTGGCTTTGCAGGAGTTTTTTACAATAACAGATAGGCGGAACTTTTCCAATCAGAAACTGGGAGTAATTTAAATATAAATTGAAGTTCCAAGCTTTGGGGGTCTGATAAAAAGTGGTCACTTGGTAATGAAAATCGACGTGTATACCTACGGATTACTGAAATGTTCTAGGATGAGGTACAATTAATAAGATCTAAGCGTTGTATAAAAAATGGTGATGTTCATGTATTTGATTGGTGAAAATTGCTGGTCGCCGCTGGACTGTGATCTCACTTGGTGGCTTAAGAAAATGAAGTCAAGATAGCAGCAGCCTAACGTGGAAGGGGTACGGCTATGGCATTTTTTTAAGACCCATAACCCTGATATTTTTTTTATACGTCACCGTACAGAAATGCTAAATCATTGATGCGGTTTTGCCGTTAAGAAGTTTAGTTAAAAACAGTGACAATTTTATTTTTTGTTTACATGTTGTTGCTTCTCTGTGGCTCTTTGTACTGGGGTTTGTTCCAAAATTACTCCGCCAATGCAGCGTTTTCCGAATCCAAAGTGTTTCTTTTTATTTCGAGTACTTAGCATAGTTCGGTGGCATGTATGGAAGATTCTGAGGTGCAATCATGTAAGGATTGCCGATCAAATCGTCTAAGTTCGGCTTCAAAGTAAAATAAACCATAACAGGATTGAATTAGAGCTTAATTTCGTGTATCCATTCTTATACGTTTAGGGTATCGTACATACCTTAACGAATGAGATTGGATATACGAAATTGAGCTCTAATTCAATGATGTTATGGTTTATTTTACTTTGAAGCCGAACTTAGATGATTTGATCGGCAATTCCTACATAATTGGGGGGCTGATATCTATACGATGTACGTCATATATCTTGGAGTTATATACCAAGCAATAGTAATAGCTACTCTAATAACGCTATCGCTTAGCCTTTGCACCCGAAACTTTGCAGTGGACAGTTAAGACAAGTTTAATATGAATCAATTTCTTTTTCTGCTCTAGATTTTTCAGTAAGATAGTTTATTTATGTTTCCTAAGTTTAATAAGAGCACACATCTCACGCATTCTGATTTAGAAATTTGATAATTTCATTCACATAATACGTTTGCGTGGTATTTTTTTAAAATTCTGTAAGCAAAATTTTTTCTTTCAAAATAAATACATATATTATCGGTATCTTAAAACTAAAGCTACGAGGATTCCAAACGCGCTCTGGTCTGAGAAGAGCTCACAACAAACTCAGCCGGTTTTCTTTTTATTATCATCTCACAAACATCGTTAATTAATTAGATTTATAATTATATCACATTAATTCAAACCTCGTCACTGGATGTCGAAAATGCTAACCACTAGATCAATGAATTAGTATACCTATAAAAGTAGGTATAACGTTAGATTAAATGGTTGTGGAACACAAATGAAAAACATTCTCAGAAATATAACAAATAGAACAATATTACAAAGAAGTTTAGCTCCCTGAAATTCCAACGAAACGAAAGAAACGTTATGAAGAACGAAAAATTTCATAAGGCAGCAATCAGGCGTGCAATTATTTCCCAAGAGTCTCTGTATAGAAATACGAGTATACTGGCTCAATTTCTAGACTTCCTCTATTTGTCGACTTAATGAAGCCACGTTTATGTGTATTGTAGGGGAGACCGGGGATGGTAGACTAACTTTTGACTTAAGCTCGTATATCTCTGCTGTTTAACTTAATATAACAAAAACAACAGTTGATACAGATAGAAGAACTATTCAGGTACCTAAAATACTAATCTATAACCTATATATTTATCATTATAATACTTATTTAGGTGATTTTCTAAACCCCTGACGCTTAGTCAACCTACCCCATATCCGGGGTAAGTTGGCCATAAGCATGGGGTAGGTTGACCTAGGCAGTAATCCCTATATATATAAAATCGTTAACTAATCAACGCACAGCCTAAACCACTGGGGTTAGAAACTTGAAATTTTGACAGCAGGTTCCTTGTGACGTAGGCGCTCCGTAAGGAAGGATTTTTCAAAATTCCACCCCTAAGGGGGTGAAATAGTGAGGAAAAAGTTTGTATGAAAGTCCATCATTTATCAAGATATTTTACAAGTTATATCAACGAAGCTTGGTATTTTGGCTTTCGGTAAAAAATAAAGAAGTATGTGTGTCACAGTTTTTCAAAATTCCACCCCCGAAGGGGTAAAATGGGGGTTGGAAGTTTGATTGAAAGTCCTTCATTTCTCAAGCCGGTACCGGTTAAAAATAAAGAAATACGTGTTACACAGTTTTTGAAAATTCAATAAAAAGCAATGGGTATTTTACACAGGTAGTTGAGGACCTGGAGAGTGGCATAAGCTAATTTTTATCACGGAAAATTAAGGAGTGCCTGTTGGAAAATGATAGGAACTTTTTATTTTATTATAAACAAACTTATAACTTTCTATTTTATATGTAATTTGGTATTTATTTGATGTGGCGTTTATGCTATTATTATCGAAGATTACTCTTTCTAGGATGTCGTTTGGTACATCACCCCTTTCAGATTTCCTCATGTACTTCCTCATTTTCTGTAAAAATGTAACTGTATGTGTATGTGAGAGAAGACAGAAGACCATAATAGTGTTTATGATGCACATTAACCATTAACCCACACAATTCTTTAAAATAAGTGTAAAATGTTATACTTACTTATTTTAAAAGAGTTGGTTGACTATTGGTCTACCTACCCCGAACAAAATTTGTCAACCAACCCCTGACGCCATTTTGAATTTCACCTGCGTATCATATGCAAACTCTGGCACTAACAGGGAAGCAATTCTGTGTAATATAGAATAAAACTATCATATTAACATTTGGCATAACAACAACAATGTTGTAACAGATCCATAAACACGTCAATAACAAAAAAGTACGAACGAAAAAAATCACTTACCAAGACAAAAAATACAAAATGTGATGCCGCTCACGAACGCTGCGCTACTCCGGCGACTCACTTCGCACAAGTTAGCGGGTCGCGGGGAGGCATCGTCGCTCGTGATTGGTTGATCAAAAACACGTGATAGTGGCGAGTTATTGTTGATTAGTCTACCTGCCCCTATAGTCAACTATCCCCGGTCTCCCCTATAGTTAAATATTTAGCTGAGTCTGCAGCATCTCGGTGTCTAATAGAGATTGGATTGCGAAATTTTTACAAACATTTTTATCTGCATTGTTGGTTAAATGTGGCCTTTTATTTTTCTCGGCGTTTTAATGAAGATTGCATTTAACTGGAACCAATTAAGTTCCACGCAAAAATAGATAAGTATACCGGAACATGGAAGTATGATGAAACAGCAACGTTAATAAAAGAAGGAAAATAAGCTTAACCTACAAGTTAGTTCATAACCTCAGAGTAGGTACACTAGAGAATGAAAAATTTTATAAGGCCGCAGTCAAGCGAGCAATTATTTCCCCTGAGTCGTAGTACAGATATGCCGGCTCAGTTTCTAGACCTCCCCTATTTGTACACTTGATGAAGCCACGCTCATGTGGTTGTACGAGTATAAATACTTTACGCTGACTCCGCTCGGTCTCGGCGTATAATTGTAATTGGATTGTTGAATTTTTACAAACACTGTTATCTGCTTCGTTTGCAATCTCGTTCTTTTTGATTATCATGATTTGTGAAATTTTAATTTTTTAATCCACATTTTAGGCTTTTCAAGGTAGATTATTTTATGAATTTGATATATTGCTACGCTAGTTTGCTGTACTTGTTATTTCGTTCTGTTTTGATGATAATAAATATGTTTTATCACTTTAAGAATTTACGATTTATGTTAAAATGGCTGATACCCGGGATTTCGTCCGCGTGGATTGAGGTTTCTCGGTACCCGTTTCCGGTATAAAAAGTAGCCTAGATGTGGTATTCCCACATATCATTGAAACAGCGTGATCTGTGGTTATTCCAGACTATAATCTATCTCTGTGCCAAATTTCATCAAGATTCGATCAGCCGTTCTGGCATAATAAACATTCATCCATCCATATTACATCCATCCATCCAAACATTGTCATTTATAATAATAGTATAGAAGTATAGATGAATTACGATTCACAAAAAACGCGCCGCATCGAATCGCACCGCAGCGCATTTTACACGCAATAAAGTGTCATAATGTAGAGTTTCGTTCCTAAAGTGGTTTTCCACTCGATTGATCGACACCAGCAGAAGAATAGATGCATTTCAATTTAGGAGAAACAAAAAGGTGAGTTATTTATTGTATAGTTTCTAGAAAGCAACAGTACCTGGGCGTCTTAAAGTTGCAACAAGACACTTTAATTTCCCCGGGGCGAAACGGAGGAGCTCATAATTCATGCCGAGTTAACATTTTGTCAGTTCGCATTTGTTGAGTTAGGGTACAGACACTTGAGCCCTACCTACTGTGTTTAATATATTTCTATTATTTGAAATAAACGGAGTTCTTACTAAAAATATACGCGTTTCGTACAGTAGCCCTGGTGGGAGGCTTCGGCCATGGCTAGTTACCACCTCACCGGCATGCCATGCCCCTAACAGGTTAGCCCGCTACCATCTTGACTGCATCATCACTTACCATCAGGTGAGATCACAGTCAAGGGCTAACTTGTAGTGGATAGCAATATAATAACTGACAAGTTGTGATTATCAGCAAAAAAAAAACTATAGACGGAGAACTGGCGACGACTTTCGGGAAGGTCCTTTTGGCAAGTTGAAATTGGGAAAAAATATAATTTCGTCAATTGGCGAATCCAGTCCTGCCAGTCTGGTACAGCGTTTATATTTACAGACGAAATTATATTTTTTCACAAATTCAGCTTGCCAAAAGGGCCTGCCCGAAAATCGTCGCCAACTTTTGGACCACTATAGGTACTTATTGTGCACAAGATGTAGCGTGGTGAATAAATAAGGCTTGACGGATCGCCTTTCATCTCGAAACTAGGCAGGAGAAGCACATAGCATAATTATTATTTTATTATCTATCGTGGCAGCATCATAACGTTACTTAAACAGTTACAAGCAATTCACAAGTTCCCGCTTCTAAATTCACAAACTATGTATCTTCGTCAAATGGATTGTAAGGAGTTGGCTCGTCTGAGGCGACTTTTACCCGAACGCATGCCTTTGAAGTTCGGTTCCGTCTTGAAACACTTTCATGTTCCGTAATTAAGAACCTTATTTGAGCTGTATTTTGAGCAAATTGGCTTAAATCTTAATTGAATTTTTAGTGTGCTGTGTTGTGTCGACGTTCAAATTGAGTTTATATTATGGCGTAATAATCACATTTACTTTATGAATCTCCGCATTATGATGAATATTGAGTCAAAGTGAAGGATCTCGTAAAGTTATCTTGTAACATGTTCATGTACGTGTCTTTTGATGTTGTTGATTAATCTGGATAAGTGGATTAATATGAAGTACTTATTTCTTGTTTATTGAAATGCCTATCTATACTAATACTAATATTATAAATGCGAAAGTGTGATTGTTTGTTGGTTTGTCCTTCAATCACGCCGCAACAAAACAACGAATCGACGTGATTTTTTGCATGGTTATAGTTGAGGACCTGGAGTGACTTTAGCTATTTATCGCGGCAAACTAAGGAATTCCTGTGTGCATTAAAAAACAATATAATCCACGCGACAGCTTATAGAATAATTGGAAATACGTTTTTAAATTTTGAGTTGGTAATTATGCAGAAGTTCAGTATTGAACGTCAAACTGCAGTGCCAATGAGGTAATTTTAAAACCTATTGGGATATAGGAATTACAATATTGGGAGGTCATTCGTTTTGCGTTGTCAGTCCGGATCCGTGACACTTCCATTTGGAATCTATTTCCACATCGCACTGGGGCCCGTGGATGGTGGACCTAATGGATTAGCCATTTGTCTGATTAGCGGCATCAATAAATAAAGAGGGTCAGCAAATCATTTGTTCATTAAAATTTAGGGGTCGGACTTCAAATAGCTGCCTGTTTGGGCTTGTTTGCATTGCAGTCTGTGTGTACACTAATTATACTGGGTTTGTTTGATAATGCCTACGTGTACTCGAATGTTGGCACTGTCAGATAAGTGGATTACACATGTTGGTGCGTAGGCGTGTTTTGGAATTTAAACATCTCATCTGAGCATCCAGCTCAGCTGGATTGCTACTGGAATAATGGAATTCAGTCCAACACATTGCACTGAATCCATTGAGCAATCCAGTCTAGTATCGGCTTTAGAATTACTGACTTAACCAAGATAAAAAATCTTTTCTTAGTCATCATGGGAAACCTACTTTGAAAACTCAAGAAAGTAGATTCAGATTCATTTATTAGCATTTAACATGAAAAATTTTACAATAATTGACATATGGCTTAAGTAATATGAGTGAAATGTACTTTTAAAATATTATTTTTATTTATTTAATATTATTTCTCGGTGTTTAATAATGGCGAATAAATTAATGTTAGAAAAGACAGCCATTGGAATGTAGTTTTGCTTAGTTACTGAAGTCAATTTCAAAAAATAATAATTTCGAATGACAATTTCGTAGATTTACAGAAACGAAAAATTATTCACTTATTACAAAAATTTGATAATTACTCTATACTTTTAGATTTTAAGTTATAAGACAGCTTTTTATGATTTTTAGAAATTAAATTATTGTAACGATTTTGGTAAGTTCTATCGCAAAAAAATCAACCGTGGTTTGATAGTTCTTTCATGGAAAATGTGTTTTTCTGATCAATATTTTTTTTGCCTAGTTAAATAATATACCTACTATCTTTAATTACGGTTTGTGTAAAGTGTATGTCTATTGAACAGAACGGTTGGTTTTCACAGACACTGCACATAAAACAGGGTAAAATTAAAATCCAATAAAACAATCAATTATCACCAAACCCATTGAAACGGTAGACAAAAGGCGAATTGCCGAATGCGCTAATTAATAAATCAAGACTTGTCTGGGCAAACAGCGCCCGCCGACGAAGCTATTTGATGAAATCCATTAAGTTATTAAGTACCAAAGAGTTGTCAGTGGTTTGGTGTTTAACTTACACTGTGCGTTATTGGTTTAGCTTTTAGGATATTAAATTAAAGATTCCTGAGATTGTAGTAAATTTATATGTGACAAACGGTCACAATAATGTAGTTATTTACTGATAAAAGTGTGACATCACCATTAATAAATAAGTACATAAATAGACCTCCGTGCAATGATAGTTTTACTGGTCTTTATCATAGACGTAATTTTACTTTTTTTATAACCAAAAGAAGATATTAATTATGTACGTTTATGTTTTGGATATTAAACACGAACATAATATAATAATAATTAGATTCAAAACGAAATAAAGGTCATGATAAGAAAAAAATATACCCAAAAATAACAGTCAATAAAATAGTATCTATAGAACATACATTGTCTTCACTCTTCACCATGAAGAATAAATAGGTTTAATTAATTAATACTAAAGTGAAACAATATCTAAAAACACATAATTTACTAAAATATTTAAAAAAATATAATTTTGGACATACATTTAGATATTAATGACAAATTATTACTTTGAATATTTTATGTATTTTCCAAGGAATCCATCCCTCAAATTAATGTCAGGTCCGAGAGGCCTTTTTAAATATCAATTATGTCGGGCTGCCTCCTCTCGTGATTAATTAATTAGAGGCAGCATGCAATTAGGTATGTCCTTTTCAGTCGCTTCAGAATATTGTGCTCGAATAATTTCAGAGCAAGCGGTTAGTTATAAATTAGACACTGATTAATAGTAGGCAAACAAATAATGTTTTTTTTTGGTCTTATTAATAATGACGCTCGAGACTTCGTACGCGTGGATTTTCGATTCCCGCGGAAACTATTTTTTTTTCAATGAATTAGGGTTTAAGCTATCTCCATTCGAAATTTTAAATAAGGTCACTAACTATTGGTTCAATCACTCGGTAGCAAACTTAAGTTAAAACTTTTAATTTTTCATTTATAATTAGTTAGATTTTTAACGAGTTTCAGGTAAATTTTATTCATTTTATTATTTCAAGTGGAAAAGTACAAGATTTTAGCAGTTTAGTATTTGGAAAGTTTACATTTCTGTATTTGGAAAAACTTTTAAACAAAAAAATAGTATTTTAAAAGAATACAGATGCAAGTAACTTACTTATTTCATAGTTATCGCTTCAGTATAATTTCTATACCTTGTTCGTATCCAAGGTGCTGGAATGGTGACCCCGCACTGAAAGGCGTAGCGTTGGCAGACCCCACACGTTGGACTGATGACATCAAGAGAGTCGCAGGGAGTCGCTGGATCCAGGCGGCGCAAGACCTTGGCTTATGGAGGACCCTATAGGAGATCTATGTCCAGCAGCGGACGTCCAACGGTTGACCGATCGGTTGTCGGTTTATTTCATCCCCCTCATAATACTATAAAGTAGGTAGAACAGAGCTGAATGAAAAACGTCCTCGCAACGCGAGCTAAATGCAGCAATTTTGTTGTCATTTGCCGGTAATAGTTCCTAATTGATTAACATTTAGCCTCATTGAAAGTGACAAATCCCGCCGGCTATTAGTGCATTGTATTACCGAATACCCTCATCTATGTGCCTCAATTACAATTTCTCTTTCGTATGAATTAGTACCATGTCATACTACATTTTTAAGTGAATCATTCAAGAGCTCTACCAAAATATTTGACAGATTATTATGACAAAGTTCTGAATGAGGTGCGTGTTATTGTTTCTGAATATACTTGTACATTCTTTCTATGAGGGGAAATTATGTGTGTATATGACAGGATAATAAGCTGACACCCTGCCTAGTTATAAATATTATCAATGTTATATTTTCTGCATTGGGATATTTTGTTCTGTCATAATATCGTGCGTGATTTTTGTTTTTATCCCACTCGTAATTAAAATTAGTTTTATTATTAACATTAGTATTTTCACTTTGTGAATTTATGTAACACTTTCTTTCAGCTAGTATTTAAAGTTCTACAAACATTATTTTCGGCTTATTACAATACTCGATCTAATCTGACCCGATACGGCATAACCTAAAATATTCTCTACTAAATTCTACGAATAATCGTATTTGGTCGGATACTGATATCGAATCAGATGATCGGGAAAAGCTGATAGCTGAATCACGAAAAGCACTAAACTAAAAACAATAGTATCATTGATTGACTCTTCTTCGACACTCAAATAACTTTACCCATACCATCAGGTAAAACCGGAAAACGAATTTATGTGGGTACTTTGATGAATTGGCAGTATATCGAAAAAGTAAAAGAAGTTGACTCTATCTACAAGTGACTTTAATAAAATTCTCTACTACCGTTTTCTAGGGAATATTCCGATAAGTTTCGATAAAGGCTTCGAAGGCGCGGGCTCTGATTTCCTTTCATTTCCTTTTAGGAAACTTAAATAGAACTGAGACTTCCCTGACGACGGGGCCGAATCAATTATTTGTGTTAGGGAAGTTTTCTTCGATTTGCTCCGTGTAATAGAGTAAACCTAGTTTGTGTTATCTAATGTAACAAATCTTATAAGAATGTTTATTTTACACCATATCTTTTTAGGAAAAATACTATATGGAATATCAGATACGCTGTTGTTCTTAACTTACACTATTTCTTGATTATTTATTACTTACCTACATTGTATTACGAATGTTTTTAAATTAATCTTCTTTTTTGTTTTGATAATATGTTTCTATGTTTCTTGTGTGCAATAAAGAATACAATATTAATTATAATAATTCTTTGGTCTCATATTATCAGCATCTTATATAATAATAATATAATGGTTCATCTATATCAAAATAATAACTACATCATCCACTTTTTTGGCTATAGTTACTCGCAGTAGTAATAATTGCATAAATAAACCCAGACAATGTACGTCAACAGTTTTGTTTACTGATCGTGCTGTGAGGTATATTTTGCTCAGAATGCGTGTGTTTCATACACCTGTAGGGATTAAAGAATGAGCGAAAACAGATTTTTTAAACTAATACATGGCATTCACCATTCCTGACTCAGGTACTTAAAGAGAGAGCGAAAAAGCATTTTCCTGGAACTTAGGAAATAACACTTAGTTACGTCATCACTTCTGTGATTGCGTATTACACGTCTCGTTAATTTACAATCGATATTGCTTTCATTCATAAAAACCGGTGTTAGTATACAGGTACGGCTACTTAGGTATATTACTACTTATCATATTTAGTTTATCATTATCTATTGTTAAATTACTACAGAGAACCTCAAAATCTACCAAGATTAATTATGGAAATCATTCAATGTGTTGAAAATCATTACAGTTTGAGACATTATTTAGTTCTTATGAGCATCGGTGCATATTCTTCATACCCAAACCCCAAAAGATCCAACATCAAGACAAAATTTAATGAAAATCACAAGTTTGTATCAGAAGTTGCGGCGAAATGCCAAAAGTTACCAGAGCTGCGTCCCCACGGCAATACAGAAGTTAGCCCATAATTTGCTGACGAGGCACTTGCAACTTTTGCCGCTTTTTTGACATAATTTGAAGCCATTTTTGCGACTTTAGGTTTATTTTCTACTTCGTTTGCTGTTGGAAATTTTATTTACTAACACTGCATTCATAACCCATTTTTTTCCTTCTTTTGTTGTAGCTCTTTTGGCTGATTAGAGGACCTTACGTTTGGGGTCACTAAGGATTTATCAAGCATCAAATGAGACCTTATCATTTTTATCTGAATAAAATATTCTCGGGTCTGTAGTCTTGAGACGTTTGAGAGAGTTTGAGGAATCCCATATTTAACAAATTGGCTCAGAATTCGTATATTCAATATTGTAATGGGAATTGGTTGGTAGGTTCTAATTGTTATTTGTTAGGTACGTAATAAGTAGGTGAGTTCAGACGTAAGGCCTATTCGGTCGAGGGTTTGATATTCGGGCATGCACTTGTAACTTTTCTAAGTTATTTGCGTTTTAAGAAATTAAAAAGGTGTCACTTGCTATCATCGTGAGGAAACTTGCATATACCCGAGAGTTCTTCATAATGTTCTCAAAGGTGGGCGAAGTCTGCCAATCCGGACATGACCAATGTGGTGGACTAAAACAGAGGTCTACCTACTCGTTTTGAGACTCGTGCTCACTAGTGGGCATGATGACTTGAACTTTGAACTAAGTTTACATAATGCGAAGGCAAGTACAATCATATTGTGATCCATTCTCCTTCTTAGAGGATCTTGAAGCTCCTACGGTAACACTTTTATAACAATGTTTCTATTCTTTCCTCTTTTTGAATAACATAGTACATAGTGCAAAGTAAACCACTCAGATTCAAAAAAGTTTTATTTTCCCTCGTAAGCTGCATATAAATTGATTGTCGCAAATACCTGCAAGCCTAAGTAACTGAATAAGGAGTTAGGGGCGCTTCCCAACTCTGCGATATAAACTTCCAACTTGCAAGATTTGCGAAATCGCTAGCGGCTTTCGTATAAGGAAGGAAACACACGTTTCTCGTATTACTAGGTACTTAGGTAGATAGAAAACTGGCGGTTTTTCATCCCTGTACCCCGGAGAGCACGTAAATCCGCCGGTCCTGCGCCTGATCTCTCTCCGGTTGTGTCGGATTTTCCGTCCTATTGGGCTATGAGAGTAAAGGAAAAGAGAGTACACCTGTGTTTGCGCACACACTATAATGTGTCCCGCGCAGATGGCTAATCTCTCTGGAGATTGGCAACCGTGGCCGAAATTCGGTCGTCGTCGGAAGGATATTATTATAATTAATTAGGTAGTTTTATTAGGTTCCTATTTTGATTGCTACAAATTCGTTAATTTTTTTGTGGTGTAATGTAAACACAAAAAACACTTGTAATGTACACACACTCACTATAAATCACCAAAAAGTAAAGTTAAGTAAACTACTTGGTAACTATTACCTACTGTACTTTGTTGCTATAAAAGTAAAACCAACCAAAATAGATAGTTTATTACTTACCAGTTGATTGGTGACGCGCCAACTCGAAGTTACTTTGTTTCTTCATCAAGTTTCTTAAAATAACATTGTTTCTGAATTATATTCATACCCAGAAAAAATTCACCCAGGATTGAAGAAACTCAGGTAAAAAAGCCTTGGCTTGGTAAAATACCATTATTAATAAATAATTACCTTTGTTAATGAACCGCAAGACTAACTTTGTTTGTAGAGGTTTATTGTTAATATCAAAAAAACTATGCTAGTTAGAGCATTGGCTATAGTTTTCCTGTAAAATATACGTAAATTCCTATTGACCATAATTATTTCAAATTTTTCGATTGGTAACTCCGGAGATAAGGGGGGGGAACGGTATTTTTTTTAGACATTTTCCCCGATAAATCAAAAACTATCATGACTAAAAATAATTAAAAATCTGTTTTAGAATGTACGAAGTAAACCCTTTCATATGATACCCCACACAGTACAGTTATCTCACTTTTAAATTTCAACCCTCAGATTTTCCCCCCTTTTTAAATAAGAACAAAAATAATTTCCAATTTTTTTTATTTCCAGTGTCTTTGGGCCACTAATATACACAACTATTCCAAATTTCATGTCGATAGCTTCGGTAGTTACTGAAATAATCGAGTGTGACGGACGGACAGACGGACAGACGGACAGACAGACGGAGAAAGTCGCACCATAAGGGTTCCATTTTACCATTTTGGTACGGAACCCTAAAAAGGACCCTAAAAAGTAATTCAAAAATTTTAGGAGGATTACAATGATGTGCAACTAGCTTAAGTTTACGTGTGACACCTACTCGGGAAAATCTTAAAGCGGCGAGGTATTACAGAAGCAACTTGCTCTCGTTTCAACTTGTTGCGAATTTATTCTACAACTCGATTTTAGTCAAAAATAAATTACACTTTTAAAATTGCTAAAAAATATAGTTGTAATATATATGTCACCGTAAGATCGTAAAAACCGTTTGATTATAATATACCTCGCAAGATTGTGAACTATCGAAAGATTGTGAACTGAAAATACTGATTACAATTTAACGCATTATTTTTCGGTAGATTATAATCCATCGAAGTAAAACCGTCTTGTGAAATACCGTGCGACGGAACGCACCTAGCGCGCTGATTGGTTGAACGGCATATGCCATGAGTCGCCATATTTGTTTGATAATTCATTTGTTGTCGAATGTAAACAAACAGTGTTTTGGTGATTGTAAATTGATTTCGTGTTGAAAATAACTCACAGCTTTAGAATTCGTTACATAAAATTGTTGTGGAAGTAAAATGACTCTATGATTAACCAAAGAAGTGCAGTTTGAATGATAGATAAGTTAGTATTCGTCACTGAACATAGCCTTAAATTACAGAAATTTTGCGTGTTTTAATATTTTTTATGCGCGTGAACCTATGTGATCTCATTTGATAACATTTACAATGTCGGATATAGAGCCTATCTTTCAACACTGACCAATCAGGGACGGCCTTCGGACAGCTGACAATTTAACGCGCGGCAGATTGTGATTTAACAGTTTCACTTCGATGGATTATAATCTACCGAAAAATAATGCGTTAAATTGTAAGCCGTATGTTCGGTTCACAATCTTTCGACAGTTCACAATCTTGCGAGGTAAATTATAATCAAACGATTATTACGATCTTACGGTGACATATATAATGTGTCACCGTAAGATTGCAAAGGCCGTTAGATTGTAATCTAACTAGCGATATTGTAAACTGTCGACAGATTACAATTTAACGCATTATTTTTCGGTAGATTGTAATCTGTTAGATATATTAACCCGATAAAACCTAAGTGCCTAAGGGACCTAAGGGCACTACGTGTTTATTTATGTCGAACCCTAACCTAACCTACAAGAGACAAGAAAACATAAATACAATGAATATTTCAAAAATTGACACTCGGAACATTGAACGGTTCACAATCCGTCGACAGTTTACAATATCGCTAGTTGGATTACAATCTAACGGTTTTTGCAATCTTATGGTGACATAATATGTACCCTTTAATACCAATAATTAAATTACCAAAGGATTTAAATTTTCTCTTAAAAATCAAGGGTTTTCCTTTACCGAATATTGAGGAGTTCCTAAGCCTAAGGTAAAGCGGTGCCATTGATAGAGTTTAGGGTACTTTTGACCCCTATTTTGGGGGCACGTACCTCACTCTTTTGTTATTTAAATTCAAACATTGTGAGGAAATCTGCATTTTGAAGTCTCCTACTACAAATACTCGATCGTCGTCGTCGTCTCAACCTATAGACGTCCACTGCTGGACGAAGGTCTCTTGCATGGATCGCCACTATGAATACTCGATATTGTTACTTTATAATATTCTCGACTGTGTGAAGTTTGCCTATCGGAGCTTGGCCTATTGGTAGACCACGATCTTCGCATAATTAGCTCGCAAGCTACCTGTTAGTCTTGTTACACGAATATTTCTCTGGTGGGAGGCTTCGGTAGTGACTAGTTACCACCCTACCGGCAACGACGTACTTACCGCCAAGCGATTTAGTGTTCCGGTACGATACTGCGTAGAAACCGACTAGGGGTATGAGCTTAATATAATTGCCATACCCCTAACAGGTTAGCCAGTTACCATCTTAGACTAGATCATTACTTACCATCATGTGAAATCGCAGTCAGGGTTAACTTGTAGTGAAATAAAAAAAACCTGTTTAAATATACAAGTATCAATTTAAAGACGGTTCGTGATTTGGCATAAAATATAGTCATAATACAATCATTCAAATACATTTCTTTTGAGAAATGAACAAGAGTCACATGGGCGTATTTGTATAGCCCATTCTAAGTTAAGGTGGGGCCACAAAACCACACCTTTATTTATTCGTGTATATATAAATTATTCACAACTGTAACGATGCTATGCGATGGGAAAAGTGATAATAGCTAATTTAAATTTAATATGGCGCGACCCGTTTTTTAGGATATAAAAAGCATGTAATTTATTATTTTATGGTATCTATCGCAAGTTTTTGTGAACATGGATGTTAACATTGAAACAAATGTTTTGTTTTAGGTTTTCTGAGTGAGCGTATAACTTAAAAGAACACTTCGTCAAAAGAGTCACTTATATTAAACTTTCGACGACCTCCCTGGCGCAACGTTGAGCGCTGTTACCTCAACGTGGGAGGTCCCGGGTTCGATTCCCGGCAAGGTCAGTTTGGGAATTTTAATTTCTGAATTTTCTCTGGTCTGGTCTGGTGGGATGCTTTGGCCGTGGCTAGTTACCACCCCACCGGCAAAGACGTACCGCCAAGCGATCAAGCGTTCCGGTACGATGCCGTGTAGAAACCGACTAGGGGTATAGGTTTAATATAACTACCATACCCCTAACAGGTTAGCCCGCTACCATCATATATTGCATCGTCACTTACCATCAGGTGGCATCGCAGTCAAGGGCTAACATGTAGTGGAATAAAAAAAAGAGTTGCAGTGCTTGTAATGTAGATTTATCTATATATTATTCCCTATTTTCTGTCCAATCGTAGTTTTTTGTTAAAAAGTCTTTTTGTTAGGTAGTTTATTTACATAATATTCAGAACAATTAGCCGACGGGTATCTAAGGTAATTGGGAAAGCACTCGGCAGCACTTATCTCAATGATAACGATTATTTGCCTACATTAGTCTGTTCACTTTGTACTTCGCTACTGAATTCTGAGGAAGTCTGTATTTCCTGGCCATAATAATTACGGAAAATTGCTTTTAGAAGAAAACAAAATGAGATAAAAGGACTTAAAGTTCCAACTAGCCCTCTCAGATCTTTTAACGTTACCTGATATAACAAAGAGTAAAAAATCTATATGATTAATGATGAAATGAAGTACTTGGGTAACAAAGTTTATTGGGTAGGAATAGTTTTTAACCGACTTACAAAAAAGGAGCAGGTTCTCAATTCGGCGCGTTATTTTTTTTAAATGTATGTCGGTGCATATCTCCGTGGTTTCCAAATCCAGAACGGTATACAAAAAAGTTAAAAATAAAAATTCTTTCCAAAAAACCGACTTCCAACGCCACTGTAAAGTACAAAATAATTTTGATTTCTACCCACTATGTTGAAGTCGGGCGAGTCTGAAGCGTCAACTTTGCTAATCTTTGTTATACCCGCCCGAAATCAAAAATATTTTAATCAATCAAATAATATACCCATTGTAGGTATAATAATACATTTGACTTAATATTTCAACGCAATCGGATGAACTACTCATATGTATATGAAAAAAAAACGCGGCGAATTGAGAACAGCAGGCCGAGTGGGAGTTTTTTAACGTATTTGATCGCTTTAAAGTTACTGTAGAATTTATTTTTAGGTACCTACAATAACCCTATAACGATGTGAAGATAAAAGGATAATGGGGCTGATTCTGTGTAACACAATCTCTAAACTAAACTAAAATGGCAGCTTTAATTCTAGTTCTGTCCCTTTCCGTACGAAGTATTATGAAAGGGTTAGCAATATTTGTAATACTCTAATTTGAGTTTAGTTTATAGATTGTGCACTACAGAATCAGCCCCATTGTCAAATAAACATATCAAGTAAGTATTACTTATTAATTCATTCAAACGAATTTGAGGTTTTTAGAAGTATGTACCTAGTACCTACTAACATTCATTTGAAGTTCAATCGAGACAGTCAAGAGCTCTTGCGCATTGTTTATGGATATTATACATTATACACAAACATTGAACATGCATGGGTATAGAAACAATTTGTTTTTTCGGTCCACCTATCTTGTTAGTCAAAATTTGACGTGTGTAGGTGTCCGTCTATCATGTGTAGGTGCGGGCCCACGTGGTCATAATTCTTTTGTTCAGCTTTCTAGTTTGTAATGTTTTCATAATGTGGAGAGCATAATATATAAAAGGAATAAAAACTATCAGTGCAATGAAGAAGTCGACAGCGTGACACATGAGGCATGTGCCTGAGTTGTGGAGAATAATTAAGTATATACCTACCTACTAACATTTTGAACTCCCGCTTAGTGTTTTATATCATCTATTGATGATCTATAGTATCGAAATATGACTGGTGGAATTTACTAAATGTCTAAAGTATAGTATCGTGCATGCCCCATGCATGCCGCATTGTCGCATATTGTTGCCAGTCCTTAGATTTTAAGGTTTGTATTCCAAGTTGTATTGGATTAGAGAGAGATAAGATATAATATCCAATGAATATATCTTGCTTAGTCGAAATGGGAGAAAAAAATAATTCCTTTGATAAAAAAGAAGAAATTAAATGAGTCACCAGCACTTGAAAATTACATATTAAGATTCTTCATACTTTACAACAACACTAAAATTACAAACCTAAACTTTATTGCCCTGCATTTAAGGGTTATAATCAAGTTTTCAAATCGGGTTTTCCTTATCGATCGCTATCACACGAATCCATCGATAGTTCGTAGCGACAATACTATTAAATCTCCGTACATCGATATGAGTACAACAAGAGAAGGGATAAAATTTTATCGGATTATAGCCCCTATTTTTATTGACATAAGAGCGATCGAATTTCTGGTCACAAAGTATCGACCAACGCATTCCATACCTTTGTGTAAACACTTATTATGGTGATGAGATGGGCGAAACCCCATTGATATACGTTCGAACTTATTGTCATTATTATTGGTGTGCCCGCATTTTAAAAGGCAATTTATTCGGTTTCTTGATGGAACATCGATATTGCATAGTCAGGGATGTAGTTTCTTTATGCAGATTTTGTATGTGATCGCCTGTCACTTGATAAAAAGAAATTGATTGGATTTCTCAACAAAAAGGATCCGGAGCTTTAAAGCTTGTATATTGGGGCTATGAAGCTTATATATACAACCCTCTTCTGGTACTGCAATTGTTCATAATTTCAGTTACCCCTATCACGTTACCCGTCTGCTCGCTTTGTGGCATTTTACGTAAAATACATTGGTGGCAGAAGCATTCCTAAAAAGCTTTATAGATGTTTTCAATATAAGCTTTAAGAACGCCATTTCAAACATCATTTCCCAACTTGTGCTTTACGGTGGACTATGGTTTGAAGCTACCTTTTAGATCCGAGTCCACCCCTGTTGTCACCCAACTGTTGAGCTATCCTATCAGCTCCTATCAGCTTAGGCATTATATCTTGAATATCTTTTTAGCTATCCTAGCTATCGACCTCACGCCGCTGTTGAGTTGAATCCTGATCGGAATTAAAACTGTAGCACTGATAATAAATTAGCACATCGGTCGTTACACATATCAGTAAAATAATAAATCCCAATTAAGAAACGTTCCACACAATTGTGAAGACGGTCGTCTCCCACCCACCTATTAAATTTCAAACCCTTTAGCATTAACTCAACGGAGTGCCCATAAAATTGGTATTTACCCAAATTAAACCCTGGTCGTAATTGATACAAATGGGTGTTCCTAGTTAAAGTAAATTGATGGTGAAAGTGAGTTCGTCAAGTCGTATCAAGACCCAGATAACTTACCAGCTAATTGTTTCTGCGTCAAGACTTAGGGTGCTTTCAGACGTGCCATAATCACAATCACAGAGACTAAAAATCTTGTGTGAAACACGTCGTCCTATTCACATGTACGAGTATATTGGGTGGGCCAGTGCCAACGGA
Source organism: Erebia epiphron (assembly GCA_963932025.1). Lineage (NCBI taxonomy): Eukaryota > Metazoa > Arthropoda > Insecta > Lepidoptera > Nymphalidae > Erebia > Erebia epiphron. The sequence continues at coordinate 11,967,397 of OZ009958.1, read as the reverse complement.
GTCCTAAGCATGACAGCCTGCAGGCCTGATTTCTGCTATGTTAACCAATATTGCTTGTACATTTTAGAACGCTTAGCTTTAGTCTAATCTAGTTTGTTTAGTTTATATGATTCTTTGATGTTACTTGAAATAAAATACTATTTATTTATTACTAGCTGACGCCCGCAACTTCATCCGAGTGGATTTTTTTTTTAAATCTCCACGGGTCTCGTTAATTTCCCGGGATAAAAATTAGCCTATGACACTCTTCAGGTCCTCAATAACTATACCCACGCAAAAACACGTCGATCCGTTGCTCTGATGCGACATAATTGAAGGGCAAACCAATAAACAAACACACTTTCGCATTTATAATGTCAGTAAGAAGTATGAATATATTTTGAGTATAATATTGGATTGTTTTAATTGGGCTTTGTACTCGTATGTCGAAACTCCAGACTACTTACTGCATGGATACCAATCATTGGTCAAAAGTTTTGGCCGCTATGTGTGGTTCGTCTGATTGGACACTAACCGAATGATAAGGACCGTATGACAAGGAAAATTACATCTTGGACTTGCTTGTACAATTGGTCGTTTATCACATTTGAGTGTGAAATTTTAGACCGTATATTTTAGTTCATAATTGCCATGTTCATCGTGAATATGACCATCGTCAACAAGATAAATTGTGTCACAGATCTGAAAGCTATAGTAGATAATTGAGTTTCAAATAATTTGTCTTCTGCAATATCTGATGCCCGTAACTTCGTCTACGTAGATTTAAGTTTTTGAAGTGAAACTTTCTTAAGAATCGTTGTGGTTTGAAAATTCAATCAAAAGAAAAAAATTATACGAAAATGCGATACCAAAACGAGACACATATCTATATATATAAAATTCAAAGTCCTGACTGACTGACTGACTGACTGACTTATATATCATCTCACAGCCTAAACTGCTAGGGTTAGAGACTTGAAATTTTGACAGTAGCGTCCTTTTGTGACGTAGGCGCTCACTAAGGAAGGATTTTTCAAAATTCCACCCCTAAGGGGGTGAAATAGGGGTTGAAAGTTTGTATGAAAGTCCGTCATTTCTCAAGTTATATCCATGAAACTTGATATATGAGTTGTCGCTAAAAAATAAATAAATACATGTTTCACAGTTTTTGACAATTTAATCGCCGAAGGGGTGAAATAGGGGATGAAAGTTTATATGAAAGTCCTTCATTTCTCAAGATATTTCTCAAGCTGTATCAACAAAACTTGGTGTTTTGGCTTTAGGTAATAAATAATGAAGTAAGTGTGGCACAGTTTTTCAAAATTCCACCCCCAAAGGGGTAAAATAGGGGTTGAAAGTTTGTATGAAAGTCCTTCATTTCTCAAGTTATAACCATGAAACTTAGCATTTGGGCTTTCAGTTAGATATGCAGAAGCACGAATTTCACCATTTTTGAAAATTCGACCCCAAAGGCGTAAAAATAGGGGATGAAAGTTTATATGAAAGTCCTTCATTTCTCAAGATATTTCTCAAGTTGTATCAACGAAACTTGGTATTTTGGCTTAAGGTAATAAATAAAGAAGTACGTGTGGCACAGTTTTTCAAAATTCCACCCCTAAAGGGGACAAATAGGGGTTGAAAGTTTGTATGAAAGTCCTTCATTTCTCAAGTAATAGCCAAGAAACTTAGCATTTGGGCTTTCAGTTAGATATGCAGAAGTACGTATTTCACCATTTTTGAAAACTTTACCCCCAAAGGGGTGAAATAGGGAATGAATGTCCTTCATTTATCAAGATATTTTTCAAGTTATAACAACGAAACTAGGTATTTTGGTTTTCGGTATAATATAAAGAAGTACTTGTGTAACAGTTTTTCGAAATTCTACCCCCAAACGGGTAAAATAGGGGTTGTAAGTTGGTGTAAAAGGTCGGCGTTTTTCAAGTAATAGCCATGAAACTTCATATAATTTGGGGTACTGGTTTAAATTATAAAATACGTAATTCACAGTGTTTATAAATTCTATCCTAAAGGAAGTTAAATAGTCCTTCAATCACGCCGCAACAGAGCAACAGATCGACGTGTTTGTTTTCCTGGGTTCTTTTTATCCCGAAAAATTAAGGAATGCCTATGGGAATTAAAAAACTTATGCCACGCGAACGAAGTCGCGGGCGTCCGCTAGTATTTAATATTTAACCTAGAGAATGAGATACAAGTTATATTTATCATACTCTCGCACTCTCGTGAATTGCACACACACACTTATTTTTTAGGGTTCCGTAGCCAAATTTGGCAAAAACGGAACCCTTATAGATTCGTCATGTCTGTCTGTCTGTCCGTCCGTATGTCACAGCCACTTTTTTCCGAAACTATAAGAGCTATACTGTTGAAACTTGGTAAGTAGATGTATTCTGTAAACCGCATTAAGATTTTCTTACAAAAATAGAAAAAAAACAATAAATTTTGGGGTTCCCCATACTTAGAACTGAAACTCAAAAATTTTTTTTTCATCTAACCCATAGGTGTGGGGTATCTATGGATAGGTCTTCAAAAATGATATTGAGGTTTGTAATATCATTTTTTTCTAAACTGAATAGTTTGCGCGAGAGACACTTCCAAAGTGGCAAAATGTGTGTCCTCCCCCCCCGTAACTTCTAAAATAAGAGAATGATAAAACTAAAAAAAATATATGTTGTACATTACCATGCAAACTACCACCGAAAATTGGTTTGAACGAGATCAAGTAAGTAGTTTTTTTTTAATACGTCATTAATCGTAAATCGCAATTTACCTTTCATTCAATCAACTCAAATATTTAAAAAAAAACATTTAATTTAAAACTTACTACAGGTTTGTACGGAACCCTCGGTGCGCGAGTCCGACTCGCACTTGGCCGGTTTTTTAATTTATGCATCATTGTTACCAATACAATTATTTTTCTTCTTATTTCGATACATCCGCTATTACCAAATTGAAAGCAAGATATTTTCATCTTGCGTTAATGTAATGGCATCGTTCAGGGGGGCCTATTCAAACCATATTACATTCGTAACACGTATTCATTTTCCGAGGGCACCAATTGATATCGTACAACGTCGTTAATGAATGTGAAGCCTATAGGAGTATACCATCACATCCATATAATTTTATTACAGTACAACGATTGTGAACCTAAATAAAATTCAAGTGGACCTTTTTATGTGTACTTATGCGTATTTAGCATACATTTCATTGTTTCCAATGGCTTGTACAACTTCCCAAAATTGACCATTACTTCCAATGATTTCGGTCTTCGATCGATATTGATGAACATATACGTAAGCTTCCCGCTGTGTTACGTCTATCTTGTGTACCTTTTCAGCTATTGAATAGCATAATCTATTCAACCGTGAGATTTGTGATATTAAATTGACGTTGTTGTATAATTATGAAATAAATAAAAATGGGGAAATAAAATCTTCAAATAAACGTCGCAGTCGAGGATGAATATGTAAATTATATTCGAAGAATCATTCATGCATTTCCTTTATGACGTCGAGAATTTGTTCACTCGTGTTTACCTATAACATAAATAATTAGATATATTTTAATAAAAACTCTAACTTATTTGACATAATGACTAAGCAGATGATGCCCGCAACTTCGTCCGAGTGAATTAAGTTTTTTCATTCCCGCAGGAACTCCTTTATTTTTCGGGATAAGAAGTATCCCCCCGGGATACAATACAACCTATCTCTGTAACAAATTTCATCAAAATTGGTTGAAAATATAAGCTGTCAAAGCATAGCATGCAAACTGACAGCCATACAGACACACTTTCGCATTAGTAATATTAGTATAATCGGAGCCACCCTTTGAACGCGCAATGCTCGAATGATCCACCGCTGCTTACCTCAGATGAAATTTTTGAAAATCATTGCTTAACTTTTATGCCCAAATACCAATTTTCAGAGCGAGTGTATTCCTTGACTTTTTGCTGTGGTTTATGTGTACGTCTTATGAATTTTCCGAAGCAAAATATGTGTGATCTGTCATAATATCTACTGCACAGAGTTAGTTCAGTGATAGTGGACATCCTGATTTAGTGTTGCCCTCGGAATAACTTTACAGATAAATAAACCGTATTTACACCGTTGTCACACTCTACGCTCGGTATCTCTCACATTGGATGCGACTGCTGCTTTTTGTTGGAACCACTTAGTTAAAGAGCTGGTAACTTGAAAGGAGCACTCATTTACCAAATTTCTCATACTGTGGCAGTTTTTCGGCTTTAACAGTGCCCTGTCCTACCTTCTATCAGAGGAAGCTAGGGTACTGCAGCTACAGCTGTATAAGAGAGCTCTTGTGTAAGATTTTGTGTAGAATTAGCCCTACAGAGTGACGTATTCCATAAGGAACAAACTCCTTAAATTAAGATTAAAAAACACCTGTTTAGTTTTAATCAACATCCAAAAGGGTGTTCTTAATTATGTGCGTAAAACGTATTGTTTACGTATTCATTCCATTTTTTTTTACAATCTAAAGATTCTCTTGTACGAACCTAGGTTCTCTCCAATTTTGATGTTACATCGCACTTTATTCTTGGACGAATAAAGGACTGTTTAACGGAGCCGTTATTTGCACGTTTTCTTTTGTTTTTTTAAACAAACATAGCGATGCATACTAAACACAATATAAACATAGTGAGGGATTATGCAAACACTGTTTTTTTTCTTTCTAAAACAACTTTTGCTCTGATAGCTCAAGCATTTTTTTCTTTCTAAAACAACTATTGCTCTGATACCTCAAGCCTAAATGTCATCGGCTCTTACACTAACATAATGTGTCCCTTTTGCCCACATAACATATTTTAACCCCTTTATGAGTAGGGTCAGTCTGTTGAACTTTACAATTTATATATTTTAATCGACCATTAATGAAGTTTGTTGAGAGTGAAAACATGTTTCTAGGTATTTTAAATTTATTACAACTTATTATTGAATTTGTGAATCGTTTTAGGATTAACAACATAAGTGCCCGCAAAATAAGTTTTGGTTGAACATTTTATAAAGGCGAAGGACAATATGAGGTAACAATGTATATGATATGCTCTGTCCTCATATTGTCATCATAAAAATACTGCATTGAATAAACAACGTCAGAATGTAAAAGAGGTTTTTATAGCATAAAAAATGTCATAGCCTTTTATGTTGAACAACAAAACATACTATCATAAGTCATTGTTATGATCTTCTTATGTGTAAAGGAAAGTGTAAAAGGAAAATATGTAACACGGAAATATAAATGTTTTTTTTTGTATTGATATTGTAATAAAACTATTAAAATGCCGTCGAAATGCACCACATTGGGGGTAATTACATCAAGCCATATTAGCATCAAGGTAAATTTAAAAGGAAGCGCCAAATATTCGTTAAGTAGGAGTAGGTTTGAGAAATAAGCAAGGAAAGAAAACATTCATCATAATTTTGTACAACGTAATTTGATGAAATTTTCAATAATTAACTATTTTAGTCGAATTCATTCATCATACCCTTTGCTACACCAGCGCCGCTGTGGAAGGTTTTTGAACTGTTATTTTCAGCAACAACTAACTTTTTCCCACAAGAGATGTTACTCCTTATCTTCTACACTCCATACTCAAAACAAAGAAGTGACACTTTCACTAACTCAATGAGATAGTCTGTTATTAGTTAGTTAGCCCCCGTGCCTCTGAGAGCACGTTAAGCCTTCGGTCCCGGTTATTATCACTAACATGATAATAATCGTTAAAGCCCGCCAACCCGCATTGGAGCAGCGTGGTGGGTCTAAGCTCTAATTCCCGCTCTCCTATGAGAGTGGAGGCCTGTGCCCAGCAGTGGGACTTTAATAGGCTGTAATGATGATGAGTGATGTGAGTTAGTTAGCTTTATTTATTTTCCGTGCTCTGTAATAATAGACTAAGTTTATAAGTATTTTTAAAGTATCCAAATGAGGCCATTTATAATACTCCTTAGATGCATTATAAGCTGTTTATGTTCGCAAGAATGACTTCCGAAATAGTCTTTCTGCGCTTGCCAAACATTGGAATCTGCCAACTGTGCCAGCGAGTTGGTGCCAATTGTACTATTTTCAACATCCTTTGAACCCGGATATTCAATCTTACGAATTGAAGTCTGCCTAGCTAGACACTTCTTCGTTTCTTCATCGAAGAAACTTCAACTAGGTTTAATAAACAGCAAAACACGCAGCAAAAAAGTCTCTGACACCTTGTCAGAGGTTAATTTGAGTGCGAAACATATACATAAAAAAAACTAGGTTTAATAATCATACTAATATTATAAACTAGCAGTTGCTCGCGACTTCGTTCGCGTGGCATAAGTTTTTAAATTCCCACAGGCACTCCTTAATTGTCCGGGACAAAAAATAGCCTATCACAATAGTCACTCTCCAGGTCTTGAACTATACCCATGAAAAAATCACGTTGATCCGTTGCTCTGTTGCGGCGTGATTGAAGGGCAAACTCTATATAACGTCCTTGGGGATAAAATTTACAAAAACTGTGAATCACTTATTTCTACAATATTCCAATTATCAAGTATCATGGCTTTAACTTGAAAAAATGAATGACTTTCATACAAACTTTCAAATCCCTTCTTTACCCCTTTGGGGGTGGAATTTTGAAAAAATATGTGACACACGTACTTCTTTATTTTTTACTAAAAGCCAGAATATCAAGTTTCGTTGACATAACTTGAAAAATATCTTGAGAAATGAAGGCCTTTCATAATAAATTTCATCCCCTATTTCATCCCTTTGGGGGTCGAATTTTCAAAAACTGTGAAACACGTATTTTTTCATTTTTAACCCGCAGCTCATATGCCAAGTTTCATGGCTATAACTTGAAAAACGACGGACTTTGATACAAACTTTCAACCCCTAATTTACCCATTTGGGTGGAATTTCAAAAAATCCTTTCTTAGTGGATACCTAATCTTAACAAAGAACACACTCTCCAAATTTCATGTCTCTAGGACCAGGGGTTTAGGCTGTGCGTTGATATATAAGTCAGTCAGTCAGTCAGTCAGGACTGAATTTTATATATAGATTTAATGCGAAAGTGTGTTTGTTTGTTGGTTTGTCCTTCAATCACGCTGCAACAGAGCCACGGATCGACGTGATTTTTGGCAAGGCCATAGTTGAGTACCTGGAGAGTCACATAGGCTCCTTTTTATTCTGGAAAATAAAGGAGTTCACTTCTTGACGACTTCCGTGGCGCAGTGTGTAGCGCTGTTGTCTTAACGTGCGGAGGTCCCGGGTACAATCCCCGGCAGGGTCAATTTGGGAATTTGAAATTTCTGAATTTTCCCTGGACTGGCCTGGTGGGAGGCTTCGGCCGTGGCTAGTTACCACCCTACCGGCAAGAGACGTGCCGCCAAGCGATTTAGCGTTCCGGTACGATGCCGTGTAGAAACCGATCAGGGGTATGGGTTTAATATAACTGCCATGCCCCTAACAGGTTAGCCCGCTACCATCTTAGACTTCATCATCACTTGCCATCAGGTGAGAGGTGGATAAAAAAAAACTTGCATTATTAAAATAATAATATTATGTCAGATGTTTGTATTTTGTATCTTGAATAACAAAAACATTAAAACTAAGTTTCTATTGGTATGTAACTATTAACTGTAGGTACGTATGTCCCTACTCGAAAATATACGAGCAGTCGTTTCGAGTACCTACAGCCACAGAATAGTACGTAGATACGTATACATAATGTAGGTAACTAGGTAAGTGATAGCTGCGATACAGCCCATACGGAAATACATTATTTACCTGCTGTGTAATAAAACACCACGAAAAAATACCTACTTATAAGGTTTCTTTGACACCCGAATGACACACTGTCATTCTCAAATGTCGAGTGACATTTGATTTTTACGTGAAAATATATCGATTACGGAAGCAATGCTAAGTGATGCGGAAACCGTTTTTTTCCATCCATTATCGTATCAGGTATTTCTATTCGAGCACCTTTGACGCAAATATTTTGGTGGAAAGATTGCTTGGATTTTAAGAAAAATACTATATCAAAAAATCAAAAATACACCACGAAAACTATACCTAATATTTTCCGATATGACTAGATAGGATTCATGATTCGGTTGAAAGCACATCATACTAATATTATAAATGCGAAAGTGTGTTTGTTTTGTTGGCTTATTGTTTATTGGTTTGTTGGTTTGTCCTTCAATCACGCCACAACGGAGCAACGGATCGACGTTATTTTGGCATTTTTGAGGACCTGGAGAGTGACATAGGCTACTTTTTAGCCCGGAAAATTAAGGAGTTCCCGCGGGAATCAAAACAAACTTAAACCACACGGACAAAGTCGCGCGCATGAGCTAGTTAAATATAAAAGATCATTGGTTGAAAGAAAAGTACCTACTACTGTTCTCGAATCAAAACGCACGCAGTAGGTAGTAAAGTCAACTAGTTTTAAATACAAGCATATTATTTACCAGTGATTAGATTAAATGCACTTAAGTAATCTGATCAATTACTTAAGTTCATCATCTCTGATGTACCGACGGACTTGTGGATGTTCACTGATTTACAAATGGACATACGATATAGTGGGTTATCATAAAGCGCTATCACCTGTCCATGGGGGACCTTATAAGGCGGCCTGTGGTCGTAATTAATAAAAATAAAAAGTGACGAGTGAGGCCTAAAACGCATTTAATTCTTGATAAGGGTAACAAATTGGATATAGATAGCGCTGAGGAGACATCGAGATCGTAAGTGCATTGCTGTGATAAGTCGCGTGTGCCGATAGAAACTTATGGATACTGCAGAGTTAATGAAGGTACCAGAAGTTTAATTCACTATAATCCGCGACAAAAGGAAAATCTATGTGGTACAGTGATTTTATACATCACATATATATTGATCAATTATATGCCTCTATCCAATAGGATACTGAGTTAATGCATATACCTATTGTACCTATGGATAATAACCAATTAATTCATATTCATATTGTGCCCAAACAAACTTGCAATATTCCAAATCCAGTTTTTTTTTACCACGAAAACAATCTGATACGTTAAGTAGAAGAAACGACAAATTATCTGATACGTTAAGTATTTTTTTTTTTTGTAATTTTTACTACGTTAAGTATTCGTAGTGTGTTGTTAGCGACCACAAAACTTGTTGATGAACATAAAAAGACAACAAGAGTTTATCTAATTAAATGCATTTTGCATAGCGTAGCTTAGGAATAGGGATGGCTCCAAGCTCTCGCTATAGGTTGTACCTAAATAGCGATTTATGTTCATATTTTAGGAAATCTCAATACCAACAACACCTAAATCAAATCATCAATCGTCGTGATCGTCGTGGTCGTGGCGATTATCAAGAATAGACTACCTAAGTATGACAAAAATATTAAAACTAGATGATGCCCGCGACTTCGTCCGCGTGGATTGATTTTTTTATTCCCGCGGGAACTCTTCAATTTTCCGGTATGAAAAGCAGCCTTTGTCCTTCCCCGGGATACAACAAGTAGTTGAGCCGTGAAAGCGTAGCAGACAGACAGACAGACAGACACACTTTCCCATTTATAATATTAGTATGGATCTATGCGTATCGGATTTTTCACTATTTTTCCCCTGCAGTTCGATTGCACTATTCCACACTATTCTTTCTTGTGTCCTTCAAAGACGACTCTCAGTTCAATATAACCGATGTTTGTAATCTCAAAATGTCAAAGGTATTTAATTTGAATATCAAGCGTTATCTCAATACCATACTTCGGATTTATCGATGAAGTGCCTATCTGGAGGATAAATTGTATTGTGAATAAAAACACCGACTGGAGTCGATTAAAATGATTCGACGCCATTGATATTAATAAATAAAAAAGATGTAGAGCCGATGCTCTGTGGAGCCCATGACTTTAATTGCGATTTTCAAATTAATAATACACAGTTGTTAAAGCAGGGATTCACGCAACTTTTATTTAAACGGTTTTTTAGAAGTAGAAGTGTAATTTTAGAGTACTTGGCCTGAAATGATTTTATTTTGGACTAGCGTGGTTTAAGTTTTTTTGATTCCCGCGGGAACTCCTTAATTTTCCGGGATAAAAAGTAGCCTATGTCACTCTCCAGGTCCTCAACTATAACCATGCCAAAAATCACGTCGATCCGTTGCTCCGTTGCGGCCTGATTGAAGGACAAACCAACAAACCAACAAACCAACAAACAAAGTGACTTTCTCATTTATAATATTAGTATGAAGTATGATTGGGGTTTATGCATGTTTGTTGAAAGACATGTTATGATAAAAAGTTAAGTAGTATCTACTGGCAAGCTGGGCAGCTCGACTCGGCTTTTTTTGTTATTTTCAATGTAGATCTTGTATTTCCTATCAATGTTCATCGTTTCCGAAAAGGAATAAAAATAAAAGTGATTTTTTTTCTTGAATGATGTAAAAAATGAATAGGCTTTCCTTCACAGCTTTTGTACACAATGTTATGAACGTGACGCAATATTCCTTTTTGTAAATGTAAAGATCTTATTGTAAAAATCGTAACTTCTAAGTGCTACTTAATTTACGTTTTCTTCTGGTATTTTTAATATAGATCTGGAGACATTTGCTCCTAGCAAAACAAAGATTTTTATCCACTATTCATGAAGAATTATTAGAATATCTCTTCAAAGTTATAATATAGTGTGTGTTCAGAGTATGGACCGATGTAAGAAATCAAAAATTGAAAAGCTGCGTAAGTTAAAGACTATTTTAGGTTTATTTTAGGTACGTAAGGTTAGGTTAAGCGAGAGCCTCTTATTGAGGCTACGTGGGATATTTGTACTACAGAACAGCTGTTAACATTAGAATCCCGAGACACCTACCTTATTCACCTCTTGGTACTTACTGCGAATAGAATACTTCAACTTTTGCGAATCTATACATTTTACTGGTTCCATGTACTAAGGAACTACCAGATATCATAATCTGACAAAAGCTCTTCGCTGAATAGATGGTCATACATCAAGACGTTAAACATCTAAATGTTGCTGACAAAGTCAGCTGAGCGTCAATGTCGACAACGCCCGGGCAGAACCTATTTATTGAATTATTACCAAATGGGGCCTGGTTATTTTGGTCTGAAAAAGGACAAAATTGACGTTCCTTAACCCAAGTATTTTGACAAGTGGCTCCTATCTACACGGTCTACTCGACATTTGTAGATATTACTGACTAGCTGATGCCCGCAACTTCGTCAGCGTGGTTTAAGTTTGTTTGAATTCCCGCGGGAATTCCTCAATTTTTCGGGATGAAAAGATGCCGAAGTCACTCTCCTGGTCTTCAAATATACCAATGCAAAACACACGTCAATCCGTTGCTCTGTTAAAGCGTGATTGAAGAACAAACGAACACACCTTCGCATTTATAAAACTACTTCAGAATATCAGATTCAAATAATCTGCACAGTTTGAATTATTGTAAAACCGACTATGTTTTTTGCACGCATAATGTATGTATGTATGTATGTATGTTTATTCTTTATTGTACACCACAAAAACACAAAAGAAACAGATGTCATATGTCAATATGTCATAATAAGATTATAAAAAGAGTGCAAATTCGGTTTAATTACCAAAGCAATCTCTTACAGACAACCTTTGGGAAGAGAAGATTGTCTAAACGAGCTTGGGATAGTGTAATACTAAGTGTATTTGTTTTTAAAATATCGTGTTTAAATGAGAAAATAAGAAAAATTAAATTCCAAGGGATGTAGATAAAATTAGACTCCTAGACAGTATGTACTATGACAATATCAATAATTCAACCGTAGCACGCACTGTTGGTCGCACCGAAAGATCAGGCATAATACTAATAGGGCTTTGTGTTGGATGGGTGTGGCGCGATCTTTATCGTCCATTCGACCGTTCAATCATGCCTCTTTCATACCTACCTTATGTTGCTTCTCACGATGAATGCTATATAAGCGAATAACTAACTCAATTTTTTTACGATGAATGCTATATAACATGCTAACTAACTATTTTTTTCTATTTTTTTTATTCCACTACAAGTAGCCCTTGACTGCGATCTCACCTGATGGAAAGTGATGATGCAGTCTAAGATGGTAGCAGGCTAACCTGTCTGGGGTACGGCAGTTATATTAAACCAATACACGTCATCGTACCGGAACGCTAAATTGATTGGCGGTACGTCTTGGCCGGAAGGAATGTAACTAGCCACGGCTGAAGGCTTCCACCAGACCAGACCAGATAAAATTCAGAAATTACAAAATCCCAAATTGACCCTGCCGGGAATCACAGCCGGGACCTCTCGCGATAGGACTACAGTGCTCACCACTGCGGTGGGGAGGATGGAGGGAACTAGGTGACCTTGACTGGCTTCGCTCGGGTGAAATTTCTGAAAATCCTTCCTTGGAGTTCAAACACACTAGGATACACTATGCTGAGAACTACGCAGCGTTCCTTGTTCAGTCTTTACTCAGAGTTAAGATGACGCTCCTTAAGCAAGAATCAGTTGAAGATTGCTCGCGTAATTCTTATGAGCTCACCAAACCTGCGAACAAATAGTTTTTCCAAAGTTTCCCTAACAAAGTTAAGACTATTTTAGAAAACCTTATTACCATTAATTTCAAAATATATACCAGTCCTGCACCAGTGCCTAAAAATGTAACTTAATAAATTTTAAATAATATATCCTACCATATGGATGCTATAATATAATAATTTAAAACTAAATTTCATTATTTTCGAAAAAAAAACTCTTTAAATCACTACTTATTTGAAAAAATGATAATTTAAAGAGTACAAAAATTCTGTCTGAAAATACCATATTACATCAACTCCCATGTCTTTGTACATAGGGTGTTTATGCTGAGTCACATTTATGGTCAATATGTATACTATATCTATGGTCACTTGATCTGTGACAGTTCCGTGTTCGAAAAAAAAAAAAAATCTGATTTTTTTGACATCTTGTTTGACTGCTTCTCTTTGAGTAAAAAAAACCTAAAAATTATTGTAAAAACTACTCAATTCTTGTAATCAATATTAAAAAGAGTGCATTAAAAGTGTTCGTGTGATAATCTGCTTATTCATTCACAATCACAACCTTACCAGGGGAGTACATTTTGTTCCTGTTCGAACCGGATGGCGGCCATGGATGGCGGGTGGCAAGTATCCAGGCAAGGCGTGAGTACTCTGCAGGCGTGAGTGTTCTGCTGGGTATCTTATCGTAAAGTGCAGTGTATTGTGAGGATTTCAGTGCAGGTTAACGAGGTCAGTGAACGTTACGGCAGTTTTGTACCCATACAAGGTTTGAACTTTGAGGTTAAGACATAACCATGGAGTCATACATCAAATTGCAAAATGACATTTTTAACAACATTTCAAGAGGTCTCATTAATTTAAAAAAGTCTTCAAAAAGTAGAATAACAGAGAGCTACATTGAGGCTCGTTTGGAAAACTTGGAAAAGTTATGGAACATGTTTAATGAGTATCATGCAAAAATTGTAACGTTAGCAAAGGATGATGAAACTTATGACTATTTTACTGATGGTTTCTATGAAAAGACTGAAGAAACTTACTTAGATTATAAGACAGAACTGTCATCTTATTTAAAGAAATTAATTAATGTACCTCAAAATTCTAACTCAAACCCCGGCTCGGATTCTGGTGCTAAGTTTGAATCAAGTAATATCAAACTGCCTAAAATAACTTTACCTACTTTCTCTGGCTCGTATAACGAATGGGTGAGCTTCAGAGATTTATTTTTATCACTTATTCATAATAATAGTAGTTTGGATGATGTTCAAAAATTACATTATTTAAAAAGTCATTTAACAGGCGAAGCAGAGCAGTTGTTGCGGCATGTGCCAATCACTGCTCAAAACTACCAAGTTTGCTGGTCTCAATTAGAAAAGCGTTTTAATAACAAGCGGTACCTCTCAAATTGTATATTGAAGCGCTTTATGAGCCAAAGAAACATAACTTCAGAATCATCATCAGCAATTAAAGAGCTATTAGATACTAGCAATGAATGTTTGAATGCTCTTAATAATTTAGGCATTGACACTCAATCATGGGACATTATGGTTATTCACATTCTATGCTTAAAACTTGATAGTGAGACCAGGAAACTATGGGAAGTTAAATTAAGTGAATTAAATGATGAGTTACCAACTTTATCCAAATTTAATGAGTTTTTAGAAAGCAGGTTTAGATCCTTAGAGTTTTTACTAAACAAACCAAATCAGAATTATAAATTTAAGCCGCAGGTTAAGGCACTTCACATAACAAACCCAGTATCTTGTATATTTTGTAAAGAAAATCATAAGCTGAGCAATTGTAAGAAATTTTGTAAGGAAGATGTAGATGAACGCCGTAATTTTGTGCAAACTAATCGTTTATGTTTCAATTGCATGGCCCCATTTCATTCTGCATCTTCTTGCCGCCAGTCAACTAAGTGTCAAGTAGCAAGGTGTCATAAGCGCCATCACTCTCTTTTACATCCTAGGGGCACAGAGCCAGGGGAGGGGGTTCATCAACCCTCACAAGCACTAGGACAGAGTAGTAACATTGTGCATCAACCCGCACAAGCGTTAGGGCAAGGTAGTATCATAGAGCCTAAACAAGGCCGTGCAAATGAAACCGGGACACACAATATTGTAACATGTTTCTCTAATATTAGCAGTCAAGTATTGTTAGCAACAGCCTTGGTAAAGGCAGAGGTGAGAAACGGTTACAGTATAACTGTAAGGGCATTGTTGGACCAAGGGTCACAGGCATCTTTTATCACAGAGGCCGCAGTCCAGCTTATTGGTTTAAAGAAAATATATACAAACAGTAATGTGTTTGGATTAGGAGATGATCACCATAGGTCAGTTGTGTCTAAGGCTGTTGTATCATTAAAATTGCAATCACTCCGGGATCCATCGTTTAGCATTACTATAAAGGCACATGTTTTAAAAAGGCTTACTTCTTTCCTTCCTGAGACAAAGGTGGAGAGTCAAGCATGGAAAGAATTAGAAAAAATTGAATTAGCAGATCCTTTATTCCATACACCTAATAAGATTGATATACTGTTAGGTGCGGATGTCTATGGACAAATTTTACTCGATGGAATTTTGAAGGGTCCGGCAGGTTATCCAGTTGCCCAAAATACAAAATTAGGATGGATAATATCTGGCCAGGTGGAAAACAATGTAGACAATTCACTGAAGTGTTGTACTTCAATAATCAGCTTGCACGTTCACTCTGAAATCAATGAAAATGAATTGTTAAGAAAATTTTGGGAATTAGAAGCGGAACCAAAGGAAAGGAAAATTTTTCTGACTGAGGAAGAACAAAAATGTGAAGAAATCTTTTCTAAAACTACAAAAAGAGATGAATCTGGCAGGTATATAGTTAAGTTACCTTTCAAATCTGTAGATCCACTTTGTAAATATGGTAACTCTAAGTCAATCGCCTTACGTAGATTCCTTATGTTAGAGAAACGTCTAGGGAAAGATAAACGATTACAGAAGGAGTATGGCAAGGTAATACAGGAGTACTTGGATTTAGGGCACATGGAGATTGTACCTGATGCTGAGGAAGATAAGCCAGGAGCAGTGTACCTTCCTCACCATGCAGTTGTGAAGGAAGAAAAGGATACGACAAAGGTCAGAGTAGTTTACGACGCCTCGTGTGCTGGGATTAATGGTGCATCCTTGAACACTGATCTAATGATAGGGCCAACTTTACAATCTGATTTGCGTACTCTGTTAATGCGTTGGAGACTTTATCCAATCTGTCTAGTTGCAGACATCGAAAAGATGTATAGACAGGTCAAGGTATCCAAGGAAGATGTGGATTTCCAGCGGATATTGTGGCGAGACCCAATGAACCCGGAATCTGAAATAAAAAGTTATCGTTTATTGACTGTCACATTTGGAACAGCAGCGGCACCCTACCTGGCAGTCAAGGTCTTGCAGCAAACAGCGTTGGATGAAGGCAAAGATTCTCCAGCAGCTGCTGAAAAAATAAAAAATGAATTTTATATGGATGACCTACTCTCAGGCTGTCAAAGCGTAGATGAAGGTAAAAAACTGCATAAAGAAATGAATGAAATTTTGAAAAAGGGAGGTTTCTTATTGAGGAAATGGTCAAGTAATAGTGAAGAGCTATTAAAAGAAATACAGGAAGAGGGAAAGGCCAGTGAAGGTAACTTACAAATCAAAACAGATAAAATATTAAAAATCTTAGGACTTACCTGGAACCGGAACAGCGATGAATTTGAATATGTGGTCAACTTACCGCAGCTGAAGTACCCTGTAACAAAAAGAAATGTAATATCAGATATTGCTAGATTATTTGATCCCTTAGGTTGGATAGCACCCATGATAATTAAGGCAAAGATATTTATACAGCAATTATGGATTTCTGGAATCGATTGGGATGATGAATTGCCACCCAATCTTCTTAATCTTTGGATTAGCTTCCGGGATGAACTCAACCAGCTTGTGAGGTTTCGACTTCCAAGATGGTTGAACACAACAACAGAGGATAAATTGGAACTTCACGGATTTTGTGATGCTTCCAATGATGCATATGCTGCAGTTGTATACTTACGGGCTTCTGATAAATTTGGAAAGGTTCATGTCAATCTCGTGTCATCCAAAACCAAGGTTGCGCCAATTAAGCAAGTTACCATTCCGCGACTGGAATTGTGTGGAGCAGTTTTGCTTAGTAAGCTACTGCAAGAAGTTTCTAGCACATTAAGTATTAAAAGGGAGAATATTTTTGCATGGACTGATTCGTCTGTTGTTTTGGCTTGGTTGTCTAGCCATCCGAGTCGATGGAAACCATTCGTAGCAAACAGAGTTTCAGAAATTCTATCAGTATTAGATTCCAGTCAATGGTCGCATGTACAGTCCAAGGATAACCCAGCTGACTGTGCTTCGCGCGGCGCAAATCCGGAGCAGATTAATATGCAGTTGTGGACAAATGGCCCTAACTGGTTAAGGGATGAAGAAGTTTGTAACTTTAAAGAAAAAAATCTATACAATACAAATCTGGAAGAAAAAAAGGTAAATAGAATTAATACTTTCAATACCTTATCGCAGGATGCAAAGGATGATAGTTTGTTTTCAAAATATTCCTCACTAACTAAACTAATCCGAATTATCGCTTATTGTAGAAGGTTTTTACGTTTAAGAAATAAAAATAAAGAGGATAAACCTAAACCTACAAAATGGCTAGCAAATAAAGAATTAGAAGAAGCTCGAAATGTGTGCATTAAGCATTATCAAAATTTACATTTTTTTGAAGAAATAAAAAATTTAAAGGATACAGGGAAGGTTAATAAAAAAAGTGCACTCACCTTATTTAATCCATTTCTTGACAGTGCTGGTATTGTCAGAGTGGGTGGTCGTCTTGAGAGGTCATCTTTGACTGAAGGTATGAAACACCCGGTGATCATACCGCGAAGATCTCATATTACAAATCTTCTCATCGCGGATGCTCATAGCAAAACTCTTCATGGAGGACCTCAACTGATGTTGAACTATTTAAGATCACAATATTGGGTTCTTGATGCAAAAAATCAAGTGAAGTGGTTTGTCAGGAAGTGTGCGGTGTGTTTGCGGTACTCATCCAAGGGGAGTCAACAGCTTATGGGACAGTTGCCTCCAGCAAGATCGAACTTCAGTCGACCATTTCTACACAGTGGCGTTGATTATGCTGGTCCCATTAGCATCCGAACCACAAAAGGAAGAGGACATCATGCTTATAAAGGCTATGTGTGCTTGTTTGTGTGTATGTCAACTCGAGCAATCCACCTGGAAGCCGTGAGTGATTTAACTGCCCAAGGATTTTTGGCTGGATTTAAAAGATTTGTGTCCAGGCGTGGGCACTGTGCCCACTTGTGGAGTGACAATGCCACTAATTTTGTTGGATCTTCGCGCGAACTGAAAAGATTATTCAATTCAGAAAAATCAAGTATAACAGCTGAAGTGGCTGACTGGTTGGCCTCCAACAACACAGAGTGGCACTTCATTCCGCCACACGCCCCAAATTTCGGTGGGTTGTGGGAGGCTGGAATCCGCTCCACAAAATTCCACCTCAAAAGAGTGATTGGATCTTCAACCCTGACCTTTGAGGAGATCACAACAGTGTTGGCTCAAATTGAAGCCTGTCTTAATTCGAGACCGATATCTCAGTTAAGTCAACACCCTGGTGACCCTTGTCCCTTGACTCCTGGTCATTTTCTGGTTGGTGAACCACTAGTATTGATTCCAGAGTTAAATTATGAAACATCTAATATTAGTAATTTGAATCGCTGGCAACTGACACAAAAAATGACACAGGAGTTTTGGCGTCGCTGGTCCAATGAGTATTTAACTCGTTTCTTACATAGGTACAAATGGGCATATCAAAACCCCGAGCCCAAACTCGGTGACCTGGTGCTTGTGAGAGAGGATGACCTACCTCCAGCAAAATGGCTTTATGGAATAATTGTACAAAAACACCCCGGCTTAGACAATATAACTCGAGTGGTGAGCATAAAATGTAAGGGCAGTATTTTTAAGAGACCTGTATCTAAACTGTGCATTTTACCAGTCACCGATTAAATTTAGTTGTAGTTTGTAGTGTAATTCAACTCAACGTCTATCCAACGTTGAGTTCTAAATTGTCGTTACATACCTATTATGTATTTGTTTTTTTTTTTTTTTTCATTTTTGATTCAAGTAGTAATTGCATTATATACAGTCCATAGTCAACCTTTGTTAATTTAAATTAGTTGATGTAAATTATTGTCTTTCAATTTATATATTTAGTAAAGGCTAAGATCTGTAACAGAGAAGATATGTGTGTTTGGTTTAGATATTAATAGTATTTAATAAACTGTAACTTTGTTATGAACAAATTATGTTCATTTGCCATAATTTGTTCATGGAGGCCGGTATGTTTATGCTGAGTCACATTTATGGTCAATATGTATACTATATCTATGGTCACTTGATCTGTGACAGTTCCGTGTTCGAAAAAAAAAAAAAATCTGATTTTTTTGACATCTTGTTTGACTGCTTCTCTTTGAGTAAAAAAAACCTAAAAATTATTGTAAAAACTACTCAATTCTTGTAATCAATATTAAAAAGAGTGCATTAAAAGTGTTCGTGTGATAATCTGCTTATTCATTCACAATCACAACCTTACCAGGGGAGTACATAGGGTTTGGTTTTTAATAAGAAAATTCCACAATCCATTTTAGAACTTCCTTTATACAAGTTTAAGAAATCCATTAAAAGTATGCCCGTGAAAAAAAGCTTATTATACTGTAGAAGATTATGTAAACGATAAAAGAGCGTGGATTTATCTCGCACTAGTAATGCTTGGGACTTCGGTTACTTATGTTTCTACACTTTAATTATTATGATTGTAATTTTTTTTTTTCAAAAGAGTATTTGTCGAGTTTCTTGTTAAAGTCCTCGGTAGAAATGTCATACCAACCCGCCGGTAGTAGATTTTCTAAACGATTCAAAAGCACTTGTAAAAGTTTATTTGAATAAAAATATGTACTTAATTTGAATTGAAATGAAATTAATTACCCAATCAAGTCACTATATATCACATTTATAAGATTTGTAATTTTACTGAGAATAATCGAGATCCCTACCACCAAACCTCCAATGTTATAATATACTAAGGTGAAGGTGCAGAATAAAATATGTCTATTGAGGTAAAGAAATATTGCTATTAAGGAGTAATAATGTTATACTTGTAGCATTCCATAAGCGTTTCGGGTACAGGACTTTATGGTCATGTATCACGACATACGGCAGTAAAAGATGTTAGTGATATAAATTCTACTCAATTCTAGTCAAAAATGATTTGCATATCGCCGAAGTTGTCGCGTTAAGTTGGATGTTGCGTGCAAACGACCTATCATCGCTAGCCATATGAAAGTGTTATTGATGACATGTTGGGGCATATTTACATCTAAAGTGTTAATATTTTTAAAAGCATGATAGTATCTTTATGAAACTTTTTAGTGTAGCAGTGTAGAGAGACGCGTGGCTTGGTAGTAAATATTAGAAGTACATGGTTCGACAGCTCATATCAGTCAGTCAGTCAGTTAATCGATGATAGCCTAGTGGTATAAATGTCGGCCTCCTTTTCCGGTGGAATGGGGTTACATCCCCGGGCACCTCAGGGTTAATGAATTTAAGTGAGTTTTAAGTAAGTAATTAATCACTTGTTGTGATGGTGAAGGAAAACATTGTGAGGAAGCATACCTGAGAGTCCTCCATAATATTCTACGTAATACCTGTGAGAGATTAACAGTGTAAGTAGCCACCAGGAACTCGTGAAGTTTTGATTTTTGCAGATTGGATAAGATTACATTTTTTAAATAAGGAACGTTGTTCTAAATTATTTTCATATGATTTTCAAAAATTCAATAAATTATACAATCTTTTTAGCTTCCCATAAAAATAAAAGAATACAATAGAACTTAATGCTAGCTAGCCTAACCTAATTACTATATAAATCATGCCCGCGTGGAATGGTGGCAAGAATGCTGGCTGCATTTCCGCGCTGGATAGCCAGGCTGATCCTTTGCGCAAAAAATGAGCCAGCCCTTCTGTTACCAGATGAGGCAATTAACCGCGGTGAAATATCTCGTAAAAAGTTTTTGGCACTAAGACTCCATGGCCCCTGGGTCCCATCGCAAATTAGACGTCACCTGCTGACCAGTCAAAAATTATTTTTAAAAGCTCAGTAGACCAACAATAACGTCTCTATATTTATTCGCATTAACCATTTATTGAAGCCATTAAATTATAATTACCAGCCATATCAATAAGAGCAAACGCTATAATTCAAACCACATGTGCTTATAACGTAATTAATGCACACGCAGAGTACATCATGGAGTTGACTTTCATTCCTCCCCTATAGGGCTTAATGAGTGTTCCGTCCACGTCTCGGTTGCAAATATGATTTTTTCGGGTTCCTCAGTGGAACTTGATACCATTGACCATTTTATATGTCTGTTTCATCATGTTATTGTTTGTCTATGTATACGATACAACCAGCAGTTTCTGTGTGAAGTAGTGTTTTTTAATATTGTGTTAAATACACCTTTGAAGTTTTCTGTAAGTAAATGTAATAAGGAGGGTTCCTTTGTCATTATATTCCAATTTAGAATTTTTTTTTACCTAATTAGTAATTTGGTTCTAAAGCATCTCCTTTATAATGATCATTACCAGGGTTGGATCTCTTTGACTATTTTGTAGTAGAATGTAGTAATAATACAGTTCTTATTTTGTAATTGATGGTGTGATTTGGAATGAAAATTCATTTTGAGTAGACACATACCTAAATCTGTCCTTATGGAAGTTTTGTAGTTCAAGCTCGTTTCGGGTAAAATTTCAGGAAAATAACGTGTCGAGTGCCCAAATTCATATATTTTAAGTGATTCTTTTGAAAGCTAGTTGGCCAGTTTTCGGTACCTTTGGTTTAAAACTTTCTGGTTTATAGTGAAGATGCCTTGTTTTAATGACCTACGGAACTCTGTCTGCGTTACCCATCTCACTCTTGAGTTGTTTTTTTTTTCGAGTAATTAGAACGTTTGCGTACGATTTATACGGCACAGCCGTGAGCCGGCCCTTGTTAATTTGTAAAGGACGCGGTACCGTGCGGAGTTTATTTTTAATGCTCTTATGAAAGGTGCCGCTTTCTCGTTTTTCACTTTCAATTATGTTCGAGTTTAACTGTAACTTCGTTTGTGGTGAAACGGCTTTTAATATTCTGCGTGTGTGTACATGATTTTGAATTTAAATCACAGTATTACGAAGGCTCGTTTTAAATTAACTGAACTTTGAGGATTTTTTGCTCTTTTAATGATGACAATGATGTCTGGTGGAAAGCAATAATGAGGTCTAGGTTGGGAGTTGAAAAGCTCTTGCCTAGAACAAGATCTCTTTGAGCGTGTTTCAATCAAAAAGTTATCATTTAAAAACGAAATAATAAGTAAACTTAGTGTTATTCAAACTTAAGCAGCCTGTATACAAGAAAGTTTGATTTGTACGCGCAGAATTAGTCTCGTTTACTTTTATTTTAAAACTACCTACAATTATATGTAAAAAAATAGTAAGTAAGTGATTCTTTTTAAATTACTACTAACTACCATTTACCACCTGCATATTTAGATAATAAGCATGGAGGAATGTGCAGTGCTCAGATGAGCTGTCAAGCGCTTACGAGCACGAAGAAACCAAATAATATATTGTAAATTTTATTTGTGAAATTAAATAAATAAATAAAAACTTATTAACATCACACCTTACTGCGAAATAATTTAAAGAAAATCCTAAAGCTAATCGCACATTACGCACGAGTCGATGATGGCCGCAAACATAACAAAAGTCACGCGTAGAAAAATGCGACCACGGCACTTAAATCAACTTAAGTCGATAAGAAAGCACAATTTATGGAAAGGCATAAAATATTATTACGTTAGGTAGGTACATCAATATTTTTCACATATTAATTAAACCCTAAATGATTTTGCCTTAGCTGTCTTGAATATGCTAGAGATAACTAGTTTTGTATCTACAGAATATTCAAAGTACGTAGGTATTAATCTCACTGAAACTTGAATATATCTAAGGCTCCTTACGCTCTATCATTGACCGGAAAATAATAGCCCCTTCAATATTATAAATTATATTAACAAGCATGAATAAAATAATGCACGTCTACACTTTAAGATTACACGTCGCTAAATTATCGCAATTCCTGTATCAGCATCAAACTCCCACACGATTGATTCGAAACGCGGCCCACGCGGCGTTATAAATCAACTATAAACATTATAAACACAGTGACAATCACTAACGAACACAATACTACAGTGTAAGTAAATATTCATACAGTGGTACGACGCCTATACAAATTACAGACCCGATAACCATGGCAGTTGTAGCGTCTAGAGGTACGGTACTCTCATCTATGGTAGAGAGAGGTAGGCATACAGATTTAACATTGGAGTGATAGAATATGGTTTTGAAAATTTTGCCAAGTTCCTCCATCACGTCTCTGTCATCCGGCAGCGTTGTTCTGTCTGAACGACTCCGTAGAACGACTGGTAGAAAAAAATAGTACCTAGGTATCTTCTTAGGCTGTGACAATATTATAAATGTATCTAGTGTAGCCTCTTAGTACCCATATATTTACCTACCAGATAACTTTATCATCTTTTATTTTCCCTTTTTCAACGATTCTTCTGCATAGCACTTCTTCTTAATCGCCTACACTCTGCATTGTCCATTTCGTCTGCACCTCGAAGATTGTTGCCCTGTGCATCCACTTGTGTCTTGTGCACTTTCAATACAACCTTTCTTCGGCCGGCCTTAGAACCAAACTGATTGGCTGAGGACTTAGCAACGGCGACGGGATGTTTTCCCTGTTAAAAGTATAAGTAGTTATAGTTAGTATCCGTGGGATACGAAAAGGATTCAGAAAAATAAGGCCTGTATCTCTGATATTATTTACTGTTATTATGATTGAAGGGACGGGCATATTTTTTATTATTATGTTGTGGGTTGAGAACTTCGCGTGACGTATTTATGGGGAAGGCTCTATTGTAAGTGTAATTTCACATTAAAATCATTAACCGTGTCTGTACACAAGAAGTTGAAAGATAAGTTATGTGTGTCATCTAATGGAAGTATATAGTTAGAGTAAGCAACGTTTGAGTACTCGCAAAAAATGGTCGGTGCGTATACGACAACGATACGTTTTTTTATTGTTTCCGATTCGTTGTCTCTAGTATACCTAGCGAGTTTCGCTCGAATATTGTGTTACGTGAAAAACTCAAAGCGATAAAAAAAGTTGGAATTGGAGGGGTCCGCAAAGAGAGCCGCGCCCGCAGAGGCCGCAGGCGATCGTTCACGACACGCAACGCATTTTGTGTTGAATGGTGACGGTTTCAATTTAAGGCTGGCTGCAAACTTATGGAAATATTTTCGTAGGTAATTCAGAGATTTGGATAAAATTGCTTACCTGGGTTTAAACTGGAATAATGTACTCAACGCGTGGCTAAATCTAATCGCGTTGTTAATTCACAATTTGAGATATTTCTCTGAAAATCAGCGCTGATCAGCATATACACCATATCAGCATTACGCTGAGTTTGATACCGTTTTTGGGATTTTCTACTACACGGATTATTAGTCTATAAGTTTTATTATTTTTGTAATTTGTTTTGTTTTTTTCTGTGTTGTGTGAAATCCTAAATAAAGACTGACTTATTTATTTATTTATTTATTTAAAATATCCATATTAAAAAAAGCAAGATAACCTTATAGCTCTCACCTATCGAATACCGTGTTATGGCGTTCATTTTGCTTGACAAAACCGCATTGTGGTAATTAAAAAAAATAGTAGGTAGGTACGTCAGTGTATCGTGATGTGACCCTGATTATAATCGTAAGCTTAACTGTGAGATTATTTAAGTAGATGCCGCACCAGGTGGACGGATGATCATATCACGGAGTCGCTGGATCCAGGCGATGCAATACCACGACCAGATAAAGTCCCTATAAGAGACTCGTGTCCGGCAATGGACGTCTATTGGTTGACGACGGCTAAACAATATCTAGCTGGCTGGCAGAAACTAATGTCACAAATGATGTAATTTCGGTTTACTATGTATTCGCTTTCAATTTAGAATGATACGCTTTCACGAATCTATTTTCCGAACCGGTGGTAGAGTCTTAACGTTTCATAAGTGACACAAGCTGTCCTATGTGAAATAAATAAATCATTTATCATTTTATCATTTACGCGGGACTTATTTAAATTAGGGTGACTGTAAAACCCTTAAATTCGCTTATGGAATCGAAATCACTTTTAAATAAAAAATCTTTTGAATTTGACTAGTCCGTGCGACCATCTTTACCGATAAGTTTGAAACTACCCTTATTTGACGCTGGTTTTCGTCCTTTGTGTCTCGTGTTCACGTGTTCTTTCGCTTGGAATAACGTGACGAGATAAATATACAAACTGAGTTCTGTTTTGATTCGATATTCCAAATGGTATTTTTTCTAACGCCTTTTCGGATATGCGAATTTTTGTGATATTTTTCATTCAAATTCTGTGTGCCGAATTGGGTAATCTGGGATGCAAAACTCCTGTTGGAGTGATTTGTTCCTTTTAAAGAAATTATTTCACGACATTTAAGTTTTGGTGAACTACTTACTAATGCACTCAAAGCTTAGTAGATTTAATTTTTCAGATCATTTTAATTAAAAGTTACCTGAAAATAAACCTAAAACATAAATACGGACTAACGAATAGCAATGCAATTTAATTATAATCCTATATAGTTTTCCGGCAAAATTTGCATATTTATTGGAAACGGTATTAAGTACGTGTTGACATGAAAAATCTGGCGAAACGCAACAGAATTTTTAGCGGAAACAAATAAATATTACAATAATTTACTATGCACCCTTTTTAATTTCCTATTTTTTACGATTTCCAAATCAAAACAATAAAATACAGGATGAGGCTTAAGTTACAGTCCGAGGGGTGAATTCTTAAACCTATTATTCCGAAATTGCAAATATGAAAAAATATAATTTCTTAAAAACAACTCAAATGGCTTTTGCGTAGAGTAGAAAATCCAATGGAGTTAACGTCAGTCTTCTACAGTTCGCGTTAGCTATGATTTGACGCTTTTTGGCACGGAAACACTCTTCTGCACGGAAAATTATAGCCTATTGACTTTGAATAGGACCTGAAGTTCCCGGATAGATTGTAAGTTGATCCTCCGTTAAAAGTTAATGGTTATTTCGGCTTGCATTTGGGTGGGTGGAGTGTGTCGATAATTTGACGTTTAATGAAGCGAGTCTGAAAGCCCGAAGCGCGGAAGATGGTAGAAAAATGCTAGCGAATGCAAATTCTCTTCGTAATTGTGCGTTCTATTGTTTCGTTTATGAGGCGAATGGAAACAATTTCCACAATTTCTACCAGTTTCATTTGTGTGAATGCAGAAAATGAAGCCCGCGACGGCCGTCTATTTTATTTTCCCGTTCGAGACAAAAGCGAAGCAAAGCTAGGCTCGGGAAAATTGTTTTATTAGAGCTCCTGATTATGATGTGTATTTATTTTTTGAGCATTATATTTCTGAGGGTATTGTTATATTATATATACGGTATATTATATTCAGTTCTTCCAAGGCGGTGGGTAGAGGGTGGATGAGGAAGGCGAGGAAAGAGTATTAAAAGACGACCTCCCTGGTACACTGGTGAGCCTTGTGGTTTTATAAGTTCGATATCCCGATTTGATCCCCGGGAGGATGAATTTGTGAATGAACAATTTCTGAATTTTCGTGTTCAGCCGTGGCTAGTTACCGGCGCAAACACGTGCCGTCAAGCGATTAAGCATTCATTCATTCATTATGACTATATTCTTTCAGCTGGCGTGGCCTACTCGATTTGACAAACAAACGAAGTTCGTCTCAGTGGAATCTAGTGGGCCACGGCCTATATAGCCACTTCTTTCAGCTAGCGTGGCCTACTCGATTTGACAAACAAATGAAGTTCGTCTCAGTGCGAATCTAGTGGGCCACGGCTTCGGTTTTCGAAAATCGAGTTGGCCGCGCCCGCTGAGAACATATTAAGATGTCGTGTACGTTGTAGACACCGATTAAAGGTATAGGTTTAAAATATAACAGCCTTACCCCAGACATTTTATCCCTCTACCTCCATAGATTGGACCTCTCACACCAGGAGAGATCGCAGTTAAGGGCTAACTTATAGTGGAGTAAAAAAAGTATAGAGGCTCACTCACGAAAAAGCCTATGCCCAGCAGTGGACGCGTACAGTATGCTGATGGTTTAATATTGTTCGGAGATGATAGCAAACACGTTGAAAATTGTAATAATATAAAGACGTAGGACAAATAGGACGTATGAGTTTCTTTTAACAGTGAAGACTTCGAGCATTTTAAGGCTATATTAAAATGAATTTTCCTGTATAGATTTTTTAACGAAAAATACAAAATGAATATGAGTTATTTAATAATAAAGTTTGCCTAATTTCAACAAAAAAAAACTAAAGCTTTTAGATAAATTGTTGCCGATGTGAAATATTCAAATAATTTCAGTCGATCGTCTAGTTTAATATGAAATATCATGCCGACATAGAAATTCCTATCGCAGACAACCGATATAAAGGCCAACCTAAGAAATACGTGAACAAATTACATCAACTAACGCTGGTGCCTCACAATTTAAGTAATGATTTTAGAAATCAGAGTAAAATAACCAAATATCATTGTTAAATCAATCTAAATATTGAAGAAATGTATGGAACATAAGAGTGAATACACGCTGCACACGATTTGGGGTCTTGAGTTGGAGTAAAATGGGGCACCGCTTCTCGTACTCTAAAGTAAATCTTTCTCGGTCGTCTGCAGTAGTTCTTAGAGTGTTGTTGAACCCAAAACTTTTTAATTGTAAAGGATATTAGTTGTTATCTGATAGAGACCAGTGTGAGCATTTGTAATAACATATTTATTTCTTGCGTTTGACAGCTGTAGGCGGTACGATCTAGGCGATAAGCATGAGCAGTTCTTAAGTTGCACTCTCATGGGGTTAAGAAGCTTGATAGGCCACCATTCGCTTTGAAGGTTTTAACGATTAGTGGCAAAGTGCAGGAACCGCAAAAACAAGCACGTGGTCAAAGCTCGCTGTGCATAAAATAACTATGACATAATATTTCTAAAAAATTCTTTTTAAACAACCGACTTCAAACTCCCGCGCTAACTTTACAACAAACAACAAGCACACGCTATACAAAGTACTTATTTTATTGTTGATATTTTAAAAACCGCTCGACCGATTTCGATAAAATTTATATGGGACCACTTGGGAAGTATGCCCTTTCGAATAAAAAAACAATCATCCAAATCGGTCCACCCAGTCAAAAGTTATGAGGTAACAAACATAAAAAATAAATAAAAAATACAGTCGAATTGAGAATCTCCTCCTTTTTTTGAAGTCGGTTGAAAAAATATTGGTTACGCACTATCAAGACTAGTGAGAAGTTACCTTTATACACAAGTTTAATTTTGTTGTAAGGATAAATTGTTCTTTAACGATATAGCAATAAAACACATTTTTACTTATACCTAATTAGAAATCCAATACTCATTGTGCCTACAGTTTTTCTAGCACACCACTTAGCAGAATTTGACGGCACCTTTGAGTTGAATTTTCACCTTGATAAACGCCGGGTAATATCCTTTGAGAACGATACTGAATTATTAGCTGTTTAAGACGTAATTACATAAGCTCGTTTAAGTATTAAATAAGTATTGTTCTAGAACATACAGGGTATAATTGGACCGCTACCGAAAACAAAATAAGGTGACAGTAGATATTGATAAGAATACCGCTAAAAAAAACACGAAAAAAAAGGTTATTGTATTCGATTGTGTTAACCTGTATAGCTCTTTGCATCAGATTCGCTAGCCAGCTTCCATACAAATGGGCTGCATTAATTGAAGTCCTTTCAGTGGATTGACGCCCATACAAATTGCTGACCACAGGCTCATCTACACCTCCATACACCTTTGTACACACCTCCAAGCTGCATAGTTTTGTGCCAGAATGCTGAATTTTGACTGAAAATTCTGTCAGTTTGGAGATACGCTTCCTCATGTTGCCCTGTCACCACTAACCACCTGTGATTGGCAGGAAAGAACATAATATTGTCTCCATAGACTGCTAGAACTCTAACCATAATATTATCTTATACCTACCAACTGCGTCAAATTTATGTCAAGAATAAGGAGTTAATTTAACTGCAATACAGCTTAATCCAAACTTTAGTTATTTCAACAATATGATGATTGCATTCTATTATTTACTACTTAATTAGGCCAAAAAAAGTAATGATAATTTCTCAAAATAAATTATTTAAATTGAAAAGGAGTAAAACAGGTGCATAGCTCAGCGACGATGTTATGCCATGAACTCTCAATCAATAATTTACATTGTTTAGTTTTGTATTAATACACAAAGTCATGCACTCTTGCAACTTCACCACCGACAGCCGATAGGTCATTAGAAAAACTGCATTTCACGTATTTAATAACGTCGTCAATACACAACCCCATACAAGAAATCTATTAACGTCAAAAAGAACGTTTTAGCAATCCATCAAGTTGAACCCTTGTAAATGAAAAACGTTTTTCGTCTTTAGGCGTGTTAACGCTGCAATTTTTCAACAAAACTCTTTAAATGTTACGTATGGATTGATCGATGTGAACGTAACACGATTTGAGGGGCGGGGTGAGTAGAAAATTTTGGTACAGATACCTAAAATTTGGCTGAAATATGGTATCTCAATCAACCGATCTCCCAATCAAACCTCCATCCTACGCTTAGGTTAATCTGTAGGCAATTAGCGGGATGTTTCATAACTTTAACTGCATTACTTTTGCCAAAATATTACCTTGAAAAGAAGACATTTTATCAGATACTGAAGAGTCAGTAGCCTTTCTGTGTGTCTATGTTACGACTAACAAAATATGTACTTTGATGGCAAGCACCTTATACCTAAGTAGGGAATATGGCCTGCAGGGCGACCGCGTAACTTTTGCATTAATCATTGATATATCGCAATCACATCTGATTGGTTAACACTCTTCCACTATTGGACGAAATCCATTGACGCAGCAAGAATACCATAAATTCATCCAATCGGAGGTGATTGCGATATATCAATGATTGATGCATAAGTTACGCGGTCGCCCTGCAGGATCATAATCAAAGAACTTAAAAATTAGCCATTTATAGTTCGTTTCTATATCCGATGCATTTAAAATTAGGTATAAGAAATTAAACACCAAGGTCCTAATTTAAAGGTTGTCAATTAAAATGCAGAACAGTCTAGAATATACAAATACCGAAAATATTAAATTCCCATCTAAAACTGACAGTAACTTGTATAGGCATTTAGTAAAATATTTTTCGTTGTTTATTTGACAATAATTATTGTAAATAGATTGTTTTAATGCAAAACAGTATCTACAAATACCAATACCTACGTATACAAAACCGACAGTAATTTGTACTGAGGTGGATTGCGCAATGCGATAGGAATTCCCAGTCTAGACTCGGACGCTTAATGGGTGCAAATCATTGCGAATTCCATTTCCCGTACTGTAGATGACACTCCTAATAAGTTCGAATTGAGGTGTCAGCAATTTTATGTTCGATTTCATTTAACTCTTCTTTCGAGACCGATCCTGTTTCTAATTTGTTCAAGTCGTATTTTAGAAATTTTCGTTCGTGTTTTATCCATTTTTTTTTTTTAAATGGCGCATTAATTTATTTTATCTATCTATCAGTTCGAGTAACTTTAATTATTTGAATAATTATTGCGTCGATGAAAAGCAAAAAAATTATTATGTATGACGCATAGAAATACTGTAAATTGTGTGCATGAAAATATTATAAGAATATATTGTATCACATGTCTGATTACTGATTAAATAGGAAATACAAAAACCCTAGCGCGTAACCCGTATAGCCCTGCAAAGGCTGCCTTAGCTTTGGCGATACCCCTCAAAACTAAAGATAAAAAAAAGTAGCAGGTTAACTAAGAGGATTATCGAATACCGCAATTTTTTAATCACTTAAGCTGAAGGCGTAGCCTAGATTCTAGATCATTACACTTTACATCACATTATAATAAGTATTAGCAATATATGGTCTACTTGGCAAATCGTACGATAACAAAGCTATTTTTCCAATAAGCCCTTGGTAGGTAGTTGTTTACGCAACTTGTGACTTGTAATTTTTTGCCCGTCAATCCTCATCATGTCTTCAATAATATTTTTGGCCGTCAGATTTTTATACTCGATATAAAGTGATTCCTGCGACCCGCCCAATCAATCGCTGCTTTTAATGGACTGTATTTAGAGAACTAATGGTATTGGCAAAGACTAATTAGTAGTACAGATACGTCAAAATGTTCTGTATTTAAGAATATTATTGAATAAATACGAGTACATATCTATATATATAAAATTCAAAGTCCTGACTGACTGACTGACTTATATATCAACGCACAGCCTAAACCGCTAGGGTTAGAGACTTGAAATTTTGACAGTAGCTTCCTTTTGTAACGTAGGCGCTCACTAAGGAAGGATTTTTTAAAATCCCACCCCTAAGGGGGTGAAATAGGGGTTGAAAGTTTGTATGAAAGTCCGTAATTTATCCATGAAACTTAGTATATGAGTTATCGGTAAAAAATAAAGAAATATGTGTTTCACAGTTTTCGAAAATTCTACCCCCGAAAGGGTGAAATAGGGGATGAAAGTTTATATGAAAGTCCTTCATTTCTCAAGTTGTATCAACGAAACTCGGTATTTTGGCTTTACGTAATAAACAAAGAAGTACGTGTGACACAGTTTTTCAAAATTCTATCCCTAAAAGGGTAAAATAGTTGAAAGTTTGTATGAAAGTCATTCATTTCTCAAGTTATAGCCATGAAACTTAGCATTTGGGCTTTCAGTTAGATATGCAGAAGTAAGTGTTTCACCATTTTTGAAAATTCGACCCCCAAAGGGGTGAAATAGGGGATGAATGTCCTTCATTTATCAAGATATTTTTCAAGTTATAACAACGAAACTTGGTATTTTGGCTTTCGGTATAATATAAAGAAGTACATGTGTAACAGTTTTTCAAAATTCCACCCTCAAACGGGTAAAATGGGGGTTGTAAGTTGGTGTAAAAGGCCGGCGTTTTTCAAGTTAAATAGCCGTGAAACTTGATCTTTGGGCTAACGGTTTAAATTATGAAATACATAATTCACAGTTTTTATAAATTCTATCCGTCCTTTAAATATTCCTTCAATCACCCCGCAACAGAGCAACGGATCGACGGGTTTTTTTCATGGGTTATTATCCCGGAAAATTAAGGAATGCCTATGGGAATTAAAAAAGTTATGCCACGCGAACGAAGTCGCGGGCGTCCGCTAGTCTACAATATAATACTTAAGAATTTTAATCAACATTTAAAAAAAAATTATAGGTACTAAAACAGACACCTGCAATGTATAAAAAACTTGTAAATCATGCTGGGCATAAGCTAACTATAGTACATACCTAATATTATTATTTAAATCAAAGCTATAGGAAGAATATAATGTTTTTTTTTTAAATTCATAGCTATGCATAAAAAGTAAATAAACGCTGAGTTAATTGCCAGCTCTTCTTAGAATCTGCTTCTAAACCTTGACGTATCATCAGAGCCGATTAAGTTGGGAAAAAATATGAAATTATGAAGGCATTAGCTTGTATCAAAGCATTTTATCTGAAATCATCTTTGCTCTTTGCCACCGTTATCAAATTAAGCATCGAATAGGTATCAGATAAGCTCAAATTGAATCACCATTTGATTGAAGGCCAGTCACTGAGTCGACACTTAGAGGTACAAATTAATTAGATACATAGCGTCGCACATCTACAAAGCAAGTACCTAAATGAGCTGAGCCCAAATGTACTCGTGCTTACACTTTTTATATGAAACAGGTTTTTAGCTAGCTCAAGACAGTAACTTGAAAAACCTACTAATACCATATTTTTTTACATTAGTTTTATTTTATTGTCTAGTCTGAAGGCTTGATAATCTATACTAATATTAAAAGTGCGAAAGTTTGAATGAATTCTGTCAATTGTCAGCCCTAAGCCTGCATAAAATAAAATACTTAATAAATAAAATACAAATGTTATTTGTTTATTAAATGTGATAATAACAATCTGGATTCTGGATAATACCCATTAATGTAATTCAAATAAGACCCCATAAAAAATTCCAAGTGGCAATCAGACGTAAAAGTTATTCTAATATGCAGTTAAATTCAAAATCAGTTTATTTTTAAGTCATAAAACCCATTTTAGTGGTCTTCTGAATCATCCAACATTATACCAATCTGGATATGATTTGTATAAAAAAGGACCTAGTGCACATTGGCTCAACGTGCTCGGCCAATGCACTCATTAAGCGATGTTAGTTCGGGCTGTATGTATTTAAAATCTAAGAGTTCCATTTATTGGATAAATGGAACCTCTATATTTATATTATAATGGATCATTATAAAGTCTATTGTCTGTCCGTATGTCACGGCCTTATTTCTCACAACCAGTAATTAATTGGTAATTATTTTACTGAATACCAACCGTTTCTAATTGCTTAGCAAATTTTCAATTTCCTTAGTTAAACTACAGCTTTTGAGAGTGTTAAGCGTTTGTTTTCGTAATTTAATTCAAGTATCTTTTCAAGACACGGAGCCCTTGGTACCTGGGCAAGTTTTTTATAAAATTAAACCGCAAGAAAAAAACTACTTACCCATTATACATTTGCTGGCACTCGCCTAACGCATCGGGCCAATGTGTAATGGAGCCATAAGAAAACGCAGCGAGAGACGTTGTAAATCATTGCATGTGACAGTAACGATTGCTGCAGCTGCATAATCCGTCGAAAAATAGTACCCAAGTCACAATGACTCTCGAGTTTTTTAAATATTTATACTGCCAAGGAGGGTCTGTTAATAAAGGTTGCATCGTAAAGCTAAAGTAAATGGTGAATACCAATTATGGTGTTGTATGAAAATAATGTAGTAGCACGCTCAATTGTGAAATTGATGTGCATTTTTCCTTTTCCTTTTTATAAAACATAAAATACTAGATGATGCACGTGACTTCACCCGTGTGGATACAGTTTTTTTTTTAAACGCGGGAACTCTCTAACTTTCCGCGATAAAAACCTATGTCCTTCCCCGCGATACAGCGTAATTCTATACCAAATTTCATCAAAATCGGTAGAAAGAGGGGCCAGTATATAGGCGACATGTGTATATGGATTCGTAACAAGTCGGGCATATTCCGACAAAATACGTGAATTTGAACCGTATTTGTAATGAATATTACTCACGGCAGTTTTCGAACGCTAAAATAAAATAATGCCGTATATGATGCTTATAGTTGTTTCTATTGATTAATAATTATAAGACAGACATTTTTAACCCTTAATTTGACAATGTATGCCCTGACATACATGAAATTTGAAAAAATATTTTGTTTAAAAAATTGCAAAAATAACGCGGTTTAATAATTTTGTCTACTTGCAATACTATTTATTTTTAGAAGAAAATTTAAAACAGATGTCTGACAACACTAGTTTTGAAATTAGTCGACAAAAATGACGACCCGGCGGCTGTCAGCTGTGCTATCCAAGGTAAATAAACTTAAATTGTATTTATTTCGCGGTTTAGGGCATGTATTATTACTAAATTCTATGCATGACATTATGATACTATAATATTGGTAATAATTTTGAATCTTTACTTACATAAAATGGTTCTATTTGGGGTACTAACATTATGTATGCAGTGACATACATTGCCAAGTTCATAAGAAATGACCCTTTATTTCATTTGTATGTCATGGCATACATTGCCAAATTAGGGAGTTTAATTTGCTTATTTGGTGTTTTAGCATTTTTTTTCTTTGTTGGCAGCAAAAGCTTCAAACACGTGGTGGTAGAATTTTAGCGCTAATTCCTATTCAGAATGCACCTTCTGACGATAGTGAACGTTCAGATATTGAAGACGAGATAATATGTATGCGCCCTTCTCTTTCTTTGTCAAGTTCCTCTGCACCCTCTATTGATAGCTCTTTAGAAAGGCTAAACCTATTAGACGATGAACAAGACCCTGCTATCGAAAACGTTTGCCTTACGCCAATTTTCCAAACTGTTTATCCAAGTCCATCTTTAGAACCAAATTGCAATACAGTACCGGTATTATAAGTGACATTATATCATTACCCGCAACACCTGCAACTCCCACAACTCCTGCACCTCTTGCACCCCCTGCACCTGGTTTGGCAACACCACGCATGACGACCAATGCTTCCTCTGCATCAAGTTCCAGGAAACTCCGGTCACAACGTCCCACGGTTTATGTTTCTAAACGAAGGCGAGTTCGAAAATTCACTCTAACTTATCGCTGGAAAAAAGCTGTATTTCGACATATTATGGCAACCACTGAAGAGGAAGCAGATCCTACAGGCGGTGTTCAAATCCTGTTTCCACTGGAGTATTTCTACAAGTTTTTTTCCCCTGACATTTTAGCAGATATTATTGAACAAACAAACGCGTATGCAATTTCTAAAACTGGACGGACTATTGGTTTGACTGAAGACGAATTGCGAGATTTTTTAGCCATACATATAATAATGGGTGTTGTGACCAGAGGCGGCTCGTGAAAGATCATATTGGGAGTTCACTAAAAAAAAAGAAAATGCATACCAATTATTTGTAAATGATCGGCGGTCATTACGTTATGTTGTTCCATTTTAATCGCCTACACTATTTACATAAATCACAGTCTTTTTCACATAAATACACAACACAATATGTACACTATTTAAAACAACAATACAGATTTTCCAGCCACTGTACAATGATCCGACGCACTCGCGAAGAAATCAAAATAAATTTACTTTCGTATTTTGTGTTTTGTTTACATCTTACCGGCATAATACGAATAAAAAAAATACTCGCGAGTTTTAACTCTTTCTTCGTGACAACAGGCCATGTCATTTAGTCGGGTAATATCGCGCATGCGTACTTCGTGTCAGGAGCGCCGCTCCATATTTACCAAATGTCTCATACAAATCTTTTGTCTCACGCGCCGCTCGCATCGAATGCTCTCTTTTACTCTCATTACATTTCAATAAGAGCGTTGTACTAAACTTTCGTCTATAGGAGCGCTGTTCTAAGCGCTCCACTTTAAGAAAAATACCAAGTATTAAATTTGTGTTGATTGATGAAATAAGTAGTAAAGTAGGTAGGTAGGGACTTATGGATATTCATGATTAAAATGACAATGGGAATAGATTTATATAAAAATATTTATAACGTTTATAACAAAGTTTATTTGATTATTATACTTACCTAGTACCTATGTATTTTTTAAAATTTTGTGGGAGTTCACTGCACCAGCGCTCCTTTGAGCGAGCCGCCTTTGGTTGTGACCATGCCTTCTTACACTGATTATTGGAGTTTGCGATATAGATACAAACTGGTGGCCGATTTGATGCCTCTAAAACGATATCAACAAATCCGTCGTTATTTACATTTCGTTGACAACAACATTCAAGACTCCGACAGATATTATAAAGTTAGGCCGCTAGTAGAAAAAATTAGGGACAATTGTTTAGCACAAGATAATGAAAAAAGATTTCGTTTTTCATTTAAAGTTTTACTTATTTTTTTTAGGTATAATTGTACGAATATTAAATTGTAAGTGTAAAAATCGTGTCTTTTATTTCATACTTAGTTCGTAAAGTTATTGGCAATGTATGTCCCAGCATACAACAAATCAATAAGATGTAATATTGAGAAATTGGCAATGTATGTTGTGGCATACATAAGTTTTCAGGAAAACTAAGCTTTTCAGATTTTTTTTATTATTTTTCTATAATAGTTTTATATGTATCAATTACAATTACAACAAAAAAAAACGGTTTTTAGTGCATTTTATACTTTGCCAAATTAAGGGTTAAAGCTAAACATAAAAACTAAGTCGTTGAACAAATAAACCAAATGGAATCTACTATTCGAAGAAAAGCATCAATACACCGAAATAAAGGTTGTAATCGATAGCCTCAGTAAATACGAGTAAAATGGACTCAAACACACCAGTCCATATGACACATGTAATTTGTTTTGTTTTCCCGAATCTCGCCGTATACATCAATCGAACAAAGACTTACTGATTGAATCGTAACACAATACTTGAGGAAGTGGGGCTTGAGCATTTTCCCGAATAGTATTTTTATGCTACTCGTACCTTTCCTCCTATCCCTTATTCCGGAAACACTGGAGCCTATTATGTGAACAAATTACTTTACCCTAAATTAAGATAGATATAAAATGTGTCTTGTTTATACTTAAGTTAGTAAAACTGTTAACTGGACAATAATTCTGTACATACCTAATTAATTTTCATAGTGCGTGTTCCTATGAACTTGCGGAATTCGTTTGTATTTAGAGTCAAGCGTCTGAACACATAACGCGATTTTCGCGATCCCTATGCCTCAGTTTCGCGATCACTATGCTGTATTTGTTTCCTAATTTATCAGGTCTTGGTCTCATGTGGTGACTATATATACTAGTATATAGGTATAGACTAGTTACTAGTCTAATTTCCTGTCTCTTAAGGCACCGCTTTTCCTGGAAACTGATTCAATTTCACGTCAAAACCATAGTCCACAACGCATTTTATTATTTAAACAGTGATGCTTACGGCTATTTGTACTTAAAATGAAAATACCACTTTTTATTAATTAAAAAGCCAATTAACCTTCATCAAGCGTTCTGTAAAGATTCAGATATATTAATAAGTTTGACGATAAAACTCACATCGGTAAGAGGCAGCAATTTGCTAAGAACATCCGCCCTTGTCTTGCGAGCTGAACGAATCGCTTAGCGAAAACATTAGCCACGGCTCAAAAGCTTTTCAAAGCAAATTGCACGTGAAATTCGACAGGCAATGCTTTCCCATATTGGTTATCCGCCGTGTTTTAAAGTTAGATTAGCTATCCATAATAATATTATAAATGCGAAAGTGTGTCTGTCTGTCTGTCTGTCTGCTACGCTTTCACGGCCCATCTGTTCAACCGATTTTCATGAAATTTGGTAAAGGGATAGGTTATATCCCGGGGAAGGACATAGGCTACTTTTTATCCCGGAAAATTCAAGAGTTCCCGCGGGAATCAAAAAATGTATCTGTTCAACCGATTTTAATGAAATTTGGTACAGGGGTAGGTTGTATCCCGGGGAAGGACATAGGCTACTTTTTATCCCGGAAAATTCAAGAGTTCCCGCGGGAATCAAAAAATTTATCTGTTCAACCGATTTTAATGAAATTTGGTACAGGGGTAGGTTGTATCCCGGGGAAGGACATAGGCTACTTTTTATCCCGGAAATTACACGAGTTCCCGCGGGAATCGAAAAAACTTGGTACACGCGGACGAAGTCGCGGGAATCATCTAGTTACAAATAAAGTTAACATGAACGTGAATCAAAAGTTTTAATTTTATTCTGTTTTACGCACTATTTGTCGCAATAAACTGATGTCAAAATATGTGTACAGTGAATTAATGTGTACCTAGGTACACTGTACAGTGTGATTAATGATAAGTCAAACTTTTATTTACTTTCTTTAGTTGCAATACAACCTTCTTTTAATATGTAAGCGTTTTCACACTTTAACATTCCATTAATTATTACTTAGGTACTAAAGTGTTTTGAAATTACCATGTTTTATATAAATATAGTAGTTACCTTTTTTATCTTTTGAAGAAAAAAATTGATTTAATGATAGAACTTTTTAATAGACTATACTTGTAGTATTTTTTTAATCTTAAATGAAGTTCCCGTGGTAGAAACTCACACAGCATCATTTCAAACTACTTACCACTTTATTATAACTTATTCCTATGTTACGTTACGTGATAGGTTCGATAAATATAACTGGCAAATCATTGTGGAAAAGTCTATTATTAAAATCGATCTGTAGGTGTATAATATAAATGTTTGCTTTGACACTCATCTTAAGCACCTATGTACTTTTGTCGTTATTGACCTTTTGCCTATCTCGAGTAGGTAACGTCCACTGAATATCATGCTCTTTTGTATCCGATGTGAATGTAAATAAAAAAAATTTCACTGTCATGATAATTGTGTTTGTTGAATATAAAGGAAGTAATAGAAAATCTTTATGATTTGATTTGATAACTTAGCTTAACTTTTTATATTGGCTTTCTCTTGTTAGGCTAAAGTTCCATACTCCATGTCATATAAATAGCTTTTCCAAATTAAATTAAGAAATCAGATAATATTATGTATAGTAGAAGATAGATAGTATTGTATGACCTTTCTTTGCATAGGACGAATTGGAACTAACACGGTAGAATACGATTTATGGTTTCCAAAAACTTATTGACTATTAGATGATGCCCGCGACTTCGTCCGCATGGATTAAGGTTATTTGATCTCCGCGGGCACTCTTGAATTTTCCGGGATAAAAAGTAGCCTATCCTTCCCATCCTTCCCCGGAATAAAACCTATCCCTGTACCAAATTTCGTCAAAATCGGTTGAACATCGGATGGGCCGTGACAGCGTAGCAGACACACAGACAGACACACTTTCGTATTTATTATAATACTAGCTGATGCCCGCGACTTCGTCCGCGTGGTTTAAGTTTTTTGTTATTCCCGCGGGAACTCCTTAATTTTCCGGGATAACAAGTAGCCTATGTCACTCTCCAGGTCCTCAACTATACCCATGCCAAAAATCACGTCAATCCGTTGCTCCGTTGCGGCGTGATTGAAGGACAAACCAACACACCAACAAACAATGTGACTTTCGCATTTATAATATTAGTAAGTAAGTATGATACATATATACAGTTATAACACGCATCCACACAGCCAAAGTAAATAAAAAATATGTATTTAATTTATATCTTATACCTAAACCTACATAATATTATTATGTACTAGCTGATGCCCGCGACTTCGTCCGCGTGGTTTAAGTTTTTTGTTATTCCCGCGGGAACTCCTTAATTTTCCGGGATAAAAAGTAGCCTATGTCACTCTCCAGGTCCTCAACTATACCCATGCCAAAAATCACGTCAATCCGTTGCTCCGTTGCGGCGTGATTGAAGGATAAACCAACAAACCAACAAACCAACAAACCAACAAACCAACAAACAAAGTGACTTTCGCATTTATAATATTAGTATGATATGAAGTATGATATGAAGTATGATAGATAGTGCTGTGCTAAGTTATAGCTTTTTTTGTTTGAATTACTTTTGCGAAATCAATGAAGCGTGCGTCTGAAGGTTTATTTTGGAAATTTGTACGCGTCATTTAATTTAAATCACATGGTTAACAAAAAGTCGAAAGAGACACAGTGCTTTGTACGTAACAGAAAACAAATTGAGATGTCCTTAGAAATCACACGGCGGAAACGAATTTAATTTATCGACGACTTATTCAACTGCAGACAGCTCCATTGCGTGGGACAATTAGAAGGAAACATACATTACTTTGCTTTTATACACGACTCTATTCAAGGGAGGTAGAGTTACTTTTTCCGTAGCTTATATGCATTATGTTAAATCAGTACTGAAGTGACATAACTTAATAGGAATTTAACAAATAACTAAACAGTTTGTAATTCGAGGAATATCTCCAATGGGTAGTTTGCTTAACAAAAGATGGGCTGCCTCCGTTTGTTCAAGCACTCGTCCGATGTCAACATCTGCCCTTTTTTTTCTTTAGACTTGTCCAGGCAAGTTGAAATAGATATTTGTTCAACTAGCCAGAAAATCAGCAGCCATTGTGTTTTTATGGAGAAGGTGGTAATAAGTTTGTTTGGAATACAATTCAGTTCGGTAGGATTGTGCACATTGCGTATTTTGATTAAACATCTTCACGGTAATGCTATTTGAATAAGCTACTTATACTTGAGACCATAGATATCTAAGGGATTGGTGTAAATCTATATGTCACCATAAGATTGTAAAAACCGTAAGATTGTAATCTAACGCTTTTTTTTTCGATAGATTGTAAACAGTCGAAAGATTGTGAACCGTTCATGTTTTAAGTGTCAATTTTTGAAATTTTTGTCAATTTTTCTTGTCTCTTTCTTGTAGGTTAGGTTAGGGTTCGACATAAATAATCAAGTAATGCGCGGCCTCAGGCCGGGCACTTAGGTTCTATCGGGTTAATAAACCTAACAGATAACAATCTACCGAAAAATAATCCGTTAAATTGTAATCATTCGACAGTTTACAATTTCGCGAGGTAGATTATAATCTAACGGTTTTTACAATCTTACGGTGACATATACATGAGATTATTCAAGAACCAGTTCATTATATCCATACTAATATTATAATGCAAAAGTTTGTATGTCTCTCTGTCTTAACAGCCCATCTTTTCAATCAATTTTTAATTTGGTATACATAGGTTTTGATTGAGTTTGGTATACGTTGATAGGTTACATCCTGGGATAGGACATTTTAAGGAGTTTTCCCGGGAATTAAAAAAAACATAATCCTCGCGGTCATGGGCATCATCTAGTTTGAAATAAATTAATATTTAATTAATTAATTAATTGCAGTTATTTAGGACTCTATTATTACCGGTTATAGTGTGTAGTAATGGAAGCCGTGCTATAATAAAAAATAAATAAAATATCCTGAAAAAGAGATTGAAGTCAACATCCAAATTATTAATTAATTTTAATTAATTAGAGTAATAAGAATGCTACAACATGTTTAACAAGTTTATACTGATTGTGATTACTGAGGTACTACTTCCGATTAATCTGTTCAAAGTTTATGGTACTATAATGATTTGGTTTAGTGATTAATATTCATTGATGCGTAATTAATGAATGTTAGTTTAGTGGAACATTGCAGGTAGACGTAATTAGGTACTAAAATATAATAATATAGTGTAGGCACGTATAATATCAATCGTGCGGTTAGTTAATCTGCATTTCATTTGATAGAAATACAAAATAATTATGTACGGTTTTTTATAAATAAATTAAACTTTAGGCCCTATTGCAAATTACATAAATAATTAATGTGGACTAAATTTGAATCTAATATGTTTAAAATGAATTCACCGGATGCTTATTTATTGCAGCTTATGGTTATAATATTTCTTTTTTTTTTGATGAGATTATGCCCGCGACTTCGTCCGCGTGGATTTATATTTTAAAACCGGCGGGCTCAGCTTTATGATTTTCTGATTAAAAAATTAGCCTATGATACTGTATATATCCATGCATTATACCTAATTGAGGAGGACCTTTATTAAATACCTAATAAGTCAACTAAATTAAAAAAAAAAAAACACTACTGCCATACCATATTGAATCTTTATAAAAAAATATAGCCTACACTTATGAGTGTAAGGATTCTAACGGTGTCGATATCCCATACACCCATTGAAGTACGTTAGTGCATTATACCAATGCATACACCCAAATCTTTTCAAGCATCTGGAAGTTATGTTGGAATAAAGAAGCAATACATGACACATTTTGGGCAGTCGTGCTAATCACTTCGATCCGTTGCTCAGTTGCGGCGTGATGAAAGGACAAACCAGCAAACAAGTAAATAACCCTGAAAAGCTAGAGGCTCGTGCCCTTGGATCGAACCCCGGTCGAGTTGAAGGCTAAAGTCTTAACCACAAGACTATCACCATCT
The DNA here is from genome assembly GCA_963932025.1 of Erebia epiphron. Lineage (NCBI taxonomy): Eukaryota > Metazoa > Arthropoda > Insecta > Lepidoptera > Nymphalidae > Erebia > Erebia epiphron. The sequence continues at coordinate 11,925,032 of OZ009958.1, read as the reverse complement.
CAATTACATAATGTCTGGAACTAAATGGAACTATATTACATAATAGCAATTAAGAGCAATTGCGCTTAGTGCGTACCGCAAACCATAACATGAAATAAACCTCAACTGGAACATAATAGCCATAAATACGGGACGTTGCAATATCTGTCCGTTCGTACGGAGTGCAGACCATTTGCATGCGAGGCAGCGACGAAACGGCCTCCGTAGGAATTTAATAAAAATATCTCAGCTCCGTTGTGTTTATAAAACAAATATACGATGCGAATATGGCCCATGAAAGTGCATGTAAGCTACTTTTATGTATAAGTTTTTGGAAAAAAAAAAATAGGAAGTATATTTCAAAATATGGGGTTTGGGGCTTTGCCGGGCTAGGTGTGATGACATCCGGAGAATCGAAGGCATTCCGGAGGCGAAACCAGCCAAACATTGGCAGCGTTGGTACAATCTGATAGAGGCATCGATATATTATATGTAGATACTAGATGGGTCCTTTCATAGAAAAAAATTTAGCGTCCAACCTTTAGAGCACGCTCCTAGCCCTGTCCTTGTCCCCGTCATAGCGCTGTCCCTCTTTTCAGACTAGATGGCGTTAGTAAAATAGGTCCACATTCTTTGTTTGACAGGGCCCGTCTATGTAAATTGAGGTCGTTGGATAGAGGCTTTTAAGAGTAACCTATGATTTCTTTTTTTGTAGATCTTACAACCGCAGATCGGACTGGAAGGCGTATGGCGCTTATCCGGCAGCCAACCACCATGACTCTGGATTTATGTGGACCGGAATGGGCTGACGGGTTTTATTTTTATGAAATTCTGGAGACCTATGGACAAAGTTAACTTGATCATAGATTTATTATATGATAGATAGATTTACATTACGTATAAAACGAATTCTACCGTATATAAAATATATATTTAAGTTTATTATTAATATTAAATTATTCTTAATACAAAAATTCTTACCTGAAAAAATGCTTAAAATTCCTAGAAAGAAACGCATCTCGACAAAGCATCCCCGAGAGAAAGGGATTCTACGATATATACTTGATTATGATTGCATGATACTGCAGTTTTCAGACGAAGACCTTTCTTGTTAAATGGTGCGAATCTCAGTTTCGCCATTTTCTAAATTGGTTTAGGTCTGGATATACGTCGTACCAGAATGATATATAGCACCACAGGTGACTCAGGTTTTGCTGATTATTTTTTAAAATTTTCATTCAACAGAGCAATTTTGATGAAATATTCAGTTACGAGGTACACGAATCTTGAAGAAAATAGAATGAAATAAAAAACAACTTGATTAAATTTTCAGTTCAATGCTCTCAGAAAATCTAATTGCATTAATTTATTTTCAATATCTGACTCTATCTGAATAGAATCTAGCTGAAAGTACGTGATAAGGTTTTATAAATAGAGTGCGGTTGATAAAGGTTTGCTTTTGATATCATTATATTCTTCAAATATTTACGCCAGACGTATATTTTCTTATTCAAATGTACTGGAATTTCTCAAAGAGTAAATCGGTTTCGTATTTAATATCTTTTTTGTTATCTTTATATTTTTAGTAGCTATTTTAGTATATTTTATTGCCAAAAGAGTATTTTCAAGAAGGTTTTGGGATATTATTATAATATTATGTGCTGAAAGAGTAAATAAAGTTTTAGTGTACAATTATTGTGGAAGAAAATCTAAAAAATTACTGTTCTAGTTTCTAGATCTATCAAAACTGTAAAAGTGTCACTATTACTTTTATCAAAATCGTTTGCATAATAGGCAGGCTCAACTTTAAGTCCTCGAAATCTTATAATTCAAGTTTTTTTTTCTTAAATATATACAGGGAAAAGGTGACTGACTGATCTATCAACGCACAGCTCAAACCACTGAACGGATTGGGCTGAAATTTGGCATAGAAATAGCTATTGTGACCTAGGCATCCGCTAAGAAAAGATTTTTGAAAATTCGATCCCTAAGGAGGTAAATTCGGGCTTTGAAATTTGAACATGAGCGAAGCCGCGTGCAGAAGCTAGTTTGCCATAAAATCCATGTCTTATAGTGAAATATATCCAGGCGCATCGCTAAAATCCATTTTAATAAATCCGTATCGTAGAAGCGCAAATAACCAGTCTTTAGTATGACAAATAAACTAATACACTCTGGCGAGTTCACCCGTGTCTGCATTACCATACAACTTCATTAGGTCGCCGCCTCGTGGACGGAAGCTGAGTGATGACACCAAATGAGAGATATCTCTCGAATTAGCATTCATAAGCCAACGCAGCCGACATAAATAATATCAGACGTTTCTCTTATTACGTATTGCAATGTTACTTGTTGTTATCAAGATGACCAGAATATTTTATTTTACGAGTATTTCCTCTTCTTTTTATCCGACTTCCAAAAAAGGAGGATGTTCTCAATTCGGCGCGTATTTTATCAAAATGTATGTCGGTGCATATCTCCGTAGTCTAAACCGATTTGAAAAACTTTTGATTTTTGGTTTCTTATTGCAGCACATATTACATTGCCAATTTCGTAAATATTGAAAAAAAAATACCAAATTTAAAATTACCTTATTTGGAGATTGGCTTGAAGTTTGAACTTATCAGATCCGATCGAAGGTTTTCAGTATCTCCACAGAATTCGTTCTTGTGCTGCTTGTATTCAGGAGTTCCATCTTCCAGGAGCTACTCGTATGAAATTGTCCGCCCACCCGTTCTTTTGCTGCGAGTCCGCCGTTCAAGTACTTAAAGATCAAAGACCATCTGATTGATGCTTTATTTTGTTTCGAAGACCTTTCAGGTACAATCATGGCGCTCTAACGGAAACGTATACCACAAGTGCCACAAGCCACCTAAACCACCCTTAAAAGCCACCTAAGATGTCGCCTGTCAGTGTTGACGTTACTATGAGGCATAAAATAGGAGTTAATTGTTACTAGACCGATACTGCTGACGTCAGACAAGATTTTCTCAGCATACTAATTCATCAAGCTAAATAAAAGCAATGTTAAAATTGCTCCGGGAAATCTTTGTATTGTACCTATCAGCTTTATTATTAAGATCAGGATTTCCCCGTGGCATTTCGAATACGTAACAGAGAGCGTTGTCTATTAAACTACTCTGTATTCGAGTCGACTAGTTGTCATGTTACTTTGAGAATATTGCTATAGTTCTTGGCCGCAAGTATGCCGAGAGAGTAGCGTGTACTCTCTGTTTACTAACTCCTCTGTGTGTCTGTGATACGCCAGAGTTTTCTCATTAGCCGTATCATTATACTATGTTGCGCTTAATAAAATTATAGGAACATGTATTAAGTTTCGTAAAGCATTAAGTTTATATTTTATTTTAATTAAATTAATATTAATAATTTATTTTAAGTCTTCTAATCTGATGTCGGCCGTGTGTATGTAATGAATGGTGTACATTACAGCATTAGAGAAATCAATAGTTGTATACATTTAAACCGGAATACACAGCGTTTCTGGGCTAGATAAATAACATATGGTCATTCAATGTATAAAAAGCTAACTGATATGCAAGTTTAATGCAGTATGTCGAAGAGGTGCTATATTCTAGAGGTAAGCGAGGGAATTCAAGGTGCCTGTACAAGGAATCCATCAGAAAAACGGTGGTGAGATCCAATAAATCAGTGACTGTTTAGTCAGAAAAATAATATTTTTTTTACAGACTGAAAATATGACTTTCGCTAACTTTATTATCATGATACAGCTGTCAGCTGCTATGGTAGAGTAAAAGAGTAAGGTAGGGTCTGGTGTGGCTAAGGCTTCGGGTGTGGCTAGCGACTAATCTTCCATATTAGTTCACCTCCATCTAAAGACGACATAAATTTACAGCAAAGTTATACTAATACTAGCTGATGCCCGCGACTTCGTCCGCGTGGTTTACCTAAGTTTTTTTGATTCCCGCGGGAACTCCTCAATTTTCCGGGATAAAAAGTAGCCTATGTCACTCTCCAGGTCCTCAACTATACCCATGCCAAAAATCACGTCAATCCGTTGCTCCGTTGCGGCGTGATTGAAGGACAAACCAACAAACCAACAAACAAAGTGACTTTCGCATTTATAATATTAGTATGATATAAATATAAATATAATATATAAAGTATGATGATGATGATATGATTATAAGTGCGAAGGCATGTGTTTGTTTGTTGGTTTGTCCTTCAATCACGCTGCAACAGAGCAACCGATCGACGTGATTTTTTGCATGGGCATAGTTGAGGACCTGAAGAGTGATAAAAGATACTTTTTATCCAGGAAAATTAAGAACTTCCCATGGGATTAAAAAAATTAATTCCAAGTGGACGAAGTCGCGGGCAGAAAAACCAGAAAGGAAAATACGTCCACGCCAATCACCCCCGCTTTGGAGGGGAACGACGTTTTACCCTGTAGCCTAGCGTGTGCGCCCCATACAAATGTGAACGACACGGACGATTTGTGCACCAGATAAATTGTTTTTTGTCCATATTGAGTTTTCGCTCTCGATGACCACATGATGAAACCGAATTTGAGAGCTTGTCATCGAGTAATCAAAGAAAATTATATAATTTTTTAATCAAGGAAACTTTTTTGTTGCCTTTTGTATCTCTATAGTCAAACAACTCGATGAAACATAGCTGTGCGGTTACCGCAGTTTTCAATTTAAAACATTTAATATTAAAAGCCATTTTATTTCACGCAGTACGTAAAGTGTATACAAAGTATGGAACTCGCGCGCGTTGTCGCTTCGACGAGTTTATTTTTCAAAAGTGCAATTTTCAGTTGAATAGCATTGCAGCTCGCTTCGAAATTAACAAAGGCAAAGTCCGCAGCGCATTTAAAAGTTCCATAGCAAACGTTTCTATTTATTTCCACGCAATTTCCGCGATCAGGAGTTTTATTAAAAAGACGCATTGAAAACTTTTATTGGAGCCAGTCTTGGGGCGGTGATTTACCTTCCCTATAGAAAATTTCGATGTACGTGGTAAGAGGGTTTTAAAGGAATAATATTATTACACGTTGTGAAAATGTAGGCGGTTAAGGACTTGTTTCCTAGAACTACCTACTTTGGTATAAAAACTATAGCTTTCCGTACTTGCAGGGCTGCGCTCTGGAACGAAAATACACGCTTTCTTCGCTTTCATACGTCTTCTGCGTAAATGTTGTTTCTCTTCATATCAGCTATAGGTAATCTTAAGCCATATTTTTATTCGCTCCACACCTGGTGCACGGGTAAGCTATGAACCTATGTGGGAAGTCATGGCATTGATCCTCAGCATGGTCATCTGGAAATTTTACATTTTTTAATTGCCACTGGCCTAGTTACGCCACAGGAATAGCGTAAGTGTTTTAGCGTTTCGGTGCTATAAGTGCTAAGAAACGATTACCAAATGTTTACTGGTATAGAGGGTATTGTTTTTATCACTTTCGCCTGAGACTACATCTATAATATTACTCACTATTAGGTGAGATCGCCGTCAAGGGCTTATTACTTATCTGAATAAAAAATAATTATCTACTTTAACATTTCGTTAAAGAATCCACGACCGAAAACGCAACCTTATTTAAAATCTCATGCCTGTTTTAACCCTGCACATACTCGTATTTATACGGAATCACGATCACAACGTGTTACCGGAGTCGTGAAGCCTTTTATGACGAGTCTATTCCGTGACCAAATGGCCGTGTTGAAGGAAAATGATCCTTATTTTCAAAGAATGAAAGGTGATGAAAATACACCAAAATATGGGGTAAAGGTCTCAGCGTCCCGCTGGGATCGAAGTAAGCGGTTATCTCGACATCAGATTAAGAGCTAGAAGGTCAAGTTTGGCACGCGAGCGAATACCTACCTACCTAATAGGTAAAGTTGCCATACTACGACTATTTGCATCAGCCTTTGTATGGAAAGTAGAGTATCTTAATGTCAGTTGTGTTTTACTTATTAAATCATAAAGTTTGAGCTCAGTATAACATTGGATTAGATAACCTGTAATCAGCTGGCATTTTTGGTTATCAATATCTTGATTTGAATATGTCCATACCTTAAATCGGTTTATAAATGTGTTTTTCATCTCTGTATCAGGGCCGTACAGTACCTATAGTCCGCGAGCAAGCTCTGAGGAATCCTGTGGAATGTTAAAGTAATGACCTAGAGTTATTTAAAGTGCAAAACAATACTGCTATCACAAAATTACACGCGTCAAGCTCGAAACTAGTGCTGGGAGCGAGCTGGATATGGAGCGACGATCGGGGGTGGCGTACAGCCGTCGATCCTTCAGACCCCGATTCCTCGGAGCTTGTGCGCGGACTTTAGGTAGGTAGGTACCTAGCCTATTAGACCTACGAGCCTAGGCTAGGCACTAATTTTAAAGTTTCTCCGGCCGGGAATAAAACCCGTGATCTGTCTTGATAAGGTCAGATGATCACATCACCTATCACTTCGCCATTGAGGTTATTCTGACTAGGAAAACGTCCAGTGAAACAAAAAATTCGTGGAAATCCACAATATACAAAAGGCCGATATCCTAAGATAGCAAGAAACAATTGATTTTGATTCTGCCCGTGTTTCAGGGTAAACACAACAAAGAGACGTCCCAAACCAAAGTTGATTTTCAAACGTTTACTCACAAACAAGCCGACGTATACAAGTTATAACTGACGTGAACATTCTAGATAAGACATTCCTTCATTGTTTAGTGCTCCAGAAAGATAGGGATATAATTTAGATGAAAATGTTCTGAAGAAAATCATAATAAGTATTTACTTCAGAATAACGATTCAGATATTCTTTTGTATCTCAACGTTTATTGGCCTCCATGCTTTTTTATGTACGTCCGTAAATATTCATGCTTCACTCATATTTATATTGCAAGTCACGTTAGTATGAATTTAATTTATCTCATTTACCAGAAACTTAATTATATATATGTTTTTCTTTTGTATTAAATTAGTTAGGTTATAAGTAGGTACATTAATGTAGTTAATTAAGTGTATTTGTAATTATAAATAATCTTAGGCTTATTCTATCGCATTAGGTGACCTGTAATGATAGAAGTAGGTAAGTTGGGTGAAATAAATAAATAAATATGTTATTCAGAAATTGCATAAAATAATAGAACATACAGGTACGCTTACTTGGGTACTTACTTACTTACTTACTTACTCCAGAAAGATGGGCTAACGATATACAGTGGGTGGTGAGAAGTGACTATCTTAGGACGGTTAATAACATTGAGGACGGTAGCCCAGACAGTTTGCTACACTTAGCTACTTGAGCAAGGCTAAGCTAAACTTAGTTAGTTTTAAGTTTTATTGCAGCTGTAAATTTTTCTTTGAAATTTAGCTTCGAAATTTTCCTGTGAATATATTTTATACTAGCTGATTCCCGCGACTTGGTCCCCGTGGACCAAGTTTTTTCGATTCCCACGGGAACTCCTTAATTTTCCGGGATAAAAAGTAACATACATCCTCCCCCGGGATATAACCTATCCCGGTGCCAAAGTTCATCACAATCGGTTGAATAGGTGGGCCGTGAAAGCGTAGCAGACAGACAAACAGACAGACAGACACACTTTTGCATTTATAATATTAGTATGGAAGTATGGATACAGTGCAAGTGAATTCCCAGAAGTAAATTCTACAAGGAAACTTGCCAATGGACACATGGCATAGGTACAAATTGAGATATAGCTGCTAAACAATGATGACCTCTTTTTCTCGTAGCAATAATGAAGTGGTCGCCTATAACACAAAGCTTGCGAATAATGCTCCTAATAGAGTTGTAAGTGAGAATGGCAACAGCACCAATATGGGTAGCCGGTATAGCGGTACAGAATGGCCGCCCTTATTCAGTTAGACAGTACATGGCATTCGTGACTTACATTCTGTATAAAACAATTCTCGGACAAAGGTTCTGGCCACGAACGGCCAACAAAGGAACAATGCGGTATGGAAGATGCCTTTGCTTCATATCGATTGTAGACAGGCTGGACAGGATAGATTCGATTTGCCGTGTAGGTACATACAAGCAATAATTACGTGATATATTGAGTATATATATTGAAACACACGATATAGATATAACAAATAATTTATTTATCGTTGCATATTATATTTTGGGTTGTCGCATTTTTAAAGGGATGTTCCGATGTATGCCACAAGAATCACCACAAAGCTTATAACCGTAAAATAATCATGTCCAAGTGTGAACATGATTTTTTTTACGGTTATAAGCGCAAATAAGCGAAATGTTAAAAAAATATTATACCTGCTTGTCTATCCAGGTCACTGCTAATCTAGAATCTAGGTACTTACTAGATCACGCTGGCGACTGCATCCTTATTTTTATGAGATTACTGTAAAAAATTCCGGAATGAAAAGACTTTGTTCCTTTTCAGATCTTCAATTCCATGCAAAAAATCACGACGGAGCTCTTTTACGACATGAAGGACAAAACAACAATCAAACACATTTTCTATTGAAGAAAATATAAAATATAGAGAAACTGACTGATGCAATCATCAATGAAACATTACCAACGTATATGTCACCGTAAGATTGTAAAAACCGTTAGATTATAATCTAACTCGCGAAATTGTAAACTGTCGAATGATTACCTACAATATAACTGATTATTTTTCGGTAGATTGTAATCTGTTAGGTTTATTAACCTAAGTTAGAACCTAAGTGGCACTACTTGATTATTTATGTTGAACCCTAACCTAACCTGCAAGAAAGAGACAAGAAAACGTAAATACAATGAATATTTCAAAAATGGCCACTTAAAACATTGAACAGTTCACAATCTTTCGACGGTTTACAATCTATCGAAAAAAAAGCGTTAGATTACAATCTTACGGTTTTTACAATCTTACGGTGACATATAGCTGTTGCTGTTAATTTTTACGAATGATTTGTCATCTATATAATATAGCTGCTAAAAACTTACATACTCGCTTAGAATTTTGCATGTATCTCTCTAACGTAGACCCCAGCCACCCCCGGCTAAGAGATTTTAAGAAATTCCACCCTAGCAAAACCAGGACGGGTCAGATAGCAAACTATAATCATAATTGATGATACCAATTACCAACTTATTGGATCTGTTAGCAATTATAGAACAGCTATTAATCTACAGTAACCTAGTTCTTGGAGGTATTAATTAAGTTAGAATTATCCTCCCTGAAACTTGTTTATTAATTTTCTAAAGAAGAATTTGTTGATGTAATTTGTGTTTCTCCGTAGGTACTGTTTACTAAGTCTTCAGGAGTTTTAATTTAGAAAAAGTTATTTTGTTTAAAGTTTTACAATTCCTCCGTTACTAGTTAAGGTATTTTGGATTGGTCAATACTGTATTATATGAAGTGTATTTGAGGTATGGGACAGGTATTTCTAAAATGATTGTTAAAAAAATTTAAATAAAGTATTTAGGTATGCATTGATTTTCAAATTTTGCCTTCTAGAAAATCTGTGCTTCCTACGTTCTAGTGTTGAGGACCTTTCGGCTTGCTTTCAGCTTTAATTTCGTTGAGTTTTTAGACCTACTATCTATTTTACAGTGTGGTACTACTGACTTGTATTGTTCAGTAAATCTGCCCCAATTTCGACTGGTTGTCAATACTGCCCTAAATACGCGGTCAATGTGTCAATATGGGGACATTATGGTTAGCAATCAGTCCTTCTATCCAATACCTCGCAGGCCTAACTACAATGGTGACGAATCTATTTTGCGTTGTACAAAAGCCGGACTGCAGGCCACCCGCAAATAATAGAATGAGAGGTGAATTCGTCTATTGTCTGATAACTTTATTGCCATAAACGTACGGTAAGGTAGATAGGTTGACGTGTGAACTGTCTTAAACTTAAATAATGTTTATCTTATATAATTTTAGTTTTTCAAAATTCTAGGGTATGGTTTATAAAAAAGTGACGAGTTGTAGTAACTGATATATATATCAGCCGGTATTGTAGCAAAACGTAATTTTTTGATTACATCAAAAGCATTAAATGATCCAGCATAGGCATGGAATTGGAATTTTGACAAACTCACTGGCGCAGTGTTGAGCGCTGTTTTCTTAACGTGGGAGGTCCCGGGTTCGATCCCCGGCAGAGTCAATTTGGGAATTTATAATTTATGAATTTTGTCTGGTCTGGCCTGGTGGGAGTCTTCGGCCGTGGCTAGTTACCACACTACCGGCAAGACTTGCCGCTAAGCGATTTAGCGTTCCGGTACGATGTAGTGTAGAAACTGACTAGGGGTAAGTACGAGTTTAATTATATAACTTCCATACTCCTAACAGGTTAGCCCGCTACCATCTTAGACTGCATCATCACTTACCATCAGGTGAGATTGCAGTCAAGGGCTAACTTGTAGTTGATAAAAAATATATATAAAGTTCGCGCTACATCTCTAGCCACCTTAGCCCTAGATATGTACATACATACCTTACTAATTATACTGTCAGGCTAGTTGTTATAGCCGGAGCAATGTATGTAATCATGGATCGACGTAATAGTTTTGAAGTATAAATTTGATTTTAGGGTGTGACGCAGGCTTTAAAAGAAGACACAGAATTATTTAAGATTAGCTGATGATCGCGTGGATTGAGGTTTATTGGTTCCTGCGGGAACTCCTTAGATTTCCGGGATAAAAATTAGCCTATGTGTTATTCCAGACTATGATCTATCTCTCTGCCAAATTTCATTCACATCCGTTCAGCCGTTTGGGCGTGATTGAGTAACAAACATCCATCCATACATCCAGCCATACATCCATCCATTCAAACTTTCGCATTTATAATATTTATTTGATTTGATTGATTGATTGATGATTATTGATTTTCCATGGTATTTTTAACGCCAAATTACTTAATGAAAAGTTACATTTACTGAAAAACCCAAGACGGATAACAAGGGATGCAATGAGGGCTACCGTTTTTATGCTCACTAGTTAGCGCCACTTGCGAGTAAGGTCCTAAAGTATAGCTGTAAATTCGGTAAACAAGCATATTTCTGGAAAAAACCCCCTTTTGTAAATAGTAAACATACAGCAACCAGGGAAATACTAACCTATGAATTAGCTGTTCTTTCAGCCCGCTTATTTTTGCACTTCTTTTTCTTAGCCCCGCTTTCAAAGCACAGAGCACTGGCATTTATTGACTCGTATCTTACATCTTCCATAATTAATCGGTTATTGCTAAATATTCACAACATTAACTAAATAATTAGACTCGCGATAAAAGCCCAGTGATATTTGACATTTCGTAGACCTCACTCTACACTAGCGCCCCTAGCGGCGAATTTAAACGCGGTAGCCCTCATTGAAATCACATGAAGCTCTATTTAATTTAAGGCCTGTATGCAAAATAAGCCTTGCGGATGACGTAAACTAGACCGGTGGCCAAACTTGGATATCCATTACGATGCAAATTGTCGAGGCACCACAACGAACTTACCTGGTTCCTAACTTTTTGTCCACTCCAAATTGGACTATGACCGAGTTTGGTCGCATGTGGCGCATCAACTTGTGTCGTACGAACAAATTTAATTATAGATACTTAATTTGTATAGGATATTTTTAGCCTACGATGGTATGGAGATGGTTAAATAGTTTAGGGTATCATAATTTTCTAACTACTGAGAGAAAGTTTCAATTCATAATGGTGTTAAGAGATCCAAAAGAGGATAATATTATAAGGCATTGTATATTGCTGTTTTTACAGCGGTCTAAGATGATAGGGGCATGGTCATAGAGGTAATATATGGCATGGCAGTTGTATTTTAATTTATTGTATTTTAACGCTAAATCGCTTTGCGGCACGTCGTTGCCGGTAGGGTGGTAAGTGGTAACTAGCCACGGTCGAAACCTCCCACCAGGCCAGACCAGAGGAAATTCAGAAATTATAAATTCCAAAAATGACCCTACCAGTGATCGAACTCGGCACCTCCGCACGTTAAGACAACAGCGCTCAACGCTGCGCCAGGCAGTTCATTGTACATTACGACCACTTGACTTAAACCACAGTATTGGTATCTATATAATACTACCGTGCTTAAACCTAGGTTAAATAATTTTGCCAAACAGTCAATAATAAGGCATTTCAGTCACAATTTCAGCTTAGAAAAGCAAACCTTAGCCCACGAAAAAGTATTTCGTAAAATGCTATCGGTGAATACATTTTTCAAGTACCTACCTACCTACAACGTAATACAAAGAACTTGGTCTACTAGATCATCTTAAATTGAATGACGATTGACTTTTATATTGGAGTATCTTGATGCTCTTTTATTCAATTTTTAATTGAATAAAAGGTTACAGTAACCTCATCGGTCACAAAAATTAGGGCAGTGGATGAACTCATAGAAGCATAGGAATTCGAAATTGGAATTCCGTTTCAAAGTTTTTGTCCTTCCTGTATCCAGAATTGGACTATGGCCGAGTTTGGTCGGATGCGACCTGTCAACTTGTCGCGTTCGCTGGGCGGCGTAAATATAGCGCAACTAAATTGCTATTCTAAATTGTGGTGTTACTGGATTCCGGCGGACGACTATTTAGGGCATCGTTACGGCTGCGTAATTAGGTTCTCAATTATATAAGAATATTAGGAATGAAAAATTAGGACAATTCTAAACATATAGGCAAGCAGTGATAGCCTAGTAGGTAGTCCAGACGTTTGGTCTCCTGTTCGGAGGGTCGGGGTTATGATCCGCGGGTACTTCTATAATTTCTGAGTTATATGCGCATAAAGTAAGTGATTAATATTATTTGCTTTATCGGTGAAAGATAACCTGCATCCTACAATGTATGTTCTCAAAGAAGTGTGTAGTCTGCTAAATCGTACTTTGCTAGCGTGGTGGACCGTGGACCATGGCCAAACCCTTGTCATTCTGACAGAAAACTTGTGCCGGTCGTGTCGGTAGTGGGCTTGGGTTGAAAAGATGACGATGAAACATAAAGATAAAAACGTTCTACACATTTCAGTGTCATTATTTTCACATCAGTCATTAATTAGATTATATAAAAAAAATTAAGGTACTATTTAGGAGGAATTTCAAATCGATAATAATTTGACTGTTATCTGAATATCTGACCGCAATAATGGGCTTCTAATGCAATTCTAGAGCGCAATGACCGCAACCAGGTGATACTAATTCGATGAGTAAGCTATTTATATTATGAAATCTAGATGATGCCTACGACTTCGCCCGTGACCTCCTGTGGGAACCTTGATTTACCAGGTTAAAAAGTAGTAGGTAAATCCTATATTATTGAGTTTATGAAATCTTTACTAATTATTTTGAAGGAAAGCTTGGTAAAAAGGTTTCATCCCGGGGAAGGATAAAGGCTACTTTTTATTCCGAAAAATCAATGAGTTCCCACACAGAAAAAGTTGCGGGCATAATTTATTAGTAATAGGATAAAAATAAAAGACGCAAATACTTCTTTTTTTTTGAATAAAGCATTTTTAAAGCTAAAACTAGGTTACGGGATATTCATTAAAATGCAAATTTTTCAGCTGCCACAAAGAACCAGTTGTCTGAACTTGTTGACAAAATTCAGCCCCGAAATTGTACTACGACCGAGTTCAGATGCAGTACGTCAACTTGTCTTTCTAGAAATAAAATTTTAACCGTTACAATTATTTAGGTATTGGTGAACAAAATAATAATTATTGACTGCAGGATAGGAAAACTCATTAGGGCTGTATCTCACCTGCACCAACACTACGTCGTATTAACGTCCCACTGCTGGGCACAGGCCTCCACTCTCATAGGAGAGAGGGAATTAGAGTTTAGACCCACCACGCTGCTCCAATGCGGTTTGGCGGTGTTTAACGACCATTATCATGTTAGTAATAATAACCGGGGCCGACGGCATAAAGTGCTCTCTGAAGCACGGGGGTGAAACATGTACTTGTACTGAGAATTTCTAGTCAGAAAAACCCAATACTTAGTTAGGGCTGCATAAAAGGCTGCAATATGGTCTGTTTTGTTTATAGCTGAGTGTATGCAGAATGAAGTTTGCTGGGCTAACGATATCAAAGTAGAGTGGGTAATGTCGGCCCATTTTAAGTTCTAATTTTAGGTATTTGAATGTTGAGGAATGCAAGCAAATATCATTAATGTAATATCTGTTTTTTATATAAAAATCTTTTCAATCTATTTATACGAAGACTTATCTTTACTTTAAGCAATGATATTATTTAACAATATGAAAATGAAGTTTTTTAAAAGTTCTACCAATTGAACAGTACAAAACATGACTCAATATGTTTAGTCGAAGAGAGTAAAAGATTATTATATTCTGCTTTTATTAAGTAGTTACCTATTATAATAACTAATTCCAACTTAGGTAATTTCTTCAATAAACGAACAATAATAATTTTCATGGATAGCTACCAGGGGAATAATATTACAACAACAAAAGAGAAGAATTAAGTTTTCCTTGGAATTTCGTTTTGAACTTACCTACTCAAAAAGTTCATTATATTATTTTATTTGTGTTAATAATATATGTGTTAATATTTATGTTAAGTGTGGGCATAATTTTAGACTTAACATAAAATGTTAAGTAGGTACTTATAAGAACGCATTGATCGTAGTAATTTTCTTATGCTAAGCCTTCCCGAAGACACAAAACTAAAAAACACGAAGTTTACCCAACCGGGAATCGAATTCAGGAAATCATGTTATTACCAAGTGTTATAGAGACCTGTACTTATAAATTTAATATCAATTGATTTCTGCAGGACCAAATTGAGAATGTCTATTTATATTAAAATAATTTAATAATAAATTAATTTAATTAACAAATTGATTGTTAAGCCAGGTCTATATTAGTGTACATGCCTGGATTTTAAAAGTTTGAAGATTGTTCTGCAATTAAGTTTGTTCGTTGCCCATCTGCGTTGATGATATAATATGGCAAACAATGTTCAAACTTGTGTTGGTTTGTTGGTTTATTGGTTTGTCTTTCAATCACGCTGCAACAGAGCAATTGATTGACGAGATTTTTTGCATGGATATAGGTGAAGACCTTCGTGATATCAACTAATTTTTATTCCATCCATATTTTTATGGATTAATTAAAAAAACTTAAACCTCGCGGATGAAGTCGCGGGCATCGGCTACTTAACATATATAGAATATTAATATAATATTTCAATTTGCTTTTATGCGGACGCAAAAACATTCTTTTAACCATAGAAACAATGAACATACGAATTTGTGGATGTTAGGTACATCGTGTGTGAAACATCGCTCGCCGAACATATTGTATGAACGTGAGGAGCCAGCATAATACAAGCAAAGTATCGACCCGATCACGGAGGTAGAGGCAAAATTTAATTGTCATGTTATGTGCAGGCCTGCATCAATATTGACTAAACTCTTAATAAGCGCTAATGGACGGTACGGTCAGTATACATACACGGGGTCACATTTACCGAGGCTTTTAAAAGTAAAAAATACACCAAGTCCGAGAGGTTACATAAGCCTGAGGATTCCGTACTATATTTTTTAAATATTGCATTGATATTGCAATAATTAATCTTAGTTTTTGAGACCCTTCGTTCGAATTTTCTAACAATTTAAAATTCTTAAAAAAAATTGTATGTGTCAGCTCCGACGCACGACTGGATTTTACTCGTTACGAACGAAAACTGTTACCATGGAAACATAAACATAACTTAACGGAGAAAGTTTGATTTTACTCCCAATAAATTTTCATACCCCGGTCTTTTCTATGAAAATCGATTCTTAATGAGTAAACTCCAAAAAATTCAATAAGTTAAAAGAAAAAATGTCTACGAGAGTGATTATTTAAGGCTTTTGTTCGTGCTAAAACTTTAACTACTCGTATAATTGAAATGTCTGCTTTTTCGCGGAAGAGCAATCACGGAGCCAAGCTTACTTGAATGTTCTGCAATAAACGTTTTCTTCACTATCTATCGTCTACCTTTAGGATCCCTGGAAGTAATCTAACTATAGCAAAACACTATTAAGCTGCGTTAATAGGTATATGCGTTTGTTACAATTATTAGAAACTATATTAGATTTTGGAATTAGGTCCTCTCTACTGCCACTTAGAGTATTCTTAGTAAAGGTATAAATTAAGGATATTTTAAGGATTAATATCCTTTTTAATAATTTTCATCATGCACGTAACTCTAACCTAAAAGTGAGAAAAATATGTGTCCTGATTAATCGATGGGCATGAAGGGGACACGAGAAATATTTTTATGCATCGTTAGGTAGATGCGCGCTCGTAAAACCACTATTGTGTTGCTAGAGTGGAAATTATTTTAAATAACTCAACAATCGTATTAGCGGCAATTTTTATTGGACGCCATTTGTTATTTGACATCTCTAAAGAGTAAATTTAACGGAACATGAAGTTATAGATAATATTTCGTTGACAACTTCGAGTCTCAATAACTTAGTAAGTTTTAAGTGAGTATATTTGAGTAGTTTGACATAATTTTAACTTTAATAGAGTTTCAAATTAATACCTTACCATCCACTTAGTCTTGTTGTACTTACTCCGGGAAGCACGACGACACCTAAGAGTAAATATTATTTACTTCGCGATTTGCAATAGTTTTATTTGAGTGTTTAAGTTTAGGAGATAAGTGTTATTTATTTCACCCTAGATCGCGGAATTTACAATTTGAAGACAATTTATGCATCTAGGTACATACGTAGCATACCTACTAAGGATACTTATATCGCTGTAATTTTGAAATCTAGTTTTAATACGTACAATATAAAAGTAATTAAACTAAATATGCTTTAAGTTTTATATCGCTCTTGTAATGGTAATAGGAAAAATATAAGTCATGACTTTTATCGACGAATTAAAAGCATTTTATGATGCCTGGATAATGTAGAAACCTCTTTAGTTTCATTAACTTTTGATAATATAAAATAGGGTTAAAAACTATATTATCTCCTAATACGTAATTCACACCTTTATTGCTGTAAATAATAAAATTTAACTATACCCTAAGCAATAACAATCAGTAGTCTTCATATTATAAAAACTCTTTTGAACTTGGAACATAACGAAATAAAAAGTTAAAAACTCGATCGAAAGTGTTACACCAATAAAATTATTTCAAATTAGATCAGGTTAACTAGCTATTAATTGAAATATAATATTGAATAAATTTAAATACACTATAATACGGATTTATAAACAGTTTAACCAGACCAAGTCGAATAAATAACGGATAATCTACCGACTATAAAGTGTTTTTATCTTTCAAAGATATAAGGCTAAATTATTGGGGACATTCCTTTTAAATCGAAAGCAAGAATAAGACTAATAAAAGCTTTGTAACCATTTTATATAGTCAAAACAAAAGAAACACACTGAAATATAACTTATTTTGAAAAAGGAAGGCAGTTTTCCGAATGATTTTAAGCAGGTAGTCTTTTCTTTTTTCCAGTATAAAACAAATACTGTAATTATTTGTCATTTGCACTACAAAATACTTATTTCATCTGACCCGTCTTTGCCGCCGATAATAGAAGTCGCTGCCATAAGTGAACAAATGAAAAGAAGAATTATTAGACTCTAAATCTAGTTAACGAATGCCCTCAGGTAAAACACACGACAGAATTTTTTTATTCCACCACAAGTAAACCCTTGATCTGACGATCTCACCTGATCTTTACCTATTAAGGGGTATGGCAGTTATATAAACCTATACTCCTAAGCGGTTTCTATATGCCATCGTACCGGAACGCCAAATAGCTTGGCGATACTTCTTTGCCGGTATTTTTAGATCAATGTGTAACCATCTCTACAAAATGACATAGTATAGGCTATATTATATCTAACTACTTTTATAGACTGCCTCGTTGGTCTAGTGGTTAGCAGGTTCGCCTGCGGCCGACGAGGTCCTGGGTTCGAGTCCCCGGGTCGGGCCATAATTAAGTATTGGGTTTTTCTGACTAGAAATTCTTAGTACGAGTACTTACTAGCCCGGAGTTAGGAAGTTGGCGGTGTTTCACCCCCGTGCCTCGGAGAGCACGTTAAGCCGTCGGTCCCGGTAATTATCACTAACATGTTAATAGTCGTTAAAGTCCGCCAACCCGCATTGGAGCAGCGTGGTGGGTCTAAGCTCTAATTCCCGCTCTCCTAAGAGAGTGGAGGCCTGTGCCCAGCAGTGTGTAATGGGCTGTAGTGGAACTTTTACGAAATGTTGCGTGACTTGTCCATACAAAGATTTCTGGTCTATAACATTATTACATCACACTGTTGATAAGGGCCCTATTTATTAAGGTAATTCGGAATTTAGTCCGACTGGACCACGTCTCGGACACTAGTTTAAGTGTAAACTGCTGTTTTGTGATAAAATGTAACATTTCCATATTGTAGCACGATCGTCCGCCAAATACCTATAATACGTTTGAATAGGTCTGTGCAGTATTGAAAATGAGTCTCCCGTATAAATACATATTATGTATATAAATAGTTACATAATATTGTCTATAACATATTATGTAAAAATTTGGTTGTATTTTTATCTAGAATTTTTTTTATTTGGAAAAAAACAGAAGCGTAAAACTTTTTGTACTACATATTTCTAAATTCTAGCCCTTCCAGTGAAATCTTTGGTGAATAGTCTAAGACGAATATTATATATTAGAAGTTTAAATATTATATTCCTAGCTAGGAAGGAATATTCCTAGCTAAGAATATAATATCCAAACAATAAATATTATGTTGACTCTAGTCTGATCAGTTTCAAGTAACGTACCATACTATCGTCGAGGAACCTCTACCTACTTATTAATACCTTATCATTAAAATATAAATACCTACCTACAGTTGCTCCAAAGTCAAGTCAGTATTCAATCTAAATAAAAACCGGCCAAGTGCGAGTCGGACTCGCGCACCGAGGGTTCCGTACTCAAGAAGTAGGTACTGAAGCAAAACAATCAGGCAAAAACCAATATGTTTATTTGACGACGAGTACTTAGAAGAACTTGCGTTTAACCCTATCTTTGACGGTAATAATTACCTTTGTTAATGAACCGCAAAACTAACTTAGTTTGTATAGGTTTACTGTTAATATCAAAAAAACTATGCTAGTTAGAGCATTTGCTATAGTTTTCCTGTAAAATATACATAAATTCCTATTGACCATAATTATTTCAGATTTTTCGATTGGTAAACTCCGGAGATAAGGGGGGGGAACGGTATTTTTTTAGACTTTTTCCCCGATAAATCAAAAACTATCATGACTAAAAATAATAAAAAATCTGTTTTAGAATGTACAAAGTAAACCCTTTCATATGATACCCAACACAGTACAGTTATCTCACTTTTAAATTTCAACCCTCCGATTTTCCCCCCTTTTTAAATAAGAACAAAAATAATTTCCAATTCTTTTTAATTCCAGTGTCTTTGGGCCACTAATATACACAACTATTCCAAATTTCATGTCGATAGCTTCGGTAGTTACTGAAATAATCGAGTGTGACGGACGGACAGACGGACAGACGGACAGACGGACAGACAGACGGAGAAAGTCGCACCATACGGGTTCCATTTTACCATTTTGGTACGGAACCCTAAAAAGATAAGTATTAAATTCATCCTTCCTTCTGAATTGGAGGTTAAATAAAAGTCTATCGCGGTAACAAGGTGTAAAGATAACGAAAGTTAATTTGAATATATCAAGATCACATTAATGTTAACAGCGGTGTTAAACAAGTTCTTTAACAGGCCAAGGTAATATAAATTTGCAAACTACACGTAGAAGTTGCTATCCTGATGGAATGACAGGTGGAAAACTTTATTAACTTCACAACATGGATATCAAAGAAATGGAATAATCGGTTTTGTGTGTCACGACACTACGTGTGGCAATGGCCAACCTCCTCAGCCCGTGCCGCAGCATGAGAGGTAGGTATATACCTACCTAACATAGCGCAACGCTGATTTTCAGGCGGGGCCCAAGAGCCATGACGTCACAGCACACCCCATCAGATGTTTCTTTTGTGTTTTTGTAGTGAATAAAGAATATACGTACATACATACATACCATCACTTACATGCATACACCTAATAAAATATTATATTTAAAATTAAAAATAAATATTACTTAACTTTTAATACAACAGTGTATCTACCGCTTAACAAACCGGTACCTACCAAATATTTTCTACCTCCATGGCTAAACCTGACTAGGTGAGTGTATAATCTGTTGTCTGTGGTGATTTCTTGTCTTTTTAAATTGCATTTTCCACAGACCATGGTCATTGTGTATGTTTTACACGATAGGTCTTGCCTTCAATTAAAACATAAAACCTATAACATGACTGAATAGGCTGTATGGTCTTAGATCTTAGCCTGTCCCGAAAGAGGTCAGAATGAAAAACAACAACACCATGACTATGTTTTTCGTATTACAATGGTATTACAATACCGATTAAAAATATGGTAGATTTGCAAAAAACACAAGTCACATGGATTTCCCATATTTTAATGGCGATAGTTAGAAGAACCGATAGGCGTTGGGGTCCCAAAGTGCTGGAGTAGCGACCACGCACGGGAAAGCGCAGCGTTGGCAGACCCCCTACTCGCTGGACAGACGACATCAGGAGAGTCGCAGGGAGCCGCTGGGTCCAGGCGGCGCAAGACCGAGGCGTGTGGAAATCCTTGCAAGAGGCCTATGTCCAGCAGTGTACGTCTATCGGTTGAGGATGATGATGATGATGATTGGCGATAAGGTAAGACTATTATTATTTCTCTTACGCAGCATATTAGTAGTAGTATTATGCAGTAGTATCACTAATTTATCAGTCTGAAACTTAAACAATGCATCTCAGTGACTAATGTAGGCTTATCCTGGTGGCAACAGTGACTATGCGTACGCACCTGTTATTAATTTTTTTTGGATGTGCCATAAAAAGCTAAAAAGAATCAATATACGCTGTAATAACATAAATTCCTTTTCAAAATTGAAATATGGTTCAATTTCTATGGCGCCTGTGGCCAAAAATTTTTTAGGTGTTAACACTCAATAATTAGGCAATAAATATTTATAAACGGAACGCTATCCCATCATGCTAACGATAGACCTTTCCTTTTCTTTTTATGAATGTACCATGCCTTCTCTCATACTATTCATCATAAGTGCTGGTCTCTCTATTGGATTTTAAACTTTACTGTTCAATATTTAGTGTTTGATTTCAAATAACACGTTTGATCCTAAGAATAATTTCAATAGAGAAAATAAGTGTGAGTAATCCTCAGCTATTTTCTCTGTGGAATAATCACAGGCATACTTCTTTGCAACCGCTTTGCGAATGATATTTCACAGTCAGCTGGTTAGATGGAAATGCTACAAAAGGTGATAACACATTACTGCCAACTAGCGATTTAAAGATAATAATATTATGTAACATTTTAAGTATCTAGTAATAATAACATATTAGTTCCAGTATTCGAAAAGATTTTGTTAACACAATTCGTTCGTTTGCTAAACAACTCATCATACTAATATTATAAATGCGAAAGTGTTTTTGTTTCTTGGTTTATTGGTTAGTTGGTTTGCCCTTCAATCACGCCGCAACGGAGCAACTGATCGACGCCATTTTTGGCATGGGTATAGTTGAGGACCTAGAGAGTGACATAGGCTACTTTTTATCCCGGAAAATTAAGGAATTTCCGAGGGAATCAAAAAAACTGAAACCACGCCGACGAAGTCGCGGGCATCAGCTAGTCAGGAATAATTCTATCAAAACCAAACATAAAGACCCAACTACTGACAGGTCACTGCGGAATCAAGTCCTATCTCGAGACGCCACATCGAAAGCGGCGGTTTCTTACTAGAAATAAAAATTTTTTTTTTTTTTTTAAACTGTTATCCTAATCAAGAAATATTTATTGCCTCGCACATAGGTAACTACCTCTTCTACCTAGAAAAATATACTACTGTATAGTAACGTTCTGCACTACCGATTTCATCCATGCCGCATACATTTTGCAGTTGGGAAATTCACCCATTTAAAAAAAACGAAAAGAATACGCGAAATAAGAGTTTTAGATCACGATTTCAATTCATCAAAAACGTGTGTAAATATGGTAGGAACTATTATTCCGTCTCATAAACGGCATGGTATGTTCCAGGCACAAACAACATATACAGCTCATCGCGTTGCGCATTCAGTGTGCACTGCCCTTAACCATCCTTAACTTTACGAAGTGTGATGTTCTTTTTATTCACGTGGTGTAATAAGAAGAGCGACGTGTCATAACAGGTGGTGATTTAAATATTACAACTGATTATTGAACCTGTTCATAAGATGCCTCAATAAAGGCGCGAAATTGTCGAATTTGTCTTTTCGGAATGCGCGCCAAATAAAAGGCAATAAAGTGGAAACAGGATTGTGTTTGGAAAACCGACTTACTACTTACTTTCGATGCTCATGACTCATGTGCACATAATATTTTATTATTGGGTATTTTAGTTACGTTCTACAGCTACCGTTTCAACAGTCAGTCAGTCCAGCAGTTAAAAGCCATATGACTTGAGTTAAAAAGTAGCAGATAGACAAATTTTATGTATTATATCTACTATAGACACACTATAGACTACATAGACACATTTTCGATTTTTAGGGTACCGTACCTCAAAAGGGAAAAACTGAACCCTTAGAGGATCACTTTGTTGTCCGTTCGTCTGTGTGTCAAGACCCTTTTTCTCAGGAACGCAATTAAGGTATCAAGCTGAAATTCATATAAAATACTCAGATCTACGGTCCCTTAGAGCTGTGAAAAAATCTAACTTCTAAGCCAACGCAATCAAAAGATACAGCCGTTTATGTCAAATTTTCACACTCGCAAAGGAATCAAAACCTACAGGGTACTTCCCGTGAACTCAGAATCTTGTAATTTTGTACGAAGCAACGTCTTATAGCACAGATAAAGGAAAAATTGCGAAAAGCATAAATTTTTAGTTACATCATATAATAAAAATATTTTTATGCAAATTTTCGACACTCGCAAGGGAATCAAAACCTACAAAGTACTTCCCGTGAACTCATAATCTTGAAATTTGGTACGAAGCAACGTCTTATAGCACAGATAAATCGAAAATCATAAATTTTTTGTTACATCATATAATAAAAATAATTTTAATAATTTTAAACTTACTACCTCTTTCCGCATGCACGCGTAGAGGTATTAAATTGAAATTAAAATAGATGAGTGGAATAAAAATAAAAATACCATTAATTTTACTCATATACCTACAGGTTTGTACGGAACCCTCAGTGCGCGAGTCCGACTCGCACTTAGCCGGTTTTTTATAATAAAAATAATGATATTGATGAAATGAGATAACCAATATTTTTGGTAATAGCTTCCTAATGTCACATTCTTCATTGCTGAAAGTCGTTACCCCTATCATAAACAACTTGAGGCCTTTCTTAATTAATAAAAGTAATATGATGTAAAATTGTTTTCTTTGCAGGACGGGACAGGTCCAGGACCCTTGATTTGGCAATGAACAAACGCTGAAGATGTCTCTAGTGCCTCTACAACGAAAACTCTTGCTTGTATTTGTCTAAAATTAAAACAAGTACATGTCCGGTATTAAGTTGGAGTAAGTATTTAGATTTGTAATTTAAGCTAGAATGAGAGTAAAAGGTGTGAAATAATATATTTTAGGGGTAGTGAACTAACTTTACACTACAGGCAACGTTTACGTTACAGACTTGTTTACTTTTCAGAGAGTAAAATATAATAACCAACTATTTTATTTCTTACTTAAGTATGAACAATTAGAAACTTATTATGATTGAGGTTACAGGTGAGTTATTAAAATCCAAATCGATACTTCAAATCAAATAAATATTATAAATGCGAAAGTTTGGATGGATGGATGTATGGATGGATGATTGTTACTCAATCACACCCCAACGGCTGAACGGATCAGGCTGAAATGGCACAGAGATAGATTATATTCTGGAATAGCACATAGGCTACTTTTTATCCCGAAAAATTAAGAAGTTCCCACGGAAACCAAAATAACCTCAAATGAATGTTTGTTACTCAATCACGCCAGAACGGCTGAACGGATCTGGATGAAATTTGGCACAGAGATAGATTATGGTCTGGAGTAGCACATAGGCTTTTTATCCCGGAAAATTAAGGAAATAACCGATAAACCTTAATCCACGCGGACGGAGTCGCGGGCATCAGCTAGTATGAAGATATAGCTAGTATGAAGATATAGCTAGTATGAAGATATAGCTAGTATGAAGATAGCTAATATGAAGACAGCTAATAGGTATTATGAAGATTAGCTATGAAGAAACCTTGAACAATAGAATTTTCTTCAATGATTTTTCCGTTGGACCGAATTAGTGAACGTTAAACCTTAGCAATAAACGTCTCCATAAATTAAACGGACGTCGAATAACAAGTCACTTTTTAAACAACGACACTACGTTGACGAGAGGCATATTGGAGCTGTAAAACGTTTTATTACGAAAAACATTCCCGAAACGATTGCATCTCTTGTTAAATGTGACGTCAGTTTTTTTACTAACATTATTCGGAACTACTGTTGATTTTACAATTAAAAGATTTTCATAATGTATTTTTATTGATGATATTAATTTGTCTCTTGCCATAAATTTCCCAAGGTTCCAATTATTTATTTAAATCTGTAATCTGAAATCTGAGGTTTGTCAGGGCCAGGTCGCATCAGTGCGCTACTTACTCGTAGATCAAAGACCAATTTTTGGTGATCTGAAATTACAACGACTCCCATAACCCTTAGTCGTCGTTTATTTGTCACTAAAACCTTTTAAAATCGCGTAATAAGTTTTAATTAGCTGATGCCCGCGACTACATCCGCATGGATTGAGGTTTTTGGTTCCCGCAGGAACTCGTTAGTTGTCCGGGATAAAAAGTAGTCAATGTGTTATTCCAGACTATAATCTATCTCTGTGCCAAATTTCATCCAGATCCGTTCAGCCGTTCGGACGTGATTGAGTAACAAACATCCATCCAGACATCCATACATCTATCCAAACTTTCCCATTTATAATATTTATTTGATATTTCATAGTATATAGTATAGATAAAATAGTTTTCTTCATCTAAGCTGATCTGAAGATCAGACAGCTGACAGTTGTTCCGTTTGCAAAAAAAAAAAGATACGCGCCGAATTGAGAACCTCCTCCTTTTTTGGAAGTCGGTTAATGAGATAAGAGGCCAAAAAAGTGCCCCACTTTTGGCCATCTTACGTGTCCGCATCGCGCAGCGCACATTGGTGCGACTCTGTTGCAGGCTGCAGCCGCGAGTCATCACCATCTCTTCGAAATTTGACGAACTTCCAAGAATGTTATTTAGTATTATAACATCCTTGCGTGGTTCTTTAGAGTGCATTCTATTACAACTGTCCGATATCATGCCGTCCAGTTTCCGTCGCCCGTTACGTTCTTCATTTGACCCAATTTGGTCAAATACCGGATGATATTATATTAGGAAACAAAATAGACGAATCTAAAAAGAGTGCCTACTATTTTTACCCAATCAGTGCACTTCTTTATAGATTGTATTAAAATGATCCTCTACAATTGAAAAATAAGGTACTTATTAATTATAGTAACTCTAATTAATTATTTGGCACTACTGTACCAAATAATTAATTAGAGTATCGAGATACTTCCGACTCGGAAGTATCTCGGACTTGAAGTATAAGTATCTCGGAAGTTCCGAGATACTTATCGGAAGGGAATTGGTAGTATAGTTTAGTGAATAGCGTTCACATGAGGCCGACAATTTTATTGTGCTCCCATCTCGTTGCGGTCATTGAGAATAAAATTTTAATGAGATCTTGTTCTCTTATAAAAGATATTGGAGCCTCTTTACGACTCCACTGTTCTTGGAAATTTTATTTACTGAGGTACCACTTGTTCTTTTAAATTATGTTTTATGACGACTTACTTAAAAAACATTTTTAAGAGGACAAACAGGCAATAAGACAAAATATCTGGTACATTTTTATGCACCTTTAGTTTGAAAAAGTCTGGGCTTTGACATATTTTTATCCTTAAAATATTTAAATATACATTAATTATTTCCAACATACTTATGTTATCTAAACAGATACATATTTAAACATGCCCATTGTAAAGTCATAGGTATACTCCTTAAAACCAAGTTAGACTTGTAGCACAGTGAATTAAATTTTCAAATTCTCTGCAGTCTTAAAATACCACGTTTTGGTTTTCCTAAAAAACCAATATCGATAGGGACAAGAAAATAAATTGACAAAACAGATTTTGGTGGCAGATGCAAAAAAATATCACCTGCCCACCTGCCTGCAAAAATAAAAATACAAAATTTAATTACAACTAATGTGTTTTATCTGATTTTACTTATACTTTAAATAGAAAGATAAGATTAGCAAAGCGTGCCGATCCACTGTATTATTGGCAACCCACAAAAGCCTGACGACGGGTCAAAAAAAAAAACAAAGAGGCTGTCCACCAATAAAACAATAAAGGACGCAAATACGAAACAAAGAGAGCTATAAATCAGATGCTGCGGAGTTGTACACACGGACATCGGACTGAGGCCTGACATGAGGCTGTTAAACGAAATTTATTATTCATCTTGGCCGAGGCAGCCTCATTCTCGTAAATTTTTGTGTAATACGAGTAGATTGATACTAGATGCAAGATAAGTACGAAATGGAAATAATTGGGCAGTTTTATGAAGATACAAAGGCTCTAACCGCCCCGGGAGGATGAGTAAATCAGGCAGTTAATAGTCCAGTACATATAAAGCTACTTGAAAATGTAAATTGTCTCATGTCCTTTCGCTTCACTTTATTTTTTTATTAAAGCCCCGGATTATGTCTTTTTAATCGAGTTCGGTCAAAAGAGTGATGCAACTTGAGTGTTTCTGTAATCACGGAGATTCAATAGACTGCGAAGCGCTGCTTTAAGTAATCTTTTTTTGTTACATATTTATACAACTTGTCAACTGTTTATTAATAGAATTAACAGGAAACTCTTTAGGAATGTCATGGGTAAGGCTTTTCAAAATAGGAGCAATTTATTCGGGCTAAATTTTCCATAGGGAAAAAGAGAACCTGTGACACTGCTTCAAGTTCGCATCATATAGTAGGTAACTAGTCCTCATACTAGTAGGTACTAATATTATAAATGCAAAAGGGTGTCTGTCGCTACGCTTTCACGGTCCGTCTTTCAACCGATATTGAAGAAATTTGGTATGGAGACAGGTTGAATTCCAGGGAAGGGCATTGGCTACTTTTTATCCCGGAAAATTAAAAAGTTTTCGCGGGAATCAAAAAATCACAATCCACGCGGACGAAGTCGCGGGCATCATCTACGAATCAAATAAATAGATGAAGGTAGAGTAAAGATAGAGGACTAAGTATCATTAATATAGTAATACTTAAGGTAAGGTAGTAGTAATAGTACCTACTTAGAAATGAGTCATCTTACATCATGACATGTTCATGTCTTGTGACATGAACAACAGTCAACATGGTCTTCGGTTAGTATTATTTTACCTGACGTCAAAACTTTAACTATTCTAATTTAAAATTGTGGTCAAGCACAAAACAGAAGATTAACAGGCATATCAATTGTACCTGTTCTAAAAATATTTTGTCGATTAATGCAACATAATGGTTCTGGTGGGCAAGCAGGTGTTAAAATTAGAATTTATTCGAATGAGAGCAGGTCGGGTGGGAGATCGTGAGCGCCATTCCATTGTAATTAATTGCTTTTATTTATATCGTTCTTTTTAAAACGAGATAATTTGAGGTTACCCTTTGTTATACAGTTTATTTGGAACAGATTATTATTATTTAAATTGGTATCTATTTAAGGTCACTTTTTTACATTTACATCATTGACTTAATAATACATGGACTTCGGGTCAGCGCTAAAAAGTGTCCGAACCGAAAGAGATCCAAAACGCGAAAAGGTTTCCAATCGCACTTCAGTCTCGAGTTTGTCAGCATAAATAACACTCGTCAATAATGCCGCACTGAGATAAAAAATCTTGCAAAAACTACCCGAGTAAGGTGAGAAAAGAAGATGGTGTATCATATTTTCAGTAATTAAACATTTATTAACGATATAAGGATATTATTTCGCTTAGAAACATAATATTCCATCCAAATTTCAATTAATTGTAAAAACAAATGGCATAACCAACCAAAATGAACAAAAACTAACTATCTGTCCTTTTCTAATACACTACGCGCGTATAAGACAGAGGGAGTGCAATATTTTTATTATTTGTTGTAATTATTTGTTTGTTTATAAAAATATACATGTATACTCGTACATGATAGGTTTTCTCAGGACACTTTTTTCGTCAATTTTGTTGTTGTTGTTGTTGACAGTTGCAGGGAGTCGCTGGATCCAGGCGGCGCAAGACCGTGGCTTGTGGAGGACCCTACAGGAGACCTATGTCCAGCCGTGGACGTCCATCGGTTGACGACGACGACTATTTTAAAATTGCAGTTTATATTACGTAACTCGATGTCCATAAGATTAAAAATTCTGCGTCAAGAGCGTCAACAATATTAAATATCTTCTGAACTTCAGAAGTGAAAATAGGTAGTAGGTATCTCCCAAATAAACATTATATTTAGGTATTTCTAGTACCCACTTAGGTATATCTTGTACAAAATAATTCCGCCTGTCAAACTTGCTGGATTAGTTTGCAAGTCCCATTTATCAAAGGGTGATTGTTTGTATCATTTATTAGGGTTCCCTGCAATTAATAATTGATTTCATTTAGGTTATTAATCGGTTCACTGCGAAATGAAAGTGTACCATTAAAGTTTATTTATGGACTCCTAATGAGAGACAGCCATTCCTTAGTGAGCTTTCGATTGCTGTTTATCTTTTACCAAGTCAGTAAAATCTACTAGGAATTTGTTCTTATAGATTCTATTACCTTAATTTAAACACAGTAAGAATAGTAAATAAAAATTGAAAATTTTCCATAGTTCATTTAATGTCACACATACGAGTAGGTACACGGTATGATAGTCATAGAATTCCTTTAAGTTTAAAAAAAATGAAGTACCTACTCGTCAATCCTCATCCTCAGGTTGATTGGGATAAAAGATTAGGTATACCTACCCTCTAGGTGATACCTTATAGGTGATAGCTATGGCCCACGCCTGTGGGTGAGACCTAGTAAGTATGATTCAACTTCACGTCCATAATTATAATGGCTTGCTCTTTCATAAGAGGAATTGATATCAATTTTCAAATCACAAGGCACCTCTATACTTGTGAGTGCCATCTTGTTATATTAAGCATACTAACAATACAAATGCGAAAGTGTGTCTGTTTGTTAGTGTGTGTGTTGTGTACCTTTTCACGGGCCCATCTGTTTAACCGATTTTGATGAAATTTCATAAATAGTATCGCGAATAAAAGTTCCCATGGGATGTTAACTTTAAACCTGAATTCGCGCGGATGATTTCGTAGCAACATCTAGGTACTAAAATGTTATATTTAATATATGATTTCCAGTCACTAGAACTACTACTACTACTAGTATAATATTATTTTGTAAAACTTATTAAAAAGGATGGGAACAAGTAAGGACTAGGACACCATGGAGCGGCAGATATAATCTCAAAGATATCGAAGGGATATACCCAAGTCATCTGCATGTCTTATTTATTGTACAACATTAATCATGACCAACACAGCCCGTTTCTAATTAAAGTATATGAAGGCAATTAAGGGGCTAAATAAAACTTTTCATACGAAACATTGTTTCCTGTGTCTTCGCTAGGCGTAAGGCTGTCCAGTTTGACTCCCGCTGTTTCAATTAAATCACTGACAATAGTTCAAATGCCTGACCAAAATGGTACCAAAACATGCCGAGTTCTGTTGTCATGATTACACGCGGCCGAATAGTTTTGATACTTTATTGTACAATAGACATTGTGTGTATAAAGTAACCTTACCTACAAGATAAAGTACTTACTATTTATAATGTTGCTAAGTTATTGGACGAAATTATTAATTAGCAAATTTCTTGTCAGCTTCTTCTCTGTAGAAACTGTTTGCTAACCTTTAGAAATATTGATTTTGTAAAAATACTGTCCGAATCAAATTTTGACGACCTCCCTGGTGCATTGGTGTATGCTGTGGTCTTACAGTGGCTACAGAGGCTTCGGTCGTGACTAGTTACCACCCTTTCGGCAAAGACGTACCGCCAAGCCAGTTAGCGTTCTGGAAAGAAATGCGGAAGGACGTGGGAATCCACCATATTATTATCCCAAGAAAACTCCTACCATTATGTGATTAATGGAAAGGAGTCACTACCCTTAGCAATGAGGAATACGATGGAGGACGATGCCGCGTAGAAACCGATTAGGGGTATGAGTTTAATGCAACAGCCGAACCACTAACAGGTTATCCCACTACCATCTTAGACTGTATCATCCGCTTACCATCAGGTGAGATCACAGTCTAGAGCTAACTTGTAGTGGAATAAAAAAAGTATCAAGAACGTTTTGTTCCACCCATAGTCTTGTTATAGACCTCACGATTGAGCTCATGTGCCGACAGGGTCAGATAATATCTAATCCAGATTCCCCTCTCTTTAATTGATTATTTCATAGAGAATATGATTCGTCATACTAGTTGTACCTATAGCTTTAAAAACTAAAATGTTAAAGTTCATACTTTATCTGACATTAGAAGAGAGACGAGAATAGACTTTATGCTACACATATAAAATATCAAAATTGAATAATATTGTTTATGTCTTCTGGGATGTTTTGGTTTAAGGATATATCAATTATTGTTATTCACTGTTAAAGCCTAAAGGTCGTGTCCCTACTTTATCTCACAAGGGTTTTCTAACAATAATGAGGCGGAGAACTTCCACATCCTTTCATAAGCCAGTCAGCTATGAAACCGAATATGTTAAAGTAAAGTTTAACTATTATTAGATTTCAATAACAACAACACGTTCACGGTTGTGAAAAGCATATTATTTGTACTTCCAAAAGTCGACGATGCTCAGCTCCAAGCAGGGGTGTGATTCTCTAAGGTAAAATACAATTTACAACCGTTGTAATCAAGGTCGATCTCTTCGATGTTACATCGCAGACCGCGAAATGTTAAGTTAAATTAAATGTTTCTTAGAGAATCACACTGCAGAGTGTGATTCATTTTCTAAATTAATTTTGATAGCATCTATGCGGTCTGCGATGTAACATCGAAGAGATCAACCTTGACTGCAACGGCTGTAAATTTCATTTTACCTTAGAGAATCACATGGCAGGTAGTATTAGAACAAGAATATTGTTATAATTTGAACTTGGGATTCGAAGCATTGTGCCACATATAAACTAGACTGTCATATTCAAATCATTCCTCGAGACGCCCTCATTTGATGAGAAAGTAGCTCATGTACCAACTTGTGTAAGTATTTCGCATACTTTCGCTTAGGAACATGACAGCGTACATAAAAATAACAAAGCATAATAAAGCTTTGTTAAAGTCTACGTATAAAGGAGACGGTTCAGATTTGTATGGGGCGTAGTCCAAGTCTTGTACAAGCAGAGAAATGAAGGGAAATAAAATACTAGACCAGTTTATTGGTCAAATCTACGAAGTCCTCGTAATTTCAGTGGTAAAATTATTTAATCTTTCCAAGTTATGGAACACTAAACATGAGTGGGTAATAATGACGGATTCATATTTTTTCACGTTTTCAAAAGAAAAATACGTTATTTTGACAGTGACTGTCAGAAATGATATTTGATACATTTCGCGCCCACTGCCTTCTCTATGCCTGAAGGTTGCCATCTTGGAAACGTATCGAAAACTTGAAATACATTTATATTTTTTTGCTTGTTATTTACTATACTGTTCTAAATTATTATATTTTTAATACAATGTATGTATTTTCCTCTATTCATGGTAGAGTGTACAAGATTAGGCCTAAAATGAACCTTTTCCTTTCCAATACAAATGCCTGCAAGGCTCATAAACGTCGGTTATTAGAGCATGACTAAGCAAAGGCTTGCTTGTGTCAGCCCGCAACTTTATTTAAACACTCTATATATTTTTTATATTAAATCGGTTTGGTATTCGACAAATTGTGTATGATGATTTATATTATTTGTGATATTTTAAAGTGATTGTATCTCATAACATAATGAACTGTATGACTCACAGAGATCTGATAGCTATGCAACATGTTCCGAAAGGTTTAGGTGGTTAAACCAGACCAAAGTTAGACAACATGGGAAGATTTCCTCTCCCAATTACAGTACAATCAGGCTATATCATAACTGATTTTATCTACTCCAGCATCGAAAAGTTCCAATTTCGAATTTGACAACTATATCGAATTGAACCCTCTTTCGTGTTTGCTTCTCATAACGATACAGTTCGTTGTATGGGAGCTGTATCGTTATGAGTCGTAGCTGTATCGATATGGTTATCTTCATAAATAGGATACCTATAGCTTAGCGGCTCTGGGTTCTGGCACTTTTGGTTTTTATTAATTTATAAAGTAAAAAATTATAAAGACGTCCTTGTCGTAGATAAAATCTTGTATGCAACTGTACGTAATTAGTCATTTTAATTCTCGTACTATCCTATTTTGATACTCGGCAAGCCTCGTATCAAAAAACAGCACTCGAATTAAAATGACCCTCATTACGATACAGTTGCATAAATAGCTATACTTGAATTTATAAAAGATTACGTACCTTTAAAAATAGCCGCTCGCAGTTTTTTCCAGTAGAAAGGTCACTCTGATCTAGCGGTCGATTTACTGGACGATTCTCTATTTGATCCTCTATTTAATAATTCAAAAAAAATGAAGAAGGACCACCTTCTATTAAATAGGTTTCAAATCTTAATAATAATAGTTACCCTCTCGTTACCAAAGTCATAACTCAGTCCTGTTAAAATATGATTATCAATTCCACCGGACACCACTGCCGTTAATACCCATTTAGGGGCAAACAGGGTTTCACAACTAGAATCGTCGATTGTCCCAGATTAACGAACCATATCATTACGGCTAATGAATCGGGCGGGCGATCTTATCTACCCATCAATG
Organism: Erebia epiphron; assembly: GCA_963932025.1. NCBI lineage: Eukaryota > Metazoa > Arthropoda > Insecta > Lepidoptera > Nymphalidae > Erebia > Erebia epiphron. The sequence continues at coordinate 11,891,907 of OZ009958.1, read as the reverse complement.
TCAGTCTAAAATCTATTACAGCAGTTATATTAGTAAACATACGTACTTGTATTGTAAAGAAATACGGTTAGATGTATTAAGGCTATACATGGTAGGTACTGAATACTGATCTTCGTGATTAGCAAAAGGTGTATTATTAATATCAAAAGGCTTTCTACCGTCAGACTAATAATTGATAAGGTTTTTTCTCGCACGTTATATGACATGGTATGCAATAAATAAATAAAATATAAAAGTTATTTACCTATAATTTATTTTATTTACTCCAGCATCGAAAAGTTCCAATTTCGAATTTGACAACTATATCGAATTGAACCCTCTTTCGTGTTTGCTTCTCATAACGATACAGTTCGTTGTATGGGAGCTGTATCGTTATGAGTCGTAGCTGTATCGATATGGTTATCTTCATAAATAGGATACCTATAGCTTCGCGGCTCTGGGTTCTGGCATTTTCCCAACCACAGAGTTCTTAGTATGTAGAGGAGCCATACCTACATCATGGCGGATGGTGGCACCCGTCATTGATGAAAATGTACATTTCACCCTAAGCCATAATAAAAAAAATTTGATTAATTTGACTTTTTTATTAATTTATAAAGTAAAAAATTATAAAGACGTCGATAAAAATCTTGTATGCAACTGTACGTAATTAGTCATTTTAATTCTCTTACTATCCTATTTTGATACTCGGCAAGCCTCGTATCAAAAAACGGCACTCGAATTAAATTGACCCTCATTACGATACAGTTGCATAAATAGCTATAACGCACCTATTCCAATATTTTATGGCACAATATTCATTAAGTATGTAAATCTTTATTATGTAATCTCGTACAAACTTTATAAAGGATGCAAACTATTTTTTGTCTATTTATGTATACGTACCTGAAAATCTTAATCCTTATTGTTCAAGAATTATTATCCATACTAAAATAACAAATGCGAATGGGTGTATTTCTGTCTGTCTGCCACGCTTTCACGGCCCATCTATTCCCTTGACTAAATTTGGTACGGAGATAGGTTGCAATTTTCTTCCCAGCGAAGGGACATTAAGCTACTTTTCATCTGAAGAAAACTAAGACTTTCCACGGGATTTTCACGAAACCAAAATCCACGCCCACAGTCTTCTAGTATCTCTATATTCTATTCATACAATTCTCAGGAAGCTGTTTTTATATTCCTCCTAAAATATGTTTTTTTCGCCATCAAAGAAGAAAAACAACACAACCCAAAATTCATACATCACAAAAGGCATTTTAAAATTCACTCTTTAGTGTTCACCAAGATAAAAATCGGTATCAACAAAAAACTGAAGAAACAGGCTAACGACAAAGGATGCATTTAGTCTAAATGGATCAAAACTCTTATCAGAGCCACCTCATCGATTTTGATACAAAGTGAGCACAGATAAAGGGACAAGGACGGACCCTCGTGCATTCGCTGCGTCATTCATAGATTAACTAAACGACTTGACAACGTATGGAGATAGTATGATATGCTACGAGTATTTTTCCCGACTTCTTCAAGACCAAAAGGAAGGGTTATGATTTTAGCAGTCTCTATATGTATGTATGTTCCACCGTAGCGCCTTAACTTCTGATCCGATTTTGTTGAATGAGGTGTCAAACGATTTGTTAATACTTATGTACCGGGTGATATAGGCTACATTTAATACGAACAAAATCGATATGACGAATGTTACATCCAAAAAAGTGGGTGCCACCGATTTTTTTCCGTAGTCGGGTCGGGTCGGCTATGAAACCGGTCTAGCTGTATATTTTAAGCTATATTGTCCTTGTTTCAGTAGAGCACCTGAGTTTTATCTAGACATCTACAACATGTTAAAGACTACCGACAGCGTGTGTGCACCGCCCCATTGTAGTCTGTTCTCCTTTTATAACATCTTGAATATTTTACAACAGGTTTCTTCACTGAATTGAAATGCACGTGGAATTTTGTACGAAACTTCTTACGGTTAGAAGATAATACTATTATAGTCTAAAAATGAGGTCAGGAGTGTGCATCTGATTATTTCTAAGACTCAAAAAACATTGTGGAGGAATGGTAATGACACTAAGGATCACATCACACTTTGGATGGATGGTTGTATGGATGGATTAAACTTTGTTACTCAATCACGCCAGAACGGCTTAACAAATCTGGATGAAATTTGGCGCAGAGATAGATTATATCTGGAATAACACATAGGCTACTTTTTATCTCGGAAAATTAATGAGTTTTTGCGGGAACCAAAAAACCTCAATCCACGCGGACGAAGTCGCGGGCATCAGCAAGTATTTTCTAAACGAAATTAAAGTAAACTGCTTATTTGAATACTATGAAAAATAACGTTACGATAAAAAGATTTATAGTAATGTTATAGATATAATAGAAGTAGCTATGCTCATATCGACTTAAATGTTACACTAGGGCTTCAGAACTAAAAGTAGTAGTAATATAAAAAAACTGAGTATTAAATCACGATCTCCTACAGCCATATTGCAGTAAAAATATCTCCGTATCATTATTTTCCGCTCATCGTTTAAACTTTTAGCGTATAAGTACTTTCCGAATGGCAATAAAGAATTCCCAATTCATACATTCAGCCCGTGTAGTACTGCGGCTAAAGTTTCTGATATTAATCCATACTTTATCCATAAAAACTCTTGATATTGCTTCTACAGTGTCTATTTCAGACATATGCGATAATAAATTGCGAACAATAAAAAGGCTTAAAGTAGATATTAATGTTTTTTACTGTTTTTATCTACTGATTATTCAACATAGTCTAGTCATAGTAGAGTTAGGTTTAAAATAGAGAAAAGTTGAAAAAAAATTTTTAAACACTTTCATTTGAGCTGTGCAAAGTTATACTAGATGATGCCCGTGACTTCATCCGCGTGAATTAAGGTTTTTTGATTCCCGCGGGAATTCCCCGAACCAAATTTCATCAAAATCAGTTGAACAGATGGATCGTGAAAGCGTAGCAGACAGACAGATAGACAAGCTTTCGCATTTATAATATTAGTATGGATATGGATTAGTTTGCACTGAACTTAAAATTATTTAAGGGATTTTAGTGGCATCATCCTCGTTATCAACGCATGAACGTGCGGCTCCCTGTGAATCGTTAACGATTCCCAATTCACCAATTCACCTAGTAGTATCATAGTATGAGTCCCGCACATAGCTTCAGCCAAAGACGAAATAATATAGTTGCCTGAGCTAAGCTAATCGCTGATCGGTGACGATTACCCTGCTGCTTTCGAAAAAACGTCAATACATTGAATATTTTACGAGTAAAATGTAATTTAATTATATTAATGAGTAAAATTTTAGGTTTAAATTTGAATAAAAACATTTGAGTTTGAGTTCGATCCACAAATTTCGACGTTAAACATAACTAAAAGGGACAGATCAAACCAAATTCAAGCTATCTCCCGATCTCAAAAATATCAAATGTCAAAGAATGGACTGTTTATTACAAAATAACGAACAACGTGGTGAGGGCACCCGAAAATAAAACGATCGACGACGTATAAAATAACCGAGAAAAAAATACGAGATTAGTATCAGAGTATTTATGTTAAAGGAAACGTAGAGGAGTATTTAAAGGTTAACGATTCCTATCAATTAAGGTTATTGGTTGACTCGACACGTTCGGACCCCCGCTGTGGAAGGATTTCGCACCTGTCCCTCTTGGTTTAGTTTTTCACTTCAGCGGCATCCTTAAAACAGTAAAGGTGCATTGTGTCCTTTTTGTATGGTGACCATCATTTCGTTTCTGAATGGTAGAAATAGTCTGGATTAAAATTTGGAAGTTCTTATTGTTTTACGTTACTTTACAAGAAAATATTATACCTTTTTGTTTTGTTTGTTTGTTTTAAATTCTTTATTACACATAAGTAAAACAATGTACAAAAGCGAACTTAATACCTACAGGTATTCTCTTCCAGTTAACCTTTGGTAGTGGGGAGAGGGTTAAGATCACAGTGCGTACAATATAAGGGAAAAGTTGGGGTAAGAAGAAACATATTAGTTAGTAGGTAATAAAGTGAGGTATGATAATTTATTAAGCAACTTAGTGAATGGCTTGAATAAAGAATTTAAGTCGAAAAACATAGTATAATACCTTTCGCCCTGGGATTAGCTGCTCCTCTGTAAAAACATCTTTTTATCTGTAAAATTGAAAAAATGAGTAGATAATAAAAATAAAAATATTAAATTTAAGTATCTACTGCCTCGTTGGTCTAGTGGTTAGCATAGTCGACTGCGAATCACGAGGTCCTGGGTTCGATTCCCGGTCGGGCATAAAAGTTAGGTATTGGGTTTTTCAATAAAGAAATTCTCAGTGCCAGCCCGGAGTTGGAAGTTGGCGGTGTTTCACCCCCGTGCCTCGGAGAGCACGTTAAGCCGACGGTGCCGGTTATTATCACTAACATGATAATAGTCGTTAAAGCCCGCCAACCCGCATTGGAGCAGCGTGGTGGGTCTAAGCTCTAATTCCCGCTCTCCTATGAGAGTGGAGGCCTGTGCCCAGCAGTGGGACGTTAATAGGCTGTAGTGATGATGATCTACTCATAGGTAAATTAGGCGAATAATGCTAAAATACTTACTCAACGTTCCTACTGAATTGATACTCTGTACTAAGAATAAAAATAATACCCAGTCCTAAGTTTTTCCAAATTATGGTCATCATCATATTGAACTATAATAAATAAAAAGCTTATTAATAATTTGGATATGATAATTTCATGGAAAGTGATAATACCCCACTGGGAATAAGCGGAACAAATAGGATTTCTCGAATATCATAGATGATCGTTTGTTTATTAGATAGTGTTTTTAATATCTGTAACAAAAATTTCGGCAAAATTGTTCGAGAAAAAGTTGGATTTTGAAAAAAATTGGTGTATAATCCTGGATACGGAATTTTAATTTCGGAAACTTAAAAAAATCTCACGGGCATTTAAAAATCTAAATCTAGTTACTATACATTTTGATCAGTCATTATTAAGTAAATAATTATGTGAAAAATATATTTGTTGTAATCTATTAAAATTTCCTTATCGATTAAAAGTTGTCTCCGTCATTTGATACACCGTTTAAGCCTAGTTGAATACCATTATAATCAGTATGGTGGTTAAATACATCTTCAAAATCACATCTTCATATCGGAGCATCAATACTCTTGACTACCGGCTTAATTGATAATGAAACCTGACTTGACCTAAATAATCGGCAGAAAACGCAGACAACTGATTTTTGTCTTTGAGTCCGATTTACCTCTAAATACATTAGTATCTCAAGGCGCGTGTTCGCAATAATATACTTCTACGACTGAATGTCCGCGATATAATGTACAAAAACATAATCAAGGATATTTTTTTGAATAGTTTTCTCAAGAATATGTATACGAGATTTGGTCATACTTACCTACTAAGAATATTGTTCGTCTGTATCAAAGAAAATTATGTCTTGTTCTATAAATTCTTCGCCTTTGTCCAATTTACTATTTCGGCTGTCTGCGATAGCCGCAAGATCTTATCTCCGATATCTTAATTTAAGTAAGTAAATACTCGTTCCTAATGAAGAGACACTAAACGAGATCCCAGTGACAGCACACTTTCATTTGCTCCAAGATAATTGTGTTTGTTCGTATAACCGAATTTACCTGGGAGAGAAACGGTGGATTAAAACTTGACTAACTTGGCCTATTTGAGATAATTGAATGGCAGTATAAATATGTTCTAGGTAGGCCTAATAGGAGTCAAACTTAGCGCAAGGTTACTATTAAGGCTTCTACAGACACTAAGATCTAATGAAATATAGAAATATACTCGCTAGTCAGCAATATCAGCGCTTGAAGCAATAAAATCTTCATAAAGGATATACAAAGAAGGTTTTAATTGCACTTTAGAATTGATAACAAATACTTCATGATTAGAGACCGCGACGCGCGTCATAGTTGCACACTAGGCATTTGCCTATTGTGAGCGACAAACGCGGCGACTCGAAGTGGCGCGACACGTTACTACGTTGTCGCGTAAATCAGCTGTAAATTTATTAAAAGTCGCTTTCGTCTAAATTTATTAAAAGTCGTAGATAGTGCGATCTTTATACTAAACTAAAATAATAATTGATAGCTCTATTTATATTGCTATCCCTTTCATAATACCCACTCCCTGCGGAAAGGGACTGCACTAGATTTAGAGCTGTAATTTTAGTTTAGTTTGTATACTAGAGATTATGATAGACAGAATTGGCCATAATATGAATATAAGCAGTAGTTGGCTTTGCACGAGGTGTATTAATATATTTTATAATATACTTACGAGTAACCGGGATAACTAGATTAAAAATGTATTAGCGAAATATTCCAACTAATTTAAATTTACTGCACAAAATGCTGGACTATTTAAAAGCCAAAGGCTTACCCCTACAAAGAATTTTATATTACAAAATAATTTCCCAAACTACCCAGTCCACAACAATTTTCGAGATGAAAACTAATTTTTATGAGTATTTTAACGCTATTAGTCTCGTCAGGCGAGCTCAAAAGCAAGCATAAACTTCTTTGATTATAACATTTTAAAGTTAAATTAAACAAAAAATGGAAACTGAAACAAACCATTAAAGAAAGATTAAAACCTCCAGAGAATTCATCAAAGCTTTAAAAGTTAGTTCCTGTTTAACCGTTGCAACTATGAGTAGGGGAGGAAACTTTGAACTCAGAAACTTTGGAAAACCCGCGCGGACTAACGAAAAAAGCGGCTTAATTGAAACTGTAAACTTTTTAATCGCTCTTAAGGTCTTATGCTCCCCGAGAAATGGGTGAAAGTTGATTAAAAATAAAATAAGGTGGCCACCTCCCTCTACACATACCCCAAAAATCTTTGGAGTAATTATAATAAAATTAACGGATTTTAGTGTAGTGGAAATTTTTTCACATAGTTTTTCCATGTACCCATTCCCTTTTCTTGCAATAAGTTTGTCATAATATCAAGCATGTTGGAATTGCCATGGCGAGACCAGGCATACAACGCCCTAATGAAGGCATGGGGGAGGCACTGTAGCGTGTAGATACAGAGCTTCCTCATACCTACCTTTAATAAGTACGGTAGAAGATAAAACATATTATATACCTATTTTAAAACGCATAACCAGATTGAACGACACTATCCTTCCTTTGTTTTATAAATCTCAGAGGAGTAAAATGTTAGAAGAAAAACCTAGAAGTTATTTTAAAACTTTTTTCAAAAAAAATTATAAAATCACACCTATTGTTGCCTCAGGTAATTTGCCCTAAGATGGCCCGCGCTTGACTCTTGATGAAAATTGTAATTGAAAAAAAAAAGAGAATATTTAATATTTTTTTTTTATAAAAATGAGTTTTATCTTCGAAGTATTTGATACCCAGAACAATGATAATACTTTCTAAAGAATGTGAGATATTGGAAAATTGTAGCTAAGCCGTTTTATTAAGGGATCTAAAAACAGTCTTACAACCTAATACTTACTTTTGGTAGTACATACCACTGGCTTATATTAAATTTTTGGCCATGATAACGGTCTGGAGGGTTTTCATACATTTTGTGTACTGAAATGGATTATGATTTCTCAATAATGAGAAGTGAAACCTTTTCACACATACATAATATTTCCAAACTTATTTCATAAATGCGAAGGTGTACCTGTATAGCTGCTTGTCTGCTTCGCTTACTTTGTTGTGTTGAATTCTTCACAATGTTTTCAAAGGGGCCAGCATGGTGGACTATGGCCAAACCTCATCTCATTTTGAGAGAAAACTCGTGCTTATGGGATAGCGAGTGGTTGAAAATATGTTAATTACTTTTGATACAATGCAAATGAAAAGTTTTGTTCAAAAGAAAACTTATTTGACGATGTTTTTCTTATAATGGCCCCTGCCGGCCCTTGGGTACAGTTCAAAAGAAAAACACTCCTATTGCAGCTATGGGACATATTAAATTTTGTGAAGCGACAAAGTTCGTGAACAACATCGGTATGGTCTTTTCAGACCTTCTGAATATTCATTTGATTCTTAGAAATTAACTTTTAGCCTAGATTTTATATACCTTCTGGGAACGGTACGTACTTACAACTTACAGAACTTACAGTATGTACTTTAACAGAAATATCTAACCTCTGTTAAAATGTGTGTTAACCATGTACTTAAACTAGTAATAAAACTTACTTATTTATACGCTACGCAGTGCTGAAAACTAAATTTTCTGCTATTCTAATTTTATTTCTTGTGTAGAATTCTCATAGCTGCTTATTAAAAGTTGGAGCGCCATTTGCCATTTGAACTATTTTCATCTTGACATAATTCAAACAGGAAAGTTTAGTTGCCGGAGTCAATTTGTTGCTTTTATTAATGTTGGGGCTGGATTTTAAAATGCCATGTTGCAGTTTTAGGAAATATGTTTACGCTATAAACCCAGCGATAAGTAGTCAATGTACGCCCAGTTTTATACCTATACTAAATACTGCTATGTAGGTAATAACCACATTTGGAGCATCTGTCGCCGAGTCCAGTACTGCACTATCTGACAAAACCATGTCCCGCTTGCAGTTAAACTGTGAAATTAGTGCATAAATCCAGAACAGAATATTGAGCTCAGACTTCTAGATATCTGGTATTATAGGTTTCCAAATTTTAGTTTATATCATATTTGGATATAGGGTGATTGCTATGATACCTCAAAAGTGGGAAATAATTTATCTTAATAATTAATTTGTTCAGCCATCAGTCGTGATTTTCGTTTGTCTCGGACATAACTCTATTTAAGAGCGAAAAACAAACGGACGGTAGAGTACAAAATATTCTACAAATGCCCGCGTCTTATGGTAAACACGCGTCTGTGCCATATACACTACAGACTTTTTTTCGTCCGTAATGTGTATTCGGCCTTGATCATCTCAATCCATCGTTGCCCGGCTCATTAATGAGCTAGCTGCTCATACTGCTACTGACTGAGGTGAGGTCTGCCAATCCACATTTGGCCAGGATGGTGCCCCAAACTTTCTTATTCAGTCATTCATTCAGAAAGAAGACCAGTGCTCAGGAAGGCAGTGAAGGATTGAGATTGATGATGATGATGAGGTAATTGTGCAAAACTAGCAATTATAATAACTTTTTATGTTAAAATAAAATTATTTTTTTGTCTTCATAATAATATCCCTATCTAATGTAAGGAAATACTTTCTTTTCTACCAGTCATCCGGAGACGTCTAGACAGAACAACGCTGCGGGGTGATAGGGTACGAAGGGGGAAGATATTGCCAAGCTGGCATAATTTTCTTTCATTCAGTCACTTTAGCACAAAATTAGTATATATCTTGGGCGTGTATAGGTAAAAAGGCCTATAACTTGTAGTAGTCGAGCCTATGGTCTGCAATTTGTCTGGGTATCGATCTAGGTATAGCCGTAACCATAATCTATACTAGTATTATAAATACGAAAGTTTGGATGGATGGATAGATGAATGGATGGATGTATGTTTGTAACTCAATCACGTCAGAACGGCTGAACGGATTTGGATGAAATTTGGTACAGAGATGGATTAGAATCTGGAATAACACATACTTATGCTACTTTTTATCCCGAAAAATTAAAGCGTTCCCGCTGGAACCACAAAAACTCAAGCCATGCGGACGAAGTCGCGGGCATCAGCTAGTTAATATTAAGTTTATACCTACATAAACTACGATAAACTCAAACTAAAATTTATTAACGTGTAGGACATACAGGTGGGTCTTACCTATGTTACGTTTTCACGTCATGTTTTGACAATACCACCGGTTCGGAAATCAGGATAATATTATAATGGTTGAAATAATATTATCACGAATCGATTAAATATTAACAGACAATCATTTCAAAATAGCAAATATACTGTGACCAAACTGCACTACCGTATTTCGGTTCCCGGAGGTGTCACATAGTGGACAGCCGGTGTCCACGTTTTCAGTTGCGGACGAGAATAGAGGCGATTTCGTGTTTATTTCCGAAAGAGCCTTTAAATTATTTCACGCTGTTGACTTTTATTTTTGGGGCTTCGTATATTCGCGAAAAAGAAGAAAATTTTATTTAAATTAAGTGAAATCGGTCCAAGATTACTTTACTAATTAATTAGCGACCTTTTTATAGTAATTGGCATAATCACTTAACTAGACTTCTACTTAATATCGCTTGCCTAAAATTCGAGCTCTAGTAAATTCGATAGATCATCTAATTCTAAGGCCTTTAAGTAATGTATAATCTTAGATATTTTAGGATTAACCTAATAATTAATTAAGCTAATCGAAATTAACGTCTTAATTCTCAAAACGTAGTAGGAAAGTATGAAAAAATAATCAGATTATCATCATTGACTATCATTTTGATACTCAGTAACAGAAGAATAAAATAAAAATGTCACATTGCAACGTTGTCATTTGCAGTTAAAACTTGTCAGATGCAATTATAAAGCAACTAGCTGATGCCCGCGACATCGTCCGCGTGGTTTAAGTTTTTTGTTATTCCCGCGGGAACTCCTTAATTTTCCGGGATAAAATTAGCCTATGTCACTCTCCAGGTCCTCAACTATACCCATTCCAAAAATCACGTCAATCCGTTGCTCCGTTGCGGCGTGATTGAAGGACAAACCAACAAACCAACAAACCAACAACCAACAAACCAACAAACCAACAAACCAACAAACAAAGTGACTTTCGCATTTATAATATTAGTATATATATGATGATATGATATGAAGTATGATATGATGAAGTATGATATGATATCATGTCGAGTCTAGGTTCTCCATCCTCCTTAAAGGAGACAATAAATGTCGTGTAGTGCTTGACGAAAAAGTTTACATTAAATTTTCCACATCCCACCAACAAAGGCGGCTCGCTCAAAGGAGCGCTGGTGCAGTGAACTCCCACAAAATTTAAAAAAATACATAGGTACTAGGTAGGTATAATAATCAAATAAACTTTGCTATAAACGTTATAAATATTTTTATATAAATCTATTCCCATTGTCATTTTAATCATGAATATCCATAAGTACCTACCTACCTACTTTACTACATAATTCATCAATCAACACATGGTATTTTTGTTAAGTGGAGCGCTTAGAACAACGCTCCTATAGACGAAAGTTTAGTACAACGTTCTTATTGAAATGTAATGAGAGTAAAAGAGAGCATTCGATGCGAGCGGCGCGTGAGACAAAAGATTTGTATGAGAAGTTTGGTAAATATGGAGCGGCGCTCCACACGAAGTACGCATGCGCGATATTACCCGACTAAATGAGATGGCCTGTTGTCACGAAGAAAGAGTTAAAACTCGCGAGTATTTTTTTTATTCGTATTATGCCGGTAAGATGTAAACAAAACACAAAATACGAAAGTAAATTTATTTTGATTTCTTCGCGAGTGCGTCGGATCATTGTACAGTGGCTGGAAAATCTGTAGGTATTGTTGTTTTAAATAGTGTACTTATTGTGTTGTGTATTTATGTGAAAAAGACTGTGATTTATGTAAATAGTGTAGGCGGTTAAAATGGAACAATATAACGTATGGACTTCATTTACAAATAATTGGTAAGCATTTTTTTTTTTAGTGAACTCCCAATATGATCTTTCACGAGCCGCCTCTGCCCACCAACACCACCTCTACAGCCCATTAACGTCCCATTGCTGGGCACAGGCCTCCAAACTCATAGGAGAGAGGGAATTAGAGCTTAGACCCACCACGCTGCTCCAATGCGGGTTGGCGGGCTTTAACGACTATTATCATGTTAGTGATAATAACCGGGACCGACGGCTTAACGTGCTCTCCGAGGCACGGGGGTGAAACACCGCCAACTTCCTAACTCCGGCCTTACTGAGAATTTCTAGTCCGAAAAACCCAATACTCAATTATGGCCCGACCCGGGACTCGGACCCGGGACCTCGCCGGCCGCAGTCGATGCCAACCACAAGACCAACGAGGCAGTAATTTTCCACATACATTTTCAAATGCAGGCAATATGGTCCGGTAAACATTCCGTTACACGATGCAGTTTACTGTGCAATATCCTGTGCAGTCGCCGGTTACGGATGTTGCGTTCGTCGCTTTGAACCAACAAGTTTCAACTGCCGCAGTATAACTGCAAGCGACGCGGGTGCTACACAATATGTTTTGATACTAGATGACTTCGTCCACGTGGGTTTGTTTTTAAATAACCTTTGATTTTCCGGGATAAAAATATCTGTCTCGTCTAAATGAGTTTACCGGATGCGCTGCGAAAAGGTTATAGATAGACACACATTAATTATATTATTAAATAATATTTTTGTCTACGCTCATTATCTTAAAATTCTTATTATTTATTGTAGGTACCAAATGTGTATTTGGCCTATTTAAGTGTCATTTTGAAATACGGCGAAACTTTTTACGTCTTGCAACATTCTAAATTCTAAAGTATCAAGAAAAGTTTAGGACAAATTACATAAGTCATGTTACTAACATTTTATGGATTATATTAAAATATATTATGAGTTTAGATAAATGTAATAAACTCCACATAACTACGAGGTAGGTATTAAGGTACTAGTGTGATACAATACCTCGCTTTGCTCGGTTTTAAAGATGTTCTAATAACCCCTATGCGATTATTACATAAACTACTACCTTTAATTATCCTACTTGAGTTTCTTCTTAATTAAAAAAATCTTAGTGCGATAAAAGGTTAAATCCACTATTAAACAAGTATAAATTACAAATTAAAAAAACCCCCGACTAGAAAAAAGCTGATAACCTTCAGACGGATGAACAGATTTTCATGAAACATGGCTAAGAACACTCGGGATAAAATTATCTATGACACAAAAAATAATAAACGAAAATCGGTTCATCCGTTTGGGAGCTATGATACCACAGACAGATACACAGATACACAGATAGGTACACAGACAGACACGTTAAACTTATAACACCCCTCTCTTTTTGCGTCGGGGGTTAAAAATTACAAATAAGAATAAGCAAACGTTAGCACTGCAACATGTCGACAAACATCTCTATCAGTGATGCGTGGTTACTATACCTACAGCTACCTAGATAGTCACCTTTATTACTATAGTCACTTTGTTGCTCTGACCAATATAATTTTATTATTTACGAGAATTTCTGGAGGAGGAGGTCTGATTAATGCTTCGACTGGTTTTGCTTGTCTTTTTGATCCATAATTCAAACTATATTCTACGATAGAATTTATGCGGCTCTTTACTTAACTTAAAAAAGTAAAGTTGGTAGAACGTAGGCTCTTTAAATTCAAATTAGAAAAAAAACCTACGAAATCCCTCTTAAGTTAAACGATCATTTTTAGGGTTCCGTACCAAAATGGTAAAATGGAACCCTTATGGTGCGACTTTCTCCGTCTGTCTGTCTGTCCGTCTGTCCGTCTGTCCGTCCGTCACACTCAATTATTTCAATAACTACCGAAGCTATCGACATGAAATTTGGAATAGTTGTGTATATTAGTGGCCCAAAGACACTGGAATTAAAAAAAATTGGAAATTATTTTTGTTCTTATTTAAAAAGGGGGGAAAATCTGAGGGTTGAAATTTAAAAGTGAGATAACTGTACTGTGTGGGGTATTATATGAAAGGGTTTACTTTGTACATTCTAAAACAGATTTTTAATTATTTTTAGTTATGATAGTTTTTGATTTATCGGGGAAAATGTCAAAGAAAATACCGTTCCCCCCCCCTTATCTCCGGAGTTTACCAATCGAAAAATTTGAAATAATTATGGTCAATAGGAATTTACGTATATTTTACAGGAAAACTATAGCCAATGCTCTAACTAGCATAGTTTTTTTGATATTAACAATAAACCTCTACAAACAAAGTTAGTCTTGCGGTTCATTAACATTAATAATGGTACGGAACCCTTCGTGCGCGAGTCCGACTCGCACTTGCCCGGTTTTTTTTAGTTAAACATAATTGTTACTGTAAAGTGCTAACAATTATCTCATTTTGCAATTAACCCTTTGAAGTACAAAGTGTCGGCCGCCGTGACGTCACGTGCATCTGATTGGGCCGCCATTAATCATGGGGACAGACGTGTCAACCTGTCAGCCCCTGCCCCTGGATACTATTAGTAACGTAAGGAATTACAATGTAGAGGGTCAGAGAGGTATCATATAATATGACTAACTAATACTAGACGGCCGTCACTACTGTGCTTGATCTGTCCCTGAGCGTGTCGGATTGTTGTCTCATTGGACTATGAGAATGAGGGAATACTTAACTCTGGCTACATAAATGAAAATAGCCAGATTTAAGGATATCCAAAATAATAAAAAATGTGTGGTGTCGTGGGACACCAGATAGGAACGAGGTTCCATATGACGTAAATATTAATTTCAAGTTTTCTTTTGTTTTTTAAATAATATTTTTTTTAATATAAACCTTAACACTTAGACATTAAAGTTTAATTTCGAATGTAGTATATTTATATTTAAGACCTGTTGTCTTCGTAACAACGCGAGCATGTTTCCACTTCAAAATCTTACGCATTTTCGTTACGGACGTTTTTTGGCGGCTAGGGTACCCCTCCGCATCGTCCCATAAGGAACTTTCGTTCCAAAAACAAACTAACTGTTGCCAAAGAACTGCTTAAAAACACTCAGGTTTTTTAAAACCAGACACCCACCTAAAATACATTACCTATAGCACGTCCTCGATGAGTACATACGGCGCTGCCTCAACTTGAAGCCACATTACTACAGGCGTTCACAACTTGCAATTTTGCAGAATATGACCCCTTTAAGGGTCTTAGGTCTTAACTAATTTGACCAAAAGGGTCGGTATTTTTGTAATCCAGTGAATTGTGGACATAAAAGTGAAGTACAAAACAAATATGAAAGAAAAGAATTACACACACTTTTTCCTGTCAATTTTTTGTCTTTTATGTTTTCTCTATTAAGGATACCTTTCAAGGATGCCTATGCCTATTAAGGATGCCTGATATTACAATAACAAATGCATCTCTAAGATTCTGTAGCTCAATGTAAAAGGTTACGCGGCAGGCAAAAGTGACTTTCCTTTTTCGATACGTATTCTTATCTTCATATTGTGGATGTGACCTAGTTACGGTAGGGATTGGGAAACTTTGATGGTTTTCGTAAATTTAGCATTTAGATGTCTTAACATTTGACAAAAAATATATAATTAAAACAGGCTCCCATACCATAATTCTCATCTCTAAGGATTATTGTCACACAGAGTTTACGTTATTAAAGCATTATGCGAAATCGTATTTTTTAAAAAGTCGACCGTACCTACTGGTGTTACCAATTGAAGTCACCAAATTTAAAGCTTTATCTACTTGTCTAAAGCAGTCAAATTAGGGATCCTCGATGGTTACATGAAAGTCTCAACCAAAGGAACATGACATCCGTTTGATCTGCAAAATGATCCGAACGATTCTACTCGAAAAGAAAATCTATGACCAATATTTTCCGAATGAATACTGCAATCGCCAACGGAAAATTTTTGCTGAAGTTGCTTTTAAAGCAATGTCCTTTGATTATTTATATAAGTTCTTTCGATATGAAAAATCCACTTAAAATAAAACTAATGTTACTTTACAATATAAGGCAACAATGTAAATTTTTAGCGTCACTAACAGAAGGAGACAATACTTTGTCTACGTGGATCGGATACTTGGTGTCGGATCAAGATCATTAGATCAATAATTAATTAATTAATTAAATATATTTAGAGACCCACACTTATAGTATAAAAAATCTATGCGTAGATCTGTCTATCTCTATATTTATGTATTTGTTTACTTTTGTTAAGCAGGTCCGAAATATTTATATATGTATTATGATTAAATGTATTGGTATTTTATTATTTATATGTTTTAGTATTTTATTTGTGTAATTGTTTATGTATTATTAGAATGTATAGTTTATGTAGTATATTATAAATATGTATTAATGTTGTTGCACTATCCCGCTTCATTGCATTAGCTTCTTTATTAAAGGTTGTCTGGAGGAGATCACTTTTAGTGATAAGACCGCCTTTGCGCACTTGTTATTTCTTTTTGATTGTTAACTTTATTGTTTCTTTTTAATGTTTTGTGTAGCAATAAAGCATTTATCTATCTATCTATCTATCTCTCTATACATCGTCTTTTTCTTTTTGTTTAGTTTTGTGACTACCCTTTCCATAATTATTTGGGGTTAGGGTTTCGATAACTACACTACAAGGTATGCATGTTCTCGAATCTTATGTTTAACGATTATCATCAGATTTTTGAAATGAGAGCCGATAACGATTACTTTAACGTTCTGAAATACCATGACGTTCTTAAATATCATCACAAATAATCTCCATCTTCCTTCGTAAGAAGAGTGAACTATGAGGTTATTAAGGTTATGCCACACTCTTGCGCTTCCTATTATAACACCGTGTAAACTTACATAATTATAAACCGGATGTTGCATCCCTAGGAAACAGTAGCTTCGTATAGAATTTCTTGTTATGATCATTATTAATGCTTTTTGGCACGGGGCGGGGGCTAACACGTTTTTAAAAAGCACCAACTTTATTTTTAGTCAATTAAGCAATTTAGGTAACGATGTCGATGTTATTGTAGGTAACATTAACAGTACTTAAATAACAAGCAGTAAGTATTAAATAATGGTTGTAAACCTAGCTTTCAGGTACGCAACGCTAAAAACTGTGACCCGACTTTGGAAAAACTTTCAGAGAACTCACATTTTAGGATTTAAGTAACATACGTCATATTGATTTGCTTAAGTAGCCCTGACTATAATAACCATTGATGTAGAATTTTAGTAATGATAATAAAGAATCAAAATTGGCTAAGTACCTAATTAAGGCGCCACCGTGGAACATACTAAAATACAAACAAACATAGACTGCAAATATCATAACCCTTTCCTTTTGGCTTTTACGTAGTCGGGTATAACCCGATATTTAGAATGAAATGTGGATTTAACATAACCATATTATAAAATATAATCCGTCATCCAAACTAATACTATAAATGCGAAAGTTTGGATGGATAGATGGAAGAATGGATGTTTGTTACTAAATCACGCCAGAACGGATCTGGATGAAATTTTTCACACAGATAAATTTTAGTCTGGAATAACATACGCATACTTTTATTCCGGAAGGTTAAAGAGTTCCCGCGGGAACCAACAAAATCTCCATCCACGCGGACGAAGTCGCGGGCAGCAGCTAGTAATTCATAATATCTAGATTTACCTATTGAAAAACCGTCGTATTTATCGCGATACGTTTTCATTGCACAAAATCCTATTTGTCAATATTGTGATGTTTGTGTGTGTGAAGCTTATTATTTATGACGTCCTATCTGGAGATGATCCTTACTTACATTATAAGTGCGAAACCGTGTCTGTTTGTCTGTCAGTCTGCTACGCTTTCATGGCCCACCTGTTCAACCGATTTTGATGAAATTGGGTACAGGGACAGGTTGTATCCCGGGGAAGGCCATAGATATCCCTACTTTTTATCCCGGAAAGAAGAACGGCAAGACCCCATGTATTTTCAGTGTCGCACTTAGACTTCGCGTACATTAGTACAAATACTGGGAAATAATAGATCTTTGGATTAATAAAAGAAAAGTTAATTACAGCATATTTTTTTAAAATGGGATTTACATGGAAAACGAAGTCAAAGACCCACATTATAGGTTAGGTTAAGTACATACCTACTAAGCATTTCTAATGCAAATAGTGAGTTCAAACTGGAATGTGTATATTGAGGTATGGTATAGGTATTATGTATAAGCCATGATAGTTTTGTAGTAAGACTTTGGCTTCCTATTCGTCAGGGGTTCAGGGTTCGAATCTAAAAGGGCATACCTGATTTTTCGATTTGCATTGTATGCAATTAACTAAAAATTAGTGGCTTTAACAGTGAAGGTAATCATCGTGAGAACCCTGCATGCCCAAGAATTCTGCATAATGTTCTCATAGGCACAGAATTGAATAAATATATACCTAGTTATAAATAATATAAGTAACTATCAAAAGAGTTGGAATGACATAGTCTACTAGTTGTGATATTGATGATAATAATATTATTATATATATCATCCTCATGTATAGGTACCTATATATTATGTTCATGAGCGTAACCAGGAGAGGGGGGAGGAGGGGGCAGAATGCCTATTAATTATTTTGTATAAAATGAAAGTTCATGTAATCACAAATTATTTATTTTACAATATTATAACAAAATATTCTAGGACTCTAATCGGACTAACACATCATCGAGGAACAAAGCAGGTGGCATAATAATATTATTGATGACGAGCATAACCAAGATACCATACAATGCTCATTACGTGTGAGCAACACCCAACTGTGCGCAAACCAACGATACAGTTGCAACAATAACCTGTGATAGCATTTCTTCCCAATTGTTCCCTGTCTATCGTGATAAACACATAATATGATTTTCGTGAGACATGTCGTGACTTAACTTTTGCTCGAATCAAATAAGGATGTCCCCCTAATCTGGATAGGTTTACCGTGTCATCTCTGCACACTTCGATGGTGTATAACCCATGAAACCAGACCTGTTCTCCTATGTAAGACCTAGCCTGCCGAATTTGGTATGTACCACAAGCAAAGAGAACCAACTCTGCCATTGATAGATTTGGGAATGTAATGTTCGAACTTGTTATTGCTTGAAACCATGAGTTCCGCCTATTTAAATTCTCTTCCTGTACTATTATTGCTAAAATATTATTAGCAAAAAGTCTTTCATTTATAATGGATAGAATTTCATCAGCATTTTCAGGATCAACAAACATGCAAGCAAATGCATTATGTAATGCTGCTGCGATTGAAAAATCCTTCATCATGTGAGGACATGCACGGTTAAAATATTCTTGGCGAAATATTTTAAAATCTCTCTTTATTCTGCCATTTACGGCTTCTACAACCCATCTGTTTATTGTCACACAGCGGGATCTGTTACCGTCCAATGTGGATAGCTGTGACTGTCCTGGTGACAGGGTTTCTGGTAGATGGGCTAGGAAACCACGCTCGTGAATGGCTTCCACACTGTCGCGGAAACCCCTATCAAGAATGAAGGCATCATCTTCTTTAAAAAACTGAACAAAATTATTTTGGCTCAATAATTCAGTCATGATTGTCGCGTCATTGGTAGTGGCAGGATATGGCCCTGCAAAATCCAGAATGTACCCATTGCAACATACCATCATAAAAGGTTTTACTAAGTTTCGATACTTATGAAGTGAATAAGTCTCTTTTTGAAACAGATAATTTGTACTTTTCTGAGTATAAACATAGGTGCCATCACAGATAACTATTGTGTTTTGTTGGTCTATAGGAAGTTCTGGTTTACCAAATAATCCATTTGCTATTGTCAAATTTTTTGAAATTACATCATTTCGGCTTATGTGCTGTAGGCCTAGGTGTTGTGGGACATATTCTTCAGCTAATAGGTCTCGTGCCTTGTCCATAAGGGTTTCTAGTGTGCGCCTTGGTGTCTGAAATAGACATGCTAGCCTGTCTCCTGAATCGCCAGTTCTCAGTTTGCATAATAATGCTGTCAATGCAAAGCTTCCTCTGCGCATTTCTTGTAGACTTCTTGTTTCATTCATTATTTGCTGGTGTTGATATTGAGAAATCCCCATAAAATAGTGGATCAAATGTTGCGGAAGACTCTGAATATCTTCAAAATTAAAAACATTTACTTCCTCTGCTAATATAAAAATCATATCTTCAATATGATGAGTATTAAAGTTACTCAAACTGTTTTCAGATGTGTAGAGATCTTGAAACATGTTTCTACCCATATGGTAACTGCATATTCGAGAATCCCTTGGTATATAAAAGTTGCAATCACTGAGCACTCGACGGCGAACGACATCGGGAACATGGTATCTCTCAGTGTTCCTGCAACCAGAGAACATGCAGTGTCGCCTTGTGTCCGCAGCTCGCCTTATGTTAGGCAGTATAATATACTGTTGCAGAGGTACTTCCTGGTTCCCTTCTTGCTGCTCTACATTTTCTATGTCTATAAATTCGGACATAACCTGGTGATTCGCAAGCTCCCAGCAGGCATGACATATGTAATCCGTATCCAAAATCTGAAGAAAAAACTGCACTTTATTTATTGTTGATTATGGAAACGATAATTAATCTACCAACAATTAAAACTGAAAAAAAATATTTTATTTATTTTGAAGCCAATACAATAAAGCCCCTTTCTATTCTTATTGTTTTATAAAATATAACTAGTAACTTACATTTTTAGGATATGTCCATAGTTTTATAACTCTTATAAGTTGTTCGCTTTCTGATGACAAACAATGTCTATTTTCCTCAGACGTCAGCTGTATTTCACAGTTTATACAGGAATCTTCAATTTCCTCATGTTGGGGACTACTGTTTCCAGTCATAGATGTATCCTCTGATGCATCAATAGGTTGTGGTTGTGTACTTTGTGTACCAGTGTTGCGACGCAATATTCTTTGAGCTCGAAGCCAGCATGGCCCGCATGCTTCATCAGTAGGTATAAGCTAAAATAATAATAAGTGCATGATTAAATATAAAAAGGGAACATCAAAATACTAATAATATAATGCTTATAATTAAATCAAAATATATTTACTTGACGGGGATGTATCCATTGTGAAATGATTTCTGCAAGTAGACTTTCCTCATCTGTCCAATCTGGTCTCAATACTACACGAATTCTGCTTCTCAAAATGGAACGCCCACAACCAACACAAACATTTTGGTGACCAACTTGTCTTTCCGGTGGAACTACTTGGTCACTTGCATGATTTGCTAGGTCCCAACAAGCCTGGCATACAAAGTCAGTGTCAGTTATCTGCAAGAAACACAAAAATAAATACCCAATAATGAAAGTAGGTATAATATTTTACTACTAAATACTTAACTAACTGCCTTGTTGCTCTAGTGGTTGGGATGTTCGACTGCGGCCGAAGAGGTCCCGGGTTCGAGTCCCGGGTCGGACCATAATGAAGTATTGAGTTTTTCTGACTAGATATTCTCAGCACTAACCCGGAGTTAGGAAGTTGGTGGTGTTTCACACCCGTGCCTCAGAGAGCACGTTAAGGTGTCGGCCCCGGTTATTGTCACTAATATGATAATAGTTGTTAAAGCCTGCCAACCCGCATTGGAGCAGAGTGGTGGGTCTAAGCTCTAATTCCCTCTCTCCTATGAGAGTGGAGGCCACTGCCCAGCAGTGGGATCCTAATGGGCTGTAGTGGTGGTTCCAACGATAGTTTTAAATCAATCTAAGATGAAACTATTATCCCATATCTAGTTGCAGCAGTCATAATTCTAGTTATTTTTGGTTAACCCAGCCATTATTACACTATACAATAATGAATGACAATAATTATTGCCTTTTAAATAGTCAGGACCTATAAAATGAATAGGTAGGTCAAAAGAATAGTTTTGGCAAGAACTTGAATTTATGTATCTATGTTGTATAACTTGATGTTTTACTAACCTCCCTTGGATAAGTCCATAGCCTTATAATATTAACAAGGTCTTCATTTTCGTCAGAAAGGCGACGACGCGTTCGCGTCAACCGCAACTCACAATTGATACACCGAATTGTTGGAGGCATGTTTCAATTTATAACAAATATTTGTTTACAATACTGACGAACAATACAATAAAAACTACGAGTCCTGTCTCTCAAACTAAAGTCACCAATATGCACACTACGCGCAGGAACTCTCAACTCGAAAGGAAAGCTCAACTGAACGCGGATTACAAGAAAATCACAGCAATGAGAAACAATATAAATCGTTAACACAAGAGTAATTCAAGACAGGATGCAACTTTTCAGTCCCTCCCTCGTCTTGTAAGTCTTGTAACAGTGACACTTGACAGGGGCATGTTTAAAATCACTTTTTTTGAATGTTGCCAGCTACAATATCTACAAACGTACAATTAAAATATAGTATTATTTTAAATCAATAATAAGTAAATCTAGTTTTTCGATGTAAGTAACATGTAGCAATTAAAATAATATCTTATTCTTGTTATATTAAATAAAATAAAAATGTATTTAGAATGTTTACAATAATATAGCGAGCTTTTATAGGTCCCGTCTATGCCGATATTCTACTAATTGGTAGTTTGCTATTGAATATGGTTCTTTTTCGTTTAGGAACGTTAATAACTGTTTATGATCTAACAAAATATTTCAATACCATATATTTTCCATATCCCATTAAATAAAAATAAATAAAAGCTATGTAAATAAAGTACTATAATCGTTCTTTAAAATGTATATACTTTCATTCATTTTCGCTTCTCAAATTGTGCGAAACTGGTACTGCCTTTCTTCATTAAGGAGTTCCCGCGGGAATTGAAAAAGCTTAATCCACGCGGACGAAGTCGCGGGCATCATCTAGACTTTGAAGAAATATGAATATTTTATTATATTATGCGTAAGTGTGTTTGTCTGTCTGTCTGTCAGTTAACTCTTCACGACGCATCCGGTATAATCAAACCGGGTGAAATCGCAGGCATCATCTAGTTGTGAAATAAAAAGGGTTCATTGAACGAAAGCTCCAAGTTAAAGGTTAAATCTACGAATTCCAAAATTATATTAAACCAGCCGAACGAACAAATTAATTTCGGATTGAAGAAAGTCACGAGAGCGTCCTATAATTTAAATGTTATTTAGTGATGCCATTTACATAACATAAATATTAGATATATAATTTAAGTCTGGTAATTTCACTGCTAGAAAATATCTAAAATCAACTTGCCAACTAGTTAAATCAGCAACTTTTTTTCAAACGTTGTTTGTATTTAATAAAAATCTATTTGTTTCTATATAACAAAAGATGATTTACAGTCTATGATATAATGATCCGAACAAAAGATCTATTAAATAGAATAATAATAATATCATAAAAATGACATTTCTAAGTAGCTAGTAGATATTGGATAAAAATACAAAGACAAAAACAACAACCATTAATAAAATACCAATTAAAGTACGAACAAGTTGCAAAGATGAAGAGAGTAAAGGAAAATGATGAACAAGTCAATTACACGTGATGTCTATCCCTTGGCATTGGGGAAATAATTGATTTGCAGGCGCTGACGGGACTTTTTTTGTTACTGAACGAAGAGAACAGTTAATTTAGTGATTAATGCGAAAATTCTTTCGATCTTGTTCGCTGGGCTATTATTGGGCACGCCATTTTATTTTCCAACCTCGCAATATTTTTTTGCAATTATAATAGTCTAAGTAATTGTAATTGTAAAAGAGACGATTTAAACATGTTGTAAACCGTCAAGTCGTCTCTTTTACGATCCAAAGGAGAGTTAAGATAATGCTAAGTGTACTTTTGGCATTTTGGTGTTAGTGGTGGACCTTTACACCTTTGCAGAGAATGATCTTAACCCGAGCCGAAAGGACCTATCCAAAGGATATAAGTCTAGTTAAATTGTATTAATTATGAGGACTGATGAATAGTGACGACCCAGCATACACATGTAAGAAATAAGTAAGCATAGGTTTTTATAACTTAAGTAGGTGGGCGAACAAAATGCATTTTTTCAATAGAAATTATGATATCAGCAGCAGGATTCACCCGCAACCACAGCAATGAATAAATGATGAAAACGTCAGCTGAGGATGGCGCTGACGTGACCACGCATTTTTGAAAATCAAAGCAGATTGAGATGAATTTCTCCAAAAGAATTTAAGAATCCATGAATTAATGAATGAATGATGAAAATTCGGGAAGTGACTGGAATATTTTGCATCGGATAGGTACTACAGCTAATGAGCCTGACATCCGAAATCACTCTTTGAAAATGGGAACAAAAAATGTACGGAGTATGTTATTTTGGTAATTGTGTTATTTTATGTATTAAGGTCCATTTGCATAACGCCATTTAGTGTGTTTCAGAATAATTTTCTATATCTGTCCACCCCGAACATTTCATGTCAACCCCGGAATAAACCTATCAAAATGCGACAGCATCAACAAATTTAACTTAATCAGTTTAGGCAGTGTTGCGCAATTAGTGGGCCTTAGACTACATTACCCTTTATATTTCTTTGCGTCTAAAGCGTAAAAATTGTAAATTAACATTATTTCGTAAAGATCTTCTCCCTTACGTCATCCAATCAGCCAATCAGTGACGCAACAGTTTTCTTTAAGTAAGTTTTAGATAACGTAACTCTTAGAGTTGAAATAAAATATCCGACAGTACTCAACGACTCCATACCTTTCCCCCAAAGGGGTCGTTAGAATTAACACAACAGTTTGATAAACGATTGATCCGATGACTTGAAAAAATTACACCCCAAACGAGCATCCCACTGCGATAGCGTATTTTATCTACGAAAGAAACATCAATGGCTGTACGTTGTTATAATAAAGTGTTGTTTTTTTATTTGCAAAGCTTTTCGTAATTTTCATTTGAGAGTATTTTCAGAAAACGGAATCTTTTAAAACGTCGCGAGAGAATATCTATTATATTTTTTATATCATACTAATATTATAAACTAGCTGATGCCCAAGACTACGTCCGCATGGATTTAGGTTTTTTGGTTCCCGCGGGAACTCCTTAATTTTCCGGGATAAAAAGTAGCCTATGTTTTAATCCAGGTTATAAGCTATCTATGTTCTAAATTTCAGCCAAATCGGTTCAGTAGTTACGGCGTGAAAGCGGAACAAACATACAAACAAACTCACTTTCCCATTTATAATATTATAGTAAGGATAAGGATAAGGAAGCGAAAGTGTGTTTGTTTGTTGGTTTGTTGGTTTGTCCTTCAATCACGTCGCAACGGAGCAACGGATCGACGTGATTTTTGGCATGGGTATAGTTGAATACCTGGAGAGTGACATATGGACTTTTTATCCCGGAAAATTAAGGATTTCCCATGGGAATCAAAAAAATTATACCACGCAGACGAAGTCGCGGGCATCAGCTAGTTAGCTAATAAACCTGGCTAGATAAGTGTAATCACTTACCGAAAACTCTTATTACTTAGACGTAAAATTCAGAGATGTCGAAAACCCTTGTATTAAAACTAATAATGCTCGGTATGTGTTGTTAAAAAACAAGAATATGTACTTATTTTACAGTATAAAACGAAGCCTCAATCAACCTACATGAGCTCGTGTGCACTAGCTATTTCAGCTTCAGGACGAACATCTATCAAATTACTGACTGTCGCGACACCAGCTAAATCAATCCACTATTAGGAGTATCGGAGACGCGCAATAAATCACAGAGACAGTTTCATCCATCAAAATTCATTGATATATTATAGTCATTAAAATGCTGATCTTTGCATTCAATTGATTAATTAGCTTGAAACTATCGTTATCAATATGACGAATTTTCACCCAGAGAAAATAGTATAATAATCTTATATATAAAATTCTCGTGTCACAATTTTCGTTCCCATACTCCTCCGAAACGGCTCGACCAATTCTCATGAAATTTTGTGAGCATATTGAGTAGGTTTGAGAATCGGCCAACATCTATTTTTCATACCTCCACGCGGACGGAGTCGCGGGCATCAGCTAGTTTAATATAAACAATTCTTTTTAAACAACCGACTTGAAACTCCCGCGCCAACTTTATAACAACAAGCACACGCTATACAAAGTACTTATTTTATTGTTGATATTTTAAAAACCGCTCAACCGATTTCGATAAAATTTATATGGGACCGCATGGGAAGTATGCCCTTTCAAATAAAAAAAGAATCATCCAAATCGGTCCACCCAGTCAAAAGTTCTGAGGTAACAAACATAAAAAAAAAAAAAAAATATAGTCGAATTGAGAACCTCCTCCTTTTTATGAAGTCGGTTGAAAAAGGCATTACATTCCGACCTTTGAACTTTTCGCCTAGAAAGGTGCTAGAAACAATATTAATTATTTATCAATTGATTTATAATCCCTATAATTTACTACCCGTGAATGTTTTTTGCTCGCGAAATGCCTTTGTTAATTTGATTAATATTATTTCAACACGAAGAGCCAATAAATATGAGGTAGGTTCGAGTAGGTATAATTGCTTAATTAAAATTACGTAAATTGAACAGTCTCGTTACAGCTTTATTTTCGTTGTCGAGCAACGGATCGATCTGAATTTTTGTATGGGTATAGTTGAAGATCTGAAGAGTGACTTTTTATCCCGGAAAAATAAGGAGTTCCTTTCGGAATTAAGAGGGTTATGGTCTAATAATTTAATATAAAAAATTCTTTTTAAACAACCGACTTCAAACTCCCGCGCCAACTTTACAACAACAAGCACACGCTATACAAAGTACTTATTTTATTGTTGATATTTTAAAAACCGCTCAACCGATTTCGATAAAATTTATATGGGACCACATGGGAAGTATGCCCTTTCAAATAAAAAAAGAATCATCTTAATCGGTCCACCCAGTCAAAAATTCTGAGGTAACAAACATAAAAAAAAACCTCCTTTTTTTTAAGTCGGTTGAAAAAACTTATTTCATGCGGACTAAATCGCGGGCATCAGTTATTATTTTATACTTAAACGAAAATATTATGTAATTTATGAACACCTACTAATAAACAAAAACTTATTTGTAACACTAGCTGATGCCCGCGACTTCGTCCGCGTGGTTTAAGTTTTTTGTTATTCCCGCGGGAACTCCTTAATTTTGCGGGATAAAAAGTAGCCTATGTCACTCTCCAGGTCCTCAACTATACCCATACCAAAAATCACTTGACTTGCGGCGTGAAGATTTTTTTCCGCGTGAATTTTGGTTTTTAACTAATCCCACGGGAACCATGGATTTTCCCGGGATGAAAAGTAGCTTATGTGTTAACCCAAGATGCAATTTATCGCCATTCCAAATTTGAGCCAAATCGGTTCAGTAGTTGCGGCGTGAAGGAGTATCGAAGCTTGGTAAAATACGAACTTTGGAGCCCCGTTTCACCCCTTAAGGGGGGAATTTTGAAAAATCCTTTCTTAGTGCACCCCTAGACCTCATAATGAATCTGTGTGCCAAATTTGAAGTCTCTAGAGTCTAGACCCAGGGGTTTGGGCTGTGCGTTGATATGTCAGTGAGAGCGTGAGTCAGTATCTTCTTTGATATACCATGAAATTTTCCGGGATGAAAAGTAGCCTATGTATCAATCCAGGATAAAATCTATCTCCTTTCCGAATTTCAGTCATATCAGGTCAGTAAGTGCAGCGTAAAGTAGTATTTTTCACGCGTGAATATCAATTTTTCAGTTTTCCCGCAAAAACCATGGATTTTTCCGGGATGAAAAGTAGCTTTTTTACTAACCCAGGATATCATCTATGTCCATTCCAAATTTCAGCTAAATCGGTCTTGTACTTCCGGCGTGAAGATTTTTTTCCGCGTGAATTTCGGTTTTTAACTAATCCCACGGGAACCATGGATTTTCCCGGGATGAAAAGTAGCTTATGTGTTAACCCAAGATGCAATTTATCTCCATTCCAAATTTGAGCCAAATCGGTTCAGTAGTTGCGGCGTGAAGGAGTATTGAAGCTTGGTAAAATACGAACTTTGGAGCCCCGTTTCACCCCTTTAGGGGGGAATTTTGAAAAATCCTTTCTTAGTGCACCCCTAGACCTCATAAGGAACCTGTGTGCCAAATTTGAAGTCTCTAGACCCAGCGGTTTGGGCTGTGCGTTGATATGTCAGTCAGTCAGTCAGTCAGTGTCTTCTTTTATATATTTAGATTTATGCATAGAATATTAATTGTTCGCCAAGTATGAACCATATAACGAAATAAACTATCATCAATATTATAAATGCAAAAGTGTGTTTGCTTATTGGTATATCACGATGCAACGGATCGAAGTGATTTTTTATTTGTTCGCTCTTTACTGCGATCTCACCTGATGGTAAGTGATGATGCAGTTTAAGATGGTATCGGGCTAACCTGTTAGGGGCATGGCAGCTATATTAAACTCATACCCCTATACGGTTTCTACACGGCATCGCACCGGAACGAAATCACTTGGCGGCACGTCTTTGCCGGTAGGGTGGAAACTAGCCGCGGCCGAAGCCTCCCATCAGGCCAGACCAGGGAAAATTCAGAAATTATAAATTCCCAAATTGACCCTGCCGGGGATTGAACCCGGGACCTCCGCACGTTAAGACAACAGCGCTACACACTGCGCCACGGAGGACGACAAAAATAAACTTTTAAAAAGCTTTTGAAACGTAAAGTGAATCTATAAATGGTTGCGTTACAAATGCCTTTCCGAACCAGTGTTAGGTACCTCTTTTCCTTTCCAGTCATCCCTTTAACACAATTTCTCAATATCGAGAAGCAAGGGAAGGGCGCAAACGACGAACATCGTTAGTGCGAAGACGCTGTTCATTGGATTAATTAGTTCTTCGGGGAAACACTCCGACATACTTTCCTAGTAGGTAATACTACCAAGTTTAGAAGCTTATTGTTCCGGACACCCGAGTTTTCGTCTATATTTAAGTTTGTCGACTTGCGAAGGCTTCTTTAATCTTTTTAACTAGATTAAAAAAAACCGGCCAAGTGCGAGTCGGACTCGCGCACCGAGGGTTCCGTACAAACATTAAATATAAGTTTTATATTAAATAGATTTTGAGTTGATTGAATGAAAGGTAAATTGCGGTTTACGATTTATGACGTATTAAAAAAAATCTACTTACTAGATCTCGTTCAAACCAATTTTCGGTGGAAGTTTGCATGGTAATGTACATCATATATTTTTTTTAGTTTTATCATTCTCTTATTTTAGAAGTTACAGGGGGGGACACACACATTTTACCACTTTGGAAGTGTATCTCGCGCAAACTATTCAGTTTAGAAAAAAATGATATTACAAACCTCAATATCATTTTTGAAGACCTATCCATAGACACGTATGGGTTAGATGAAAAAAAATTTTTGAGTTTCAGTTCTAAGTATAGGGAACCCCCAAAATTTATTGTAATTTTTCTATTTTTGTAAGAAAATCTTAATGCGGTTCACAGAATACATCTACTTACCAAGTTTCAACAGTATAGTTCTTATAGTTTCGGAAAAAAGTGACTGTGACATACGGACGGACAGACAGACAGACAGACAGACAGACATGACGAATCTATAAGGGTTCCGTTTTTGCCAAATTTGGCTACGGAACCCTAAAAAGGTGAAGCACGTGCAGTCTTAGTAAACAAGAGTTAACGCAATTTGGATTAGGACTTCTTAAGGAGATCTTCCTGAACAACTTCCTGGCGCAGTTTGTAACTATACGTATCTTACTATTCAGTGGAAAATAGGTAAATTAAAAAAAAAAAAAATATATATATAAGTATATATATATTATAATAATAAAATAATAGTAAAATAATATTAAAACGATAATAGAATGGTAGTACAGTATGGGTGTATATGATTACGCGACTACAAGCTTACGGAGAAGTTTCCCGTCGTTCCGACCGTTCGCCAAGGGTGGGTATGGCGGTGGTGTAGGGAACTCGTGTGTTCGCTGTCGCGTCGTTGGTAACATGTTGCGTCCTGGTAAGAGAAGTTGGGCGATACATAAAATTAATATATTGAGCAGGTATATTTGCAATAGATCGTTTGAACGCACTGTGCTGTTGGATGCTGTCTAATGTGAGGACCCTTAGCGGACCTAGCTTGAGAGCATCCGACGAAATTTTATCTGCCTCTGGTGGATTTATATACATATCATAACTACAACATATTTACACGTATATTACTAAACCAATTATTATCGCAGGTCTGGTCAGGCCTGTGGGGCGTACGGTGTCTCGCTTAAGCGATGCTTCAGCACGGCTGGTTCTGTCTGGATGTCTATCTAGTTGGACGTTCAGATGAGATTGGGTTGTTGTTGAATCAGAGAGCTTGCTTTCTGAGCGCAGTGCAGTTCGAGTATACTTCTACGTTCCGCAGTACGTCTGACTCTACCTTACGATCTACTTATCTAAATTACGTACTACGTTCGCTATGTTCGAACGATAACTTACCACGGTTGGAAGGACGTTGGTTATTATTTGCCGAAGGTTGGATTATGCGTACGTTGCGCCTGCTATCTTACTACATTTTGCACTACGCTTGTTCAGCCTCGACACTTCATAGTTTCATGGATTCACAACCCATGTTACTTGTAAAAGCATAGCTTCACGACCTATGCTGCGGCACATTGGCTAAAACCCATGTTACGCACAAACGACATTCTATCACCCATGGTGGTTCCGCGCTGTATTTGATATAACATACTATTACTGAAGGGTGCATCACGCCTGTGGCTCTGTTACGTTGCGACGAACGACCCTGCAGTGCGTCCGGTGTATCCTTGAAACCTATTACAGGTATATGTGGGAGTGCACCACTTTAAAAATGCAATTATCCAGCTATACGCTGACATAAGTGGAACGCACCACTCTAAAGTATGCTCGTACATACGTTGCGCTGGCCTTCGCGATTGATGTCCAAGTGGTTAAAGGGGGGGAGGGGGGGGGGGGCTGTTGACTTTTGGTATTCTTGGAGATGTATTAGTCCATGTATTAATGTGCCTCTTGGGGTACCGAAGGAGGGAAGAAGCCTACCGCTGGTGGCGGGGAGGAGCTAGCCAGCCATCATTTATTTTTTTTAGAAATATAAATGATGCCATACAAAGCATCTTCCTTTTCTTTATAAAAGGTTATAAAAGGAAGGTGCTACCACTTGTGATAGTTCGTTAATATCCCGAAGAGATTTATCTCTTCGCGATCACGTTACTTAATGCCTGTTTTAAGTTTAACTGAATTACATCTAAATCGGTGTATAAGCGAGTCGTTGGGTTGATTGAATTCGAGGCTTCCGAAACTCTAAAAGATCTTGGTTTATTATGGACACAGCAATGTTGTGAGGGTCTTACTGCTAGATGTATCACGTGCCATTTTAAAGAAATATTGAATTTTATAAGTAGAGAGAGGTGTAGATGCTTAGGCACCCCGTCAGGTTGGTTACAAGTTGTGAACGCTGTGGTCTTTTGTGTGGGATGTGATGTCCAGGGCTTGCTTCTCGGCAGGAGTTTTTGAGTAATGTAAAAGTAAGAAATGTTTTACAATTATCAGGTCTGGTCTGGTAGGTAGGAGGTTTTGGCAGTGGCTAAAGTTACCAAACTTCCGTTAAAAACGTCCCGCAAAACAATTTAGCGTTCCGGTGGTCCGTGTAGAAACCGATATGGGCTCAATATAACTGACATATTCCTACCAGTTTAGCCTGCTACCATCTTAGACTGCTCAAAACTAGGTGAGATAGGAGCCAAGAGATAATTTGTAGATGTATAGAAAAAATGGCAATGAGCAAAAGAAGCCAGTGCTATGGCCAAACTACTTTTGTTTCACTTAAAAAGGGATGTTGAACCTGTTGTTCCTCTATGAATTTTTTGACTAACCGGGATAAATCATACTTCATACTAATATTATAAATGCGAAAGTGTGTTTGTTTGCTGGTTTATTGGTTTGTCCTTCAATCACGCCGCAACGGAGCAATGGATCGACGTGATTTTTGGCACGGATATAGTTGAGGACTTGGAAGGTGACATAGGCAGCAGTGAGGGTCTTCTCCGTTTTGCCCGAGAGGGCCAAGCGGGGGTACGGGCCTCGAGGCTGAGCCTCCATACCCGGGCGGAGCGCGGGGCAACTCTGTGCCCCGGTGGGTGTCTTAAAGCCGGGTAAGAAACTGGCTAGGGCCTGCCTTGTAGGCTACGGGCCCCTAGGTCGGATGTCATGTCCGGTGTTGGGTCCGCACTGCGGGTGACGTCATCACCTCCGCGTGCTGGACCCGTGTCTCGTCCAGGAGTCTCGGCGCTGCGGGCAGTGGGGTCGCTCTCGTGCGCCGAGGTGGTTACTGTTTATCCTGGAAAACTAGGAGCTGTCGCGGGAATCTAATTAACTTAAACCACGCGGACGAAGTCGTGGGCATCAGCTAGTAGGCTATAATATCACTTTGCAAGTCTGCGAAAAATCACGTCAAGCTGTTGCTCGGTTGCGGCGCAATTGTAGGTCCAATTTATAATTAGGATTTCACATTTATAATTTGGTTAGTAAAAGCCTGTAATGTAAGAAAAAAACAATACCTAATCGTTACCAATGCTTGTGATATTAGGCATGGCAAATTGCAATTATAATGAAGGGAAGACAAAAATCAAACCAGCATCGCCGGTAGCAATTTAAGTAGCAGTTAGCTGCAATTAAAGAGACTTTTGTTTTTGTGCTGTCATAAATGTGTAGCTTGTCGCAATGTGTTAAGCATTTTGCACGCCACAAGGAGTGTTCCCTTTGTCGGCTTATTTTGGCAACAAAGAATAAAATATGCAACGCAGACGGTTCTTTCAGGCATGTTTGTCGCATATAGTTTTACTAGCTGATGCCCGCGACTACGTCCGCGTGGATTGAGGTTTTTTGGTTCCCGCAGGAACTCCTTAGTTTTCCCGGATAAAAAGTAGCCTATGTGCTATTCCAGACTATATTCTAACTATGTGCCAAATTTCAGCCAGATCCGTTCAGCCGTTGGCGCGTGATTGAGTAACAAACATCCATACATCCATACATCCATACATCCATCCATCCAAACTTTCGCATTTATAATATTTATTTGATATTGATTGATTGCATTGCATTAGCTCAGTACAATAATGATATCATTACTGTATGTAATAATTCATACAGATATTACTTTCAGGATGTCATTGCAATAAAATAAACACGAATTTTAATGAACGAAATAATTTTTTTCAATACTATTTTGAATTATAATTTCCTACTTTCATTTTAAAACGTGATAACTCTGCATTGATCTATTCGTAAAAAGTTGATTTGAAATGTTTTAATTTTGCATCGCTAAACAACATTCGTGATGATTCTCAAATCTTTTAATTCCTCTTTAACAGAAAACTGAACGATCAATCAATCAATCAATCGATTTTATTGCAAATTTGGGTTTACTAAATGGTTTTATTCTAACTGCAATTAAATAGAGTTAAAAAAACAAAAATAATCACTAATGGCACTGAAAATAATAGGCAAGGTCCGACAAACTTATCTGTCCCGGTGGCCAAAATTGAAACAAATTTTTATGCATGCTTACTTATTGTTTTTATTTTTCATACTTATTTATACTAGCGCCGCTGTCACCGCTGGGTCAGAGGTGCAATCATGTAGGGATTGCCGATCAAATCGTCTAAGTTCGGCTTCAAAGTAAAATAAACCGTAACAACATCGAATTAGAGCTCAAATTCGTGTCTCCTACATACCTAAACGTATGAGAATGGATACAGGAAATTTAGCTCTTATTCAATCCTGTTATGGTTTATTTTACTTTGAAGCCGAACTTAGACGATTTGATCGACAATTCTTACATAATTGGGGGCAGATAAGTTTGTGGGACTTTTACATCTGGGGGTACAGTATTGCCCCCGCCAAGACGACGTGGCACTACCTACCTTTTATGGTTATTTTAGTCTTTGCCAAACAAAAAGAAGCTGACACATGCGCATCAGTCATTTGAGTGACACGGTTGCGTGCGACCGCAAAAATACATTCCTTCAGCCTTGAGTCCTGAGCTTATCTGCAGGAAAACTATGAAAGGCGACCGACGGTCTGATTGACGCGAACAAAAGGCAATGACACGAGTGAACAAAACACTTATTTGCTGATTAGTGACTGGCTACATAACCCTTTTATGTCCTGAGACTTTGATATATTAATCACTTTCTGATACACATAGATTGCGTAGAAATCTAAGGAGACTATTTCATTTTAAGCTTAACTTATGTAATAGAACTAAATGATGCCCGCGGATATTAATTTTTTGAACTAAAAACTTCTTTAGCCGCGTTGAGCACTATTTTATCTAGTGGATTCGCGTGACCGACATGCTCGCGAACAGCGATATGCTCGTGTTGTTAAGAAGACAAAAGGTCTTAAATATAAGTATACTACATTCGAAATTAAACTTTAATGCCTTAGAGTTTATATTTTAATTTTTAATTTTTTTTAAATACCTATTTTAAAAATTCGTTTTCACCTCCATCGGCAATCCCTATGACTGCCTTTTTTTTAACTCCCGTGGGAATTCCTTAATTTTTATGTACCAATTTCATCAAAATAGGTTGAACGGATGGGCCATGAAAGCGTAGCAGACAGACAGACAGACTCACTTTCGCATCTCGTAGCAAGCCTCTCAAGAATAGTTTGTCCGAGCTAACTGTCCCGGTTGGTTCGATGCAAATTCTGTTCCATGCAACAAAAACTTGTGTACCTTCAACAGTAAATTGGCATCTTCAAAGCAAGGACGCTACAACCTAGGCCTTATCATTACTCTCACTAGCTCCCTTTGTTTTGCAATACAAAAAATCATGTAGTTTCACCACTTGGGCTGTATTTTCAGCTTCTTCGTCTTCAAAGATAAATTCAGTTGTTATGAGGTATAATTTTAGTTGATTATACCTACTTATATATTTTTTAATAAACATCCTTAGTTTATTGTTGGGAAGTTGGGAATCTTTCTTATGCTTAATTATGTAATACGAAATTATAATGATAATAAAACATTTGATTTGATGTGATTTGAATATATTCAAATCACATCAAATCAAATGTTTTTTTATTCAAATAAACTTTTACAAGTACTTTTGAATCGTCAGGTGAATCTACCACTGGTTAGGAATGTCAATTATGTTTTTCTTAGAGGTATACAATATAGCATCTGTAAAGCGCTGCAATTAATTTTAAACGTGTTTCATTAAAATAAATACCATGAAGCCATGGAATAATGCCCGGGGCACAAAGTTACAATGTCACCATAAAAACACACTAAAAGTCCTTTTTGTCACCATGACACCACCATATGGCCGGCGCGGTGCAGAGAAGAACATAAAACAACAGTTGGGGACCGATCCTAGATTACGACACAAATTCTCCCTATAAAAATATTATCTTTAGAATATTTATAACAAGTTGCGCCTTGCGACTCTATATGGTCGACATTTTAATCGCTTTATGCAAAGCTGGGTAATAAATACTCGAATTACATACATATTTTAAATTTACTTACTTAATCATGAAAAATTATATTTTCATAGGTTCTTATGAAAATAAAATGCCATTTTATAAATACTCAATTTGGATTAAGTACAAAAAATTCAGGTATTTATAATTAACGTCCTTTCAGGCACCTCACATCTGCTCCAAACTGTCTCGGACCACAAAACTGTGTGAGAACGCGGTAATAGGCATGATGACAGTAACCAAGAATCAATGAAATTATGAATTTATTTAATGAAATAGGATTCATGGATTATAAAAAACGTAAGTATTTATTTTTCTATTTCGAGTGAGATTGCTATTTATTTTGATTGAATAAAACTATAAAATACAGCAATCCGCCATATTGAATAAAACACCAAGAAGCGAATGACGTCAGAATTGTTTGTTTTCGAGCTTTGACAATCACACTATTGCTTAGCGCACACTGCACAGTGTACATTGGTAAAAACAATAGTGACGTCACAAACGACGCCATGACACCACAGAACGTTTTAGCGTGAATTTTAAAATTTAAATTTCAAATGCCAATTTTATCTACTAAACCTTATTTTTCTGCTGAAATAAGATATTTTTTCGAAATTAGATACTTCCGAACATAATCTGACCATTTTCAAAATCAGTCATCATGCCTATTCCCTGTCGCAAAATATGTGTGACCAATACTAACCTGCAACCACATCGCAGCCACAAATGCAATAACTGACACGCAAGCCACCGGCAGCATAGCGACCACTTTAAAATACTTGGTGGTTGGTATTGTCCCACCTTGTTAAATGCTTTCAATTTTTGGCTATGACCTCACAACCTTAGACAGTCTGCATCGCCTATCTTAGTCATTTTTGTCGATGAGGTGTATTTCTGATGTGGTCAGTTTGAATGAACATTAAAGAGTTAAAAAATTCATAGCATTTCAAGGCAGGATTTCGCTTTCGGCAAATATTTTTTATGGAAACTAATTCCACAGCAAATTAAAAATCACGACATCAAAATAATTCTCGGGTTAAAGTGGAACACTTTCAAAGATATTCTACCCTTATCTCAAAAGGATCGTGACAGTGAAAAGAAGAGAAAATCGAGAGAAATGTCTAAACATTTAAATCCGAAGAGTTGATAAAGTACCTTATTTGCCCTGAGCGGTTTCATCTTTTCAATTTTATTGGCGGCCTCTGAACCCCTAATCGGAATATTGTGTTCGAACTTTTAGATTCTAATCACAACATTCAAGGTTTTCCTTTCACTTAGGGAAAATTTATAATTGTAATAAGGTAGGTACGTAATCCATTTTTAATAAAGGAAAAGTTTTCTTTGGGGTAGTTTACTTTCTCCCAGCCACCTTTTTTTTTAAAATCCATTTACAAGGGCACAGGTATTGGTGGATGGTCTACGTTGAAAGCAGGCTACCATCGTTTGTTTATCATACTTAATATTATAAATGCGAAAGTGTGTTTGTCTGTTGGTTTGTTGGTTTGTCCTTCAATCACGCCGCAACGGAGCAACGGATCGACGTGATTTTTGGCATGGATAATTGGATATAGTTGAGGACCTAGAGAGTGATATAAGCTACTTTTTTTCCCGAAAAATTAGGCAGTTCCCGAGGGAATCAAAAAAAAACTTAATCACGCGGACGAAGCCGCGGACATCAGCTAGTAACTCAACTTAACTTTAACCGATTTCAACATATTATCGCTTCACGTTAGCTTTGATTCTTTATATAGCGGGCGGTAACTAGCCACTTGGCCACGTATTAGAACCAATGCTTGGACTAACACATCCTTAGTCTGTATAGTTGTAACTCGTAATGTTAATATTTTGCACCCACATGCCACCTACAGTAAACAATTAATATCGGTAGGTTCTGAATAATTCAGAACCTCATTTGAAACCTGCCTATATTTTGTTTACCTTACCTATTTAGAACAGAGTACCCACTGTGGGCGATAAAATAACAATTTTATCGATGCGGTTGTTACGTAGAGTCGTAGGCGGTATATTAACTTAATTTTGGTTTGCGTAGGTGGTACCAATAAATAGTAAATAAATCTCTTCGTACCTACCACAAGTCTTTTTTTGTACAAACCAAGGACGAAGAAACACTAGGAACCGCGGACAGGACAAAATGTCCCACGAAACGTCCGCACTGGACAGAAGTATATAATTTGTCCGGTTCCCTAGTGTGTACTTTAAACGTTGTGGTCCAATAAACGCGACATTATATAGGTGGAAAATACGATAATACGGGTTTCTAATATTAGTCGAAATCTTGCACACGAAATGTTAAATCTTTTTACTGCCGTTATGCAAACCTTGAAGGTACAAACCTAATTACGTCTGTAATAAATATTCACTAGGGATAAACTCTGAGAATAATTTACGATTGCGTAAACGTTTAATTTCTCTGTTGAATTCTGTAACCTGTAACCATAGATCTCTCGGACGTCAGTATCTTTGGCGTGTCAGTGTTTCTAATTCAACGATTGCTGACATAAATATCGCATCATGGTTGAAATAAATATTTAATTGCCTTATATTTTGTTTATCAAAACACGAATTTTATGAAACATCTTCCTATGATCTTATTATGATCGATTTCTACGATTTATCTGCTTGAATTAAAGCACGTACAATTTCTTAAAAAGTGAAAAGACCTTGTGGAATGTGGTCTGTATTTTACGTTTGAGGGCTCAATCCACTGAGGTAATTTTATCAAAATGTGCCAAAGAAATTTTCATTCTGAAAATGAACATGAGATAGCCACAGATGTTTTTTAGCCAGCAAAGTCAATAAGTTCTAACAGAATTATAAAAATGTTGATTATGGCCATCACACAGGCATCAGCTATTGCATGTCGAAATGCAGGTCGTATTTTTGTTTGCATATCTGTATTTGAATTCAATACACTTCTCAAAAACAGCTCCTACTTAACTTTACCAACACTGTTAACTTAGATAACGTATTATGAACAACAGAATGGGGTAAACCACTTCATTTCTAGCCTACTACACTGTAATACCGAAGGAAATGATCCAAGACCATCGCGTTCCACAAACCCCAGAGGTGCTGTGGCTACGTGTTTGAGTGGAGCCCATAGAATTCTTCGTTTAAGGTAATAGAAATGGCATAAATGCTATCTTTAGTACCAGGACTTCTCTTGCATCTCATTCGAACACAAATAATAGGTAAGTCATATGTAACTTTTGCATTCAATGCAACGTAAATTAAAAGTATACATACATATGGTAGGTATACTCATGAGAAACTTTTCATGGACAATTTACGCAGGTTTTACAAACATAGGTACCTACCTACGTTGCGATGATAGCTGCGCAGCACTACAAAAGGCATGCTTAACTATGTATTGCAAGTCAAACAGACTGCAACTGCATCTCACGTGCATCAACTGCACTTGAAGTTGTAAAGACCCTAGTAGTGTAATTCTATTCGAATACTTTTACAATAACGCGTACCAATGTTTCACTGCACATTAGGCGAAAATCTCCTTTAACACTTCTGCACATATTTTGTGTTCTGTGATGAAAACATAGTGGAAAGTTGATCAAACTTGGATAATCAGTTTTACGTATAATTAAGCAAGTCGTGTTGAGGCAACCGCGGATGTTACGGTAACGTCGCTGGTAACTAGTAAGGGAGTTGGTAGTACCTACTCGGAATATGGTACGGGGTCGGGGAGTACCTACATACGAGGCAAATTATATTCTCGTATAGTTTGCCAAGAAAGTTTGTTAAACACTTTCAAATTAGAAACGAAGAATGGTGCTAAGGTTGTTTTTACTGCTTTTTTTAACATCAAAGTCCGTTATATCCCTATTGCCAAATCGTTAGTCAGTTTTTTTGTAAAAAATTTATATAGGTAGAGGTACCATTTACTCTCAGTAGTCGGATAGTACTGTTCAGAAAAAGTAGTGAGTAGGTATAGAGCTACAACAATGTCCGGAACCTTTTTTCTAATTAAAAAGTAAACATGCAAGTTTCGCTGTATCCATTAACGCGTATAAGTACTATCAGAACTCGCTCCAACAACTCGCACCAGAATAAATTTAAATTCAAACACAAACGTAATTCCGAATTCTAAACTTATTCAACTTCTCCGCGGGATACATGGGAACTTCCAAAACACGTCTTTGATATTAAATACAAGTTAAATAAAGACGATTCCACCAAGTATTGTTGCCTCACGTGGATCTTATTTGAGAAACAAGTATAATTTTCAACGAGTTCCGAGCGAATTCTTCAGGAAATTAATTTAATAAATTAGTTGCGAAACAACAGTATAAAAGTTTTACTTTTACAACTGAGGCGAAGGAATTCTAGACATTCTTAATCGTTAACTTTTCTTTTCCATCTTCAGTGTATCTTCGCAGATCCTACCGAAACATCGTCCAAGGATCCTACCAATATCATAAATGCGAAAGTGTGTTTATTGTTGGTTTGCCTTTTTCCGACGTGATTTATTGCATGGATTATAGTTAAAAACTTGTAGACTAACCTAGGCTACTTTTTATCCCGTAATATCGAAAAGTTCCCACAGGTTTTAAAAAGCATGAATCCACGCGAACAAAGTCACAGGATTCACTCAGTTGCTTATATTATTGGGTGATGGTGGTACTTGGTGGTGATGATGTGGCGAGTTTTAGCGTTGCTCTCGAGCGATAAATCTTTTAAAGAATAACCGGTCTGCTATTCATGGTTAGTATTACTATTAGTAACAACTAGCTTTTGTTTAAAATTTGGTCAAAATCGGTTAAGGATATCAAGCATATAGGTTCATATATTTTAAAATATTAGTATGGACATAATCATGGATAAGATATAAAAAAATATTACAAAACAATTCTTCGTTGTTATAACGTATAACCAAATAAAAATTTATTGGAATTTACATAATAACCATCCATAACAAGCTAACAATACCTAATCTTTTGGGACTTCAAACTGTCCCCGACGATAGCGCCAGCTCTTATCCCGTACATTACAAATGTGTTTTAGATTACATGCCGCTCTTGTCAAACGATAACAGGCCTGGACCACACATTTATCGAGTCCACCGCTAATTAAATCCCTTTATAACGCCAGGGCGGTGAAGTGTAAAGCTTAGTATACACCTGCGAACGGAACTGCGGCGTCTTATCTTGTATTCGAACAAAAGAGCTAATTCCAATGAAAGAAGTTTAATTTGCTATAATCTGCCAAAGTAGACAAATTGTGGTACAGCGTGTAGCTTGCGATATTCACAAGCCAGTAATTCGACTCCACAACTGAACAGATTTTAATTTTCTTTTTACAAGTATAATTGAAGGACTCAGACTATGTCGGTATGTTTTTCTTCTCTGGATTATATTTGTCAAATTTATTTGCAAGATGTCTGACGATGGCGCCCATTTTTGCAATTTTTGAATGTTTCATGTTTTAAAAATTATTAATTTATCTAAAAAAGGAAAACATACGGACATGGCACGGATACATATGGATTTTATGGTGCAAGAATATTTTCTCTATTTTAAATATCCACGGAGAAAACCGATGAATATGTTTGCATGCAGAAACCGCCGTGCCATTTCGTCTTAACGCTGCGTTTTTCATTCAGACTGAAACCAAGCTTTAACCGGGAACCGCGAGATAAAGATTACCCTTGCGTTACATAATTTACGATTCTGATACTGGTCCGGGGACCGTTTTGGGTGTGTTTGCGATATGCATTTATTGGTAAGTAATACCTTACTGCTTGATAATTTGCATGTTGGTTTAATGCTTTAAAGCTTTAATTAATTTAAGCCTAAAATATTTTCTTAAATAGTATTGTGACAGTTATTAAGTACTTTTAATATATAAACCTATTTTTATATTGGTATACCTACCCATCTTACATTTCTTTTTTAAATTTTAGTTTTCGGCAAGTTAGCTAAGTTTGTTAGGGCAGGGCAGTTACGAGTACCTCGCTTTTTTATTGAAAAGATTAATGACGATAGTCATATTATGATAAGATTATGCTTGTTTCTAAACTTGTTCGAAAGGGTTCACCATTCATTAAACCTTTGTATTCAATGTATTTTATTAATCTATAACATTACCCTAGATTCTAGAAGGCTTCTTATAAGTGTGCTAAACATTATAAGCCATATTATCTACCTAAGCTAATGCTAAGGCACAGTTAAAGGAATAGCTACCAAAAATTCCTTACTAAAACCCTTTCCTAAGATTAGCAGTTAATTTAACATCCCTAATCCTCCCACTTAATCTGTTACACAACGAACCACGAACCGCAAGAGAAAAGTTTTCATCCGTCCAACAAACACAAGTTTAAAAATCCGAATCGGGAAAGTTGTCCCTGATTAGTCCCCGTTTGTTTTGTCTCAGATCAAACAAGTTCACGAGTAAAGGCGGCGCCTATACAAACACGCTATCTAATGTGTTTACCCCTGAATCCAAACAAAAGTTGCAAGAACCGTTATATGCTGATCTACTGTCTTGTAACATGCAAGGTCACACAAGCGACTAAACAAGGTTTCCTGACCATATCGCGACACGTAGCGACGCGTCACGCGATATGACTCCTGAAATGAAAATGACAAACTTATCTACGCGACTGTATTGGCAACGTGAAGAGTCAGCTAGTGCTACAGTTTTACACTGTCACGTCACGTCGTATGCGACTCCATGCGTTGTCGCGTTTGTCGTTGACGTAGCACAAGGCCTAACACAACTGTATCAAACAGTAGCTGACCCAACGTTGTCGCGTAGATAAGTTTGTCATTTTCTATGTCGTATTTTTGCGACGCGTCGTTTTCGTCACTCACCTAGGACAACAGGTACAGTTGAGTCGTCACGTTTGTCGCTCAAAAAGGACAGGGCCTGACGGTGACGTGAATCTTTTATCTAAAATATGCCAATTTAGCCCAGTCATAGAATGTCTGGGCTTCGACTGTGAGTAGTTAAAATCTCATCGACAAAGGTGCCTTAAAACAATTTTTTTTAATAACAATGGAAGTTTCGATGAACGATTCTCAGTACATATCATCAGTTAATACTATATGATTTGAAAGATGTAGGTAAGACAAAATGTCTTGACATAAAAAGCCTCTAGTGTGACCCTGAACTTATATGCAGATATATACCATGTAATGTTGTCTGTCTTACATTAGTTTATTGTGTTCACAGACCCACCGTTAGTTAGTTGTGGATCATTGAGATGTTTATCTTGTATAATTTGAATATCAAGAAAAGATTATTTTTATCACCACTGACCCAAAATTGATGGAATTACTCAGTATATCTGTTAAATGTTTTGCATTCCAAGAAAGTAACTTATCGGCCAATATAAAACAAAATGCTTCTGTTTAATCTACTTAAATATTTTGTTATGTTAATAGAGGTCACCGAAACATTCCGAGAATTAATAAAAACTGGATAAACCGATTCTGCACTAATTGAATTTGAGTGCAAAAGTTTTATGGACAAATTACTGCACTTCTTTTACCCACGACGAAAAAGTACGGTAGGTTATTATTTTAATAATTATGTAATCAATCAAATCAAATAATCAATCAATCAATCAATCAAATAAATATTATAAATGCGAAAGTTTGGATGGATGTCTGGATGGATGTATGGATGTATGGATGTTTGTTACTCAATCACGCGCCAACGGCTGAACGGATTTGGCTGAAATTTGGCACAGGGATAGATTATAGTCTGGAATAGCACATAGGCTTTTATCCCGGAAAATTAAGGAGTTCCCGCGGGAACCAAAATACCTCAAATGGATGTTTGTTACTCAATCACGCCAGAACGGCTGAACGGATCTGGATGAAATTTGGCACAGAGATAGATTATAGTCTGGAATAGCACATAGGCTACTTTTTATCCCGGAAAATTGAAGATTTCCCGCGGGAATCAAACAAATGTATCTGTTCAACTGATTTTGATAACATTTGGTACAGGGATAGGTTGTATCCCGGGGAAGGACGTAGGCTACTTTTTATCCCGTAAAATTAAGGAGTTCCCGCGGGAACCAAAAAACCTCAAACCACGCGGACGTAGTCGCGGGCATCAGCTAGTACAGTACATAATTGCAAGAATATTATGCATATTACATTTTGTATAATTTGTGCGCATGGATAACATTTAGTTTTTTTATAGTAATGTATAAGTCTCTGCTTTTTACGTTTCATTTTAATTTGTATTCAAATGTTTTATTTGTGAAATTGAAGGTAGTTTAATAATAATTTATATTTTGACTGATTTTGACATTTAAAATATTTTCTCTAATGTTCAAGTTTTATTAGTGTTACAAAAAAGTTAATATTTTCCGTAGATATTTGTAAACATAAAACAACTGAGATTGGCAATACACTAAGTAAGTAATTAGAATCATTGTGACTCGAAGAAATTTGTACGTCAAGGTTAGCTGACGCGGTTCTAATTTTAAATATAATCATCTTATACCATTCCATATTCTCACAAATAAATTTCAATTTCAATTTCATGTTAAGTAGCCCTCCCTCCCCAAAATCGCATTTTTAGGGTCCCTCATATAATCAAACTTTAATAATTTATTTGAATATGATAAATGTAAGCGACTT
Organism: Erebia epiphron; assembly: GCA_963932025.1. NCBI lineage: Eukaryota > Metazoa > Arthropoda > Insecta > Lepidoptera > Nymphalidae > Erebia > Erebia epiphron. Next base: position 11,848,157 of record OZ009958.1, on the reverse strand, counting down.
GCAAGTCAAATAGCTGATGAATTAATATTAATTAGAGGTCACTCGGTTTTTTGAATGAATAATACCACTTCACACGTACGGTAGGTTTTGTCGTTTAGTGGATTAAAAGAAACAGACAGGCAGCAGTCAAGGTACATTTTTATTATTTCTCTAGGGTTAAAATTGAAAAAAATAAAGACATGCATTGAAAGACATATATATTCTACAATAAAATGTATTTCAACCCCTTAAATAGTATATTTATTTCCATTGTGGATCATTGTAATTAAGCGTACATTAAACTAGTAGGTATCAGTTTAATGTCGGAATAAATAATACCTACTGCCAAGTTGTATGTGAGCCGGGGCTAAGGTACACCAGAATCTTCTAAATCCCGGGCTCTGAAATTATACATACAGACGCTTGACTCTGCCAAAGTAGGACGGGATTTAGTAACACAAATTTGTTTAAAGCAGTTAGACTCCCAGCCTTGGACGTAATAACTGTAATTATTTTACTTTTAGAAATTCCAATGGGGGTGAAGTCGCTGGCGTTTGCTGGCTCAGTATTAAAAAAATCAGCAAAGAAATGAAAAAGACATCACTAATAAGCATCAGCCATCATCATAGTTACAGTAAGTGATATTTAAATTCTCAAAACTTTTATAAAGTCGAACTCGAGTCGAGTCGATGTCCTCCCGACCAAATTTCGGCCACGGCGCGGCGGCCCATCTCCAGAGAGATAAGCCATCTGCGTAGGAACTATAGAGCACAATTGTGTGCGCAAACACAGGTGCACTCTCTGTTTCTTTACTCTCATAGCCCGATGGGACGTAAAATTTGACACAACCGGAGAGAGATCAGGCACAGGATCGACGACTTTGCGTGCTCTCCGAGACAAGGGGGTGAAACACCGCCTACTTCCGAACTCCGGGCTAGTACTGAGAATTTCTTGCCAGAAAAACCCAATACTTATGGCCCGACCCGGGATTCGAACCCGGGACCTCGTCAGCCTCAGTCGAATATGCTAACCACTAGAACCAACGTGGCAGTAGTCGAACTACGGATTCCTCGAATTTCGTAATCAGTACGCTTTCTCGAGAAAAAAAATATTATCTTCAGAAATTTAACAATAATCATAATACAATAATTTAACAATACTAACATGTTAGTAGGTGATCCCGTGTTACAATTTTATCTATAAAATACTTTATACTTATACTATACTGTAGGTACTTGTGATGACGTCAGCATCTCCATTGTTCTGTTCTTCATGTCAATTAAAAAAACCTTTTTTTTATTTCAGAGTTCGACAATAAAAAGGCAGGATCGCGCCTCCCCTAGCTGTCCTTACAAAGAAGTTTGATCAAGTGGGAAGAAACGGAAAGTTTATACATCCCGCAGGAACTGAAATAAATATTCATGAGGCTTTAACTCGAGGAAACTTATTTCCATGTCACTCTGTCTACGATCTGCTCTGTTAGGCGTCCATTAGACGATAGGCTTCACATCAGTCAATTCCAATCATGAATGCTGAATATTTGTTCGAGTAAACATTTTAGATAGTTGAGATGGGAATATCGGGAGGTTATAAAATGAAAACAATAAAATAATTGTTCGTTGCCATCGTTGATAGGAGACCTTCCGGCGCGTCCGGCGCATTGGAGGTGCGGGTACTTCAGAAATGTGGTCCTGTAACACCAATTAGCTCGACTGCGAAGCATTCCTCATGCGACCGGACGGGTCAGCGGGTTGCGGATTGCCGATAGCCTACGGGCCCCGGACAAGAGGTCTGGCCAGCGACACTCCCAACACTGTTCAGGATCCCAAAAACCTTTTTCCTTGATCCTCCTCCTAGAATTTCCCCTCGTCCCCCACTCACATGCACACACACGGACACACACGCACACAATATCACGTCACGGACACACACAGGCAAAGGTCCATACGGCGCGCTTTCGTTCCGCCGGACTCAGAGTGGAGCGGGGACGGGGTTAATGTCATAGACATAGACCTGACTGGCCCCAGCGCCGCGAAGCGTCTGGCGGGACCGATGCGCGCTGATGGACTACCGTCCCAAACAACACCCACACTCACAAATAAACACAAATCATCTCACATACACAACCCAAATCAACACACAAAACAAAAAACTAGAAAAATGGACACGACGACACAGAAAATTAGACCCCAGAAGGGTACCGGCCCCACCGGGGCAGGAGAATCCCTTGCTGCGGCTCGCCCTCCGGGAACGGCAACGACCGAAGGACGAGCTGCAGGCCGCCCTACGTATTCTGGGTTGGGCACAATGTCGCCTGGTGCTATGCACCCCCAACGACCCCTGGCAAACGAAGAACGGACTCAGACGGACACGCATACCCATGACAGAACCCAGGCAAATGACAAACGGACAGACGGACCTGTAAATGACACGACCACCACTAGAAATGGAAAGACGGACATGGACGAACCCTCCACTTCTTCCTCCATGGCACATGTGACCCCTCCCACGGCCCCACCAGTGGCCCAGAATCAGTGGATGCAGGTGGCCGCAGGGGCCGGGAAGAAGAAGAGGAGGAAGACAAAACAAACAAAAAGCACCACGGTTAGGAGCGGGGGCCAGCCAGTGCTGGTGCCCGGAAGGCTAGCAGACACAAACGCCGAAACTCAGGCAACTGGCTCGCGCGGTCAAAGCGGAGGTGAGCAGCCGCCCCCACAGGGTAGCAGCTTGCTCGCCCCAAGCCAGGGCGGAGGCGCAGTGGATGCTGGCCGACCGGGAGCCAGCGGTGGCCCGCCCATCGTCAACCGAGAAAACCAACAAACCAACAGTGATAACAACCCGGCCCAACGTCGGCCACACCCTGTTGCTCGCCGGCCTTACTGGAGGATGCGGAGCAGTGGTGAGGCTGACGAAAGGCCGGGAGACCCCGCCCCGTCGACGAGTCGGTCAAGCCAAAAGCGAGACCGGCTCGACGACACAATCTCCCCCAGGGGGGATTATAAGAAGAGGAGAACAGACAACACGGGCTCATACGCCCGTGCAGCACAACCACATCTCAGCGTGGCAGTCACTTTCGACCCACGCTCTGACATGACTCAACAAGAGGCAAGCAGCATTCAGGGCCAGATCCAAAATGAGATCTTTGCTGCTTGCCTCCAAGAAACAGCACCTGGCACCCTACCTTACGCACCCGCTTTCGTAGGCAAAGCATTCTTGAGCGAGGGTGTGCTAAAGTTATGGTGTCATGACGACAAAGCTCTCTCGTGGTTACATGAAGTTGTACCACGACTAGTCACCACGAGAGGGGACGGGGCTCTTGTTGATAAAGCAGTCGGAGATCCCCGTACGGATCAGATCCGCACTGTTTGTGCCGGGGTATCAAGGCGAGGTAGGGAGCCTGCACAGGATCCTGGCCAGCCAAAATCCCTGGTACAACATATCAACTTGGACCCTGTATAACTACCTCAAGGTCGACAACAACATTCCAGGCATACTTCTCGTTTTGGGCGTGCCCAAAGAGCAGATTGCCCACATCATGGCAAGGGGAAGGGAAGTAGCCTACTCCACGGGCTCTATTTACGTCCGATTCTTCACTCGTGAAGGAGTGAGCGACGTACCACCCATGGAGCTCCCCCAGCCAGAGATGACAACCACCTCCACCTCCACTTCCAACAACATACAAACTGACGGACAACCTGCGAACAACCCGGAACCATCAGTCAGTACTGTGCTCCACAACATTGACGCGGTGCTGACTGAATCATCGTCACCTCCTCCACCGAATAAGACAGAGTGGCAGGAGGGGACTGACACGACAGACACGGCAGCTCTTCAAGAGCTGTTGAAAACATGGGCCCCTATGGCCGAAAAGGAACAACAATGACCAACGGACAACTGACTTCCCTTTACAATAACAACAACATACGAGCACATTAAAATTGTGCAAACCAACCTCCAGCATAAATATCTAGCAACGGCCACCCTTAAAAAGCAGCTGGAGGTTGAGGCCGAGACCATAGCCCTAATCCAAGAGCCGTGGGTTCGGGCAAACCGCATTTGCGGTCTCGGAAACTGCGAAGGTAAGGTTTTCTACCACAGTTTGCAAGAGCCGCCTCGAACATGTATCTACATACCACGCTGTGTCACAGCGACACTACTTACACATTACTGTTACAGAGACCTAACAGCAGTTAGAATACACAACGAAATAAGACAAAACAATGGGTCAGCGCCTAGACCACTAGTCCTGGCATCACTGTATCTACCCATTGAAGGCCAGATCCCCACGAAGGAAGTCATGGACCTCATCAACCACTGTGAAGAACAAAAGACAGACCTGATCATCTCTGTCGACAGTAACGCACACCATACCCTATGGGGTAGTGAAAAGAACAACACAAGAGGTGAGTCGCTAGTATCATTTCTACTAACAACTAACCTCAACATTGTAAACAAAGGCAAAGAACCGACGTTTGTATCCAGTAGGTATCAGACGATAATCGACCTTACTCTAGGCTCACATAACATAGTAGATCAAGTAATGAATTGGCATGTGAGCAAGGAACCGTCAGTGTCGGATCACTGCAGAATATGCTTCGAACTTGATCTAACCAAGAAACCAGAAATACATCGAAGAAATCCGAGGAAGACAAATAGGAAACAGTACAAATCACTCTTAACAAGACACATAGGACAGAAGAACATATCCGAAATCCAATATGTGTCACAGATCGACAATCAGGTAACAGACTTAACAGAAAGTATAAGGGCATGCTACGAGATAGCCTGCCCTTTGAAAACACGTAAGACAAAACAGGAACCAAAACATAGCTGGTGGGGCCCGGACCTAGAAAAGAAAAGACAAAGGTTAAGGCACCTATTCAACAGAGCCAAAAACACCCGACAGGACTTGGATTAGGATAACTTCCGAGAAGCACAATCCCAATACAAGAAACTTGTACGAAACAAAGACGAAAAGTCATGGCAGGGATTTTGCACAAACATAGAATCATACGACACGGCGACTAGAATTAGGAAAATTCTAGCCAACGATAACAATCGCACACTAGGCACTTTGAAGAAAACAGATGGTAGTTACACCAAAGACGACAAAGAGGTCAGTGAAACACTAATACAAACACATTTCCCGGGCAGCAAAATAGTAGACAACCCAGACTGGGCGGATGATCTACAGAGCACACCCTCGGAAGCTGACTGGGAAATAGCTAACAGAATAGTCACACACGAGAAGGTACGGTGGGCCATAGACACGTTCCACCCCTTCAAATCAGCGGGAACAGATCAAATTTTCCCAGCCCTCTTGCAGTGGGGGGCTACGGAGATAACACCATGGCTAGTACAAATCTTTCGAGCTTGTATAGCCTTTAAATACATACCAACCTCGTGGAGAGAAGTGAAAGTGGTATTCCTGCCCAAACCAGGCAAGAATGATTACACCGAACCGAAGGCTTTCAGACCTATCAGCCTAACATCCTTCCTGCTGAAAACGCTGGAAAGGCTTGGAGACCGTTTCCTTAGAGACGGAGCCCTAAGGACTATACCAATACACCGAAACCAACATGCCTATTGTACCGGCAAGTCAACAGAGACGGCTCTCCACGACGTGGTAACGAAGATAGAGCACGACCTAGCTAACAAACTATTAACACTAGGAGCCTTCATAGATATTGAAGGAGCCTTTGACAAAACCACTTTTAAGAGCATTGATAATGCACTACAACGATACGAAGTACCCAAAACTCTAAGGCAATGGATAGGAACCCTACTCGAAAAAAGGGTCATCCAACTTGACATAAACGGCATAACAAAGGGCATAGTAGCCAAAGGTTGCCCACAAGGAGGAGTGTTATCTCCAATCCTGTGGAACCTGGTCGTTGACAACTTGATAACAAAAATGAACAACAACGGATTCTACACCATAGGTTATGCAGATGACATAACGATTCTAATAGGTGGCAAACACGAAAACACACTTTGTGCAATAATGCAAGATGCACTGAGACTCTTAGAGAAATGGTGCAAAGACAATGAACTAACAGTGAACCCAAAAAAGACCGAACTAGTACTGTTCACAAACAAAAGGAAACCAGATGTACCAAGAATGCCAACACTCTTCGGTACAAATCTAACACTATCAACAGAAGTTAAATATCTGGGGGTAACTCTAGATACCAAGCTCAACTGGAAGAAACACATAGACACGAAAATACAAAAAACAACAATAATCCTAAATCAATGCAAACGCATGATCGGGAAAACCTGGGGTCTAAAACCAAAGATAATGCTCTGGCTGTATCTGACAGTGGTAAGAAGCTCATTAACATACGCGTCACTAGTATGGTGGCCCAGAACGCTTCAGACGACAACCCAACAGGAACTACAAAAATTCCAAAGACAAGCATGCCTAGCGATCACTAGCTGCATGAGCACCACCCCAACAGATGCTTTAGAGGTAATACTGGGAATCCCCCCCCTACATCTTCACATAAAAGAAGAAGTTACCCTCGCAGCGCTAAGGATTAAGACTTATGGGCTGTGGAAAGATACAAACACAACACACACCCGGATACTGTCAGGTGAGAACATGAAAAGTCCACTGTTAGGATGGATCTGTGAAAAAACACGGAAGGAACATATAATTGAGAAAGACTATGAGATCAACATCTCAGATACCAGAATACACAAAAATACTACAGATACGATAGACGTTTACACAGACGGGTCAAAAACCAGCCAGGGAACCGGTGCAGGAGTGTACTGTCCCGAACTAAACATACATATTGCTCGCGCGCTCGGTAAGAATAACTCTGTGTTTCAAGCGGAGTGCGTCGGCATCACTGCGGCGGCCATGGCAATGGCCGACAGACAGGTAACAAACTTTCATATTAACATTTTTAGTGATAGCCAGGCAGTCCTGCGAGCTTTAGCCAAAACTACGACCTCATCCAAGCTCGTACTGGATTGCCATAACGCACTACAAACACTAACAAAATCAAACCTAGTATCACTCGGCTGGGTTAAAGGTCACAGCGACAACATAGGTAACGACGCAGCCGACGAACTAGCTCGACGAGCCTCAAACCTGAAGGTAATGGGACCTGAACCGATTGTTCCAATACCATTCAGTGAGTACAAGACTTGGTTAAAACGACAAACAGTAGGTACTCATGCCGAACTTTGGGCAAACACCACCAGCTGTAGACAAACAAAAGAGGCTATACCCAGCCCGAACCAACGCCTAACTAAGAAACTACTGCAATTAAACAGAGCTAAACTCAGGACGGCCGTAGGCATGATAACAGGACACTGTCCACTTAACAAACACCTATATGTTCTAGGTATAACCGACAGCCCTCTGTGCAGAGCCTGCATGGAGAGCGAGGAGACACCAAGACACGTACTACTCGAGTGTAGTGCTGTAACCACTCAACGAGAAGCCTACATTGGCTCCCCAGCAACACTCCCGGAAGTCCTTGCCGACCTGGGCGGCCTGCTTGGATTCTGGAGTGAGCTCGGCTGGCTGGAGTGATCCAGCGGGGAGTCGCACCGGAGGTCTCACGCACAGCGGGCACCAGTGCTTAAGTGCGGAAAAGCCCAGAGGAAGAGAAGAGAAGAGAAGAGAAGGAGGCCTTCGTCCAGCAGTGGAGGTCTATAGGTTGATACGGCGACAATGATTGATAGGAGTCATATTAAATTTGCAGACAGAGTCATAGGTATGCAACAGCTAGCTTTTGATTAGGTATAATAATCATAATTAATTGACCTAATGGCATACAATTCATTAGCCTTGGTTTTTTAATCTGTTTAGAGAGAGTACGTATATTTGCTCAGTGTAATCAAATTTTCGGGCTAAAACACACTACATGAATAACTGTATGTTCGTATAACGATATCTACTGTTATTTTTTTCCTTACTTTAAGTTTTTTTTAAGTCTTTGATCTTTATATATAGGTAGGTATTTGATTTTTATACATTAACGCATGGATCATAGTTTACGCCTCATTCTTTGGACATAATAATATTATCATGATGTACTTACTGTATGTTTGCCTACACAAAAACCTTAATATGAAGATAGAAGGGTATTATAAAGTTAATAAATGTAACAAGGACATTGTTACAAGTTAGATTCTTTTGATCTGTGCAGTAATCAGGTAGGTAAGTCAGATAATACCACCTAAAGCCGTCCGTCCGACTTTTTTAATTAACAGCGAATGTTTTTCCGCTCGTTTTTGCTGAGCACGTTTTTCCCTAAGGTAATAATATTTTCTATTTGCTAACGTCTTTTACGTTATTTCTTTCACGACGCGACGCTAGTTCCAATTGCGTAAGCAGCTATATAAATGTAGAGCTATACGTGCGTTGGTGTAAAGAATACTTACAGGTATTTTAGGAAGATAACTTGAGGTCTAGAACTGTCAAAAGTGACCAATCAAGGAATTAAATTGTAAGAAAGACTGCGCAAAACATGCGCTCCGTAACGCGGAAGTTGTGTGCGTAATTTTAATCCTATCCGATTCAAAAAGTAAAGATAGCCATAATTCAGCGATAGTTATATACGTGCGGAATTTCTTTTCAACTACCGCAGAAATCTGAGTGGCATTTTGATTCTGTGACATCTACTAATATTAGAAATGCGTAAGTGTGTTTGATTGTTGGTTTGTCCTTTAATCACGCCGCAACGGAGAAACGGATCGACATGATTTTTGGCATGGGTATAATTGAGGACCCATGGAGAGTGACATAGGCTACTTTTTATCCCGGAAAATTAAGGAGTTCCCGCGGGAATCAAAAAAATTTGAACCACGCGGACGAAGTCGCGGGCATCAGCTAGATGGTAAATAAATATTATTTGCGAAATTCCGCGTCGTGATGCGGAAGAGGACGTGCGGTCAACGTCTTGTCCACGCAGATATTCCGCGCGCGTTTTTCCGCATTTACCGCCACCATTGCAGTCAACTTCGTAACGCAACATTTGTGTATTTATTGTAGTTATCGCTTACATAGAACCTCTACATAGTACTACTCGTACATTGAACGCCAAACGTTAGCCGACGTTATTCTAAGGAAAGTTATCACGAATTTGTCACGGAATGAAACTCCAAAAAGCATATTAAAATATTCGCAAGTGGAACGAACCCGGCGGCTTTTCAGTCTTTCACATCATTAGCACCGACCACAAGCTTACGGCGATGCCAGGAAACTCCACTTCAAACTGCGATAAAACACATTTTCTGGGATATTTTCTCACACAACTTTTTAATGCTGTGCCGACGTAAAGGGGTCTTAGTGAGATACGCTCTTTAACGGTTTACTAGAGTGGTCATGGCCCACAGAATTCTCAAAAAGGTAAGAAATAGAAATATTATCTTATTTTTCATACGTGGCCCATGGGCCACATCATTTTTGCAGTCGATTTCAAACAATGGGCTCATAAAAAAGTATAAAAATAATTCGATAAGCCGTAATGTCGTAAACAACGTAAATTAAATTATAACGCTATACTAATAAGGCTTAAACAATACACAATGATGGGATTCTGCCCGTTTTCAGCGCACTAACAATATTACGCTTCTATACCACTACAACCCATTAACGTCCCACTGCTGGGCACAGGCCTCCACGCTGCTCCAATGCGGGTTGGCGGGCTACGCTTCTATACACTTACTGATTTCTGTGTCATGGTTCTCTCGTCTGAAGGCGAAGAGTACCTATTAAAAACCTTAAGGAGTATTGACGGTGATACTTACCTGGATAGTCGATCCTTAGATGGTCACATCATAATATATTTTAGTTATTGTGCTAAGTAGGTATAACTTACATATAAAATACCTTACTTACATTATAAAAATTACGATAGCAGCTGGGTGAAAAGAAAACTTTTACGTGCTTTTATTTTTGTTTACAAAAGACACCTTCAATGCAACCACAACAGAAAAATATGACTATAGCTAGATGATTGATGGAACAGAGAGATCCAGATGCTTACGATGCAGACAGCATTCATCGCATAAGGCTAAGGATATCCGTCAATCCTTCAATGTGGTATGCCTACCCATTGAATTAATAAGTACCCAAAATTGATAGCAAATATGTTCGACTGACAAATTGTAGATCTACTTCTTATAGAGTCCATATAAGCTTCTAAAAATAAGTGAAAATTCGTTGTGATTTTAATCACAAAAATACACCATTTATTTTCATTTATGAAGTACCTGGGTATGTACATTTTACAGTTTCGAACGGAAAATGAATACTCTAAACGTCTAAACGAGGGCGAAGCTAAAAGAAAAGGAACGCGCTGTAATTGCCTTCATGACCCCACGAAGACTTAGTGGCGTAATGAGCACCGGAAAGATCTTTTAAAATCCCACTTCCGACGTTTCACGTCCCTTTAGTGTCTTACCATTTTAATATTCTTTTTCTGGAATTTCTTCCAGTTCAAATCTTCTACTGTAATAGTGGAACAATGAGATATTGGCATTTTGAATGCCATAGCTAAGATGGTTATTCAGAATATCTTATGGCAAGATTTTCGTATTTTTCAAAAAGGAGGAGGTTCTCAATTCGACTGTATTTTTTTTTTTTGTTACCTCAGAACTTTTGACTGGGTGGACCGATTTGGATGATTCTTTTTTTATTTGAAAGGGCACACTTCCCATGTGGTCTCATATAAATTTTATCGAAATCGGTCAAGCGGTTTTTAAAATATCAACAATAAAATAAGTACTTTGTATAGCGTGTGCTTGTTGTTGTAAAGTTGGCGCGGGAGTTTGAAGTCGGTTGTTTAAAAAGATTCTTTTATATTAAATTATCTGAAAATAATCTTATCATGTCCCACAAACTTATTTGACCCGGTGACAGGGTCGCTGTTATCACAAGTGTTAGTGTTGCTAAATGACATAAAAGTTTGTTCCAATTTTGGCGCCGGGATTATACCAGCTTTTTTATTAAGCGTTGATTTAGTGTACTTAATCCACACTTTTAATTTTCTCAGACAAAAGGTATAGAGATGGCTTGTATCCCGGATTCGGAAATCAATTACCCTTTTCCCGGAAAATTGAAAAGTTTTGAGAGCAATTACTTTAATTTCCCAAATAAACCTCAATTAGTAAAGTAGCGCTCCAGTGAGTAATCTTCTAGTAGTTTATTAATTACGTAGTACAAATCATTTTTTTTGGGATAAAAATGTTTACTATTCATATTCATATTAATTTATTTTGCATTCCAATACAATTCATATAGTAATTCACATAATGTCAATTGATTAGTTGTTCCGGCGTAATATAACTTAATTTTACGATTTTTTTGTACAAGTTAATGCGAGCAGCTGACGCATAATCCCCCCTCCACGATGAAGCTGACGATTTTTTTTCAGCTCAGTATGATAACAACTATTTATGGAAAAAGTTTTAGCCGGCGTACTACACTTAAATTATTTTTATTAACCACTTCCGCAACCTCCCAATTCCAAACCCACCGCGGGTGCGCCAGCTGACATTTGGTTCATTTGTAAGTCATTCGAGATCTATTGAAAAATATGGCAAGCAATCGGCGTAAAATCACTGCCCAAAATGCAACACCACCTCCTGGACTCTTAGGTTGGAACTGGGTACTAGGGGCTACTATAAGCTACAATCACTGGGAGTTGGGAGCCGGAATACATTAGCAGCATTAGACCGTGTTAATCTGTGGTGATCCTCGCAAGAAACCTGACAGGGGACGTCTTTCAGTTAAAACAAACGGCGATGACGATGTAGTATGGATGTACATGTAATGTATACTGATAAAACGATTTAAACATATTTATGACTAGCTGATGCCCGCGACTACGTCCGCGTGGTTTAAGTTTTTTTGATTCCCGCGGGAACTCCTTAATTTTCCGAGATAAGAAGTAGATTATATCACTCTCCAGGTCCTCGACTATATCCATGCCAAAAGTCACGTCGATCCGTTGCTCCGTTGCGGCGTGATTGAAGGACAAACCAACAAACAAACACACTTTCAAATTTATAATATTAAAGTATGATTTTTAATTTAAATACAAGTTAGCCCTTGACTGCAATCCTAACTGGATGGTAGGTAAATGATGAAACAGTTGGAGATAGCAACTCGATATTTCACTGTCCTAGAAACTAATATTTTCTAAAAATAGGATAACCCATAATTGAATAACACACGGCTGCTTATGATCATATTTCACAAGTAGCGGCACACTGAAAATGTTAGCATCTAATATTTTATTATAACTGACGCGTTGCAATGTTAACAACATACAACATCGCTTGGAAGCGTATGCAACTGTTTCCTGGACAACTAAACTGAAAATTTATCTTCTCAATACAGTTTACCTCGCGCGAAGAGCTAGAAATATGCACTTTTCAAAGTCAACCGACATAAACTGGCTCCCTTAAACAAACCAGATACTAAAGTTTCTCTGTTCAACAGCTAAAGCGGTAAAGTTTCGAATTTGTGGTCTGGTTGATAGTACTCCTATTTACAACTACAGTTAAATAATTGCTGATATAACAATAAAAATGTCGTTTGATTAACTTGTTTATTTGTGTCGTCTTTGTTTCAGGTCAAACCGCACAGTATTAAATGTTCTCCCGACCGAATCTTGGTGGAGATATATCTCTACTGAGATTTGTCATACTCTCATAGCCCGATGGGACGGAAATTCGATTCGCCTGGAGAGAGATCAGGCGCAGGACCGACAGATTTACATATTTTTTTATAAAACCGGTATGGTTTCGTTCTCTAATCGGTTTGTACACCATGTCGCACTGGCACGCTAAATAGTTTGACGGCACGTCTTTGCCAGTAGGGTGCTAACTAGCCATAGCCGAAGCCTCCCAACAAACCAGACAAAAAATATTCATAGCTGACTAGATGGGCCCCATTTCTAGGTATAAAAATATTTTTAGTTGACCAGACACACTTCCTAGCAAGTAAATGCGTTCTAAGATCAAAACGTACAATTTTTACTATAGTTATATTAGAGAGCACCCCAAGTAACACAAAACTGCATTAAAAGATGTCACATGAGGTCCACATCGGTAATTAAAGCGTTTAAGAAGACTTATTAGAGTCCACCGTTACTTTAAAAGCTTAATATTACACTTTCTGTTGTACATTGACTTTATTAAGCATCACGAAGGCACCGCTGTAATGTTGCGGGCGTTACTATCAGGTGCGCAGGTCATGTTATTCAGCTCATAGCTATTTTTAGTACTTTCAGCTACAATGAAGTATTTTTATGGACTCTTAACTAAGCTATTTTCTGAATAAAAGGTCACATGTGTATCCTTCAAATGTTTGCATTTTAACAAACCATATGTGAGTTATTATAATGTTATCAGTTATTCTGTGAACTCAATTATCGCTTCATGCTGCATATATTTGAACTTTCTCAGTTTTAATCAGCTATAATATGCACTCTTATAACTGCACTTATCTAGCCCACATGTTCACTTTGGGTGGACGTATATGGTGTTAAAGTACAGCAAACTGGTATAAAACTATTCACTTGTACCTCTTTGTCCCTACTTGGGCTGAATAATTGTACTGCCGTAGGCATTTAATCAGCTAATGCAGATATATAAGATCATGAATACTTGTATTATGTATGTACGATTTAACTAGAGGTTACCTATTAACAGAGTGATCACCTATAAACTTTCCCTAGAGTATTTGATTATGTTATGAATTATGATGAATGAAATGTATCTATTATCCTAACGATTTTATATTAGGCACAATAAAATTATACCTAGCCTTTATACACTACCTAAAAACTAGGTTTTAAAATAAGTACCGACCTATTTAGCTCATGCCCAAACGTTCCACCACGGACCCCTAAAAGTTAATCCTTGACAGATTATATACAGCTGTTCATTGGGAGGGTATATTTGCGTATATGTTACCGACTATCAAGCTCTACATCAATCTATGGCTGACTCGTTAGACACAAGAATCACTCGTATCAGCTTTTTGCTGATTAATATACCCCTAGCACCTTAATATAGCTCTTGAAGCATTTATTTGGCATTATTACGGTTCACATTGCTTGTCCACCATTTTCCATGTTCTAAACTACTATATTTATGATATTAACTAATTCTTTTTATTTTGTCTACGAAAATATCTACTGGATTCGAAAAAGGTTTTTAATAATTTTTATGTAAAAAGCTTTTCGTCAAATTCAATGTTCCATAATTAAGAAATTGTTGGCATTTTTAAAATATTACAATCCATTTTATAATAGGATTTCCTAGGAAACAGTTATATTTCGAGAGCGCGTGAAAATTTTGGTCTAAAAGTATATGATATTTGACAATAAACTTGCTTTCCCTATCAAATTTCAGGCACTAATAATACAAATACAAGTTTTACTTACCGAAAATGAATTATTAACTTTAACTAATGGACATATATTATGTCACATTGTATGATGGTGCGCTTAAATAAACAATGCTGCAGAATATCGAGATAGTGTGATATATTAAAGAATATATGGAGTAATATTTATTCACAATTTCGCCGCTCGTGCTCTTTTAACTGCTTAAAAGCGTAAAAAGGGTGCTGGTTTGTAGTTTGAGCTGTATAATAGGTAAAACATACTCTCTGTATCAGCCGATGTTCAGCTCTTGGGGCGACCGTTACCTTTGTTAATGCTTATTAAATGCTTATATAACGCAGTTGTAGGCAGTTAATCAGCTAGTTGCTGTATAATTTGTGCCCAAATCAGAGTTATATCTTCTGAGGGTGCTATTATTCAGCTTTTATTCAGCTAATATGTAGCAAGTTTGCAGCTAAAGTTTCCAATGTGGACTGTGATTCAGTTGATATGCAGCACTTTTGTGTTACTTGGGACCTCTTGATCGCTGCAGCTTTCATTGCTTATAACAATAAAATACGCACAGTAACAATAATAAAGAATTGAGATAAGAACAGATTAGGGTATTTTTTACATTATGGAACAGACCGAAGTGAATAAAATAATCAGTACCTACCATGTGCCTCCCAAAACTCACTGAAACAATGCTTGTGTGCTGGAACCGAAAATACGTTTCTCATAGCTTGTGCCCTAATGTGCGTATAGCTTTAAAATCATGTAGTCTGAAGTTGCAATCACAGATCTTTTCCGTATATAAAAAAAGCTTGACCCCATTGAAATCTCAGGAGGCACATAAAAGCTTTGTGTTCGAGGAATTTTCATTTCTGAAAAATTCTACCTTATATATTCCACTGCATTTAAATCTTTTAACGCTCACTTACCACTTCATATAGCTAGAGACCTCTTACTCAGAGATTTCCTTTTAGTGAAACTTCAAAGGTTTTTCTTAAACGTATTGAGTTAAAAGAAAAGGTGGAGAGAGGGCCAAGAAGTGGTTTTCGTTGTCATTACAGTTCATTTTGTTGGGAAGCTTTTATAGAAGTTGTTTAAGGTTTTCGCTCTCAACTATCATTATCTTGGATTCATCTCGAAAATACTTTTTAAGTGGAGTACCTACCTGATAACGGAGCTGCTCTAGTGCGAAAACTTCGGTTTTATGAACAGGTATTAAGGAAGTCTTGTTATCTGAGAAAACTTTATTACTGAAAAGTAGTGGTAATAAAAGTTATTTTTACTATCTTGGGTCTTAATTGACTTTAATTGCATTTATAGACTGTAGACTGTATAGTGTATAAATAACGCAAATCATGGTTATTAGAGTCCTCTACGCAACTCGTAACTTATGATAAGTACGAACCGCACACCACACTACTGAGCACAGGTCTCCTCACAGAATGAGATAGGTTTAGGCTATAATCCAAGACGCTGGTAAAGTGTAGATTGCCAGATTTAAAACATTATTGATAACAATTTTTTTTTTTTTTTATCCACTACAAGTTAGCCCTTGACTGCGATCTCACCTGATGGTAAGTGATGATGCAGTCTAAGATGGTAGCGGGCTAACCTGTTAGGGGCATGGCAGATATATTAAACCCATACCCCTATTCGGTTTCTACACGGCATCGTACCGGAACGCTTAAACGCTTGGCGGCACGTCTTTGCCGGTAGGGTGGTAACTAGCCACGGCCGAAGCCTCCCACCAGGCCAGACCAGGGAAAATTCAGAAATTATAAATTCCCAAATTGACCCTGCCGGGGATCGAACCCGGGACCTCCGCACGTTAAGGCAACAGCGCTACACACTGCGCCACGGAGGTCGTCAAAGGAAGGTCGTCGGAGGTTATAAGTTATTAATTATTGTAACAATTATTATATATATTTAATTGCTTAAAATATACATTTAACCTACCCGTTGTCCTACGTGAGCGACAAACGCGACACTGCGACTCAATACGACACGACGCGACAGTATCAAACAGAAGCTGACCTTTCACGTGGCCTACATTGTCGCGTAGTTTGTCATTTTCTATCGCGTCGTATCGTACCGCGTCGTTTCGGTCAACGGGTCAGAAAAGAAAGAAGTATTTGCGTGTGGTACGAAGTACGAACCCCTGTCTATCTGAACAGGAAGCCTAGACATTCGGACTCCTGGTCCACCACCAGTGGTGGTTCTACTATTATATTGGTATGGTGCTAGTATTACATACTACCATAGTATTATCATGACGTATCGTGGTGTCTACTAGTCTACTAATAAAACGTTGATAGAGCAAATATGCTCATACAATGTCATAAAGTATACACTGCAAAGTTCCGCCTGTAGTAATTTACTTTCGGTGCAATAACATTGGTTCATATAATATACCCAATGTTGGCTTGGCACAACTGATACAAGACTAAACATCGGCTTACATATTAAGTGTCCGATCACACCAGAGACTTTCAGTTTAACAACAATTTGTTCAGTCGTATTCCTTTACAAAGTGTGTTTTTTTTTGGGAATGCGCATCACAAGCAATTGGAAAATTAAGAAGAGAGCGCAATTTAAGTTGTAATCGAATTGCTTATTATTTGAGTCTACTATTTTTTGAGTATACTTTACAATCTAGTATAGATCTCATCATTATACTCATCTTGGCACGCGGCGCTGTTTGTGTACCTATACCTACCAACTTGAATTTATATGCAGTTTTGATTTACCTTTACACAAGTTTAAGATAACCATTAAAAAAATGCACCTGAAAAAGCTTATTATACTGTCGAAGATTATATCAATGATAAAGGTGCATAGATTTGACTCGCTCCAGCAATGCTCAGGACTGCGGTTACTTATGTATCTGTATGTGTTGTATGTATGTGTATGTAGATTATTGCAATTATTGTAAACATACCATATATTTTTCAAAAGAGCAACCACCGAGTTTCTTGCTGGTTCTTCTCGGTAGGAACGGCATTCCGAACCAGTGGTAGATTCATTTGACTATTCATAAGCACTTGTAAAAATTCTATTTGAATAAAAATCATTAGAATTTTTTGAATTATGAATTTGTGCGGCAGTGACGCGGCAATCATCGTATGACGGTAGGTAGTAAATATTCTCATTTAAAAGCACACGCACACAACAAGCATACGGGCCATGTGCCAAGATGAGTTAAAATATCTATAATAGAGACTAGGAGTGGGCTGGAACAGGCAAAATAAGAAACCTGTTCCGCCTGTTCCAGTTCCAGTAAAATAACAGTTTCGGAAACCTGTTCCAAAATAACAGCCTGTTGTGTTGGAACATAGTATGAGTATACGTGAGTATCCGAACGAATGCAACACCTGTTCTCTGCTTGGAACAGGCATAACAGCTGCTATCTCTTTCCAATAAAGGTAACCTCCATAAGCTAGAATAGAGAAAAGCATGTTGCGTTTCAGATTCGGGCTGTTGTGGTTTGAGGAACCGGAACAGACCCAACTGTTCCACAGCAACCGCTCCTTAACCTATTCCAAAATACTTTGTGGAACAGGCGGAATAGGTTTTTCGGTTTGGAAAGAACACTTCCAAGGTGTTACTTTTAAATACCTGTTCTTTTTGCCTGTTCCGATATATACACCTCACTCCTAATAGAGACCTACTGCGATGGTAATAAGACTATTGCCCTGTCGTATTTCTTATTTACAATAACCTCTAAGTTGAGTAGGAACAGTGCGTTACATTTGTTAAAATATATGAGGCAGATGTTGCGACTTTTTGTCGACTGACTTAAGTCTGGTGTGATCATATAAGTAATAAGGTCATGCCTGCCTTTGGGCTGGCTTCCAACGTCTTGTATTCGGGAGCGCAGGCCTAATTTATATCATCCATCGTAATTCGTAACATTGTTGCAATGATATAGCGGCTGACGTACCGCGTGCGCTAAATTGCTCAGAGTGTATTATGTAATAGACTCTACTACTCCAGCTCATATTAGGCCTATGTAAGTTTCTTGTATGAAACTACAAACGAGGTTTCGTCTTCCCAAATTACCTACACCTAACATACGTTATAAATGTGATAGTTTGGATGTTGTTACTTCTTCACGCCGCAAAAACTGAACCGATTTGGCTGAAATTCGGAATGTTTATCGGGCAAACAACCTACTTTTTATCCTGGAAAATTGAAGAGTTCCGCGGGAATTAAATAACCCTAATCCACGCGGGTAAAGTTGCTGGCATCATCTTGTGTAAGATATAAAGACAAAAGATCTCTTTTTAGGAAAAAGAAATATTATATAAAATAGAAAAAAGAAATGTTAAAAATAGAGAGGAAGTTTCTTTCGTTCCATAATATATTTTCTAGATAGGTAGGTACTAGCATAGATTAATTATAAACCAAGTATAGATTGCTAACTACCATATAAAAATTTTTCTAGGTTAATACTATCGATAGGTGGCGCTACCAGGCTCACTCGACAAATGATTATAGTAAAATCGGTGAAATATCGTATTTTCTTGCTTCAGTTTGTATTAATTATTTATATAAAATTATCAAAATACAAAAATTTTATAAAATCACATATGCAAATAGCAAATTTACATTCAATTAATTTTAACAAAATTAACTTGCAGAAGTAATTCGATTTGAAACAAGTTCTGTGTATTCTTATGTTATAATCAGCTAGTTGACCATGCAGTTATGCTGCATTCCTATAGATGGCGTCACAAACTGACGATACACTAAAATAATTTTTTCCTCTTGTTTTGGTGCCGGCCAAAGACGATATACTTATAAACCAGGTTGGTACTTGGTATTATAATTAACTAGCTGATGCCCGCGACTTCGTATGCGTGGATCGAGGTTTTGTTGTTCCCGCGGGAACTCTTTAATTTTCCGGGATTAAAAGTAGCCTATGTGCTACCTATTCAAGACTATAATCTATTTCTGTGCCAAATTTCAGCCAGATACGTTATCCTGTTGGGGCGTGATTGAGTAACAAACATCCATACATCCATACATCCATCCAAACTTTCGCATTTATAATATTAGTAAGAGTAAGATCTATGGTGCCGGCTCAGTGAATTGTGCGTTTCTTGTGTTTTTAGGGTTCCGTACCTCAAAAGGAAAAAACGGATCCCTTATAGGATCACTTCGTTGTCCGTCCGTCTGTGTGTCAAGACCCTTTTTCTCAGGAACGTATGGAGGTATCAAGCTGAAATTCATATCAATCAGGTCTACGGTCCCTTAGAGCTGTGAAAAAATCAAACTTAAAAGCCTACACAATCAAAAGATACAGCCGTTTATGCTGCAAATTTTCGATTTTTCTTGCACTCGCGAGGGAATCAAAACCTACAGGGTACTTCCCGTGAACTTAGAATCTTGAAACTTGGTACGAAGCAACGTCTTATAACACAGATATATAGGAAGAATTGCGAAAAGCATAAATTTTTAGTTATATCATTTAATTAAAATATTTTTAATAATTAGGGTTCCGTACCTCAAAAGGAAAAAAACTGAACCCTAGGATCACTTTGTTGTCCGTCCGTCTGTGTGTCCAGACCCTTTTTCTCAGGAACACATGGAGGTAGGTACCAAGCTGGAATTCATATCAAATACCTACTCAGGTCTACTGTCCCTTGGAGCTGTGAAAAAATCAAACTTCTAAGCTAACACAATCAAAAGATCTACAGTTGTTTTTGCTTTGCCGTCTTTCTACACGTGCAGTCTGTGTATAGACTATACGCAGCGGACCTACAATGCTCTGCATGTTCAATATAACAATGTGCTGAGGGCGGTGCTGAGGAGGCCTCGACACTGCAGCGCGTCGGCCATGTTCGCGGACGCTCGCGTGGATGATTTCTACGCGATCGTGCGCAAGCGTGCCGCGTCTATGATGTGCAGGCTAGTGAGCAGCACCAACACCCTCCTCAGTACGTTGGCTACTAAGCTGGACAGCCCTCTCTGGAGGCGCTGGAATGGTGCACACATTCTCATGAGGAGGCCTCAAAGAGACCTGTAAATGTGTCGAGGCTTAGGTTTGAGAGTAGGGTAGGTTAGTTGAGGTATTTTATGTTGTTTTTTTACTAACATAGGTTAAGTGATTGTTACTAACAAGTTATGGGTGTTGAAGCCTGAAATAAAAAGTTATTATTATTATTATTATTTGCTGCAAATTTCGACACTCGCAAGGGAATCAAATCCTACAGGGCACTTCACGTGAACCCAGAATCTTGAAATTTTGTACGAAGCAACGTCTTATAGCACATATAAAGGAAAAATTGCGAAAAGCATAAATTTTTAGTTACATCCATACTTAAATACTATATCCATACTCCATACTATAATATTATAGATGCGAAAGTGTGTCTGTCTGTCTGTCTGTCTATCTGTCTGTCT
Organism: Erebia epiphron; assembly: GCA_963932025.1. Taxonomy (NCBI): domain Eukaryota; kingdom Metazoa; phylum Arthropoda; class Insecta; order Lepidoptera; family Nymphalidae; genus Erebia; species Erebia epiphron. Next base: position 11,827,401 of record OZ009958.1, on the reverse strand, counting down.
GTCTGCTACGTTTTCACGGCCCATCTGTTCAACCGATTTGGATGAAATTTGGTACAGAGATAGGTTACATCCCGGGGAAGGACATAGGCTTCCGCGTTCAAGAGTTCCCGCGGGAATAAAAAAAAACATCAATCCACGCGGACGAAGTCGCGGGCATCATCTAGTCATATAAGAAAAAAAATATTTTTAATAATTTTAAACTTACTTCCCCTTTCCGCATGAACGCGGAGAGGTATTAAATTGAAATTAAAATATCAGATAAGTTGAATAAAAATACTATAACTTTTACTTATAGGATATACCTACATGTTTGTACGGAACCCTCGGTGCGCGAGTCCGACTCGCACTTAACCGGTTTTTTTTTTGTTTGTGACCGTGATAAGACTAATGGACTCCGAGATCCTGCTACTTAACTGCTGACCTACGCTTGTTCTGGACTCAGAGATTCTGCTGCTATACGATTAATCTTTGAGGTTAAGTTTGGCAATTGTTAGGTATTCTTTAGCCATTTAGCTAATCATACTAATATTATAAATGCGAAAGTCACTTTGTTTGTTGGTTTGTTGGTTTGTTGGTTTGTCGGTTTGTTGGTTTGTCCTTCAATCACGCTGCAACGGAGCAACGGATCGACGTGATTTTTGGCATGGGTATAGTTGAGGACCTGGAAAGTGACACCCGGAAAGTTGAGGACTTCCCGCGGGAATCAAAAAAACTTAAACCACGCGGACGAAGTCGCGGGCATCAGCTAGTAATAATATATTTATCGACATGCAGGGTTCCGAAATATGTAAATCCATATCCATACTAATATTATAAATGCGAAAGTGTGTCTGTCTGTCTGTCCGTCTGTCTGTCTGTCTGTGTGTCTGTCTGTCTGTCTGCTACGCTTTCACGGCCCATCTATTCAACCGATTTTGATGAAATTTGGTACAGGGATAGATTGTATCCCGCGGAAGGACATAGGCTACTTTTTATCCCGGAAAATTTAAGAGTTCCCGCGGGAATCGAAAAAATTTGGTCCACGCGGACGAAGTCGCGGAAATCATCTAGTAAATAAATATAATATAGATAATTATTTTATTTATAGCTAGCTAATTACAGTAGAAGTCTGGTTGATGGCGATATAATTTAGGTAGGTACTTAGGTAATAATCAAGAAAAAATATTTACAGTAGGTATTGTGCATTATTCAAGAAATACTTGATAAAAAAACTAAATTTACCATTACTCTAGAGTCTACCTACTTCAGAACTATAGGCACATGAGTTCTGATCTGCTTAGAGCCTTCGGTCATGGCTAGCTATAACCCTACCGGCGAAGCCAAGTGCTGCCAAGCGATTTAGCGTACCTAGAAATCGATTTGGGGTTTATTATAAGTACCAAGCCGTTATACCCCTTCTTATTAGCCCACTACTATCTTAGGCTACATCATCAAATACCATCAGGTTGAATCGCAGTCAAGGGCTGACTTGTGAAAGAATCAAAAAACAAGAATAACTAACATATATAAGAAATACTTAAAAAAAACACAAAAACAAGTGATCAAGATTGTTTATTTTAAAAAAATATAATTAGACACGTTTACGTGCTCTCCGAGGCACGGGGTTGAAACACCGCCAACTTCCTAACTCCGGGCTAGTATTGAGAATTTCTTGCCAGAAAAACCCAATACTTGTTATGGCCCGACCCGGGACTCGAACCCGGGACCTCGTCGGTCGCAGTCAAAGACAATAATATATAAACCTGTATTATAATTAATCTATGGTCGCAGTCCAACATGCTAACCACTATACCAACGAGGCAGTCATGGATATATAACTATACGTTAGATGGCACTAGGTAAGTTTGATCGAGTTGATGATTCAACTACTACTCGTTAGATGGCAATAGCTATGTTCGTTATTAATTATTTTTCAGCTTGCACAGTTACGCCATCTCAAATAATGCGAAGAACTACAAGGTACCGGCGACTTTAATGCGCATTTAGCGAGCTTTGATTTAATGTATGAAGAGAACAGTCTTATACTGGTTTATATATTGTCTTTGGTACTAGATAGGGCTATTGCCTGGCTATGGTATAGTTCGCGCAAGAGTTGAATACAGAGCAAATGTATGGTGACACATACATGTACTCTGCTTTCAAATCGCACGCGAACAGAACTGCTGCTATGTAGTATGTACAGCGTTATTGCAGTACAAGCAATAATCTACTGTAAGGTAAATATGTCTTGAAATCATAAAAATAACACACATTTCATACATGTATTAACAACTAACAATTAAATCAGATACAGAAATCATTTCAGTATTTATAAAGTGCGCCTGAGCAGTGTTAACGACTTTTGGCAGCCATCCTCACGTGAACGTGGATCTAAACAAACAGCTTCCTTAGCTATGAAACCTTCATGTCTCTGTGCCATTAGGCGCAAATAATCATATCGCTTAGGGTCCCGGGTTCTATTCCCGGTTTGGTTATGTAAGTTAAGGTATAAGACATTAACGAGTAGCTATGTGTGGATAAGTTTAAAGATCCCTTTAAAACTTTTTGATTTTCTGGAATAATAATTTATTATAAAAAATTCTTTTTAAACAACCGACTTCAAACTCCCGCGCCAACTTTACAACAACAAGCATACGCTCTACGAAGTACTTATTTTATTGTTGATATTTTAAAAACCGCTCAACCGATTTCGATAAAATTTATATGGGACCACTTGGGAAGTATGCTCTTTCAAATAAAAAAAGAATATATTTTTTTTTTTTTCGAAAATCTTTTCAAAGTACATTCACGTACTAGGTATCATATCCAGATACCATTAGGATGACCATTAGCATTTTCTCTCAAGTGAAATAAGAAAAGAGATAATCAAAATAGCATCTGGATTGGGTAACAGTTTTGGTTTAAAGTCCCACAAAATCCTCCTCAAGGTAGATCGCGATTCACGATAAACCTTACGTTTTATTTCAACTTATATTCACCTCGAGTTGGGACACTCTTTGAGTGAAGGCAAGATATGACAGCTCCTCAATGAGATTGAGTGGAGTTGAGGAAATTATGTCACCTGTTGTAAATTAAAGTAATAAATATTTTTTATGTGGATTACCAGTGTTTCCTTTTAATAGTAACTACCTAACGGATTCGACGGATTTTCCCAGACCTACGAATGACGGGCCAAGGTTTTAACCACTCGGCTATCGAATCACCGCCCGCGTTATTATAACAAATGGACCCCATATTGACCCTTTCCGAATCATAAAACCTACGAGCGCAATAGATTTCGTACATTAAAAGTTTGATACTCGGAATCCGAGACAGCGACAGGTGTATTTAACGAGCACTCACAAGATTTACAGCGGGAAGATTCGCCATTAATCTCGTTTAGACAGACGTGAATAGCAGTGGCAAAGCAAACATTGTGTTATCAAAACAATTCGTTGTTTCTTTAATGTAATTGTACCGACACCCTACAGTTTGTGTTGCGCGCTTTAAATTCTAAAGCCTAGTTTACACTATAGCCACATGTTAGCGTCACAGTCGCGGTACTACATTAAGCGGCGGAATTAAGACGGTCGCGCGGACCGACCGGTTAGATTATTATACGGCCGCGTATAGGAAGACCGCAAGATCGGTTCCTTAAAGTACAAGCGCGAGTAGAATGCAGTCGGGGTCTTAAGTGAATCATACATACGCTCAGCATTCAACTCGCACGCGAACTATACGTCAAACGGACCGTCGATTTAACCTGTGTATTTAGTGACTTTGTTGTCTGCATGAAAGAAAATAGTGGATATACAGTTAATAAGTTTAATTGAATGCTCTCTCAGATATCCCTAACTTCAAGTATATGGCACTTGGCGCTAACACCACAGTTTCAGGAGATACTTCTTTTCCTACCAGTCATCCACTGCTGTCGTCTAGACAAAGCAACTACAAAATACTTAATAGTGAAGCAACGCTACGGGGTTTCAGGGGCAAGACGGCCGAAGGTGTCTCCTAGATGGCTGAATTTTTAAATAAATATTCAGTCATTCAATTATCAGATCAATTGCCTCAACGAATGCACATGTATTGAAACTTGGAAAAGCGGTAGATGTAAACTATCCTTAAAACAGAAACTCGATGCTCAGATGTTCACTATAAAATGTGTTGTTACAAAATGATTACGAAATCCATATTTCAGAATTATGTCACCAAGTCTTAGCTTATCAGTGTTTCATACAGCAGACCCAGAAAGAGCTCTTTGTTTTTGTTACTCGACTTTTTAAGTGCGCACCTCGTTAACACCCCTTAAAGTTTTTAAAGGCGATAAATTGGGAATTCAACTAAGTTTATTCGATGTTTTTTCTCACTGAGTTATTCATGCCGTAACGCGTTTAGCAACTTGCGATGTATGAGTGGCATTACGGAATCAGCACATCAGAACACGCGCAAGAGAGGAACAAGTTTCGACCATAATTGAATTTCCGAAATCGGCGGACTTCTGTAACTGGGATATTCCTGTGAAATCTTTTTATTGTATGTGATTTTATCGGCAAAAAGTTAGCGCGTAACCAAGCGAGGAATGTTTGTTCAAACTATTTACTAAAAGCATTTGTTAACACTGACTCGGATCGTCACTGATGCGAGCAAAAAGCGCTTAACGCGATTCCGTCGGCCATTTTTGGTATAAAGACTGTGTTCTCTACAAATATTCTTTCGAGTTAGAACTTCTCCTTAGAAGGCTTTTACAGCTCGACGGAAATCATATATTATAATCTATGATCAAATAAGTTAGCCGAGTTATTTTATTTATGCTAGATAGTATTTTCTACTACAAATCATTAAACAAGGCCACACATTCGTCACAGGTTTCATGTTAGCACATGAATAGAATAGAAGTCCTCTGCTGGATATTGGTCACTAATTGGATTTCCACAGGTCACGATCTTGTGCGATTGGTATGAAACCGTCCTTGCACTTTGTGAGTGCTACAAACTGCAATACCAAATGCTACGATTTGAAAATAAATAAAAATGATATCGTGTCGTAAACGTTGCGTCGAGTATTCACAAGTTTACAAGGAGCGATCTTTTTTAATGTCGTTCAAAATAAAATATATAAAACCGTCCTACGGGAATCCCTTGGAAATTTTTGCGCCTGAGACTGTCGTTAGCGGCAGGAAAAAACGTCTCCAACAAATAAGAAGAATTTCAATAAAATGCGTCGAAGCGGATCGAAACAATCACACTTCGATTTCATTGTTAGAGCGACAGGGTGAGAATCGTCCCTTAAACAATGGCCACTCTTCCTATATTATGTGCGTACATAATTAAAGTAAAGTATAATAAAATTAAAATTTTTAAAAAAACCCACGACGAACTGCAGAGCTCCATTATACCTTTGACCTTTATAACTTTGAAACAACAATTAGAATTTAGCAAACGTATATATTACATAATATCTAAAACACAAAACTGCATCTTTGACAGCTCAGTAGTTTTTTTGACCAGTGTGGTGGACTATGGCCAAACCCTTTTCTTTCCGAGGCGCGCTTGTCACGACAAATCAAAAGAGTCCAAACGCGACAGGTATACGATGAGAATTTAAGGAGTTCCCATGATCGCCTTTTGACTCCATCATGATACCCTGGGCACCATCTAGGTACAAGCTAAATATATCTAAAACAAAAAGCCCGCATCTAAATCAGCACAGTCGTTTTTGAGAAGAATGGTAAATAAATAAATAAATAAATAAGCCTTTTTATTTTCCTCAGTCTTACATTTCATTATTTTTTTAATCTTAAGCAAGTATTATTATATTTATAAATTGCATGTAATAATTGTTTCTATTATTCTTATTATAACATTAAAATTAATATTAATAATATATTATATCTGTAGTCAAACAATATCTTGCTGCGTTCTAAATGTGTTTACATGCATTTTTATGTGAAGATGAGAAACCCTCTCGGGTGAAGGCCTCCTCCAAAACTGACCACGTTTTCCTTGTGTTAGCTGACTCCTTCCAATTTTCTCCAGCAATCAATTTGATATCATCTACCCATCTTGTGTTTGGTCTACCGCGCCTCCTTTTACCTTGGGGTCCAGCCCACATGGTGATCTTTTTAGTCCATCGGTTGTCCTGAATTCTTGCTATATGTCCAGCCCATTTCCATTTTAATGAAAGAGCGTGTTTTAGGAAATCTATCATACTTGTTTCCGCTCTTATATCTGAAGCTTTTATTTTTTGAATTTTCCTGATATTTAAGAGACTCCGTTCCATAGCTCTTTGGCACACTTTTATTTTATTTTTTATATCTTTGGTAAAAATCCATGTTTGTGCGCCATATGTAAGGCATGGAAGTACACAAGAATCCATAGCTATTTTCTTTAGGTTTATTGGCAGTTGACTTTTAAAAACTTCTTTTAATGACCAGTATCTATTCCAGGCCATAGTTATGCGTCTATCTATCTCTTCTGCATTACAATTTGGTTTAAAGGAGATTTGTTTCCCCAGGTATATGTATCTCTCCACATACTCTAAGGTGTTGTTATCTACATAGATGGGGTAAGGCTGGGCGTTTGTCATAAGTTTTGTTTTTTCTTCGTTCATTTCCAATCCAAACTTTAAGCTTGCTAATTGTAAAGTTGATATCATGTATTGCATGTCTTAACTATTTTCAGCAAATAGAACCAGGTCGTCTGCGAATCTTAAGTGTGTTAGTGAGCATCCTTTTACTTTGATGCCTAAATTTTTCCAATGTAAGGTTTTAAATATTGATTCTAATACCGCTATAAATAATTTCGGAGAAAGAGGGTCTCCTTGTTTTACACCTCTTTTTATTTTGAATGGGGGTCCAATTGCTTCTAATTTAACTCTGCTTCTACTTCTATTATAAATATCCTTGATTATATTTATATAATTATCATTAACGTCACAGTCTTTGAGGGCGTCCCATATGCAGTTGTGAAAAATTGTATCGAATGCCTTTTTATAATCAATAAATGCTACATATAGGACGGCTCTTTTCTCCTTGTATTTCTCAATTATTTGTTCTACTGTTTGTATATGATCCATTGTGGAAAATCCTTTACGGAAACCAGCTTGTTCTATTGGCTGCTTAGAGTCAATTTGATTACTAATTTTCCCAAGCAGACATGCAGAAAAAAGCTTGTACAAACAGCACGTCAAACTTATTGGGCGGTAATTCTGCACATTTTTGGGGTCACCTTTTTTTGTATAGTAGAGTAATATGTGATTCCACCCATTGGTAAGGAACTGTCTCTTTAAGTTTTATTAAGTTGAATAAGTTATAAAGTGGGCTTACTAAGAGATCTGCTGCGTGCTTTATGGCTTCATTTGGTATGCTGTCCGGGCCAGTACTTTTGTCATCCTTCAGGCGTTTGATTGCATTTAATATTTCTAGTTCGTTCCAGTCCTCACTTGTAGCTTGGAGAAGAATGGTAACATATTGAAAAAATAAAATCATAGACTACAGCTCAGCTTTGTTGTCTATGGTCCTAAAATATATCTAAGAACCTTCTCACAAGCTATACACATCTAATGAAAAATACCGCATTTCAATCGGCCCAGTACTTTTTGTAAAAAATGGTAACATATCGAAATACTAAACTGAATTCATTTATTATGGTGATAACAAAATAAATAAAAATGGCGCTGATTTTCTAAAATTTTGGTAACAGTTTCCTGTTTTGTGACCCCAAGGAGCCCTTAATATCGATTTTGAACGAAATCGGTCAATTAACACAGAATTTCAAAATGGCGCTGATTTTTTAAAATTTTGGTACCAGTTTCCTGTTTTGTGACCCCAGGGAGCCCTAAATATAGATTTTGAACGAAATCGGTCAATTAACAAAGAATTTCAAAATGGCGCTGATTTTTTAAAGTTTGGTAACAGTTTCCTGTTTTGTAACCCCAGGGAGTCCTAAATATCGATTTTGAACGAAATCGATCAATTAACAAAGAATTTCAAAATGGCGCTGATTTTTTTAAATTTTGGTACCAGTTTCCTGTTTTGTGACCCCAGGGAGCCCTAAATATAGATTTTAAACGAAATCGGTCAATTAACAAAGAATTTCAAAATGGCGCTGATTTTTTTAAATTTTGGTACCAGTTTCCTGTTTTGTGACCCCAGGGAGCCCTAAATATAGATTTTGAACGAAATCGGTCAATTAACAAAGAATTTCAAAATGGCGCTGATTTTTTTAAAGTTTGGTAACAGTTTCCTGTTTTGTAACCCCAGGGAGTCCTAAATATCGATTTTGAACGAAATCGATCAATTAACAAAGAATTTCAAAATGGCGCTGATTTTTTTAAATTTTGGTACCAGTTTCCTGTTTTGTGACCCCAGGGAGCCCTAAATATAGATTTTGAACGAAATCGGTCAATTAACAAAGAATTTCAAAATGGCGCTGATTTTATAAAGTTTGGTAACAGTTTCCTGTTTTGTAACCCCAGGGAGTCCTAAATATCGATTTTGAACGAAATCGATCAATTAACAAATAAATTCAAAATGGCGCTGATTTTTTTAAATTTTGGTACCAGTTTCCTGTTTGGTGACCCCAGGGAGCCCTAAATATAGATTTTGAACGAAATCGGTCAAATAACAAAGAATTTCAAAATGGCGCTGATTTTTTTAAATTTTGGTACCAGTTTCCTGTTTTGTGACCCCAGGGAGCCCTAAATATAGATTTTAAACGAAATCGGTCAATTAACAAAGAATTTCAAAATGGCGCTGATTTTTTTAAATTTTGGTACCAGTTTCCTGTTTTGTGACCCCAGGGAGCCCTAAATATAAATTTTGAACGAAATCGGTCAATTAACAAAGAATTTCAAAATGGCGCTGATTTTTTTAAAGTTTGGTAACAGTTTCCTGTTTTGTAACCCCAGGGAGTCCTAAATATCGATTTTGAACGAAATCGATCAATTAACAAAGAATTTCAAAATGGCGCTGATTTTTTTAAATTTTGGTACCAGTTTCCTGTTTTGTGACCCCAGGGAGCCCTAAATATAGATTTTGAACGAAATCGGTCAATTAACAAAGAATTTCAAAATGGCGCTGATTTTATAAAGTTTGGTAACAATTTCCTGTTTTGTAACCCCAGGGAGTCCTAAATATCGATTTTGAACGAAATCGATCAATTAACAAAGAAATTCAAAATGGCGCTGATTTTTTTAAATTTTGGTACCAGTTTCCTGTTTTGTGACCCCAGGGAGCCCTAAATATAGATTTTGAACGAAATCGGTCAATTAACAAAGAATTTCAAAATGGCGCTGATTTTTTAAAATGTTGGTACCAGTTTCCTGTTTTGTGACCCCAGGGAGCCCTAAATATAGATTTTAAACGAAATCGGTCAATTAACAAAGAATTTCAAAATAGCGCTGATTTTTTAAAATTTTGGTACCAGTTTCCTGTTTTGTAATCGCACGAAGTCCTAAATGCAATAAACCGCATCTCAATCGGCCCAGTACTTTTTGTGAAAAATGGTAACAGTGGTTGAAAAATTAAGATCATAGACTACAGCTCAGCTTTGTTGTCTATGGTCCTAAAATATATTTAAGAACCTTCTCACAAGCTATACACACATCTAATGCAAAAAACCGCATCTCAATCGGCCCAGTACTTTTTGTGAAAAATGGTAACATATTGAAAAAATAAAATCATAGACTACAACTCAGCTTTGTTGTCTATGGTCCTAAAATATATCTAAGAACCTTCTCACAAACTAAATATATCTAATGCAAAAAACCGCATCTCAATCGGCCCAGTACTTTTTGTGAAAAATTTTAACACATAGAAAAATTATAATCATAGACTACAGCTCAGCTTAGTTGTCTATGGTCCTAAAATATGTCTAAGAACCTTCTCTCAAGCTATATATATCTAATGCTATAAACCGCATCTCAATCGGCCCAGTACTTTTTGTGAAAAATGGTAACAGTGGTTGAAAAATTAAGATCATAGACTACAGCTCAGCTTTGTTGTCTATGGTCCTAAAATATATCTAAGAACCTTCTCACAACCTATACACATCTAATGCAAAAAACCGCATCTCAATCGGCTCAGTAGTTTTTGTGGAAAATGGTAACATGTTGAAATATTAAAATCATAGACTACAGCTCAGTTTGGTTGTCTATGGTCCTAAAATATATCTAAAAACCTTCTCACAAGCTATACGTATCTAATGCAAAAAACCGCATCTCAATCGGCCCAGTACTTTTTGAGAAAAATGGTAACAAAAAAGTGCACAAACAAACAAACAAACATACAAACAAACATACAAACAAACAAACAAACAAACAAACAAACACACAACCTCTTAGGTTAAACACATATACCGTCTCCGCTTCGTCGAGGGTAAAAACAGTAGAACTGGAAATAAATATTAAACAACCTACTTTTTTATCCTATGGCTTAACGTGGCGAAACTATCAAAATCTATCGATATGATACCTAAATATTCTACCTTGTCTTCATTTCGATGAGAAAATTTAACCAGCTTATCCTAAGATGGTTAATCTGATACATACTTAGTTCTTTCTTAGTAAAAACTAGATTATGCCTTCGTCCGCGTGGATTTAAGTTATTTGATGCCCACGAGAATTCTTTAATTTTCTGGGATAAACGGGAACTAACAGTACACAGCTATAGGCTGCACACTGGGGAAGGACACGGGCTGCTTTTTATCTCGGAAAATTAAAGAGTTCCCTCGCTAATCAAATAACTTAACCCTCTCGGACAAAGTTGCGGGCACCATCTAGTATTCATTATAACAATAAATTACAAATTTAAAAACCCCCGACTAGAAAAAAGCTGATGACCTTCAGACGGATGAACAGATTTTCATGAAACATGGCTAAGAACACTCGGGATAAAATTATCTATGACACAAAAAATACTAAACGAAAATCGGTTCATCCGTTTGGGAGTTACGATACCATAGACAGATACACAGATACACAGATACACAGATACACAGACAGACACGTTAAACTTATAACACCCCTCTCTTTTTGCGTCGGGGGTTAATTACTATGAAGAGAAGAACCTAAGTTAGAAAATATAATATTATAATGTTTACTGTAAGTTACTTATTAGTTCTTAGCTCCTATAAATCATTCAGAATTTATACCTATTGTGTCCTCTGCTGGCGTTTCAGGCTTCAATTCTATCATATTCACCCACTTGCTCCCGCCTGTGGTAGTACCTCTCTTGCTGGATCATATGGGTGGTATATGCAGCAGCTACCGATACCAGTCTCCAAATCTAGATCACGTCTATCCCAAAAGCCATCGGTTATGTTACAGACAAAGCCTACCCAGCTACAAGCTTAGGAGTGCTTTTAAAGCCTGATTTGTAATTTTTCCTCTAGTAATAAAACAAAGCAAAAACCAAGGAAAAACCAAGAGTCTGTAGAGTACATACTGGTTTATATACTACTTGCAAAGTGAATATTAAAGTGCAAAAAATATTCAAAGTAATAAAATATTAAAATGCATTCGAGTTAAAAATGAACGCGGGTAATTAAAAAATGAAACTGGAACACCCAAGTGAGTACTATACTTACATAGAAAAGTTAATTAATGTGTTTCAAAGTGTAAAGTAGTCGTGAAAAAAGGCGCTCAACTTTTTGGATAAAAAGTTTATTAGCTGTGGGTTTTTAGTACAAAATAATAAGTACATTATAATTTTTGCTTCTTATAAGTCTTTATAAGAATTTTAAATGGGAAATTTTCCAAGTTAGCTCTTTCCCGTGACTTCATCTGCGATATCCACTCGGTTTGGTTGTGGTTTAGTATATGTGCCGCGGGGGAGAGGGGAGGGAAGGGGGGGAGGGGGAGGGGGGGAGGGGTGACTACCCCCCCTCCAAGTCAAACTCGTCGATTCCTAATAGTTTTCGAGATATGAATTTTTTAAAATTTCAAAATTTTGAGGTTAGTTTGAACTAAATTCGGGGTAAGATTTGCTTGTTAAGGTGGAAAGTGGGTAGTATGGGCTGGGGGAGTGGGGAGGAAGCGGTGGGGGTGGGCAGGAAGGGGTGAGGGAGGATGGAGTGGGGGTGGAAGGAGTGAGGGTGGGGGAGGAAGGTGTAGGGGGAGCGGTAGGGTTGTTAACTGTGCTTAGTAGTCAGTGGATTCTTCCTCCTCCTCCCGGCACATAGTTCGGTATATTAACCCCATAGGAACCTAAGTGCCCGGCCTGCGGCCGGGCACTACCTGGGTACTTACGTACAACCCTAACCTAACCTAGCCTTTTGACAAATATTTATTTTTACTTAAGTTCGGTGTATTAACCCCATAGGAACCTAAGTGCCCGGCCTGCGGCCGGGCACTACCTGGGTACTTACGTACAACCCTAACCTAACCTAGCCTTTTGACAAATATTTATTTTTACTTAAGTTCGGTGTATTAACCCCATAGGAAACTAAGTGCCCGGCCTCAGTACTTGCGTTCAACCCTAACCTAACCTAGCCTTATGAGAATATTTTTTTAAAGTTTGGTATAGGTACTTAACCCAATAAATGACGGTGTTTCTGGGCTGTTAAAAAAAAATAACCACATATAAGGCTGTGGAGGGAGCTGTGCTCCACTCTGCTCCTGCCCCAGCCTTTGTACTTATTTTTTTTCTTCTAACCTGGCCTGAGGATTTCTTAATGCTATGTAGGAAGACGAGTTTCATAAATTAAACTACTTAAATTGAATAAAACAATATATTATAATTTAAGTTGGGTATACATATTGTACTGCCGTGATTAATTCTTCGAAGGGGTCTTTGTGGTTTAGTCTCATTTTCCTCCTCCAATTGTAGACAATGAGCCAATCGGCAAAATCTATTTTTGATTGATCATGGTGGAATGCTCTTTTGAGGACACGCCACTGGCTTTCTATTCTTTGTGTGTGTGTCCCATCTGGTGCCACAAATTTATTAGTCGTGTCACTGTGGTTAACTTTTTTATGCGTATATCCATGTTCAGGAAGGCAGTCATACGCTCTCCAAAAATCAGTATGAATTATGGAGCCTTCCTGAACATGCTTCTTTATGAGTGGCACCAAAACTTCTGCAGATCTCTCGTTATCGGGACACACTTCAAGTCTGAGGTCTTCGCTCCTATCCTCGATCATTCCTATCACCCAGTGGCCTTCTATGTGCCTTCCACGATTATATTTTCTTTTGCCAAATTTCGACTCGTCTATTTGAACCACTTTATTAGGACCCCCTATCTTTGTTTTATAATCTTGATTTTCTAGTTCATATATTATAATACATTCACGGCAGTAATTATACCAATCTGAAATTGTTGGTTTAGATAAAACAGAATCATCTTCTTCCGAACAGGTCTCTCTTTGTACATGTTCATAGCTAAAATTATGGCTGAACATGTACATTATTCTAAACACTGTAACAAGGGCAATTTTGGAATTTTCAAACCAGGTCCCCTTAGCCCTGCTGTGTCCTTTGATACGGCAGTTGCTTTTGCGGCAGCGGAATACTCCCAGCCCATGCCCAGCACTTAATGTCATGGGTTTCTTGTGGTAAGAACATAGTTTTTCACAGGGAAGGAGACCTCTTTCTTCCGCAAACTGCACGCATTGCTCCTCCGTGCCCAGCTTCTTAGCCAACTTGCCAAAATTCCACCAATTCCTAATTTCAGCAGCATAAGGATACTGCCTAGTCCCAGTGGAACCTGAAGGTTGCTGAATGGATTCTTCTGAGCTAGATGCCGCAGGCTCGTGGGAGCATGAGGGTAATGGGGCAGAAACACGGGTAGGTTGCCCTACACGAGAAGATGCAGCACTTGCGAGCACAAGTGGCTCATCAGAGTCCAACACTTGCACTAGCGAAGCACTAACACCCGGTGATGTGAGCGCAAGTGGCTCATAAGAGTCTAACACTTGCACTACACGAGAAGACGCAGCACTTGCGAGCACAAGTGGCTCATCAGAGTCCAACACTTGCACTGGCGAAGCACTAACACGCGGTGGTGTGAGCGCAAGTGGCTCACATGAGTCCAACACTTGCACTACACACGGCGGAGCACTAGCACTCGGAGACCTGAGCGCAAGTGGCTCATAAGAGTCCAACACTTGCACTTTACTCAACGAAGCACTAGCACTTGGCGCAGCGGACGACGAGGCCTGGGGCTTCGAAGACGCCATGGTAGTCACACGTGGTCAACACAAACAGGAGTACAATAAATGCTCTCAACTGAAAGGCGGACGAACGATGACTGATGAACAACATTTTGACATTTTAAATGTCAAATAGCAAAATGGCGCGTGAATTCCGTTTTTCCATTTGGTACACTTTAAAACTCGATGATTTCAAATAATAATTTATAAAAGCATGTAAATGTACAGAATATATATAAGAATTATGCCTATTAAATGGATCTATAGGTATTTCTTGTAGATTTAATACGGTTACTACTTAATTATTACTTTTCGTAACACTTTTTATGTTAGTAACAGAATGCAATACGTAAAACGAAACTTTTGAACGAGAACCAAACGTCAGTGAGTCTGTAATCTATGGCAAATGTCTTGAAATGGTGAAAATTTGTGAATTTTCAAAAAATTATATCTCGAAAACTATTAGGATTCGACGGAAAATATTTTAGTACAAGGTTTATTACATCAAGGCCTTTCTGTAAAAAAAATACGAACTATACTAAACCAGAGCCCTCGGTTTTCTAACATCGCGCGTTGGATCATCCCAGAATTAGAAAACCTCTACCTCTTTTAATACATCATCACTCATCACTACAGCCTATTAACGTCCCACTGCTGGGCACAGGCCTCCACTCTCATAGGAGAGCGGGAATTAGAGCTTAGACCCACCACGCTGCTCCAATGCGGGTTGGCGGGCTTTAACGATTATTATCATGTTAGTGATAACAACCGAAATACAGATACAGATACACAAATACAGATTCTCTATTTACTTAAAGCAGCATTTTCAGTCGTACGCTGATATTATAATATCAACCAGTCGAGGTGATGGTGCAAATCAGTTGGAAATAATAGGCAAATACACCAGCTAACACAGATTGCGACATAGTATTGCACACAGACTTATTATTACATCAGTCTGTGGCTTTACACTATTAAGAGAAGACATAGCAATATCATGTTTCTATTTTGCTGTATTACATCCTCTGTTTCATGTTAAATCAGTTTACCTTTGATATAAAATCTGGAAATTGAGGGCAAGAAAATAAATCACAAATGAGATTCGTGTTTTATCTAGCAGAAAGCATGTCAGAGACGCAGTCTCTAATAAAATTTTAATAGTATGGTTGGCGGAATATACCACTGAGATGGCATACTACAAGAGCTAAGGAAAATATCAGGTGATATAAAAGCGCCCGAAAAGTTTAGTTTTAGCAGTGTATACTATCTGTTGATATTTTGTCATTCAGTAAGTTTTCATTTTATACACAATTTTTTTTTACATTCCCACAAAATTATATTATGTGAGAAAAATCAGGTCCAGCATCAACTAAGGATTGATAAAATAAACCTGATATTGTCCCCTGACAGAACATTGTACGCTCTAGTAACGATGCATCTCTCCGGCATATATGGGAATACTAGTACATACTAACAAGAAAATTCCATAGTCGCATGTTATTTTCTTCGGCGTTCTCATAAAACCCGGCAATCTTATCTCTTTCAATGACTTTTGAATAAAATATTCTGTGAATGGAGTATCCAAAATCGTTTCGAATTTCCCTTTCTATCTTGTAAATCTTATAGTAATATACTTCTCAGAATTTAACCAAAATATGGGTTTAGTTGTAAATAAACAAATACCTCCCATAAGGTGGAATGTTCTCAATAATGCGATAGATATTTATTAGATTTTATTATTCACAGATAATTTCGTAGGTCTGAAACGAAAGGCAAAGGTTGGTCTAGTAGGATTTTCAAGTACTAATACCACTGCATAATTTTGCATCGTTTGGAATTGCCTATAGTTCATTCATTTTTTAGATTTTTATGAAAGTAACCGAAATCAGTAACTTTTCCCAGCAGTGGGATGATACATAAATCATCGTAACAACAGTAAATACAGGCTTATATAAATAAATAAATAAACCGAAATCAATGTCAACAAGTTTTTCGATTCACGGAAGAACTTTTCCAGTCAAAAATATAATTAGGCGATTGAATATTAGATACTGGCTGTCCGCTATGTGTACCAAATATATTTAAAAAAATTGTTTGATCAAGAAATATTCTTCAAAATGTTTGCTACGGTCAAATTTTCAACAAGAAAGTTTTAGCCCTCTTTTTTCTGAGCAACAAAGCGCAAATCTCATACAAATGGGTACGGTTTGAACTTGGGGCCCTTTTTACTTTTTCTATTTTATCAGAACCCTTTTAATCACTTATGAGATCTCTTGATTTTGTTTGGCATTTGATCCGTTTTTACTTTGTTATAGGTTTACTTAAAGGTAGGTAGGATCAGTCAATCCTATTTACAAGTTTTTAGAATTCACACAGATATTCTATCAAAGCTTTTCTCCAGAATGACAGGGTTTAATTCCAGCGAAAGCCTTCCACAGATATTAGCAATCTGCGCCGGTAATATAGGCAAACTATCTTCTCTTAGGTACTCTCATAGACCGATTGGACGGAAATACAACATGAGACTAGATAGCGCTCAAGCTTAGGACCGACGACTTTATTTTAAATAAATAAATAAATAAATATTCCTTTATTTAGCCAAAAAATTACAACTAAAAATGAAACATTACATAGTACCACAGCTTTCATGGAACCAAGGTGCCAACCAAGATTTAAGCCCACCTTGGTTCCATGAGACCCGAGCACTCACTCCTTAAAACAAATTTTCTCTTAGATTCATGAGGGCAAAACACCGCCAGCTACCTATTCACAGTCCAGAGCTGAGAATTTCTTGACAGCAAAACCAAATACCAACTCGACTCTGCAAATGAATCCAGGACCCATTTGCAATCAAACATGCCAACCATTGAACTAACAAGGCAGTTCATTTCATAAAACCAGTTGACAAGCCACTATTTGATTATCTTTACCATAAATAAATTCAAATTCAAAGTTATAGAAGTTGGCTGTGATCGATCTCATTCCGGCCTTATCTCGGTAATTTTTCCACATTTTTTTGAGCTCAAAGGTAGGAGGACCCCTTGAGCGGAACCCAAGAATTCGACGTAAATGATATCAACCAAATCTCTGAACTTCACGTCAGTAATATATCACAAACGACGCAGACAGATGGAACTGCTATAACATTACGGTAGAATTCCTGAATTGCTTTAATTACATGCGATACCAATCGGTATTTCTCATCACGACCGGTTTTTAGTTTTTTGGATTGGGAATAAAAGTTTCTAAACTAAAATTAGTCATCATTAAAAAACTCAAGATTCTTGGCACTGATATTCTAGCTTCCACCTGCTGATGCTGTGAAAACACATTTTTATTAGCACTAGTAAAAATGTGTGGACTAGTATTGATGACGGTCTTCAAATTCGGAGTATGTGAAATCCATAATAATGCGAAAGTGTGTCTGTCTGTCTAGATTCGCTATATTTTCATGGCCCATCTGTTCAAACGATTGCGAAGAAAGGTCCAAATAATATTATAGGTTGCATACCAAGCTTGGATACCAAGGATGATGATGCTATTTTTCATCCCGGTAAATAAAAGATTGTTAGAAAGAGTGGATGGATGAGGTAGGCAGAGGATCATGTTTTGTGACGCGCTTTCGAAAAGGCCTATGTCCAGCAGGGGATGCATACCGGCTGATGGATGAAGAAAGAGTGAATTTATAGTCATCATCGTCTGGTAAGAAATATATTTAAAAAAAACAAAAGTTATCGTATTGTGAATACTACTCGTAGTACCGAAGCTGTATAGTAAATTCTTCAAAAGGACGCGGCGGCACGTGCTTTGAACTGCATTGGAATAAAAAAATCGCACTAACGAGCGCGCGTAACCCTTGCGATAAATAACCGTTTACTGGCCCATTCGAATACGGTAGTGAAAAATTGAACGCTGTATCTTTTACGTTTTTGCGAATACTGAAATAGATTTTTTTCAAAGTGTTTAGTTTAGTTTTCGATACTAAAACTAAACTAAACTAACTGGCGGTAGTTGGAGTACAATGTTACTTATTTTTTTTCCATCTACTAAAAGTCCAGTGTTTTCCATCAATTGCGTTATCATCTGGAACGTACCTAAGCCTTGATAAGATGGTAGCAGCCTAATATATCTATTCTGTGCCTTATCATCATTGCCTTTAGTGGTAATCATTAAGATCAGCCCGTGCCTAATAAATGCTTGTAGTATTGCTTTATTTGATACTAGATGACATTACAATAAAGGACAAATCCAATGATTTGTTTTGTGGAAAATTACAAAAATTCAAAGTCAAACTACTCCAATCACTTGACTCTTGATATCATATCTTGACCCTGTATTGTAATTTTTAAGCTTCTCATTTATTTTCTTTTTATCTAGTTTTTAAATATATTTATTGATAGGTATTTTCATTGATTTTTTGTAGTCTTGCTTTAGTAATCTTAATAATTTCCTAATGTAAAGAGGTTTTTTGATTCCCCTTGGACACCCGGACTATTGAAAACATTAAAAATTCTTTAAAATTATTTCGCCTTTATATTTTCAACAACTTGAAGTCAACAACACAAGTATATGTTATTTATGTTCACCTTTTCTTATGTGCACGATGTAACTACCTATAATTTGAATTGCATATTTACCATAGTGCCTAAGTCATTGAACATTTTGTATACCTACTGCTTATAATTCTGTTGGTGGTTCAAATAAATTAAATGATGCCCGCGACTTCGTCCGCGTTGATTAAGTTTTTTTGCATTCCCGCTGGAACTTCTTCATTTTCCGGGATAAAAAGTAGCCTATGTCCTTCCCCGAGATACAAACTATCCCTATACCAAAATAACCGTGAAAGCGTAGCAGATAGACACACTTTCGCATTTATAATATTAGTATGGGTATGGATACGATATGCCCCATACAGCCTTAGAAAATTTCGTCGTATTACACTAGGTTGTAGTGCCTATATGATGTTATCAACACTGTGGTTTAAGATATTTAACACTGCATAGCTTATTACTATACAAAATTACTATTTTATTACAAACCAAATTGCAACAAAGTTTCGGACCAGTGAAACTCAGCTTTTCATGAAGCACCAGCAGCATTTCACATTGATTCTATAAGTCAGTCAGTCACCCCATAAATATAACAAGATTGTGCACATATTTTATTCTAGCATAAATGTGGACGATTTATGGTAAAACAAAATAATGCTAGGCAACAAACCATAAATTGTATATCCCAACGTTTATAAGAAGCCAATTTTCTCCAAGGAACCGTACAATGTTGGAGTAATTCAAGATAAGCCTCCACGAGACGTTACTCCTATCTTTGTAATATCCTCCTTCCAACCAACGCTTTATAGATGGCCTCAGTCTTCACACAAAACAAGTAACATGTTTGGCCTTTGGCTAAATGGTATCTCGTTCAGAGCCTAGTGCTCACATGCAAATTGTAATTTCCGCCTTAGTCGAGCGATACGTGGAGCGGGGCGTATAGCGTTAATATAAAGCGTTTTTGTAAAACGGAACCTAACTGCCATTTTAAAATGCTTTCTTCCTAGAGCGCTCCAAGGGGAAGCAGTTATAATCGCTGTTGCTTATTTTTATACTTTAATTTTTAGTTCAATTTTATTATCCCGTTATTGTGTTAGAATATTAAATTTTACAACGCGCGTATATATCTCGCACGCTCGGATATTAAATTATACTCACCTTCCTGAGAATCTTTTACATTGTGCATATTATCGCAAATCAGCCCCCCGATTGTGTAAATAAATCGTTATCATAATCGTTTGTCAAACGTATAATTCGACCTGTTTAAGGAGTTCATAGATGCTTGCATGTCAAAAAGCAGGTAGGAACTCCTAAAACAGTTCGAGTAATACGTTTTAAGCTGTCAAATGATTACGATTTGCTTAGACAATTATTGGGCCTAAAAAATCGTGCAATCACGCGTCGTGTAAAGCTAAGGCCTTAAGGCCCGCATATGATGAGTACCAGGCTCAAAGAAACACGATTGCGAATTTGAAATCCCTCCTGGCCCACTCAGGCACCTCTGAGGCTTTGATGGCAAGCGTTAAGCATTAAACACACAATTTGCTACGTGTTGAAAGAAACGCCGAGAGCCGCGAGGCATCTCAAACTAGCTTGCCTGCTCGCTACACCACTCATTATCGTTTTAACTTTTACTCCGTGGGTATACCTGCCCTGGACAACTGTTATTATATTCAGGTAAAGGCACAATGATTGCGTCCCCTTGATATGTGATTATGTTATTTATTTTAAACTAGATGATGCCCGCAACTTAGTCCTTGTGGATTCAGTTTTTTTGATTTCCACGGGAACTCTATATTTTAGTTCGCGTGGATTAATTTTCCGGAATAAAAAGTAGCCTAGGTTCTTCCCCGGGATGTAACCTACTCCTAAAATAATTTTCATCGAAATCGGTTGAAAATATGCAGCAGACAGACAGACAGATAGACAGACAGACACATTTTCGCATTGAAAATATTAGTATGATTGTGCGTTTGGTATTTCATAAAATATTTCAAAGCTCACGCAATATATTTTAAAGCTTAGCGTAGGCCAGCAGGGCGACCGCGTATCTTTTGCATCAATCATTGTTACATCGCAATCACCTCCGATTGACTGAATTTATGCTATTCTTGTTGCGTCAATGGATTTCGTCCAATAGTGGAAGAGTGTTAACCAATCAGAGGTGATTGCGATGTATCAATGATTGATGCAAAAGATACGCGGTCGGCCTGCTGATAAGAAAGCCAGTTATGCATAATTCTGTTTCGTCAATCTTAAATTAAAAGTTCTCATTTAAAATATCTAAGTTCTTTTAAAAATATACTCAATACTTTACAATTTTCACAAAAATAATAAAACTGTTCATTTTAATGGCACAATTCTTACGTTTTACGTATATTTTAAAAGAGTAGAGACCCCGGTATTTATAAGACGATCCATATATCAGAGAGTTGCTACGGAAGCCCGTTTTCGCATAGCAAACGCAGGCTACTAGTTCATTAAAAAGATATATACGGTCATTACGAAGACATTCGGAGTATTAAGGTAATACCGCCTTTATTGTATTTTATTGAAGTAATTTGTTTATCAAGTGAACGGTGAACGTTGTGAACTGGGCGAACACTGGAACTGCTAGAGCTGTGTTTCCTTTATTGCTTCATTAAAATAGTAAAGTAAAATCTTCTGAGAGAATAATTTATCCGATCACAGAGGCACGACGTACATTGCCGTAGATTGAAGCAAAACGATCATCTTGATCATCACCGTTTAAAATCAAGCGTCATTATTTAAAGTCGTTTATGAGCATACCATTTTATCTCCATTAGACAATTGTATACTTGTTGGGTAGCTCGTCGGAAAATATGGAGCCCTGAGAAGTGCTAATGAGCAAACAGACGCGCGAGAGATGTGACGCGTTCCGACGTCTTTTGGGCCTAATTTATAGTTTAGAGACTGAAACTAGGGTGGGCCCTCTATCTAACTGAATTCAATTAAGGTAATACTGGACCAAAAACTGCCTCGTTGGTCTAGTGGTTAGCATAGTCGACTGCGGATCACGAGGTCCTGGGTTCGATTCCCGGTCGGGCATAAAAGTTAGGTATTGGGTTTTTCAATTAAGAAATTCTCAGTGCCAGCCCGGAGTTGGAAGTTGGCGGTGTTTCACCCCCGTGCCTCGGAGAGCACGTTAAGCCGTCGGTCCCGGTTATTATCACTAACATGATAGTAGTCGTTAAAGCCCGCCAACCCGCATTAGAGCAGCGTGGTGGGTCTATGCTCTAATTCCCGCTCTCCTATGAGAGTGGAGGCCTGTGCCCAGCAGTGGGACGTTAATAGGCTGTAGTGATGATGATGATGATGATGGACCAAAAAGGTCCTTCTAGCTTTTAAAAGTCAACCCTTGTAGACAAAATGTAAACGTTCGTTTAAGATACGAAGAACACTAAAGATAGGCACTGGTGAAAGAAAGAATAGTACATTGTTCATTGAGGGAAGAAAGTGACCGATTACTAACGAGGGTGTAGTTTGAGGCCTTTTGGCTGCGCCTTGGGCCTTAATACACGCGAGTTAGGAATCGTTATTTCTCCCGAGTGATACATAGTGCGTTATACTACACCTGCGAGGAAAATGCTTTCTAAGCGGGTGTAGTATAAAAAATATTTATTTACATCATGAAGGTGAAGGTGGTGAACGGTAAAGGTGGTTAAAAATGTTATAATTTGAGGGGAAACGAGAAATAAACCTAGTTTTATCTCGATAACTATTACAGTTTTGGCTACTGTTTGGCTACATGAGTAGCCAAACAATAACACCTTATAAGTAAGTAATACAAATGTTGTGATTACACATTAGTAAGAAAAATAATACTATGTAGATTGTAGGTATCTTTGTAAGTAGATAAGTACTTTTTTCAGTTAAATAATTTTATTTTATTTTATTACAGTTTTAATAAAATACATCTTTTTTTATTAAACCTGGCGATAAGTTGTACAACTTTGAACTTAGAGGTCAAATGTTTAACATTACTTGGCAAAGCGCCTTTACAAAGAGATTTGGGCATCCAGCCAGGTAATGTAAGGCAGACCTTTTGATGTAAGCAAGCATTATTCTTTAAAATCATAGCTCGGTGGCACGGCACGGCACGGCTTTGTTGGTAAGTTGTTCACTTTTGCATTTATATTTAAATAAGAAAATAACAGAAATATTAAAGGTATTTTACCTATAATATATCTGATACAAGGTAGGTATATTGTAAGTAGATTTGTTGTTTCTAGAAATATTATGGTTTGGGTAAAAGCAGCCTACTTCGTTATGAAGTTCAGAAAAGCAAGCAACGCGTTTGATTATTATTAGGCTTGTAATTATTATATAATTATGTCTACTAGAATTTCTACTACTACTTGTGCATAGAAATGAAGTATTACTATACCTAATTAAAAATTCACGACACAAAATTTTAAGCTTGTAACTGTAGTTTTTAAAATTCATAACATCGTAAAGAAAATCATAAAAAAACTAAAAGATATCATATTATTTGCATATAAAAGAGTTCAGCTGCGGTAATACTTCTCTCGTAAAATATCTTAAACATTTTCTCCTTGGTCTAGACAAGCTTGTAATATCCGGGAAATTCTTTAACTAGGAAGAATAGCGTGTAAGAGAACGCTGCCACTTGAGCTTTCATACAGAGTTTCTTTTAGATAGCGTTACATTTAAAGAAAGGTCTCTGAGATTTAGTATCTAAATGGAAGTAATGTATAAATATTTGTTATATGAATAACCTTCATGCCTAAACAGACACATTTGGACATATATAAAAAGATAAATTATTCTGAATTCTGATAAAAAGATAATCTAAAGGTAACACGTTATATTATTATAATATGCGTATATAAAGTTAGAAGCAAAATGAAAACAACGCGTAACAGACGAACGTTCTGGGGCAGACTTCCATACAAATTTTAGACCATGTCGTTTCAAATTCAAATTATTATTAGTTAATTTCAAACTCTCTGACTCTGCACCAATATGCCCTGGCTTAATAGACTTCCTGTTTGGTCTATCCGGTTTTCAATTATTGTATTTTATTGCACACGTTATTGTGGAAAATAAAAATAATATGAGAAAGGAAAATAATAAATTAAAATTTGTAACTAAAATGTATAGAACAATACAATATCTAAAGTTCATCGTAAATAGAGACTAGGCTATCATAATTACATAAGTCGCTGTCGCAGAGCGTCCACCAGTAATTGTACAAAGGTTTCGTCACACAGCCACGCCAAATGTAACCCTCGCTCCTGATAGCTTTTACTCCACAAATTTCATTTTCTGAACAGTCCTGAATGGCAAGCGCTCCACTAAAATATAACAAATATAAGGTAAGTAAAGAGCATGCAAGTTCTTTTTAAAAACCAACTTTAAATAATACTGTAAAGTATAATTTTTTTACTTAAAATAAATACTCAAAATAAATGAAGTCGGGCTGGACACAAAAGCAAAGAGTCATAGCCTAAAGTCGTAATCCCTTTCCATAAGAAATTACCATCACGTATTATTTTGAGATAGTAAAACTGGGACATAGATCCTTCTGCAAAAAAATCTAATCAAACTGATAGTTTCCTAACCTGCGTCCTATTTAACAAAATAGCAAACTAAAGAAAGTAGTACTTACACATTACCTTCTAAGCAATTAGTATTATCAAGCATATCGCCGGTTTTACTAAATGAATTGACTTCACATCTCAAACAAGACATTTCTTTCAATACTGATCGCCTGAGTCGTCTTGTTCTAGAGAGTTCCATTACGTTTTCGACCCAGTCTCTTTTTGTAGAGAATATATAAGGCATTTCGGAAATTGAAATATAGTTACAGAGGTTGCAAGAACACACGTATGTGGATAAATTGTGATTTACATTGAAACATCCACGATCGACTATACCAAACGGAGTATGCTGGGAGTAGCATAAATCTTCTTCACGTTCACACAAATTGTATGGTATCCTGTTTATTGAAATATTTTATTTACTTATGGAGTCGGGGGTTTGGATTGTTCATTGTTCAGTCAATGGTTCCTCATTTCCCAGGTAAACCTAGCGAAGATAATTTTGCCAGAAGCAGAAGAAGAAGTTAGAAGATAATAAGTTTTTAAAATTATAAAAGGGAAACTAAGCTCTCTACATCAATCATTGCAACAGCGCTTATTCCAAAAGTTGCTCAACTGATTATATTCGAACTACATGATGCGTGGATTAAGTTTTTTTTTAATTCCCGCGGGAACTCCCTAATTTTCCGGGATGAAAAGTAGCCTATGTCCTTTCCCGGGATACAACCTATCCCTGTACCAAAATTCATCAAAATCAGTTGAACGGATGGGCCGTGAAAGCGTAGCAGACAGACAGATAGACGCACTTTCGCATTTATAATATTAGTATGGATATGGATTTTACTAAATCCTAAAATCAAACTAATCCCAGGAAAAACTTAGTGTCATTATAATTATTACACTCACAATTTGTTCTTTGGATCATAGCATTCCATAAGAGCAACATTATTACAGAATATACAGGATCGACCCATTATACTCTGTTCTCCTTCCAGCATTGACTTATTAGGGATCAAATGTTCAATTGATTCAAGAACCTGAGGTTCTTTCTCTACTTGTTCTGCTTTTTGAAGAAGAATTAATTCTTTCGATAAATTTAGTATTTCTGAATTTTCAGTTACAGCTCTTAACGTTTGATAAGGTTTTAGGGTATTCGTGGTTAAAGATAAGCGATTATTAATTATTTTAGTTGAATTGATAATATTTTCATTAAATGTTTTTTCATTAATTACCACACCAAAACGACGATCTTTCTTATCGCTTTCTGTATCAAAACTCAACTCATTTTCATCGATTTCTATTTTAAATTTTTCTTTTTCTTTATTAGATGAATGTGTAGCCACTGTTTTTCTAAGAGCTATAGTAGTTTTGTCACTATGTTCAGTATGTTCAAAACGCACGGTTGTTTCTTCGCTTGCACCAAATATTGCTCTTACATTCTTTACGAGAAATGAAACAAGCTTGTTAGTCTCATCGTCAGATTTTGTAAGCAATGGTTTTTCAACTGAAACCTCTTCTACTTTTTCTCTAAAACTTGGCAAAGAAATTGTACTTTCTATTGAATTTTCTTTGTTACAAGTACATACAAGTCGAATGAAAATTAAATATAGAATTATTTTAATCATTATAAACTGTGTATAACCACACATTTGTTTGTTATATATTACCATGTACCACTTTTCCTCTACATTGTAGTATTGGTACATCATACCAATTATGACATTGACAAAGTATTGAACGTAAATCAAATCAAGATTTTTAAAGATTTTTCTTTCTTTAAAGAAGGTCTTTTAAATATTTATTAACTTAAATCATGATTCGCAATTTGATAAAAATATGCAAACAGAGGAGAAAGAGGAGAAATGTTGAAATCTTGGTCTCAATAAAACTATTGGAACGTAAAATTGGAGACAAAGGTTTGAGGATTAATCGACCAATTGGTGTATTCATTGGATTTGCGAATGCATCAGAGTTGCACAAAGTTCTGTTGCAAAATTTATAAAAACTGTTGCTCGCTGGTCTATCTGCGCATCCTCTTGATACAAAAGATATATCATCGTCAATATTTATATAACATAGTTGATTTTGCCCACAAACCATATAGTCAGCACTACAAAATTAAATAACAAAAGTATTTTTAAGATTTTATCAACAAATTACGTAAATGATAATTAATAGCAATAAATTAATAATGTAACAATGAATGTCATACTAACTTTTTACCAGCTTTACAAGATCTATCTGCAGCTACATTAGTTCCTTTTGTCTCACAAACTTTACAAAGAAGATCTATGCCTACTAGTGGTTTTATTAAACGTAGATTGTCAAATTCCCAGTCGCTTACTCTCGTATATTCATAATGTGAAAGATCATCAGAAGATTTGCCATTGCACAGTGGACATTTGCATACAAATGTTCTGTTTAGTCTGCTTTTCGTTATACAACCACGTCTTATAAATTGTAGACTAAGTTCAACGTAACATTCTTGGCCATACGTACATTTTTCTGTGTTAGGCCTTGAAAAGAAAAGATTTAAAAAATGTTTAAGTAATCCTTTTGGAATGAAAACTTAGATAAATAAAAAAATTCTCTCTTCAATGCCTCCCTTCCTTTGCCGCGATCTCACTCAGCGAGATGTTATGCGGAAAGATGAGAGATTGAACTCTAACTGCATTAAATTTATACCCCTGATTAGTTACTGCGTTTTAGCGTAACGAAACACTTATTTAGTTCATTGCCAAAGCCTCCCATTAGATCATACCATACCAAAAATTACTCCAAATCGCTCTTACTGCAAATCAAACCCGGGAAATTATACTTAGAAGAACGTAGGGCTCGCCTGTACCAAGCAGGTATTCCAAATAAGAATACAGCTAAATAAGATTATCTCACGAGACTCCAAGGTAGCAATCTGCATCTTTTGCACTGATTCCATCACCAAAACAGTGGAAACATTCTAAGCCGTCTATTTCTGAGGTCCCATTTGCGGTATTACGTATTTGCCTCTCAAAAAATTTTCGCCTCTTTATTTCTACAGGTACATGAGTATCTAATTTTTCTCGAGTTTTAAAATTAAGCTTTGTGAGGTTACTGAGGTTTCCAAGTTCACTGTTAAGAATTTTTTCATCAGGCATAGTAATCACAGTTGTACGAGTCATTACAGCCTCAGGAGTCTCCCCAAGTCCCACAGAATTATTTTGGAGCTCGGATTTTACTGCGATTTGCCTTTGTTTGTCATTATAAAATGATTTGACTGTACAGTGGGCTGTATTGCTGCTGAAAAATAAGAATGATAAAATTAAATTTAAAAAATATGGAAAATATAATAACTGTGTAACTTTCATGATAGTTTTCATGTTATATCAACATTTTGGCAACTGTCTCCAAAGAGCATAAAAATACTTATGTCAGAAATTAAGGGCCCAGTACACGCACTATTTTATTCGTTATCTGCGATCACTATCAAAGTAGATTTTGACCTAGGATTATACTTTTATACTTAATCAACCTAATAATAACCTTTTACGATCTCAAATATATGAAAAAAATTATGGACATAAAAAGGAGTCCTTTATAAAAATCTGGATGAACAAACTGATATTATTTAAATATTTATTTAAACAGGTATTTTAATTTAAACACAATATTGTAAGTGACAGTCCTATTGTACTTTATTTAATAAGCTTTAGATTTTGATTTTGTTTTATAAAAAATAATGTATTATTTTTTCCTGTATAAATATAAACTTAAATAGAAGCACGTACGAAGCCAACGGAAAAAACTATGAAGTAAAAGAATGTTTACACTGAAACTTCATGCACTGTAGATATTAGTTTTGTTAAGAAAAATCCCGTCTAGACTAAGCAGATAAAGTAGATGGCTTCATTTGTATTCACACAAACAAGTGTTGCCAAAATGTCGCAATGTACTCGTAGATAATTCACTGAATTTTAATATATGCAAGGTCTGTCTGAGTGTAAAATTTCTAAGAAAAATGTGATTTTTACTAATAAGTCTTTCGCGGTAATCCGCTTTTTTTACTCTCCATTTTCGTGGGACAAAAAATTTAAATCCTCTTTTACGCTCGAGGTTTTCGGTATTAAGCCTTTTGTAATGAAGAGCCCACTTACTTTCCTCTTTGTTTTTGCCTTATAAAGAGACTAGCTTTTGCCTTCAGCTTAGCTGAAGTTCAAGTTAAACTGAATCGATGGTTGTGAAACCAGTTTAATCAAAGTAGCTAAGCATTTTTGAAGTCTGAATATCGGTAAATTAAAATTTGCTTTATTACTTGCCACGAGAGCTATGGCGATCGATCTGGAAAATTTTAGTGGCCACAAGTTTCAGTGGTAATGTATAGCTGAACTGAGTTGAAGGTAAGAATTAAGGAGCCTCTACTCCGCCAGTGAGTGTTGTGCTCCGCAGGGTACTTATATAAACAAATCAAATCAAATAATCAAATAAATATTACAAATGCGAAAGTTTGATTGGAAGTATGGATGTATGGGTGGATGTTTGTTACTCAATCACGCCCGAACTGCTGAACGGATCTGGATGAAATTTGGCACAGAGATAGATTATAGTCCGGAATAACACATAGACTTTGTATTCCGGAAAACTAAGGAGTTCCCGCGGGAACCAAAAAACCTTAATCCACGCGGTTGAAGTCGTGGGCATTAGCTAGTGAAAAGATAAACCCAAGGACACATCCACATTATTTTGGTTTTTTAATAGAGCTCACACACTAGGCGACTGAGCAAAATGTTGTTTTTGATCGCGGACGCAACGTAAAGATGTTTTGTCCTATCCGAGTAGCTTCTTACTCTATTTTAAGGGCAAAACCAGTGCGTAAAGTGTTTTTTCCCTAAAAATAGAGTAAGAAGCTACTCGTAACATGACTGCACATATTATTTACATAAAATTATGCGGTTAGTTAATTCCATTAATTAATTCACAAAGATCGATAATCGCAAGCAAGCTATTAGTTTAGCATTGTCCAATTATAACGGGAGCAACTTGAATACGCAATTAATTTGATGTTGCTCAAACACACGCTTGAATAGTTCGCATGTGTAAATTCAGCTTTACCATGTTATTTATCATGTAGGTATATGGATAGGTAATATAGGTGCTTGTTGGCTGATCTTCATTTCTAACTAAGTAGAGAATCAAATAAATATTATAAATGCGAAAGTTTGGATGGATGGATGTATGAATAGATGTTTGTTACTCAATCACGCCCCAACGGCTGAAGGGATCTGGATGAAATTTGGCACAGAGATAGATTATAGTCTGGAATAGCACATAGGCTACTTTTTATCCCGGAAAATGAAAGAGTTCCCGCGGGAACCAAAAAACCTCAATCCACGCGTACGAAGTCGCGGGCATCAGCTAGTAGTAGCATAATTTATTAAACAGTAGTACCTATATTATATACAGACTATTATTATTTATTATGATACTATTATTTAGTATAAGCCCGCCAACCCGCGGGTGGGTCTATGCGCTAATTCCCTCTCTCCTATGAGAGTGGAGGCCTGTGCCCAGCAGTGGGTCCATTTAAGCCCACCGTGCCTATTTGGGCTCTAGTGGATGATACTATTAATATAACGTTCATAGAAATTGGTGTATACTTACACGAGTCCTACGCCACAATTTGCAGAAGAAGGCCATACATGCTGACTTCAGTTAGCCCGTTACTATGCCCGTGCCCGTTACTATATTATCATAATGTTGTTTGGGTGTTGGTTTGTTCTTCAGTCATACAATAGCGGAGCCATGGATAAACGTAACTTTTATATGGACATAGTTAGAGACTAGAGTCACATAGGCTCTTATGCATCCCGAAGGATCAACGAATTTCTGCTGAATTATGGAAACTATAAATCGACGCGGGCGATGTCTCGTTCATTATCTAAAATGAAGGTAAAAAAGTAAAAAAACAGTATATTCATCAGTGGTGTCCAACACTTTCGTCTGTGACACCATCCAATAAGGGTATACAGCTCAGCGTTTTGCCCTGCGTCATCATACTTAATATAATATTATAAATGCGAAAGTCACTTTGTTTGTTGGTTTGTTGGTTTGTTGGTTTGTCCTTCAATCACGCCGCAACGGAGCAACGGATTGACGTGATTTTTGGCATGGGTATAGTTGAGGACCTGGAGAGTGACATAGGCTACTTTTTATCCCGTAAAATTAAGGAGTTCCCGCGGGAATCAAAAAAACTTAAACCACGCGGACGAAGTCGCCGGCATCAGCTAGTATGCCCATAAATGCATACATAGCAAGGCGCTGCTTTTCAGGTGTGACCCCGGGTGACGTCACAGTTACAACAATAGATTAAAACAAGCCAAAAGTTTGAAGGAATGCGTTCAAGGATAGAAGCCCTTTAGGTTTTTATTAATTAAAGCTATGCAATAAAAATAAATTAACAGCTCACTGAACTTGCAGAAGCTTTAGATATGCACCACACCACACATTAGAGCATTATTGGCCAAATATTATTGTGGCCGAACAAAAGCCGTCGTGTGAGTCATGTCAGGAAGTTTCCAATTCGGTGATCAGTGAATCCCGTTCAAATGGAGACAGCCACTGTGGGCAGCACCGATAGGGTTACTCTTTAAGAATTCCCTGCAATGACGCATAGAGTTAGGAATGATTTGCCATTTTAATAAATTAATATGATAATTTTTTTTTTTAAATGCACAAACAAATACAATAATTTTTTTTTCTCGCCAAACTACACACGTATTATGTTGGCGAGTTCGCGCTCAACTAAAACTATGCCGTACACTTATTATTTAGGGTATGTTCCGAAATACACTGCGAGCACTGTAAGGTGTGACGTCAGTTTAGTATACTGTGAAACCGTTCCTCTATAGTTAGCTATACTGGTCACTGTTTAAAATGGAACGCAGTCAGCACTGAGAGCACCTTACCTCGAAAACGCCAGTGCTCACAGTACAAAAATGGCGACGATTTATGACGTCATACATTTCCTTAGGATTCTGCGGCAGTATGCTGTCACGCCATAACGGAACGAATTTCTCTCCAGTAAGAGCACTGAACAGTGCTCTCAGTGTATATCGGAACATACCCTTAGACACTACTGTCATGCCTAGATAAAATATATTATTAAAATTAAAATTAAACTTTACTAAGATTAACCCTAAATATTTATTTATTTACTTAAATGTTATGGTTAATCAGTGAAGGAGTCGTTAATGAAAACTTCCTTAAGCTTTTTCATAAGGACTCCTTCACTGACTTTTTTACCTAATCATAACCACTCTATACTATTAAATTCTTTTTTAAATGAAATTATTTTATTTTTCTTTTTCAGGGAGATTTACATCATCCTCATAATCTCAGCCTGCGGACGTCCACTGCTGAACATAGGCCTTTCTTTGGGAACGCCACTACATCCCGTCCTCAGCCAGCCACTTTCCTCTTTATATCGTCGGTCCAAAGTGCTGGAGAGCGCCTCACACTACGCTTACTTACTTGTACGCGTTCTCCACTCCAGAACTTTCTCTCTCTAGAACTCTATAAGAGGATTACATGCGGATGCAAAATTGCGAAAACTGCAAAGAACAGAAGGTCAGCAGGAGTCGCAATTATTCTGTGCTAGTATGGATGCAAGTAGTCAGCAGTATCGCGAGTGCCGTAAATAAAACTGTAACAAATGAGAGAGCAGGTGTTAATTAATTAGACAGAATGGATGTTACAAGAAATTGTATGTGCTAATAAGGAGGTATTATATTATTTTAATATTTATCTGATATTTTCGTTGTAATTATTTGAATTAGTATCATAGTATTATGTATAAATATATATATACCTAGTTAAAGATGATTTTGATTGCTATGACTACTTGTGTTGTTGACTTCAAGTTGTTGAAAATATAAAGGCGAAATAATTTTAAAGAATTATGTTTTCAATAGTCCGGGTGTCCAAGGGGAATCAAAAAACCTCAAATTATCAGTACAATAAAATATTATATAGTAGGTACTTCTGAATAAGTTACCAATAAAACCAATAAATAAAGTTCAACGAACAGAAAATTAAACCTATCACAGAATGGTAGGAGCTTGAAAGTTTCGTAAACACTGAACCAAGCAATTATATATATCGAAGAAGTTTCGAATGCGAGATCTCAGTCCAATTTTCCAAACCAATTCACCTAAATTATTCCAGTAATAGTAATAATCAAATTGGAAGCCAAGTGGACAAATTCGCTGCAGTACTAATTGAGAACTTCAATATTTTCAATATATTATGTACCGATACCGACCGATGAAGATGCGACGATGCTCGCAAATGACCACCCACCGGCAAAGACGTGCCGCCAAGCGTTTAAGCGTTCCGGTACGATGCCCTGTAGAAACCGAATAGGGGTATGGGTTTAATATAACTGCCATGCCCCTAACAGGTTAGCCTGCTACCATCTTAGACTGCATCATCACTTACCATCAGGTGAGATCGCAGTCAAGGGCTAACTTGTAGTGGATAAAAAAAAAAACTTTTTCGAATCCCGCGGAAATTCTTTAAAGCTCAGAGAAAAATAAAATTGCCTAGAGGATAAAGGCAATTTTCTGAGCGATAAAACCTGTCTATGTATTGAATTTTGTCAAAATCGGCTGACAAGATAGGCCATGAAAGCATACCAGACAGACAGACTCACTTTTGAATTTACAATATTAGTAAGGAAATAGTATACAAGCATAATATATCTCTATACTCTGTCTGAAAATTCCTAGCTCTATAGTAAGATTTTTTACCGCGCCGTGTAACACAATAGCCTATGGTCAGCCTCTACACTCCATTGCTCCTTAACCCGCTCCACTTGTTTCCCATGCTTCGAGCATACCTACCCATCGACTCTTAACTCAAAATGTGCATACTACATACAAAGTTTGATAGATATTAAAGAAATTAGATTATTTATTACTAGCTGATGCCCGCGACTTCGTACGCGTGGATCGACGTTTTGTGGTTCCCGCGGGAACTCTTTAATTTTCCGGGATTAAAAGTAGCCTTTGTGCTATTCCAGACTAATCTATCTCTGTGCCAAATTTCAGCCAGATCCGTTAAGAGGTTTATAACGAGGCATATAGGTGTCTCGTATGGTACGTCATGTTTTGACTTTACCACCGGTTCGGAAAGAAGATTCTGCTGAGAAGAGCCGGCAAGAAACTCAGCTGAAGCTGAAACTCAATTGAAACAGTTATACCGTTCAGTCGTTAGTTACTGCGACCTAAGCGCCTCACAGGATCCATACTAATATAATAAACGCGAAAGTGTGTCTGTCTGTATGTCTATCTGCTACGCTTTCACAGCCCAACAACTGAACCGATTTTGATGAAATTTGGTACAGAGATAGGTTACATCCCGGGGAAGGACATTGACTTTCTATCCCGGAAAATTGAAAAGTTCCCGCGGGAATCAAAAAACATCAATCCAGGCGTACGAAGTCGCAGGCATCATCTAGTAGTATTATAACTTATACTATTGTATTCAATTTATATACTTACCTACGTATTGTAATATCTTGTTTAAAAAAATGCAACTGCTGAGTTTCTTGCCGGCTCTTCTCAGCAGAAACTCTTTCCGCACCGGTGGTAGAGTCAAAACATGACGTATCATAAGAGACAGCTGTATATCCTACATGTTTTAAATAAATTGAGTTTATTAGATATATATAAAGAGAGTTTAAGAAGATTTTCTCTCAATACTATGCTACAAGGTGGCTTTTCTAGACAGACGCGTGGTCAGCGAAAGTCTAATGGTATTACTAAGAAGAATTCCCCACAGTTTAAACGGAGGCAATCTCACGCAATCGAGTGCGCCTGCTGATTTTATTTCTGAGTGTGCATCTGTAATTAACCGCGTCTACGCCATTTAGCGTAATAATTGCCAATCAGTTAATCATTGCATGTGTATGAGAACCAATCCATACTAATATTATAAATGCGAAAGTGTGTCTATATGTCTGCTAGGCTTTCACGGCCTGCCTGTTCAACCGATTTTGATGAAATTTGGTACATTTCTATCCCGTGGAAGGACATAGGCTACTTTTTCTCGGAAAATTAAAGAGTTCCCGCGGGAATTGAGAAACCTTAATCCACGCGGACGAAGTCGCGGGCATCATCTAGTAATTATATAAGTAGGTACTTTAACCTCCTCTGTTTAAAACCGCTGGTAGTGTTATTCGCTAGGCACTTACTTATTTTAACCAAAATAGCTGAAGCAAATCGAGATTTAAAATAGAAAATTCACATGTGAAAAATGGATTATCTTACATTTTTTTTCTTTTTAATGTGATACTACTTGATGACCGTCACTAAGGTAGATTTTGGTTTCCTAAAAATCCTGGGAACTGTTACTTTTTCCGGGATAAGATTGGGAATTTATGTCAATCTCCGTAATTCATAGGTCTGGTTCAAAGCCATGAATAGGTAAGAGATGAATACTCTTTGATTTTCCGGGATAAAAAAGTTTCCAGGTTGTTACCAGATACCTATACCGATGCAAAAAATCGGGCAGATACGTTTTTCCGCTGCGGCGTAACTAATGGACAAACCAACAAACACCCTCTTCGATTTATAAAAAAAATACAATTCTTTATGAAAAACTAGCTGATGCCCGCGACTTCGTCCGCGTGGTTTAAGTTTTTTGTTATTCCCGCGGGAACTCCTTAATTTTCCGGGATAAAAAGTAGCCTATGTCACTCTCCAGGTCCTCAACTATACCCATGCCAAAAATCACGTCAATCCGTTGCTCCGTTGCGGCGTGATTGAAGGACAAACCAACAAACCAACAAACCAACAAACAAAGTGACTTCCGCATTTATAATATTAGTAAAGTATATGATGATATACGGAAAAATACCAACACTTTAAATGGCAATTAAACAAAAAGTTGGGTGAATTGACATCTGTTATCGGTTCGATTGACACTTCCACACGAGTGATCGGTTTAAGAGACTATTATTTGAGTTCGGCGCATTTCAGATTAATTAATGAATGAAAAGGGTCAGCGTGGTAACTCATTTCGCATAAATTGGATTTCTATGTAATCAATCGGCTATGGAGTGAGTCTTATTGCGGTAAAATATATCACTTAGTCGCTTTAATTCATTAAATACTGACTCCATAACTAATAAATAAAACCGGCCAAGTGCGAGTCGGACTCGCGCACCGAGGGTTCCGTACTCAAGAAGTAGGTATAATTACCTTTGTTAATGAACCGCAAAACTAACTTTGTTTGTAGAGGTTTACTGTTAATATCAAAAAATTAAGTTTGTTGTATGGGAGCCCCCCTTTAATATTTACTTTATTGATATTTAATTATTTATTTTGAAAGGTAGATAATATACAAGTTAATATTCTGTGAAAATTTGAACCGTCTACCTGTTACCGTTTCTAATATTGAGCAAAAAAATACGAAAAAAACACGTTTATTGTATGGGGACCCCCCCTAATATATATATTTTTTTAATTTTTAGTATTTGTTGTTATAGCGGCAACGGTAATACATCATTTGTGAAAATTTCAGCTTTCTAGCTATATCACGGTCTATGAGATACAGCCTGGAGACAGACAGACAGACAGACAGACAGACAGACAGACAGACAGACAGACAGACAGACAGACAGACAGACAGACAGACAGACAGACAGACAGCGGAGTCTTAGTAATAGGGTCCCGTTTTTACCCTTTGGGTACGGAACCCTAAAAAGATACGCGCAGTATTGAGTAACGGTTAACAAACTAAAATGAATTAGGTATTTTAATTTTTTGATGCTGTTACTTTTTAATTAGTTTGGGTAGAAGTTCTTTAAATTGACAAAAAATATTTACTATCGTGCAAGATTTTACACTAACCGTTTACCGTACAAGATTTAACAACACTTTTGCGTAAGAAACAAGAGAGGTGCTCAAAAAACACGTTTCTTGTGTGGGCTTCCTGTATGTACCCATTAGTTGTTTTATTTGTTGCTATAGCGGTAA
Source organism: Erebia epiphron (assembly GCA_963932025.1). Classification (NCBI taxonomy): domain Eukaryota; kingdom Metazoa; phylum Arthropoda; class Insecta; order Lepidoptera; family Nymphalidae; genus Erebia; species Erebia epiphron. Next base: position 11,791,125 of record OZ009958.1, on the reverse strand, counting down.
TAGAATAATATACTGTGAAAATGTTAACTTTCTACCTAGTATGGTTCATGAGATACAGGCCGCTGACAGACAGATGAACGGACGGACAGACGGATGGTGGAGCCCGTTATCACCCTTTGGGTAAGGAACCCTAAAAATGAATCCATGAAAAGGAAAAGGCTGAAACCGGCAAGCGGCGGAAGTATGCCTCTCTCATAGAGAGAAACATATTTGTTCCGTTTGCCGTGGAGACCCTGGGGCCATGGAGTCTTAGTGCCAAAAACTTTTTACGAGATATTTCACCGCGGTTAATTGCCTCATCTGGTGACAGAAGGGCTGGCTCATTTTTTGCGCAAAGGATCAGCCTGGCTTTCCAGCGCGGAAATGCAGCCAGCATTCTTGCCACCATTCCACGCGAGCATGATTTATATTATAGTAATTAGGTTAGGCTAGCTAGCATTAAGTTCTATTGTATTATTTTCATTCCATGAAATAATTTGTTGATGTATTATTGAAGTTTCTTAAACTGATTGCTTGAGAGATTTCTCTAGAAGAGGACTGTCTGTATCAAGATTTTTCAGTTTTGAGAATCCGTGAAACCACATCTTTTTACAAAAAGTGAAGTATATTTTCGAAACAGCTATTCAAAGTTCAGTTCAAGTTTCCATGAGAAATGGATATTTTCAATTTTTCGCGTAAACTGTAGGTGTAAGGTAGATGTGAAATAGCATCGCCTTTTCTATTACCTGAAAGCCATCTACACCTTATCACCTCTTTGTATTCCCAACTGGCCCCAAGCTTGCAGTATACATGCAGTTGTAGTGCCAGACGCACACTAGAGACTACAATCTATAATTATTTATCTATATCTATCTTTATAATACAGCTTTTACTGGAAGATTCTCGTCCAATAATTTTGAAAAAAGCTGTTGTACCTTCGAAATCACCGGTACAGAGTCCAAATAAGTTTTTTTTAACCACAGACGTTATAATATTGTCAGGTTGGTATCATATAAATTTTATGAAGTTTTGATATATGGTAACTCCTCGACTAGTACCTAACAGGAAATCAATTGTGATCAATGTAATATACGCATTAAACTATACATCATAATTATTAATAATTTACTAATTCTACTAATAATAATATAAATGCAAAAGTTTGTTTGTTTGTTTGTTTGTTTGTTGGCTTGTCTTTCAATCACGCCGCAACGGAGTAACGGATCGACGTTATTTTGGCATGGGTATAGTTCAAGCTCTGGAGAGTTGCATATGCTACTTTTTATCCCGGAATATTATGGATTAAGAAAAACTTAAACCACGCGGACGAAGTCACGGGCATGAGCTAGTAGTACATAATTAAAGGATGTAGTGCATAAAAGCTTACCGCCCCAAGTCGAGGCGATTCAACTAATTACAGACTACAAAAAGAAATACAGTTTTTTTATACGACTGCCTGAAAAAAGGAGTATTTATACGACTGCCTGACAAAAGGAGTATATTGTTTACAGGGTTCATGTATGTATGTATGTATGTGAGTTTGTATATTCCACCATAACTTCTATACGCCTGAACCGATTTCGATAAATGAGGTATCGTTAGAATCCCTAGCTTATTCTGGGTGACATAGGCTAGTCAAATTTAAAAAAAAATTGATGGGTTGACCATGGTCCCGCATTGAAGACTAAAGATGAATTTATTTTTTCGAAAATAAAATTATCTATATTATCATCATCTAGAAAATGATGAGTAGATTCCAAAAATATATAACACTGTATTTCAATATTCAGTGATTCCCAAAAAATATCATTTAATAAAAATGTGAATAAGATTATCGTTATACGTAGTAGATAGTTACGGGCTACGGCAGAGCAGTCGTATTTTTTAATAATTTTAATTTCAAAAAGTCTTCTTGTTCAGTGTGCATACCAGCAGTACTTTCATTAAATGCAAGCTTGAATATCGTCGGCTTAACAGAGCATAATTCCGTGTGTTTGCCTCACAATGTTTCCGCCTACTGCATGCAGACGTGATAATCGTAAAAATTGAGTGTTTTACCTGGTGCGTTTTGCGGGAGTTCTAGGCACTTCTAGACGGTGATTTCTGCGCTTAATGAGCATAACACCCTATAAAGGTGGCTTAGCATGAAATATACGACGACAACGGCGCAGTAACATCGTGTAAAATAAGAGTCCGTTGCCTTTAACTTACCTACTTTACTTTAAGTGTGAACATGATAATATAATCTAGGTCCTACAAATATTTTTAAAGTTTAATTTTTTTATAAGGCCAGCTCCACGGCACGTAGCGGCAAGTATTCTTTGCACAATTATGTCATAGTGCATCTCCGTGCCGCGTCGCATTTAAGTGGGTCCAGCTCCATACACACTCATGCAAAGAATATTTGCCGCTACGTGCCGCGCCGCGTTGTGCTTCTGTAGTGTGTCTAGACCTTAAGGCTTAACTTTTATAATTTTGTAAAATTCCTATGGGTCGTTAAAATTCAGTAAAGTAGAACAAAAACGTGCGCTAGAAAATTTATTTCAATCCATTTCTTATAAAGTAGGAGGCATTTTTATTAATTCTACTAGAATTTTCCGTGATCAAAAATAGCTCTCTTGAATAGGAGTGACGAATTTTCAACTACCGACCTGCCATTACTTAAACATAGGTAAGTCTGTCTGTCTTTGAATGTTTAGAAGCAACAATCACATAAAGAATTGATGTTAAACTCAAAATCGCTGTACGCTTATAAATTGTCCCACCGTGAAAGGATACGTAAAACATAAGACCATTTTGCGCCCTTCCGCTTGCACTGCGTGCCCCCTTTCCATGTAACGACTTAACTTAGATGCAAGAGATTATGCGCTTGCCGCTGCACTAAGCGGCAGTGTTACACGAAACTTCATTTGCTTTGTCGTATATTTCGGGAAAGTATTTTAATTTTAATGTTAGAGTTTTGTTCTGCTGGTGTAAAGAGTAAAATAGAACTATGCCGTCTATGTTTTATTAAATTTCTGGAATGATTATGACGGAACACCCGACCCGACCAAACCTTGAGTATACCTGACGGGCTAGCAACCATGTATAATGTCCCGAATGAGACGTGGTTTGTTATGGTTTATGCTACTTCCAGCGAGACTTTATCCACAGTGCTTGCTAAGGTATAGTAGCTGTAACTTGGCTGATTTGGTCTCAAAATGCCAACGTAAATTACAGTTTGTTTGTGACTTCTGATAATAGCACTATAGGATGCATTACCGACTTGCAGTCGAGGTTATTAGAACAGACGGCACGCATTTAGATAGTACTGCATGCGGGTTGCTTTTTGTTCAAAATACAAGAGAACCATTATTATACTATGCCAGCAAGAGCATATGGGCCGAGAAAATCCAAACAATCATCCCAATATTATAAATAGAAAAATGTGTTTGTTTGGTGGTATTTTTGCTCTGTTGCGGGGTGGTTGAAGGACTTATCATCCTTCAACCACCGCGCAACAGAGCAAAGGACCGACGTGATTTTTGCTTGGAGATCAGAAAACATGCTACTACTTTTCATCAAAGAATTCCTTCGGGATTTCCAAAAAACAATCCGTACGTCGCGGGCAGCTCGTCAAAAATTAAATTTAAAGTGAAAACTCAAATAAATACCTGATACATAGATAAATGGAAAACAACTGCATCATCTTACCGCAATTGACAAACACATTTGAACGTAAATTCGTATTTGAACGTATAATACGGAGGCAATTTAGTGGGTACTATGAGATACAATTATTTTTCCCAAACTTTAATCAGAGTTTCCAACACGATATTGTAAGCGTATTGTATCTTATTTCATTATAATATTATGAAATAGGATAACCGCTACTCTCTTGTAACTTAATGCTTACTAACTTGTTTGCAACAGTAACAGAGGCAAAAGAGGGAAGGGATTCACAGGCTGTGCTACTATGTTAGAGGATACGCGAAACGTTAGAGCACGCTTAGCAGACTTCCCGTTTGTGGCGCTGGCTGTTGACGTTCTTTGAGCAAGCATCGTGATTAACATACCCACGGTTGTGACTGATTTGCAGTATAATTATACAAGCAACGTTATATGCTTGAAGTTTACTGATCGCTTTCAATGAGTCTGTTTTAAACATCGTTATCATCACGTGCCATCCTCGATGTGGTTTGGTGTTATGCGAAACTCTAAGGTTATAATAATTTAATATAAAAAATTATTTTTAAACAACCGACTTCAAACTCCCGCGCCAACTTTACAACCAAGCACACGCTATACAAAGTACTTATTTTATTGTTGATATTTTAAAAACCGCTCGACCGATTTCAATAAAATTTATATGGGACCTCTTGGAAAGTATGCCCTTTCAAATAAAAAAAGAATCATCCAAATCGGTCCACCTAGTCAAAAGTTCTGAGGTAACAAACATAAAAAAAAATGCAGTCGAATTGAGAACCTCCTCCTTTTTTGAAGTCGGATGAAAAGCCAACAAAAGTTTAACGGTGGATGGTATTTTACTAAAAGTAAAATTATTGAGAGAAAAAACATTATATGATCCTCAAAAGAGCTTTGTTTCAGAGGAAATTTCAAATGAATCGATGCCTGCTAAGTGCTACCTCATCCGCGTAGATTGAAGATGTTAAACTAACACAGGCAGACCAACACACTTTTGCTTTTATTAATATTAATAACACATACTTATATAAGAATGCGGATTCTTTACTAATACAAAGTTATTTTATAGTAAAGTAAGTGACTTCAGTAACCTTTAAGTTAGCTAGTAGATAATGGTACTTTTCTTTGCTACTACAAAATCATTGTGTAATCAGTAGTAGGATTTAGCTGTGGTACATAATACTATGCAGCTGTATGTTTCATACGGAATTCTTATGAAGGAATTCTTATGTACCTACCTATTGTCAATTATATCAGTTTAATACAAGACATGCCTTCTAATGGCAAGCATATAATTGCATATTAGTTACACCATCACAGTGTTGGACCCCGTGAATTTATGGCTGATATCCTGTCACCCGTGGGTTATAAATTGACCGTAAATATGGGTTTCGGATTATCCTGTCTATCAAAGGTATCCTCGTCTAATGCCCAAGGCGCGGCGGGTTTTTGTCGTGCTTTGCATTTTATAACACTAGAAATCCTTGTCTACCTTTTTGATAGGTCCTAGTTTATTTATCAGTATTATTTTTTACAAAAAATGTATTATAACAATAATCACTTAATCATCCTATCTTTAATGGAACCTCAATTGCTCAATGGAATTGAAATGTAAAACGTCAACAATTTAAATTATTCGCTTTCAGCCGTACATTTTATAGTGCATGCACATGGCACAAACTATGCAGGCGACTTCGTCCGCGTTTAATAGGTTTTTAGATTCCCACGGTAACTCCTTAATTTTTCGGAGTAAAAAGTAGCCTAGGTCCTCAACTATACCCATTAAAAAAAATCACGTCGATCCGTTGCTTTGTTGCATCATGATGGAAGGAAAAAACAACGAAGAAACACAATTTTCGCTTTTGTAATATTAGTATGATATTATACGCATGATTCTAATAGCTTTATTCAATAAATAAGTAATTATTTAACAAACATAGTGTTAAACGGATAATTTTATTCTTATCTTCCCTACCTACACATTTCTCGTACTTTTATGGATATTCCATTCATCATCATTTTGTTTACACGCAAATTCTTATAGTCATTACCAACAATCCTGTTCCAAAAACAAGAATCCAACATTTCATTTATTTCCTAGTTTATACAACAGTGATTTTCACTCGTTGCTTGCACGTATACTACAATGAACCATACAAATTATCGCTTGTGCTTACTTCTGAACCTCTTTAAATTATATACGTTTCAAATACATATTTTGTTTCCACTCGAGTATAGATTTTATGACAAGTGATATAAAGTTTATTCTCCATTGGGCTTGTTTGGAGATGTGACTGTTTTTAAATGATGAGCAGGTCAGTGTTCGTAAAATAACTTGGTAAGACATGATCATGACTGGTGGGCTTATGTTCCACACCTCGTTATGTGTTAACAGCCACATTCGCTCACGACGCGATGCTTATCCGGCAAACTTCAAAACGCCAGCCAGGTATGTCGAAATGTGTAATGAGACCTACGTGATAGGGTACCCATTGATTTTGGTGCAGTATTCCTGGTAAGCTTCAAGCTGTATTATGATTATAGTGGTAGAAATGGCGAATGGCTTTTTCGAATGCATGACTATCTTACCTACATACATAGTTAAGCAGTATTTATTCTCATATTATACTTATGCGAAAGTTTGGATGGATTGATGTTTTTTACTCAATTATGTCAAAACGGCTGAACAGATCTAAATAAAATTTGGTACAGAGATAGATTATAGTCTGGAATAACACATAGGCCACTTTTTATCCCGAAAAATAAATAAGTTCCCGCGGGAACCAAAATACCTCAATCCACGCGAATGATGTCACGGGATCAGCTAGTATAGACTTTCCAAAGAAGAAAAGAACGTATCTCCTTAGACTGTGATAATAAAGAACATTCATGTATACATAAAAAGTACTATGTAGGCTGATAATATACACGAAAGATAATTAAGAGGCTTTATGTAGAGTACTATTGTTTAAAACTTTTGTGGTAAGTACTAAAACATTCAGGTTAAATTTCCCAAAAGAATATAAACTTCGCATATCTCAGACTGTACAGTCTTTCTATACAAACTTATAAGTTACAACTTGAAAGGAAAGCTCCATTCATCAAAAAAGCAAAAAAAGGAAAGCAGCATGAATATTGTAGTCTTCGATTTCATCAAAAACCTTTTTCGGAAGACCATATTTGTATTTAATTTAAAGGGAATATCTTTGAAAATCCATACTTCCATACTTATAAACTTAATATTATAAATGCGAAAGTGTATCTGTCTGTCTGTCTGCTACGCTTTCACGGCCCAACTATTCAACCGATTTTGATGAAATTTGGTACAAAATCAAAATCAAAATCAAATTATTTTTATTCAAATAGACTTTTTACAAGTTCTTATGAATAGTCAAATGAATCTACCACAGTACAGAGTACACAGTACAGTACAGAGATAGTTCACATCCCGGGGAAGGATATAGACTTTTTATCCCGGGTAATTGAAAAGTTCAATCGTGGACATCATCTAGTGGAGTCTAGTAATTTAAAAATCGTATTTTTCTAAATAGAATGATCAAATGAAAATTAATATATTTTTAACACGCAAAGGAAGTCGGAATCAGAATCTGACACTCAGGGGAAAAAGTAAAAATAAAACTTTCCAGGAGTTCTAATTCCGTCTGATTGTAAATCATTAGGTAAACTTCGTGATATATTTCCGGCCTTGGTTCTATAACCCCGTTACGAAGTAGGTTACTTTGATGATATTTTGTTATTTGACGCTTACGTCGAATCAAGTCATAGATGTCGTAGAAAATTTATTAAGTTCACAGACTTTATAAACATACGCTCGTTAAATTTTCATTACGACTGACGTAACGTTAAAATGTAGAGTAATAAAAGATAATAAATCTGTAAATGTGGAACCAATTAATTAATGATTAATAATATTATTGTAATTCGAATGTGTTACTGAAATAAGAATAATTGGTACTATGTACATAAATAATGTGTACCGTACCCTGTTAAATAACCGGAAGGGCCAGTACGCGATACACTTGACATCATCATTAGATTTTCACAGTTAAAATAAAATGTTAAAACTCGAGAAACTCTCTTCACTTATGCATCAAGATTGGATTAAATTTATGTTTTTCTTTCAATGTAATTTAGCGCGCTAGTTTAGTTGCAGTTCATAAAATTATATAATTACTAGATGATGCCCGCGACTTCGTCAGCGTGGATTTAGTTTCTTGATTCCCGTGGGAACTTCATAATTTTCCGTGATAAAAAGTAACCTATGACCTATGTCCTTCCCCGATATGCATCATATCTCTTTATCGAATTTCATCAAAATCGGTTCAAAAGAGTGAAAGTGTAGCAGACAGAAAGACAGACGGACAGACACATAGACACTTTCATTGCATTTATAATATTAGTATGAATATTCATTTAAAGATCAAAGTAATAAAGGTCAAACAAGAATTTGCAGCAAAATGAAAGACAACAATGGGGAATATGCATGTGATTTAGAAATGGACAAAAAAAATTATGTGTATTCTTTCTTGCTAAATAAATATATTCAGATGATTATTTTTACAAATTATCATGTTTCTATTAATAAATTTAATTATTTAAAAGTAGTATTTTTCAAATTCCGCCAAAACGCAACGCTATTGGCGGAACGAAACATGACGTCACCATCCACTCTAGTCTGTGTCGACTGTTGACAGGTCGCTTGTTTTGTATGATTATTGAAGCTTATTCTCATTGTTTTGCCGCTATTTATGATAAATTATTGTGTTGTTGGGAATTATTAACTGAAAGCAGTGATTCCTTGTGAAATAACCCTGTGCGTTCCGCAGTCGGGTAAAAAGACTCGCCACAATGACTGAAAGCGGTTTTGTCAAAGCAACTGAGAAATTCTTTTCCAATAGAACTTATCAACAGTGAAAACCAAAAAACCTAGTTATAACGTTTTGTGATTAAAATCAACACTCATAGTCAGCAATGAAAATCATAATATTTATAAATTTGGAACATCTTAGTTAGTTAGTTAGTTTATTGTATATATTGTTCGCGAGTCCTAATGAAAAAGATTTTTGATATGTAGGTATATACATATTTAATACTCACGTCGAAATGATCTTCACAACAATATAAACTACTCAAGCACGATACATTTTCTCTCCTCATCACCTTACACCACTTTTTCTTTATATTTGCATCTTTGGGCATATGAAAATAAATCTTGTCAGGTGCAGTTTTAATATTATTTTTGCACATAGGGACAATACAATATTTATAATAAGCTTTTGGGTGCTCTTCCATCACAATATAATAATCTTTTACGCTTTACTTCACTCACTTTTATTAAATCTGTGAATCAAACACTTCGTTGTTAATTTATTCCTATGAATAAACGACGTCGAACGGCGACAACGAACGCACCGTGACGTCACAGAACGAGCGCGCCAAAATGGGGGCGTTTAAATCGTCCGAAAATGATAGTAGTTTTAATTATTTTTTCTTAGCTTATTTAATAAAATTGTGCAAGTGTTATATATTTTTCCTGTTATATAATCACTTAAAGAATGGTTTAAAATAATAAAAAAAAATACATGCATATTCCCTATTATGGGCAACGCAAACATACGGATTTAAAACGAGTCTGTAAAAAACTGCCTCGTTGGTCTAGTGATCAGTAGGTTCGAAATCCGAATACGTATAACGACTTTTGGGTTCGATTCCCGGATCAGACCGTAATTAAATATCCGATTTTCCTGTCAAGGTATTCTCAGTATATTGTAGTAAGGACATTGTGCAGGTTAAGGTAATAAGCAGATTTCCTGTTCCGTGGTAAAAATAATGATAGTTTGTAATGTATCCACACTATTTGAATTTGAATTTCGCGTCATTTGTATGACATTTGATCGGCGTGTTCACAAAACATCATTCCTCGCTAGCTTTTAACCTCATTTACATCTGTTTGCCATTCGCGATGTTGTTACAGTGCAACGCTGACATTGATTGCGATGTTATTGAATTGTAGCGGATATTCGTATTAAATCCGTTTGCTACAAAGCAACTGTTTACACACCTAGCCTGTTTACGTTAGAAGGGAGATCGGGTTGTTGGAATTCATAAAAATTCTTAAAACAATAATCATAACATTATTTTTAACAGACTTCCAAAAATAGAGTACCTAGGTTCTCAATTCGGCGCGTATGTTTTTCTTTTTATGTATGTCGGTGCATATCTCCGTGGTTTCTGAACCGATTTGAGATTTTTATTATCAGTCGTTAGAGGAAGCTCTCGAGGTGGTCCCATAAAAAATTCTGACTCCAAATCCTCAGTTGACGCATCAGACTCGCCCGACTTCAACATACTGGGTAGAAATCAAAACTATTGTGTAGTTACTTTACAGTGGCGTTGGATGTCGGTTTTTTGGAAAGAATTTTTATTTTTAACTTTTTAGTGTCAGGGTTGAGGATTTGGAATCAGAATTTTATGGGACCACCTCGAGAGCTTCCTCTAACGACTGATGGAAAAAAATCTCAAATCGGTTCAAAAATCACGGAGATATGCACCGACATACATTAAAAAAAAAAAAAACCGGCCAAGTGCGAGTCGGACTCGCGCACCAAGGGTTCCGTACAAACCTGTAGTAAGTTTTAAATTATTAAAAATATTTTTATTTTAAATATTTGAGTTGATTGAATGAAAGGTAAATTGCGGTTTACGATTTATGACGTATTTAAAAAAAAGTACTTACTAGATCTCGTTCAAACCAATTTGCGGTGGAAGTTTGCACGGTAATGTACATCATATATTTTTTTTTGTTTTATCATTCTCTTATTTTAGAAGTTACAGGGGGGGGGGGGGGGGACGACGAGGACACATTTTAGCACTTTGGAACTTTGGAAGTGTCTCTCGCGCAAACTATTCAGTTTAGAAAAAAATTATATTACAAACCTCAATATCATTTTTAAAGACCTATCCATAGATATCCCACACGAATGGGTTAGATGAAAAAAATTTTTTTGAGTTTCAGTTCTAAGTATGGGGAAACCCCCAAAATTTATTGTTTTTTTTTTTCTATTTTTGTAAGAAAATCTTAATGCGGTTCACAGAATACATCTACTTACCAAGTTTCAACAGTATAGTTCTTATAGTTTCGGAAAAAAGTGGCTGTGACATACGGACGGACAGACAGACAGACAGACATGACGAATCTATAAGGGTGCCGTTTTTGCCAAATTTGGCTACGGAACCCTAAAAACATATGCGCCGAATTGAGAACCTCCTCCTTTTTTGGAAGTCGGTTAAAATAATGTTCGATTTATCATGTAATGTATCAGTTTCCAACCGGCAGGTCCACAATTCCTATAGCTTGCTTAGATAGTTGCCATACCCCTAACCACACGAGTACCCTAACCATTAGCCCGCTACCATATTAGACTGCATCATCACTTACCATCAGGTACAGTGGCGTGCAGGTCACAAAGGCGTAAAAGCACAGCTTACCCTAGCTAAAAATGTCAATGCTTGTTTTTCACCATTCCACGCCTGTAAATAGGTATCTACGTAACCAATGCCTACCCTGGATCCGAACCTTGTGCACGCCACTGATCAGGTGAGTCAAGGGCTAAGTTGTAGTGGAATAAAAAAAATGTAAAAATATACCTACTTATCTGCATAATGCATTATCAAGATTGAGGATTCGGAACCTGACACAATGTTTTAATCACAAGAGCTTGCATTTTGATATTTAAAAATACACGTTTTAAAAATACGCGTAATGAGCAAAATATCTGGTTGGAGTTTATTTGCGTATGCTGTTGTATGTTTTACTAGCGATCGCCCGTGGCTTCACTCCCATGCAAATTTCGATCCCGCCTTATCCCTTGTTTACCTAATAAAGGGAAATTCTGTGCAAAATTTTGGCTTTCTAGGTCCAAGGTTTTAGGCTGTTCGTCGCGTTGATTAGTAAATTGTGAGTGAATAAGCCAAGACTGTTCTCTTCATGATGATATTAATTAACTAACCTCATTAAAAAAATATATACAAATAGGTTGTAGTGGCAAAAAAAGTTTAAGTCAAGATAGGAAAGTTCCACGGCCCACCAACTACCCACTACTTCTAGTCACAAACCTTCATGCATCATTTCCAAGTTAACATAATAATAAAGATCGATATGTTGTACAGCAAAGGAAGTTTTTATATGAAAAAAAAAATCTCATAAAAAGCAACGATGTAGGCTCAGAGGATATCAATCTTCAATACATTACACCCTAACTACCTACGAAGTGGATGATAAACGGCCCTTTATGCTGAGACGGGTAATTTTACTGTTCTATAAATGAAGATAAGATTGCAGTCTGGAACACCATTTACCCCGTCGACGCCTGTACCGACACTTATTTTTATGCCTTTTTTCGCATTGCAACTAACGCAAGGTATACACTAACGACTTTGTGTTTCAAAGCTTTTCTTTGATTATTTTAAGAGTCCATTTGAGATAGGTGATAGGTTCTGCTATTAAGTTTGCCTGTCTTTGGTAGGTTTTATATAACATTATTCTTGGTTTGTTGCTGTTGAGACTGATGCATCAACTACTGAGATGTTTGCATGACTATCAGTCGTTTACTTGGACAAGGTCATTCAACACTTATTAAAATAAAATGTGCCTTTGTTCAATATACCTCTATATATAATAGACCTCTTAGGCTTATATTTGATTCATCAATCTATCGATATTTTACTTTTCCTCTTGAGCATCCTTATTATCAGGTCTTTTTTCTGTCATAGAAAAGTTAAAGGAATCCCCTATTCGTATTTTCACCATCATGATAGAGTCATTATTATAATACCTATTCCACTAATAGATAAAACAATTTGTCTCATCATTCATTGACTGCCAGGATTTTTTCTTGTGTCAAACATTAAGTAAGTGGTAGGTAAAAATGAGGAAGCAAGACTTTTTGCTGTGTGACAAGTCGCTAATGTAAGCTTACGCCTTGAATGTAGGAACGCATCTTATTCGCCAATCTCTGTACTGATATTCAACTGTATGGTAATGATATTTTAAGCGTTTTTAAAATGTTATTGCAACACTGTTGTGAGAATTTATACACAGAATTTTAAGGCACCTTACTTTTAACTGTTACATTAATGTTAGCCTGGGTAACTTAATTTAATATTGAGTTGGCTTAATAAAGGGTAATATTAAAATATGTACAGCCTTTACATTTATACATTACTAGATGATTCCCGCGACTTCGTCCGCTTGGACCAATTTTTTTCGATTCCCGCGGGAACTCTTAAATTTTCCAGGACAAAAAGTAGCCTATGTCCTTCCCCGGGATACAACCTATCCCTGTACCAAATTTCATCAAAATCGGTTGAACAGATGGGCCGTGAAAGCGTAGCAGACAGACAGACAGACAGACACACTTTCGCATTTATAATATTAGTATGGATATTACATTACGAGAAAAATCGATGTAAGTATATCTACTTCTACGTATATGTGTTTTTTTTATTGGAAAAGAAAGACCTAAGCAGTCAATTTGGCGCTCAAGTTTAGTTTTAAAGCTTTATATTCATTTTGCATAAATTTAATCGAATAACATAGAATAATCCTCAATTTCTATAAATTGTACATAAAATATCATAATCATTTTGTTGGCCCAACAACTACATAATTATCTAATATTCAAAAATAATGGAACAAATAGAAGTTACAATCCCGTGGGATTAACGTACGTTGATGAGACGTTGAGGTCAGAAACAGTTATATGGCGTACGTGGAACATATGAAATGTCTGTTTGCATAAATCAACTCGACACCGAGTTTAAGAAGTGGTACAATCCATGAACTACGAGCGTTTTCAAGCGATTAAGCGTTCCGATGTAGATACCGCATGATTAATGGCCAAGGTACAAATTACTGCGTCAGAGCCGACGCGCCAGGTCTTTCTATAACTCAATCTAACCACCTGTAACACTGTAGTGGCGCCTAGCAAACCAAAGTGCGTGTTTCTGTTTTATATAATACTAGCTGATGCCAGCGACTTCGTACGCGTGGATTGAGGTTTTTTGGTTCCCGCGGGAACTCTTTCATTTTCCGGGATAAAAAGTATCCTATGTGCTATTCCAGACAATAATCTATCTCTGTGCCAAATTTCATCCAGATCTGTTCAGCCGTTGGGGCGTGATTGAGTAACAAACATCCATCCATACATCCATCCATCCAAACTTTCGCATTTATAATATTAATAATATTTATTTGATTACTTGATATATACATATTATATATGCATACATTCAACAGTATGTCAAAGTAAAAAAAAGCTAAGTTACTAGAACTTTCAAAAATATTTGACTCCACTCCACTCCGTCTGTTAAGCTGGTCGGCATCCTCACTCATCAACATGCAAGATAACATTCAAGGACTAACCTGTACTTGCATGATAAAAAATTTAATCACGATGTCAATATAATAAATTTACATCGTGATTAAATGTTATTATGATAAATAAAACATAATAATTATATCCTTACAGATTCTATTTAATTTACCTATTTAAAATTTAAAACTATTCTAAGATAATGTTTTTGTAACTATTAAACAGAAGATCTTCCTAGTACAATCGCTATATTGTATAACTTGGAATGAACACATATTTTGCCTCTGGAGCTTGTTATCTATCGTCTTGCGGGAGTCCCTCGGCCTTCATTACAATTTTCGTCTAATATTACACACAGATAATAAACAACCTCCAATGGCCTATGTGGGTTGCCTTTTTAATGAGGACTTCAAAGCAGCGTTATTTCCTCGGTCTCGAGTTGCCAATTTGGGGGAATTAACATGAACTTATTGTGTGCCTATATTTTGATTTTAATTATATTTTAATTTGCTTACGATGTGTACAGTCTGCGGCGCGTGTACCTAAGCTTAGAATTAAGAGTCACGCCAGACGTTGTTGCTGTACAGTGTACAGTATACACTGTTGAACTTGTATTAAGTAATCTTAAGCCAAATAAAGTATATGCATAAATGTGACTTTATCATAGTTTTTGTAAGGTTTGTTATTGTCAATTGAAATCTGTGAGTTAATATTAATTATTTGGTGATCAGCCCCAATGGTTACTAAATACTAAAAAAAAAACATAATCATAAGGACTGCCGATAGAAGTGACAACGAATATTTAAATTTTTTTTTGTCAAAAACAAATATGTAGTATATTTATATTTAAGACCTTTTGTCTTCGTAACAACGCGAGCATGTCGGTGACATGCATTTCGGCGCGGAGCATGTCGATGATGCGAATCCACAAGTTTACCCCCTGGCCCCTACCAAAAAGTGCTCAACGCGGCTAAAGAAGTTTTCACTTTTAAAAAAATATGAAGTTACAAAAACTTAGGACGTGGTAGAACTGAAAGAACACCACTTGAAGTTTGCAAAAAGTAATATGTTGCAGCTCCATAATATTTAATTCCTCATCCGCAGCGTGTACAAAACAAAATAATACACGTAGGTAGTAAATACACAGCAAACACATTATCAGCTACCCAAGTCCAAAGTTTTGAAGCTTTCACTTAATATGTTCATGGAGGAAGTTTGCTAGATTGAAGCGAGGCGAGTTGATGATCACACAACTGTACCTATATCGTACGGCGTACCGTGATGTTTAATATGGATACAATTTTGTTGCTAGTCTGTAGATTAAATTATTTTGTATTAGGTTTATGAGATTTATCATGTCAAACAAATTATAACAATATAATAGGATTACATTATGTTGAATATTCCCTTTAGATTTTATACTTTCACATTCTGAGAGTAAGCACGCGATCAGTTGTGGGTCAGATGGTTTTAAAACATTATGGTGATCTAATAATATAGCTAGTGCATCGATAGGTGACTGACTGGCCGATCTATCAACATACAGTTCAAACCACTGGACTGGACACTGGGAAAGCTAGTTTCATATAAAATCTGCTTAAGTAATTGTAGCAATTTTTAATAATCAGGCCAAATATTATGTCGATATGTCGATCGAACCACATCATTCATGCAACTCAATAATAATTTGAGCTACATTATAAAATCGTAGCTCATACCTATAGGTTTCACTAGCACAAATAAAATAGAGAAAAGCAACTAAAATCGTAGCTCATACCTATAGGTTTCACTAGCACAAATAAAATAGAGAAAAGCAACTACCTACGTAATAAATATAGAACTTTATGAATCAATGAAACAATGATATTATGCTCTTGTATTCTATGTCATATCCATTCTAATATGATTGCATGTAGGTATTGATGCGACGAACACGATACGGCAAAGGGCAAGCGCCAGTAAGGTCCAAAATATCGCACAACCTGCTGTGAGAACACTTTTCGTCAGTGCATCAATTGTAATTTGTAGCATGATTCCAGAAAGCGCCAGCTAATATATATATGGAGGTAGCTTACATATTAGCTAGTGAGAAATTTATACTTAGAAAGAGCTATAATATTTATGAAACATATTATATGTAATACTATATAAATTATTGCCTTGTTACTATTTTCTACTAATCTACTAATAATAATTCATTCAAAATGATAGTGTGGCCTAGGACCAAGGATTTTTTCATTTAGGTTTAATTGTCTAATTCAATTGACCAATCAATTCTGGATTTTCTTCTTCTCAACCATTTCTGGATAAGCATACTGAGTTTAAAGTTCCATATTTTTTTCTACCCTTACCCCTAATCGGTTTCCACACGACATTGTACCGGAACGATAAATCGCTTGGCGGTATGACTTTGCCGGTAGGGTGGTAACAAGCCACGGCCGCAGCCTCCAGACCAGACGAGGATAAATTCCTAAATTGACCTACCTATATATACCTATATATTTATAGGTATTCTGATTCACGGCAGTGAATCGAACGCAGAATACCTTTCCAGTTTCCAGCATCCATCTTCAACGCAACAACAACTTTAAAGAAAGAGTGAAAATACATCTTGTACGCTTTTTCTTGGCTGTTGCATAGATTAAAAAAAACATATTGAGTGACACAAATTATAGTGGATTAGACAATATTGGATACAACTAATACACGTCTCAAACTAATTACCTGGCCATAATAAACAACAACGTGAAAAGCATAGAAAGTATTAAAGGGCATAGCCGACAATTTTTTATAAAGACTACCAGACGAATATGACCCATATGACAGTAGAATTAATGTGTGGCATGATTTTAGATAATGATACGAACCAAACCTTAATAGCTTTAATAACATAACATCACATAAAGTTTTGGAATTCGACGATCTAGTATAAAGTATCTGGTAGTTATATTTGAATCTATATTTGTAATTAATGAAATCAGTTTTCATTTGGAATCTCATTCGGATATTGTTTGGATGGTTCGGCGGCTTTGACTTGGCTTTAACTGTTTATCAACATTGATTTGATAGTCTAAGGGAATTGTTGAATGTTTTCTCTCAAATGCAATTGTGATAAATGTGAATGCATTCTCAGAAGCATGCAAATTTATTAGAAACTATTATTTTATACCTGTTCTAATTCATTTCAGTTGTCATTCTATTTCAGTTAAATTCATTTCAGTATTAATAAATCTAGAAGTGCTACTAAATACTGTTTACAAAATGGCGACGATAGCTCTGCAAAAGTAAAAACAACGTTTCAGGTGTCGCTATTCTGTAAAAGTCAGAGGTCACAACAAATATTTTTAATAGCATTTTTTAGACACTTAAATACGGGATAATCGCTCTCTACCGAGCATAGCATAGCTACATATATTTGTCGTTGGTATGAATTTTATTAGACAAGAGAGTTATTACTATTATATAATGCTATATAGCAGGTTATTACTCATCTCTCAAAAGACCTGGGGGGTTACTATGAGCTCTTAAAGCAGGACAGAAATTGAACTGCAGCACAGTTCAATGCAGTGTCTGCCTACCAATTCAGTGCCTTGAAGTTAAGTGCAGTTCAATATCTGTCCTGCTATAAGAGCTCATAGTAACCCCCCTGATCGGCAGATCACGTGAGCTAATTTTGAACAAGAAAAAGATGACATCAGATTTAGATAACGCCGTGTAGAGATCGATCTGGAACAACAAATCAGGCATATTCTCCCTTTAGTATAATTGTAAATCATAATGAATATGATAATTACTACAGTTAAGGTGAGTTTACACATGCGAACTACTCAACCGTGTATACAAGCCTCATCGAGTTAATTGCATATTCAAGTGGCTCCTGTTAGAATTGGACAATGATAAACTAATAGCTTCCTTTGAATTATCGATCTACGTGGATTAATTAGTACATTCCTGTGATTAGAAGTCAAGTGTAGAGCTGCAGTTTTGTGTTTAGTTATCTATATCGATATTTAGTGGGAATTACTGACTCGAACGTGTAGTGAGTTGGGATAGTTTTTATATTAGACAAAAATCTCTAATAACCACAAATAACATTCCAACAAAATTCAAGAGTGCATCGTCATGACTGAGCTTTTCCGGAAACAGAACATCCGCGTCATAATCCAAATCGACCCTTAATAATATTCCCATCGATCTAGAGCAACTTAAACTGCTGTTGCTACTTTACGACAGATTTACTTTGACATTGTTTAAAGGCAGTACCTGTTTTATTGCAGTCACTACTGGCTATAGCCCATTAAATTTTCATAGTAGGCTCATGTTGCAAGTTGGTAGTATTATTTTATGCCCCCAGCTCTACTGTTTAAATTGGCTGCGTGATTTACTTTTCTTTAGGGTTTTGTTTTATTTAGCCCATGTTGTATGAATATTTAAAACATGGTGATTGTTAAACAAGAGAAACAATTTGGTTTTTCGGAAATTATGTTATGAAAATTAAAATATCCATACTAATATTATAAATGCGAAAGTGCGTCTATCTGTCCGTCTGAATTTGATTTTGATGGAATTGGATACAGGGATAGATTGTATCCAGGGGAAGGATATAGGCTAGAGCTCCCGCGGGAATCAAAATAACGTAATCCACGCGGATTATTATATTTAATAAGAATATTTCTAAGCAGTAAAGTTGATTTTTACTCAATTTTCATAAAATTAACTGGATAATATTATTATGTACGTGACAGTGTAATAGTATGGCCTTGTTGCAAAAAACGTACAGGTTATTATTTTCTAGTCGATTTCACTGGATAGAGTTACTTCGTTGACCCCAGCCAGTAAACTGGATGGCAACCCTGACAATAACACGAAGATGAGCTGATCATAACAAAATTGGTGAACCAAAGTCTCTTTCTTACTTTTTAATGTGAATAATGGAAAGGGTCACGACCTGCAGAGATGTGGAGTTTGAAGCAGAGAGGACTCATTCCGTGTCTACAGATACTTCGTTGAAAAATCTGACATCGAAATTTGCAGTGTCGAAATATTTAAACCATTAGAGGCGAAAACATACTACGGACAGGACAGGAAATAACAAGTTCAACACACATTTAGTTCTGTTGTGATAGTATGTGCAATTCCATTACATTTTCACTCGTTTAATTTTGGTCTATAGTAGGTAAGTTCTCATCCTAACTTTTGATATGATGTTTTGGATTATTAATTACAAAAATTAAAATCAAAGATCACTTAAAAAAATGATTTCCTAATGTCACATCAAACACTTTAATACATAGCGATGAACCAAGGAAATTACTCATACGTCTCGACTAATACACATCTCGTCTAATCATTCATGCGTATTATGATTCGGTTTTCTAATAAAATGCACATCAATACTTGCGCATGACACTCGTTCAGCTTTAAAATGGGTACCCACTTTCAATTTACCAATTTTTCCATCCAAATTTAAACTCTAGATCTGAGAGCTTTAGTTTGGTAATTGCATGGAGTAGTGTTTCCCTATAAATCAGTAGGCATTTTGTCAACTGCTCACAGAAGCAAATACTGTAGGCTTCGAGATGGTATCTCGACCACCGGTAAAATTTAGTGTAAGTCGGCTGGAAACATAAGACGTCAACTGTTAACTAAAAAGACAGTGTTCATCATGCCACTCATTTTGTACAGTAAAAAGCAGATTCCCCGTTCCGTGTTTTGTACAGCCTTTAATAATATTTTTTACTATATCTATCTATATTAATTTTTTTAAAATGGTTTTATTAAATTAATTTATAAACGTGTTTATTTTACGTCATTGATTTCGTAGCTATGATTTTTGTAGTTTGTCTCGATTTAATATACTTACTTGTGCAAAATATAATAATATTATGTGGAATGATGTCTGGTATATCGTTTCAAAAAGATAGCAATCCAACTTGAGCAAATAAATTATAATAATCTAATAAATTCCAAAATTAAATCGAAATAAATAAAGATGAGAGATTACAAAGATTTATTTTGAATATATTCTTAAATTTAGTTTTATTATACGAATGAGTCCTCCGACCCGAAAAGTCGATCTTGATAAGCAACTAATTAAGGAATCGGTCGATCTTTTCGAAGTAACGTCGATTCAGAGAAGGCGATACCAACGTCGAACTGTAATCGAGAACTCGATTGCGTAAGTAACTGAATAGATTCGGATTACCTGCTTATAATTAGCTTGCTCAGAATAGTGGATGCGTTTTCATCGGAATTCGTTTAAAAATTCTATTCGGCCACACATGTATTGTGCTATGTAAAAATAATTATTATCGCAAGATTATAATTGTCTTAGCCTACCGCTTATTACTACCGTAGCTTTCAATTGTACAACTACAAACTATCACAAATAATGGGCAATTTTAAGGCTTCATTTGTGTTTGTATCTTCTGCAAGATTTTATCTATTTAGTAAGTATTTACTATCACTATACATTTCACTCTCACGCCCGTATACAAAATAAATATATCAACATTAAATGCCAAATATAAAAATAATATCGACTCTAAAATATCGAATCTTCTCCTGACTGAACTTGGCTAAGGGCTAAGGAAGCCAACCTCTAATGTCACAAATAAAGTGTGTGTGCAAGAGCACAAACACAGCTGCTGATTTTTTCTTTTTCCATTATCATTGACCGACAAGGGATGCTCAGGCGCAGGGCTCACCTGATTTACTTTATTTTCGAGTCATAAAATTGATTACGATGAAATAATTTTCAGATCCTAGCCTCGATATAATTTTTCGGCTAGACCTAATATGGATTGACGTCGACATACTCAAAAAAGATTTGTTGAGTAAGAAAGTAGAGTTTCAGAGCGTTTCAGTTGCGAGCAAACATGACCAATGTCCTCAAATCTGACTATTCCGCAACTATAATGAGGGTAAAAT
Source organism: Erebia epiphron (assembly GCA_963932025.1). Lineage (NCBI taxonomy): Eukaryota > Metazoa > Arthropoda > Insecta > Lepidoptera > Nymphalidae > Erebia > Erebia epiphron. Next base: position 11,770,138 of record OZ009958.1, on the reverse strand, counting down.
ATTTTTCATTAGGTCTTTTCAGTGTATGGTTTTAATTTCCCGGCTTTCAAAGCTCCATCGACCGCCCCAAGCTGTCGCCTGACGCCATTATTAAGCGCTTTTCAAGAACAGGTGTTGATAATAACGGCAAAGGGGTGAGTTTAATTAATGAACTAGTTTCTTATACATATACATTAAATGTTGCGATAGTGTTATATACAGCGTGAACTTTTCTCGTTGAAAAATTGTATTTATTTTATCTTCATAATTCTTTAACAGCCAGGTAGGTATGTATGCCATTACTGCTGGTGATAGGTTTTCCGAAAATGCGCTGCCACACACGATCTTCTACCTCCAAATATACTATATTCTAAGTTCTTAATATTAGAAAAATTGTCCACAATCTATCGGACTCTTGGATGCAATAAACACGTAATAAGAAACGTATGAAAAATGAATGCCTTGTCATTTTTCTGCCCAATTATTGAGACTAGTGCATGAAAAAGTCGATCACTATGACAACACAATATCATAATTAATGGCTAAACTGCCAGAGTTCGTGGTTAGAGGGGTAAGGCTAATATGGCCGATATCACGCGTCCCGTAGTTAATTCGCCTAAGATCGGCCTATTATCACGCTGCCTGCGCTTATCGGTACGCAGTTATAAGTCTAGCATAATCATTACACGTAAAAAAATCACGTGAAAGCGTTGTCCCAATGATTATGCTTTGCTATCCAGCAACAATTACTGGGTCTAGCACATCATCACTACTCATCTACGGTTATTAAGTAAGGCAAATTATGTCGCATGGTCATTCTAAGGTGCATGGGGATAGCTGTATCTGTCCATGTATTAGATTTTCATGACCCATCAGATTAACCGAGTTTGACAGGCAAGGTTATAAGTTTCATTCCGAAGACAGACGTAGATTAAACTTTTTATCCCGGAACACCAAAAGGTTCCATATAACATCAAGAGATTTAAAAATAAAACCACGCAAGGTATCATCTAGCTACATATAAATATTATTGAAACCGTTTTATTTTGTTAAAAATTGAGCATCCTGTATTTATGAACCGTCAAAACGTAAGAGTAATTCATGATAATTATATTTATAACTTATATAATCTATATTTATAATAATAACGCTATTATATAATCCAAACTAATCGCAATCAATGCGAAAAGGTGTCTGTCTGTCTGCTACGCTCTTAATGAAACCGATTCTGATGAAATTTGGTACAAGGATAGGTTGTATCCCGGGAAGGACATAGGCTACTTTTTATCCCGCAAAATTAAGGAATTCCCGCGGGAATTGAAAATTCTTCTTATATATTGGAAAAGGTAAAGGAAAAGGATGTGGAACAACCTCGCACGCGCACGTGTTTCCTACCACGTATAATTTAGGTACCTTCAAGGCAAGAGTGAATAGGCATCTTCTAGGCAAGCGCGCTCCAACCTAGACCTCATCATTGCTTTGCACTAAGCATAATTGTCGTCAAGCGCAAGCCTATCTCACAATTTAAAAAAAAGGCATCATCTAGTATTATTATAACACTTAACTGCAAACTGACACATTACAGGTTGATTATGACTTGTAAATAGAAATGCCTACAGAATTGATAGTTATACACGTTTATTCAACATTTTGAACTGCATTTTATATCCGTTTATAAAGCTTACAACTCATAACGAGCAAAATGGCAGATTTACATAAGTTTCCAAGAAACGTAATCTGTCGCCTGAATAAGAGCAAGCCATAGTAATCTTGCACGTAGTGAGTTAGCACCTCGCTTCGTAAATAGGGCCTCCTAACAAGCAAGTACAGTAAGCAAATCTTACGACTAAAGCAATAATATACACATACTAAAAACGCCTTTACTACAATTCTAGAAGGATCAAAATAGAACGACGGTGATTTAGTTAAATTTGACCATGTTACTATTAGCGAGTTATTGTCTGTCCGTAATGATCAGTTGGTGCAATATCAAGATGTATTTAATTGGGTTTAGCTATAATTCTTGCGGGCGTCCCGCACGTAATATAGATTGCTTGAGATTTATGTTAAACTAGCTTATGCCCGCGACTACGTCCGCGTGGATTGAGGTTTTTTGGTGCCCGCGGGAACTCCTTAATTTTCCGGGATAAAAAGTAGCCTATGTGCTATTCCAGACTATATTCTATCTCTGTGCCAAATTTCAGCCAGATCCGTTCAGCCGTTGGCGCGTGATTGAGTAACAAACATCCATACATCCATACATCCATACATCCAGATATCAATCCAAACTTTCGCATTTATAATATTTATTTGATTGATTAGATGATGCCCGCGACTTAGTCTGCGTGGATTAAATTTTTTGATTCCCGCGGGAACTCTTTAATTTTTCGGGATAAAAAGCAGCCTATGTCCTTCCCTGGGATTCAAACTATCCCTATGCCAAATTTTAACAAAATTAGTTGCACTTAAACAGACAGACATACACACTTGCACATTCACAATATTAGTTTGGATTGTGTGAATATAAAGCGAAGCTGGATCTTTCTGACAATCCTTTTCAAGAGCTTATCTTGACAATTAATAATTTGTGTTCATAATATTAAAAAACGATAACTTCATTATATTTAACAAGAATGCCAATTATTTTGATTTCAATTCCTGTAAGTCAAATTTAAATAATGGTGTGCCAATTAATTTTGTCGGTTCTAGTATCCAATTCGCGTGAACTCTGTGGATGGCATTTTTACGAAGAATAAATTCCAGAGCAATAAATAACCCTATCTATCTGGGATAACTAGTTTCATAATTATACCTACGTGTTGCATTTTGGTTAGTGACAATCGAGGGCAAGGTTCCAAGACTGGGTTCACCCGACATCGAATAGCATATTTTTATAAATCAATAAATCATGCCGTTGCCAATAAAGTATTTAGAAAAAGCTTTGGTATTGCTATTGGTTTAGGATGCATAAGCTACAAAGTCATTTTATAATTTTTGAGCAATTAAATATATTTTGTGGACGAGTGGCCTAGTTGTGACAATGCATATCAATCGATTTTGATTGTTATCCAACGTTGACCCAATATGAAGGATGACCGAATTTAAGGTTCAAATTTGCCCTTTTCGTTTTCTGTTCATAATACAATTGAGTTACATTCACTAGATATAACTTAGAATATACACTGTGATTAGAACCAATAATAATTTCCCTTAGAACCTGAATTATACAACATTTCACAATCTTCATTTCTTGAATATATCTTTTGAATATATCTATACATCACATTATTAGCTAAGTATCATACTAATATTATAAATGCGAAAGTGTGTTTGTTTGTTGGTTTGTTGGTTGTCCTTCAATCACGCCACAACGGAGCAACAGATCAACGTGATTTTTGGCATGGGTATAGTTGAGGACCTGGAGAGTGACATAGGCTACTTTTTATCCCGGAAAATTAGGGAGTTCCCGCGGGAATCAAAAAACTTAAACCATGCGGACGAAGTCGCGGGCATCAGCTAGTGGTTTATTAATCTGACCCTAGTACTATTCCAGAGTAACAAAACCTAGGTTTAAACCTAAGCACTGGTTACATCGCTTCCAAAGATCACGCGACGTGGGAGGCTCGCCTTAAGCAGTAACTATCGGTTGCCTATTCTTTATAGCACTATTAGAGCTATATCATCTATTCCTTACGGATTTGAGGGCGTTATGTATAACAGATGAGTTTGCAGATCCTCGACGATACCAAATACAGTTATCTCTAACATGAATCAGTACGTTGAGTATTGTTTACGGGACTTGTTTACAAATATTTATGCAGATGTGATAGTTCTTTTTGATGGTTGATAAATAACCTATAACATTAGTTTTTTCATAGTACCTTATATTACCTTATATAACGCAGGACGTTTTGACGCAAGCAGCTCCGAGATAGAACGTATTGCAGGAGAGTTTCGTTCCGCATTGGCTCATCTAGCCGTTGTAGCTACGATAGCTTCGTAAAATTAGCTGTAAAACAAAATGAGAAATTGATAAGCTATCCTACTTGCAGAAGAAACTTTATGTTCCATATGGTCAGCTATACCAGTCACAAAAGCGATATGCATCGGCAGTCTCTGCTCGACAAGAGCTAGACGTGATTCCATCAAATAAATATTATAAATGCGAAAGTTTGGATGGATGGATGTATGGATGTATGGATTATGGATGTATGGATGTATGGATGTATGGATGTATGGATGTTTGTTACTAAATCACGCGCCAACGGCTGAACGGATCTGGCAGAAATTTGGCACAGAGATAGAATATATATAGTCTGGAATAGCACATAGGCTACTTTTTATCCCGGAAAATTAAGGAGTTCCCGCGGGAACCAAAAAACCTCAATCCACGCGGACGTAGTCGCGGGCATAAGCTAGTTGAAGAATATAAATAAAACGAAATCAGTAGGTACATTCAGCAATCCCTCAATAGTAAAGGCAAACAAAATATTGAACAGATATTTAGCAAATTCCTATCGTGAGATGTCGTGTCTTGCCAATTCAGGGATTAAAAAAATAAAAATAGCCGCATAATACCTTATACGCCTTAAAGACCCCTTGTCACTTAGGAGAGAACTTAAATCAATTGCTTTTGCACCTGTGGATACGTCGATTATGCAAATCGATACCTTTTAACTAAATACCGCGCTTCAGTGTTGGTTTTTGCCACTGAATGTCCGATTTGCATAAAAAATCGATTCACATGTCGATACCATCTTCGTGCTCAAGATGTGAAGTAAACATTGATTTATTTAGTGTCTTATTTAATGTCGTTATCTCGAATAAATTTATATTTTCCAAAAACTAATTAAGATTTCGGTAAACTTTCGGCATACATTAATTTTAAATTATAGAAATACCTAATTGATTTATTGATAATTTAACGAAATATATTTGCTCTAGTTCACCAAAAATAAAAAGCGTATTTGACGCATATAAAAAAAAATAAGTAAAGAGAATAAAATCAGAGCAAGATACGAGCTATCGAATATATCTCGTAAAGGATAAACCTTTCTAAACCAGTGCTTAAATATTATCCGGATAGTACATTTACCTACCTAATATTCTTATCTAAGATCCTAACAAAACATTCGACCTCTCATTATCCGGTGCTTTATAAGACAAAAATATTTACTAACTACGAAAAACTATTTTGTTCTGGCGGAATTTATTCGCATTAGCCATACTAGAATTTAAGACAGGCACATAAAATAGGGACAATTTGTAGTAAAATAAACGACGCTTGGCTTCAATTGAATAGAAGAAAGCCCAGGTTACCTGCGAGTCTTTAGCTGTATCTGTCCAATTTAGCGAAAGGATGCCTCTTGCTACTTGATTTAAAGGTATCCCATTTAAATGGTTAAGAACAGATTTGTAGAGGTTTTTCAGTGAGCTTCGAAGTTAATTTGCTTTAATCTATAGCAGTGGCGTGCAGTTCATAGAGGCATAAAAACGCTTCTCCAAATGGTAACAAACGTACAATGCGAATGTGTGTCTGTCTGTCTGCTACGCTTTCACGGCTTACCTGTTCAACCGATTTGGATGAAATTTGGTGCAGGGTTGTATCCCGGGGAAGGAATAGGCTACTTTTTATCCGAGTTCCATCGGGAATGAAAATAACTTAATTCACGTGGACGAAGTCGCGGGCATCATCTAGTTCTAGTCCGTTCATAAAATAATAATATACCTACCTTTATCTTTCTGCTTATTTTAAATGTTTTATCTGTCGCATTGAGGTGTTTTCATATTCGGAGCATAGTAAATTAAAATAAATAAGAAATGAATAGGCATGTTGCATGTAAAATTCTCTATGGATTTAATTTTGTATTTGGTCGTCCACAGTAAATATTTAGTGGCTTTTGTCGACCGTAATAAATAGCTAAAATGAGTACGTGATTATTGTGGCATACAATTTTAAACACGCTCATTGGCACATAACTACCTAATTGTTTATTTCACTTAAATTTTTATTCGTTGTTTATCCATAGTAAATATTTAAAGAATGTTAGATATATTTTGACCAAGACACAATTTCCCACCAAAAATTATCTATACTAATATTATAAATGCGAAAGTTTGGATGGATGGATGTGTGTTAGTCACGCCAGAACGCCTGAACGGATCTGGATGTTTGGCACAGAGATAGATTATAGTCTGGAATAACACATAAGCCGGATTTTATCCCGGAAAATGAAAGAGTTCTAAAAAACCTCAATCCACGCGGACGAAGCCGCGAGATTTACAAAAAAAAAATTACATTCTCAGTTTTTTTATTAAATAGGTACCTACTAGATTTAATAAAAAAATTGAGAATGTAAATTTTTGGAATATTTTTCGCAAAACCTAGAGAGGAGGTAAAAAGCCGTTGAAAGAGTCGATTTGAAACAAAAAGTTTCTTTGCTAATTGCTACTTAAACAAAATGTGAATAATTTGGTCATGTAAAAATTATGTACATTGTTACTAAAAAAAACACCTAACAATAAAAGTTAAAAATAAATACTGGTGTATTATTTTACTGCGATAGAAATTGATTGAAGTAGGTACGAATTTGTCATTCGTCAATTTTCTTTTTTTCAAGGGAAAGGACGAATCTCAAAACTAAAACCCGGTGGATCTTTTGTATAGATTCTACGTAGGCGCATTCCCCCATTGTAGAGGACATGTAGACGCATCCTAATAGCCCTTTTGAATGCAAATTACGTTTAGTGCGTATTTTATGGTGCAATTAATCCCAGAACTACAAACTAATTGCTTGAAGGCAAAATAAACGTATAGGTAATCGGATTTATATGGCTTGCTGTGAAAAAGAAAGAAAACAAACAATCAAGAATTAAATGTGTTTTGAAATACTTTACAGATTTCTACTGACGAGTGACGAGTAAACCGTGTATTAAGTAATATGTATTTTAACTGATTCAAACGTAAGCCTACCAAAGTAAACTCACCTACTTTTCGAAATATTATAATATTTAAAAAAATATCTGGTACGGGATCACGCCGGCAGACAGAGAAGATGGAAACTACAAGTACATAACTGTATATATAATACTATATTCATGGTTTCAGCAATATAAGGTTTTCCTTTATTTAACGGTTTTTGTTCAACTGATTTTGATGAAATTTGGTACAGGGAGAGGTTGTACCCCGGGGAAAGATAAAGGTTGCTTTTTATCCCGGAAAATTGAAGAGTTCCCGCGGGAATAAAAAAAAACAATCCACGCGGACGAAGTCGCGGGCATCATCTAGTCTGAAATAAAAATAAAGTATAGTACGCGCACGAGTTGAATGCAGAGCTTTTATATGTGTCAACATACATTAGCTTCAACTCGCGCGCGAACTGTAGAGTAACCTGTACATATGTTTCGAGTCATGTATTTGTTCCCATTTCAAACATCGTGCCAAAATTTGAATACCGATGCATGAGTCATAAGTAATGCTAGCTAAGCATCAAGCAAATGAGGCCATATTAATTTCTCGCTTGATTCCAGATTCTATTTAAATTTGGCTCATACACAAAATTTAAACAGAAGGGATTAGTTTCAATCGCTTTCTAGGCTTTTGTTCCCTGTGGAATTTATTATTGAGTAACTATAGAATACGCTAATTGCCAGTAATTTTACAGACTTTCATTTAATTATTGTTATGTGAGCCATCTTTATACTATATCAAAGGATGGGCCGTGAAAATGGAACGACAGACAGATAGACAGACGGATAGCTGACGTAGGTATAAAATATTATCATTTACACGGATTTAGTTTACGACACTGGTTTGTATGATGTTTGAATAGAATATCCATTGGTCTAATAATATAATTTCTGGTCTTTCTGGTCTGGTTCAGGGAGGCTTTGACCGTGGCTAGTTACCAACCTACCGGCAAAGGCGTACCGCCAGGCGGTTTAGCGTTCCGGTACGATGCCGTGTAGAAACCAATTAGGGATATTGGTTTAATATAACTGCGAAACCCGTAACTAGTTAGCCTTCTACCATCTTAGACTGCATCGTCACTAACCATCAGGTGAGATTGCAGTCAAGGGCTAACTTACAGTAGAATAAAAAAATATCTCATTTAGTATGCATTGTATCACATCAATCATATTAAACAAATTGAATCCAAAACGAACTGAATCTAGAATTAATCGAGTCCGTCTGTTTTGTGTTTTAAAATCCTTGCTATCAACGGATTACGGAATAAATTAATTATAATACAAACAATCCATCAATCAAAGCGTGGATACCTACTTAAAAATACATTAAGGATTGTATCAAATATAATAATATTTAGAGTTCCGTTTAAATTAAACCCTCAAAAAGAAGAGATATTTACTCCTTAATTTACCGGGATAAAAAGTAGCCTATATCATTCCCCGGGATGTAACCTACCTCCATACCAAATTTCATTTCAATTTCACGGCCCATGGGCCGTGAAAGCGCAGCAGACAGACAGACACACTTTCCATTGATCTTTTAAACCGACTTCCAAAAAAGGGGGAGGTCATGGGGAGGTTCTCAATTCGGCGCGTTTTTAGGGTTCCGTACCAAAATGGTAAAATGGAACCCTTATGGTGCGACTTTCTCCGTCTGTCTGTCCGTCTGTCCGTCTGTCCGTCCGTCACACTCGATTATTTCAGTAACTACCGAAGCTATCGACATGAAATTGAGAATAGTTGTGTATATTAGTGGCCCAAAGACACTAAAATTAAAAAAAATTGGAAATTATTTTTGTTCTTATTTAAAAAGGGGGGAAAATCTGAGGGTTGAAATTTAAAAGTGAGATAACTGTACTGTGTGGGGTATCATATGAAAGGGTTTACTTTGTACATTCTAAAACAGATTTTTAATTATTTTTAGTTATGATAGTTTTTGATTTATCGGGGAAAATGTCTAAAAGATACCGTTCCCCCCCCTTATGTCCGGAGTTTACCAATCGAAAAATTTGAAATAATTATGGTCAATAGGAATTTACGTATATTTTACAGGAAAGCTATAGCCAATGCTCTAACTAGCATAGTTTTTTTTATATTAACAATAAACCTCTACAAACAAAGTTAGTCTTGCGGTTCATTAACAAAGGTAATTATTTATTAATAATGGTACGGAACCCTTCGTGCGCGAGTCCGACTCGCACTTGCCCGGTTTTTTTTAAATGTATTTCGGTGCATAATATCTCCGTGGTTTCTGAACCGATTTGTTTTTTTTTTCTATCAGTTGTTAGAGGAAGCTCACGGGGTGGTCCCATAAAAAATTCTGACTCCAAATCCTCAACCCTGACACATGAAAATAAAAATTCTTTTCATAAAAACGACTTCCAACGCCACTGTAAAGTAAAAAATAATTTTGATTTCTACCCACTATGTTGAAGTTGCGCGAGTATAACAAAGATAGGCATAGTTGACGCGTCAGGCTCGCCAAAACCGCCAAAAATGCCAATGGCATTGGAAGTCTTTTGGAAGTTTTTTGGAAAGAATTTTTATTTAAAAAATATTATTATAACAATAGTAAATCAATTAATTATTTTACTAATTCCTTTATTTATGCATCTTTTCTGTAATCTGTATTATACGGAACTCTATTGAATCAATCATCTTAACTTTTTTACAAACAGGTGCTTTCCTATACTATACCCGTTCACATTCCCCGTAATTATCATTACCGAATCAAGCTACTGACCCACATCGGTATTAAACTGTCATGAAAACATTTAGTTATCATTTGTTTCTGTACGCTTACTCTGAGTTTTAACATTTCAAATACGATTGATCGACGTGAGAGCTCACCACGCCAAGCGTCATAGTAAAATGGATCCCAAAGCTCTTGCTTTAAAGTCGCAAATTCAGCGTTTGGAGCGCTGGCTGTGAATAAATACACGAAATGATGAAATGAGCTCTAAACCAATGCTGCTAAGGTTCATTTTACTTTGACGCTTGGCGTGGTGAGCTCTCACGCCGATCAATCGTATTTGCAATGTTAAAACTCAGAGTAAGCGTACTGTTTACTTATCCCCTATCACTCGTTAAGACAAGGTTCTATCTGAATTTAATTCGCTCCAAATTAGAACCTTGTCTAAATTGAATTGATAGCAGATAATTAATAAGAAATGTCGAAATGTTGGGCGGATGTTACTTGACGTAGGCCTGACATAGCGACGCCATAATAATATGTAGTTTGAGAGCTCGTTATCGTACAAAAACGGCATAGGTTATGCTTCGTTGACTTGACGGCCCCTAGCGCAAGGCAACGCCTATTTTACCATACATAGGTATAATACCTTATAATATAGATGTAGACTAATGAACGCTTAGGTCACAGAGTACGTAATATATACTCGTGCGCTTAGGTGATGCAACAGAGACTACCTTTCAATAAATAACTTTAGTGTTGCGAATATGACAAGTTCGCCTTTCCAGTAAATTTTGCTCAGGATTTTCTTAAATTATAATAAAGGGAAGAGGGAATATGTACGGGGTTGACTAGAGGATGATGGGAAATCCAATCTTCAATATGTGTAGAATTGTACGCAATAGTAAATAATAGTAATATTCTTCTTCTTGTACGCAATCAGTTTTTTTACAAAGCTTTTTAATGTATATAACGGGTACATACCACGATTAATTTTTGTTTTTATTTGTCGATATTTCAACCCAATTGCACGGGTCGTGGTCACGACGGGTGCAATTGGGTTGAAATATCGACAAATAAAAACAAAAATTAATCGTGGTATGTACCCGTTATATACATTAAAATATGACGTTAAACCACGAAATAAGCTTAAAATCAAAAGCTTTTTAAATTAGTTGGTTAGAAAAATAAGATTCTCGCTATTCAAATATATAACCAAATTATAGCACTTGTAATGAATTATGACTGAGAGTCTCTAAAACTAACCAATTAGTTTTTATAGCCCTAAAGAAACCGAAATGAATCCACAATCTAAAGTTATTTAAAGTAAAGCTGAGAATAAAGGAATAGTCACGACTTAAGAACTTCAATGTTATTTTCAAAGTTTTGCTCTGCGGCCTGCCTAATGATGAGTCCTGGACTCAAGATAGAGAAAATTATTCTCGTTAAGCCGTTCATTTAAAGCTTGAAACACAAAAAACGCGCGACGGAAGCGCGATGCATTCGTGACTGAACAGCATGGCGTCACACTCAACGCGAGCATAATAAGTATACGAAATGACACCGGATTCAACTACAGCGGCCAATCTTCACAGAGCTTAGACATATGCGCGGGATCGAATATCTAACTCATTGACATCGTGTGTTACCCATACTCGGTATCCACAATCGAACATGCAAAGCACTAATAATATTACTAGACTATAGGTACCACTTGCTTTAAACCTAAAGAGTCGTCTTGGACGTTCTCATCACGACGCGCCTATACGCCACGCGTTTTGTTTGTTCCAGTCTAAAGCCGTTCATCTAAAAGCAGGTAACTTTTAATTCCCCTAACGAAATTGTCATATTTTCCTTTGAGCACGCCTAATGAAATAAGCGTAAGACGAGCGCCGCGGACGACGCTGGAATTTTTATAAGCATTTTACATTCAGTGAAGCTACTTAAGCAATTTTCTAGTGAAATTTGTTTACAATACGACGACGCGCACCCCTTTGGAGACATCTCATTATTAGCACAGAGATATCATGGGTTTTATGATTACTAGAGGTTATGGCTTCAACATGATAGACAATAGAAGTAGGGTTGCCAACCGTACTATAATATATAGTATTGTACTGTATTTCGGGCCTGCGTACTATATACTGTTGAAGAAGCACATAGTACGCAAAAATACTATATTTTCAACACCGAAATCTAACAAACAAATCCTTTATTTTAAAAATTTATGAACGTGCTTTTTCATTAACTTTAGACTGATGCAATAGCATGTAGCGTATCAGAACGTAGAGACAACGAGTAGGTATCTTACTGCGTTTCGAACTTGTCAAAGTCAAACAAATGATTGTTAATTGGTCTGCTTTATTTTTGTTTTGGGATTTTGGTAATTATTTCCAATTATATTTAAGTACATTGTTCTTTCTTTTGAGAAGTCAAAGTCGTAAAAATTGTTGAAAAATGCAAGTGCAATTAAATATAGTTTTTATAAAAATAAATAAGTAATATCTCCGTCTACTTTTTGCGTTTTCCATTAAATACTATTTTTTTTGAAGTGTACTATATTTTTTATATTTTAGTCTGAAAATACTATATTTCGGTGAAGAATTGTTGGCAACCCTAAATAGAAGCCGTGATTTTTCTCAATAAGAACGTAAAAGGAACTGCTATTTATCAATCAAAAATAGCGCTATCGCTATATGTAGACTTTATAGTGACGTAACTCTTAGGATAGTATTCAGATAGTAGTAGATAGTAGCGTCATTAGAACTTTGTAACAGTGTTATAGTGCGCCAAAACAGTTCGCTACTAATATACTGGACATGATTAACAAGTGAATATAATTAAAATTATTAAAAAATACGACTGCTCTGTCGTAGCCCGTATTGAATTTTTCAAAAATTTATAGCCCGTGGCACTCGGGATATTGAACTATAGTGTTGTATATTTTTGCAATCTACTCATCATTTTCTAGATGAGTTAATCTAATTTTCGAATATTTTTTTCAACTTTAGTCTTTAATGCGGGACCATGGTCACACCATCAAGTTTTTTTTTAATTTTACTAGCCTATGTCACCCGGAATAAGCTAGGGATTCTAACGATACCTCATTTATCAAAATCGGTTCCGACGTGTAGAAGTTATGGTGGAATATACAAACTCACATACATACATACAAACATACATACATACATACATACATACATACATACATACATACATACATACATACATACATACATACATACATACATACATACATACATACATACATACATACATACATACATACATGAACCCTGAAAACAATATACTCCTTTTTTCAGGCAGTCGTATAAAAAATGCCGTTAAGTCGTCTGATGTATGAGGTTTACTTCTCTAGTAAAGATACCTCTCTGAATTTCAAGACTAACTCAATATCTGCGGATATCTTTTGTAGTAGCTTATCGCCTAAAACAATAGAAAGTCTTTTACGACTGCTTTCAAAGACGGCTGGTAATTAACAAGTCTCAGATTTATTACGAGAAGAATTAGCTTTCAACGTTTCATATCATAATCTGAAAGCGTTTTATTGTCCTGGTAATGTTGATATAGAAAACCAAAGAATGCATAGTTCTTACAGGGCTAGAACTAGATAAATTGCTCCCATGCTGGCAGTAGATCTCACTATTTATTTATTGCACTACTAGTTAGCCTTGTAACTGTAATCTCACCTGGTGGTAAGTGATGCAGTCTAGGATGGTTGGGGGCTAATCTGTTAGGGGTGTGGTAGTATTAAACCCATACTAACCACGGCCAAAGCCCAGTCAAAATATAGCAGGGCTTATTGTAGTTAGGTATAATTGAATGTGTTGTATTATTGAATTATGTTACATAAAACTAAAATTAAAAAAAAAATACACTGGAAATGTACATTGCAATTTGCAAGAGCCAATACTAACAATTATTACTGCTTAAGTTATTAGGTAAGTATCAATGAGAACTTATTTGTAGAAAAGTCCTAAAATCGCAACGGTCAGGGCTTCAACACAATGTTCTCAAAAGCATAAAGATATTAAATTGAAAAGAAAATAGCTATTTATGCAACTGTATCGTAATGAGGGTCATTTTAATTCGAGTGCTGTTTTTTGATACGAAGCTTGCCGAGTATCAAAATAGGATAGTACGAGAATTAAAATGACTAATTACGTACAGTTGCATACAAGATTTTATCTACGACAAGGACGTCTTTATAATTTTTTACTTTATAAATTAATAAAAACCAAAAGTGCCAGAACCCAGAGCCGCTAAGCTATAGGTATCCTATTTATGAAGATAACCATATCGATACAGCTACGACTCATAACGATACAGCTCCCATACAACGAACTGTATCGTTATGAGAAGCAAACACGAAAGAGGGTTCAATTCGATATAGTTGTCAAATTCGAAATTGGAACTTTTCGATGCTGGAGTAGATAAAGTTATTTTCGAAACTAATTACTACGAGTACATAGCAATATTTATTTCTAGGATATAATGTATATCGATGGCTGAATTAGAAGTATTAGATGGAGGTAATTAATTTCACGTAACACGGTTTAACGACAATTTTGTAGAGCCTCCTGAGCGCTTTGTAATAAAGAGGAGAATTAACTAAGTAATTGATTTCCGTTTTACTTTTGTATTTGCCTGTCTAAGGAGTTCTTAAAACGAAACTCGGAGAGCAGTGGATTCCTTCAATTAAGAGAAGATGGGTATTCCGTATTCGTGAGAAAGTTGAATAAGATGAAAATTAGCGATTTAATGTTCTGTTAATTATTTTGTTTATTAATTATTTCACTAGATGATGCTCGTGGCTTTATTTGCATGGATTGATTTTTTTTTAGATACCATAGGAAATATTTGATTTTCTGAGATAAAAACAATATGTTCGTCTGTAAGAAGCTAACTCTATAACTTTTGTTAAAAATTTAGAAACATCATCGTTTTCTTTCAAGTATTTTACTTTTAGTAGATTTATATACATATAAATGTTGAGCCACTGGGCTTATAACACTGTCTAGGCAAATAAAAACGTTATTTAAGGTCGGCAATTCCAAATGGCTTCTAACAATAATGTGTCATAATTGTACAGACAGCATCATTTCATGTATAGATACAATTCATAAACTATTTTTACTACTTGGGAACTTGTGAAAAAGCATATCCGTTTTAAAATATTTTTTTATTTACTATGAATTAGCCCTCGACTGCGATCTCGTCTGATGGTTAGTGATGATGCAGTCTAAGATGGTAGCGGGCTAACCTCTAAGGGGCATGGCAATTATATTATTAATCCCCTTCGGTTTCTACACGGCGTCGTGACGGAACGCTTAATCGCCTGGCGGCACGTCTTTGCCGGTAGGGTAGTAACTAGCCACGGCCGAAGCCTCCCACCTGGCCAGACCAGAGAAAATTCCGAAATTATAAATTTCTAAATTTACCTTGCCCCGGGGCAATTGGGGATTGAACCCGGGGCCTCCGCATTTTAAGACAAGAGCGCTCAACACTGTGCCACGGAGGTCGTCAAAAGTATTTCTTTCAGACTGAGGCCTTTTGCCTCGTTGGTCTAGTGGTTAGCATAGTCGACTGCGGATCACGAGGTCTTGGGTTCGATTCCCGGTCGGGCATAAAAGTTAGGTATTGGGTTTTTCAATTAAGAAATTCTCAGTGCCAGCCCGGAGTTGGAAGTTGGCGGTGTTTCACCCCCGTGCCTGGGAGAGCACGTTAAGCCGTCGGTCCCGGTTACTATCACTAACATGACAATAATCGTTAAAGCCCGCCAACCCACATTGGAGCAGCGTGGTGGGTCTAAGCTCTAATTCCCGCTCTCCTATGAGAGTGGAGGCCTGTGCCCAACAGTGGGATGTTAATAGGCTGTAGTGATGAGCCCTTTTGTATTATTATGTATGAATATCTGAAGCCGTGTGTATTCCGTTCCACCGTGCACACAGCACCCGGTAATTGTGTCGGTGACAAAATGGTGTACCCAAAAACTCAAGAGAACGAGCTGGCAATAAAAGTCACATACCCCGAGCTTATTACCGCCATAACAATTTAAGGGAGCCGAAAGGCTGGTGCCGAATTTCGAGCAAAAGTTTCGTCTCCGTTTCCGCCTTTTGGATTGTTTTATAAACAATGTTTACAACAGGAGCTTTATGGTCCACTTGTTTTATCTTGACTCCACGATGCGACACTATTGCCGTTTCGTTTGAACAATTTGTGCTATAAAATTTATGATAATGAACAAAGATTTCGCTTTTGTTCACAAAGGAGTTGTCCTTCGCGTAAATTGTATATGGATACTTTTGCTCTCGTTTACTACATTTTGGCCTACTTTTCTCTGAACCAACATATTTTTTTAACAAAATGCTTTATGACGTCTGAATGTAATATTTAAAAGTGAAACTTGGCTATGACTCAAAGCGTCCTTTGTGAATAAAAGATGTCTGTCATTGTTCTTTGATGTTAACATCAAAACTATAAGGTCTGCTTTATAATAGTAAGTCTTTGAATGAAGTTGCAAAATATATTATATTTTTTTGTACTGCTCTACTTCTATTATTCGTAAGTATTGTAGATTCAACCCGCATTGGAGCAGCGTGGTGGGTCTAAGCTCTAATTCCCACTCTCCTATGAGAGTGGAGGCCTGTGCCCAGCAGTGGGACGTTAATAGGCTGTAGTGATGATGATGATGATGATGATTGTAGATTCATGATGTAATCATATTTCTGCTCTATATTATAAACTGAACTGAAATCTAAGACTTCATTTATAAAAAAATACCTAATCTGTACTATCATACTTCATACTAATATTATAAATGCAAAAGTGTGTTTGTATGTTGGTTTGTCCTTCAATCACGCCGCAACGGAGCAACGGATCGAAGTGATTTTTGGCATGGGTATAGGTCAGGACCTGTAGAGACATAGGCTTCTTCTTATTCCGGAAAAATAAGGAGTTCCCGCGGGAATTAAAACACTTTAACCACGCGGACGAAATCGCGGGCATCAGCTAGTAAGTGATAAGTTGAAAACAAAATGAAATGAAATAAAACAAAATACTTTCATGAAGATTTCAAAATATGTAACATTAAAAAGTAATAAACGGTAATACCAGGAGAGCAGAAGTCGGAAGAGCGCTTCGTGACTGACTTTTGGCCTGAATAATTTACCCGGTGTTCCCGCAGGCGCCATCGCATACTATGCTCATGTCTAAAATCGCATACATTGCGACGACTTTGACTAGCACTTGTTATTTTCCACTGGTAAGTGCATACCGTGCCGAATTTGTATCACGAATTACTAAAGCATCACAGTTCACTCGTTTGGACTTAGTATTAAAGGAAGCGTCGAGAATTCTCTACTAGAAATCTTATATCAACTCATATTATTAAGAGGTTTAACATGATGGCAAGCATATGTATAAAATCCTTTTGAATTACTGTACATGATTCTTTATAGTTATTTTATTATGTTAGATTTAAAACCATCATTCTTGTAATACTCTGATTGTTCTTCCAATAACCGAGTTAATTTTGAATGGGTTATCAGAATTCTAAAAAAGCCGATCGCTTTATGATGTTAATGTCATGGTTTTTGTTTCAATAATATTTACCTATTCATTGTTATAAACTTTTGATTTTTATTTAAATCTATATTTTAATCGTTCACTATATTATGAAAATGTTACCAAAATGTGGTGTTTAATAAACTCTCATGAAAAAAAATTGGACTTTATAATTAGAATCTAATTGAGGATCAATTCCAAAACATTTTACTTAGCTGGCCCTTCTCAATTTTCGAATTACTGTTATTTCTGACATTGGGCCCATCTAAGAACCTTGTTAGCACAGTAAATCCGCCCAATAAATTATAAACGTGACCTTCTATAGCCTATTAACTGTTATTATTAAATGTGAAAATTGTTATTTTCTAACGTTCGCGGAACAGCTGCTCTAGCAAAGTGGAGGTATTTCGTGTTCCCAAATTATATGATCCCGCCTTGTTAACTTTAGATGGCGTCGGCCGGAAAGCTTCTTGTACGAGGAAGGCCCGAAAATTTTAAATTTAAAGAGGCCTTTGAGTTTATTTTTACGGGCGTAATATTATGAAGCCGGTGTTTGTACTGAATACTTATTTTACGGAGTATGCCTTTGTTTACTTACACTATCTGCTTTTTTAGAAGAAACAACAAAAAAAAAGTTCACTTTTGCAAAATATTTCAGATTTTCAAGATTTTAGAATTCTCAAGACTAGAACTAGCAGTTTCACCTGTACCAGGTTCAGGTTCTGCTAGGTTAAAATAATGTTACAGGCGTAGTTTTAAGGTTGAATACGTTCATTAGATTGTTAAATAGATTTCCTAAATTCTAGTAAAGGGTCTGGTGTATTAAAAAAATACGAATAATGTAAATATCCTTACGATAGCAACCCTAATAAGCGAGACTATAAAAAACTTGATACAGTCCGTGACTGCCCTTGTAAATTAGGGGCCGTTGAGCGTAAAGTGGGGGCCAATTAAGGAATTTATAGTCAGGATACGTTATAAAACAATAAATCCTACAATACCTTTCCGCAGCATGCCCTATTAATTACCTGTTTTAGAAATAATCATGGCCGACGCAATCACGAACCTTTATTGGTCGGAGAAAATCGATTAAATATTTAGTACGTGTAGTTTGGTATTATTTTATTTGTCGTTCATTACTGTATGAAAAATTTTGCTTAAATGCTTGAAAAGAATAAAGTAAGTGGGCGTTCATCGCTTCGTTATCATCTCTTTCCAGATGTTTCTTTTAAATTCGACGTTTTATAAATCTTGACACGGTACACAAGGTTTTGCTTGCTTTTTCCTATCTGTTACATTAGCACAAATTAAATAAATATTTATCAACAAAATAATTCACTTTGACCTACCTGAATCATAACCATAAGTTATGTTTCATTTTATTATGTCATCTACTGCCCTAATAATACCGTTACCACATCTTTCACGATAGACACAAAAGTAGGCAAACATAACTATAGGGGTCCGCATAAATCTCTCTAATTTATATCTAAAAGCATAATAAGAGGAAAATGTATTCAAATCACTATAAGGTGGTGTCCATTCGGCTTGCGACGTTATTTATAGCTTAGACTTCTACAGCGTCAAACCTTGGTCCAAACCACTATAAAAGTAAATAAAACTCATGAAATAACTATAAATCCGGAACAGTGAAAGGCGATACAGTGTAAGGAAAGGCGTTATTTGGGTGAAGTATGGCTGTATTTAAACGTTTATTACTTGTACTATATGGAACGATCCCGCTAAATCTTTTCTCATAAGCGCCCTAAGTGATTTGTGGCAACAGTAAGTTATAAGAAAGTTTTTTAGGAAACTATCCCTTTTTAAATTGGCTTAAATCTTGTTCCTTTTCTTTGAGACTTCAGTAGCGGGATAATAGATATGGCAACAGCCTTATACACGGTAAGATGCAGTTTGGACTGTGAATTTAGGAATGCAACCGCAAATAAAGCATTCCAAAGTGCATTATTGCAATATTTATGTGATTTATAACTATTTATGGGATATTTAATAAAATAAGTATTATCAAGGAGTCATAGTGATAAATCAAATAAATAATTATTTAACAGTAAAAAGAAACATGGCTTAAAATCATACACAATTCTGTATTATTTTAAATCTAAATAATTGGACAACCAAAAACTTTTCTCAAAAATTTAAAATTACTAAAGGGAGCACCCAAAAATAATTTATGTAAGTACATGCATGCAATTACAATACCAATGAAATTGGACGGCGACAAGTCGTTTGAAACAAAATTATCGGGAATTTTATCGGTAAGAGAGCGGCCCGATTTCAATAATTACTTAACACTTCCTGACGGTGGAAATCACACCTTTAAGGCTCGAATTAAAAGTCTCGTTTCTTACGATGTGGCTCCGTTGAGTGACTAACAGCCGCTAACAAGACGTCATTATAAGGATGTTGAATTCCTCTACGAGCTATCGATAGAATTATATCGATGCGTCATTTGGTTTAACAATACTTTTATTCGATTTTGATTTGTCATTTTAATTTAAGTTTCGAAGCTCATATCCAAACCCAGAATAATTTATGCTATCAATAATTGGTATTCAATTAATGCACAGAATATTTCAATTTGCCAATTCATTCGACAAATTAAAGGATGGAATAATTTACTACCAATTAAATAACTGATTTATTTACCTTGAAAGTCAATAAAACCATCCTATAATAATTTTCTGTAATGAAAACCCATTTTCACAACTCAGGTAACGTGTTCTATTTTAAATGAAAAAAAAAACACCCATTGAGTTTTACTGAATAGGAATTTCCGGGTTTGATTCTTGGCATTTTGAGTTTGCAAAAATTCGGTTCAAGTCTGCTATGACTGTAGCTAGGAAGCACCCTGATGGGAAATATGCATCGCCGAGTGATTTAGCATTCCGACATGTCGAGTGACTAGGTGTATGTTCTCTATAAAACTAAATACACACCCCTCCCAGGTGACCCCTTAGATAGCATCCTCATTGAACACTGCCCTTTATTGAAATCACAGTTATTGGGCTTATCTACTTGCCGTCGAAAAAAAATTTACGTATTTCAAAGCATACTATCGATAAACTCACATCACTATGGTGTTTGGGCAGGTGGCGAAACGGACAAAGGCGGTATCATTATGTTGTCTTGTTACCACTCGCGCATCGGCCGAAGCGCGATAATTCAAAGCGTAATTACTTTGAATACTAATACGCCTTACCTTGCAGGCTCCCATCACTAATTTTAAGTTTTACCTTACTCTAATATCATGAAGTATTCATCCTCGAGGATAACTTCACATATTTCTAGATATCAAAGAAGAAATACTTGTATATTTAGTGTGGTTGTGAAACTATGTGGGTATGAAGTGATTAAATAGTGATTAACTTAGTCTAACGGTGAAGGAAAACATCGTCAGGACACCTGTAAGACCAAGAAATGTTCTTGATCTTGCAGATCTGATGGACTGGACAGATGGTAGACTCTGAACTTAACCTTACTCGTAGGTACTCATTCTGAGAGGGAGTTCTGTTAACATCAGTTGGCCAGCGCAGTTTGATGGTGACAAAGTTTCTGCAAAGACTTTAATTTTACATAAGCATAGCTCATAGAGACTACTATGTTATAAATGTAGTGTATATAACTTACAATAATTTGCTCTAAATTTGCTTGTTGTGTCTATTACTATTGTCGCATCAGCATAACTTTGTTTTAATTTTTAAAGTCAGGCCTGCTTAAGCTTAAATAAATCATAATAATAAATGCTTTGGAAAAGAGATTATTTCTTCTTGTCTTGTTTTCTACTTTTGCTTTGAAATTAATTGTAAAAAAACAGCTAACATTTTGTTTTGTAGTTTATCAGCCCCTGTCTCCAATGAAAGTAGAGGCTATTTCCTAACAATGTGAGATTACCAGTTTGTTGCTACATGTACAGAAACGACCGTGAACCCATAGCAATTACTGCTAATTGATCCCAATTACATTGTACGTTAAGACTTGTAACAAAAAAGTCTAATTAATGACCTGGAGGATTCCTCCAATCCGATGAACTCATCAAAAGAACTTTAGATGCTAACAACATTAGTTGATAATTACTTGCCACGGTCTTGGGCGTACTCGTATTCATCATTTGTGTTTGAGAAACTTTTTTTAAATTCAGATATAAGGTATGCGTCAACTCCGATTTTGGTGGTAAGTAATGATGCATTCTAACCTAGAAATGGTATGGCAGTTTATACGAATGGGATTCTACGCGGCATTGTATCGGAACGCGAGGCTTGGCAGTACAGCTTTGCTGGTAGAATGGTAACTAGCCACGGCCAAATTCTTTCACCCGAATTATTGAATCTCCTCTCTCCATTATTGAACTCATAATGAATGAGTTGATAAATGATGAAATGATATCCTCCCACCGGAAAGCGAAACGCTGGCAGACCCCCAAGTATATAGACGAATAGTCGATGCAAGCAGTGCAATAACAAACATACTGCGTACAGTATGTGGAAGTCCATCTAATAGCAGCTGCCGCAACGCATTATAATTTGATCTGTCGTGCTGTTACCGTTGTGCATTACATTGTTCTTGGATCTGAGCTTTTCGTTTGTGAAAACACCGATCGTGTACAGAGAAAGCTTACGGGATCCATACAACACACGCTTAGCACAACACAAGCTAGAAAACATAACCTCGAACTGGTAGGTACTATGCTCTATTTGAGATAGACACTCACTTGGAATCGGATGAACTCATCAAAAGAGCTTTGAACATTAGCCACATAAGTCCAGTCGGATGATAATTACCTGCCCCGGTAATGGGGCGTACCCGTATCCATCATTTGTGTTTAAGATGTTATTTGGAATTACATTGGTCTTGAATATTGATATACTTAATCCTAGATAAGACTTTATCTGCGGAATATTCTGTAATCCGGTCTTAATTTATTTAAAAAAATATGAACGAGATGGATAACCCAAGTAAATTAAATTTTTTTTTTTTTCATTCGATTTCACATCAAAAATAGTCAAAATTTCAGGAGTCAACTTTCAAAGGCACTGTGGCCAATTCTGTATAACGTAATGTCTAAACTAATAAAAAGGTCTTAGTCTAGTTCTGTCCCTTTCCACAGGGAGTATTACGAAATGGCTAGCAATATAATATTTAATGCTGTCATTTCAGTTTAGTTTAAAGATTGTGCACAACAGAATTAGCCACAATGTGTGTCTTTGGATCCTAAATTTATACCAATGGTCGTGAACTGTTAATTTGAAAGATATTTTATCCGATGTTCGTGAGATTTCTTTTATAGCAGTTCATTTGTACAGCATACTCTGGGCGTTTGGACGAAGTTGTTTAACGGCGTATGAACAAAATTGTTACAGCTTTGATAAATGAGGGAAGATTTAAAAAGAAAATCGAGCTAGGGAACGCGGTCTTCTGAAATATACGTAAATTATATTATTATGTTCTATGCTAATGTCAAATAAATTCATTCATTCGATATATTATAATAATTTTATTTTAATATACTGACTGAAGTTATAAATTGCTACAATATAGATTTATTTTGACAAAATAATAACGAATGAAAAATTTAAAACATATAGGTATAACATACAATTTTTCATACAAACTAACGTAAGTAAGCTTTTCACTTCATCCATGTGGATTTTTGCACGTTTTGGAACCCTTTGTTTTCCGGTATTATAATATTGTGTACAGGTACATCCTGTCCATAGTCGAAGTTACATAGTTGGAATAAGGCCTAGTTATTGAGAAGTTAAGGTCTATAGGAAACAAAGATACGTATACTCCCTCGAAATCCATAATGTAATATTAGAAATGCGACAGTATTTATAAAATTAGTACTAATAGTCTGTTCATTTGTCTGCCTGTCAGTTCGTCTGCCTGTTGCGTTTTCATCCCATTTGTTCAACCAGTTTTGATGAAATTTAATACAAAGATTTTGAGGACGGACGCAGGCTGACTTAGCCTGAAAAAGTAAGGAGTTTCCACGGTATATTTTGTAAAAATGTATAATTTTTTGGATATAAATGTAGACTCCTAAATATCATATTACTTTATAAGTCTGGCAAAGCTGTTGGCAATATCACACAAGGATTAATTTTAAAAAGTGGGATTCCAAATTTTTACTGTACCTGACTAAGCAAATCTGGGCATACGGCCAAATCGGCTAGCAAGTCAGCCAATCGGTATGCCAAATTCGTCTTTTATTACTCCTAAGGATTACTTCGAAGTGGACTGTAATGCCCAGAAATCATTTTTATTTGACAGTGGCTTAGATGTTTTATCATGAAACTCATATTACAGATTTTTATCTCAACACTCGCTGCTGACTAAATGCGAAAGTGTATCTTTTTATCTGTTCTACTTATTTGGACAAATTTCCTTACTAAGATGGTTGCATCCCGGAGACGAACTTAGGCTACTAACTACTAACTTTTTACAGAAAAATTATTGAAAATAAACGCTTTATTTATTTATTTAAATCCACATGGTCATCATTTAGTTCTACGTATTATATAAGTAGAATTTATTGTTTGAGCCCCGTGTAACGTACAATTTAATTTTTCAGTAAGTAGGCACATGAAGTTATTCTATAGAAGCACTCAAGTGAATTTAACTTCTAAATTAATCGTGGCTAAATTAACACCAATCCAGTACTAACTTAGACTCAACCTAATCTTTGTATTTGTATCTTAATAAATCGTGCAGTACACTTCCATTAGCATAGGTGTACCTATGAGAAAGTGCAATTAAGGAGGCACGGTGGCTGGTTAGAATTATTATGGTGCACGTAGCTACTCGTTAAAACGCTCTGAGGAATATAATAATTTAATTGTTAGTATTGATGTTTTTTAAGTGATCAGCCTCCTTTTATTTGATTTTATTGTAACTCTTTCTGTCATTTATATAACTATTCGACAGTTAAGTATACCCTAGATGAATTTAAACTAATCAAATATTGTAAAAGCAATCCTTTCTAAACGACCACTAGCAACCTCAATCCCGCGACTTCGTCCGCATAGATTTAGGTATTTCGGTTCCCGCGGGAACTCTTCAATTTTCCGGCATAAAAAGTAGCCTATATGTTATTCTAAACTCTAATCTATCTCTGTGCCAAATTTCATCCAAATACGTTCAGTCGTTCTTGCCTAATTGAGTAACAAACATCAATCCATCTATCCAAACTTTCGCATTTTTATTACTATAATAGAAGTATAGATGATTATAATCATAATAGTCGTCAAAGACCCTTGCATAGACTTTCATACCCTGCACGTAATCTTGCGCCACTTGGACCCAGATTCTGCTCTCTTTGTCTTGCTCAATGTGAAGCAACCAACATTTAAAATAATAGATTTGTCCTAGGCAAAGCTGATAACTATTCACGGGATAGACCGATTATAATAATATTTAAATCAGAATGATCATATTATGCTAATTCAGCAAGTATAAAAGATTCAGTTTCTAAAATATGTCCCAGCAAAAAATACACGTTCAAATTTATCTCCCTATTCCCTACCTACCACAAAAATTTGAATAAATTCTAGCTTAATTATAGCGAAATCAATTTGAATAATGCGAATTCAAATTTCTCGATTGATAAGAAATTTTATTTAGCTGGGGCAATAATTAAGCTTCAATACCGCGCCAAAACTAATTATATAAGAATAAACGTATTCAAATTAATTAAAGAAATCTATAGCTTACTTTAATGATGTAATAAACTGAATGATTAAGGACTAATTGAAACGACGACTAAAATAAATTGATTCGGTGTCTCTATTTAGTATTTTGTTACTATAAGGTCTGGCGCATTATTAGGAGGTGAGTGGAGGCCAGTTTTATAATAATTTAAATTTTAAGCTTTATTTATTTTATCATATGGTTTGAAAATGTTTAGTGAAGAAAAAAACACGAGGAAGACTCTAAGGTTTAGCGGTACGTCACCGACACGGTTCCTATTCTCAAGTAACTAAAGCTTATTTTGAGCTTTTATTTTCATTTTATTCATTTATTTGCATAAACCCTGTTGGGGCACAGCAAGTACATAAAATTACAGTTAAATAAAGTTACAATAATTAAAATTAAAATACGTTACATTAACTTTAACTTCTAACTATCTTAATTATTACATTTATATTCAAATTAAAATTATTGATAAAACATCAGATTTCATTAAATTAAATAAAATTTTGTCAAGTACCTACAATATTATGTCAAAATTAAATTATAAAGTATTAAATAAATAAAGGAGACTGAACATACACAGGCTATGCTTGTGTCAGAAGTTAATTATTTTCATAATTTAAGTTTAATTTTATAATTCAGTTTGGCATAAAAAACAAAGTGCTGCCTATCCCGAGATTTTTTCATCATTTTAAAAGTACTCCAATTGTATTTGTAAAACCAGACTCCATTTTTAACCGTAGACATACCTAGTGATGTTATTATTGAAATCGATGAAATAAAAACGGGCGGTGATCGACTTATAATCGATTAAAAACTATCATTTTCATAGTACTATAAAAAATATCGATATTTATTTGCAAACCATTTTGTTAGAATCGACTCAACTCGGTGCTAGTTGCAACACTTGCAGGTTAGTTATCTGTGGTTTTTGCTTACTGACATTTTTGCTATTTTCGACAGCAAAGGTGATTCGAATTTAGCTATTGTAATCCCATGCCGTTTTGTTATTTCCTCCGTATGCACTAAAACTTATCTATGTTGCAGCTTGCGTTTACGCGTTTGTGCAGTGTTGTTATTTTTGGAGCCTTCTACCCTACCTAACCTTTTACATAAAATTGTTTTTCTCAAAAAATGGGAGGAATAAATTAAAAATTCTTTTTGTATATGAAAGTAGGGTTATCAAACTTTATTTTAAGCAAACTTTTATCGAGACACAAAAATATTTGTTACTAGCCCAAACTCCATACAGTGCTGCTCAGTCTCCTTTATGAAATAAAATGATGTCAAGTGAAATAAACTATTAAATATTATGTCAACTAGGCTTTTCGCGCAGATTGTTCAATTGGCTAAAAATTCATTATCCCAAAAGGCGCTGCGCCACAGCCCGTCAACCTGCATACAGCTCACCAGCTTCTGTGTGGAGCAGAGTATGATTGCTATAACGGAATAAAACTAATGTTTTTTTTGACAAGACATATTCCTTGATTGTTGTCATTGTGCAAACCTGGGAGATGTGAACCTATGGCAGTTTTTAAATAGCCTCTCATCAAACCAAAAATGGGTGGCACATGAAAGAAACTTAAGCCTTTATAGACTTCAGAAAGAAAAGGAATATTTTGTTACGGACAGTCAAAAATGAAAGACGTTTTATCAGAATCAACAGCAACTTTAATTTCACTGTTCACCATAATTAATTACAAGTTACAACCCCAGGAACAATTTTTTGTATATCCGATAAACCAGTGACAAGCCACCTCGAGCGCCGGCCATAGACAATATTACCTCTTTTAATTTGTTCCTGGATGTATGGCTATTACCATAAAGTAATGTTACTATTTAAAGATAAAGGAACAAAACTCTATCAGCCACCTCTCCTCTCCTCTCCTCTCCTCTCCTCTCCTCTCCTCTCCTCTCCTCACCTCTCCTCACCTCACCTCTCCCCTCCTCGCCTCTCTTCTCCCCACCTTTACTACTCACTGCTACCCCTCTCTCTCGCTCCCGCTCCTCGCTCGTTACAGTCGGCCATCCTGCAACAATTGCCCCGCAATTGGCGAGACAACAAAAAAAAACTTTAGCTCTCTGATACATCAATTAGATCTCCTACTCCTACTGGTATCACTGCAATCATCCCAACAGCGAACCCGTCGTTCATCATCCCAACAAACAATCCATTGTTCATCATCCCAACAGACACATCACAATCCATCGTTCAAGCGACCATCTTGCTGTTCATTGTCTAAGTGACCACCTCGCTGATCAGACAGACCATCTCTCACACAGTCCAACCTGCCAGTTCTATGGATAAACGCAACTAATCCTTCACCTACTTTCACTACTGCTCGAACAAGAATTTAGCTCAGGGCTCTAGGGACATAGGATTAGGGGAGTGACTGTAAACCGGGGAGTGAATGTAAAGGATTAGGGGAGTGAATGTAAACCGGGGAGTGAATGTAAATCATCTCTTGAACACGTTCAAGTGCGATTAGAGTTCAAATTCCTAGGATGACACCTGAGATAAAACCTGATAAAACGCTACATAATACTCCACATTTTACCACCCTTCTTATCAGCGCAACGATTGAATGCTGCAACTCACCAACAAGCCCACGCAGCTGCCACACAACAAGGAAAAGAGCACTCTCCTTAATCAGGGAATAATCAACGTCAAAATCAAGCCAAAATGAAAACCGATCACCCCGTCGACGTGACAGGCCTCTCACTGCATAAGTCCACTCGATCCACCGCACCAGACGCGCCTGCCGGCTGCGCGCTGCCACGCGCACCCCGCCACGATGTCAGGCAACGTGATGCCAAGGCATGAAATAAAACAAAATCACCCCGCCACGATGTCAGGCAACGTGATGCCAAGGCATGAAATAAAACAAAATGAAAGATTAATTTCACGCAGGAAAACTCATGCCTTATATGAAATGCCATGACTCTACTTCAATGAAGAACTGACTCCACTAGTTATCCTTATTCAAACAAAGGTAGGATCAACAGCCAAGTCAGTCTGTCAAACAGCACCAAAAGAAACGTTAAAACCATCAGTCAGTCAGGGATATCCCCCGCCCAGCGTCCGACAAAACGAAATTTGGCGTCTGTAAATCAAGACAACACCAACCTCCACTCAAATACCTCCAATCCACATCAACCCAAATCAAGTAGCTCATTGAACAACACTCAAACAAAAATCTCTCTTAACACACCCAAACCCAATGAAACAAACCAAGGTTCATCACCCTGCGAAGCTCCCCAATGCGACGTCCGTCCCACCACAAACACACTCACTGCAAACCTCCATCTGGTCACCAGAACACCCACAACCTCCACCCGACCACCACAATTGACAACCCATATCCGGTCGTCAACCCAACCAAACCGAACATCTCCATCCCCTGCCCACACCCACGAGCAACGCAATCTACAAAAGCCACAAAACAGCAACAACCCAAGGAAAGAAATAAACAACAGGGCAACTCACAAAATCAGGCAATAGAGACGACAGCGTCATCACCCGGGTAACCATTCAGATCACTATCCAAGTCTTGTCTATTGTACTCCAAGTCCCGGTCACTGGTCAGGCACTTCACGAAGTTTCAATAATAACAGAGTTCAAGTTAGATATCTTTCTCCTGGCAAAACCACCAACAACTCTATAGGGTCCAACTACATTCATTCAATTGCAAGAAACATGTTGGTTGCGCTTAGGATCGAGCCTGAAAAGCTCCCACCCATCCAAAACAAAACATCAGTCACCCAATACACAATCCATCAAGGAAACAACAATTGCCCAATCGTACAACACTTGGCCCAACTGCTAAATGCAGCAAATAACGACCTTTGGCCATCCAAACACACCTGCATTCCCACGGGGATTCAAGCCACACCGTGCAACCAACCGCAGTCTCATCAGAGATTCGGGCCACCCCAGGCCAAAACAGCAATCTTCTTGAGACTCGAGCAACACCATGTTGCCAATTGTAGTCTCCTCACAGACTCAGGCTTCACCACATAATCGGACGCTCACCACACCAATACAAAGGTTGAAAGCCACACGTCCAATGTCTGCAGCTACACCCAGCCAAGGTGCACTTTTAAAAATCTTCATCAACCCGCTCATCCCAATCAAACTCTAAGAGAACCCCACACTCAGGCAAAATTCGGAGCCTGTCGGGAGCGCATCTGCAACCACGATCACCAGTTAAAGAATTCAAAACATAATATCCGCCACCATCAATAATTTCAATGAATTTACAAGGCCCCTTAAACCTAGGATCCAGTAACGTCCACTTTATCATAAATTTGAACCCCAATTAAGGTCTGGTACACCTGCTCAAGTATTACAATAGTGACAATTAACAACAATGAATTAAAGTACCTTTCAAATCCCTGCATAACAACCACACAAGGTAACCACCATACTGCGGTAAGGTCATTTGCATCACGCACACTCACACACAGTGAACCACATCAGCTCAAAGTCACTAACTCTCGATTTCCTACCGACACCCACCCACAACATTGGGAAAAGCCCGCATTGGACCGCACCGGTCAGGTGACAAGAGAACCGGACGTATGACACAACCAATAACCCGAAGGTCAGAAAGAATAACTACTCAGCTTCACTATTCCTACCACGACCCAGCCTTGTTTGTCAAATTTTAACGGAAACATTTACACACTGCAAGGATATCCATGTAATCAGGCACTTTTAAAACAGCTGAATCTATCCACATTAACTGTTCAAGAAAACACCGGACAATGCATGTTGAATCACCGGCACGGGGAAACATCCTTCCATGCAACACAACACATTCAAATGACCGTTGTAATGTGCGTAACCTAATAATTACACCCAACACGCATCTATGTATTACATTTCAAAGCAAACAAATCTAAAGTACCCTAGTAACCTAATAGTAGGTAAGGCTCTCCTTAATAAACAGTTTCTTTATGAAGGCGCCCACGTAAGGCGCTACCCTGCTCGACCGCATGGCGTGCTGCTAGGCAGCCTCACGCCGAGGCTACGCATCAGTAGGCAGGTTGTACACCACCAGAGCCCGACCACTCTCCGCTCTCACCAACGATGCATTTCACATGAAACCAAAAGAAATAAATTAGCACACTAGGGTAACCTGCAATAAATAGCACACGATGGTACTCTGCACTTATTATGATTGGCTCGTGGGATCGATTCCTATAAGTCTTGCTGGGTAAAGAGATTTACTTAATGGCAGTACGCCAACCAAACAGAAAACCACTAACCCAATACACAGAAACTAACAGAACACAGATTCTCTAAATGTAAGTAGGTTAATTCACTTAATGCTCCTAACTACGTATCTCCAAACTGCATCTCACCTAAATCTTTAGGTGAACTGGCAAAGTAATCTGAATGGTGTAACACTTACGATAAGTATATTTAAATAGGTACATCCTACTCTTAAATACAGGCAATTAGATCACAGTTAACATCAAATTCCCTGAATCCGGGTCCAGGGTTGTCCAGACTAGCTCATGTTGTGAGAATCATACTAAGGTCAAAGTCCGTCTCAATTCAACGCACCACAATACAGCATTCAAGTATTTTAAAAGGAACCTATTTCTAGGTTTTTACCATTTCATTCTGTATTTAATTATTATACCTGATTTGTGCAAACCATCAATTTGTAACTCTACTCCAAATTTTAATTAATTTTTAATTTTATTTAAAAAAACAAAAAATACGACCTGACGGAAACTGTTCCTAAGAAACGAAGTCCGAGGCTGGCTTCATCCCTCAATCATCAGCTCTCGTTCGCACGTGGTGTTCCCCCAGGTTAGGTTGTATGCTCGCACCAGATATCGCATGCACGACGCGGTTAGGATTTATGTTTCATCTTATTTCTTTAACGACTGTTTCATAAACACCCACGTCCTTCTCTGGTATCTCTGTATACTGCTGTGCAATAGTGTCCTGTCTCATTACAGCGAAATCAAACAGGAGGTTTTTGCAAACTGATAGGTACCCTTGTCGCTGGAACTACTCGTGTTGACAACAGCTATTGACGAATTACCTCAGGGTCTTAACGAAAACTGCGTCCTCACAATCTCTATCTGATTTTCGCATCTTCTTCGACCTCACATACTTTCCTGTTTTTCTCCGTTTCATTATCAGACTTTTGTGGGCCTTATTCATCCCACTTCTGACTGTTACGGACAGTCAAAAATGAAAGACGTTTTATCAGAATCAACAGCAACTTTAATTTCACTGTTCACCATAATTAATTACAAGTTACAACCCCAGGAACAATTTTTTGTATATCCGATAAACCAGTGACAAGCCACCTCGAGCGCCGGCCATAGACAATATTACCTCTTTTAATTTGTTCCTGGATGTATGGCTATTACCATAAAGTAATGTTACTATTTAAAGATAAAGGAACAAAACTCTATCAGCCACCTCTCCTCTCCTCTCCTCTCCTCTCCTCTCCTCTCCTCTCCTCTCCTCTCCTCTCCTCTCCTCTCCTCTCCTCTCCTCTCCTCTCCTCACCTCTCCTCACCTCACCTCTCCCCTCCTCGCCTCTCTTCTCCCCACCTTTACTACTCACTGCTACCCCTCTCTCTCGCTCCCGCTCCTCGTTCGTTACAATTTACAAAAAAAAATGATTTTCAGGAATGACTGGAATATTTTTGTATTTTAATATCATAATATTACTATCAAGTGTTGCTGTAATAAAAATTACATTAACATTTCAGCGTCGTATTATTTCAATTGCAGAAAGCGTTGAAATGTCTTTCAGCGTAAATGTTTGCGACTGAGAGAGCCACTTTTAAATAAAAAGTACGATAAAATGCAGTTCCTTTACTTTTGCTAGCACGTTACAGCATGAGAGAGAATAGCATGGACCTTACTTACATCCAGGCTACCAAAATACTGCGGATATGCTTATTGCTTACTGCGATGCAATCAAAAATTATTATATTGTTTACATTATCCATCCACCGACCAACACATCTGCATGCGTGCACCATGCGATCCTCATGAATACTAAATCTTTAATCTGTGCTGCACGGTGGTCTTGCTAATAGGTATATTTTTATTTATTTAAATGCGAAAGTTTGCATGGATGGATGGATGGATGGATGTTACTCAATCACGCCCAAAGGGCTGAACGGATATGGAAGAAATTAGGCACAGCGATAGATTATAGTCTGGAATAACACATAGGCTACTTTTTATCCCGGAAAATTAAAGACTTCCCGCGGGAACCAAAAACCCTCAATCCACGTGGATGAAGTCGCAGGCATGAACTAGTATTATTATATAAAAAAAGTAGAAAAAAGAAAAAAGTGGGCAGGAAAGCTGAACTTATCCCTACAAAAGATATTTACCAGTGACCCTACCCTATAAAATCAGGTGAACAGGTGGACTGCGAAACAGACAGACACACTCTCGTATATTGTATAGGACTGGTTAGGAATGCTTAGGACTGCGGTTACTTATGTATCTACACATTGATATTGTAATTCTCAATTTTTAAAAGAGCAACCACCGAGTTTCTTGCTGGTTCTTCTTGGTAGGAATGACTTTCCGACTCAGTGGTAGATTCGGTTGACGATTCGAAAGCACTTTTAATAAGTTTAATTGAATAAAAAAATTAGAGTTTGAGTATACCTAATATTAGAATGAGGGACGAGTGGCCTAGTTGTGACAACGCATAAGTCGCTTGCGATTGTTAAGTCGGCCCAAGTCGATAACTGGATGGGTGACCGAATTTGTAGCTTCAAATTTGGCCTTTTCGTTTCCTCCGTGCCTCGGAGAGCACATTATGCTGTCGGTCCCGGTTTATTATCACTAACATCTGATAATAAAATCGTTACAACAACCTAAGAGTTTATTACTCTTAGTATAGAGTCGTACCTATACGGAAGGACATGGGAACCTACCGCATTATTATCCCAAGAAAACTCCTACCATTATGTGATTAATCGAAAGGGGTCACGACCCTCAGTAACGAGGAATACGACGCCAAGAAAAGAAATATTAGTGTGGATCCATACATTTCCAACGCATAGCAATAGACGCATAAATAACACGTCGGTCGTTGCACGTCGCATCTCGTGCACGTGAAACTCATAACATTCATGAAATGATTACGTGAGAAGAGCCGGTGCAGGATCTTAGTTGGGTACACTTACGGTTTTGCAACTAGCGACGCTGGGCCTTAATTTGCCTCTTCAGGATACGTGCTTTTAATAAGGTAGATTGTTATCGAAGTTGAGTTTCGGGATGAAGATTTACACTGTCGTCATACACTTACTTAACACTTATACCTCATTTGTATGCGCGTGTATTTTGTGTGTATGGGGCCCATGTTTAGTGGTTAGCATGTTCGACTGCGGCCGACGAGGTCCCGGGTTCGGGTCCCAGGTCGGGCCATAGCAAGTATTGGGGTTTTCTGACATGAAATTCTCAGTACTAGCCCGGAGTTAGGAAAGTTGGCGGTGCTCCACCCCCGTGCCTCGGAGAGCACGTTAAGTCGTCAGTCCTGCGCCTGATCTGTCTCCGTTCGTGTCAAATTTTTGGTCCCATCGAGATATTATGAGAGTAAAGACAGAGAGTGCACCTGTGTTTACGCACACGCTTGTGCACTATAATATCTCCCGCGCTAATATCTCTGGAGATTGGCCGCCTTGGCCGAAATTCGGTCGGGAGGACATTATTATTATTATTATGGGGCCCATACACACATACATACAAATGAGATCGCATTGCTGACTGCTGCTATCATCGATTGTGTGGGTTTGGGCCTTATAGATTTTTTGAATTATAAACTTTTTTGTGTTCGTTCAATAATCTCTGTACATTTTCTTTTAATTTTGAGATTTTGCGTTCTACTTAAAACCGTTATTAAAATTTTATTTTATTGTCTGCTTATACTATAAACCTAACCCAAATTTCATAAAATACCTTTCAAAATAAAATTAAAATCAATGGCGAAATGAAAAATCTATCCAAAGGTGTTTTTAACGTTCCTACGTATAAATAACAGCGATGTAATGGAAAATGTGGGCGTCATTATATTCTGTTATCCCCCAAATAAATAACATTTAAAGGCACTAACCAAAATTTATTGGCATTTCAATTAAGAGTCAATTTGCGCATAATTAATTTATTTCAACCTCGTTTTCCTATTGTAAATAAACCTAAACGCTACAAACAATATAAATTCACATGGCTTAGCATCGGAAAAATTTTCACGTTCGATTCCTGTCTGCGTTCATTATTATGAACATTTTCAGTGGTCGAAATTGGAACAAATTTTTGTTTTTATTTTTTGGCCGTGACCAAGGAAAATAAGGATTCATTTTTATATAAAGAGATGGGGCCAGACTTTGTCGTGCCCTGAACCTTGAATCCGATTGCAGCGCCCCCTATCGGGTCCAATTGTGTATATAAACCATCCCGGGGTCCAAACAATCACATCAAAAAAAGAATCACGAAATTGGTCCAGGCATTCACGCGTGATGCCGTGACCAAGGAAAATAAGGATTCATTTTTATATATAGAGATAAGATATTTATTAACTTTTATATGTGATAACAGCGACTCTGTCACCGGGTCAGATATTATGTTTATGGGACTATTCTTGCGGTAGTTGTTGGAAGCAAGCGGCATAAGGTCGAGTATTTGGAGATCTTTGCAGTAAGCTTCGTCTAGCAGTCAATATTATCATATCGGTTCAGACGACGACGACTATGCAAGTGCAAGTAATCAATCATTGACCGTTACGTCAGAAAGGTCGTCACAATGGCCGCTAAGTAATTAAATTAAAAATGTATCCGAACGGAACCGTAACTGATAATGGCACCTATCCGCGATAAGCAAAGGGTAATTACAAAAGAGTTATGTCGTTCCTTTGTTTCCGTTTGATATGTAAATACAAACAAATTCCATTCATTAAGCGGCAATTTATTTTTGACTTCCATTTTATCTTTTCCGACCCGCCGTTGTATGGTAAAAAACTATTGTGAATTACCTTAATGTTAATTAAGGTGAATTTCACTGGCATTTATCAGAATGAGTAACAACAGTTAAATGCAAATCAATAGTGAAACAGTTAAATTATAATAACTGACAATTACCGGTAAAGGTTCCGCTTGTCATGACAACTATCTGCCATGGTTGTCCTCCTGAAAAGTTACGGAATAGAAATTACTTAGAAAAAAAAGCATAAATAATCTATCGTGCTTCAGCAATCTCAATTAATCTCAACGAATAAAAACGATACCTCTAATTCGATAACAGCAATCATTCTGATAAATGATATAAGCATTGCTAATGTTAACTCATAAGTAAACTTTAAAATTTATCAATATTTTGTTTTAAACTTTTCAAAACTGAATTACATTGGATGCTAAACTTCTTAAATACCTAATACTTGCCTTCGTTTACATCTCGGGTACTAAGGTTTGCGCCTCAAGTGTAACATTCCTCATGCAACAATTGTAACATAAATATCTATTTAATGTTAATTTATGGTGATTGTCTCCTCTCCTTCCTTAATAAATCTAAAAATAAATTAAGCCCGGAAAATTCATGTCCAATTAATTATTTATTTATTCTAAATTATTATCACGTACGGCACGCATACAATGCGCCTTAAGCTGCCCTTATATATTTTTATCAAATGTAATTTTGCTGTAATGATGTGATAATGTTCATTTTATGATAATAACGTAATAAAATGGTCTTGTTTGATAATAATATAACAGGGAACGCTAATTAGCCGAATTGGAGGTGAATCACTGACTGGTAAAGTTAATAATGGATTAATTGTTATTCGATTAACATAACCGGAACGCGGATTAAGGAATTATAGTTTTGTCATAAAAAGCAAATGCCTATTTTGGTTTGAATATCCTCATTTCACACGTTTTGTTGTGGTTTTATAACTACACTACACTAAGCTGATGCCCGCGACTTCGTATGCGTGGATTGAGGTTTTTTGGTTCCCGCGGGAACTCTTTCATTTTCCGGGATAAAAAAGACTAAAATCTATCTCTGTGCCAAATTTCATCCAGATCCGTTCAGCCGTTGGGGCGTGAGAAACAAACATCCATCCATACATCCATCCATCCAAACTTTCGAATGTATAATAATTATTTGATTAATTGATGTTTATTAATAGCCAAGTATAGATGATGCCCGCGACTTCGCATGCGTAGATTTAGGTTTAAAAAAACCGGCCAAGTGCGAGTCGGATTCGCGCACCGAGGGTTCCGTACAAACCTGTAGGTATATAAGTAAAAGTTATAGTATTTTTATTCCACTTATCTATTTTAATTTCTATTTAATACCTCTACGCGTTCATGCGGAAAGAGATAGTACCTAAGTTTAAAATTATTAAAAAAAAAATTATTATATTATGATGTAACTAAAGTGCACCCTTGCGAGTGCAAGAAAATTCGAAAATTTGTAGCATAAACGGCTGTATCTTTTGAATGCGTTGGCTTTGAAGTTTGATTTTTTCACAGCTCCAAGGGACAGTAGTTTGTTGTTATAGACCTGAGTATTTGATATGAATTTCAATTTAATACCTCTACGCGTTCAGGGGGAAAGGGATAGTAAGTTTAAAATTATAATTTTTTTTTTATAATATGATGTAACTAAAAATTTATGTTTTGCGCAATTCATACTATATCTGTGCTTGCTTGCTTGTTGCTTACGGACGTTGCTTCGTACAAAGTTTCAAGATTCTGAGTTCACGGGAAGTACCCTGTAGGTTTTGATTCCCTCGCGAGTGTCGAAAATTTGCATAAAAATATTTTTATTATAATATGATGTAGCTAAAAATTTATGTTTTTCGCAATTCTTCCTATATCTGTGCTATAAGACGTTGCTTCGTACCAAGTTTCAAGATTCTGAGTTCACGGGAAGTACCCTGTTGGTTTTGATTCCCTTGCGAGTGTCGAAAATTTGCATAAAAATATTTTTTCATCCCACCATCTCGGAAAGAGTATTTTTACGCTTCGATATCTGAATGCAAAAGCCGTTATTATCCTC
Organism: Erebia epiphron; assembly: GCA_963932025.1. Taxonomy (NCBI): domain Eukaryota; kingdom Metazoa; phylum Arthropoda; class Insecta; order Lepidoptera; family Nymphalidae; genus Erebia; species Erebia epiphron. Next base: position 11,733,146 of record OZ009958.1, on the reverse strand, counting down.
TTGAGGATAAAGTAAATTGAATTTAGAACATCGTGTGCACGTTAGTAAATATCACTCGTCTATGAAGTTTGTGAATTCAAAACATCATTAAAACCTATTTACTTCTACCTCTATGGTGCCGAATTTCCATACAACCGTTTTTAATTTGTTAAAAACTCACACTCGTAACCTTCTTGGTGTACTTTTTAATTTGCTTTGCGCGCACCATTTTCTTTCACGTCATATTGTTTAAAATTAAAACCTTCAATTCAAAACAAGAAAATTGAAAATAAGTGAAAAACCTAAAATGAGTGATTCTAGTGACGAAGAAGTTAATTTGACGCCAACAGAATTGACTGAAACTGTTAAAAATGTGGAAATGAGCTTTCTCCCTCAACAATCACGCGAGAAGTATTTAATTTCCTCGCTGAGGTGGGATGAAAAGTTACGTGTTGCACTCGAGTGAAAAGATTTTTCACCTCGTGCTCTTTTGATTCCCTCGCTGACGCTGAGGATTCTAATTTTTGAACCACTCGCTGCGCTCGTTATTCAATTTTAGAATCCTTCGCTTGCTCGGTCATCAAAATTGAGCACGCGGTTAAAAAACAACTTTTCACTCTTGTATAACATCATCATCATCATCATCATCATCATCAGCCACTACGCATCCACTGTTGGACATAGGCCTCTTTTAAGTAGCGCCAACGTGCTCTTTGTATAACAAATAACTATTATATCATACTTGCTCAGTAACTAGGGATTACTATGGTGGAAAGTCTCCTTGTAAGTTGGTGTTTGCAATTCAAGGCAACATTACGTCGCACTATGCTTGAATTGTAATGTTCACATTACAGTTCAAGCTATGCAAAACTCCTTGGTAAACAATCTCTTTTCTTATAAAATGGTAAGAAAACTTTTTACTGAAAAAAAAAACACTGAACATGGCAGCATTTAATTTCCATACATTTCAAACTATGCAAAACTCTTTGGAACCCAGAGCCGTAAAAAAAAAAAATGGGTTTTCCATTTTTTACGAAAAAAAAATGGAAATGGCGGCATTTCATTTGATCTGAAAGTTTGTGAAGTTTGTTTGTAAAGTGATTTTGCATTACCAATGTTTTATTTACCTCGCAAGAATGATATAAAGTAGAATGCTTACCTCGGTTGCAAGTAGCTATTACACCCTCGAACTATATTCACCCTCGCTCGCTGCGCTCGCTCGTGTGACTAAATATCTCGGGTACACGCGATCCATTAGCGCCCTATGCGAGCTGCGCTCGCACTGGCGCCAAATTGGATCTTGTTCTGTAATAGCTTACTTACGTCCCTTGGGTAACAATCTACTAATTATTATACGATGTAACTAAAAATTTATGTTTTTCGTAATTTTTCCTATATCTGTGCTATAAGACGTTACTTCGTACCAAGTTTCAAGATTCTGAGTTCACGGGAAATAACCTGTAGGTTTTGATTCCCTTGCGAGTGCAAGAATTTCGAAAATTTGCAGCATAAACGGCTGTATCTTTTGATGTTGTTTTGATGATGGTTTGTGTTGGCTTTGAAGTTTGATTTTTTCACAACTTTAAAGGACATTGGACCTGAGTATTTGATATGAATTTCAGCTTGATACCTCCATGCGTTCCTGAGAAAAAGGGTCTTGACACACAGACAGACGGACAACGAAGTGATCCTATAAGGGTTCCGTTTTTTCCTTTTGAGGTACGGAACCCTAAAAATCCCCAGGATCGCTTTAATTTTCTGGTATGAAAAGCCATTGTCACTCTCCAGGTCCTCAACTATGCAAAAAACCGAGTTGATCCGTAGTAAAGCTCCGGCGGCGTGAATGAAGGACAAACCAACAAACAAACGCACTTTTGCGTTTATAATATGAGTATTAAAATGTTAATATGATAATATAGTATGAAGTATGATGTTGGTTTTAGGTATAGGAATTATTCAGTGCTACGATAATATACCTACAGCTATCATACCTAGAAGAATAAGACTATAGGTAATTATATTCTAAGCAGTGAACGACATAATAATGATTTAATCGTAGATTCTTAAGGACGGATGTACTGTAATAGGGGGAAACATCCTTTTCTGTTCCGACATTTTAGTATAGCAAAAATTAAAATTTCATTATCGAATAAATACCATTCGCTACTCATTGAGATATAGTATGATGTAATTAAAAAAAAGTGGTCAAAAAATCGTATAGTAACGGCAGAAAATTATTGGGAAATTCATGGAAATCTCAAAAAAGGTCTTATCGCGTTCCGACTATTGTGATTTAATTTGAGACATTATTTAGACAAAAGTTATTTTAAATTGATCGTAAAAGATCAAAAAACACTTTAAATAAATAATATTTTCAATAAAACTTATAGTTTTTTTACAATCTGGTTCCAAACATCCCTCATTTATACAGCACGAATTTTTCATACAAATTTAGTACGGGCGCGCGCATCACAAAATTTCTTTATAATATATTCATGAAATACGGCAGTCATTTCCCATACGCCTGCGGGCTCTCAAGGCGTGAGGTTGCGTCCCGTTGCTCCTGAACTGACGTTTGTCATTGTTAGTATCCGTACACAAACGTCAATGCATCCACTACCATTGAACAAAACTAATCGTCGATATTTATACGTATAAAAAAATGTAACTGGACGATTTCTGTATATAAAATATTTATTTTGAAAATTTAATTGGTGGTTATTTTATTATTCACTGAGCCCAAAACGGTATTTTATTCTCTGTCTTATTTTGCCTGTTTTGTGCAAGAACTCCACTAAAACTAACTTTGAATGGGTATTTTGGTTCTTATAGCTCAGTCTAAGTAGATTTTTTCTTTTATAACAGTCGTCCGAAGGGGGAAACTGGCAAAATATCAATTTCGGGTCTATGGGGTCCACGCAGACGAAGTCGCGGGAATCATCTAGTTCTACTATATAAATATTTTTGGGGTCTGTATACATAATAAACATTACTCCAAAGATTTATCATAAGTACCTATATAGATAGATAGAATGAAACATAACTTAAACAAAACAAAATTCCTCATAAAGGCACAATTTTTCCAATCCTCTCTATTGTTTTGTATAAAACAAAGAAACGTGCGCACGCCGCCTAGCTTCATCCAATATTTTACTGAACGCGCAGAACTTGCTTCGCAGTTTTCAGTCGCACGTAGGCTGTCAAAATAGCTTCGTCTGATCTGAAGTGATAATCTTGCTTTCTGTCGAGTACAAAAACAATTTACTTCTGCAGTGTGTGACTATTGTAAAAAAGTAAGTATAATTTGTTTTATTAGTTACCTACAGTAATAGGCAGTGTGATTATTTGTAATATTTGAAATAAAAGATCCCTTCAAAAAAAATTAATATGGCGTCGGCCGCGGTGATTTTCGTATGTTTGCGCTGATTGTTGGGTTTTGTATCATTGTGTGATTTCAAATTTGACGTTTGTTGAAGTAAACCTTTTACAGACACGTCACCGCGTACTTTTACAGCCAGCGCATATTATAATGGAGAGTGCAACGCCAGTAAAACCCATGTACCGACACTTTAATTTTTTGACATAATGACGTAAACATACCTGAGGCTTTTATCAAAGCTCAGCAAAGTTCATCAGTCCATGTATTTTTTAAATTATCTAGACATGATCTAGAATGATTTATTGTGATTCATTATTTTTGCAGATGGGAAAACATAAAAGAAGGTCTGCCTATCATAAAAAAGAAAATAAGCCGTTGCATTGGAAAAAAACAAACAAAAAGTATACTCTTATTTCCTGAAATCTTGAAAGCTGTCATCCCATATCACTTCCACATAATATCACATGCAGATTGCAGAGAAGAAGCAAATAAATGCATTAGTTACCTACATAATTTCTGTACAAGTTTCGCGCTTTATCGCAAAATGCAATTATTCGTTTCTCAATACAAATCAACTAAATTTTCATTTCATTGTACCTACAACACTTTTCCGCTAATTATCATCGCATCAGAGTTATACCATTTCATGTACCTACTCTCACCATAGTCTGTACACTAGTAAAAAAATATTAATTTATTATTAGTAGACTATACCAACAAAAGACATTCATCTTTCCTATCTAAACATTTTGGTTATTTACGTATTGCAGCTTTTAAATTCTTAACGATGATCAAGTTATAGAATATAAATTGGAGAGCTCTGAACAGCAAGGTATTCGGCAAAAATAACTAAAAGGTAGGTAAATTACAAAACTAGGTATAAATCCTTATGCTTACTAATATTATAAACGCGAAAGCTTGTGAGTATGGATGAGTGGATGTATGCATGTATGTATGTATGTTTGTTACTCTTTCACGCCTGAACGGCTGAACGGATCTGGATGAAATTTGGCACAGAGATAGAGTATAGTCTGGAATAACACAGACTACTTACTACTTAATAAAACAGCTACTTTTTATCCCGGAAAATTAAGGGAACCAAAAAACCTCATTTTTTGTTGTTGTTTCCAAATTATATCTGTCGGTTTAGTTGATGGGTAAAACTACAATTATAAAGGTTTGAAATAAATAAAAGAGTACCTTTTATTTATTTCAAACTAGCTGCACTATTGGTAACTATCGCCAGGAAGGCTGATTCAGTATTAGGTAGGTGTAGGCTCTCCTCTTATGACGATAGTGAAGGACTGCCCGCATGCTGATGGGGTCTGACTACTTATCGCCTCTCAAAGATGTCTTATGGTTGCCTAAAATTAACAATGACTAGGAAGGGTAACACATCTTTGAGCGGCCATGTCTAGTGAACGGCCCGATGAATAGCGTCAGTTTTTATACTGTTTACATAGGTACTGCGCATACTTTAATACTGTACAAGAATCAGCCTTCCTAGTTATGGTTCATTTTTGGTAACCATAGTACGTGTTTGAGCGGCCATATCTAGTGAAAGGCTGATCTGCATGCAGGCAGACCTTCACTATCGTCATCAGTGGAGAGCCCTACACCCACCTAATACTGAATCAGCCTTCCTGGCGATAGTTACCAAAAGTGCAGCTATCTCATAGTCAGTACCTACATGATATTATAAACGTTTTTTTGCTGTCATAAAACTTCGGTTTTTTAAAATGTGACAAGGATAATTTTTATTTATATCAATTATATTAGGTACTTTATACTAATAAACTTTATATTGTAGTAATAAATTGCGGTTTTATTTTCCATTTCAAAGTGCTTTAAAAGTTTCACATCAAAAACTAAATAAATAATGGAAATAGGTTTTTTAGGATGAGTTGTGTCTTTTATGATGAATCAACGGGACTTTACCCAGCTTGAAAAGGAGATTCTACTGAGGAGAGCTGACAATAACTCAGCAGTTTATAAAAAGAAAAAAAATTGCAATAATGTACCTAGAAAATAATACACAATATATAGGGAGCTACATAAATATATGTACATACATAATGTATCAAGTATTACTCTGATTTAGTGGGCTGTTAGTGGATGGTTTCCATGCAACATTAGGAAAATCATCAGTTGATGCTACGTTAGTTGTTACGGATATGTCTCAAACCCACCAGCATCAATTGATTTTAATAGCTTAGCTCTAGGGGAAAGGGGTTCAACTAAGCAACGAAGTTTTTCACATAATGAGGAAAGGAAACACGTCCTTCTAAGTATTTATTACGAGAGAGGGAATGACAGCATGACAGTCACGCAGCTTACTTACGTCCATAATGTTCCCTACATTACACATTATACTAGTTGAAGTATGGAACACAGAAGCTGACTAGTTACTTCTCAAACCACTTCATCTACATCGCACATCTCAGATGGAAATGGAATCTCCTAGTGCTGTCTTACACCGTTTTTATACTATTCATGCAGAACTACTACTAATACTAAGCGCCATTATTAATTTAATTTATTTTTCTACCTAAGCATACAACCTTTATCAAATAAACACCTATCTTTACCTATACCTACTCATAGTTATAAATCAGTTAGCAGGAATCAGCCGGTTGGTATATTATCAAGAAGCACCTCTACAATCCATACTATGATATTAAAAATGCCAAAGACGTGTAATTGAACGGCCCATTATTTCAACCAAGTTGGTATAGAGTAAGGTTACATCCCGAGGAAGGACATAAGTTACCTTTATCCCGAAAAATTGAGAAATTCCCGCAGAAATAAAAAAAAATTAACGAACGCAGACGAAGCCGTAAGTATCATCTAGCTATCAATCAATAAATAATATTATTTGTGCCATAGTGAGATAGTTGATCGCATATTGTGTGCTCCCGTGGTAGGGGCTGAATCCTTCTATGTGTGCCTGCGTAGACTGTGGTTGTATGTGTATAGAAACAATTGACAGCGGCTGACAGCAACGCCTAGATGTCGGCCAAGGGTAGGACCCTTAATAAATAAATGTATTCTGGCTTCGAATTTTTAAAACATACTTACTCTACTTCCAATAGATACCTACTTCACTACTATACTATACTATACTAACATAATTATGCAAACGCCAAAACATATTATGATTCTAGCCTCATTTAAAATCATAACAATATCACGAGGGTAACCTAAAGATACATCTTAATATTATGATTATATTCTGAGCTAAAGGGCATAATTATTGACCGAGCGAAGCGAAGGTCTCTGAGTCTACTTGAGTGAATTTGCACTTGTCCGTCCTAGGGTTGCCAACCATACTATAATACTATTATTATTGGTATTGTACTGTATTTCGGATGTTGAAGAAGCACATAGTACGCAAAAATATTCCATAAAATACTATTTTTGTGAAGTGTACTATATTTTTTTATAGCTTAGTCCGAAAAATACTATATTTCGCTTAAGAAATGTTAGCAACCCTATCCGTTTGTCTGTCAGAGCCTTAGAACTTCTGAATTACTGAACGTAATTACTTCAAATATAAATATAATATGTAAACCGATGGCCTCCCGCCAAATATGGCTTAAAAAGTTATAAAAATCTTTATTTCAGGGGGGCTCTCATAGAAGCGAATGCGAAGTAAAAGATTTTTTATAGCGTTACATATGGTTGCGGTATATCATTTTAAAGATAATTAGGAATAGAGTCTAAAAATATATTTTTTTAAATTTTTCCCCTAAAATTGACGAAATGGGGGGCTTTCAAAGTGGTGATTTTCTAACGTCCAAAGTTCACCTCAGAACTCTCAATTTTCTGAAAGGCTAAGACTGAAACTTGATCAATTATTTGAATTATATCCTGTACTTGAACAACAAATACTAAAATTAGATAAATATTATAAGGAAACGAAATTATTTAATTTTTAATGAGATTTAGTATTTTTAACAGAACCTCACAATGATGTCAATAGATGGCGCTAATGTTAAGAGATAAATATTATATGGAAACGAAATTGTTTAATTTTTAATGGGCTTCAGCATTCAGTCAGTTTAACAGAACTTCACAATGATGTCAATAGATGGGGCTCTGTAAAAGTTTATTCGTTTTATGGATACCGCGAGGTCTCAGTTCGGGGCGAACCACTAGTTAGATATAGGCACAAAATAGGTAATAGGTAGTTGATAGGTACGCCGATGCACACATAAACTGTATAATTTTTCAAAAGGGCAAAATTCTTTGTACTTCAACCCGGCGGGCGGTGAAATGCTTCTTTGTTTTAACCCTAACGCTGCTGCATCTACTTCAATGAGCAAAAAAAAAATTAAGGAATATAAAACGGGAATAAAAAAGCAAATTAAAGGCAAGGCAGACGTCCCGGCCATTCAAGCGGGTATAAAAGTGTTTAATTAAACTGTTGTTATTGATGGGGTTGCCACTAGATGGCGCTTAATCAACAGCACTCCTTTCGGCCTTTTTATTCGAGTTAATAACAACAGTCTGAGAAATTGAGGCACTTCGAAGTTCAAATGTAATGAGCAGATATTTTGTTGAGCACAATGTATTTTATAAAAATGGTAGAGTACTGTAGAGCTGTAAATTTTCTCGTGACTGGCTGTAAAGTGTAGAACAGAAGTGCCTGTTACCCCAGGACAATCGGTGTGACAACGCTTTCTCGAGATTTTTCATTGTTAAAGCATCGCAATAGTTTCGAGAGACATGAGACGCACTTATTATGCTTGGGCTTAGAGTAGTAAATAACCTATGTATAATGACATATGACAATGCAATCCGTGATTTGCGGAAAAACTTTATTTTCAGCAGTGGACGTCCATCGGTAGAGATGAAGATGGTAATAGACGAGGACACAGCCTTGAAGCGAATCTCTTTAAAGGCTCAATCGTTTTGTAGGTAGGATGACGATAAGTGCAATATTTTCTTAAGCCGACTCAACTAAAACGATAAAAAAATTAGCATCTCTTTAAAAAAATTAGCAATGTCAAGATTCGCATTGCGAATTCCATAAAATGTTAGCAAAGGAGACATTAGATGTCGTTGATTTGCCGAAAAGGCACCGTTTGCGAAAGCCGGAGCTACGTTCCGCAAACTGTAGTTGCACAAGAATGTAATTGAAATGTCAGCATTAATTTGTAACTTTGCTTAAGACAGCGCCTTAAGCCGAGCGTTAGTAAGAATGCGCTTTCATTAATTTAAATTATTTCGCGGGCCGTAATTTGTTGCAGATTCTATTTACACCTTTCGGACGCCAAGTAATAAATTAACTTTAATGTACTTTAATTATGGACGAAGTAATTGCACGGTACATTAACTGCGAAGTTAATTGATTTAGAATATATACTTAATTATTATTTTCATTTTTATTAACAGTCGATTTGCTTAACTACTGAACTACGAAGACTACATCATATTTAGATAATACTAGACGATGCGCGCGACTTCGTCCGCGTGGATGGATGTTTTTCTATTCCCGCGGGAAATCTTCAATTTTCCGGGATAAAAAGGAGCCAATGTTCTTGGCCGGGATGTACCAAATTTCATCAAAATCGGTCGAGTAGTTGGGCCATGAAAGCGTAGCAGACAGACAGACACATTCGCATTTATAATATTAGTATGGATAGTAACACACACATATAATATCAAATGAATATCATGCTTGATGATACTTAATTGAATATTTAAAAATTAAGCAAATTTTTACAATTAAGCTTTTTTGAAAAAGTGCTTACATTATTTCTGTACCTACCAACTAAATTCTGACTAAATTATCTCATACTTTTCAGAGAGGTCAAATTGAAATCTCATGCAAAACTTGTAGGTTCTGTATAATTTATTTCAAATCGAAATCTAGAAAACCATTTCAAAATTTATTTTTTAAACTTTTGTTATCTGTGTGAGTGTGAGGGCATAGCCTGGATATCAAATGGACACTTGCGCCCCCATAAATGGATTCAATTAATTTGAAACAGAAATAAATGAAATACCAATAGGAATGTTCTGTATACGAATCAAACTGCGAATTTAAATTGGAAATTTCATTATAATATTACTAGATGATGCCCGCGACTTCGTCCGCGTGGATTAAGTTCTTTTTTAATTCCCGCGGAAACTATTTAATTTTCCGGGATAAAAAGTAGTCTAAGTCCATCCCCGGGATACATTCTATCCTTGTACCAAACATTAAAATCGGTTGAACGGATGGGCCCTGAAAGCGTAGCAGACAGACAGACAGACAGACAAATCGACACACTTTCTCATTTATAATATGGCTTATTCTCCTTCAACATTGCTTTATAGACAAAATTAAATTTTATTCTGCGTTATAGTTTTGGTTAAATGAAGCTAATACGAGTATAATATCGTCTCTAAAATGCGCAAATGATTTATCTGTCAACTGATCCAGATGCTATTAGGATATCTCCTAAGAATAGGTTTATAGATCTTTTCTTCTTATGATTCCGGTCACTCGAGAGGAAAGAAAAGAAAGCAAAGTGTCACTATCATTATTTTAATTATTATGTACGGAATGGAAAAAAATCGATGCGTAGACTCATGATTTAGAAGCAAGTAGAATATAGTAGCAACACTTTTTTTGAAAGTCGTGTGAACTTGGAGCATTTATCAGAGGATGTAAAGCCTATACGCCAATGTCGGTTGCGCGTACCTACTTACTAGGTATACCTAATAATGTTGTGCAAAGCCGCCCTGTCAGTATCAAACGTCAATTTAGAGAACAGAGACTTTAAACTGGACCCAACAATCCAAAATTTCTAACAGGTCAAACATCCCGTATATTGGTACATCGTAAAACGCACAGTTTTTAGTTTTTTAACCGTGATTTACAATTTTGTTCTAACTCTAGGACAAATAACCAAAAAATTCAGTGTCCGACATTTAAAGCTTACTGAAATAAATTGGGAACGACAAACGAATAATATATCTAGTTTAATTTTGCTTTTTTTTTTGGAATGTAGTACGTTTTACAATACAAAATTAGTTAGTATATTTATGTCTTTTCAGAGTCGCAGTGTTATGTTAAAATATAATATTATCTGGAAAACCCGATAAGCGTTCTAAAGTCCCAAAGAAAGAAATCGCATAATTGGGAGATTTCCAGTGGCTTGCTTCATTGGGAAGCGCTTGACAAGGTTTATTTGTAAATTCTTGTAAGAGCGTCATGAGCGTTCTCCACCCCCATAGGAGAGAGGTAATTAGAGCTTAGACCAACAACGCTGCTCCAATGCGGGTTGGCGGGCTTTGACGACTATTATCATGTTAGTGATAATAACCGGGACCGACGGCTTAACGTGCTCTTCGAGGCACGGGTGTGATACAACGCCAACTTCCTAACTCCGGGCTAGTACTGAGAACTTCTAGTCAGAGAAACCCAATGTCCTTAATTATGGCCCGACCCGGAATTCGAACCCAGGACCTCGTCGGCCGCAGTCGAACATGCTATCCACTAGACCAACGAGGCAGTCAGTATGCGCTACAGTAGACGTCTATCGGTGGCGGCATACAAACAGGTATCTATCTAAGTAAATTTTGGTCACGAAAATTAGGTTACCATGTAATGTGTAAGTTTGTGTATCAAGCTAACAATTTACGAATAGAAAGGCTCCATTAGCGGATATACAATAGCGCTCATAATAACAGTTCAAAATAACATGCAAATGTTGTGTTTCCCATCACGTATCAGTTTCCTTATTTTACTTACTCTATACACTAGGGTTAGCACTTAAAGAGCCGATTTTCAATTGCAAAATATTCTGTCTTCTCCTGGCGTCGAGATTTTACCGCCTTCACGGTGTTGCGCCATCTTTCTCTATTGGAGTCCATGAGAAAGGCACTGCAAAATTGAGTGTAGACCGCTACAAAAAAATTAGGTATGTAGTACTAATTGAAATAATAAATTTAACAATAAATAAATCTAACGAAATCTTTTAAACGTGACATAAAAACCTGATCTGGAAAGTGGAAAAATAGTAGATTATTCACCACGGGGGTAATGCGATGTATTATGTCACGGGCGCCGGGATAAATCCCAAGCGGAACGAGGGATTTTAGAGTAACTCCCGAGCGTAGCGAGGGTGTTGCATCTAGAATCCTGAGAGTAGCGCGGGAATTAGGGGCGCCCAAGATTAATACAGCATTACCCCTACGGCGAATACTCTACTTTTCACACCTCGCGATACAACCACTTCTTTCAGCTGGCATGGCCTACTCGATTTGACAAACAATTAATGTCGTCAGTGCGAATCTTGTGGGCCACGGCTTCGGTTTTCGAAAATCGAGTTGGCCGCGCCTGCTGAGAAACATTCTGTTTACCGAAATTAGACTTTATGGATATAGCAATAAGAATTATGAATAAAACCTCTTTGGAATGAATAGAATTTCCTTCAGATCATGCTTCAGATGCGCGACAATTCTAAATTCAAATCACATTATAACCCTAGGGAATAATGGATTTCAGTACAACATTATAACCCTAGGGATTTAATGTCTTACTTTAACCTTAGATAACAGGCCATGTAATTTGGCGTTGTTGAGCGAGTGGTGTCAAAAATAATTTAAACCACGCGGGCGAAGTCGCGGGCATCAGCTAGTAATATAATAATTCCTTTTATTTATTTATTTATTTATTTATTTAGTACCAAACTTAAAAACTAAACATAAAAATTTAAAGGACATGTACAAGGACAACTTATCTCTTTTTATTATTTTTTAAACAATAAAAATGATTATTGTTACTGTTGTTACTGTGTTTTATTTTAGCTAAAACAATATTTATTAGAAATATTGATTGTAAAAGTAGGCAGCCCTACATATCTCTCTCATAAGCTGTTGCAGCAAATTAAACCTTATTGACAATGAAAACCTTAATGACTAATAAAGTTTTCTTTAATGGCGGTTTCAAAATGAGATTAAAGTCGTTAGAAAATAATAACTGTTGGTACTTGCTCTCGCGTCGAAATGATTGCCATAATAAACACAAATCATAATATGCCGAATGTGCGGCAATGTGGCTCTTTGGGTTACAGAAAAATTTGGAGAAAATTAACCCTTGATTCGTTAAACTTAAAGTTTAAAATTAATTGATGTAATAACTATTGAACTACATAAAGAATTTGGTACAAACCTGTCGATAATAGTGCTGGCCTTTGCTCTTTTGTATTGTTGAAATTTCACGTCTGCAAGTGTTTAATACCATCTGAGTCGTGTATCAAATAATACGGATGACTTTGGCCATGGGAATGAGGTGCTGTTCGGCGATGCATTCTGTAATAGTGAAAACAAAAAGAAAATGGCTATAATATTGAATCGTTCGATAAAGAAACCTGAGTAAGTGTCCTGAAGTAACCTCGCACACTTACAGCTTTCTTATCTCTATAAGATACGCAGTTTTACGCAGCTGAATGGACGCGTATTCATCTTCATAGAAAACATCATCTTACTCTGGACAAAAGCTGAAATTCATATCCATAGAAAAAATATTCAATAAATGCGAAAGTGAGTCAGTCTATCCGTTTTTGTCCATATGCTTGTCGTCTACCAGCTAAGTTTTCACGGCCTATCAGATCAACAGATTTTGATGAAATTTAGAACTGAGATAGAAAACATCACGGCGAAGGCTATTTGTATTTTTTATTCTGAAAATTCACAGATTTCCTATAGGAATTTTCAAAAAAACCTAAATCCACGCGGACAAAATCGCGGCCATCATAAATATAATGAACGTATAGGGCAAGTGTGTGGAGCCCCGCTTAGCGCTCAATAGCTCCTTAATAAATAACACTAATAGGCCTAGGTTGGATAACCGGCGTAAAGCTTAGCACACGTGTACACGCTATAGGCGGTGTTACCATAGCGACTATAATTTAACGTCACTGGCACTTGCATTGAAACCACGCTACAATTTAAGACCTATGCAATAAGGGAGCCAGCATTGTCTGCCAGCTTCTCGTGTTACTACCACGGTTTATGCAAGCTTTAATCTAGTTCCAAGCATTTAAAATATGTGTACCTATTTTGCTATGAAAAGATGCGGCGTTGGATATCTTGGCGTTCATTTTCGTTCGTTGGCGTTCAGTGCTACTTGTGGATGTCACCTGAAACAGACAAAGAGCATTTCATTAGATGTCGGCCCGTAATAAAAAGCTCTCACCGAGCTAATATTCTTTTGACAAACTTTTAGGACATGGAAGCAAAATCCAACGCAGGCTAACCCACTATGCAGGAAAATGCTATAATAATATTATAGACCACCACTGTGTGTTTTTCTTCGCTCATCCAAATAAGCTACAAACTAACTATTAATCTTTTTTTATATACATGTACCTAAGCATATTACGTATACGTATAGCAGATATGTTAAACCCATACCTACATAATAGGTCTCTACATGGTATCATACCGGAATGTTAAATCAGTTGGCGGGTACGTCTTTGCCTGAAACCAGGTTGTAGGCAGCTATGGCCGAAGCCTCCCATAGACCAGTCTCCCAACAGTCTACAAGAGTGACGATGAAATTATTATTAGTATACCAAAACTTCTTTTCCTTTTTCAAAATTCCTTCAGTTATACATTTTTTGTATTACGGAATTTTTAATAGTCATAGATGTTAAAGTTTCACAAACTTGTTTTACTTATTTTACGTAACGGACCCGGTGGCCAAAATCGTAACTTATTTTTATGCCTGTTTATTTTTTGATTTTATTTTGTTTTACATATTTACCTACTAGCGACACTGTCACCAGCAGGGCGACCGCGTATCTTTTGCATCAATCATTGATACATCGCAATCACCTCTGATTGGATAACACTCTTCCACTATAGGACGAAATCCATTGACGCAGCAAGAATACCATAAATTCAGCCAATCGGAGGTGATTGCGATGTATCAATGATTGATGCAAAAAGATACGAGGTCGCCTAGCAGGTGAGTTAAGTTTGTCGGACTATACAAAGTATCAATAAAAAATTAAAAACTCTACGCTAACAGTACCTAAGCCAAACAAGAAATTATAATATCGTCTTCAAATTTCAGCGTAATCTAAAACTGAGGCATTTCAATGATCTCATAATTTAAGAATTATCTTGATTTCGTATTTCAAATTGAGATGGTTTGTGTTACAAATTCAAGACCCCTTGATTAAAATCTGTTTTGATCTGTACCTACTGAATTCTCGGAAAATTTATTGAATAATAAAAAGGTATTTTAACGTTTAAACTATAGTGAGAGATATTCATTATAAACTAACTAGTCGGGCATTTTTCCGACATAACACGTGAGTGTATCCGGTTTTATAAATTTATATAAAAAAATAAGTACCTACTCTATTCATTAGTGGAAATGGAAAAAAATATTGATTTTTTTTAATGCTGTCACTTTTTGATAAGTTTACTACGGGGCTGACATGAAAAGGACAGATAAAATAAACTTTAACAAACTTAAAAATAAGGTGTAAGGGGTAGGCTTGCGCATGCAGCTTTTCGATGATTAAAAAGAGAGAAAAATAGAATGTACCTAGGAATAAGTATAACCAACAAACGAGACATTGAAGATTATGGAATCGTGAACTATGTTGAAGTTCTTTCTTACCTATGAAATTGTCAGATCATAACATTTGGCTGACCATACAAAACCTTAAGTTAACAATCATTTACCAGTATTATATTAACTCTGAGGGTTCATTTTAGCAGTCCTTGGATACAAAGAAAGATTTACATAATTCGATACGTCATCCGATATTTAAGGTAATCAGGCGCATTGTTATATAATCCTCAAAACGAGAGCAAGAAGATTCAGTTTCTGATAAATTGGACGCAATTTTTTTATTATTATTTTAAAATTGTTAGAATGAGATTGAGCATATCGGTATTGAAGTGCTGGGGCTGACCTCCCTCTCATTTTCTGCGTTAAGTAGATACCTACTCAAAATGTGCAGAGTACACCTAGAGAGCACGTGGCTACTCGTTTAGGAAGATCAACGTGAATATCATAATGAAGCTGAAGATTCTTCTTTTTCCTTAGGTGCCTCTCCGATTCGACAAGGACTAGTCCAAAATAATAATATTATTATATTCGATATTCGATCTGACAATGTAAAAAACGTCGAAAATTTTCCTGTACTAAAACGATAATTCATTTTTCGAAGCAATAAAAAAAAACTATTCGTCGACGTTGAGAGACAAAAGTTGCCGACTCTATTGTTTGCTCATGTTATTTACGAGCGTTTTATTGTTCGAAACACAGGCTCATTTATATATGGCACGGAACTACTGCCAGTTTAGTGTCAGGCTTGTCATTTTTCCACGTTTCCGGAAATTATGATTGAATCACGCGAATAAGCGGCACCATATTACACTATTTTGTTTAGGAATTGATGTTCAACAAAAGACTAATTAATTGAGTTATTAGCCACTAAACCAATAACGCTTGGTCATAGATCGAGGAAATAATACTTGGTCTAGTTGTTTTTAAAAGCTTCTATAATAATTATGACTGTAATATCATCGGTCTTCGGTGTTTTATTTATTATCTCACTATTTTAATAATTAGTATTTAATATTAGAAAACGCGTCCGTCTACGAGTGAATATATTATAAATGCAAAAGTTTGGATGGATAAATGTTTGTCAGTCAATCACGACAGAACGGCTGAACGGATCTGGATGAAATAAGGCACAGAGACAGATTATATACATATTTTTGGAAACTATATATATACACAGATTATATACATAGGCTACTTTTTAATCCGGAAAATTAAAGAATCACACGGACGAAGTAGCGGGCATCGGCTAGTTATTAAATACAAGAAAAAAATACATCTACATAATATTATTAACAGACAATTATTCAATCATATTTTTTTGTAGTTCATAGTAATATTTTTACGTGAACACGCTTGCTTTAAATGATTCAAAGAATTTTCTTCAAGAACCACTGAGTTTGATGAAATCGCACAGCCAAGCGAACCGTGTGGAGATTCCGCCGTAAAAACGTCATAAAACTTCAAGGAGAATCAACGGGTTGAAGAATTCAAGGAGTAAAAAGTTACCTTATTTAAAATATATTCTGAAATTTCGTCTTGCAACATATTATGATAGTATTTGATGCGATTTATACGAGCTTTATCTGGATGAGATCGACTTTGGATTGATTAGACAATTCCTAAAGTTATGGTTTCAATTTTTTGAAATCATATTTAATAGACAAGCCAATTTTATTTCGATTGGAAGGAGCCAATGTGGAAAAATATTTTTTCAGTTGTTAAGAAAATATATCTTGAGAAATAACCAGCCTGTCTGTATGGTTATGGGTTAAAATGCTGGACATACACGCATGCATATTTTCGGAGTTATGTTCGTTTTAGTAACACTATCTATCACTTGCTCTAAAATTGTAGGAAAACTCGTGAGAAATTTGCATGTCTGAGAGCTCTGCATTATGTTTTCAATAGCGTGAAGTCTGTCAATAGTCACTTAGCCAGCGTGGTGGACTATGTCCTTAACCCAAGCTAGTGCGTAGTGGGCGATTGATTGATATATTATGATAAAACAAAATGTCCTTTTTTGCCATTCGCACAGTTCTTCTTTACGAGAAATCGGGACAATTACAGACAATCGAGCTAAACGATTAATTAATTAAGACAATAAAGGATATAACTACGGCTGTTCCAATTAAGAATGTCGGCATCAGCATTGTTAGCATAGCATGTGCCATGTGACGTCATGACCCGGCTTGTTAATAAAATGTGCAGTTTATTTTTAGACTTGAACTAAACATGCATTGTGCCTTTTGGCTAAAGAATAATTTTGAATAAATTTACATAATAGTATTTCCCGTAGATTATAAGAAGTATGATTTAAATATCACAGGTAGGTAGGTATGTAGTCCCGTCATGTTTTTGTACCTATATTATAAATGCGAAAGTTTGGCTGTATGGATGGATAGGTGGATGTGGATTAAATTTGGCAGAGAGATAGATTATAGTCTTGAATAACACATAGGCTACTTTTTACCTCGGAAAATTAAGTAGTTCCCGCGGGAATCAAAAAACATCAATTCGCGAGGACGAATCGCAGGCATCAGCTAGTTACATACTAATACTTACGCATATTACTCATGTCCATATCAACAAAAAGGATCCAAATTTAGTTTTTTTGAGAATGAATTACAACTAGATGATGCCCGTGACTTTAAATACTGCGTTGGTTCAATAATTTCGTTTATGAGAAAAATACGAATGGTCTTAAAAATAATTATGATAAATTTATTGATTAATCGTTTTTATGTTTTGAGTTCAATGAATTAAGTTCGAATATTGGATAGAAGACGTTACTTTGTGGAAGCCCATGACAATGAAGGAACTAGAAATTTAATGCAGAAAGACAATGCACTTTACAATCGTGGATTGTCAAGTCAACATCTCCTGAAGATGCTCCGGTATCGGAGTGAAACGTACGTTGAGTATAGTTTGGGGAATTTCTGTGGTGTGGTGAATATCGCGGGCTATGGTTGCGGGATACACGCTGTTCTACATAGATTTACATATTGTCGCGGATAACTATAGCGAATTAAAATTCTAGTTCCTTCAATTAAGTTCGAGCAAAATATTATGAGGCTTTAATTTACAGGGATAAAAAGTATCCTATTTGTTATTCCAGACTATAGTCTATATCTGTGCCAAATTTCATTCAGATCAGTTCAGTCATTCTGGCGTGATTGAGTAACAGACATCCGTACATCCATCCAAACTTTCGCATTCATAATATTATTAATATAGATTATTTATTTAAAAAAATACAAAGAGGTTGTAATAGCATTATACGAAGCAACCGAAGAGAAAAATCAATGAGCGTCAAAATAAACAGCTATTGTACACGATCAGTAATAACCACCTTATTGAGATAAAACCCGTTCCTTGCTCGGGGTAAAGCGAAAAACTTCTCCGGGATAGTCATTAGGTACCCTCGTAATACGCGATCGTTGGTTCGAACCGCCCTTCAATCTCACCATAACTCTACAGTCTACACGTAAGGAGGATTGCCTCTCCATAAGGATATCGCAACAAATTGACTGCAATTTTCATTGCTACAAAAACCAAAGATACACTGTGCCTAAGAAATCCAACTCTGCCTAATGGCGCGACTACACCGACGTAAGCCCTTATTTACCTTTTAAAGTACCTACTTTACGCGGATTGGGCAGCTGACGTGTTCTTTATACGGGTAGTTATTACAGTCCGTCTTAGCTTAAACTATAGAACATAATATTAATATTGCCTGAAAATTGGTGTACTCGACATCGTCCTTTTACTTTTACTATTAGTTATTGGCCCAAGTTTATATTCTTATAGCATCCCAATGTAACCAAACGTAGTATTATTTCCGCTATAATATTCCCATAAAGAACTAAATTAACTAAATTGAATCTTTGAACTTTTTAAAAATTAAGGTTTATATTTTAATAATTTTAATTAAAAAAAAACTCGTTTTCACTTTTATCGGCAGTCCCTATGACTGCCATTTTTTTTTGTTTTGACGAATAAAATATAATTAGCACTATAAAAAACAACACGTAAAATTCCCTGTTATAATAATTCACAATTTTTGGATTGACGTTAATTTGGAACGCATAAATAAACCTCAAATAAACCTTCAAATATATCTTGGTGTTTCGTATATCTACGGTAATTTTGATTCTTTTTTCTTCTCACGAGCACAAATCTGAATAGATCTCATGCTAACTTTAGGATCCACTCGCGGTTAGCGCTCACGAGTGGGAGAAAATTGGATATTTGAATCCATTTCGCTATACGTACCATATCTTGCGCTTAGCCGTTCGATACGAGAACTTTATGATTTCACGCTGCACTTAGTAAAATAACTATTCCATGTTATTATGCCGAATATGAGTAGGTGCCTAATATGCACATTTCAAATAGGTACAATAATAATAATTTCTAAATAGCTCATAATGTAAAGATTATTCTAGAGCGATCAACTAGCATGCCTATGTCTTAAAAAGGCCACGTCTCTACGCCAGGTAATCCGTCTTCTTTAGCAACGTTATTCCATCCATCAAGCTTGTCTTTTCAAGCTGCTGCATTCACCTGCGCATGGTCTTCACTTCCAGAACGCGACAGTGATAGTGACCATCAGCGTAACTTACTATTGCAAGTTGCATCTTTAGTTAGTTGGTAATGGCGTGGAATGGGATACTTAATTTATTTTTCAGAAAGCATCCAATTATCATGTCTTTACGAAAGTACCATAAAATATATTGTATATAATATACTGTATAATATTGTATACGCGTACGCGTTGTGTATTCTAGAGCGGGTGATGCCCTCCAGCACGATGGATTAACGTTATAACAGAAGAGCCTGGTAAAGGATGGCTGAGAAATTCGTAAAATTATGGCTAAATCCCTTAGAACTGTGTGTGATGATTCATGGTTATGGTACAGAAGGGAAGGCCTATGTTTAACTTTAGATAACCTGAGACAATTTATATGATGATAATGACTCTTTGTATTTAGTTTAAATATTTCATAATAATGAGGCTATAAATTTATCACTAGTAGGTAATACCACACTTCTCCTGTTTCCCGGGAATCTAGTAATGAAGAATGTTTTATGCATGAATCAATCTGCAAACAAGACTACCCAAAATGGCCGTTGCTGATAAATGAATTGTCTGAGCAGAATCTTTTTTTAACACCGCATCTGTGTATGTTTGCAATATTCCCAATTTGCACTAGATAAATAGGATAAAATGTGCATAATAATCTATCTAAATCAACGACAACTACAAAACGAATGACAAAAATGCATGCATGTGAAGTCTTAGCATAATATTTAGAGTTACAAGTTGTCCTATTCATGAAATGGAGTAATTTAGTTTTATACTAATAATATTATAATATTCTAAGTACATACTTGAACGCTGTTATGTGCATTGAACAGCTACACTACCTTGCTTCCTTGACTTTTGTAAGTATAATATAAGAGACAAACTACCTGCATAAAGTAAACTTATTGTCAGAGTTGTACCATATTATTATTATGCATAATTATTATTGTAGTTAAACTTGAGACCCAATCTGAAAACAAATTGATGCCCTCAGGGTACGTAAGATACATTACTAAGAGCTTTGAATTATCATTGTTCACATTAATTACAGTTAAAAGTAAACATGTAGTAGGCAAAGAATGACAGGGGTTCAACAGAACTGACGTGGCTTGCGGCATGGAAATAATAGGTACTATCAAATCTGGACCAGTGGTAATTACACTAGAAGAATTAGGAACACATGAGTGTAGTATGATCACTAGATGATTCTGATTTTGTAACGTGGTTGTTATAAAGTAATTACTGGCCCGGAAGAACTGTGATAAAAGTAGTTCTATTCTTTTACCAAGAAGCTTAAATTATATTTGAGTTCATTTTAATGTTTGATTTTTTTTTAGGTACTAAGTATTTTCGCTCTTTTGTTAATTTTTTGTCTAACTTTACGTTCTGCATTTCTTTGTTAAACCTGAGATTTTAATTTTTTTGTTTGAGAGTATCAAAATAATATATCCCATCATTATGTCTTCTTAATACTAAAAAATGTATTCCAATAGATCATAATAACTATCAAAACTTTCTCTTGACTATATAGGTAAATGTTTTGTAATGGAAAATGAATCAACATTTTCAAGGTTTTTTATATCATAAGATAAAAATACTTACTTAAATTCAATCTGATAATTCTAATGTAAGAAGAGTGAGTTTTCTGCAACAATAAGTTATTTTATTTAAGCTATCCAGTTTAGTTCTTTCTTATCATTTCATCCCGGATATTAAACCATTTGGTGCTGCATAAAAGAAAAAACTTTAATATTAAAATTGTTACCTAGCATTTAAAAGTCAGTTTTTTTTTCAAAAATAAGTTTAGATCACGTATAGCAAGTATAATTTTAATATAACTTATGTTTTAAAACATTGAAAAACTATTTTAATTACAAATTATTAGGATTTTATTATCAATAAGATTCTAGTTTTTTTTTTTTAATTTGTTTCGAACAACAAGCGTATGACACTTCGAGCTTATGACCAGTTTACCAACTATGAATGTAGCTTTAAACAAGCTTTAAACACAACTGGTGGTTAAAGTTACCTTTGAGGGGCAATTAAAGCAAAAATGGGTTGTATGAGTCACTTTTCCTTACCAAAATTTGACCATTGATCTTGAATCTTGGTCATGGATACATAAAATTTAATTCAGATTTCCTCCCTTGCAATCGCATGTAACAGTAACGTAATTTTAATCTCCTGTAACTGGACCTTAGTTACATAAGAAAGCTCACGTACATTTTGCAGAATTTATTGTTAAACCCAACTAAAGTTTACTTGTGCTTGTGTTTTGCGGTAGTGTAATACAGTAATAACTAATATGAAACAAATTGGTACCTAAGTTGATTTACACAGGCTCGCAAAAGGGTGGTCCAAACATTTCATAAAACGCCCGAGCTCCTACATAAACCGCGTATATGAACACTCGTAGTGTAACCTGAGCCGGAGCTAATCAAAGACGCAAAGCGGAATTTATTGTGTGCACTGTTCCTTGCAAGTTTATTGTACACTCATATTATGATGGTAGCAATTACTCAGCCCCCATATAAACTCTCTTACCCTTTACTCCTTTTGAATTTACATTAAATTGTTCATGCTGGATTCGAAATTGTACATTGTAACGCACACGTAGATATCGTTGCTTGGTGGATATTTTACCGGATTTAATAGAAAATCATCGCCACGTTCAAACTAAGAGGCAAGACACAATGGTGATCAAATTTATTCTTGGTGGTGAGTACAATCACGTTACGTTTTCGTCTTGAATCTCAATCCATCGCCCACTACTAAGCACCTTTCCTCGCCGAATGACAAGGATTTCAGCCAAAGTCCACTGCGCTGGGTAAGTACAGATTGGCACACTTAAAAATATTTTGAGAACAATATACTCTCAGGAATCCAGGTTTTAACTTTTCCACTATTATAATTATTATTTATAATGTCGTAAGTTGTAACTTTTAACCAGTAGTTAATTTTCGCAGCACTCAAATAAAATGTTTCTATTTGCAGATAACATGTTTTTAATAAATCTATTTATTAGATGTAAATTAGTGAGAATGGTGATTGATAGGGTACCCTGATGGAAGTTAGATTTTCGATAACTAAGTAGGTATCGGTAAGAACCTCATAAAAAAGTTGGCTTTTAACAAATATCTATGAGAGAATCAAAATTCTTACTAGTCCTATTAATTAATTATACTATATATTATGTATATATATATATATTAATATTATAAATGCGAAAGTGTTTGTTTGTTGGTTTGTCCTTCAATCACGCTGCAACGCTGCAACGGAGCAACGGATCGACGTGATTTTTGGCATGGCATAGTTGAGGACCTGGAAAGTGACAGGCTGCTTTTTATCCCGGAAAATTAAGGAGTTCCCGTAGGAATCAAAAAAACATATTCCACGCGAACGAAGTCGCGGGCATCAGCTAGTACTTGTATACCTGTAAGTGTTTGAAATAATTTGTGCCCGATTAATTTTGAGACAGCCTTGAAAGGTGGAATTTCGTCTCATCTTTATCGTGGTCAAAATTAAATTTGACTTTTGAATTATTTTCCCGGTATGGATTGACGAAAAACCTTAATAACGATGCCACATTAGTTTCACTGCGAGACGCCCGTATAATAAATGATCTAAAATATGCCAAGATAATTTGGACATTTCTAATTATAAGACTATTATCGATTTGGCAAGCTTCAGTACGGCTATTATTCAAATAACAATTTCTATTTTTCTCACCTCATTCGTAATTAAGTTAATTTGGATTTTAATAGAGTAATTTTATTTCTTTGGTATTCCTTGTGGGCAATGGAATCGAGACTGTAGACTGTAGCTATTCATTGTTAAAATAAAAGATTCACAATAGATTTTTTTCTTTTTCAATATTGAATCCATACTGTCCATACTAATATTATAAATGTGAAAGTGTGTCTGTCTGTCTGTCTGCTACGCTTTTACGGCCCACCTGTTCAACCGATTTTGATGAAATTTGGTATAGGGATAGTTTGTATCCCGGGGAAGGACATAGGCTACTTTTATCCCGGAAAATTTAAGAGTTCCCGCGGGAATCAAAAAAAATTAATCCACGCGGACGAAGTCGCGGGAATCAACTAGTTTATCGCAATTGGTTACACTATTATTGAATTAAGTCTATTAGATATTAATAAGAATGCTTTTCAATTAACTTACCTAAAGCATATTATACTAATATTATAAATGCGAAAGTGTGTTTGTTTGTCCTTCAATCAGGTCAGTCAAGGATTTGGAGAGTGAGTAGACTACTTTTTATCTCGGGGATTTTAAATACAGTTCCTATGGGTATTAAAAACTTATTCCACGCAGACAAAGTTGCGGGCATTAGCTAGTCAAAAATATATTTTCATAACATCGTGCGAGATAGTGACTGGACAATAAAATTGTGATGTATTACATGAAAGCAACCATCTTAGAAAGGATTCGAGGTCACATCAAAAATTCACGGTGCCTGTCTCAAGGGTTGTGATTTTATGAATAAGTTATGTAAAAACTCTCTCTTCATAACTATATTTGAGCTTAGCATGACAAAATATACGAGTATATTTTATCTGGGAAATAGTTTTGTGAAAGTTTCAATGAATATTTTAAGTTTGGAATTTATAGTTATCAATTTGTGATATTAAAGTTAAGTTTATTATGTACTTCAACAGAACATAATAATGTGTCATTTAATAAACTTTTTTTTACAAAATGTTAAGTATAATTAACATTCTATCTACTTCAACTAAAGGGACGAGTGACCTGTTATTGTTGTCACATAGAATTTGCAATTTTGACCCTTTTAATAAAATAAATGCTACCATTGCTATAGAAGCGTTTTTAAACTACTCTACATTAAAAATCCAAGCATAAGAAACCTACCCAGTTCAATTTACCCATCCTAATTGTTATTATTTTAGGTCAGTGTACGGGAATGCATTATTACCTACATAAATAATTATGTGCGCAGACAGAATGATGCCCAATCTATCAGAACTCCTCAAACTAATGGAGTGGAATGCAAAAAACTATCCCAATTCAAACTTAAAAGTACATTCGTGTATAAAAAAGTCGATACAATTCGTCGGTTGTCGGACATTGCTGGATGACACTGCTGTACTGTGATTGATAGTTGCCGCGATTGAAACGGCGGAACCCCCACTGGCAAACGAAATGGGATATTGTGAGCCACCGTACCGAATAGGACCTTTTAATGTCGAACGCTGATTGCTACTAATTTATGTACTAACAGTATAGTTTGATTTGAAACATTTTTCACGATATAGTGTAAAATTCTTGTCAGTGTTCAAATTTTCTCGAGATTTAAACTATTTGCAAAGAATCCATACTAATATTATAAATGCGAAAGTGTGTCTGTCTGTCTGTCTGTCTGTCTGTCAGCCTGTCTGTCTGTCTGTCAGCCTGTCTGTCTGCTACGCTTTCACGGCCCAACTACTCAACCGATTTTGACGAAATTTGGTACAGAGATAGGTTACATCCCGCGGAAGGACATAGGCTACTTTTTATCCCGGAAAATTGAAAAGTTCCCACGGGAATAAAAAAAATGTATCTGTTTAACGGATTTTGATGAAATTTGGTACAGGGATAGGTTGTATCCCGTGGAAGGACATAGGCTACTTTTTATCCCTGAAAATTTAAGAGTTCCCGCGGGAATAAAAAAAACAGCAATCCACGCGGACGAAGTCGCGGGTAACATCTAGTATTAAATACATTTGTGACCAAGAAAGATTGGTCAACCACCGAAGGATTTTAAAAAATTATCATAAATCATTAGTTACCTTCTTTACTGTGTCAATTTTATAATTAAAATACTGATTACGTCAATAAGGGATGTAGGTATAGAACTGATATAATCGCTGTTCTAAGAAAACCCATCCAGAAGGACTGGTTAAAATATTGGTCGACTAACGTTTACCAAGAACCACCTTCAGAAAATACAGAATAGCTTGATATAATAGGTGTAATATTAGGTTGAAAAGTGACTTTTATGCGTGACTAGCTAATTCCGCCCTCGACTTCATCCGCGTGGATTGAGTTTTTTTCAGTTCCCGCGGGAACTGTATAACTTTCCGGAATAAAAAGACTTGTGTAGCCGTAGACTATGAACCTATTATTCCAGACTGTAATCTATCTGTGTGCCAAATTTTATCCAGATCCATTCAGCCATTGGGACGTGATTGAGTAACAAACATCCATCCATCCATCCAAACTTTCGCGTTTATAATATTAATAAGGTAATATTAGTATAGATGATATAATGTGCTCACAGTTTAAATAATAACTAGCCTATGTAACTATTGAAAACATAATTCTTTAAAATTGTTTCGCCTTTATATTTTCAACAACTTGAAGTCAACAACACAAGTAGTCATAGCAACCAAAATCATCTTTTCATAAAAATAGTCTTTTTATTTTCAACAACTTGAAGTCAACAACACAAGTAGTCATAGCAAACAAAATCATCTTTTCATAAAAATAGTCTTTTTATTTTCAACAACTTGAAGTCAACAACACAAGTAGTCATAGTAACCAAAGTGTTAGGTTTTCTTTCGTTACGGAATTTCTGGATTCGGTCTCCACGCTCAAGGCCCGCGATAGAAGCTATGCAATAGCTCAATAATATCTCTAGTACCTGATGACATTTTATTATTTAGTAACAATAAAGTGAGAAGAGGCGGCTTTTAATACAAAGAAGGCGTTGTGAAGCGCATTTTACAGTCGCAATTAACAGTATAAAATATTATCTTCAGTATAAACTGAATGTTCTTCTTTTGTAATCACAATCTTACAACTTGTTTAAAGATACTGAAGATTCTGCACTCAGCGAACAAAATTTTACGATTTTATAAGGTCACACAACAGACATCTTGTTTGGGAACTTTTTGTTTTGTCGATCTCTTGAATACATTGGCCGTAATGATAGTAGGAAAATAAAAAAAAAAACTGAAATAGCTGTAGATGACGAAAAACATAGATAATAATTCATTGGTGATTTGTTTTACCAGTTCAATGCAAATTTAGCCACTCAGAGATGATTTCAAAAGATGGACTGGCTCCTGGACTTTTTAGTGTTGATATTTACTGAATAGGTTTATTTAAAAAAATTATGCCGAGCAACTTTATGTCGATTGACATGTCGGTCGCACAATATGTCGGTAGTGTGATCTTGTGGTTTATACCTCTTTGAAGAGCGTCCCTTGCCGTATCTTATCAAATAAAAATATTTAATGGCATCTATAACATCTCGTATCGGCACCATTATATTGTTTATGGTACAGGTGGGCATAAATTAGTTCAGTTAACAGATACTCGCTCTTTAGGGGTCCTCATGTACCAGGGTTACAACAGTCAAGTTTTTGATGATTAACAACGTCGCTCATTTAAAAACGTTCTAGCAACAACGATCCACGATCTCCAGATTATAATATTTTTCTAAGATTTTAATGCAATGATTTAAGAAAGGCTTGGAGGTTATCCCAGTACTAATTCTTATTAACTTTCTTGGAATTCCACGATATCGTCAGTAGTATTATTGTCGTTATCATTGTGTTACTAATAGAATGAGAGAGAACCCTATTTGAGAAGTGGGAACCCTATCATGTGGCCTCATCCAAACAGACTGAATCGGTTAATTTGTTTCATTTTTTAGGGTTCCGTACCAAAATGGTAAAATGGAACCCTTATGGTGCGACTTTCTCCGTCTGTCTGTCCGTCTGTCCGTCTGTCCGTCTGTCCGTCCGCCACACTCGATTATTTCAGTAACTACCGAAGCTATCGACATAAAATTTGGAATAGTTGTGTATATTAGTGGCCCAAAGACACTGGAATTAAAAAAAATTGGAAATTATTTTTGTTCTTATTTAAAAAGGGGGGAAAATCTGAGGGTTGAAATTTAAAAGTGAGATAACTGTACTGTGTGGGGTATCATATGAAAGGGTTTACTTTGCACATTCTAAAACAGATTTTTAATTATTTTTAGTTATGATAGTTTTTGATTTATTGGGGAAAATGTCTAAAAAAATACCATTCCCCCCCCCTTATCTCCGGAGTTTACAAATCGAAAAATTTGAAATAATTATGGTCAATAGGAATTTACGTATATTTTACAGGAAAACTATAGCCAATGCTCTAACTAGCATAGTTTTTTTGATATCAACAATAAACCTCTACAAACAAAGTTAGTCTTGCGGTTCATTAACAAAGGTAATTATTTATTAATAATGGTACGGAACCCTTCGTGCGCGAGTCCGACTCGCACTTGTCCGGTTTTTTTATTTCCCTTTATTGTGGCATGGAATGAGTTTGAGAGTCCTTGACTCAACGAGGTGTAACTAAATGGTCAAATTGGTAACGAATCGATGTCCGGCCTATGGCTGCCCGTGGTGGCTACACCTGCCTTATCAACTGAATCTTTAATTAAGTAATTGTTGCTTTTTATTACACTCTTTAGTGCTTATATCTATTTGAGAACTAAAGGTGCGTCTCTGTTGTAAACAGCATTGTTAGCGGTTGTCGAAACGCGATCGGCATCGTTCTACTGACGTCGAGTTCTAAGGTCATAGCTCCGATCAAAATATTTCAACTTTCATTTCTCACTATACGATACATCCGACTAATAGATACGTTTAATAGAAATTTTATTTTAATTACTGCTCACATGGCTTGCACCTACCTGAATAGGGATGTGACTCATGCCCGAAACTAATTTGATTTATTGACGATTTAGAATATTCACGTTGTATTTGATTTTAGACTTGATAAGCGTATTCTTTTAAAAATAATTTAAGAGATTCACATCGTTTAAGTTAAAAAATATATAATTTTTCAAAGTATTACAATGGTACCTACCATTACTCTACCTTCGTATGTAGGAAGAGGTTTTATAGAACCACTGTTCATATGACCTAATATTATAATTTGGGCGAAAATAGGTAATTCTTAGCCTAACGCACACTCACTAGTCTGGACTTACAATAAGCTCGGTTCGGTATGGGTTCGTTGGAATTTTGTATAGTTGCATCACTATTGGTAAACATTTTGGGCGGCCCGTTGCGTTATAACGTAGAGTTATCATATAATCGCCCTTATTGATGGTCTGCCGTCTGGGCATGATTTATAATAGCTTCCGTCTAGGACATCATTCCTCTGCGATGATTTTCAATCACATCCGACGGTTCGTTAGCGCGCGTATCTGAGATCGGTGGTTACAAACTTACAATGTTATAGAGCAGGCTTTTGTTAGGTATATTGATTTAATAAATAGACGTTAAAGCTATTATTCATTAAGCTGTAAATCAATATGACAGAGTAAGTATTTTCTTTCCCTACTTATTTTTACCCGACTGCAGAACGCAGGGTTATGTGTTCATCAGTCTATATATGTATTTTTGTTCCTTGCAGGACAGCTACAGCCTAAACGCGTGGACCGATTTTTTCGTATTATTTTAAGCCAATGTTTTAATAATTATAATTCTATACCGATTGCGGCAAACATCGAAAGTCACAGTTAAATAATGCGCCTTAGACATTTATAACAACTGTTAACAAACGTAGACAATATAATTATATGCTTCTATATACCTTACTAGCTGATGCCCGCGACTTCGTCCGCATGGTTTAAGTTCTTTTTATTCCCGCGGGAACTCCTTAATTTATCGGGATATAAAGTAGTCACTCTCCAACTATATCCATGCCTAAAATCACTTCAATCCGTTGCTGCGTAATTTAAAATAATTGGCGATAAGTACCTACTTATAGCTTTGATAGAATAAATTTATGTTTTGCAGACATACCATGAAAAATCCCAGACCTATTTATATATCATCATCATCATCATCACTACATCCTATTAACGTCCCACTGCTGGGCACAGGCCTCCACTCTCATAGGAGAGCGGGAATTAGAGCTTAGACCCACCACGCTGCTCCAATGCGGGTTGGCGGGCTATATATCATCGTCAATCGTCAATTATTGTCTAAGCATAGTCTCCTTTTATAATCAGACAGTAGGTACTCAAACACAGACCTTTTCTAACACTTTTACATGGTGGTAGACATAATATTATTTAGTAACAATGAATTATAGAGATGTGTGAGTGATAAAATATAGCGTTAGTAAGTTAATAGTTTTAATATTTGTGTCTTCTCTGTACCATTATAAACGCACACAAATATGATCATCGCGTACCGTTGGCAACATCCAACAAGTAGCACAAACACATGTAAATAAATTGAGATGAGCGTTCCCGCGGTATCTATCAGTAATTCACCTAACATTATCAATCAACCGAACTATGATTGATGAAATGTTTTCCTTCTCGGTAGCGAGATAGCTTGTCCGCCCCGAGTTAATTAAGACGTGCGTCCTTTACTTATTTTTCCCGTACAGTGGTACATTGTACACATTAGCTTGCATATTTACTTTTATTTATACACACCTTCGTTATTATGAAGGCCTGGTATGTAAGACACTTTGGTACTATTGCACGTAGAAGTCCAGCGAGTAAGTACGTCAGTAGATCAGAGAACCTTTTTTTTTACTACATAGAATTCATATTTTAGTAATCATACTAATATTATAAATGTGAAAGTGTGTTTGTTTGTTGGTTAGTTGGTTTATCCTTCAATCACGCAACACCAAAGCAACGGATCGACGTGATTTTTTGCATGGGTATAGTTGAGAACCAGGAGAGTGACATAGGTTTTTTATCCCGGAAAATTAAGGAGTTCCCACGGGCATCAGCTAGTTAGTAAATAATCAGGTTCAGTATGGTTTGATCATAAAGAGGATGAACTGACAACTGATATAGCCATAGTAGTTAGTGCATAATGTATATAGTAGGTGAAAACAAGTAAGTATGTAGTACGGATTTTATTGATCTTTTATTTTCTCAACAACAGATAATAATATACGCATGTTGGTGACTCCAAGAAATATACTTATAACACGTTTTATCGACTTTATCTACCTAGTGAAGTTTAATATCTTGTAAAATAGGAGTATCAGACCCGTTAATTTTATTTGACAATAACAAAAGGTATTCGATGTTATCCAGCACTGCAAATTGGCAAAGTTGGAGTGTAAATTACATGATTGTAATCTATACGCCTATGATCTTTACTCGATACTTTTAATCGCATACTTTAAAGACAAAGAAAATCGATCTTACTTTCAGAACTTTCTTAGTAAAAAGCAGAAATATTTTTTTTTTAGTAATACTAGTATCACATCAGGTGAGATCGCAGTCAAGGGCTAACTTGTAGTGCATAAAAAAAAAAAAGAGCATGAGAAATGTGTAGGTACGTGAAAGGTAGTTCTCTAAAAAATTTCTTCTTCACAAATCTTCAAAGTCAACCAAACAAATATCTCTTTTATGATATTTATTCTCTTGCTAGGTTGTTTATACAGTTAGGTACAGTGTTTATCATTTCATCAATGTTACAACGTAATCAAATGTACAAAAAGGTTATAAATACTTTATTTCAGAAGTTATACGCTAAAATGCCTGTTATATTGCTGTATTTTGTTCGCGTCTCACGTGATAATGGTTCTTTTGTCATCGTCTTGAAATGTTGCGAAACATGTAAATTGAGTTTTAATTTATGCTTTTAAGAGACGCCGTGGAAATGCATGACGCTGACTCCATACTGGCAGCCAGATACTGCTTACCCTGAGAGATTTTTGATTTGGTAGAGTAAAAAATTTTTACCTTTAAAACTAGCTGTTTATTAATGGGCGAGGTATTGAAAAGCAATTATTGGAAAACTTTGGAAACATTGGAAACAGGCAAAATGTTTTCAAATAGGTATTTAATATAAACAAAAGGTAGATTATAAAATAAGTAACGAATAAATCAAAACAAATTTGAAGGAGAAGAACGACGAAGAAATTTAGACGTCTACGAAGTTTATGAACCTAATTCTATAACTACATAGATTTATAAATAACAACAAATTTTAAAGCCGAGGTAAATTATGTTATACAGTAATATTGTGATTTTAAGCAAATACCTGGAAACATTTTATACTAATTAGGGATTCATAGTGAAGGTAAACAACGTCAGATTTTATATGCTAATTTAAACTTTGTAGGCCTTTACCTTTCCATAGCTAATACGGGAAAAGTGGGTATTTTGTTTAAATTGCCCAAAGAAAAGGTAATCGAAAAAACGTAGTCCACGCAGACGCGGGCATAGAAGTCGCGGGCATCAACTAGCATATTATTAAAAAAAATATAGTAGTCTTCTGGCTCTATCATAAATTCCCACCTAGCGTTGACATTTTTAGCACAAAGCAATTTAAAAAATTTAAAAACAGCCTCATAATTGGCACAAAAGATGGCATATCGCAAAAAGGGCTCAAATCGAAGAGCTTTATCTTTTTCGAGATTGCTACTTTTTTATTTTGTCTCGCATCTTTGCTGTGAGCGGCTTATTTTTTTATCTGTTTCATAGGGAGTTACGTTTGAAAAATTTAACGAAGAACCATGGAGTCGCTTAGTAGTGACAAATATGATGTCAATTTTCAAGTTTCTGAGAATGTTAACCGCTATAAAACGGTTGCGATTTCTTTCAGTCTCGGTTGAGGTTTAAAAAGATAATGTATTTTTAATCTTTTGTCATAGGTAAACAGTATTATTAACGAATTATTTTGATTTTATTGTACGTTACATTCTGAAAACAATAAATTATTTGGTAACGCATGTTTTTATCGATGAAAATTTAGAGAAGAACATGAACCAAATTTCGCCCTATTATTTATGTGCTCCAAGAACTAAGCATCAAAAGGTCTGTGGGCGCGTCAGGTTTGAGAATAACTACTTAAAGTTGTGGCCATAGTTGCAGTGATGGACTGTCCAAATTAAAAAGTGCTGTTAGTGGCGAATGTAGCTGTCTGCTAGAAATGGATAGTGGTGGATGTTCGTGGGGTAAAAAGCATTGTGCTGCCAAGTTCATTACAATGAAAAAAAATGTGTGCTAAAAATCAGTATTGAGTGGTAGTTATTTTAATTTTTTTTTTTTTTTTTATCCACTATAAGTTAGCCCTTGACTGCGATCTCACCTGATGGTAAGTGATGATGCAGTCTAAGATGGTAGCGGGCTAACCTGTTAGTGGCATGGCAGTTATATTATACCCATACTCCTATTCAGTTTCTATACACGACATCGTACCGGAACGCTTGATCGCTTGGCGGCACGTCTTGCCGGTAGGGTGGTAACTAGCCACGGCCGAAGCCTCCCACCAGGCCAGACCAGGGAACGAACCCGGGACCTCCACATGTTAAGGCAACAGCGCCACGGAGGTCGTCAAAAAAAGTGTAAATACATTATAACCAATAAAATTAAAAAAACCATTTTAACATACATTTTTGATTTAACTGTATTGTTTTGTAAAACGGCAACTCCATATTAATTTGTTCTGAAGATTTTTCGTAGACCCTTTTTTAAATTATGAACGACGCCAATAGTGATAATGCCTAGCTACCTGAGCGTGGGTGCCTCCAAACACAGCCAGTGAAATATTGCGAGCCATCCCTTGTCACATGGCCATGTTAAGAGCGAGACAGACATACATTAGTTCTATGGAGTAAACAAGATGCACAATGTCTGCAGGCTCAAAAAGGATCATTAATTGCTTTGATTGCATTTCAAGGATATTAATTTAGTTCACGCGATCTTTCAAGGTTCATATTTTATGATTTTATACGCTGTCATCAAAAAAATATGGAATTCGAAATTGGGTGGCTATGTTTACCAAACTGGGGGTTTGGTTATTGTCATGGCAAGAATTGGTAGCCGTGAATGTCAACACAATACATAAAAACGTAAGAAGGAAGTATTTCTATTTCCTTAATCTGTAGGAAGTTTTGATTTTTCACGCTAGATTTATGAACTCCATTCAATATATTGTTTGATTTAATTCGGTGAAATATGACATGGTGCATTTCGATACGATGTTACATATGTGAAGGAAGGACTTCTTTAAGAATTTATAAATAATTCAAACTAAATGGTTTTACAGAGCCCGCTTTTACGTACTTGTTTTGCTAGTAAATAAATAGTACGTATATGTGATATACTTAAACCTGTTCAATATTCAATTTTCCATTACCTTGATAAAATTCACGTTTTTTATCTTCCCCTTAAAAACATAGGGGACACACAAACTTGGGGTGAATATTTTATACGTTATGTTTTATGCCTATCTATAACTATGTAAAATGTTAGTATGTGAAGTCAGCCCATCTTTTTTTACTCAGAGCATAAGTATTTATTTCCATTACGAATAGAGTCGCTGACTATGGGCCTGATAAGAAGGCTCAGGGTCACTCAGCGGGCTATGGAAAGGGCTATGCTGGGAGTGTCCCTACGTGATCAAATGAAGAGATCCGTAGGAGAACCAGAGTCATCGATATAGCCCGAAGAGTTGCGAAGCTGAAGTGGCAATGGGCGGGGAACATAGTTCGGGGAACCGATGGACGTTGGGGTCCCAAAGTGCTGGAATGGCGACCCCGCACTGGTAGGCGTAGCGTCGGCAGACCCCCCACACGGTGGACGGTCGACATCAAGAGAGTCGCAGGGAGTCGCTGGATCCAGGTGGCGCAAGACCGTGGCTTGTGGAGGACCCTACAAGAGACCTATGTCCAGCAGTGGACGTGCATCGGTTGACGACGATAAATAAAGTTACGTCATCATAAGATAAAAAATCAATACCTATGCAGGTTACCTACACTAAAGTTTTTGCATCTGAGTCATTAATGTCTATCGAATAAAGAATTATTTATAGGTCAAAATTACGAGTATATTGACTGAAACTAACCCTATCAAAGTTCTGGCAGCTCTAAATGAAACAATGAGAAAATCATACAAATACAATACAAATCATCTGCCTCGTTCATCACCTTAACGAATTTATGCTCTGCAAATTCGTAACGTTTCTATAGCCCCAGGAATCGAGAGTCGATTACAATAACCCTTAAAAACAAAAAATGTTTTAATACTATACGAATTATGTATTTGTAGATCTTCAAGCAACTTTTATTTGAAAAGGGAAAACATTGCTACATAAAAGCGGGTTTACTCAAAGTATTTTACTTGAGTTTACTCACGCAAACCCGAATTTTTAAAATTGAACTAGATTTTTTTTAACTGTCGAGAGTCAAAAATCATTAACATAAAATCACAATATTGAAATTACTAATTATGCTTTTTTCATTTACAAAATTAAAAGAAAAATTGAACATTTTTCATTACGATGATTATCCTTACCAAAAAAATTGCCAAAGTACTCTGAACTATATCCATACTAATACATATATATAAAAATGCTACGCTTTCACGGCCTACTTATTCAACAGGTTTTAATAAAATTTGGTATAGGGATAGTTTATATCCCGGAGCAGGACATAGGCTACTTTTTATCCCGGAAAATTAAGGAGTTCCCGCGAGAATTAAAAAAACTTAGTCCACGCGGACGAAGTCGTGCGAATCATCTATTTGTTAATAAAATTGCCTACCAAATTCCAAAATTATAATCAACATCCTATTGGTATACAGGTCGATTGATCGATCGTTTCGGCTCATCAAAATTCAGTCACAAATTAAAATTGGTCTATAATTTGTTTCATCCTACGCAATCGCCATTAGATAGATACATTTATTTTTAACTACGAGTAGATATAATTATGTTCGTGCCTTCACCCGCGTGGATAAAGCTTTTTATTCCCGTGGGAACTCCTTAATTTTTTTCCGGGATATAGAGAATCCTATGTCCTTTCCCGGAATACATCCCAAGTAACACAAAACTGCATTAAAAGATGTCACATGAGGTCCACATCGGTAATTTAAGCGTTTAGGAAGACTTATTAGAGTCCACCGTTACTCTAAAAGCTTAATATTACACTTTCTGCTGTACATTGACTTTATTAAGCACCACGAAGGCACCGCTGTAATGTTACGAGCGTTACTATCAGGTGCGCAGGTCATGTTATTCAGCTCTTAGCTATTTTTAGTACTTTCAGCTACAATAAAGTATTTTATGCACTCTAAACTAAGCTATTTTCTGAATAAAAGGTCACATGTGTATCCTTCCAATGTTTGCATTTTAACAGACCATATGTGAGTTATTATAATGTTATCAGTTATTATGTGAATTCAATTATCGCTTCATGCTGCATATAGTTAAACTTTCACAGTTTTAATCAGCTGTAATATGCACTCTTATAACTGCACTTATCTAGCCCACATGTTCACTTTGGGTGAACGTATATGGTGTTAAATTACAGCTAACTGGTATAAAACTATTCACTTGTACCTCTTTGTCCCTACTTGGGCTGAATAATTGTACTGCCGTAGGCATTTAATCAGCTAATGCAGATATATAAGATCATGAATACTTGTATTATGTATGTACGATTTTATATTAGGCACAATAAAATTATACCTAACCTTTATACACTACCTAAAAACTAGGTTTTAAAATAAGTACCGACCTATTAGCTCATGCCCAAACGTTCCACCACGGACCCCTAAAAGTTAATCCTTGACAGATTATATACAGCTGTTCATTGGGAGGGCATTTGCGTATATGTTACCGACTATCAAGCTCTACATCAATCTATGGCTGACTTGTTAGACACAAGAACCACTCGTATCAGCTTTTTGCTGATTAATATACCCCTAGCACCTTAATATAGCTCTTAAAGCATTTATTTGGCATTATTACGGTTCACATTGCTTGTCCACCATTTTCCATGTTCTAAACTACAATATTTATGATATTTACTATTTCTTTTTATTTTGTCTTCGAAAATATCTACTGGATTTGAAAAGGTTTTTAATATTTTTTATGTAAAAAGCTTTTCGTCAAATTCAATGTTCCATAATTAAGAAATTGCTGGCATTTTTTAAATATTACAATCCATTTTATAATAGGATTTCCTATTAAACAGTTATATTTCGAGAGCGCGTGAAAATTTTGGTCTAAAAGTATATGATATTTGACAATAAACTTGCTTTCCCTATCAAATTACAGGCACTAATAAAACAAATACAAGTTTTACTTACCGAAAATGAATTATTAACTTTAACTATTGGACATATATGTCACATTGTATGATGGTGCGCTTAAATAAACAATGCTGCAGAATATCGAGATAGTGTGATATATTAAAGAATATATGGAGTAATATTTATTCACAATTTCGCCGCTCGTGCTCTTTTAACTGCATAAAAGCGTAAAAAGGGTGCTGGTTTGTAATTTGAGCTACATAATAGGTAAAAAATACTCTCTGTATCAGCCGATGTTCAGCTCTTGGGGCGACCGTTACCTTTGTTAATGCTTATTAAATGCTTATATAACGCAGTTGTGGGCAGTTAATCAGCTAGTTGCTGTATAATTTGTGCCCAAATCAGAGTTATATCTGCTGAGGATGCTATTATTCAGCTTTTATTCAGCTAATATATAGCAAGTTTTGCAGCTAAAGTTTCCAATGTGGACTGTGATTCAGTTGATATGCAGCACTTTTGTGTTACTTGGGATACTACCCATGTACCAAATTTCATCAAAATCGGTTGTAAAGGTGGGCTGTTATAGCGTAGCAGACAGACAGACACACTTCGCATCCATACTATAGTATTATAAATGCGAAAGTGTGTCTGTCTGACATAGACTACTTCAAGGCAAGGCTAGGAAAATTCCTGTGGGAACTAAAAAACCTTAATCCGCGCGGAACAAGTCGCAGGCATCATCTAGTTTATAATATTAGTATGGATTTATAAACATTTTAAAATAATTACAGGTTACCTTACCAGCTCAAAAGGAAGTTTTGAATAATAGTCAATAAACCTAGTCAATAACATGATTAACAACAGCAATTTTTGTCTTTTTCATCATCAATATTCGTACCAACATGCGGGACGAGTGGCCTAGTTGTTACAACGCATATCAGTCGATTGCGAAGGATAAGCAACGTTGACCCAAGTCGGTAACTGGATGGACGACTGAATTTGGAGGTTATTTGGCCTTTTCGTTTCCTCCGTGCCTCGGAGAGCATGTTAAGCCGTCGGTCCCGGTTATTATCACTAACGTCTGTTAGTGATAATAATGACGTGGGAACCCACCGCTTATTATCCCAAGAAAACTCCTACCATTATTTGAATAATAGAAAGGGGTCACAACCCTCAGTAATGAGGAATACGACGTAGAGAGGTTCCCGTTCGAAAAACATATTACGATTTTTCGTGCGCTATGATCATCAGTCATCACATAATTTTTTAAGAGCTGTTTAGCGTAAATTCTTCAACAGCTGATAGTCAAATTTGTGTTTTGTGAAACAACAAAGTGTAACACGTGTTCTGAAAACATAAATTTGAGACGTCATTACGTCATCGCAGTTTTGGTGTCTTTCATTAAAATGAATGATGTCTTTTCTAAGACATTAACATGTGTTATGGTAATCAAGCACCATACCATAATATGTATATTAAATGTGATTATATACTATCTAATTTTAATATTAAAATAATATATAACTAACTTTAACGTGGGTATAATAAATTAAAGCTCTTATAGAATAGCAATTGGGCAGTAATTTATACGAGTATTATACATTTAACGCTTTTCAAATTCATTTTTCTTGTATGGTATTGGAGATATCACTATATGGATTTTTAAGTTATTTGCTGAACAGACTGGTATGATATGAACAAATCTTTTTTAAAATTTACTGCTGAATTAATGAGATAAAAATTGAGTTGTAGGTATATTTGAATTCTACGTCACTATTGGTATAATTATTATGGGAAATACATCAAGTATATTATGTTTTTTATTACTGAGTGTTTGTTACTAAGTTACCACCTTGCAGTTTATTTACTACTAGCTAATGCCCGCGACTACGTCCGCTTGGTACTTATTATTCTTACTATTAGTTTTTAATTATTCAGGCGGGAACTCCTTAATTTTCCGTGATAAAAAGTAGCCTATGTCGCTCTCCAGGTCCACTATACCCATACCAAAAATCAGGTCGATCCGTTGCTCCGTTGCGGCGTGATTGAAGGACAAACAAACACACTTTCGCATTTATAATATATGTATAATTCCAGATTTTTCAATAAATTTACATACCTGCCAATATAAAAAAAAACATTCTTTCAAAGCAATATTTTTCTGCGTTTGTGTATTCCTTTTTACTGAGGGTCGTGACCCCTTTCCATTAATGGATAATAATGCGATGGGTTCCCACGTCCTTCCACATTATGACTCGACTAAGAGTATTTAAACTCGTAGATTTTTGTAAGGATTATTATCAGATATTAGTGATAATAACCGGGACCGACGGCCTAACGTGCTCTCCGAGGCACGGAGGAGACGAAAAGGCCAAATTTGAACCTCCAAATTCGGTCACACATCCTGTTACCGACTTGAGTCAACGTCGCATGACAATCGCGATCGACTGATATGCGTTGTGACAACTAGGCCACTCGTCCTACTCAAGCAATATTTAGCAAACTGGTACGTTAGTCAATAATAATAATTCGAGAGGGGTCACATGAAGCCTCCTTATATTTAGCAATATTTATCCCAACGCATTTCACACCTAAATACGAGTATCTTTCATCCAGATAAATTGTTACTATAATCATGGAAAATGCCATTGTACAAAAACTGATGATAAATTCTCAAGTGCAAAGAATATGTTAGAGCTTCAGAAGTTTTATATCTTTGAAGCTCGGTAGTTATGACACTGTTTACGCTATTACAGCTAAAAAAACAAAAAACAACACCAAAGTATCTCATTAATCATCCTATTTAACTTTAAAATTAATTCTTTTCCATCAAGAGTAACCGTCAGCCGGGGTAAAAGAAAAACACCGATGCCGCAAAGACGTCTATCTTTTCATAGTCAACTTAACTAAAAGGATTAAAATGATATCTTCCGTCGTCTAACAACCAGTGTGGTCTACGAAGCGTGAACAGAACTCTTTTGTTACCTTAAGCTCTTAATACTTTTATACCATAGTTGCTTTTTAATTTCGCCATTCGAATTATAAAAGGGTTGATTTTTAATCTCGTTCTTCGTCAAAGGAGCTTCCTTTGTTGCTTCCCCAGATTTACTCACCTGGTATAAAATTTCTATTTCTACGCATAAAAGTAAGTGAAAGGATTTGTAAGCTAAATTTTTTGCTTCGTTAAAATTTTGTATGAACGCTAAAATAAGTGATTTAATATTTTTCTTTGTGAAGAGTGAGACTAAGAGTATTACGTCGACGTCTAAAGCCGTTTCACTTTTTAGTTCGGTTCCTTTGAGCTTTACTTTCAAGGCCATAAATAGGAACTCAATCAAATATCTCAGACACTTATCTTATTAATTTAGTATTTTAATGTACAGGTAGAAAAACTCTACAAGTACTTAAAGTAAGTTTATAAACTTTAGCATTTTGAAAGTTAAAAATTCTGTAGATAATAATATATGTTATTAGGTTTCAAATAAGTAACAAAACTTTTGTACGGCTTAAGGCATAGTGAGAGCCAAAAAGGGCAGAAAATATTTCCCTTATGAGATTTCACTGCCTTTAAAACATATTATCACATCCGCATTTTACTAACCTTAACTTTTAAAACTAATTAATAATATGTCATTACTTAATATCCAACGAACTGTGTGGTTTAAGTATTTAATTTGCGACTTTGGTTGAGCATCGTCTTAGCAGCAGCAGATGCCGAAATAATATCAAGTTCTT
Source organism: Erebia epiphron (assembly GCA_963932025.1). Classification (NCBI taxonomy): domain Eukaryota; kingdom Metazoa; phylum Arthropoda; class Insecta; order Lepidoptera; family Nymphalidae; genus Erebia; species Erebia epiphron. The sequence goes on along the minus strand of OZ009958.1, from coordinate 11,692,852 downwards.
TTTTAAATAAAAAGTTTAGTTGTTAAATAAATCATAGCTTTATCCTTGCTTTTAGAAAGAGTACATTTTCATGTCGTGTCGGGTCGACATTATAAATGATTTTTATTTACATATAAAGCCTTCATAATTATAGTAAGTTATTATCATAAAACAATTATGATATTCTAGTAAAATAATAATATGTCTTAAGATTCTGTTATAATTTTGGGTAAAATTTGTAGAGAACTTCTGCAAAGTTCCCTTAGCAGCTGATACGTTCATTCAAAGTCCGTGGTCGAGATACGCGCAACCGATCTCCTAAAGCTCCGTAAAAAATAATTTATTGTAATAAGTCGTCGTGAACATTCGCCACCGCTCGGCTCATCTCACCCCGCACTACACCCCCTCCCGCTGAGCGTGTATTCTACGCGACTGCAATGCCTCTTCTCACATTTAGTTGACTCTACGCGGCGTTGAGGCACGGTCGCGCCACTCGACGCTTTGCTCGGACGTACGTTACAGTAAAATACGATTACCATTACGCGATTTGAAAATAATACACCCGATGTTAAACGGAAAGACTGTGAAATAAATTTATGAATGAAGTTATAAGCTTACTAGCATTAAAAAGTTATTCTGGACATTTAAATAAAGAGTGGACAGTTGTGACAAATTTTTGTTTACATAATTACATAAGGACATGAATGCGATTGTGAATAAAAATACTCTTCAACATGTGTGTCGTGATAAATAGGACTATTTGTTGAGCTAATACCGAAATTAGTTAATAAATTGATGGATTCTTTACATCCGGCAAGGGGCCGCAACATACGAATGCCGACGGAAAAAACATGACACTGAGCCTTCCGTGCCTTGTTTTTCTTCTTCCTTGATATATATTTTGTCAAACATGGCTCAGCAGCATAACTCTACAAGAAACACATTCTTCAACCAGATTTTATTTTGGTTTGTCATCGGACTTAATGTTGCCGATCAGAGCTCGTTACCATTGAAATACGAAGCTCCCGATGACTGTCAGTGGTGGCTAAGAGGACCAAATGATGCCCACGAGGTTTCACTCACGTGTAAACTTCGCACCATTAACAGTGAATTTGATACTACAAATTTTAGTGTCATTCCATCAGAACACACAACTTCGTTGCGAATAGAGTGCAATGAAGAAATGATGTACAAAAGTTCATTAGATGACCGCAGTTTCGCTCATTTGGTCAAACTACGTGAACTTGTTTTGGATAACTGTAAAATTGGAAGATGGCCGCCTGGAGTTCTATCCGGATTGAGAGACCTCCGAAATTTAACGATCAGAACGAAAAACACCGAGTGGGCCGCTATGAGTTTAGAGATAGCATCGGAAAGCTTCACGGCTGTTCGACAATTGGAAAAGTTAGACTTGAGTTTTAATAATATCTGGTCCTTCCCTGAAAACTTGTTTTGCCCTCTAACTAATTTAGTGTATTTAAATGTGTCATCGAATAGACTTCAAGATGTGAGTGACCTTGGATTTAGAGAAAGAGCTATGCATCAAGCTCTTATCAGTGAGCACGAGGGCCCATCTCCATCAGCATCATCTTTGCCACACACTTCATGCTCCCTGGATATCGAAGTTTTAGATGCTTCCAGTAACCATTTCGTACTGATGCCGGAAAATGGTTTTATGGCTCTCCGAAGACTTAAAGAGCTACATATCCATGATAATGAAATATCTATGGTGGCTGATAAAGCACTATCCGGATTGAAACAATTACAAATTATTGACCTCTCCAATAATAAAATTGTGGCACTTCCGCAGGATCTATTTAGAGATAGTCGGCCAGTTATCAAAGAAATATACTTACAAAATAATTCGATAAGCGTGCTTTCACCGAGTCTATTTGCGAATTTGGACCAATTATTAGCTTTGGATTTATCTAATAACCATTTGACGAGTACATGGATTAATGAGAATACATTCACTGGTCTTATAAGAATGGTGCTTCTTAATTTGTCAAATAACCGATTGACAAAACTTGACCCCAGAATATTTAAAGACCTTTATACTCTTCAAATATTAAATGTGCAGCATAATCAGCTGGAGTCCATTGCAGCTGACACATTCGCACCAATGAACAATTTACACACGCTAATTTTGTCGTATAATAAAATATCACACATTGATGCATACGCTTTAAATGGTTTATATGTGCTCTCTCTACTATCTGTAGATAACAACCATCTTGAAGAACTTCATCCCGAAGCATTTCGGAATACTTCCTCTTTGCAAGATTTGAATTTGAATGGAAATCGTTTAAAGAAAGTACCCATTGCGCTACGAAATATGCGCTTACTAAGAACACTTGATCTCGGCGAAAATCAGATTACTTCTTTAGAAGAACCCGGCTTTGTTGGGCTTCATAATGTATACGGATTACGACTTATTGGCAATAAAATTGAAAACATAAGTAAAGATGTATTTTCCGACTTGCCATCATTGCAAATTTTAAACTTAGCCCGAAATAAATTAAGACACATAGACATGAACGCTTTGGAATCATTATCAAATTTACAAGCTGTGAGATTGGATGCGAACCAGCTTACGGATATTCAGGGCCTCTTTGTAAATATACCATCTCTGTTGTGGTTAAACGTATCAGATAACCAAATAGCATGGTTTGATTACGCTGTGATCCCAACGGGACTTCAATGGCTAGATGTGCACGGCAACAACATCAAAGAATTGAGCAACAACTATCGTTTGGATAAAGAACTTCGCCTCCAGACATTAGACGCGAGTTTTAACAAAATGACAAAAATAACCACTTTCTCAATCCCCAGCAGTATCGAGCTTCTGTTTCTGAATGATAATCAAATTACACAAGTTGAAGCTCAAACTTTTGTTGGAAAAACCAATTTAACGAGAGTCGATTTGTATGCAAATCAGATAACTAGCATGGATCTCAATGCGCTCCGGTTGACTCCCGTGGATCCAGGCCGGCCGTTACCCGAATTTTATATTGGTGGAAATCCTTTTCAATGTGACTGTACAATGGAGTGGTTACAGCGAATAAATAAACTCGATCATCTCAGACAACACCCTAGAGTAATGGACTTGGAAAGCATTTATTGCAAGTTGCTCTACAATCGTGAAAGGACTTATATTCCGCTCATTGAAGCGGAATCATCCCAGTTTTTGTGTACATATAAAACGCACTGTTTTACGTTGTGCCATTGTTGTGATTTTGACGCTTGTGATTGTGAAATGACGTGCCCATCGAACTGTACGTGCTATCACGACCAACCGTGGTCTGCGAATATTGTGGACTGTTCCGCTGCTGGTTATTCTGAAATACCGAACACTATCCCTATGGACGCTACTGAACTATATTTAGACGGTAACAATTTTGGTGGTTTAACAAGTCATGCTTTTATTGGACGTAAAAATTTAAAAATATTGTACGCAAATAATTCAAATATCGATGCTTTGTATAATAATACGTTTAGTGGACTAAAACGCTTAACTGTGTTGCACTTAGAAAAAAACAATATCAAAGAATTGTTAGGCTTCGAATTATCCCCTTTAGAAAATTTACGCGAGTTACATCTGCAAGACAATAAAATACATTATATCGACAATCGAACGTTCATGGAGTTGCGGCATTTAGAAGTACTACGCTTAGAAGGCAATAACATTTACAGTTTTGCTGTGTGGCAATTCACGATGAATCCATATTTGGTAGAGATAAGTCTCTCTCGCAATTCGTGGTCTTGCGACTGTCAATACATGCACAAATTCCGAAATTGGTTTAGGAATAATCTTGGCAAGGTGGAGGACTCTGATAAAATCACTTGTATATTCGATAATGTAACAAATGCAGTGGGACCTTTAATGGCCGACTTTAACTCAACTATATGCACAAGCCACGTGGGTGGAAGTTCCTCAATAATAGAGAATCAAGTTATCAATGATTATTTGCCATTACTCCTAATATCACTATTTATATTCGTTGTAAGCTCAGTACTTATTTGTGGCATATTTTACTGGAGACGAGAGCTACGAGTCTGGATTTACTATCATTGCGGATTCAGAATGTGCTATAAAAGCACCGCGTTTGACGACGAAGCCGACAAAGATAGGCTATTCGACGCCTACATCAGTTACAGCGTAAAAGACGAGGCATTCGTCGCTCAGATGTTAGCGCCCGGCCTCGAATCAACGGACCCGAGTTTCCGGCTCTGCCTCCATTACCGAGATTTTAACGCCTCAGCCTACGTCGCGGACACGATTATAGAGGCCGTAGAATCTTCTAAGAGAACCATAATAGTCCTATCTAAGAACTTTATCAACAACGAATGGTGCCGATTCGAATTCAAGACGGCACTCCACGAAGTATTAAAAGAGAGACGAAGAAGACTGATAATAATATTGTTAGGCGACTTGCCGAATAGGGACATCGACCCGGAGTTAAGGTTGTGTTTGAAAGCGAATACGTGTATCGAGTGGGGTGATAGGCAGTTTTGGCAGAAACTGAGGTTCGCGATGCCGGACTTGCGGAAGTGTCAATATCACCGTTCGACTGTGAATATTTACGCGTCAGTGTCGCCGGTGGGTGCCGGGCGGGCGCCGGCGCCGCCCCCACCGCCCCCGCCTGGCAAGCTGCCGCCTTTGCTGGCCGACGGGCTGGCTGACAGGCTGGCCGTGCCTGCCGGCATCCACATGCGCGATCAACACCCGCACCGAATGCCGCCGCACGCGCATCTTTGGGCGTAGCGTATGCTTCAACGCAGGTAATTCCCAATCTGCGACGCTTAAGCGTATTAGTCCAAACACAGTGATAATTATGTTAAGTTGTTCCACATTTGTATTTATTTTGTAATATAGAACGCCATAAACTTGCATTTACTTATATGTACAGTAGGACCTTAGTTATAATTTAAATCATAGTTAATTTATGGATGCAATTCCTAATTTCTGCGATAGTAATTTATAAATAGATAGGGATCTTGATAGGTTGTTGTAAACTATTCAAATACTACATGACAACATTATTAATTAATCATGAAAATATTATATTAATTATTGAACTTAAATTATTATAATGCCAAAGTTATAAACTTATAAACGTGTACAAATTTTAATGCATTTAATACATCTGTTACATGATATACTTTAATAAGAGACTGTATATAATTTAATTGGTTTTTTGTATATAATTGTAAATATTGCAAGAGATTATTCTATCAAAAGAAAACTTAAATACAAAAATTTCGAATTTTTATTTGTTTTTGTTTTATTTTTTTCTTAGTGATTTATTTTAATTTTACTAGATGAGTATGCTTCTAAAAACATAATTCGGTAGTATTACCTAATAATAATATAAAAATTAAACTGAATACGTAGCTTTTTCATTGGATAATATTGGTTTTCTTTCTAGCTAAACTTACTTGAATATACCTCGACTTCAAAACTGAGTCAGAAAAGAAATCATACATTCATTGAATAATGAATAAAGTAAGTTATTAGGTAGGTACTTACTGAAGGTCATTATGTGATATTATCAGTATAAGTAAAAAATTAAAATTTTACTATCACTCGTTGATCTAGAATTTTCTTAATAGCAAACATGGACAACGAAAGGAAATCATACATATAAGTGTCTCTTACAAAACGCAGCACTTAAAAGGAAAATGTTATAGAATTTATAATTAAACAATAAGTATAATATCAATATGGTTCTTTAAAGGCCTAGCTGAGTTGGTTAAATTTTCAGCAATATGACGAGTATATCTTTAACCTTAATCATCACACAAATATAAATACGAACGTGTGTTGTTAGTTGATTGATTTTTTGCATGGGTAGGTATAGTTGAGGCCCTGGAGAGTAAGGTAAGCTACATTAATTTATCTCGCAAAATTAAGGAGTTCCCGCTGGAATTAATAAAACTTATTCCACGCGGACGATAGCACGAGATACTATCTTGTGCAACTCGGATTTTTATCGGTACTCAAAGTTGACCATAGTAACTGCAACGTATCTGACCGGCGCGGCGCGACGGGGCCCTAAGTAAGTACTTATTATGAAATGAAATGATTTATTCACGTAGGCCAACATGTGCTACTTATAAAATGTCATGATTCTACCACCGGTTCGGAAAGAAGTTCTACTGAGAAGAAGGAACCGGCAAGAAACTCAGCAACTTTGCTCTTTTTTATTAAAAAGTTCAAATTACTTGCTGTTATATATTTTACTAGATGATGCCCGCGACTTCGCCGGCAGGGATTAAGTTTTTTGATTCCCGCGGGAACTCCTTGATTTATCCGGGATAAAAAGTACTAAACACTGTACCAACTTTCATCATAATTAGTTGAACGGTTGAGCCGTGAAAGCGTAACAGACAGACACACAAACACACTTTCGCATTTATAATATTAGTTTGGATTGTAACTCTCAAATCATACATAGGTGGTTTAAATAATAAATAATATATAAATAAAAATCGATTCCCGTGCGTTAGTCACGCAAAAACTCTAAAATGGCTGGACAGGTTTTGAAGTTTAGATTCACAATTGGACCGTAGGTGGCGCTGCAATCAGGGTCTAGGTTCAGGGCTGGACAAAGTCTGCCGGACGCACTAGTATTATACTTATAAAGGCTGTTTTACTTTTCAACTAGAAAGGCTATAAGTCCAGAATGGATACTCCTAATTCATTCTTTGCTATCCTTGATGCTGCTCTATGAAGTATTTAAATTTAATTATTCCATGTCCTTTGACACGAAAACGAAGCAGTTTTCATGTCAAAGGACTTTGAAACATTTCCAAGACCTTGCAATGTTTGTGAGCTTATTTAGCTCAAAATATGTGCTCAAATGTGGGAAAAAAGATACGCTTCGAAGGGTGAACCTCCTACTTAAATTCAATATGGCGGACTCCCGAAAATGGCGGACTAGTTATTATTCATGTAGCCTCATGATGTAGTTATCAATTAAAACGGTTTGCTGAGAATTCGACAAAAAATGACGTCACACTAAATTCAATATGGCCGCTGATTAAAGCTTGTTTTTAAAAATGTTTTTTTTAGATTCAAGACTTAATACATCTCGAATATCTGTATGTTGTAAGTACATAGGTACCTAATGCTCACTTTAGAACTTCCCAACTTTGTGCAAACTAAAGACTGCGAAAGTTTACTCGATATAGCAAAGTGGTCATTATGGTGACAAATCTAGCTACTTTAGAGATGCCTTAGCGGGACTTGTACGATCTTTTTAGAGATAATGAAATAAATGACATGTCTATTTTTTATTGAAGTAACAATTATATGGTTTGAAGTAGCGAAATATTTACTTGGTTAACTATAGCTAGCATAATATACGTCAATCTATTTAGTATTTATTGACTTAACAATCCACTACAGCCCATTAACGTCCCACTGCTGGGCACAGGCTTCCTCTCTCGTAGAAGAGAGGGAATTATAACAGTTAATATAATGTACAAAAAAAGTTTAAAAAGTATAAAATTTACCAGAAAAATTTGTTGAATGGTTTGGCCGAAATCGCATTTGGTAGTAAGTGGTCACCGCAAACATCGAACCCAGCATCTTCAACTTGTAACCACACCTCAGCTCCTGAAATTCCACAAAACAAGCACATTAGATTAGATAGGAGTGATTATACCAGTTTTTGTTACTCATTTCTGTAACAATATGCTAGGAGCGAGAATTGAACACTAGACTGTCTGATACATTAACTAAACCATATTATTACACAACTAGCGGATGTCCGCGACTTCGTCCGCGTGGATTGAGGTTTTTTGGTTCCCGCGGGAACTCTTTAATTTTCCGGTATAAGTAGCCTGTGTGTTATTCCAGACTATAATCTATCTCTGTGCCAAATTTCATCCAGATCCGTTCAGCCGTTCTGGCGTGATTGAGTAATAAAAATAAACATACATCCCTCCAATCATTTTTTTAATTAATTATTAATTCATTGTTTTGTTATTTCTGGTGACCACTTATTACTTATATAAGTACAAATTATAGATTTTCGCTAATTTTCAAGATCATATATCATCATTCAAAGAAGTGCAATTGACGCTTTGGTGGGACAGCGACTAACGGTTGGTTGAAAACCTGTCGTCGATAAAAACAGACGGTTGTGAATCAAGTTAGTTCCATGCTAGTCTCTAGGAAGATTCGCTACGGTGTAATGCAAAATACGTGTAATTCAACAATGGAACGACGGTATGCAGTTCTTGTGCTAACGGTATTTTGCTGATGTTAGAAATGTATGATCCTCTTTGAAATTATAGATACGTTTTTAAGGTTTATATGATTTAAAATATTATTGAGGGACGAGTGGCCTAGTTGTGACAACGCTTATCAGTCGATTGCGAATGTTAAGCAACGTTGACCCAAGTCGGTAACTGGATGGGTTACCGAGTTTGGCTTCCGTGCTGTATAGTACGTTAAGCTGTCGGTCCCGGTTATTATCTCTCTTACTTATATTAAGTGCTCTTAATCGAGTAGTATGCGGAGGACTTGGGAAGCTCAACCCACCGCATTATTCCCAAGAAAACTCCTACCATTATTTGATTATTGGAAACGGGTCGCGACCCTCAGTAATGAGGAACACGATGCGGAGAGAGATATTTAAGTTCTATAGAAAAATAATATTTATCTACTCAAGAGGTAAAAAGTCCAATATAACAATGGAATTACGACAACCTAAAAGAGGCACGGCAGCTTCACACAAATCATCGCAATAACTACAATATGAAAGGTAGAAACCTGTTTTTAAGGCAATGAATCTGCTATTATCTCAGTGTGAACAAATCAAAACGAAATGAACATCGGTTATTCCTTACGTCACCCTTATCACAACGACAGCCGACGGGTCAGCACAGAAATAATGGGAAAACTTGTTTTTACGAGCCCAGAGCGAGTAAGGGACGATGTGTCACGTGATTTTATCTGATATCTGGTATTTATGCCTCTCGCATGAATAATGATAGATATACGGTGGAGATTAGACACAGCTCGCGGTCGATTAAAATTGTTTAGAGATGTCGTTACTCGTCCTAGTACGTACCTAATGTAATGTTCGAAACGTTCTCTATTTTAGGTAGATACATCGCCTGAACTAACGTATTTCATAACAGACCCGCGACTTCGTCCGAGTGGGTTGAGATTTATTGCTTCCCGCGGGAACTCTTTTTAATCTTCCGGAATAAAAAGTAGCCTAGGTATGTGTTATTCCAGACTATAATCTACCCCTGTACAAAAATTCATCAAAATCGGTTGAGCAGATGGGTCGTGAAAGCATAGCAGACAGACAGACAGACACACTTTCGCATTTATAATATTAGTATGGATTAGTATAGAAGTATAGATTAGTAAAACTGCTTGTTAGTCGTAAATCCTTTTAGATCCACTACAAAAGCTACCTACCAATTTATATGAGGTTGAATTAGTGTCACCTAATCGCTGACAAGGCCAAAGTATTAGTAAAAATTGCGTGTAAAATTACTCTTTACGAAGCCCAATCCTGAGCCTGTTTACGTCTGAACATAAGTCATTTTGAAAGTGAGCCGCGAAATACGGTCCTCCGCTTTTCACATCCATTTTCTTCCCACCACCTTGTTTAAGTCATCGGCCCAGCAGGTTACAAGTCATCCTACACTGCGCTTACCGATTCCCGGCACTCTAGAGCACGTCTGCCCTTATCAGCTCCATGTGGTACAGTCAGGCGCAAACGGGGTTGCGGCCAGGCGAAGTGGAAGGCGCGCTTCCTTTGGGCGCCTGCCGTCTAACGTCCAAATAGGAAGGTCCACGCTGCTGCCGCACTTGGTGGACCCTGCTATTCAAAATTTGAACTAATTTAGTCCTCCGTTCAAATATCATGTTCCCAAATCTCAGTAAGTATTTATCAAGGGTGTCGTACCACCTACTAACTATAGTTCGCGCGCGAGTTCAATGCGGAGCTTGTATGTGTCACCATAAATATACTTATTATTCTAAATTACATTTTACAGACAGTACGGTACATTTTGACCCCAGCAACCTTTAAGGACATGGTAAGGTCACGTTTTACACCATGTTAGTGCTTACTCAGTTGCATTGCAAATTCGAAACACGAATAAAATAGAGAAACCTGAATACTACAAAACATTTTTTAATAAATACGTTGTAAAATATTATTGTTTAAAACTCAACTTTATAAAAGTTTTACGGACTTTGACAGCTATTTTTGGCTGTTCAAACGTAATATAACATAGGTATATTTAAATAAAAAATTGTACGAATTTTTATGCTACTTATGCTATTTCATGATATTACCGCCACTGCCACCGCTCAGATTCTAATGAGATGAAATGATCATTGTTACTCAAAAGCAGTAAATTATATATTTTAAAATACAAGCAGTACTTGCAACTAACATGTTTATAACCGACTTCCAAAAAGATAGAAATGCAATAGGCACTTATAACACGTTTTGTTGAGCAGTTATAAATATTAAATTTATTTCTAACATTTTCACGAACCAAAGTACTTAGCTAATAAAATAATATTGCGTGTAAAATTACACACGCAAAGGGATAAGAGCATTTTATAATTAAGTTAGTTGTTTGAAAAGGGATAACCCAGATAGTATCGGGGATAAAATTTAGTTAAACTTTCGTATGTTTCCTAAACCGCAAATGTACTACAAAGTTTGAAATTTGCAACCAAAAAGGTCGGATGAAGCAGTTGTAATATCAAAGAGAGTTCAGACGATTACGTACAGTAACGTATTATTTTATAGTAAAGCAAAAAATACAATTTAATAAAATTATCATAAGGAAATAAAATCTAGACTTTTTTTCATATAATTAAAATAGATTTTCCTTTTATCTACAAGAATTTATTTATGTTGTGCATTTTAAAATAAAATAAAGAAAAGAAGTGCTGATATTTTTCTTGAAAACTAGGTGAGATTCATATTATTACTTTCCAAGATAGCAATATCGAACAATATAAAAATGGTTGCTGGACGGAGCATTATTAAGTGGTACCACAGAATAGTATGTTAAGTTGTACGTAGGTACTTGCACGTAGGTATAGTTTGGGGTTTTCTCATTAAGGAAATACTTAGTAAGTTAATAGCAACTACTTACTGACGGTCATCATTATTCATCATCAGTCTCAACTCTCAACCATCGCCGTAATACTAAGTTCAGAAATGACAAGGAATCCCCTCACCTAGGAGGTCCCTAATTTCATCCAAATCGGTTGAAAAGATAAGCCGTGAAATCGTAGCAGACAGACAGATAGACACACTTTCGCACTTATAATATCAGTAGGTATGTATTGCAAAGAATTCTTACGCCAAAAACAAATCCACATTTAGGTATCGACCCATCCATCAGCCTGGATTCGACCACTGCTGCCTTTTGGAGAGTGCGCCACCACACGCGGTCCTCCGCCTTCCTCATCCACCCACTTCCCGCTAACTTTTTAAGGTCGTCGGTCCAGCGGGCTGGAGGTCGTCCCACATTGCGTTTACCGATATACCTACAATTAAATATTATTAATGTAAATTTAAAAACAGGGCCGGGATGGTGTCAGAAGACGCACGAAGACGTGTGTTTAAGTGCAGTACCTACTCAAGAATTCAAAAGATCTATCGATCTTTATAGGACAAGATCCAACTTACTTTGTGTAAAAGTATAGTAAGTACGAATTTTAATCGCAGTGCACCTCTGTGACATTAAAAAAATATATGCGCAAGAGTGGCGATGGGCTATTGATATCTCCTTAACTTGAGTAAATACCTACTAGTTTATTAGTTTACTTACTTAAGTCGGGTGTCCTCACAAAAGAGCCATCTGCTGGAAAATGCCATATGGCACGACAAAGGACCCATGCGCAATTTAATAGCATCCTATTCTCAAAGCCTCGGATCAAATTGAATACACACATAATAATATGAAAAAATGCACATTGTCATTCGATAATCCTTTACGTTCCTTACTCCTGTACGCGTAGATGTCACCGAAAGAGATCAGCTTTCGCCTAGGCAACGGTATTGGGTTTGCGTAATTCAATACAACGTTTTATTAAACACCACACAAAAGAACACCTTATGTACAAACTAATAAGAACTAAATTATTATTCCTTGCGCAGGAATTCCGACCACAGACCGCATAACAGGGACAATTGGGGACAAAAGCTACTCAGATAATGTCCCATCCCTTAATCACATGCACCGTTGCTCTCGAAAAATATTAAGTCGTAATAGAGAATCATTGATACGAGTCTATTTTGTACACAAATCTGTTCGAGGCATCGTTTATTTACATAACATATACTCGTACTAGCACTACTGAACAACATTCCAAATTTGATGTTAATATGTTAAAACTTCGATCAGGGATGAACCGTGAGCCGCGTGTCGGAAAGATCCAAAATTAAAACAGTAAAGCTAGGTTCACATGATGCATTATTCTATTTTAATTTTTGTACTCAGGTAAATATCAGTGAGTAATTTTTTTCGTTAGCACATCCGTATAATATGTTACAATATGCACCATAAAATGCATGATAGTATTATAGAACTGAAAGTGTGTCGTCTGTGCCTCTTCACAGCTAAACGAATTAAACAAACTTGACGAATTTGACATAGACACCGTCAGTGTGCATTTAGGTTTAGTAAAAATCTTGTTAAAAATCAATTGAAAACGTCCATCTCTGCAGTTTCCATATTTGTTAGTTAGCACAAGGGCCTTGTAAAGGGTACAGTAAAGACAGACACTTTCGCATTCATATATAAGTTGCATAAAATGTTAATAAGGATTTAATTAACTTTAATTTGAAGAAAACAGATTTAACGTTGCAAAAACCATTAAGAAATTCTATATTCACTTGACAACAGACAGCATAACACAAAAATGTGTGAACGTTTGAACGGAATGCTGAGTTTGGAACAAAACAATTTATTGATGTGAACTCAGCGTTAAATATGTGGGGGAACGTTCATTTTCATGGGGAACCTTCTTGGGAAATAAAAGAAATTAGGTACGCATACCTTTCTCAGTGTCGTGCTTTTCCTTGCTTTTCTGCGTGACCCCTTCCTTTTCTTCCAATATGACTAAGGTAGAGATATTCTTGGTATAGTAATGCGGTTGGCTCCCAGATCCTTCCGCATACAATTTAACTATAAACAACGAGTTTCCACTTTAGTTCGATTGATCGTCAGGTAACCGGTACCAGCTGGTAGAAAAGTAAAGATTTGAGCTTTCAAAGTCGGTCACAATAAATAATTACCGACTTGGGTCAAAGAACCAGCACAATCAATGAATATGCATTTTTTTTGCGGGCCGTGGTCTCATAAGTGGGAGGTTCCGGGTTCGTTCCCCGGCTGGGTCGATTCGGGAAATTATAATTTCTGAATTTTCTCTGGTCTGGTCTGGCTTCGGCCTTGGCTAGTTACCACCCAACCGGCAAAGACATAGCACCAAGCGATTTAGCGTTCCGGTATTTACGATGCCGTGTAGAAAACGATGGGGGTAACTATGGGTTTAGTAGTCACCACTACAAGTTAGCACCAAAAAAAAATGCGCCTCCGCGCCACAAAACAAATTATTATAAGCAGGTATAAATTGTGGCCATTTCTACGCGCCTATTTGGTGGAAATGTCTTGACAGACAAATCTTTTTTGGGACTCTCCTGACAAATGTTGGTGCGCGTTCCAAGCGACCAATGTCGTGATCTAAATTTGAACAAAATATATCAAGACGTGCTCGGTAGTAATTCAGGATTAGAATCTTAACATTGATACTTTCCTTAAGTTTTTAGTACACTCAGTTCAATTTAAACCGTAAGAAATTCTAATAATGTCGAATGTAAGACAGATAATTAGGTACAGGTCGTATTGACGTAGATTCCACAGTTAACGGTCCAGATGTTTGAGCATTTTTTCAGTCATTAAATGAAATTTAACTGTGTCTTGGGTACTTGTGCTTCAAGCAGGAGGCAGAAGTTTTACCCAAGAAGCTATACCCACTTTTTGGCCACCACCGTTCTTTGACCCAATACCATTTTAATGTTTCGATTTATTTATTTATTTATTTATAGTATAAATAACATAAAAACCCACGAAACACAAATAATATGAACATAAAATAAACATAAAAGTAGAACTTACGTCATAATTTAGCCATTTGCGTGGGTGGAAGGTCTGACTCCTAGAACTACAGCTTCCTGATAAGATATCATTTCCAATTCCTGCGGGGCTTAAATCTTATAAAGTTCAACCTGTTTTGTTCACAGAAACACAAATAACACAATTTTTCTGTTAAGTAACTCCTTTCATTTCAATAACGCACAAAAAAACTCCAATGCAGAAACAACAACATCAAATAATTTGTGTGCCCTACCCTCTTTTGAAGCGGTCAGTAAGCAGCGCGTAAATCCTGCAGAAAGAGATACAAGCATTGGTTATTGAGCAAAGTTGGTTCCTACGAAGTAATTTTTACAAATAACATAGTGGATGGCTCGGATATTTATTTAATAATTATTATCATTAAAGCAGTCTGAAATATGTATAAGTAATTAATGAGGTACTTTATTTTGTAATATTTTATGTGATTTGTTTATTAGTGGTAGAAGTTTATGTTATTTAAGTATAATAAAATTTGAATAAGTACCTTATAAGTTGGGTTGTTCCTTTGTAGTTTATTTTGGAATTTTTGAAGTACTCCTCAGTTTTAGGGAAATTTCTTTGTTTTTCAGTTTTATAGGAAGGAAGGTATATTTTTAAGATATATTTTTTAAAGGAAGGTACTGAACGAGGGAAGTAGAAACAAACTATTATTTAATTAGTGGTAGAACTCAGAACTAACAATCAAATATTTTAGATCATTGTCTTTGGGATCGACGCCGGAAGTTCGTAATTATGGCTTGATTATGGCGAGTTCACATTTAGTTTCGGACTGTGGTGTCGTTTTAGTATCCTTCTAATAATAAATCTCCCAACTATTTTACGGTATGCAACCGCCAAAGTAAAAAATGTTCATAAAATTGTATCGTAAAACTGAACAAAAGTAATTACTTTATCAAGGGGCTATTAAAAACTTGGAACAGTATGTAACTTTGTTCTATACATTTTATACTATCCTACATTTTATAGGGACCCATAAAATACTACATACGGGGTCGCGGGTTCGATCCTCGGGTACGTCATTTTGAATTCAAATTATTTAAAGGCATAAAAAATCATACCTACCCAACAAACGCCTAGCAAAGAACTTGTATATAATTCTGATCTCAGTACTTAAATTGCTAAATATTTTTGATATGAAGTTGGTCATATTATTTCACATTGGGGCTGATTCTGTAGTGCACAATCTCTCATCTAGACTAAATCAACAGCATGACAGCATTAAAAATATTGCTAACCCTTTCATAATACTCCCTGCGGAAAGGGACAGAACTATATTTAAGGCTGCCATTTTAGTTTTGTTTAGAGATTGTGTTATACAGAACTTCTGGGATATTTCTTCTGGGATAAAAACAACACAAGAAAACAAAATATCTCATGTTACGTCAGCATAATGTAAATTTCAACGACCTTCAAGCTCGGGCCTGTCTCATGAATAGCGAATTAGAACGAACGTATCCCGTAGGTAATATTATGGTTATATGGCTCAGATAAACCAAAGACAGCAGTTTCCAAGACCGAGTGCCAATAATTGACTATCAAAGTTGATATATTATATGGCTTTCTAGAAGGCTTCACGGCGATAGTTGTATGAATTATAGACGAGGTCTCCTTGTGGGACATCAAATCGGTTATGTTAGGCGTAAAACGGTTCTTGATTTACCTATTGGTTCTAATTACGATCATGTTGGGTATCTACCTAATGTGTGTTGATTAAGTAATCGATTATAACTAGTAACCTTAGTAACGTAGTCACAATAAAATTAATTATTATTAATATTTATGAAAAGTTGTATTATGGTTGTATCATGCTTGGACTAAAATTTAATATATTATAGTCCTTAAGGTCTTAATGACCATTCCAATTTAAGTACACACATTAATATTGCAAATCTTCCAAGAGGTACCAAGATTTAGCCTATAATAATATTAGAACTCTTGGATATTATTTAAACTGGACTTCAGACGTCAACAGCCAACACAGACTAGTACCTACCGGACAGGATAAAACGTTTGCGCAAAACTTCCGCATTGGAGGCTCCATATAAAAATGATTACTTTTCCGTGATGTGTTTGTTTTAATAATAAGAATTTATAGCGTCTATTCGCACCAATTTATAGTCGTTTATAAAATTCAACTTAATCCCTTTGCCTCCTTGTGCTAATATTAATAACATCACATTAGACTTTTCGCCATTATTGCATGATATAACAACAAAAACAACAGGAGCCTTTTTACACTTGTTTAACAAAGGCAACGCTCATTAAGTATTAAGGATACGGCCATAATTTACAATGACTTGCCCCGCTTAAGCGCGGGGTTATGAAAATTTAATCAAAATCTACCCCTTCGTGAATTGTGAGGGAATCAACTTAATAGAAAAACAAGAGTAACCTAAACAAAGCTTTAAATCATATTTTTTAAGAATAAGAGAAACCCTAATACATTTTTTAACTTATTTGAGTACTAGATGATGCCCGCGACTTCGTCTGCGTGAATTAAACTTTTTTGATTCCCGCGGGAAGTCTTTAATTTTCCGGGATAAAAAGTAGCCTATGTCCTTTCCCTGGATACAACCTGTACCAAATTTCATCAAAATCCGTTGAGCAGATGGGCCGTGAAAGCGTATCAGACAGACAGACAGGCACATTTATAATATTATCGCATTTATAATATTAGATGGATATTATAATATTAGTATGGACGGGGGTTCGGTTCGGGGGTCTCGGCGTCCGCAAAATTTCAAGTATTAGTTTACCAGCGTTTTTATCATCAGTCCACAGCACTGAGATATTAACTAGGGATATCCTATCGGGTTCCCTGTCTGTTTTCGAGGTGCCGCGTTTGGCAGATGCAGTAGACGCTTGGAAAATGGCCTGTCCAAACACGGAATTACCCGCCTACCCGGCCTCCCAGAGACGGTGGGACGAGCCGCTTTGCAGATTGATACGGAAGAATTTAGTAGATACGTCACTCAATCCTGCGGAGCGTGCTCGCCTGCTGGCTGTGGGGGAATGGGAGTCGGGCCTTTGGCTCCAGGCGCTGCCATCGCCCGGTATAGGCACTATTCTGGACGATGTCACGTTCCGGCTCATTGCTAGTTTACGCCTCGGTGCGTCTTGTGTTGCCTCGCACCTTTGTCATTGCGGAGTAGCTGTCGACAGCCTCGGGCACCATGGCCTATCATGCTGTAAAAGCACGGGCCGCATAGCCAGGCACGCCTCTATCAATGACATCATCCGCCGTGCTGTTTCCACCGCCGGCGTACCAGCCGTATTGGAACCCAATGGTTTGGTGCGTGACGATGGGAAGAGACCCGACGGTATGTCTTTGCTGCCCTGGAAGTTGGGTAGGCCTTTGGTGTGGGACGCAACCTGCGTCGATACCCTTGCGCCATCCCACCTTCCAGCCACGGCAGGTTGTGCCGGCGCAGCCGCTGCAGCAGCGGAGACCCTCAAGCGGCGCAAATATACCAACCTCATAGGTAACTATGAGTTTGCGCCGTTTGGGGTCGAAACGTTGGGGCCATGGGGTCCGAATGCACATTTCCTTTTCAGAGAAATTTCCCGAAAACTAGTCGACGCTACACGTGACCAGAGGGCTGGCCTATTCCTTGGCCAGAGGTTAAGCATTGCCATCCAGCGTGGCAATGCTGCCAGTCTTCTGGGCACGTTGCCCGATGACGGCGATGCGGAGGAATTCTTTGATGCATTTTAGCAAAATTTTCTTATTATATAGATAAAAAAGTATGGATGGATTTCAATGTAAGCAATAAATAATAATATATGTAGTTTTTGGACCTCCTTAACAATTATTTAAGTATTATCTGCGTGCAGATGCTGCAGCACTGTTTTTAGTACTGTGTAGTCATGTTCAACAAAAAAGATCCATCAAAACCGACAAAATTTAATTAATTTTGGTTTGTCAAACACCACTAATTTGTAAAATTTACACCAACTCACTAATGACACGGCTTCCGGCAATGTATCACGAAAATATTAAATCCTTTTGACTTTTTTTACTACAACTGTAAAGGTTGTTTCACACAAGCTCAACACACTTTGCGACAGTGCAGCATGCTACAAATTGAAGCATGTGGGAGTCTACATATTTTATGTGGAGGCTAGATGCTGTGGAATTGGAATATTATTGCGGTAAGACACAACATTCTGATGATTTATAATAGGTTGCTTTAGATAAAAAAAATCGTATCGCATACGTGCCAGTCTGTTACGGGGGACATAATATTTTTTCAGGCGGGGGTGAATTATGACGCTTGTTTAGCAGTAGCAATTAATATATTTTTCATCCCACCATCTCGGAAAGAGTATTTTAAATCTTCGATATCTGAATGCAAAAGCCGTTATTATCCTCTTGAGGATAAAGTAAACTGAATTTAGAACATCGTGTGCACGTTAGTAAATATCACTCGTCTATGAAGTTTGTGAATTCAAAACATTATTAAAACCTATTTACTTCTACCTCTATGGTGCCGAATTTCTATACAACCTTTTTTAATTTGTTAAAAACTTACACTCGTAACCTTCTTGGTGTAGTTGGTGTACTCGCTGCGCTCATGATTCAATTTTAGAATCCTTCGCTTGCTCGGTCATCAAAATTGAGCACGCGGTTAAAAAACAACTTTTCACTCTTGTTTATTAAATTACTATTAATGGCCTAAGTGAGACAAGCGCTAGAAAACACGTAACATCTGTAGCAGATTTTAATCGCAGGTTCGCAGCTTCAATTGATCGGCTAAGTTAAAGTAAGGCTTCAGTGTGCAGTAGCCCTTAGTCGTCTACGAGTCTCCCGCGAACGTATTTATGTCAGTTAAAAGCAATAACCGTTGAGGGCACTCATCAAAACGGCGTTATATCGTTTATTTTTTATTTATAAGACGACGCCCGTGTGGTCGCTTGTATTTTTACGAGTTTCATTTATTTTCAAAGCGATAATTAATTAAATTTACTTATTTATAGTTGAGTTAATGAGATCGGCTATATTTTACTGCCCGTTTTCTCCCAAATCGCTATCATATTTTATTTTGAAATCCTCTTTCCACATAATTCCAAGAAGGGAGGTAAGTTAACAGAAATTGAGAAAGGCTCGGCTCTGTCATTGTGTCTTGTACTTACCTTAAGACGTCTAAAAATACTCCAGTCCAAGTGTGGACTGGAGTACAGGCCAGTGGGGAGCGTTTTTCAGTCACTAAATTACGTTAAATTTGTCCCTATCCATCTAGTCACCTGATTGAATCACAGCCTTACTTTATTTCTCGGCATACAGACAAAATAGGTACCTATTTCCGTTTCTGCATGACACTTTCTCTGATATGTAGAGCTTACTTTTGAAAAAAAGACAATTGCATTAGTGTCATGGGAAATAGAAAGTGAGTATTACCATAAAACTGAGAAAATAATACCTCATCGTATTTTAATTATTTTTAATAAAAATGTTACAGCTAAACATAAAGGTCGAGTTGCCCGAGTGGTATGGTATTATATATAACTTGTACACGTCCTTTCTATTTTTAAGTTTAGTTTTAAGTTATATTTGTGCAGAATAAATAAATAAAATATGGTGGCAAGTGTACTGGCTGCATTTCTTCATTGTACTAGGGTCACTCAGAGTACTCATCCTTTGCACAAAAAATGAGCTACCGCTCGGTTACCAGAATGAGGGAATGGACCGCGATGGAACGTCTCTCAAAAGTTTTATGGATGGTTGGATGGATGGATGGTTGTTTGTTAATCACGGCTGAACAGATCTAGATAAAATTTGAAACAGAAATAGATTATAGCCTGAAATAAAATAAAGGCTACTTTTTATATCGGAAAATTAAAGAGTTCCCGCGAAACCAAAAATCCTCAATCCACGCATACGAAGTCGTGGGCATCAGCTAGTCAAACATATTTATAATTCACAAAATCTACCCTTGGGCCGCATAAAGGCGTAAAATGGTTACCTAATCAAATTTTCGCTCCCTCATAAAGGTAATGCCTATGGGACAACAGAACGTATTTCATGCGAAAAACCCTAACATTCTCTTATACGATCAATGGCTCGGAGTTCATATTACGTGAGTGCCATAATATAAACACTGCCAAACAATATTATTATTTGAGACGAATAGAATAGGATTCAATTTCGTATGAATCCCGTTGTTGGCAAGGTGGTGCTAACGCTGTCCTCCATATTCTAAGCCTAAATCTTAAACTCTTATTATGGCACTGTGTTAATAATTGAATAATCCTTTTTTCGTCACTATTTTTATTATACCTCTATGATTTTTATGTAGCGTTAACTATTTTTACAACTTACTTAAGAAATCCTATTTAACACCACTGATATTATATAGAACCAAAGACTAAACACTAACTTTAAAGTAATTTTAATAATAGTGCTAAGGTGTAGAGTGTAGAATTATTTGACTGATCTGAAGATAATACCTATTTTAACCTGACAATAATTGTATACCACTGAATTAGCAGCAATTCTGGTGTCCATAACTAAACTAAGGTGGAGTGAAATACGTATTAAATTATACTGCTCGATGCTCCCTGCCGAACTTGAAAAACATAAAAAAAAATAAACTATTTTGTTTTATGTTTTTCATAAAACAAAATAAACTATTTTGTTTTAATTAGATTATATGTTTTTGTACGATGCGACAACTAACCAATTATGTACGTGCTAAGTAATAACTATAGGTACTTAGAAACTAAATATTATTTTATGTTTACTTTATCTTGGATTTATGCTAAGAATAGGTATATCAATGTGGAACATCTGGTATTTTAATGTGTCAAGTAATATTTCGGCGTGATAATAAATACCTAGAGCGTTTCCTCTTACGCCTGGGGTCAAATTTAATTATCATGTAGACGAAGAGCGCGTACTGTTTCCAAGACGTGGTGACCATTCATACATTTTTGAAAGCAGGGCAAATAGTTCCAGGTCTTTTCTAAGGGTCACTTCTCAGGCACTTGACAGCACGAGCGGCGCTCTTCTCCTTCCTTCACCTGAACCAGCTCTTTACGTGGTGCCACTAAACGCTCGACGCTCTACGTGAATTTACCAAACCGTACTTCCCAACAAAAGTCACCTTAATTATTGTAATATACTGTGATTTCATGGTAAGTTATATGTAAAATCTGTCAATATGATTCGTTATTTTCATTACTCTATAATAGTGATGACGTGGCATAGGACACTTACTGAGGAGTATGAAGATTATTTTGGAGGGTTGTACATAATAATCCTTACCACGCAGTTTCTCTGATCCCTAGTGAGAAGGCCTCCGAGTACTAAGCCCTTCATAGTTTATTTAATACAAGATATAAAAGGGTTGAAGCACGGATAACATTCCTTTTCCTCTATTTTCGTATAACGCAAACTAAATAAGCGGCTTACGCAGTAATTCTAACCCGTGGGAAAGAAACAGATGATATTACATTTTATTTTAATAATAATGTCAAGTTAGATTGATTTGAATAGATGACAAGTTTGCGGTTGACTGCGATCTTAACTTACAGTCGATATTTATTAGTATTTATGATCAACATGTATTGGGTGAGAACTTTGTTTAAGTGGTATAGTAGTTATTAAAAAAAATATATAATCCGAGCTTTTCTTACTTTACTGTTGAAACAATGGGCAGTTGGTAAACCCACGAATCAAAAAACATCGGTGCTTAAGTTTGAAACCGTCAGCGTTAGCATCCTTACGCGCAGTGGCGTGCACAGGATTTGAAGCCAGGGTAGGCATTTTGGTATGAACCTATTTACTGGCTGGTCAGAATCGAAAATAATAGGGTAAGCAGTGCTTTTACGCCTCTATGATGTGCACGCCACTGCTTACGCGGTAGATTTCCATTGCGCTCGAATGAAACGGTTCTGCTCTACGTTTATGATTCGAACCGCCAGGATATGGAATATCCTTCCAGCACATGTACGCTAGCTACGTATAACTCAAGTACCTTCAGGGCAAGAGCAAATAGGCATGTTCTGGGCAAGCGCGCTCCAACCCAGACATCATCATTGCTTTGTATTTAGAATGATTGTCGTCAAGCGCTAGCCTATTCTTTGAAAAAAAAAATGGCGTATGGAAGTCCTCACAAGAAACCTATCTCAAGCAGTGGACGTATTTCAGCTGGCGAAGACGAAGTTATAGTTCTATTCATTTCTAGATGTAAAACTTTAAGTACACATGTAGTTGCAGTTCCGTCATAGACTTTTTGTTATTGCAGGGTAGGATTGCGCTTGACGACAAGTTATTAGTTGTGTCTGTAGAAAGCAATGATAAGAATTATTCACTTATTGCCTTGAGGATACTTAAGTTGACTTTAATTTGTCGTTTTGGGAGCACATTCAGGTAATTCCACTAGTTTCCTTTTTTTAATATTCTCAAAGAACCAAATACCTAATTAATGATCACAGCATTTTTTTTTTCATTCAGGAATATTTTTGCACTATGCCGAGTTATGCTATCCTTAACTTTTTCTTCCACTTACTAAACGGTCTTATCCAATTTCATCAAAATTTATGGAATCACTACGCCAACCAAACCAAAACGCCTACAGTTACGTATAAATCAGTGATCTATTCGGCCCAGTCAGCTCATATTTTAGGCACCTTAAACAATAGTTATAATAGTGTCGATGCTCAAAAATAATTATTTGGAATCGTTTCAAATAAATCATTGCACAAAATTAGACTCCACCATTACGAGTGATTTAGATGACGGCTCGTTTGTTACAGACAAATAAGAGCTAGAATTGGTTTGAATATCAAATGTGTTTTTATTAAATGGTTTTAGGTTTCGAGATAAAACTTATTTTTTTTTCAATTGTTTTTTTAAATATATGCTAATTATTATTTTTTCAAAAAATGCTAAGAATAATTAATTAGCATTGCAAGTAACTTTCTATGACAAAAACATAACTTTAGATCATTTGAAAATGAATAACCAAATTCAATAAGTATATACTTACTAATATTATAAATGCGAAAGTTTGGATGGATGGATGTTTGATACTCAATCATGCCAAAACGGCTGAACGGATCTGGATGAATTAATATGGGACAGAGGTAGATTATAGTCTGAAATGGCACATAGGCTACTTTTTAATAACCTTGACCTTAATCCACGCGGACGTCAGCTAGTAAGTAAATAATTAATTATTCTAAATACAGTTAGGTTTCATTTTTTTTGTTTTTTTATGGATTTATATATTGTTAGTAAGGAAATTGCTGGGAAAAAACAATTTTTATTCGTTGGCATAAAATTGATGAAAAATCTCAGAATACGCTAGCTTAGAAGACTCACTTTTGCTTTTATCCTATTTTCACTCGGGTGCCGATTGCTGTTGTAACAGTGACGAAAGCCTCACTTTGAAGTGAGATTATTTACGCGATCGTTCAACACGTTGCCGAGAGAGATAGGCTATTTGCTCTAGCCTTTGTCCTTTTGGCATATGCTGTGTGATAGTGATAGTGCTTCGAGTATTTTAATAAGTGTAATCCGTTCAGTCCAAGCAAGATATTCAATGGTAGTCATTTGCACGAATTAGTTTTACGTTTATGTACAAAGCTTGACAAATAGTGCAATCGAAGAATATACAAGCAACGCTTTCAAAATTAATGATATAAAAGTTATCAGGATTCAAAACTATTATAATAATAAAAAAAATCTAGAGTCTATAAAATAGATAGAAATAATAAGCAAGTTCTAGTGTACAGATCAAAGACGTTATTTAATAAACAGCTAGCATAATGAAGGAGCTCAAAAGGGGAAACAAAGTTCCCATTTAATTGAACGAGTTTCGAGCGCACAATAAAATATATAAAAAAGTATCTAACTTCGTTACTTTGTTTCAAAGCCCACAAAAGAAAGAAACTATTCCACTTTATTTTTTTTATTCAACCACGCTATGGTAATTAAGAGGAGATGCTATTAGTCCCATCAACAAAGTGACCCCTAAGGCCTTAGCACGCACTCCGACAAGTAACGCTTTAATTAACATCTCAAAGATTGAATAAGATTCTCTAAAATCACGATTGTGCTAATTACATACGGAAATTTTCGTTAAAACTTATTTAATATTTTTTTTTTTACCCATGGTTTAGTTAAGCTCCACAAAATTCTAAAATATAAACATGTAAATGAATAGTCATTCGTAATCCTTACTAATATTATAAATGGGAAAGTGAGTTTGTTTGTATGTTTGTTCCGCTTTCACGCCGTAACTACTGAACCGATTGCTTTGAAATTTTGCTGACGTAAAGTTAGAAGTCCGGATTAAATAATAGGGTACTTTTTATCCCGGAAAATTAAAGAGTTCCCGCGGGAACTAAAACTCCTCAATCCACGCGGACGAAGTCGCGGGTATCAGCTAGTATATTATGTATGTATACGAAGAGTATTTTTCTTTCAAAATAACTATAGACCTAAATCTTCATCAAAGAGTAAGATGCGTATGATTTTAACTATGGCTTTAAAAATTTATAATATATTTAGTCGTTATAACTTGCGACTGAAAAGAATATTAGTGCGTTCTATGCCTAAATCAGTCCTCAATATAAAACCTTAAAAGCTTAGTTCCAAGAAAACGAATTCTAATAGGAATGGCTAGAATTTTTGCCAAAATTGTTTAAGGTCAATGAACTCTGAGAGGTATAAAATTTTCAAGACCCGCGCGTATTCGTCACGATTGTGGTCGCTACCACTGATAGTCTAAACAATAGACTGGTATCAATATATCTTCATGTTTGACTTTAAAACCCTGGATACCACAAAAATGAAACGGAACATTATATAATGTGAAAGTAGGTAGTAGGTATATCTAATACTCTATAGTCTATAATATTTTATACAAACATTAAAAATGTGTTACATATTAAATGTGTTATTACAGACTATAATCTATCTCTGTGCCAAATTTGATCCAGATCCGTTCAGCCGTTCAGGCGTGATTGAGTAACAAACATCCATTTACCATGTATCCAAACTTTCGCATTTATAATATTATTATAGATTGTCATTTGTCAGCCAGTCAATATAGATTTTTCGGCACACCATTGTGTGTATCTTGTTTATCACAGTTAATATCCTCCAAGCCCCGAACATGATGGCCGAGACCTCGTTACCATTCGTGCTTTTATTATACAATGTCGTCTTAGAATTAATAGGGCTTTAGCTTTAGTGCGTCTATTGTACTTTAATATAAGTAATTAATGATCCAATGTTATGACTAACTTGAGGTCAAAATTGAGAAAGTGACTTGACTCATAACTGTCAAAAGCATGATCTCTTGGAACTGCATACCTGACATAAAATAGTTGGTACTGAAAAAAAAATAGTGTGTGTTTCACACATTCACAGTGTGGCAGTGAAACATCAGAAAAGTAGCCTACGAGAGAATGAGATAAATATAACTTGTATTCTATCTTATTTTCTTGCAGGCTAAATCCTGTAATAAATTATGTTTGTCTCTATAAGGTGTCGCTTTTTTGATTTATTTTTTCGTTTCGTTGAATTTTCAATGAAGTTCTTTCACTTCAAAAACTTTTACGCAAATCCGAAATCTTTGAACGTTGTCCAGAGAACTCGTACTGCAAGGCTATAGAATTGTTTAATTTATTAAGGTCTGGGTACTACAAAGTACAAACCTACTCGTACGAAATACAAGTAGATACATGATCCGAGGCAAACTAAACATCCAAATATTTCACTAACAAGAAACTTCGTAAGCCATAGCAGCAGCATCTAGTTATTTTATATCGCCACTTTGATCCTTTGGGACTTCCAGAGTATAAGGATTAGGAATTTGCTCGGATTTGCTTAAAGGGGAAGAAGGGGAAATCGGAATTGTTTCCTCTACCACACACTGTGTAAAGCCCTCCCATATGAAACGAAATGTTTGCACTCGGAACTCTTAATGAAATTTCATTTGTATATCCCTCTCTTATACTTTTGTACTAAATTAAAATAGGGGTAAGATTTTAACGTGTTTTAATAATTCTATATTTTTTGCTGAATATATTAGGTTGTTTTGTTTCTAATAAACGTTGTTAGTCTTAGGATTCCGTACCCAAAGGGTGTCAAAATCCCTTCCGCTCTACGAAAATAGCAAAGCTCCCTTATGCGGGCTGTGTAGCATGCTTTATAGAAATTACCCGCTACACGAATGCGCATCCCGATTATAATTAGCTTTTATACTATCTACTACTTCTTCTACTACTACTACCAAGCACTGGGCACATAACCACAATAAATGATCAAATGTTCAGATATCATTTTCCCGTTGTAAATATTTTTCTCGACCCAAAATGACGCGTTTATTTACGCCATCGTGGTGAAAATCAGATTACATTCTATAGACAACAGGGAGCAACATAAAACTTTTATTGGGATACCGAGATGTATCTCTATACTAAAATCACGGAATTCTAAAAAAAGTAATGGAATAGGTAACTATGTTGCCTTTATTTTTGCTGTCTTTATTTTTGGTTTACTAACGCTGTTTTTGAGCAATTCATTAAAAAAAAATCTATTTGATTAATCTTAGATACTTAATTATATTATCTCAAGTATTCAAAGCAACGTATCAAATAAATATTATAAATGCGAAAGTTTGGATGGATGTAGGATGGATGGATGTATAATGGATGTATATGTAATAAATAAATAATTAAATAATAATTTATTTAACAAAATTTTACATAGTATGTCGTTTGTTACTCAATCACGCCCCAACGGCTCAACAGATCTGGCTGAAATTTGACACAGATATAGATTATAGTCTGGAATAGCACATAGGCACTTTTTATCCCGGAAAATAAAGAGTTCCCGCGGGAACCAAAAATCCTCAATCTACGCGGACGAAATCGCGGGCATCAGCTAGTAAATTAGTAAAATGCAATTACTACTATGCGTTTCAAGTGCGTAGTTAGTTTCATACTCAAAATAATTGACGTTTCGTTATTGATATTCTTTTTAAAGTACTTAATTACATTAAGTTTAGTGGTTTAAACAAAAACAGCAAAATGCATTTATACATTACTAGCATTTACTTTTTGAACTTGGTAAAAGTTTGAACAACGGTTATGAGTACCTTGCTGATGATCTTCACATAATATGAAATGCATAGGTACTTGTTTTAAAGTGACGCACGTTAGCACTGCACATTTGTGTAGTGAGTACGCTAATGTCTCTTTACCACTTCTGTGCTTGTTCCAAATTCTGTGGCTGTAACCCAAATGTCAGGTTACAACCGAAACACACTGCTTCTAATCAACTTTGTTTTATTGTATCTTGCTAGGAAGATCAGCCATTAGTTGGACTAATGGCATTTATTCGTTGGCCACATTCTTTACACTAGGTTTACATACGACACAAATGTCGAGCGTTAGTTCGTGGGAAGTTGTATTATGTTTCCAAGCAAGATTTGTGTTTTAGGTGTTATTAATTTACATAAACATTGCTACATTTGTTTCTAGTCAACTTAACAACATTAGCTAGAAATAATAGCGTCGAATGAATATCGTCAAAGTAAAAAGACCATAACTGCCTCATTTTATGCTGCATTACCTGCATATTATGCCGCAGTTGTGCTTACTTCTACGGCTGTTGCAACCTTGCCAGCTCTTCTAGGTACAAAATTGTAGCACGCAGTAAATAAGCTAATTTACTCACGAAGTTATCCAAGTAGGTCGTAATATTAACGTAGCTCAAATTTATCTCATAGGTAATTTATTAAACGGAGAGTTCTGAGCTAATGTTTAGTGTCATTGCAGATATGTCTATACGAAGTAAACGTTTTATTAATCGCGATTTGAAACAGCTAAAATTTTTGGAATGCAATATTTTATCGATATTAATTGTGCCTTACTGCCTTATGCTTGCGCATTTTACGGCTTTTAGAAGACTAGAGGATGAAAACTGGGAACCGAACTGGACAAAACATCGGCTCGAATGTCTCGCGTCCAAAGAGATTAATGTTTTGTCTTGTCGCGCTAAAGTGCGCTCATAACTATAGAAATGAGTGACGCGGACTTATTGTATTGACAAAATCTTTTGTCTGTTTATGGCCTATATTATCTTAATATATACGCATAACTGCCTCGTTGGTCTAGTGGTTAGCATAGTCGACTGCGGATCACGAGGTCCTGGGTTCGATTCCCGGTCGGGCATAAAAGTTAGGTATTGGGTTTTTCAATTAAGAAATTCTCAATGCCAGCCCGGAGTTGGAAGTTGGCGGTGTTTCACCCCCGTGCCTCGGAGAGCACGTTAAGCCGTCGGTCCCGGTTATTATCACTAACATGATAATAGTCGTTAAAGCCCGCCAACCCGCATTGGAGCAGCGTGGTGGGTCTAAGCTCTAATTCCCGCTCTCCTATGAGAGTGGAGGCCCAGCAGTGGGACGTTAATAGGCTGTAGTGATGTGATGATGATGATACGCAAACAAATTAATTTAGTCACGAAGTTATCAAATTAGGTCGGAATGTAAACGTAGTTTTAGCGGAATATACTTAGGTAATTTTATTTGGAGAGTTTCACGGCTAATGTTTATCGTCATTATGGATGTGTCTGAACTCTGAATACTTCGTAAAACTATTTATAAATCGCGATTTGAAAGAGTTCCCACAATTTCTCGAGTGCAACATTTTCATGTCGGTATTCTTTGTGACTCGTCTTCAATGCGCTGTTAACTTTGTTCCCACTTTTATTATTTAATTTAGATGCTAACTTTAAAAATACCTGAGAATTAAAAGTATCTGATTGAGATAGCATCAAAGAAAAATATTTTTTGTAACGGGAAGTTGTGTAGCGTTCCTCTTTGTTTTATCTACAGCTCGCGTTTTAACTTAAACGTAAGTAGGTATCTAGTAAAGAAAGAATTGTCATATAAGTAGAAATAGAAGTCACGTACATACAGTATTATGAAATAATAGAACATATTTTACAGCTGCAGACATCATTAATGTCTTAAAGACTCACCTAGCGCCGATCGATGTGATTTTTATCACAGAGAACAGAACATATGAAGTCAAAGTTAACTGCAATTATAGTTACATTTTACAAGCAGGTACAACCACAGAATAGGTTTTTTTTTTAAATCGGATTCTAGCTCTAATTTATTAATCAGGAAAGAAGGTTTATTCATCCGAGATATTCGGTAAGATAAAAAAAAAACTAATTATCAAATTACGGTTTAATCAAAATCCTACGGTTTCAAAATCAAGTGAAATATTCCATATGGGGTTCGTACTTTGTTCCCACCTAATATTGAACAATTACAAAAAGAGCAAAAGAAACTTTCACTCTTTCGTTCTCGAGCAGGATATTGAGTTGCCTTCTGAGAAGGTCTGCGAACAATTTTTCCCAGTTATTTATGACGTTTTTGACAGTAAGCGAAAGGCGAGATTGGACCGATTTGCATACAAGAGATGGAAACAACAGAAACCGAAAATGCCGAGCAGTCATTGTTTAGATTTATGAGAGTCAATTTCGCTTTCAACTTCTTGAATAAGTTACTTATTTATTCCGGCTTAGGTTTGGTCCGATGACCATAAACCATTGCTATTATATTTGAAATAGGCTTATTTAGGAAGTGCTGTCAAGAAATACCTACGTAGTAAGTATTTATAAATTCCATTATCTTATCCCTCTACTCAGGTGGTAGAAAACTATACTATTACCACAGAAAAGGTACGTTGCTACTACTACTACTACTATAAGAACCCACCAGACTGTTTGCATTTTCAAGCTAAATATTTTGCAGACAGATCTCTGAATCGAAAATGGTTTTTCCACATTCACAATATTTTTGAACGACCTATACAACACACCATGGGATAGACGAAAAATCATCCCCATTTATCGTGTCTTTTTAATTTATTTTTTCAAATTTTCTTTTACCGTTTTATCAGCATGCCAAATTAAAACTTTCTAGTACCAATAGCCTCTGAGCTAAGCTGAAGATGGACAGACCGACAGACGGATGGACAGACAAGGCGAAACTATAAGGGTTCCTCGTTGATTACGGAACCCTAAAAAATAGCAATATAGGTAATTTTCCATTAACCTCAATTTTCAAACAGTATCTCAACTCGAGTACCCTTTCGGTTTTAGCCTCGAAGGAAATATTATTATTACCTTCCGAGGCAACTGATGCCCATTGTCGTTCGCTTTTACCGACACAAAGGTTTTTGATCATAAACGAAAGTTTCAGCTAATATTAATATTTATTGCTTTCTATGTATACAAACGAAACACTTTCCATGTTATAAATAGATTTATGTTGGCCACCCGTTCAATAGGTACCATAATATTTTTATAGGGTTGTCACGATTAGTTATACAATCGATGGTGTAAAATTCACAATGGTATTTTAAGATATTGTTAGAACTAAGTTGGAGGTAAGGCATAATTACTATCTGTAGACTTGAGATTATGTATGACAGTGATTTAAGTAATATTTTCATATTAGTGTATACTCAACTAAATCTCGGATATTCATATAGAATCTGGATTTAAATATTTTTTGAAAATTAAGTCCTTTTGCTTAGCAGCTTAGAAATGACGTAGTTAGGTTCTTCCGTAAACTACGACTACTATCACATCCAGATGCTATTAGGACAAAAGTAAGCCTTCAGCCTTAAGCAGTACTTAGGTTTATATTTTGTGTTATAGGAGATGTTTTATCTAGAATTATAAGAATAATAAGAATAATTGATTGTTGATTGGCACCCTGAATAAATTTAATAAAACAGGGCGGGAGTCAACCCTAAAAACTAGGGTTTTATGAGCAACGTTTGGATCGTGCTACGCGCCGATTTTACGTTTTATTATTAGTTGATACAAAGCTTCCATGTACAGCCGTTTGAAGAATCTGTAATTAGTGATCTACCGTCATAAAAATATTTTAATATGTAAGTATTTTTAGATTTAATTGTTTATGGTGATGGGTTCATTTTTACGACGTTTTTTCATACCTAGTGTCAGTTTTGTGTTTAAAATTGAATTTAAATTTTGGAAAAGATAAAAAATTGTGAATTTGTTTAGTGATGAAGGTTTAATTAGGCAGATATTTGATTCATTCGATGTATTTCACTCGGTTCGTTCTTTGGCGGAGATACGCCATATTGGAATAATTTGCAAAAATACGAGTATTTTGACGTTTGAAGTTCAGTCTCCTACCGGCAGACTCAGCATTTATTGAATACTTTTGTGTTTAGAACGCAATTTGATTTAGAGCTTAGTAGTAGCAACTGCAGTCTGATCAAATGATTAATTTATTGTTGTTGTGATGCTTTGGCCAAGTTTTATACTTAACTGTTTACAATAAATCTCTCGTGAAACCGCTACAGGTTGTGACCATTCGCTCGTGGAAGTTTTAAAGAGAGTACAAACATATTAAAAAGTAATTTTAATTATTTGCCCACTTCTGGAATTATGCTTACACTAGATACAAAATATATAAAACTGCAGTTTTTTATAAACCTCATAGCATCATTACAAACTATCATACTAAATATGTTTAGGTCACAGAATATCATATTATCTGTTAAATTAATTATTTAGCTACTAAAGATTCAAGTTTGAAACATAACTTATAAAAAAACATTACATTATTAATGTCGATAGTAAATTTGACAAGATTCAAAGCACATTTTTCCAAAATCCTATTTCCTTGAAACAATCGCAGTTGGCTCAGTTTATAGTTAAGTAATTATTACAATGCATGCCAATGAAAATTAAATTAAATTAATATTTGTACACCACACTGGTAGAATACTAGGATCCTTTATTTTTTTAAGAACATCTTTGTACCGTATTCGACAAATAAATAATTTGAAGTTTGAAGTTTAAAATCCACATTATTCCAAATAGTTAACAGTTTCTGTTCAGCGTTTTATTACACCACTGGAATACTATTGGAATAAAGTATTCCCGCTATTATATAAAAGCGAAAGGATCAACCTCGACTAATAACAGGTATTATCAGAAAACCGCACTCGCATTAAAGAAAAGTTACTGAGTCAATTTTCTCTTAAAATGACTTATCTTTAGGTACAGTTTTACGTGTTTTGCTGTTAAACGTTATCAGTTGGTACCAAAACGGCCTTTAATGTCCTTCTTTATCACCCCGAAGTGTATAAAGTAATTTAGTTTGAATTATTAATGCGGTCACCCATCTAAAAGAAATATAAAACAATAAAAACTTTTATAATGTGAAAATTTCATTGCTTTTTATGAGCTTTTGGTAAAGCTTCTTTCTTGCTTGGTGTTGGTAACTGCACAGAATATTATCTATTACTGTTTATAATAATTTAATATAAAAAATACTTTTTAAACAACCGACTTCAAACTCCCGCGCCAACTTTACAACAACAAGCACACGCTATACAAAGTACTTATTTTATTGTTGATCTTTAAAAACGGCTCGACCGATTTCGATAAAATTTATATGGGACCACATGGGAAGTATGTTCTTTCAAATAAAAAAAGAATCATCCGAATCGGTCCACCCAGTCAAAAGTTCTGAGGTAACAAACATTAAAAAAAAAAATGCAGTCGAATTGAGAACCTCCTCCTTTTTTTTGAAGTCGGTTGAAAATATCTGTTATCGTTATTTTATCTGAATAAGGAAGAAAGAAATTAAAACCAAAATATTGACCAGCTGTTACTTAAAGATATCCTCCATTTTTTGTCCTAACGACCTATAAGTAGGTGATTGGTATAGGCTACCTTTGTTGCGGATTTTTTTTTCCAGATCCTATCTAGATATCCACGCGGATGAAGTCGTGGGCATCATCATTTACACCACGTAGACGGACATGAGTTTTTGTCATTTTATTGTCGAGGAAAAACGAAGAATTTACTAAATCCCCGTGGACAAAGTCGCAGGGCATCATCTAGTAATTTATAATGCCACCACACGCGGGTATCTCCACACTCGATCAAATAAATTACGTTGCGTTCCTCACAAAAATCGTTTAGACAATTTGTTTAAATTACTTTCTTATGCTAATCCGGGCCGTGTTGCGAATACATTCCCTACGAAAAAACGAAGAAATGTTGGTATTTCGAGATCGTGGATCGTTGAAATGATGTATGCTTGAACATAAACATACTTACTACTAAGTTGCATTGAAGAAGAATAGCATGTACACACAAAGTCGAGTTATTTCATATTTTTCATACTAATATTGTAAATGCGTAGGTGTGTTTGTTTGTAGGTTTATTGGTTTGTTGGTTTGTCCTTCAATGACGCCGCAACGGAGTAACGGATCGACGTGATTTTTGGCATGGGTATAGGTGAGGACCTGGAGAGTGACATAGGCTACTTTATATCCAGGAAAATTAAGGAAACAAATAAACTTAAACCACGCGGACGAAGTCGCGGGTATCAGCTAGTTTTCTACAAGGTGAAACCTTGTGACATAGTTCTCTTCCACAAGTCTCGGTCTTGCGTCGCTTCGATCCAGCAGCTCCCTGCGACTTGCTTTATGTCGTCCGTCCATCTAGTGGGGGGTCTGCCAACGCTACGCTTTCCGGTGCGTAGTCACCATTCCAGCACCTTTGGAACGTCTATCGATGCGAACGTTAATGTGAACGATTTGATTACGTACCTACGTGATAAAGGGACGTTTAGGGACTTGTGAATGAAACCAGTGGCGGCCTTAGGGGGCTAGCAGGGCAACCGCCCGGGGCTTCGCTTTTGCAGGCGATAGCCCAAGTAGAAAAAGTCATTTGTAACTAATGTGTATATATTACATTAGTAGTTTAGTATACCTAATCTTCGATGTAAGATCCTACCTATTTTTATTTACAACCTATCTACATACTACCTACCTAAGATGTAAAATCTTTATCGTTATAAACCTTTCCTATGTTAGTTAGGCTTGTTGACTTTTGTTAATTTCCAATTTTCAGTATTAAAACTGTAAATTAATTTTTATTTATAACTTTTGCATTTCTCGTAAAGCATCATGAATAAAAATACTTTCAATTCACAAGCATTGGGGCCTCGCAAATATCTACCGCCCAGAGCCTCGTAATGGCTAAGGCCGCCCCTGAATGAAACAAATTTTAATGTCGTAGAAGTTTTCATTCTAACACTATTTTGGGGTTACATTTCTAAATGCTGTGTCCTTCATATACTTACCTACTTTAGTTTTTCCGATCCCTGCGCCACGTTTACCTGCTGCGTATAGCGAAATATAACGACTATTTCGTTATACGTAGATCTATAAACAGTATGCCTCGTAAATAATCACCTTAGGATGGTAAATAAATAAATGTGTGGTGTTCGTGCGGCATACTATCTGATCTGACTGGACGCAAGTCGGGAAAGCGCAGTTTAAACGCAGATAGGGTGCACCGTAGGAGGAGCTGCGTTTTGCGTTAAAAGATAATGAGTATGGATGAGCTTACGTCGAGAACATTAATAACTGCCACGTTTAGCTATATTATTTTGCATTCTGCGCTTACGTGGTTTTATTTTATCTATAGGCCTGCGTGCGGCCTTAGGTGAGCAAAAAGGTGAAGCTGTGAATTATGGTAGGATAAAATTGCATGGAAGCAGGAAAGTATAAAACACGTATTATGAATTGTATGCGTAAGTATCTTCGCCCGGTTTTTACTTATCTCACGCTAATTTTTACCCGACTTCCAAAAAAGGATGAAGTTCTCTATTCGGCGAGTATTTTTTTTTATG
This sequence comes from Erebia epiphron, assembly GCA_963932025.1. Classification (NCBI taxonomy): domain Eukaryota; kingdom Metazoa; phylum Arthropoda; class Insecta; order Lepidoptera; family Nymphalidae; genus Erebia; species Erebia epiphron. The sequence goes on along the minus strand of OZ009958.1, from coordinate 11,657,954 downwards.
TATGTTACCGCATATCCGTGGTTTCCAAACCGATTTGAATTTTTTTTTTTCAGTGGTTAGAGGAAGCTTGCGAGGTGGTCCCATAAAACAAATTCTGACTCCAAATCCTCAATCCTGATGCTGTAGGTATACCTACGACTCAAAACTAGGGAGTTAGGAAGTTTTGATGGTGTATTCATATAGTAGGTATCAAGTCAGGTGTATACGATTCAACTCTGAGTCCCAACTCCTCAACCCTGATGCTGCAGGGTACAAAACTCCTTAAAAGTAGCAATTTAGGATTATTTTATGGTGAATTCATATTGTAGGTGTCAAGCAACGACTTCATACTTAAACCCAACTCCCAACTCCTCAACTCTGATGCTGCAGGGTACTGCACTCCTAAGCCGTGGGTATTAAGAGTACACTAAAAAGTTAAAAATAAAAATTCTTTCCAAAAAACGGACTTCCAAAGCCATTGTAAAGTAAAACATAATTTAACGACAACTTAACGACAGCTAGGTAGGACTAGTACCTACTGCCATTACTGCTGTGTAAAAAAATTTTCAGAAAAAATAACCGAACAAAGCGAACCGTATTTTCCGAAACAAGGACCAAAACGTTTGATAAAATGGAATCTCACAGCACTTTTCTATTTTGTACACCGCACATCCAAAAAGTCTGCGCACATTCTGTGTATGGGAACATTATTTTGTTATCGCGACATGCCCGTATGGAGTTAAAACAGGAATGTTAACGCACATAGGAATAACGTTTTAGAATTCGCAATTTATGTACGCGAGGGACGAAGCTTAAACCGAAGATTTATCTCCGGTTACTGTGAAAGATACCCGAGCCAAGAGTCCTTTCAGACGTGCCACAACGTAATGAGGAATCCGTAGAAGTGTGACCAATATAGCTTGAAGAGCCGCATAGGAATAGATGCAAATGTAGTATACAGCTCTCAGCTAAGAACTCATACGTTGAGATACCCACTAGTTAAACGCATAATTTCAAGCGGGTGGCTGGAAGTCGCTGGACGCAAGCTGCTCAATATCTGTGTCAATAAACAACAATAATGTAGTCTGTGAGATACCTTGCATGAGACCTATATTTCCAGCTGTAGACATTGATTTACATTGAATGTGGCGACCTTGTGGTTAATAGCGACGACATAACAACCTTATACGCTCGGGACACTTACATTCAAGATTTCAAACAATTATTGTTAATTTTTGACTTTTTAGTGATCACTCATACTAATATTATAAATGCAAAAGTGTGTTTGTTGGTTGGTCTTTCAATCACGCCGCAACTGAGCAACGAATAAACGTCATTTTTTGTATGGGTATAGTCGAGGACCTGGAGAGTGACGTAGGCTATTTTCGTCTCGGAAAATTAAACAGTCCTCGTGGGAATTAAAAAAACTTATTCAACGCAGACGAAGTCAGAATCAGCTATATTTTAGGCGCACCGATCCTCATGGTAATAGTATGTGACTGCAATCACGCAGGGGGCTGCAGCAGAACGATCATCTGGCGACATTGCCGCTTGGTTCTGTGGTCCATCTTACTAGACACTTGCTACAAAAGATACCCGAGCTAAGTTGCTAAAGGTTAAACGGAATTTAGTCGATTATAAAGTACTTTTTGATTGAGTTCTGATCGTTAGCCTCAAAACAGAAATTGATTTTTCTCTTTTATGTAGCCTTTGAAGCCTTGAAATGCCTATCAAGGAGGGTAATACTTTAATTAGTCAATTAATAACTGTGAGAAGCTTTTGCCCTCTATTCTGCTGAGGTAAAAATGTAGAAATAAATAGAGTCGTGTAGACGTACTTAAGCCTTTTATCAACAAATAGATGATGCCCGCGACTTTGTCCGCGTGGATTAAAATTTTTAGATTCCCGCGGGAACACCTATTTTTACAAAACGTAGCCTATGTCCTTCCTCGGGATACAACCTATCCCTGTACCGAATTTCATCTAAATCGGTTGATGAGCTGGGCCGTGAAAGCGTAGCAGACTGACAGACAGACACACTTTCCCTTTTAGAATATTAGTATGGATTTAAACTTTTATAAACGCCAGAATTATGATGCTAAGATTAGAACCTAAGAACTTCTTTGACATCACTCAGTTTTTTTTTAAATTGCAATATAGGCTTGCTTTTGACGTTAATCACGCTTAATACAAAGCAATGATGAGGTCTAGGGTGGGGCGCGTCCGCCTAGAAGATGCCTATTCATTCAAGCCTTTGAGGTACTTAAGTTATACGTGGCAGAGAATACATGCGCTGGAAAGGCATTCCACATCGTGGCGGCTCGAATCAGAAACGTAGAGCAGAACCGTTTAGTGTATAGTTCCAAATCATTCACAATGTGGTAGAGAAGAAGAGTATTTTTAAAACAATCCATCAAAGTCCCAGATGAGTCATGAAACGTTTTCAATTACAAACAAAGTGTGCTTGTGGCTTCGATCGTGATGAACCGTCTTGTTTTCTATAATGAAAGAATAAGTATATACCGCTAGTGATGTAATAAAGAGATCGTATAGATATCCGACTGTCGATGAAAATCGAATACCTACTGTGATTTTTTTTATTGCGTCTTGTAATCTCATCATATTATAGTAACTTATGATGCATTACGCTGGAATGGAAGAAGTATATACGATTTTGACTCAAAATGTACTGATAGCCATCCGTTAGCCCACGATTTGCCTATGTAAACCCTGTATTTTTCGTTTATCATCAGTAAACCCTAAACACTAAACTCTTCATTAAACTAAACTAAATTGCCCGAATTAAAAATATTGCTAACCCTATCATAATACAGGGAGTAGGGAAAGTGGCAGAACTAGATTAAAGCTTTCATTTTAGTTTAGTTTAGAGATTGTGTTAAACAGAATTGGCTACTTGACAGCTGTAACTATAAAATATGAAATAGGTTAGATTTGGTAGTTTGTAGGTTTACAATAATTATACAATATGTGTTTTGCATTAAAATAAATGGTAAATATTTTATTTTTGCAAAACAAATTTGAGATTTTTTATCTGTGGATTACAAGAAGCGAAACGCGGGCGGTCATGATAGAGCCCCGTGTGACGTCACATTTCAAAAAAAAAACGTCGTGTGTACTAATGTTTGCGTATTGTTGAGAAAATTAACACTAATATATTTCGATTTGTGATTGTGAGAGGAATGGAATGCTATACAGCTGTTAGTTCAAATCTGCCTAAAGTCGATTTATTTATGGTTGCAATTTGCGTGAAAACTTTTGCTCTGCCGAGTTTCCTAATGTAAAATCTTACATGTAATTGCCGAAATACACAAAGTAATAGTAATTAGGTCTCGTGTTTAAGACCTAAGAAAGTGCTGCTGTAAAGTGACAGAAATATAATTTATGTTAATTTTATGTCATGTTTTATGAATAAAATGTTAGGTTAGGGTTAATTCATTTTTGCTAGATCAGAGTTTTTTGTTGATTTCTATATATAACACTAGCATCAAAGTGGTCTCCACAAAGTAATATCGCACATTTATCCGATTTAAATTCCGGGTCATGACATGACATAGGTAATATTGTTTAAAGGAATGTGTTTATACAATTTGACAGGATACGAATTAATTATTGTTTATATAGTATTAATACACACGTCTTGTAAGTTGTAGCTTGCAATTTTCACAATTGCATCAGAAAAGCTGTAAACTTTCCGCTCAAAATCACTTATAACTCGGTGCGTCGTAGTTACCTTTGTTTTATTTTGAGCTATGACGTCACAGTTAGCAAATGTCACGTGACCGGCTATTTTCACGCGAATTTAAAATTAATGTATTAAAAATTAATTTTATTCTAATAATTAACGCTTTTTTTGAGAAAAGAAATTGTAAGAGGTATAAAATGAACCCACGTACGTTTTTAAGTATTTTTCCGAAAACTGTCAAATAGCCAATTGGACACATTGTGAGGCAGATAATGTTTTTCATATCAACTAATACCCATTGCAATTTGTGTGGTAACAATTAGCAGGACTTATAGACACTCATTACCGTTGATTGGAATCCAAAGCCTGAATCCCGGTTGCCACTTAGCGTCCAGCATGGATCCGTCGTTAACACAATGGGTCATATCGCGATTGTATCTACAAGCTACCGAACGTTGGCTTGGAATAGCTACTAGCCATTCAGGTAGGAGGTACTTCTAACAATAATGGCGATTTAATATGTTTTAAGTATCATGTTCATACTCGTAAATTATTTATATTTACTACAGAATAGCTGAGTTGGTTTGACTTTATTAGAGTGGTTTTATTGAACGTAATTTTCTTTAAATTCAAACTACAAAAATGTGTACATCTTTTTGAATATCCAAAATTATTATCCATTGCCAATAATATTTAATGTTTTAGATGGAAAAAGTAATTGTGGAATTTAACAACTTATGAAGATTTGATAGTGTCATTGAAGTGATTAAAATTAACGCGCCTTTTTTCATAGAAATAATTTTATAAAGAGAAACTGTCCGTAGAATGCTAGGTAGGTACAGTAGTTTGGAATGTGTTTCTTCTATAATAATATTGTAACTTAACTTTTGGCGCCCGTCTTTAAGAGGGTTTAAAAAACATAATACTACTCACAAACTCCCCAATACAAACAAGACCACACAATATCGATATCAGGCAAATCTTCTCCAAAATAAATTAGTATTTTAATAGTTAGATTTTTTTAAGTATTTACACACTATTTAACCACTATTTTCAAACCCTCTCACGTGCCATGCTATAAAATCGTTGGAATTGAGTTTCACTTTTAACCAAATTTTTCACAATATTATTCTATTTCAATACACGAGGTATTTCGATACTGTTTGTGAGACTACGCCATATTTATAAATTTGTTAGATGAAAATAGAAATGGAAAAATTTCGCTTTTATATACTAAATTCTGAATATGGAACATTTCAACGTCGATAAAAAATAAATATATTAAATATTATTAGTACTTAAAGAATCCATATATTTACCTACTAATATTAAATTATGTATTTATTTTATTTTAAGATTTTGTATGTTATATTATGTAATACATTTGTATGAGCCTAGCTGCCTGATTTAAAAAAATAAATAAAATTAAAATAAATACAATTATGTGTCCATCTGTCCGTCCGTTCGTCTGCCTGTACGATATGTTCACGGCAAAGCGAAATTTTTAAGCATAGAGAGATCCCTGAAAATCAGAGGATTACGGTAATTTTATAAAAATCTTAAAGGATGAAGTCATCCTCTACTGTGGTATAAATGCAGATTACTATAGCTTACTTCAGATGTATTTCCATATGTACGGAACTTTAAAGACTACATCGTTAAAGAACTTTAAAAAAAACTTAAACCTTAAGAGCGTTCATAACTTGAGCCGCTAAGCAAGTTTAGGTATTTATCTCGGGTAAATCCTTTGTCTCGGATAGTCCTTTGTTAAAGCGAGTGAACAGAAGGCGTCGGGTGCAAAGTAGTTTGACGAACCGTTTTGATCCTAATCCCATTACAATTATTTTTTCAATATTTAAAAAAAATTGTTTTTAATTCACTTTACATGTACGTTTCATGTAAACTTTTTTAATATAAAGTGCATTCATATAAAGAGAAGGTTGCATGATTGTAAGTATAGATGTTTTTAAGTAGGTACCTTTATCCATACATATTTGTTTACTTATTTTCTGTTAGTTATTTATAAGACTCATTTTGTACAAAAAGAAATAAAATAAAAGTAAATAAATATTTTATATTAGTATTATTTCGATTTGTACGTAAAATTATTCACAATCAAAAATTATTAGAATTTATATAGTCCATACTATACTAGATATTTCATTTATATACATATCATTACGTTTGCAGGCTTAGCATGCGCACAACAAGATTATCTCGCGAGGAGAGAGACAAACGTTGTCGTTGCCGGCGATTCAATTCAATTTATTTTAAACATATTGTAGGACATACAGGTGTCTCTTATGTTACGTAATGTTTTGACTCCATCACCGGTTCGGAAAGAAATTCTGCTGAGAAGAGCCGGCAAGAAACTCAGCAGTTGCTCTTTTTTTTATTTGAAACAAGATATTACAATTCGTAGGTAAGTATAAAAATAAATACACTAGTGTAAGTTATTATACTATCCTGTGGGTTTAGTGGCTAATTTTTCGTTTACCCCAATATGCACAAAATGCGGTATATTACAAGAATAAAATAGTCGACATGTAAAGATTCGTAGAGAATAATAGCACAGATAAGAAATATTACTTTTGTCTCTACTTTTGACGTAACGAGACAAGTAACCATGTTAGCTTCGGTAGACAAAAAGAGATAACGAGTAGACATAATTTTACTCGTTGTACGCATGCTAGCCCTACTGGTCTTAGTTTTAACATTGCAAATTCGATTGATCGTTACGATTGATTTTTATGAAAAATAATGTAAAATGAATCTTAACAGTATTGATTTAGAGCTCAATTTCGTGTATGCATTCACAGTTACCGCACCAAATGGAAACATTTTGAAATTAAAATCGGTTGGAATTCGGGACTTTAAATCAAGAGCCTATGGGTCCATTTTACTCTGACGGCAATGTGATAGAACGCTCGATTACGATCAATCGAATTTTCAATTTCACAATTTGACAAGGTCGTAGATAATTTTCATTAGTTTGAAAATCGGAGTTTAAGAATCCATATCTGAAAAAGTAACTAACTCATTTTCATTCGCACTCAATGAATCCTAAAGACAAAACAAAAGAGATAAGCACGTGCAGATGCAGGTGTTTCACTAACGTAGGCTTTTGTTTATCATGATAACAGTAGCGATCACTGGTCAATAGTGATACAATAATAAAAGAAAGGTCCGGTTTGAAAAATATAAAACACATTCGTCAAGTGGCACAAGTGGTAAACGATAACCACTTGCAAAAGGTAATAAAACTATATAATCCTGCAGGTGTTGCGCTAGTGTACTCAGTTTACTAAAAAACAATAGAAATTTACTGCGCGCGTGGTAGTAATAAAAAACAGCTTTGCTACCAATTCTTCAAATAACTTTTTGCCGTGCTAATGAGTGTATTGTTATTTGTTAGAAATAAATAATTTTACCTGACAGTAACATAAAAACGCGATGCCAAAAAAGCGCATACCATGAAAATCGAATTCAACTTTTTCGTGATGAAAATCGATGAACCTAAATATTTGACTCATTGAGTAGTCTAGGTGTGAACTGTGGAAGTAGGAAAAGGCCGATAAGCTTTATCAAATATGCAACATAAAAAAGTTATTTTGACTTTTACATAATATTATTTACAACATAAAATTATTAGAATTACTGATTCACATCAGACAATGTCTTCTCAAATTCCAAACCAGGCAATAAAACTGATTTGGAATTTGAGAAGGCACTTGCAAATTGCAGGTATTGCACTAATGTAGGGTTTTGTTTAGTATAATAACAATTGCGATCACGGGTACAATAACAAAAAGAAAAGTCCGGTTCGATAAACATAAAGCACAATCATCTAATGACGCTCTGTAAACGAAATCCACTTGCAAAAGGTAAAAAATATATAAATACAGTTAGTCATCATGAGTGCATTGTTTGGAATAAGTAACTTTGCCTGACAGTAAAATAAAACACGCAATGCCAATAAAGCGTGAAATGAGACCATAAAAAAACTTTTATAATACATACAAAACAACGACGTGATTGACCGATTGACCGACAACGCACAGACAAATCCGATGAACCTAAATATTTTATTCCTTGAGTAGTCTAGGTGTGCACCGAGGAAGTATTTTGAGTTTCAGTGAAATATCTCAGTTTGGATTTGCCATGACGTCATACTATGGTCATATAATATCTCACTGTTCAAAATATGTAGTTTTGCATTTTATAAAGAGGGAACCAACAAACAAAATCACATGTACATACATGATTGCTAAGGAATAAGCATTCCCCAAGTCATGAAACATAAAACAAAACCTATTCATCAAAAAGGTCCGTAAGCGTGGCTAATAATAATAACTACCCAATTGTTTGCATAGCTACCTGCTTTTGCTACCGTGAAGACTGTATTTTTATGGTCATAAATTATATCTATCATAATGCTAATCACACCAATAGTCATAAGGAAAGACAATTTCACAACCGAACACAAGATACCGCGCTAATATGCCATGAAAGACAATAAAAGAGTGATTATCATTCCAATATGTGACAGTCGGATTAATATTTATAAGGGATGGAGTTGCCAGTCTAGGTAGAGATTGTTGGTCAGCCTTTAAATAATAGTTAATTGTGATGTGGGTAGGACTTGCAATAAGGCAGTTCGGAATAAACGACCGTTGAGTGAGCATCGTCTGCGTCTTATTGTACCTTATAAACCCTAAGTATATCACAGTGGCTAACGAGGATTGGATTTACATATTATAGATAGTGCGTGCGTAGGTTATTTAGTGTTTTTTTAACCATGTCGATCGGGAAAGTGAAGGAGTTCGATATGAAAACGGGGGTGTGGTCGTCGTATATCGAGCGGCTCGAGATGTATTTCACGGTCAACAACGTGAAGAGTGACCTCAAACTGCCCACGTTAATAGCAGTGATGGGAGACGAGGCGTACGAACTTCTGGTTAACTTGTCCAGCCCAAAGAAGCCGTCGGAGTTGAGGTATGAGGACGCCATCGACCTATTGCGTCGGCATTTGCAACCGGCGCCGTCGGTTTTGGCGGAAAGGTTCAAATTTAGGCAGAGGAGACAGGCAGCAGACGAAAATATCGCCAGCTACGTCGCCGAGTTAAAGAAGTTAACGCGCCATTGCAAACTGGGTGATAACCTAAACGAAAACTTGCGGGATCAGTTTGTGTGTGGATTAAGAAGCGATCTTATCCGGCAAAGATTATTCGCGGAAGAGGAAAGTATAAGTTTTGCAAGCGCGGTTAAACTAGCGAATTCGCTGGAGGCTGCGGAGCGGGACGCGGCAGCGGTGGATACGGCGGGAGCGACGGGTGCTGCGGGCGGCGCGGACAGCGCGGGCCTGCATTCGATGGTCGGAACGGACGGGCGGCGATGGCGGGCGGCCACGCGCGGCCGAAGCACGCAGGGCGAGCGCACGGCGCGGAGCGGCGCTGGAGCGCGAGGCGGCAGTGGTGCTAGGCGTACGGATGGAGGTGCACGGGAAGACAGGTGTAAAGGGTGTGCATCCACATTCCATAGCTATGAAGAGTGTAGATTCCGGGATTATGTATGTTCCCGGTGCCGCTCCCGGGGCCATATCCGGCGCGCCTGTGTTCGGAAGACCAATAACTCGAGAGGGTCCAACCCAGTGCATTACGGCGAGGCAGATAACTTGGGGTCGGAAGAGGAGGAGAATTCCGCAGACTACCATAGCGATTTCCATCACCTCTGCTTAAACGATTACAAGGCGGTGAGTTTGCCAGTACTTATAGAAAATATCGAAATTAATATGGAAGTGGATACGGGGACTGCGGTTTCGTGTATTAGTAGTCGGACATATGAAAAACATTTTAGTCGAATATGTTTAGAACCTACGAGTATAAAGCTTAATTTTTACGATGGGTCAGTGCTTAAGCCATTAGGAGTGATCAAGCCCATGGTGGGTTACGGGAATATTAGAAAAAGGTTAGAATTATTGGTTATAGAGGGCGGAACAACATTACTCTTAGGTAGGCAGTGGTTAACGGAGTTGGGAATTAAAATCCCTTTGTTTACTAGTTGTCACAAGATTAGCGAAGCCGGCGGGATAAATGGTTTAGATAAAGAGTTAAGAAATTTGTTTAACAGGTATAAGGAACTATTTGATGGCGGTCTGGGTCGGTACACCGGAGGCAAGGCTACATTGAGAGTACGCGAGGGGGCGACTCCCGTCTTCCACCGAGCTCGCGCCCTGCCATACGCGTTGCGGGAACGCGTCGACGCCGAACTCGATGCGATGCTTCGGGACGGAGTCATCGAACCTGTGGACTGCTCGGACTGGGCTTCGCCTCTGGTACCGGTAAATAAAGCTGATGGTTCATTGAGAATTTGTGCTGACTATAAGGCTACGGTTAATCCGGTTTTGTTAGTTGATCGTTACCCATTACCCAGGATCGACGATTTAATCGTTCGCTTAAGCGGGTCGAATTATTTTTCGAAGATAGACCTCTCACAAGCGTATAACCAGATTGAACTGGACGATACTAAAAACATTACCGTGATCAACACTCATAGAGGTTTATACCGGTATAATAGGTTAGTATATGGGCTAGCGTCAAGTGCGGGGATTTTTCAACGTATAATGTCCAACCTACTGCGCGATATACCTAATGTAGAAGTATTCCTGGATGACGTAGTAATTGGAGGGAAAAGCAGGCAGGAACACTTGCAGGCAGTGGAGTCAGTCTTTAGTAGGTTACATAGGTACGGTTTAAAATTAAAAAGTAAAAAGTGCGTTTTTCTTGTTAACGAAATAAAATATTTAGGCTATGTGTTGAACAAGGAGGGTATAAGAACGGACCCGGATAAAGTGGAGGCCATCACAAAAATACCTAGGCCCGGCAATGTGGCAGAATTGCGTTCATTTCTAGGTTTAATAAACTTTTACGCGAAGTTTATAAGCAACATGAGTGCTAGGTTAGTACCTTTATACGAGTTGTTAAAGAGAGATAAGAAATGGTTTTGGTCAAATGATTGCGAACGAGCGTTTAAAGAAGTTAAGACCTTATTAACTAGTGCGGAGGTGTTAGCGCATTACGATCCTAGCCGGCCGCTTATCGTAACGTGCGACGCGAGTGCGAAAGGGATAGGTGCCGTGCTCTCACAGCCGAGTCGGGAAGGCAACTGCGAGAGGCCCATAGCGTACGCGTCGAGAACACTGAATGAGGCAGAAATAAACTATTCACAGATACATCGGGAAGCACTTGCAATTATATTTTCTGTCAATAAATTTCATCAATACCTATACGGTCGGCATTTTACCTTACGGACCAACCATAAACCTTTGGTTTCGATATTTGGGCCGCATACGGGTATACCCGCGATGGTAGCTAGCCGTATGCAACGTTGGGCTATTATTTTGTCCGCATATACTTTCGATATTGAGTACGTGCGTACTGATGAGAACGGAGCGGACGGATTGTCAAGGTTACCGTTGACTAGTAGGCAACTCGCGAGCGCGACGACGCGGCCACTACCGGAGCAAACTTATTTACACTTTATTCAGGAAGCTTTACTATTAGATTACAATGAGATTAAGAGGTATACGGCTAGAGATCCGGGTTTATCGAAAATATTAAGTTACTTACGGGATGGCTGGCCGGAGGAGAATGATATGGTAAATTTACAACCGTATTTTAATCGCAGAAATGAATTGTATGAGGAGCTAGGCTGCGTGATGTGGGGCCATAGGTTAGTGGTCCCGGAGGCGTGTAGGGAAAGAGTGCTACGGATGATTCATGAGCCTCATATGGGAATAGTGAAATCGAAATCTTTAGCACGCAGTTACGTTTGGTGGCCTTCTTTAGATGAGTCGGTGCAGCGTATGTGTCAGGAATGTGAGATATGCGCGGCACAGGCGGACGCACCACCGAAACAGACAGTACGTATGTGGCCGTGGCCTAACCGACCGTGGTCAAGAGTTCACTTAGATTTCATGGGCCCTATTTTCGGGAAGACATATTTAGTAGTCGTCGATGCAATGTCTAAGTGGATAGAAGTATTTCCGGTGCCTAGTACTGCGTCGACAGTAGTTATTGATAGGCTTATAGAGCTTTTCAGTAGATTTGGGTTAATAAAGCAGGTAGTGACGGACAATGCTAGTTACTTTGCCAGCGTGGAGTTTAGGAACTTCACGCAAAGTCAGGGGATTGAACATATTTTTACAGCGCCATACCACCCTGCCTCCAACGGTCTAGCAGAAAACGCGGTAAAAACCTTGAAACGCGTGATCAAGAAAGCGGTTTTAGGTAAGCAAAATGTAGACAGAGCACTCTGGACTTACCTGATGCACTACAGGAACACGGAACATTCCACGACTGGGGAAAGCCCGGCCATGTTGATGTTAGGAAGGCGGCTTCGCACAAAATTAGATATGTTAAAACCAGATAGGGAAAAGAAGGTAGCTAAGGTACAGCATCGTCAGAAAGAGTTAGCGAAAGGAGTGGAAAGGGAAGTAAAACCCACGGAAGAGGTCTGGTATAGACAGTATTTAAAGAGAGAGAAGTGGGTCCCGGGTCAGGTTGTTGAATGTATGGGTCCAAGCAATTACAAAGTCAGAGGTCAGGATGGGGACGTAGTTCATAGACATATTGATCAGCTTAAGAAACGTTCCACAAGGTTTTCTCTCGCTTGCCCCACCACAAGCTTAGATCGGGAGCCTGGCACAAATTCTCAATCAGTAGGTTTACCGGGGCAGGTCCAGCCGGAGCAGTCTACGGCAAGCGACGCTGAACTATCAGTTAAGCCGAGCAGCTCGGAGGAATCGGGTAAAGCCCATACGGACACTCCGGCTTCACCGGAGTTTCAGGATGCCGTGGAGGAAACAAGGTCTCCGCCTCAGACCCGCCATAATGCCTCACCGGTTCATCCGGGTACACCAGCTGGGTCTCGCCCAGTGAGGCAATGTAGAATAAGGAAACCCTATACTAAGCTGTGACCCTTTACTATAGAATAAGAATATTATTTTTGTGAGACAAGTTGTTTAGTATATAAGTTATTTGTACGTACGTTTATTATATTGTAATTGTGAGTAGGTATTTGTTTAGTGTGGAGGTGTGATGTGGGTAGGACTTGCAATAAGGCAGTTCGGAATAAACGACCGTTGAGTGAGCATCGTCTGCGTCTTATTGTACCTTATAAACCCTAAGTATATCACATTAATCTAACCACAAGCCTAAAATGCAAGTCTAGTAAAGTAAATAACTATCTGATACACACGACCTTGTCTGAATGGAATATTCAAATTATTATTTAAGTAATATTGCCATAAATATCATATACGTTCTGCATAAAGTATATAAACCTTAAACTATTAAAAAAAATCATCCATCAATAAGAAAAAGCAGCCAGTATTAAAAATGCCTACTATCGAGAAGTGGCAATCACACTACAATCTCAGGTATATGCTACGTATCTCATTTTGAGTTGCGGAGACAAAAGGCGTTACGTCCACCCTCTGGGAAGCCTCAGCTACGACTAGTTTTACTAGCGCTTGATCACGCAGTTTTGTAGGGTGTTACAAACTTATTTTTAGATGTAAATTATTGTTAATTATATATATATTTTTTGCTTTATATAATTGAAAATATGTCTTACTTTTAAGAGTATTAATTTATTTTTACAAATTAAGCCAAATAACCTCCTAAAATGACGGTTATATGTGTCCTTAATTTCGTCAAATTAAATCTTCTTTGTTTTGAATTTTACAACACAAAGAATAGCAAATTAATAATTTTTATCTTTAACTATGGTAGTTCAGGACCTTATACTCAATAAAAGTATCTCTTTGTGTGACCATAACGAGTAATTTTGAACGTTCGCTAACGTCAAACTTTACACAAAAATCATGATTGAATAATGGTCTCTTGGTATTTTCGTAATAAGGAAAAATCTATTAATTAATTTCAAAATGTTGTCAGTCATAATGGTAGATCAGAGAATTCCCTACAATTTGGTATGAAAAAGTTTTGAGTTAATGCAGTGAATAATAAAATATCAGGAGGCAAAAAAGCTAAATATAAGGGTTTACCCTTGCAGCTCAAGTGTATAGTCTTAAAAAACATTCTATACATACACACGTTTTCAGTAAGGCACTGAATTATTTAGCTTCCAGTTTAATTGTTGGCAGCAACTGAATTGCACGGTACATTGCGATAATAAACTGCTACGAGTAAAAGTTAAACGAATCGGACAGTTCGTAACTAAACTTAATTTCTTCTATTAGCTTTGAAATACTGCTAACAGACAAGATTTATTAAAGCTTGCGAATGTAGAGCTTACTCTACACAATCTACATTTAAAAATAATTGAAATAGTTTTGTTTGTTTTGTCTGCTTTTAGTTAGGCTTGTCTAGTTTTAGGCTTAATGAGATTTTAAATTAAATAAAAATAACTGTCTTATTTTATTTTACTCCTCACAATGTACATTTAAAAATATGTAATTGAAATAGTTAAGTTCGTTTTGTCTCCTTTACTTTGTAGTTTTAGGCTTGATGAGATTAATTTAAAAGAAAAAAAAAAAATCTTATTTAATACTAGATGATGGTCTTATTTTAAACTAGATGATGCCCGCGACTTCGTCCGCGTGGTGGATGGATGTTTTTTGATTCCCGCGGGAACTCTTCAATTTTCCGGAATAAAAAGTAGCCCTTAGTAGCATCGCCGAAGCCTCCTACCAGAACCCGGGATCTACCACTTATAAAAATAGAATACTGGCAACTGTGCCAGGGAGGTACGACCTCCGTGGCGCAGTGTGTAGCGCTGTTGCCTTAACGTGCGGAGGTCCCGGGTTCGATCCCCGGCAGGGTCAATTTGGGAATTTATTATTTCTGAATGTTCCTTGGTCTGAACTGGTGGGAGGACTAATATAACTGAAATGCCCCTAACAGGTTAGCCCGCTACCATCTTAGACTGCATCAGGTGAGATCGAAGTCAAGGGCTAACTTGTAGTGGAGAAAAAAAAATTTGAAAACAAGTAGAATGTATGGCGTACAAAAAACTAATAATAAATCTTTAAAGATAAATCTTTATTTGCCAAAAAACTGATTACAAAAATTTGCGGATTTTATTTGCTAGTCAACAGCCCTAAGAATCAGTCGCTAAAATGGTTTGCGTAGAAAGTTAGCCCGATATAATCTCGGCGTACGATTGAGCTCGTATGGGGCCAATGGATCACCCGGCTTCCGTTACAGCAACGATCTTGATTTCTTTCCCAATGTACCTTACCTCCCACGTGAGTCATGCGTCTCTACGCGCCTCCACTGGCACAATGTTTATTTACAAATGTTTTATTGGTTACATTGACCAAAACTTGGTATTGTTTTTCTTTGTTTTGTATCCATACTAGTGTTATAAATGCGAAAATTTGTCCTTTTGTTTGCTGCGCTTTCACGGTCCATGTGTGCAACCGATTTTGAAAATAAGCGGGTAGTTTGCAAATGACTTAAAATTTAATAAAGAAGGATCTGGCGCATCTTATATTTACTCGTAAGCATGAGAAAATGTGTTTTTAGTCACTATAGCTATAGGCACTTGATCACAATAATTATACCCAATGGGAAGTGATGATGCGTGGGATAAGATAGCGTATGAAAAGATAAGCTAGACCTTTTTCTAGAAAATGATAACTTACTCTTGTTTTAAAAATACTCGGAGATTACGATTATAGAACACAGATCTCGGAAGAGAATTCCAAAGCCTAGCCATTTGTATAGAAAATGATGACGCAAAGCGTTTTGTGCGTGTAGATAAAACGTCAACGACATATGAGTGAAAAATATTCCCCATGTGGTGGGTAGTTAAATCAAAGATTAATATCGACATGAGCTAAATAAACATAACTAGTTTACATACACACGCTCAAATTTACTCCAAGGTTCGCGTTTTCATCGTAAAGTTTCCAAGTTGCGGGCAACCAATGCTAAAGTTTTCGATTGTCAAGAGGAACTACGGTAAATGGGTTCTGTTCTATGCTACTTTGGATACATAGCTTATATTAAGTACTTCCTCTACCACCACTGCAGCCTATTAACGTCCCACTGCTGGGCACAGGCCTCCACTCTCATAGGAGAGAGGAAATTAGAGTTTAGACCCACCACGCTGCTCCAATGCGGGTTGGCGGGCTTTAACGACTATTATCATGTTAGTGATAATAACCGGGACCGACAGCTTAACGTGCTCTCCGAGGCACGGGGGTGATACACCGCCAACTTCCAACTCCGGGCTGGCATTGAGAATTTCTAAATTGAAAAACCCAACACCCCAGAGTACATTGAATATAGGCATACCCAGTACCTAACTTTTATGCCCGACCGGAAATCGAACCCAGGACCTCGTGATCCGCAATTGACTATGCTAACCGGTAGACCAACGAGGCAGTCGCTAGACCAACGAGGCATTTAGTACTTACCAAAGAACAATTACTTATTGTTTTTTAGAAGCTTAAGCTGTGGCTGAAAGCCTCAAATATACAGATAGACGTAGCTCAACGAGCACCTATACTTTTTTAATGTTCGATATGGTTATTGCAGTGTTACGTGTATCATAGTATGTCTTGTAAAAATTAAAATAAATCGATCACACGCAGCGCGCATGAAATATTGCGTTTCCAAGACTCTTTGTGTATGTATATTAAAACCTTTTCGCATTTTCATTCTCTTAAGTAGGTATACTTAACATCGGTACCTTATACCTATATCTAATTTAAGCGTCAAGAATGTTGAAAAAGTACAAGAAATAAGCTCATTCTTGCTTGCTTTGCGCTTGTTTCACCAACGCACTGCACCTTAGATAAAACACTAAGTACATATCAAAGCACGATGACATAAAAGAACTAAGTACTGACCTATAAAATTTCACCAACACTCAAAAGCGGTCCTTATTCAGCATTTCATTTTAGTTTCATTGACACACTTTAGGCAGCGTTCCAAAAGCATTATTCCGATAGTATTCAATTATGGTGGTTTCTTAGGGCTTGAACACTCAAAACGTGCGGGCACAGCGATGCGCGTTTCATGCGACGTCAACCAGCATTTTAAAATCAGCATTTAGGTTTATTATTAGTTTTAAATAAAAAAAATCTGCATGAGCTATATATTAAGCCCCTATATATAGGCATTTTGCAGCGGGAAAATTTCATAATCTCATAGGAAATCAGAAACTGTACGCCGACGAAGTCGCGGACGGCCTCTATAAAGACAAAAGTTTGTAATTATGTGTGTATGTTTGTAACTCTTTTACGCAAAATCTACTATACTAGACAGATTTGGCTGAAATTTTGAATTTAAATTTCATCCCTTAATAAAAGAGTTCCCGCGGGAACCAAAAAACTCAATCCATGCCGGCGAAGTCGCAGGCATGAGCTAGTCTTACATAAAAGTGACGTGCCTATACCTACTAGCTAGCTGCAGTCGCACTTTATGTCTATTCAAGCCTTGGATGAAATAAACACATGATAGGAAACGTAAGAAAAATGTTTGAAATCACGTTCGACTAACCTTGCGGGTGAGGGGTTGTCATTTTTCTGCCCAATTATTGACACTAGTGCATGAAAAAGTCGATCACTATGACAACACAACATCATAGTGAATGGCGAAACTACCACAGTTCCCGGCAAGAGGGGTAAGGCGAATATGGCCGATATCACGCGTCCCGTGGCTAATTCGTCAAAGATTCTAGCTCATACTACAGCAGCACAAGCACAGTTAGTGCGACGACTATTTCTCACGGCTTTAGCATCGAGAAAGCATTACGTCATTACAAAATCGTTAAGGCACTGATTGTACTCGCGCTACCAGGCGGTTCATATCTCGCCTGTCTGTACCGATAGGCCGTCATTTCACACTTCGAATAGCTACTGGTTATCGTGTCTTGTACTACTTTATTAGTTCACACCTCGCACACCTTTGCGGTTACTCGATTTGAATATGATAATTGCAATGTGATAAACAGATTTTATTAAACGCATTCTATGCTAATGAGGTAGTTAATAAATCAATCATGCAAAATATGACCTGAAAAGCAATCAGAGTTCGGTTTTTTACCCACGCTTTTACGAAGCATACCTATTAATTTTGAATGAAAAATGAAAAGTAAAACAATATTTGTGATTATTTGCATTTTTAATAAATTACAATTACGTGAGTGAGAAAAAATGACAAAGATTCCAAACCTTGTTAGTCTATTTTCGGTTTGATAATTAATATGAATGTTATGGATTATCCAATTATGATGATTTTTATTTTTATCTGATATAAATAGGTAACATTTGTTTACAGAATTCTGCGAAACAAGTATGAACCACCCCGATCAAAATACAGTTATCTCAACAAATTTCATTTTTTAAAAGTAATAACTCTCTAAAAGTGTAAAAATAAAACATTTCATTCACACAGCTATATAACAGTTATTTAGAAAATATTAGCATAAAACATTATCAGTATGGAATTACTTATTTCCAGAAGTGGCGAAAAGATCATTATGGTTATAAATGATATTTTCTATATGATAAGATCGCAGTTAAATTTATAGGACTATTTTAATATATTAATACACTCTTCGGCTAAGGCTCTAAATTTTTAAATAACTACCTTCGAATAGATTCTTCTCTAAATACGTAGTTTAGATAGTAAATAAAATACATTTCACGCCGCGCCGTGCCGATACGGCTCCCGAATAGATAGATAGGTGTAGTTTTCACACCTTCGATTTTCACTCGAGAGGTCTTCGAGTCTCAAGTATATGCAGAAGTACCTCATTTATACGTTTATAGACTTTTGATATTAACGTTGCCAATGGTTCAATGCCAATATTAAGCACGCCATTTGGCAAGAATAGCAGGCGCTCACCGACGCGCAACTAAATATTGAATCTTTTGTTCTTTTTTCAACCAAATCCATACTAATATTATAAATGCGAAAGTGTGTCTGTCTGTCTGTCTGTCTGTCTGTCTGTCTGTCTGCCTGTCTGCTACGCTTTCACGGCCCATCTGTTCAACCGATTTTGATGAAATTTGGTACAGGGATAGGTTGTATCCCGGGGAAGGACATAGGCTACTTTTTATCCCGGAAAATTTAAGAGTTCCCGCGGGAATCCAAAAAAATTATCTCTTCAACCGATTTTGATGAAATTTGGTACAGGAATAGTTTGATACCCGGGGAAGGACATAGGCTACTTTTTATCCCGGAAAATTCAAGAGTTCCCGCGGGAATCGAAAAAACTTGGTCCACGCGGACGAAGTCGCGGGAATCATCTAGTACAGTATAATTCAGAACCAAACTGGGAATGAAAATAAAATTTTATAGATATGAATATAAATATAGATCGCAAAAGGGTGGTCTGAACTTCGAATTGAATTAAAACGGCTTAAGCTATTTTGAGAGTTGTTCGAATTTTTGGAATCCCCTTGTTCTTTTTTCCTTTAACTTTATAATGCATGGATTTTGTGGAGTTTCGGCTTATAACTTTTTAATAGTGAACGCGTATGTTTTTTTATCCGTTCAGTTCACAGTTGTATTTAGCTTCAAACGTGGTTGACCTTTTTCTCTGAGCAGTGATGGAAAAAGTTGAATTTTTCATACTACTTAGGGTTAATTTAAAAATTCTATTAACCACTTCAGGGTATTTTCACTGTAGGTACGTAATACTGAACAACTTTTGTTCTAGGACTTTTTAAATTTCTGAGATTAAAAAAAACATTTACATTGGCTGCTCTAAGATAACTTTATTCTAAGCCATAATATGCGCTCAGCAGGTAATATTATGTCTCTGCCTGTTGTCTAATAATTATGTGTGTGCAACGCGGAGATGGATATCTATTTTTATCAGAGAAAATCATATCAGTCCACATGGAATTTTCAAAAAAACGTAAATCCACGCGGACGAAGTATCAGGCAACATCTGGTTATTTAAATAAGTAGCGAAGTACCTATTTATAGAAAGTATATCCATATCGAACGATGTGTGATCTCGCTGCTAAATGATGTAGGGTAGAGGTTTAAAAACCATTGCGCCAGAGGCATCTCTCAAAGCACCGAAAAATGTTAATAAATACCAGGGGTAACGACACAACTGGTGTACCATTATATGCCTTAATACGCAAAATACGCATGATAGAGCATATTTAAATTTTTCCCAATACATCGATGCTGACATGTACTGTGGATAAATGAGCCTACCACCGACATTTTGTGACATTAAGCTCCATTGGTTTTCAATGCTCCATACAACCTGCTCTTTTTAAATAGATAAGCAAATGAATTGGAAGGCCTTAGCGATCCACGCCCTTGAATAGAGTGTTGTACTGAAGGGATTATGTTCGGGTAGGATTATAGGCTCCGTATATGAAAAAAAATGTACACCGTATTAAAATACAGTAGAAAATCGAGAAAAATATTGGAACTGCCGTGTCCCTACACTAACCTTGGATACTTTGCCTTTGAAAGCCTCCACTCAATACCATCCCGTCAATTTATCATCCTTACTTTAACGTAACGCATAATGTTACTAAATAATCGTTGGTTATAAATGGTAGATATATACTACTTACTAACTGAAGAAGGAATAAGTAATTTTAATTTTCTACGGGAGATCCTTAACTCTCCAGGTCCTGAACTATGCCCATGCAAAAAATCAGGTCGATCTGTTGCTTTGTTGCGGCGTGATAGAAGGACAAACCAACAAACAAAAACACTTTCGCATTTATAATATTAGTATGAAAAGTATGAATACGAGTACCTTACCATATAAAATTTTGACTTAGATGAAAGGTATAATCTTTGATAAGAAAATGGGTAAGTGAAAAACTACATAATCTCAGCCCATCGCTAGCCCATTCATAATGTGAAGGGTCCACCGCACTGGCCAAATGCGTATTGGCAGACTCCACATACGTTTGAAAACATAGTGATAGATAGGTGTTTCGTGTAGGATATTGTTATTTAATGGATAGTTTTCTCATAAATTCTGCGTATTTATCGCAAAATTTATGAGAAAACTCTCATCTTCTCTATTTTAACTTCTATAAGAACGTACGCACCAAAAAGGATGCATACGAAACCTTTTATGCTATGAAAAGCTGCCACAGACATAATTTATGGACGACCCTCCATACGATCCGCGCTTGGTGCGCAGATTCGGGACCCCAGTTGTTAACGTCCCGGAAACGCGACAAAGGAATTACTAAGCAACGGTAAACAATGTCAACAAACACACGTCATCCAATTACGAGTGTCTACAAGCAACTTAATTAAAATGGATCAACATGTTAATTAATCAAGTCTTATAGTCGCGATCATTAAGAGATTGTCAAATAATTGTAGCTATATTACTCGAAATTGTGAATCGCTCATCGGAATACCTTTAATATGGGATTGTTTTTTCTAATTTATAAGTTTTTTATGTCATTGTTTACTTTGAAATTTATGATTGGCATGAAAAAAATATATTTTATAACAATAATTGTATTTTACTCGAAAACTTATATTAAACGGAGCCGTGACTATTATGTATCGAAGCAGTAATTCTGAAAAGCATATTATTTTGGTTGAACTTAACCGATAAAAAAAATCATAAATATTTTTGCATGAATAATTAAAAATTTTAAATATGATATTATATTAAAAAAGAACAGAAAACACATTGCACCTAATAAGATTTTTTTAAAATTATTAAAATATCTTAATTGATAGGTAATTAAAAGCTGTGAGCCGTATCCTGATTTGCGAATTAAAATGTTCCCTTTGGCAATATACATGGGATCTGTGGAGTGAAAAATTAATTAAAATTCAAGCTTTTCCAAGTCGATATTAATCACAGAGTAAAAAGGCAATTCAGTGAACCTATAAGATTAAATTCGTGATTTGGCTTTTTAAATAGCACATAGGTACCTACTTAATTTAATATTTTATACTAAGTTAAATAATTTCGAATTATTTATTTGAAATGATATTATTAATTTAGAGCTTTTGTTTATTTTAAATAATATGTTGAAATCATCCTGAATCTGTGTTATGTACCTACTAAATAGTTTATTTTAGAAAAAAAATATAATTTATATAATATTTTAGGTTAATATTCACTTAATATTGCTTTTGGTAGCAATAGGATTTTTAAATGTACTGAGAATGGCTCAAACAAATTATTTGAAGTAGAAAAATAATAAGTTTAAGTTATTAAGGCGTGAGTTTTTTTTTTAATATTTTTGTTGTGCTGAAATTCAAATACAATGGCGCCTCCGAGAATTCAAAGCGAGTCGCTAGTTTCAAGTAAAACGCTATCTTAATGAGGGTAAATAAACAAAAAGGCGTCTTTGTAATTTCTCAGAAAATCAGCCAATTATATCCACAGACCAATAAGTTTGCACCCTTGTCTCGAATGCATTCATTTTATCAAAAGAACGATAATTGCATTGAAATCAAAGATGGCTGTAGATAGAGGGCGGCCATTTTCACTAATTAAGCCTGGACATGCACCAGGCAACAATTAAGAGGAGCGATTGTTGATAACCGCATAGCTATCAACCCTTCAGTCGAGATGCAACCGAGTTAAGACGGAGTTTACTTCACACCTTATTAAGGCTAACTTACGCTATCACAGCGTATGCGAAAATCCTTGTTCGCAAAACTCGTTAAGTATTTTAATCAAGTACAGTCGCCAAATAAATTCATATTAAAATACTAAAGGATTTTTTTTAAATAACTCGACAAATGTTTGATCTCCCAAGATCAAAATGAGAGAAGATAGGGACACAGATACATTTTCACATTAATAATATGAGTAGATAAGGATTAAATATATTTATTTCTTATTTACATGATTCCTTTGCTTGATTACACCATTCACTCGTCTTTGCTACTGCCAAAACACAACCTGAAACATATATTTACTAGCGGACGCCCGCGACTTCATTCGCGTGGCAAAAGTTTTTTAATTCCCATAGGCATTCCTTAATTTTCCGGGATAAAAAGAACCCATAAAAAAAACACGTCGATCCGTTGCTCTGTTGCGGCGTGATTGAAGGACTATTAAACGTCCTTTGGGATAGAATTTATAAAAACTGTGAATTATGTAAGTATTTCATAATTTAAACCGGTAGCCCAAATAAATATCGAGTTTCATGGCTTTAACTTGAAAAGCGCCGGCCTTTTACACCAACTTACAACCCCTATTTTACCTATTTGGGGGTAGAATCTTGAAAAACTGTTACACACGTACTTCTTTATATTATACCGAAAGCCAAAATACCAAGTTTCGTAGTTATAACATGAAAAATATCTTGATAAATGAAGGACATTCATCCCCTATTTCACCCCTTTGCGGATCGAGTTTTCAAAAATGGTGAAACACGTACTTTTGCAGACCTAACTAACTGAAAGCCCAAATGCTAAGTTTCATTGCTATAACTTGAGAAATGAAGGACTATCATACAAACATTCAACCCCTATTTTACCCCTTTGGGGGTGCAATTTTGAAGAACTATGCCACCAGTACTTCTTTATTTATTACCTAAAGCCAAAATACCAAGCGTCGTTGATACAACTTGAGAAATGAAGGACTTTCATATAAACTTTCATCCCCTATTTCACCCCTTTGGGGGTAGAATTTTCAAAAATTGTGAATCACTTATTTCTTTATTTTTTACCGATAGTTCATATACCAAGTTTCATGGATATAACTTGAGAAATGACGGACTTTCATATAAATTTTGAACCCCTATTTCACCCCCTTAGGGGTAGAATTTTGAAAAATCCTTCTTTAGTGAGCGCCTACGTCACAAAAGGAAGCTAATGTCAAAATTTCAAGTCTCTAACCCTAGTGGTTTAGGCTGTGCGTTGATATATAAGTCAGTCAGGACTTTGAATTTTATATATATTAAAGACTAGCGGACGCCCGCGACTTCGTTCGCGTGGCATAAGTTTTTTTAATTCCCATAGGCATTCCTTAATTTTCCGGGATAAAAAAAACCCATGAAAAAAAACCCGTCGATCCATTGCTCTGTTGTGGCGTGATTGACGGACTATTTAACGTCATTTGGGATAGAATTTATAAAAACTGAATTATGTATTTCATAATTTAAACCGGTAGCCCAAATATCAAGTTTCACGGCTATTTAACTTGAATAACGTCGGCCTTTTACACCAACTTACAACCCTCATTCTATCCGTTTGGGGGTGGAATTTTGAAAAAGTGTTACACACGTACTTCTTTATATTATACCGAAACCAAAATACCAAGTTTCGTTGTTATAACTTGAAAAATATGTTGATAAATGAAGGAAATTCATCCCCTATTTCACCCCTTTGGGGGTCGAATTTTCAAAAATGGTGAAACACATACGTCTGCATATCAAACGAAAGCCCAAATGCTAAGTTTCATCACTATAACTTCAAATCAAGGATTTTCATACAAACTTTCAACCCCTATTTTACCCCTTTAGGGGTGGAATTTTGAAAAACTATGCCACATGTACCTACTACCTAAAGCCAAAATTCCAAGTTTCGTTAATACAACTTGAGAAATATCTTGAGAAATGAAGGACTTTCATGTAATCTTTCATCCCCTATTTCACCCCTTCGGGGCTAGAATTTTCAAAAACTGTGAAACACGTATTTCTTTATTTTTTACTGATAACTCATATACTAAGTTTCATGGATATAACTTGAGAAATGACGTACTTTCATACAAACTTTAAACCCCTATTTCACCCCCTTAGGGGTGGAATTTTGAAAAATCCTTCCTTAGTGAGCGCCTACGTTACAAAAGGAAGCTACTGTCAAAATTTCAAGTCTCTACCCCTGGTGGTTTAGGCTGTGCGTTGATATATAAGTCAGTCAGTCAGTCAGGACTTTGAATTTTATATAGATGATTATGAGACCAATTTCATAAAATAATCATTAGCTATCCTGGTGAAGTAAAACTGCAACTGCCGAGAATAGGCATGATGACAGTAACCAAGAATCAATGAAATTATGAATTTATCTAATGAAATAGGATTCATGGATTATTAAAAACGTATTAATTTTTCTAATTCGAGTCAGATTGCTATTTATTTTGATAAAATAAAACAATAAAATACAGCAATCCGCCATATTGGATAAAACACCAAGAAGCGAATGACGTCACAATTGTTTGTTTTCGAGCTTTGACAATCACACTATTTTTTACTGCACACTGCACAGAGTAAATTGGTAAAAGCAATAGTGACGTCACAAACGACGCCATGACACCGCCGAACGTTTTGGCGTGAATTTTAAAATTTAAATTTCAAATGCCAATTTTATCTACCGAACCTTATTTTTCTGCTGAAATATCATATTTTTTCGAAATAGTAGATACATCCGAACATAATCTGACCATTTTTCAAAATCAGTCATCATGCCTATTCTTCATTTCTTTAAGGGGTGTAAAATCGGAGAAATCGCACTTAACCAGCGTGGTAGACTTTAGCCAAACCCTTCTCTTTCTTACGGCCAGTTTCTTCATCGCAAGTAACAGCCAAAGTAACGGCTAAAAGTAAAAGTAACGGCTAAATTGGTTTCTTCACAATTTTAGCCGGTAATTACCCTCGACGAAGCGGAGACGGTATATGTGTTTGCCCTAAGAGGTTGTGTGTTTGTTTGTTTGTTTGTTTGTTTGTTTGTTTGTTTGTTTGTGCACTTTTTTGTCACCATTTTTCTCAAAAAGTACTGGGCCGATTGAGATGCGGTATTTTGCATTAGATACGTATAGCTTGTGAGAAGGTTTTTAGATATATTTTAGGACCATAGACAACCAAGCTGAGCTGTAGTCTATGATTTTAATATTTCAACATGTTACCATTTTTCACAAAAACTACTGGGCCGATTGAGATGCGGTTTTTTGCATTAGATGTGTATAGCTTGTGAGAAGGTTCTTAGATATATTTTAGGACCATAGACAACAAAGCTGAGCTGTAGTCTATGATCTTAATTTTTCTATGTGTTAAAAATTTTCACAAAAAGTACTGGGCCGATTGAGATGCGGTTTTTTGCATTAGATATGTTTAGCTTGTGAGAAGGTTCTTAGATATATTTTAGGACCATAGACAACAAAGCTGAGCTGTAGTCTATGATTTTATTTTTTCAATATGTTACCATTTTTCACAAAAAGTACTGGGCCGATTGAGATGCGGTTTTTTGCATTAGATGTGTATAGCTTGTGAGAAGGTTCTTAAATATATTTTAGGACCATAGAAAACAAAGCTGAGCTGTAGTCTATGATCTTAATTTTTCAACCACTGTTACCATTTTTCACAAAAAGTACTGGGCCGATTGAGATGCGGTTTATTTCATTTAGTACTTCGTGCGATTACAAAACAGGAAACTGGTACCAAAATTTTAAAAAATCAGCGCCATTTTGAAATTCTTTGTTAATTGACCGATTTCGTTCAAAATCTATATTTAGGGCTCCCTGGGGTCACAAAACAGGAAACTGGTACCAAAATTTAAAAAAATCAGCGCCATTTTGAAATTCTTTGTTAATTGGTCGATTTCGTTCAAAATCGATATTTAGGACTCCCTGGGGTTACAAAACAGGAAACTGTTACCAAACTTTAAAAAAACAGCGCCATTTTGAAATTCTTTGTTAATTAACCGATTTTGTTCAAAATCGATATTTAGGGCTTCGTGGGATTACAAAACAGGAAACTGGTACCAAAATTTTAAAAAAATCAGCGCCATTTTGAAATTCTTTGTTAATTGACCGATTTCGTTCAAAATAGATATTTAGGGCTCCCTGGGGTCACAAAACAGGAAACTGGTACCAAAATTTTAAAAAATCAGCGCCATTTTGAAATTCTGTGTTAATTGACCGATTTCGTTCAAAATCGATATTTAGGGCTCCCTGGGGTCACAAAACAGGAAACTGTTACCAAAATTTTAGAAAATCAGCGCCATTTTGAAATTCTTTGTTAATTGACCGATTTCTTTCGAAATCTATATTTAGGGCTCCCTGGGGTCACAAAACAGGAAACTGGTACCAAAATTTTAAAAAATCAGCGCCATTTTGAAATTCTTTGTTTATTGACCGATTTCGTTCAAAATCTATATTTAGGGCTCCCTGGGGTCACAAAACAGGAAACTGGTACCAAAATTTAAAAAAATCAGCGCCATTTTGAAATTCTTTGTTAATTGGTCGATTTCGTTCAAAATCGATATTTAGGACTCCCTGGGGTTACAAAACAGGAAACTGTTACCAAACTTTAAAAAAACAGCGCCATTTTGAAATTCTTTGTTAATTAACCGATTTTGTTCAAAATCGATATTTAGGGCTTCGTGGGATTACAAAACAGGAAACTGGTACCAAAATTTTAAAAAAATCAGCGCCATTTTGAAATTCTTTGTTAATTGACCGATTTCGTTCAAAATAGATATTTAGGGCTCCCTGGGGTCACAAAACAGGAAACTGGTACCAAAATTTTAAAAAATCAGCGCCATTTTGAAATTCTGTGTTAATTGACCGATTTCGTTCAAAATCGATATTTAGGGCTCCCTGGGGTCACAAAACAGGAAACTGTTACCAAAATTTTAGAAAATCAGCGCCATTTTGAAATTCTTTGTTAATTGACCGATTTCTTTCGAAATCTATATTTAGGGCTCCCTGGGGTCACAAAACAGGAAACTGGTACCAAAATTTTAAAAAATCAGCGCCATTTTGAAATTCTTTGTTTATTGACCGATTTCGTTCAAAATCTATATTTAGGGCTCCCTGGGGTCACAAAACAGGAAACTGGTACCAAAATTTAAAAAAATCAGCGCCATTATGAAATTCTTTGTTAATTGATCGATTTCGTTCAAAATCGATATTTAGGACTCCCTGGGGTTACAAAACAGGAAACTGTTACCAAACTTTAAAAAACAGCGCCATTTTGAAATTCTTTGTTAATTAACCGATTTTGTTCAAAATCGATATTTAGGGCTTCGTGGGATTACAAAACAGGAAACTGGTATCAAAATTTTAAAAAATCAGCGCCATTTTGAAATTCTTTGTTAATTGACCGATTTCGTTCAAAATCGATATTTAGGACTCCCTGGGGTTACGAAACAGGAAACTATTACCAAAGTTTTAAAAAATCAGCGCCATTTTTATTTATTTTGTTATCACCATAATAAATGAATTCAGTTTAGTACAGTAAAATCTGTACTACTTGTAAGTCTAACCACAACCCGTGAGCTGCTTCAGCAGCTCGCGCACAGGGCGAAATACTAGTTAGATATATATAGCTTGAGAGAAGGTTCTTAGATATATTTTAGGACCATAGACAACCAAGCTGAGCTGTCTCTATGATTTTAATATTTCGATATGTTACCATTTTTTACAAAAAGTACTGGGCCGATTGAAATGCGGTTTTTTTCATTAGATGTGTATAGCTTGTGAGAAGGTTCTTAGATATATTTTAGGACCATAGACAACAAAGCTGATCTGTAGTCTATGATTTTATTTTTTCAATATGTTACCATTTTTCTCAAAAACTACTGTGCTGATTTAGATGCGGGCTTTTTGTTTTAGATATATTTAGCTTGTACCTAGATGCTGCCCAGGGTATCACGATGGAGTCAGGAGGCGATCATGGGAACTCCTTAAATTCTCATCGTATACCCTCGCGTTTGGACTCTTTTGATTTGTCCATTTGAAAAGGGTTTGGCCATAGTCCACCACACTGGTCAAAAAAACTACTGAGCTGTAAAAGATGCAGTTTTGTGTTTTAGATATTATGTAATATATACGTTTGCTACGTTCTAATTGTTGTTTCAAAGTTATAAAGGTCAAAGGTATAATGGAGCTCTGCAGTTCGTCGTGGGTTTTTTTAAAATTTTTAATTTTATTACTTGTTTTACTGTTACTTTTACCCTTAACCTTTACTGCTCATAGAGCTGCTGTAAAAGCTAAAGTGATTGTCATTTGCACATTTTGTCAAAGTTGTTGGTTATACTTAGGTACTTCAAAATCTATTAAATTCTATCAAAATGTCACTGTGCATATATCTATTACCTGGATATTATTTTATTAATGATATAATGCTTGATGACAGAATATGATAGCTGGCGCTCGATCAATTTCATACAAATGTTAGTTAGCTTCACCCTTTAAAAAAAAATAGTAAAAAAACTGAGTGATCATTGGCTAATTTTGCAATTTATTAAAATTATAAAAAGGCGCTTAAAAATTCAAGCCAAAAACTACTACACATCTGATCCTAACTGTACAAAACGTTTCTCTTAAGTTAGAATTCATAGTGGTTTAAAGTTGAACGAAAGTGCAGAATCGATAGATAATGCTAACTTAGAAGGTGCTTCAAAGGAACATCGTTTTCAATTTCCATCTACTCTCATGCTACAATGTTAACCTAGATAAATGGAGTGAAACACTGAATATCTAAGGTGCGATAAAGACAGCATGCTGCAGTAATATGGTTTTAGACAAAGTGCAAGAGAGATGGAACAACATCTCTCTATCGTAAGCTACGCTGCAGCCAATGTCAAACCAATTTTGATCAATTGGAAAATTATGTGCCATATATCCTAATCCTTAGCTAACGTCTGACTGGGTGCTAGTGTTCGGATTTATAGGTATAATAATATGTTATTTGTGACAATAATCTGTACGCTAACTCTGAGTTTTAACATTGCGTAAGTAAGCGTACTGAGTTAGGTAGTTACCTAGTTACGCTGGTAAACATTCGATTACCAAATTAGTAAATAAAAGTTCCGTTCTATTGGTCATGTTTTGCTTTGGATTAGTCCTAAGATATGTACCCTAGATTCTACACGCTTTGATTGTAAAAAAATAATGGGGTGACATTTATAAGTTTTGCAAGTACTTATAGAGAACTGACTTTAATGTATTATGGAAGTAGAATGATAGGTACTAAAATTCTACATCAATGTATTGTACTAAGTATAAGTGTATCTTTATCCACGCGGATTTAGTTTTATTAATTCTATGGGAATTCATTTATTTAACGGGATTAAAACACGTCACGCCAAAAACTACGTCGATCCGTTGTTCCACAATGGCGTGATTGAAGGACAGTCCACTATTGCCTATTCTGTGAACAGGCCTTTCAAACACACTTTCGCATTTTTAATATTTTGTAGGTTTTCATGCTTATCCGTGCTAAAAATTTTCAAATTATAGAATTTTCAACATAGTACACTAAAAGGAGCGGAATATTTAGTAGATAGGTAGGTATGCTTACAAATGTAGACCTACTTCATAAAGTGCTACCAATCGAGCGTAATTCTTAATATCATCCTCTCAGCCCTGCCTAATGGATTAGCATTTGTGAGATACGCCTGATGGAAGTATTATGTATTCAAATTTCCATATTTACTCGGTAGGCACAGCGATAATCCGAGAGATGGATATTAGTTAGATCAGTAATTTAAGACTTTTTACTTCCTATTATTTCTCTTAATGTACCACAAAGGTGAATTAATGGTGATTGATTTAATTAGGCATTATTATAGTACTTTGGCGGAAATCGTGACCATCGCCTATACCTATACCTACCACAAAATAGATCGACTTATTACTTAATACAAAGGTTTTTTATAATGCTAATATAGTTGTCTATACAGTTAATGTAATTGTCTAATAATATAGCTCAGCCTATTTAGGCATAGGCTGAGCTATATTATAAGAACCCAGTTGGGTTAGTCATAGGCCGACTGAGACAACAGATACTATGTACTTCGGTTATATACAAACTATATATTACGCTTGATATCTATTAAATCCCACAATAGCTCCATTACTAGTGTACATTCAGACTAGAATCCAGTGTTAGCAATAATTCTGCATCCATTAGAGATTATTGTTCAGTGCAACTTAATGATGTACTTACTTTGATAAGATCCGGTTGTTGATTGATTAAATTAAATCTCTTAAAGCCTCTACTCGTTGGACCTAAGATGTCCCCGTGCAAGCTTGCCTCTAAACTTTGTTCCATAAGAGAACCATTTTCATAGAATAGATAACCATTCATAATGAACATAATATAAGAAACTTTTATGATGTAAGTGTTCATAAAGTCAGCTGCTTTTCCTAAAAGTTTTTCTTAAAGCTCTCCTAACTAATCTTAGGACTGTCTTTAACACAACACAGATATACCAAGCCAGGTTGTACATTTATACAAGAAAATCTCACTCATTACATCGCACAAACACACGAGGCACTCAATTAAATCGTAGAGCGGGAAATAATAAAAGCTCTCTTTAAGCGGCTCCGCTGATGTACCGCAAACTGGTCTGCCTGCGAGAACTTCGAACCTCTACTAAACTCTATGGAGTTATAAGAACACTGAATTTTCATTCATTCGTCATCCTTTTAAACCATCGCCGGCTCACTACAGAACACAGTTAATTATAGATACCTATAAAAATACTAAAATATATATATATTTTTTATTATATTTATTTAATTTTTTTTATATTTTTTTACTACACCTATTTATTAATTTATTATATAAAAATAATTTTTTCTCAGAATGAGAAAGGCTCAATAGCGATTCTCCTCGCTAGCTAAGTGCGTACTGGCAGAATTTACAAGAACCTTTGAGAATTTTATGTCGAAATCTCGAGCACGCATTCACGATTTTTTCTTTCATCACTTTAATATTTCCATGCAATTCTTAAGAATTTTTATTGGCACTTGCTCGAAAACTTCTGACACAGTATCAATTACCATCAAAGTACAAGAGACGACGCACAAGTTAAGTTATAATATTGCACTTAAAGCTTAGCTTGATTTAATGGATTTCTTTCTTAAAATTAAAAATTTTAATATATAAAAGGAAAAAATGTCTGACTGACTGATCTATCAACGTACAGCTTTAATAACTGGACGGATTGAACTGAAATTTGGCATACAGGTAGCTATTATGACTTAAGCATCCGCTAAGAAAGGATTTTCAAAATTCAATCCCTAAGGGGGTAAAATATGGGTTATAAATCGAAGTTAACGTGAGTGAAGCCGCGGAAAACTTGTTATTTATAAACAACTTATACCCAGTAAGTGTTGCCTGCGATCCTATAAAGACATTGAACTTTTTCGCATTTATAATACTTGTAAGAAGATTAGAATCGTAGTTACATTTGTTACGTGTTTTGTGTTAAAAGGTGGATAACATAAAAACTGTGTCCTACATTCATACTCACGGTTGTTCCCTTAATTTACATCCTAGCAGAGATAGGCTAGGTATTAGTGACGTCAAAGTATAAATAGGTAGGTATGTCTATGGCACTTTCAAAGCATACTAAAACGGATTACGGAAGTGCATTAGGATTTCCTCGTGCTGCCTAGATGAAAACGTGATACACATGGTCATTTTTATCGTTAAAGACCTTCATTCGTGAATTAATTATTATGTTTAATACGTATTCACTATAAATATTCATGAATTTAAAAATTATTGATATAAAATTAATACTTGAATTAAGATAATACAAATATTGCATTACCTATTATATTTATTGGCGCTCGACTTCACCCGTTTCCACCCCCATCGCGGTACTGTCCATCATAACAATTTTATCCGCCAGTTACTTTGCTTTAATGGTTGTTGGAACACAACTCCATCTCGTCATATCTTGTGGACGTCCACTGTCTAACATAAGTCTTAGATTATCCATAGTGAATGCCACCACATTCTGCTTTAAGTCACCCTCTTTATTGCTTCGGTCCTTCGTGTCGAAGGAAGCTCCCGCTACGTAGCTTAGATCATAATACCACAGAATAGGTAATACGTACGTTGCTAATACGCGGTCACCACTCTAAGGCTTTTCATTGTCTATCGGCTTTTACTCTTTGGTCTATGCCATTGCCCTTAAGACTTATTCAATTTCAGCTTGCTGGTTTGGGCGACTTCATCAATTCAACTCCATTTAGGTTGTAAATTCATAATTGAGCTTTTAGGACATTGACATAATAATAAGTACCCAACTGAGGACTTGGACCTTATCAATGAGTGATAGATAGAGACAATGGCTTCCCAAGGTATCTTGTTCATCACATTTTTGGCTATAAGAAACAAAAGGTACAAAATATAAACAAAAATCGGTCTTCAAAAGAAATCGACTGAATGCCGGTAAAAATAAACTGTTTCCCAGTTGTTTTTATAAGATCTTTATCGTACGATTTTTCGGGCCCCGCTCTCTATTTTCTTAAAAGGTATTCCAGTTAAGGTTTGTGGATTTAACCCCTTTAAGTTCATTCACTTAAAGAGAAGTCGAATAAGAAAGAGAAAGTCGAATATAAACGCTATTTAGGGCGGTAATCGCAGCACAAACAATGGTGGAACGAAATGATGTCAAATTCGGGTCGACAAATTACAAGACCTTTTCCAGGCGAGTATTTAAAAACAAAATGTTTTTCGTGGCTTTTCCGCGTCGCTTAAGCGGTTTATTTAGGGGAGTTATTTATGGGCAACAATGATTAAAATAAACTTTTTCATTTAACGTTTCGCGTTTTTGTCTGTTTACGTACTTTATTTCATCGGATCCCTTCTAATGACATATTCTTTAAGAATATTTGGGTGTGTGCATAAAAATCTTCAACAAACCGATCAATCTTAAATAGCTATCTGATGAATTAAGTGCCATTTATGTGCATAATAATATTTAATAATATAATGCAAGCTTTTTTAAAAATAAAAACATTCGCAATCAAATGCTAAACGATAGATAAAACCTTATAATTTATGAAATAAGATTACAAAATATAAAGTACAAATAATATTATGATGCCCGCGACTTCGTACGCGTGGATAAAAAGTAGCCTAGATGTCCTTCCCCGGGACACAATCTACCCCTGTACCAAATTTCCTAAAGTACAAAAATCCTAATTACTTTGCAGAATTCTTAAAAGAGCTTAAGTAAGTCTCTGAAATTGCGTGGTAAGTAGGTAGATATTTCTAGAATATAGAACGAAACCTTTCAACATAATTGGAATATGAAAATAATTACTTCGTTCCTATATAACCTACCTACGTAAGAATTGCTTTTGCACGAGTACCTATCAATATACAAAATGGAAATACGCGAGTTTCCGAGAAGCCTTGCAGCAAAATTAATTTCATGTACTAAAAATAAAAATCAATAAGTAATATATATGTTTCTCATGATGAAACTGTGAAAGTTTTGATAAAATAGTGTACCCCTACAATTTAATGGATGAGTCTTACTAAAGGACAAAAATTTTTTGGCTGGCGGATAAAAAGCCCGCGCGTCCACATATTATTATAGACATAGAGCTGCGCAGACTACCGCGACTGAACAAAACGTGTTTCTTCTACGACATCCATGCTATCCATACTGTAATATTATAAATGCGAAAGTGTGTCTGTCTGTCTGCTACGCTTTCACGGCTCATCTATTCAACCGATTTTGATGAAATTTGGTACAGCGGTAGGTTACATCCGGGGAAAGACATAGGCTACTCTTTGTCCCGGAAAATTAAGGAGTTCCCCTGGGAATTAAAAAAACTTTATCCACACGGACGAAGTCGCGGGCATCATCTAGTAATAATATAAACCTTTTACACGGATATTTTGTCCTGTTATGTTCGTCGTGTGTTTTTCCCTTAAAGATGAGGCTAGATAAGCTCCGCTATTGTTAAATTTTGAGCTATGAAGGCATAATAAATAACTGAAGCTATTACGCAAAGTTTGTAAAATATTATTATTCTTGGAAATGCTTAAGTTTTATAGGGAATGGAAAATTATTAAGGAAATCCAATTCGAAAGAGCTTATCGTTAAAATACGAGGGTCCGAACCCGTTTTTCAGATATTAATTCGTAACAATCGTAAAACTTATTTTCATGGAACCCTAAAAAGTTATGGTCTGTTTCAAGGG
This sequence comes from Erebia epiphron, assembly GCA_963932025.1. Lineage (NCBI taxonomy): Eukaryota > Metazoa > Arthropoda > Insecta > Lepidoptera > Nymphalidae > Erebia > Erebia epiphron. The sequence continues at coordinate 11,623,366 of OZ009958.1, read as the reverse complement.
AAAATATACTCTCAGTTGACTTTATCTGGCACCCGCTTTGTCCAAGGAGACTTTGGTTGCCATAACAATAAAGAAGCGAAAGTATCTTTTCAATTTTTTTTTTTAAATATTTCTTAAAAAATAAATAAATTTTTACTGACCAACAGTTACATCAATTTAATTCTTGTGATGGCGATAATAATACCAAAAACGTAGGTACAAGTTGTGTTTATGGTATCAATAATAAGTAGGTACATCTAGATATTGAATCGTAATAAAAACCTCCAGTAATCTCCCATATGCGCTACACTTTCATATTTATTCTGTAAAGTAATTATCTATAAAGAATTTAAATTTTACCGCTTTTCTGCCACTGTTTTCTACTATTTCCAACCATTTATAATAATTATAAAATACGACTACTTAACTATAAAAATCAATTAGGTATCTTGTAATCTTCATAAAATCTCATTGAATAATGCGTCTTCAATCATTAAAGAAGACAAAATGTGATTATCCAAATTCTTGTTTCATCCAGAAATGAGCTTATCCATCTAAATCATATAAACAAGACGCATAGCATCAACGAATCCCATTCGAGTCGCTGGGAGAAATTATCAAAACTTTTTTTATTCACCGAATCACAGTTTAGTAACATTACAGTTGACCAATATACTCTTACTATCACTCGTACTCTTACATATACTCGTACTATCACTAGAGCAGAGGCATTGCGAGAGAAAACGTACCGTGCTGTTAGCACTGTTCAAATCTTCGGTACGAAATTCAGTAACACTGCACAGGTAAGTGGCAAGGAGCAGAGCAACTTGATTATGCTTTATGTCTGAGGTAGGTACACAACGTGAATACCTAGGTAAAATTGACGATTTTATGAAGTATACATTTTTAATATACGTGGTACTTACTATTTAGAATAGTTAATACGAGACGGACACGAACAGCTGGAAGCCGCGCTTGCCTGTGAGCCCTTCGCTCACGGGCGAGTGCGACCGTGACAATAACTGAACTGAATGATTGCTAAACCGTGTCCAAACGATCGCGTGAGGTTTTATAATACGAGTTTGATGACGTCTTTTTACTTTTATACCGCAGTAACACTCATAACAAGTCGACAACGAGCCGAATCGAGACAATAAAGCATCTTCAAGGTTGATGGGAGGGCAGTAATGATTATTATTGCTTACGGTTTGTTGATCCGAGCGCTTCTGCTCAGGCACAAATGTAATTTGGTTAAACTATTATGAGCCTATGGGAATGCATCCTTAACTCAAATCTTTGTTGGAATTTCTATGACCTCCGTTGCATATTGGTCATTATAGTGGTTTAAATCGTGATCAAAAGGCAGCATTTTTGATGATTCAAGAGTGTAGCAGCCACTGGGATAGTTTGGATTTAAACAGAGAAAATAATAATGATCGGTCAGTTAGTGGTTTTAATAATAAAGTATTTTGTTTGTTTTACATTTTTGTATAGTACCTACTGTATGTACCTGCATCGGAGGCGCTAGAATATACGTTACGCGATTATAAAATTTCTTATAGTATAAGTAGGTATGTCATAGATTAAGGTCAAGGCAAATGATACGCGACTTACGCGTTGGATCTTGGTAGATTCACTTGACGATTCAAAAGTATTTGTAAAAGTTTATTTGAATAAAAAAACATTTGAATTTGAATATCATCCCTTAAAAAATCTTAATATAAAATTATTTGAATTATAACTTCAACAACATCAAATTAAAAGATTGATAAAGGAACATTATCAGGTCAGGAAGATTGGTAAAGGAACATTATCAGGTTAAAAACCTTGCAAGTTCTTATTGGATGAGTTTCAAATTCGGGTTCCGTAGTCTTGACGGGAAATCGATAAAAAAAAAATTTAAATCAAAAAACGTACTAATTATACCTCAGTCCTCATTATTTCGAGGAATGACAAAAACGCATCAATCTCAATCTAGTCCATCCGCACCTAAATTTTGTTCAGAAGTATGTTTTTTTATTGTTATAAGTACCTAGGTATAAAAAAATTGGTAAACATAATATTATTATCCCGGAAAACCAATATGCTCCGACGTGATTTTGGGCACCATGCGAATGATGTATCCGCTATTTTTGAAAGCAATAGGAAACTTTTAATTTTGCTAAATATCTAAGAACCACAGCATAAACAGAAGCAGGAAATTAAAAAAAACAACGCAGAGTCAGAGTCTTTCTATTAGATTACCGGGAGAGGAAACTTTATAATTTAAATTTTTAAATAATTTTATTGACTGGGGAAAAAACCTGAATGAATAAAACTAAAAACTACACCATAATTATGCTTAACTCTTAAGTATATGTAGGCAGAACTTAACTTTTATATTTTTCACAAATTTACGGAACCTATTACTTTAAAAAAATATTATGGCTTGTTTAGGGTTCATTTAAACTGAGCCATGATTGATTGCTCGCGTGGACGCGTTGGCCCGATTTGAGAATTTTTTGAGACATCTTTGATTGGCTTGAACATCATGCTTTTTCGCAAAGTGTAAATCACTGCGTGAAAAAAACGATGAGGTTTCTTTTTTGCTATGGAATATTTTCTTCAATTTTTGATTATATTACTAAAATGCTACAGTTCATTACGACATAATAAATTATATATTTTTCAAATTATTTCTTAGAACATGGTCGTTAGTCATGACTCATGTATCTCTTAAGAAAGCTCATAGTCGCTTAGCGGAAGTGGGAGAGAGTGGAGCTAAGCCTACCCGAAGCAATGGAAAAAGCTCAGAATAGCTAAGCTGAAATGGCAATAGGCTTGGAACCCATTTCGAAAAACCGATTGACTTGCTTGAATGACAACTTGGCATAGTAAGCGCAGCGTTGGGATATTGTGGTAGACAGTTTCAGGAGTAATCTCAAGCACACCAGCATCACAAGATCGTTTTCTGTAGCGATCCTTGCAACAGATCTACGTCCAGAAGTGGACGTCTATTGGTTGAGAAGAAGACGACGATTTGATAACAATAATTCGTTCACCAATTCGAAATTACAACGTTTATAATTATAACAGAACTAGTTCATGCCCGCGACTTCGTCCGCGTGGATTAAGATTTTTTTATTCCCGCGGGAACTACTTAATTGTCCGGGATAAACAATAGCCTATGTAGTATCTAGGCCCGGCATGCAACCTATCCCTGTTCCAAATTTCATCAAACATGGTTGAAAAGTTAGGCCGTGAAAGTGTAGCAGACAGACAGACAGACACGTCATTTTCGCATTTATAATATTAGTATGGATTCGGATTGTGTATAAAGGCGGCAATGTTAACAGGGTAATAATAAAGGGCCGTCCCTTGTAGATGCTTGTATAGGCTACCCGGGACGCGTAAAACAAAAGATGAACGACCCGTGTTTATCAGAGGTTGTTTATTTTTTTTAGCATAGTAGCGGTCTTTCTTAGGCCCTCTTACATCGAGTACAATCAAGTTTGTAGAAGGTACCTACTTAAATTTAAGAGGATTTTATAAGGAGGATTATTTGTTGCTAAAGAGCATAATTTATGAAGACCTTAATAATATAATGAGGTATTTTGTTTAATTGGAAACTTTTGTTGCTAATGATGCTGATAGCACAGAATACTTAGTACTACCTAAAGAATTACTACTCAAAGAAGCGACTTTCTAACCCGCCCATCAATTTAATGTCACCATCCCTAGAACCAACCTGGGGTCATACCACCATCGATTATAATAAAGCCGTAATATTTTAATATTGTTAGCGTTTATGTATCCTTATTTTAGGGGCGCCAAGGCACGTATCACAAAGCGGTCATTTTGAAATAATACTACTTTAAGCGATGGTAGTAGCCCCCCCCCCCCCCCCCCTGTCTCCCGTAAATCAAAGTTGAAAATATGTGGTCTTTGGCCTCCTATATTTGACGTTTCCATAGGCTCCCTATAACTTGCCCTAGTCTCTAATATTTCCAATATTACCACAGCAGACTAGTCTAAACTGATTATTATAGGTCCGCTGACCTATAATAATCAGTTAAGACTTGTTCGCGCGATATTTAATTTCTCCCGCCAAGAAGCGCGGAAGCGGAAGTCTTGCAAAATCGCTAAATTCTGATAATTTTGTTTTGTCTCTTTTATTAATTTGTTAATTAAACAGTTCTATAAAGTAAAGGGAAGTATGATAAATTACGCTATTACCCGCCTGAATGCAAATCTTCAGAATCGGGTCAGCTCTTCTGATATTATTTTTCACGTCACACCACTACTAGTTCTCGGGGGTGATTGATCTCTTATTGTCCTTTGACATTTTTACGATTCGAGGGTGTAATAGAAAATTTTTACTATCTGAATTGTTGAAGTGGCTTGTATTGTGTGGTTTGCATTGTGTTGATGGTTTTTGCAGTTCCGGTCAGGGACGATTATAGTATTTTTTTGGGTAATATATCATGGAATTGAATGCCCTTAAGAAAAGTTTGCTGTGTCAGTATGTTTGAGTATCATCGAGTGTGTTGGGCATTTTATCAATACAAATCCTACCTGGATTTGTATTGATAAAATTCCACATTTTTTTTATTAAAATGGAATCATTTTGATGTTGATTTTGATTTTATTCTTTTTAACCGTTAAACCAAAAAAACAGCTGAGCAGATCCATAAACAGTGTAAGCTCTCTCTCTGCATCGTATTTCTCATTGCTGAGGTTCGTGACCCCTTTCCATTAATCACATAATGGCAGGGGTTTTCTTGGGATAATAATGCGGTGTGTTCCCAGGTCCTGCACTGCAAGCTCATTCACTGACAAATTTTGTAACAACTTGCCAATATGAAAAACCCGCAAAATATTGTACCGCACTGACTCTGCACTACAAGTGCAAAAAATTTCCTCCACTTATAATAAAAAAGGCGTTAGCTTGGACCTAATAGACATACTGTAATTTATTACGCTTTGTCAATATAAATAAGAGATACGACATACGATCATCTTCAAATACCCTTTTCGAAACTAAGCTCGGCGGTCATTACGCAAAAAGCTCTTTTATTTTAATCCGTTTTCTTTTTATTTCGGGCAACTTTCCTATCATACTTATTGCGTGATGCGTCTTTGTTGACCTTAGCATTTGCTCTTCTATCCATCCTCCCTTCCTTTTTGGGAATAAGGTCTAGTCGGGCTCCTCTCTGTAATGGTCCAAAAAGGCTGGCATTCTCCACATGAGGGACGTGAGATTTTTCTTTTACTCGTACGATAAAAAACATTGAACAGTCAATTTTATACTTCCATTCCATTTCTCTTTCACTACAAGGTAATATCCATAATTTATCACTTCAAGCAGCAAAATGAAATAGCATTTTTGTATCAATAGAAAATAATATTTTATAATATTTTGACGACCTCCGTGGCGCAGTGTGTAGCGCTGTCGCTTAACGTGCGGAGGTCCCGGGTTCGATCCCCGGCAGGGTCAATTTGGGAGTTTATAATTTCTGAATTTTCCCTGGATTTACCCTACCGGCAAAGACGTGCCGCCAAGCGATTTAGCGTTCCGGTACGATGCCGTGTAGAAACCGAATAGGGGTGTGGGTTTAATATAACTGCCATGCCCCTAACAGGTTAGCCCGCTACCATCTTAGACTGCATCATCACCTACCATCAGGTGAGATCGCAGTCAAGGGCTAACTTGTAGTGGTAAAAAAAAAAAATACCTATGCGAAAACAATACCGATGAAACTGTTCAAAACACGAAGGTGATATTCAAATAATTGGAATATTTTAGACCGTATTATGCAAATTCAATCAAATGTTTCCACGAGTGGGCCATTTTTATTCATGGCTGATTCAAATTTGGCTGTCATGTCATTATTTGTAATTTACATGCTTTAATATTGAGGGATCGTGCATTCATTATGACCCTATGTTCCCCTGTTACGTTTCAACGACTTATTTCTTGTTTAGACGTATCGAAACGAAATTTTCTCATGTTTTTTATTTACAATATATTTATTTAATATTTATTTAAACCATGTATGTGCGTAAATGAGTCTCAGTGCCTAAAATTTAACTATGCAAGTTTACTCTACAAGCTTTTTGAAGCTTTTTACAATAATACCCATTATTATGCTTTCAACTTAAAAAAAAACAAAATACATAAACATAAAACAAAACCCCCATACAAATTATACTTTTTACGTAAGTCTCGCAAGACTGCATACTTTTATAAAATTCCGTGTAAAGAATTCGATAACGGAGAATATGCCCGGAGGCAAATAAAAACAAAATTGATTTGAGATTGCCTCCCCCGGGGCAAGTAAGATAATAAAGTGACTAATGCGGATTAAACTCCTGCATCCTTTTTGATGTTATAATAGCTATTTATGCAACTGTATCGTAATGAGGGTCATTTTAATTCGAGTGCTGTTTTTTGATACGAGGCTTGCCGAGTATCAAAATAGGATAGTACGAGGATTAAAATGACTAATTACGTACAGTTGCATACAAGATTTTATCTACGACAAAGACGTCTTTATAATTTTTTACTTTATAAATTAATTAAAAAGTCGAGTGCCAGAACCCAGAGCCGCTAAGCTATAGGTATCCTATTTATGAAGATAACCATATCGATACAGCTACGACTCATAACGATACAGCTCCCATACAACGAACTGTATCGTTATGAGAAGCAAACACGAAAGAGGGTTCAATTCGATATAGTTGGCAAATTCGAAATTGGAGCTTTTCGATGCTGGAGTAGATAAAAACCTTTTCGTTACAAAAGGTATTGTTGAATTATTAATTTATAACTCTATTCCAAGTTTGTGGAAGTTACTTCACTAACCTTTTTATTATTGTGTATAGTTTTTAAAGTCAAGTAAATAGCTAACAACGCGAAGTTTTTGTTAAAATATTCACACTAATATTTCTGAATTCTCCAGCCCAAGCAATGTCAGTGCGACACATTTCTCCCTTCCCTTGGCATTTTGCATCAATAGCACATAATAAGAATACCGAGAAAGCCGTTGCTGCTGGCAGAAACATCATCGTGGCCTATCATAAGTAGAAGCACAAAATTGGTTTTATTATCACTTATAAATAATTCTGTGAAAAGAGATAAACCTTTCAGTACAGTCTCTACGCTCACCAACACCACCTGAAGCCTGAATTTATCCTGAACTTTATTTGGTAAACTACTTTCGCTGTACACAACATTCATACTGTTGAAAAAGTAGGCGATATTTCTCCCTATCGCATTTCGGTTCTTCCGGAGCGTAGAGAACGTCTGCAACGTTCTAGGCATAAATAGGGCAAATAGTCATCAGCAGGAGCAGCAGTCAGCAGAAGGATAATAATTCGTTGACGTAGAATCTCTAAAACAGATATATTTTGTTAGTGATTGCATGTGTACTAGTTTAACACATTAATTTTGGGAGATAGCATGCAAAGATAAACAAACGAGTCGTGAAGATAGAGACAAATCCCTGAGTGAACGTTAATTAGCAAAACCTGAGTGCAGTCTGCACGTATGAAAATTGAGATTTATATCAGCAATTTAAATAGCAACCAACAAGATCCTCAAATCTCACAACGAATCTGTACCGTTATAGTCAAAAATGTAAGGTAGGTAATTGTTTTTATATGGATTAACTTTAGAAGTCAGTACAGTGAAAGGTACACTAGCACTAGCAAATTTAAAGTTACAACTTCGGATAACTTTTTTTATTATTATTAGAGTTAATTGCCTAAATCTTTCAGGTTTTTTTTTGCTTTTTTAATAACGTTGCAAGCTAATTATTATAGATAAGTAAATTCTAAAACTATATCAACTCTATCTTCTTCAAGCTTAATTGTGATAATATTTCCAACGTATTCAGCGTAAGTCATAATTAACAAAAGATCTTTTAGATAATATTATATTTTCTATGTCGTAATATTTGTACTTTTACAGAATTTTTTGGCAGCAGTTATTTTACCGCTTCGCCAGAGATAATTTCAGTAGAATGTAGAAATATTAACACTTGAAAGTTACCAAGTCTCAGCTCTCAAACAAATTATCTTGCAGCATACGTCACTCCATACTTGCACGTCTTAGCAATCACGGAGTACCTAGACTTACGAGTATCCCCAATTACCAAGCCGTGTTTTGTAAAGAAATAAACATTATTGCACGCCGGACCAACTTTTGCAACTCTCTCGTACGTGGATGGTTACCTAGAAAGCAGTAAATGATTGTTACGGGACTCTCGATTTATCAGATTGGTCGTAAAGCATTATTATATTATGGTATTATTATATGCTAAGTTAATTCGCGCTTGTCATCTTTTACATTAATCACTTGATTGTTTATTTAGTCGGTAGCCAATTATTGGTAGTTTACGTTACTTAAGCAGCTATGATTAGCCACTAATGAGCAGATTACAGAACTGTAACAAAATAAAATTACGATGAAAGGTTACAATATAATAAAAGCGAGTGTTATGTTTTCAAGATAAAGAAGTATCACTGTTAAGTTCCACTACTCAACGTGGTAAATAATATGTAGTAAACACAAATATTAAACACTGTTCTAAGATAAAAATGCATATCGGTTCAAGTAGAAGTAATTTCTTAGTGCAATGCAAAAAGAAATTTATGCCTTCGAGCATTGAAATAATCAAGAGCGAAGTCCTTAATAAACAGAGAACATATTGGCACATTAAGCATACTGTCGGTGTTATGTCTGACATCAGCAGTATTTTATGTTCAATAGTTAGCACGTGTCTGCTTCATAACTCCAGAACGCTATTGTTTCTTTGTTACGCGACTGTCGGGAGCTATTTGCATTAATTGCCTGCTTTATGATCTTTGTTGACACCAATGAATTTGTCTCGACTTAGTCTTTGTTCTTGTGGCTGTACCGGGCGTTTCTGTAAATTATATTCATCATTGTTTTACATGCCAAGAAATTATTCTGGAATTTAATTGATTATTGTAATTTGGTGCATAATTTTGTTGAAAATTCTATACATGATTTGTGTAAGAAAACTGTTCTTAAAGGCATAATATCTGTTCATACAAGTCAATCTTAGTGGGCTTGAAATTCTCGTTCTTTTCCAATTAAGCTTGTCTCATTTCACTGTCCAGCGGCATGCAAAGCATTTGCTAAGTTGAAAATCACCAGACACCTCTTAACACAAAACATCAAAGTCATGGATACTACAGAACATGTACGGCCAACAAATTATAATACAAAAGTAAAGCCCACTAAGCTAAAAATACCAGAATCAAAGGGGCTGGAACGAAGATCATTCTATTTATGTTAATGTCACGGGCGTGAGGAAGCGTTTAAATCCAGTCATTAATTATTGTCATGGTAAGGACTAAATAGATAATACATTCTTTATTTGTAACTTGTTCTGTACACCTTTAAGGGTAGAACGAAAGATATAATAAGGAAACAAGTCGTGGCCACGATGAACAGATTGATGATGGACGTGTGACGAAAAAAGCTGTCCCTAAAATTAAGGATGAATCCCTCGACCATTTGGCTCCAAATGAGTTAAGGAAAACAACGCAACCATTAAGCGTAAAAGAATGAAGGGACATTAAAAATCAGTTTGTCAACTTCAATAATTTATGGACTCGTCTTAGGAGATGAAATATGGCGGTTATTTAGAGATTTTTATGACGCCTTAGATTATGCATGATGTAGTTTATGCTTCCGCTGAATAAAATATAGATGATCAATATTGTTTGTGCTCACACGAGACAGTGATACACCATTTTTACTAACAAGCTGAGAAGCTTATTAAATATATTGAATTAAGACATAACTTTCGTATACCATTTATCAAGAGTTTCAAATGTTTAACACAAGTCATCGGTGATAATTGCCGAAATCAATGTAAGTGTTACCTTTCCTTTTCAATGTTGGTTTTCAATACTATTAGAAGAACATACCTGTTTGAAGTCTAAGAGTGGTAACTACAATTGTATTATTGCTCTTACTGAAAATCTTAACGTACTCGTACACGCCAAATTATAGACATCTATAACTATCAACCGCCTTCGATTTCATTCCCGTTGGAATTTCTAAAAACTCAGCCTTAGTCCTTGTCTACATTAAAAGGTTAGATACGAGGTAGTAGATACTCCTGATTAAATTACGGCTTTCTTGGTCCAAAGGTTCAGGCTAGGCGGTGTTGAGTCAGTAGCATTATATTAAAGCTGGTTCTTTAGTTGATTCGTAGGAAAGTACTTGCATTGCAAGTTTAATAAGAATCCATACTAATATTATAAATGTGTCTGTCTGCTACGCTAATACGGTCCATCTGCTCAACCGATTTTGATGAAATTTGGTACAGGTTTGGTAGATTGTATTCCGGAGAAGGACATAGGCTTTTTATGCCGAAAAATCAAAGAGTTGACGCGGGAATCAATTAATCCACGCGTATGAAGTCGCGAGCATCATCTTGTTATCTTTATAAAAAAACATCTTCCTCGCCATCCTTAGGGATAAAGATCTACGCAATTACTTCAAATTACTATTCAACTCCGAACTGAAAATGAATTGGCTCCATATCTTTCAGTGATTAAGCACAACAGTAACAAAAAGTCATCAACTCTTACCAACCGACACGGCAAGATTGCAATAAATCTTCCCCTACCCGTCATACAAGCACGTACAGTCCCTATAGACAAGTGTTATAATTAAGTTAAATTCTGACTAATATACACAATGATCAAGAAAACGACGCGCAAGAAGAATTTGACTTTTAAATTATACTATATTTTTTTTTAATTTTAATAATTATTGTAAAATGCAATTTGTATGATATCTACGTTATAAATTTTTTGTATTAGTCCTTTGTGAATATTTAAATTATTATTTTTAATCTATTGGATCCTACATAAAGTTCTTTTGATAATTTGTAGATTTAAAAAAAATCATCTTGATTTAAGATTTTCTTAAACTCTTAATAATGAGACTAATTCTGTTGTAGGTACACAATTTGTAAACGAAACTAAAATAACGGAATTAAAAATATTGCTAACACTTTCCAATATTCCTTGTGGAAAAGTAAAGAACTAGATTTAAAGCTGTTATTTTAGATTGTGTTAAACAAAATTGGCCTCAATGACCATTTTAATTGAAAAAATCAATTCATTTTGTTCAGCAGTTCCGAAATTCGATAATAAATATTTTCGTCACACAAGCCGTCTGTATGTATCAGACATCGGACCGTATCCGAACGCAGATGGTGCTCCAGTATACGGCCCGTTAGCAAAAGAGAGAAAGAACAAAAACATTACTGAGCTACTAATAATGCAGCTCGTATGGGTACCGAGTGCCGACTCGACCTCGCATCTGTAGTTTTTGTGAACCAGTCCAGAGACTAATTAACTTTAGCTACCATACAATATGCCGTTAATTGATGCTCTATAGTAATTTGTAAAACTTATGACTATGAGAAATCGTTGCCAACGGGACGAGGATTCGTCACACGTATAACCGTTTTATGAGAACTTAACACGTGTTATGCGTTTGTCAAGCTTTTTGTTTTAGACCTTTCTGGGGTAAAACTATAAAACTAGTTAGTATCCTGGTATAAAATTATTTGGTAGATAAGGTTTTTAATCCTGCAAGTTTTCACTATTAAATTAAATTATTTAGTTTCGGCACCGAATTTTAATACTCAAAATTCTTACCAAAACCTTTTTCTCTTGTAAAAAAAGCTTTGGTTAGGTTAGGTTATGTATTAGAGTTCCTAAATCCTAAATAATACAAGATACTAATATATATATTAAAAATGCGAAAGTTTGGATGAATGGATGGATGTTAGTTGTTACTCAAACACGCCAGGACGGCTGAATGGATCTGGGTGAAATTTAGCTCAGAGATAGATTATTGTCTGGAATACCACAAAGGCTGCTTTTTATTCCGGACAATCAAAGAGTTCTTGGGGGAATCCAAAAAACCTCAATTCTCGGGGACGAAATTGCCGGCATCAGCTAGTTATGACTAAGGTAGAACTGTCAAGACTCAGAGCTTGTATATTGTGGTCAAGTAAAGAAACTCTAAAATTACTGCGTAAACGTGTAAATATGCGACTTTGAATATTCAAAATCCTCTACTGGTTGTTTCGTCCCTAAGTGGTGCAATGGACCGAACATAGACCGTAGTGCGCTTTGAATAAATTATTTCCTCTCATACTAAGTGGTCAGTGCACAATGAGACATAATAGATGACATATGTCTTTGTGTTGAGATGAATGAAGCTCTACTGCTCTGTCCAATAGTATATTTCACTAAACCTACACTCGCATACTTTAGTGACACAAACACGCTCTTAACACAATGAAATAAAGTATAAAATAATCTATACTAAATCTTTATCAAGACCTGTCTCCGTTGCTTTGAACTTCAAAGTATCTTCCATCATAATAATCGCACTCAACTCTAAACAAAATTTCTTTGATATTACCCAAGCCATCCATTATTCCCTATACGTTACTTGTTTTTTCTTTGGATTAATAGTTAATTTGACAAACGGGAGTTAAGCAGTGTTTTTTTTTGTTTTTTATGTGTAATTAAGACATCAATATATTATTAGGATATTTAATATTGTATAGCCTGAGGAATTGAATTGAGAAACTCTTCTCAGGTATGTCCTTTCATCAAAATAAATAAATCAATACATTTTTTTAACTCAGTTAACACAATTTATTTGTAATATCTACGTTTGTAATTATTTTTTTACCAAAAGATAAATACTTTACTTACCAAGTTTCTAGTTTAAACACAGATAACAAATAAATTGGTAAATTTATATGGCCTTAGATACACTCATGAAAGCAATTATAAGATCAAAGTGTATCTCAAGTTTGGCAAGAAAAATATAGTTATTTTATATGTAGTATATAATTTCGAAGTATAAAGTAGCGATAATAAAATAGCATTTTTTCTAGAAATTATTAAACTGAATATAAATAGTAGATTATTAACCAAGGGGATAAAGCAGTGTCTTCTGTCGCGGGTGACGATTTAAGTTCACCCAAGACTAAGACAGCTTTATCACCGAGGAAAATACTCTACTTTTCGTACCATTTGCGAAAAAATTAACACAATAATAATAATTAAATGTAAAAGGTAACATTCGAAACATTGGTCCAATTATTGATAGAGAGAGTTCATAAGTTTTTAAATAATTTTCCTTGGATTTTGTTGGAAGCAAATTATTTATAATTGCGGCAGTATTTGCACTGATGGAATCCGACAATTCACTGTCACTGTCGCTTTGATTTAACATCGTAACGTATTTTTAGAACATTAACTTATTTATAAAAATAAATTACTTTTTAAACTTTTATGTATTTGAAGAAAATAAAAACGCGGCAAATTCCTAGACTAATATTTTTTTGTCGGAAAAGCAAAGGCATCAAGCTCATACGGCCTCGTCGGTTTTCGTAATTTTATTTAATAATCATAACTGCTTAATAGATGCGTATTCCTTTTTCAAAAAGATATGTTTTATATACAAACTCAATGGTGTAATCACAGATGTAGTTCAGTATAAATTTCGGTAAGTACTTATTCCAAATTTAAATCACATTCTCCCCCTAGAGGATGAATGAAATTCAGTACAATTTTCTTTCCCTGTTTTTAACAGATTAAAAATGACTATTGTTATGTTCGCTTTTTGTGGCATAGAATGTCACTTTTTTGAGCAAGTGGTACGAAAATAATATTATCTATTCTTTACAGGTAAAGAATTGAAATTGCTATACTACAAAATTCTATTGGCTTTTGATCATTTTCTGACGACCTTAGCTACCACAAATAAAAACCTTTATGGAGATACTTTTCACAAACGTCGAAGATAAATTGAGCCCTTTTCTTTAGGTATCAACCTTGAACTTTATTTAGATTCACGCAAAACGTTCCTAACAGTATCAAAACGTTGCCCCGAGCGAAATTCATTCAATATTCCGACCGGCAACTTTATAGGACTGAGACTTTCTTTTGAAGGTACTCCCTTTATTTTATTGCAGATGTCATCGAGAATTCAATGATTTATGGCCTGAGATTCCACAGACAAATGTCTTTGGGGGACCCTTAAATTTTTTTGTGCCTCGCGGTAACTCTGCGTGTATTTAACGCTGATTAAACTGTAAAATTACTGACGCAGCGGCTTTTGACAGATGCGGACCAGAATAATAACGTTAGGTATACACGTTGCGAGATTCGATGGTAGCGGTGCGCGGCAAAGGCCTTTTGTGGAAAGCGAAATCCACTTATAGTATAAAGAATACAATGGAGATCTTTGGCAAATTGTAAAATATACACCTAATTATTTCATTCATGTGAGGCGAAGCGTTATGGTTTTTGATCCCAAGGGTATAGAAGGCGGTACTTGAGGCTTATGAAAACATGTTTCAATGCAGTACCCAGTGGCGTTCATGATATTGTGATAGGTGTCTATAATTTTAGCACGCTTCATCTTCGCTTTGTACTTACTTGGTAGGAAATTTTGTATTTTTTTTAATTTTATAGTTACGGGCTACGGCAGGTTAAATTATTGATAGCATAGATATTCATTGTTAGTGGTAAGAAAGACTAGCAGACTTCAGCCTCCTATTTCGAGCACGCACCTCTAACCATGCCCATGCCATGTTTTGTGCCCATTTCGAGAGGAGGCCCGTGATCAGTAGTGATAAAGGTAGTGGGCCAGCGTAAATACAGTTTAGTTAACTGATTCTGATCATCATTAAATGCTTTTAATCTATACATTCTTAGCTACAGTGTAGAAACCGATTAGGGGATGGGTTTAATATAACTGCCATACCGCTAACAGGTTAGCCCGCTACCATCTTAGACTGCATTATCACTTACCATCAGCTAAGATCGCAGTCAAGGGCTAACTTGAAGTGGATAAAAACAAAAGTTATATTGGTATCAGCTATTGGTAAAAAGGCAATTTCTTTTTAACCAGCATGTTTACCTAATATTTTATTAGCAATTTGATACTTAAGTAAAAAATTCATATGAAATATGAGAAAATTGTTCACCAAAATAAAGAAGGTGGTCCGAACTACCACAAAGAAAAGAATCCAATGTAATCAATTACAAATTTTTATAACACACCCATTCTCCACAGCCTTATGTTGTTATATTATGAAATATTAGCCGACTATCGGATCGCCGTCGATCAGCGCTTTCATATTTTTTGTGGGTTTTACTTTTTGGTGGAATTTTATAAATTTTTATGAATGGGCCCCTCCGCCCCTTCTCACTTGAGAGTCGATTGTTTTGTCAGCACAACACCTGGACGCAAACAAGCGAGTAACGGTTGCGATCCAAGATGGCGACTTTGTGTAATGTATTGTTGTAGTGTACGAGTAATTATTGAGAGCACTAATGAATCCTACTCTGCTATTTCTATTCATAGGGTGAAATCGCTTTGTATTATATAATAATACTTAATTGAATTTAAACTCGATTTAAAGTGAAATATTTGTTAAATACTTGGCTATACTTTCATGTTACTTTTTCATATCAAGGCATAAAAGAATGACGTTTTAATGCATTTAAACATAATAATATATTACAATACCTTTTTAATAATATATTGTTGAATAGAATTTAATGTAAAAAAAATTTTTTCATTATAATTTTATGTTCGTAATCGTATTCTTCCGGTAATGGAACGCTAAAATAAACCATAAATTAATTCCCAATCTTTATTGTATTAGGTACGCCGTGGATTTAACGTTTCTTTTAAAATACCGCATAATCATTCGATAGACAACTGAAATTAATATAAGTAGATAAAGAGCAAGTTCCTTCAAAACTATAATCAAATAATTATGTGTATGAAGTAGTAAAATCCAATTATTTTACGTGTAAATATTACTTGGAACTTATGCGTATCGATTTATATAATGGCCAATGCAATGTAGTAATAAAGTTTAATCATACAATGCTTCAAGAAAGGGCAAGGAGTAATTTTAAACGTATTAGAAGCGTATTTTTTAACGGTGGCCATTTATTAAATTATAACAGTCTCGCTGTATGAGTTGTTAAGATAAAGCACGTAATAATATATTGGGGCTATAATTTCTGTGTTATACGGGCACGAAATATAAATTGAGTCGGTCATTATTCCAAAGTCATAAGAAAGTTATTAAGATAAATATCAGAGCACACTGCAAATTTTTACTTGATGACAAGTGACAACGACTGGTATGTAACGACAACGTATCGGTAGTATCTCTGAGTTACCGCGGTAATTCATCTATGATGGCGCTATGTAACAAAAATATATTATCTGGGTAACTATAAACACATTTTAAAATTATAAGATTATTGCTCGTTTAAAATATAGGATTTATCAACAAAACATAAATGTTTCAATGACGTGTCTTTTGTATTCCCTTGCTCTTATATCAAATCGTACGAATCATTTTAAAAAATCGATCTTAAAGAAAAGTGCAATAGGGTTTATTATTATGAAACAAAATCTACATTTCTGTCTTAGATGCACCGTACCTCGTTTTGACCTGAATTATTAATTATAATCGGACTGTTTTACATAATTTTGTTATTAGACATGAGTTAAATTATTGGGCTCTGTTTAAGCGGCGTCGTAAATATTCTTGTTATGTTCGGTTAGTATCGGATAATATGTTTTTAATTAATTCTTGGTTCGTTAGAGTCTTTGATGTCAGTAAATTTCTTTTGGTGATTGCTTCATAAAATGCTAACTACCTGCTTTACTACTGTGTGCTTTAAGTACATAACTTTAGATAAAATTTTAATATAGATTTTCCATATTTAATTTCATAGCAAGTGGCAAGTTTAATTATTTTAATAATAATATTTCCACCTGTTTAAAGATATTTAACTATATTGTGTGTTATGTGTACTTATAGATTTTAGAATGTGATTTGCTTTAGTCAACTGCCAACTTTAGTATGTTTTTTTTATTTTTATGTCTAATAAGATCTTTTTTTTTATTAAAAACTAGATGATAACCGCGACTTCGTCCGCGTGGATTAAGGTTTTTTGATTCCCGCGGGAACTCCTTAATTTTCCGAGATATAAAATAGCCTATGTCCTTCCCCGGGATATAACCTACCTCTATGCCAAATTTCAGCAAAATCGATTGAAAGGATGGGCCGGGAAAGCGTAGCAGACAGACAGACAGACAGACAGACACACTTTCGCATTTATAATCATACTTAATACTTAATACTTATACTTATACTTAATCATACTAATACACTTTGTTTGTTGGTTTGTTGGTTTGTTGGTTTGTCCTTCAATCACGCCGCAACGGAGCAACGGATTGACGTGATTTTTGGCATGGGTATAGTTGAGGACCTGGAGAGTGACATAGGCTACTTTTTATCCCGGAAAATTATAAAGGAGTTCCCGCGGGAATAACAAAAAACTTAAACCACGCGGACGAAGTCGCGGGCATCAGCTAGTATTAGTATAAATATAAATAAATGGTTGACACAAATATGAGAATTAAATTTTTTTGATTAAATTAATGAAAGTTTTAATAAAAATTTTAGCGTGTACCTACCTCTATATTTAAAAAAACACGCGAAGTAAAACTAGCACTTTTGAAACCGTTCAAAACTGTTACTTTTAACGGTGAACCCATTTTGATATAAGATTGAAGATACGCATGATAAATCAGAAACTGACATAACTCAGGTGAGCGCTATTAAATTGAGCATCTGCTCAATTAGTAGGTAGGTCCCTATTTCAAGTGTCAAACGATTGTTACTTAGAAGACGGATCCAAGTTAACATAAATGGATGAAGATCAATGTGCACCTGTCCTATCTTACGACACCATTTTTAAGAAGCGTTTAACAGAAACGGTAGTTACATACGAAATGCCACGAGTAACTTTAATGATACACTTAAGAAGCTGATGCCTGCGTAACTTCGTTCGCATGGATTGCGGTTTTTTTAGTTCCCGCGGGAACTTTTTAATTCTACGGGATAAAAGTAGCCTATGCGTTATTCCAGACTATGATTTCAGATTCGTTTAGCCGTTCTGGCGTGATTGAGTAACAAACATCCATCCATACATCCTTCCAAACTTTCGCATTTATAGGTAACTAGATGATGCCCGCGACTTCATCCGCGTGGATTGATGTTTTTTGATTCCCGCGGGAACTCTTAAATTTTCCGGGACAAAAAGTAGCCTATGTCCTTCCCTGGGATGTAATCTATCTCTGTACCAAATTTCATCAAAATCGGTCGAGTAGTTGGGCCGTGAAAGCGTAGCAGACAGAACAGACAGACAGACAGACAGACTTTCGCATTTATAATATTATAGTATGGATATTAAAGTATAGATAATAATAATATTATATTATTATATACCTAATATTAGACTATTTAATTACCTGTATGTAAGTAATATTAGCAATCTATCTCGAACAACACTTTGATTAGTTTAGTTGGTACAAATATAATAATATGATGCTAAGTAAGGTTTAATGTGGTGGCTGGTGTGTTCAAATTTTGGTCGTATACAACGTGTGGTTCCAACGGCTGATGATTATGGTGCTGAGTATGGTGAAAATTCGTCTCAACGTGTACAAGCAAATATCCTTGGGCAAACATCGGCCTTCCCACATTTATAGCGGAGTTGCGTAAAGCCTACCCACTTCTCTCGCCGATAAGGGAGGTTCGTATCGAAATTTACCACAAAATATGGGAAACATTTTATGAAGTGCGCTCTACTGTAATGAGATAGGATACACTCAATTTTGGCCATTGTTAAGGATAAACGGACGTAAAATCCGGTAATATTTATAGCTTCCCCCAGTTTACCGGTTTCCGTAGATATTATTTTCGGAGTCTAGTAGTGTTTTTATATTATGGGATCCTTCTGTGATATTGCGATAGCGGTTTCGTTTACCGAAAACCCTTTTTTATGTGGGTTGTGATTTTGTTTGTAAATAGCCTTAAAGTGTTTCTACATTATTGGATTTATATACGTAGAGGCTTATCGGCTTTATGTATAAAAATTATTATTTAAGAGGTTAACTGAAATGCGCTATTTCTTGGCTTAATCACGTTATACGTATACCCATAATTGTTTGAAAAGATCACACTGATGTAGGGGATAGAAAAAATTAAATCCCAAATGCGTCCCAGTATATTAATATTAGCGCATTAATTCACGAAACATCTCAAGACGGATTAGAGAAAAGCTATATCTAAACTAATATTTTAAAGAGGAAAGATTTGTTTGTTTGTTTGTTTGTTTGGTTGTTTGTTTGTTTGTAATGGATAAACTAAAAAACTACTGGACTGATTTTAAAAATTCTGTCACTGTACTTTATCAGCGAGTAACTGCTGCATTTTATTTTAAAATAAATTAGAGATCCCTTCGAAAATTGCAATAATGTGAATTAGGTCGGAAAAATTCACCTACTTTAACTTATTATGTTAAACCTCTATTCGTCTTTTAATTCAGACTGTCTCTTATGTCATATATTTTGTCAAGACACTTTTATGTCATATTTGTCAAGACAAACATAATAAATACAAGAGAAGTTACTAAAATTTTTTTAAACATTTTAATATCTAACTGTTGTAGACAGACTGCGAAATGCCTAAAAGAGCCAGGTCTCAACTTAGTTGTTAGTTCTAAACATAGTTCCCAGGCGAGTGCAGCGAAAATACGTCGTATTGGAGACTAAAGTGCCAAGCGTTCACAGCGGTTTGCTGAACAAAATTTGAGACCGCATGGTGGAGTTGTTCGCCTCAGTGCCGACTGACCATTATTGGCTATGGACTATTTTGATCAAGTGCTACCCGTGCGAAGCCGGGGCGGACCGCTAGTAATTAATATTATAGTGTTAGCGTTTATGAATAATAAGAGCTCATTTGACTTTAAATTGAATCAAGAAATATAATATCATGACAAAAACGTCATTATACTAAATGTGTCTTCTATAAATAAGATCGCTTGGCGGTACTTGAGTCATTCTTTATCTGTTAGTGAAAGTGAATTAAGTGAAAGTGTAATTATTATTGTCACCAATAATTGTGATTGGTGTTTCGGGTTAACTAAATCGCATTATATGTATTTAACACAAATGAAATAACCGAACGTGGAATTATACTATATGGAGCATCATCTGTGTGTATTATTTACACGAGTTTCCTGCCTTTGTGTAACAGCTCAGAAGTGTTAATGAACCTCGTCTTCGGCTAAAATTAAAGGTACGTGTGAATCGATTATTATTTTTATAGTAAATAGTATCTTAATTCAAATCAGATTCGAGTGTTAACCAAGCAATGGTATATATTGAGTTTAACAAAAATGTGATAGATGTTTTTATTACAACTTGCTGATAAAATTTTTGAAGAATAGAAATAGTCTTATTTTGGAAGTAGCTAAAATTGCAAAAACAATAATAAAAATAGAAACTTTAAAATAGTATCTGAGTGTAAAAAAAAATATATATGTTATAAAATATATATATGATTATGTTTCTAAATTTTTATACGCCTTGTAGTGGCAATTGCATAAAATAATTCTATTAGCAGCCTGCATACATTCGATTTAGTTTTTTTTTAATGGGTTCACATGATTTTCGTTTCGAATAGCTACTTCGATTTTCGATACTTATGTACCATGATGTATTCCTTTTCTGTGTTGGTTTAAGTACCTATCAGGCAGTAGCTGTACCTTGCCATACCTAGTACTGAGTAGTGCCAACATATCAAAAGTAGTAAATTGTTTTGTTTCGTGAAATTTTAAAAGAAAGCATGAACGAAAAGAATTTCAAACACAAACATAAAAAAAAAAAACATTTTTGGAGCAACCTCTATAGTAAATAGTAATCACGCATAAACTGCAATCTGAAACCGGTTTCGCTGGCAGCGACGCGATGTTGATAAGCGCTAAGCTAAAATTTTTGTAGATTACCCACTTAATTTTTAAGTTAGTCGCATGTTTATTTCTTTACTTATAATAATTATGTCTTTCCTATATATTAACACACAATTTCATATCAATTTATAATTTAAAAAAAAAAAAAAAAATTCAAAGATAATATTATGTAGATGTCATTATTAGTAAGCTGAAAAATAATCCACACACATTTTACATTAATTTATTATTTCCCAAGTTTACTACCGATGAAATATTTTCGTGTATTTCTTCTGCACGATTCATAGTAGTGGCGAGCCGAAAATTAACGTGTTTCTGTTTTTTTTTTCCATGTGGATATCAATTACTTCAATGAGTGCCTGCGGTGTGGGCAGGGTTTGATGATGGTGCTCTGACGCTGCGAACTTGATGACGTGAATGCTGATATGGAGGCGCGTGTGTACTTGCGGTGTCGGAGGCCACAAAGCTGCGATGGGCGAGTGCTGGACTGTGGATGACATGGAGGCGCGTGTATGCTTGCGGTGTCGGAGGCCACATTGCTGCGATGGGCGAGTGCTGGACTGTGGATGACATGGAGGCGCGTGTATACTTGCGGTGTCGGAGGCCACATTGCTGCGTTGGGCGAGTGCTGGACTGTGGATGACATGGAGGCGCGTGTATACTTGCGGTGTTGGAGGCCACATTGCTGCGATGGGAAAATACTGGACTACGAATATGGTGAAATCATTCATTAATTTATCTATTTAATTATGGGTTGATATAGAATCATGTACTTATTGCTCGGTCGAATAAGAATGTTTTTAAAGGAATAAGGGCCGGTTGATTCAAATCAATGGTTATCGTAGCTTACGTTGACTTCTGTTAATTTACTAGTGTTGCTTCATGGTAAAAATAATGATCGACGCCTTCTTTGACTAACGCTTGTGGGCGCCATATTGGGAGGTTACGATCCGTCAAAATGTGTTGATGCAAACCAACCTAAACTGTAAATTTAAAAAAATCGTTAGGACTGATTTTTAACAATTTCATGATTGGTTTTGAAATAGAATTTTGAAAACGAAAATAATGATTCCATCTTCTTTTTATTGAATTATCTAGTATTTACGTTGTCTGTGTAATAGATGATAAAGAGATTAATTAATATTTGTCTTAGCTTTTGTTATCTAAAGAGAAAGAAATCAATTCCATTGAAAAAACATTTTTTTTCGTATTGTCTGAGGAATAACGTGATTTTATAACATGCTTTTGTAGGTAAATTTTATGTTTGATTATATTACGAAATTGATCGATCGAATTGAATGATGATTGAATACTGATGTCGACAATGTTGTGAATATAATGGACAATATCAAGGTTGAAATGAATAACTGGCTGTTAGTTGACAAAGTTATTTTAGTCGCCACCGAGTTTCTTACTGGTTTCTTGTCGCTAGATCGTGAACGAAGGTGGTTATGCAACTGGTATTGTAAAAGATATATATGATTTTAGTGTTGTGAATGAAGGTGGTCACTCAATTGATAATGAGAGAGATATGTATGATATTAGTTGTGATGGACGAAGGTAGTCCACAAATGTTATTGTAAAAGTTATGTATGATTTTAGTTGTTGTGACCGACATTGTGAAAGTTAGAGTTAAGTATTAGGATTACTGATTGTAAACGTGAAGTCTTCACTCGTTTGTTGTAATCTCAGTTCAATAATGTGAAGGTTACCTGGCTGCTTCACAAATATCCGATTGCATAGTATTCCTTTTATGATCAAAACACCCAATAAACTAGTTTATCTAAACTATTATAAAAAGGTATATTTGCTTAAAAAAAGAAAACATAGTTTTTTCACTGTAAAATCAATTTTATGTGGGCTATTCGTTTAACATTCTTTTAAATATATTGTAGTTACAATTTGGTATTCTGACTGACTGTTCTAACAATACACAGCTGGACGAATCGGGCTGAAATTTAAAGATAGCTATTATGACGTGAACATCTGTAGATAGCTAGGAAAGGATTTTAGAAAGTACAAACCCTAATAGGGGATAACCGGATGCCCATAAAGATCGAAGGCAAGGTATAGAAAACGGCAGTCTGACCTGCAATGCTTGTACGGCACAGAGTGCTGGGCAACCAAAAAGACTCGCGAATAGAAATTGCGTGTTAACGAAATGAAGATGCTTAGATGGGTGCCCAATGAAACTAGACTCGATAAAGTGCGGAATGGGCAGATCAAAAGAAGTTTTAAGGTTGCCCCAATAACGGACAAAATGGTAGAGGGTCGTTTACGTTAGTACACATTATGCGGCGAGAAGAGGATCATGTTGTGTGGAGAGTATTGGCAGAACGCGAGGCGGAGAGGGTACCCTGCAGCCACGTGGTGGACAACTGTAACCTGATATGGAGCGCGAAGCAGTTTCAGCAGCAGACAACCCAAGACAGAATATATTTGCGCAAGCAAATGAGAAGAACTGACTCCAAATAATGGAAAAAGTCTAGAAGAAAGAGAAAGAGAATCCACTTAGCGTGGATAAGATAGGGGTTTGAAAAAGGAAATTTTAACTCAAGCTGCAGAATTATTACTTTTTGCTACGGAACCTAATTTCTGATATTATTAACTAAGCAACGGAAAAATGAGATTTTTTTTGCAACAATCACTAAATATTTCAAAGAAAGCGTCAAGTAAAGAACAACAAACTACTTGTCCTACTGATATAATATATCGCCATCAAATTTACAAACTCAGTCACAGTGTTTACAACTCACCAATATTTCACGTTTTAAAGCTTCATCATAATAATATAATGTTCCTCATTTAAAGAAAGAGCACCATTCGAATTTATGCAGTTAAATCGATTTTTTAAAGTTATTGTATTAAAATCTTAGGTTAGGATTCAACATAAATATTCAAAAGTAGTTATGCTATTTTGGGCTAATATACCTTCATTCCATTTATTATTTATTATTGCTTTCATGTACAATGTTCATAATACAATCACAGAGACATGAGGCCCCGTCAGGGTATTGCAATATCGAATATTTTAAACAATCAATTAATTAAACTTATATAATAAAAATGTCAACTTAATTTATAAAAATTTCAAATCAAGAATTAATTCAATAAATTTATAGGTACATAATATTAGACTTTCACCCTTAACATAAAACTTAATTAACATACTAAGAAACTGTAACGGTTTTGGTAAATTGAATTTAAACATGGCATGTCATGGCGCTTAGTATAATATGATATTTTTAAAAGTCATTTTAATCGTATTTAAAAGTCATATTATGTCCATGGAACTAATTCTATTACGTCTATGAGTATATTCTATTACGAGTAATTGAGCAAATAGTCAAATAACCAGTTAAATAATAAGTCAAATAATAATTCAAATAATCATACAATAAAATAATAAATATTTTTTTTTTTTTTAAATTTACGATTAAATTACATTATATTTGATAAAAATAGCACTAACTTACTCATTTAAAATTACTAAAAACATTAAAAAAAATGTTAAATGTCACCGAAAAAAAAATTCGAAGAAATATAGCGGATACGATAGTATTTTTCAGACTTACTTTGATAGTGTCTGACTTAGTGATTTGGAGGACGGCGGCGTGAGTTTTTGGAGGCGAGTAGTGCTATTGAGAGTGGAGGTTTGTTTAATTAGCACCCGTTTGAAATTCGTAACAACGCGGTTTCGGCGACGCGAATCCACAAGTTTACTCCCGACCAAAAAGTGCTCAACGCGGCTGAAGAAGATTTCACTTCAAAAAAATAAAACGAAGCGAAGGAGAACGTATTATGTTTATACGTAAGCGGATCGGTAAATTAGCCGTAGAGATAGCTTCTAAGTTTTGTGATGATTAGAGTTAAATAGAAATAAGTTTTGTGAAAGTTAGATTTAAAGAGAAAAGCTTTATGACGATTGAGTGATTTGAGTCCTGAGATGACTCCTAAGTTTTGTGATGATTAGAGTTAAATAGAAATAAGTTTTGTGAAAGTTAGATTTAAAGAGAAAAGCTTTATGACGATTGAGTGATTTGAGTCTTGAGATGACTCCTAAGTTTTGTGATGATTAGAGTTAAATAGAAATAAGTTTTGTGAAAGTTAGATTTAAAGAGAAAAGCTTTATGACGATTGAGTGATTTGAGTCCTGAGATGACTCCTAAGTTTTGTGATGATTAGAGTTAAATAGAAATAAGTTTTGTGAAAGTTAGATTTAAAGAGAAAAGTTTTATGACGATTGAGTGATTTGAGTCTTGAGATGACTCCTAAGTTTTGTGATGTCTAGAGTTAAATAGAAATAAGTTTTGTGATAGTTAGAGTTAAACAGTAAAGTTTTATGACGATTGAGTGATTTGAGTCTTAAAATGACTCTTAAGTTTTGTGGTATTTGTGATGATTGAGTGATTCGAGTCTTATAGATGACCCGAAGTTTTATGATGGTTAGAGTTGATGAGAAAAGTTTTGTGATTTTAGAGTTTTCGTGATCTTGGAGTCCAGTCTAAGGTGTATCCTTAAGTCTTCGAAATTTTGGAGTAAAGTTTTGAAGATAAGCAGTATGTGTGATGAGCAGCTGATCTTGCACTGTCTTGAGATTTTGGAATTAAGTTTTGTAGATAAGCAGTATACGTAATGAGCAGCTGATCTTGCAGTGTCTTGAGATTTTGGAGATAAGTTTGGGGGATAATCAGTATGAGTGATGAGCAAATTAGCTTAAAGATATTTCTGATTTTTAACCGACTTCCAAAAAAGGAGGAGGTTCTCAATTCGGCGCGTATCTTTTATGTTATGTGCTTAGAAAGCTTTGAGAAAGCTTGGAAAATAATTATGTAATTTGAGAAAAATCATAATTATTTATACCATTAGTGCAAAATATCAATAGTGAAACTAAAATTATGATGACGAATTTTAATTAAAAAAAAAATTGTTCTTAGTCACTTATTGTTGAGTGATGAAATCAAACTAAATTACAATAGATTTTTGGATCAAAATTATGCATACTATAATTAATAAAAAACACTTCGATTTACAAAAAAATAATAACGATATCATGTCAATAGCAATTGGAGGACCAATTAAATGATCAGATGGCCGGAACAATTATCATTTACCGATAAAATTACTAATTTTTTTTCCATTCTGCAGAGTTTCTTGCCGGTTCTTCTCTGTAGAGTATAGGTTCCGAACCGGTGGTAGATTCACGCGAGGACTCGTCTAAACAGGACGGCCGAGCTGTTAGCGTTTATGAATAATAAGAGCTCATTTGACTTTAAATTGAATCAAGAAATATAATATCATGACAAAAACGTCATTATACTAAATGTGTCTTCTATAAATAAGATCGCTTGGCGGTACTTGAGTCATTCTTTATCTGTTAGTGAAAGTGAATTAAGTGAAAGTGTAATTATTATTGTCACCAATAATTGTGATTGGTGTTTCGGGTTAACTAAATCGCATTATATGTATTTAACACAAATGAAATAACCGAACGTGGAATTATACTATATGGAGCATCATCTGTGTGTATTATTTACACGAGTTTCCTGCCTTTGTGTAACAATAGTATACACATGATAGTAAATTATTTTGTATTAGGTAGGTCTAGGAGCATATATAGCACAATTTTAGTACCTACATAAATCTACATATGCGATTGTGTTGTTCACGTAACCAAAACATCGCCCTTAATAATAATATAATGAAAGCCAAGGACAACCATTTTGTTTGTTTGCTTATTATTTATGACGTGTACTTAGATATTTATTGTGTAAGCCTACCAAGTTTCAATTTGTTGGCTGGTCTAACGAGTCGTTAGTAACGACTTTGCACCAAAAATCAAATAAACATTATAAATGCGAAAGTGTGTCTTTCTGTCTGTCTGTCTATATGTCTGTCTGCTACGCTTTCACGGCCCAAATACTCAACCGATTTTGATGTAATTTGTTACAGAGACAGGTTACATCCCGGGGAAGGCATATGCTATCGGAAAATTGAAGAGTTCCCGTGGGAGTTAAAAAACAAGCCACGCGGACGAAGTCGCGGGTATCATCTAGTAGATTAAATAAGGAAGTATCTGGCATCCTTGGTTATTATTTTTAAAACAAGCTTAATGACAGTGATCTGGAAACTTTGCTACAAAAAGCTATGCCCCTACTCTTATACGTGCCTTTCCATAAAAGGGGCACAAAAAACAGCTGACAGGATACTAATCTGTTACGAATAATGACACTTCCTTTTTTACTTATCAACACATGTGGAGTTAAGTACTTTAACCTCTGTCCTACTAAGCGTCTAATATATACTAAGTAACTTAACGTCTTGCATTTATCTCATTTAAAGAACTTAGGGTTGAATACTGAAACAGCGCATCGCGTCGCAGTTTAAATAAGAATTGTGTTGCATTAAACTAAATGATACCTTGCAACTTTGTTCACGTTGATTACGAGCTTCGAAGCATACCGTTGGAAGTTCTCAAAATCTTTATCTTCGTCTGTTACAGAAAAATAAAAAAAATTAAAATCATCACGTGTGATGTGAATCATTCACCGTGCTATTATATAATACGTTTTGATAATTGATAAAATGAATCGCTCTCTTCTTAGGACACTTTCGTAGTATGTGTAACACTGAGATACTTCACTTCAGTAACAGTAAGCTACTTTATATAAAAGTATTCGGCCATTCGTTTGGATAAAAAGACTGAAGTTAGGTCATATTTGACCGAAATTGAGGTATACCTACTTCGTCTTTATGCCTACTGTATTGACTCTAGGTAACACTTTCAATCAACTCCCACTGTACCAACTACCAACCAACTACCTACATTTACTTTTTGACTGCCCAATAAATTCCAAATTAAAATATGAAGCGGAAAACCGACTCAATGCAAAATTCTGTGCAGAAAGTGTAGCGGTCCTAATCAGTAACAAAAAGACAAAAGAAGAATTTATAAAGTACTGCGTTAAGGTAGCAACAAAGACAATAGAAAGAAATAAATAAAGCACGTAATAAATAAGTTAAAAAGGTGCAAGATATTAGGCAAGAAACGTGAAAAAGCAAACAGGCAGTACAAATAGTATAACATTAAGAGCACATATACTTCTCTGAGGAATCTTGTCAGAGCGTTAAATGGCATTTAAAAAAAAAAACTACCAACCAGTGGATTAGCACTGGAGACTATTTTAAACTAAAGTTACACGTTAGCCCACCAGTTGTGGAGGTCAAATGGCAAGTGCTTGGTGTAAGAACTAGTAGTAATTAATATTATGTTTTATGTTACACACTCGCGTGATGTAGGTAATAAATTATCCTTATTTAATACGTCTGCTTATACGCTGGGCCTGGGAAGAAGTTAAACACTAATACATTACTGCTTGGCTTAATAATTATTTTATTCAGTAGTTCCTTCATTGCTGCAGCCCTGGGGGGTTATTATGAGCTCTTATAGCAGGACAGATATTGAACTGCACTTAACTTCAAGGCACTGAACTGTGCTGCTGTTCAATTTCTGTCCTGCTTTAAGAGCTCATAGTGACCCCCCAGATCTTAAGTCAAACGAAGTCTCAGCCCCGAAATATTTTATTTTATATTTTTATTACACTACAAGTTAGCAGTACATATAACAGTTATATTAAACCAATACCCCTTGTCGGTTTCTACATGGCATCGTACCGGAATGCTAAATCGCTTGGCGGTACGTCTTTGCCGGTAGAGTGGAAATTAGCCACGGCCGAAGGCTCCCAGACCAGACCATAGAAAATTCAGAAATTAGAAATTCCCAAATAGACCCTGCCGAGAATCTAACCCGGGACCGTCCATGTTAAGACAACAGCGCTCAACACTACGCCAGGTCGTCAAATTGATGAGTTGTATAGCAACAATAATATAATTATAAATAATGTTATTGAATATTATTTTAAATAACGAACTAAATAAGAACCGTTACAAATTATTTTTGGAACTGCACAAATTAGCTACAATGTCGATAAAGCTCGAAGTTAGTTCGATAACCTCTACTTCATTCGACACAACTACGAGTACGGGCGAGTCATCGGCGACCCTTTCATCTTTAACCAGGGAGTCATTAGATTACCTCAGCATAAAACCGCAGACGCGGTACCTCTTATACTCGTATATTATAAAATGCTGTCCTCTGGGAGTCAAGGAACAAGGTCGCGAGACTATACATGTTTTAACTGATTAAAATGTTGTTTTATAGGTAAATAGGTTGCATAATACGAACCTACGATGTTTTTGTACTCTTGGAATTTCATAGCAATTTTGGACACGTCCAAATTTTGAATATACATCATTGACCGTACAAACACAGATAGGACTGCAAAATAAACAAATATTGCAATTTACTATGGAAAATTTAACATAACATAATTAACGGTAAGTAAATAGTTAAAATAATATTTTTGTCCAAAATACATTTTCTGAAAAATGGATGATCTATATAATATTTTTGTACTCTTTGATAACAACGCACGCGCACGCGATCCACGTGAATTTGTTCCGGACCTCTACAATACCGGTATTTCTTACAACAAAAATTGAAAAACCGAAGAATTCCTGCGACAAATAAACGCATTATAATCGTTCTTTGTGCTTATTAATTCATATTACACGGCCGCTTAGGCCTCTTGACGCAATGACAAAAGATGCTTCTCGGACGACCACAAAAGTCAATGGATCGGAGCGAATGGAATATAATAAATTACTATGCCTATCTTTAAAGATACGTAGGTACTTGTATACGTGAGGTTTTGTTCTCTTTTCTTCTATCTCGACCGCGTTTATTTGTGTACTGGGACAATTTATCTTACGATACCAGCGTACTATGAATAAATAAGCTTACTGCCTGAAAACCCCTGCTGAATAAATACTCAGTGTAGCTACCACGTACTATTACCTATTCTGTGGTATAGCTAAGGCTGATATGACATCTGTAAATATGTAGCTGTATCCAAATTACTGAATAAATATAGCATATCTCTATTTTAATATAAGAAATACAAGAAATCAAGAAGAATTTTAATCATAGAATCACTGATCCATCAATCATCAACTACTTGTGAATTTTTAACTGACTTCCAAAAAAGGAGGAGGTTCTCAATTCGGCGCGTATATATTTTTTTTTAATGTATGTTACTGCATATCTCCGTGGTTTCCAAACCGATTTGAAAATTTTTGTTTTCAGTGGTTAGAGGAAGCTCGCGAGATGGTCCCATAAAAAAATCTGACTCCAAATCCTCAATCCTGATGCTGTAGGTATACCTACGACTCAAAACTAGGGAGTTAGGCAGTTTTGATGGTGAATTCATATAGTAGGTATCAAGTCACGTGTATACGATTCAACTCTGAGTCCCAACTCCTCAGACCTCAACTCTGATGCTGCAGGGTACTGAACCCCTAAGCCGTGGGGATTAAAAAATTATTTCCAAAAAACCGACTTCCAGAGCCACTTTTACTTTACAGTGGCTCTGGAAGTCGGTTTTTGGAAAGAATTTTTTATTTGAATATTATGATAATATTGTGAAGACAAAGTTTTCAGAAAAGGTCTACAGAAAAAATAAACTCGCATATCAATCAGCGATAGATTCCACACAAAGTTTCTTCAAAGAAGTCTTTCAAAGTAAACCTGAAATATTCATTCCAAACGATTATTGACAGATGGTATATAGCTACGGAATAATATTACCTGAAAGTGCCTTCGAGGCGATATCTATCACGGATCAAACTTAGTAGAATTCATCTCACGATTCGCAAATTTCATCTACTACAATGGAACACATCAAAGTTTCTTTGAGTACCCTCGTCAATTGTCTATTATATGCCATATATTATTTCTTTCACCTAGTCATGGAAATCTCGATTACTTTACGGATAGGAATATTTTATGATTTTCGGAACATAATATTAAATGATGAAAGTTCATCTCAAATCTATAAACTTTATTAGATTTCTCAAGCGATAATAGCATGTCGTCTAATATCTTGAAGGCATCGAAATAGAATGAGGACTAAAATTATTATACATCGACGACCATTACGACGACCATTTCGATCATTTCGACGACCTCCGTGGCGCAGTGTGTAGCGCTGTTGTCTTAACGTGCGGAGGTCCCGGGTTCGATCCCCGGCAGTTTCAATTTGAGAATTTATAATTTCTGAATTTTCCCTGGTCTGGCTTGGTGGAGGCTTCGGCCGTGGCTAGTTACCACCCTACCGGCAAAGACGTGCCGCCAAGCGATTTAGCGTTCCGGTACGATGCCGTGTAGAAACCGAATAGGGGTATGGGTTTAATATTTAAACTGCCCCTAACAGATTCGCCCGCTAGCATCTTAGACTGCATCATCACTTACCATCAGGTGAGATCGCAGTCAAGGACTAACTTATAGTGGATAAAAAAAAAACATCAAGGGAAGAATTATACATCAAGCTTGAAGGGATTTCCTCGATGTTCGTCGTGAAATGTTTGATGTAATCTGTCAGTGCCTAGCACCACCAAGACCCAGGAATCTGCTTATTAGTGGTACCTAATAAGGGTGAACTAGTGCGGCATCAAAGTACTGGTTACGTAATGTCTACCCGGATCCTAATCTTCTGAGGTCAACGCTGCGCTTTCCCCTTCTATGACTCAAGCTGTTGTTTCTTGCCACACTTGGCAAATCCTTAAGCTGTGCTTCTTTTATATGATTTTCTCCTTTCTAATAATTATGAGTTATCTATAAGCTTAGCTGTTCTAGTAATTATGAGTGATTCTGAGCTTTCTTTTATCTAGTTTATTTTCTGACGAAACTATTTTACTTTCCCCTTCTATGAGTCAAGCTGTTGTTTCTTGCCACACTTGGCAAATCCTTAAGCTGTGCTTCTTTTATATGATTTTCTCCTTTCTAATAATTATGAGTTATCTATAAGCTTAGCTGTTCTAGTAATTATGAGTGATTCTGAGCTTTCTTTTATCTAGTTTATTTTCTGACGAAACTATTTTACATTCGTGTACATCAAAGAACTCTGTTACTATTGTCCAAATTTTCTTTGTAACGCAATATTTTTTAGGTACCCACTGTTAGGAAAAAGGGTAACAATATTATTACACAACCTAGCGCTGGGGAGTTACTACCACCGCTTATAGCAGTGTTATTTAAAAATAACGGCTGAATGTCACGTACTTTGCCGTCCTTAAAATAATGATTATAATACTACAACACGAACGTCAACAATATTAAAATAATACGGCTTTAAGCGATGGTAGTATGCCCCCTGTTCACTTCGTTTCTTGACCCGTAAGCTTCACAAAAGCTTGATTGAAAAATAAATGTGGATGAAATGAGCTATAAAAGAAGTGAATATAATAGAAACTCTATTAGCCTAAAAGCTAGACATTAAAGTCTAATCATTGAATGCCTCTAAAGTCTGTAATCTTTTCATCGCGTCTTTGGAAATCTTAGCTTCGATTTCTTTGCTTCAGATTACTCTCTACCGAATTGGGGCGTTTAAAGCCTTAAATTTTGTACATATTTACAAAGTTCCTTTGAATAATTATTGGTATTGCAGAAAAATCCATTGAACTTCAGATGAAATCAAATCGTATATCTACCCATATTATAATTGCAAGGTGTGTTTTTTTTGGTTTTTCCTTCAACTATAAGCATTGATGTATAAGTATAGATTATTGCAAGTTCTCATATAAGTGAACCTATGTTCTTCTTTGAGAAGAAATAAATCTCTTTTAAACCTTACTATGCCCTGACAGAGTAACGAATCGAGAGCTGTGAAATACGTCACCACCGCCAACACTACAGCCCATTAACGTCCCACTGCTGGGCACAGGCCTCCACTCTCATAGGAGAGAGGGAATTAGAGCTTAGGCCCACCACGCTGCTCCAATGCGGGTTGGCGGGCTTTAACGACTATTATCAATATCATGCAGTTAGTGATAATAACCGGGACCGACGACCTAACGTGCTCTCTGAGGCACGGGGGTGAAACACCGCCAACTTCCTAACTCCGGGCTAGTCCTGGGAATTTCTAATCAGAAAAACCCAACACTTAATTATGGCCCGACCTGGGACTCGAACCTGGGACCTCGTCAGCCGCAGTCGAACATGATAACCATTAGACCAACGAGGCAGTTTTCAAAACGTCACATTTCCTGGGAAAATCTAAGTTCCCACGGAATACTGAAAATCCTGAATAATATTACGGAATCCATGCGAACGAAGTCACACTGCAATAGCAATATACTATAAATTAGCATTGATAGCATAATCACTTATTTTACAAATCGTGCCAATGACGATGACTTATAGGCTTAAAATATTTCAAATAGATACAATTATTGTGGATGCATTGTATGTTTACAATGACATACTTAAGTAGGCACGTGAATATTTTTAAAACTAGGCCTTACTCATAGGCATTGTGATAAGAACAAAACATTTTTGTTCGACGCGACTTGGGCCAGTACTATTATATTATTCTGTGCTTGGGCACTGACTAAAGTAGGTACTGCACTGGCTTTGTTTATCCAATTTTCATTCATATTCAAAAGCTATGCGCTCACATTTGTAAACGACTGTGTACAATGGTTTGAAGGGTACGGACTTACACATTGCATTATGTTAATGAAATAATTTATGTCTTTTTTATTTAGGAAGTATTTAAACATTGTCTGGGCAAATACAAAGCGCGACGGCTCGACCGATACGAGAAGAAAACAGCATAACAGAATGTGCATGTGACGCCCGTCACAGTGTCACCTGTAATGGACTACAGCTGTAGCATACCTACTACAGTTCGCGGGTGAGTTGAATGCAGAGTAAATGTATGACGTGTCACCATACATTTACTCTGCATTCTCCCTTGAATGTATTATTCCTCTAGCAATAACCTAGCAGACATTTTGCCTAATATTTGTAGGTTTCGAGTTTCGGACTGTCTCTTATGAATTAAGTTTATGTAAAATGACCTGATGCCCGAGACTTCGTCCGCGTGGATTGAGGTTTTGTTATTCCCTCGCGAACTCTTTAATTTTCCGAGATAAAAAGTTGCCTATGTGTTATTCCAGACTATAATCTTACCAAATTTCATCCAGATGTTTCGCCGTTCTGGCGTGATTGACTAACAAACATCCATTCATCCATCCATCCAAAGTTTCGCAGTAATATTAAGTATAAGTTTAGATTTGTTAATATGTAGAGGCCGTTTTACACCAGAGCATCTAATTGCGACATCGAGACACCGAGTGCTGCAGAGAATCGTCGGCAGACTGTCGTATATTGTTGTAAAGCACAATGTTGTAATATAAATAGCAGACAACCGCATGGGGCTTAAGGTGAAAAAATTAATGTTTCTATTAGTAGCATGCCCCATGTACTATGGCGTAACCTTTAAAAGTATCTATCTGTAAGTGTTTCGATATCATTACCAGACTCCGTGGCATAGTTTATCACTCTGTGACAAGTTCGTTGTGCCAGAAATCACACTCCAACACCGTATATTTGTCGTCGAAACAATAAAAGTGACCTATTTATTGAGAAAACTGATCTGATAAGCTCAAATTTCAGGTCATTAACACCATTGTTGATGTGTTGATAACGTATATTTATTCCGTTATAGATATATTTTATAGTGGTGTTTGTTATTCTTTGATAAAATATATCACGTATGAACCTAAGCATGTTATTTTTCTCTATAATCTTAACTCGGATCGGACGCCCGTATCTCTTACCCTAGTATGTATGGGGTCGAACATTAATCAAAAAATTCGGCTTGAAGATAAGAAGTTACTGGAATTAAGCATTCTTGGCGGTTCTGATACACTATAATTTATAGGAAAAGAGCTAGTTATCGAAACGCAGACATAATTTATTTTAATAATAAAAGTAGAGTCTCGAGTTGGATTTGTCTAGGAATGTACTCTTTTTAACTTCAAAACTTCCTAGTTTATTCCACTGCGGTTTCCACTTTCTTTCATAATCCTTTTACGAGAAAAATTTTCATTTTAAAAAGTCATATTACTTTAGTTTTTAGTTTACCCGTGTGAATCCAAGCTAGGAAGGTATTAAAGTAACAGAAATTAATTAGGCAAAATTTACAATCTACACCATAAAAATAATTGTAGTAATAAACATTAGTAATATTCACGTTAAAAACATGGCGAACGTTTAGCACATTTCAAAATACTTCGAGTATTGGCCTAAAGAATTTATTTAATTCTGAATAGTCGATAACATCAAGTCCATTTACTTTTAGGCATTAGCTTCCCGATGCGATGCATGGTTAGATCCTAGATATCCTGGCTCTTTGAAACGGAAAAATAAATTTAAAAAAGATCACCTTTCTAATTTGGTTGTGACGTAAGAGTGAGACGTACATAGTGTATGCTGCAAGGCGACTATACCTATATGTTATTGGGCTTGTTTGTTTCTATCAGTGTCAATGTACTTATATTGCGGTTTTTGTTATACATATCAATATAGCTATTTATGCAACTGTATCGTAATGAAGGTCATTTTAATTCGAGTGCTGTTTTTTGATACGAGGCTTGCCGAGTATCAAAATAGGATAGTACGAGTAAACTCCAGTCGTGCGTCGGAGCTGACACACACAATTTTTTTTTTGTTTATTTTTCTCTGCAGTTATTTTTCATACACATACTTATAATTTATATTTCTTCTACTCTACTAAAATACAAAAATATACTGTACTGGTGCAATCGATCTTCTGTTCACAAGCACTTTGCCTATAATCGTGTCCAATAGTGATATATGACGTAACTAGTAGTTACTTATTACCATATACATGACAACTCCATTAACTGGTCGACACATGTAGGGCGTAGGGCACAGCTAAATTATGTATCGTTATTTATTATGTTGATTGCAGGTATTATGGGAATATGAGTGTAAAGCTTCGTACCTATTGCTTGAGCCAGGCTAGGGCATCATCATCTCAATGCTCAGCCCGTTGCATTCACCATAATCTACCACGATGACCAAGAGCAGACAATTGACAGACTTCACACACCTTTGAGAACATTATGGAGCTATGCAGATATCCTCACGATATTTTCCTTCATTGTTAAAGAACGTGGTAGCATTTTATGCAAATAGCTTCAAAAAATAGGTCTTCACCGTTATTTTTTTCAATCCCTTATAAGATATACCAACAGATACCCAAAATCATTACATATATTAATGTTTCTAAAATATATTTTAATATTAGAGTTGGTAATTGAATTTCTCTGCTTTTTGCTCCAAAGAAATTCCTTTTCAAAAGGGTGGTCTTACCAATTATATGCTGAATTAGGGTATAGTTTTTCTAAGCTCAAAACAACGCGGGATTTACTCACAATTACACGCCTCGGCTACTGTTCACGCTTTATCGATACAACATAGTCATTTCCTCCTTTCTAGCTATTTGAAACCATTACTAATTTGTGAATTATAAAAATCTGAACTTCTTTTACTTCTTTTACTTAATCTTAGTGATATTAATTTAATCCGATTAAGTAGCCGCTCTATGTGGTTTTCTTTTTTTTTATATTCTTTACCTACCTTATCGATACCCTTAAAGTGTTTTTTAATGAGCATAGTATCAGGTTGAATGGTGCGCTTTGAGGTGCGGCTAAGATCTAAGAATTTGTATCAAACGATTAAGTTAACTTATGTTAGCTACTGTCGATACAGGGATAAGTAACCTTTTGAAGTAATACCTATTTTTTTTATGTTTTGTACCATTTATCATAATTGTGGTATTCCGTGGTTTTTTGAACGCTATTAGACATGTACATCATTAGATTAAACTTCAAGTTAGTAAAACTAAAAAAAAATACTTAAGGAAGCTCTTTTATGTTTATAAGGCTTTAAAGGAACGGTTAAAGGCTAACGATCCTATCATCAGTCATAGCGCGAAGCGGACGTATCCTGACGCCGACCAATTAGGTACTAACAATGCAACAACATTGCACTGATGTAATTTTGAATTATACCCTTTATTGCCTTCATAAACCGTGGAGGATCTCTATTCTCTAGGCCGCGTACTAGCTGAATAAAATCGTAAGGTTCGCGGTGCGAAACAGTATATCTCTTGTTCAAGGTACCAGTTTTTGCCGTTTGTTTTTACGCAATAAGCTCGCATAACGCAGTATCTTCGCAGCCGGTTCCGTGATCGACCCGCGACTTGACTCATTTATCGTATTATAAATTTAGTGGGAGGGGCTATCGTTCGCGCCACAGACCTTCCCACAACGAGTTGCGTAAACGTTCGCAGGAACAAGACGGCGATACGCGCATTGAACCGCCAAACAAAAAAAAATGAACGAGCGAGATGGAGTCTACAATTTTCAAGTGCGCTAGGATAGAAAAATAGGGGCCGATTGAAGGCATCCCCTCATTAATAAGCTATTAGATTACGCAATGTCGACAGGACCGATTGGTAGGCCATAGGGAATCCCAATAAACGCTCCCCCCACTTCCACTCCGATGCCTGTGTGAGATTCTAAAGAAGCCCCTTTGAGCACGCACAAAACAAAACGGGCGCTCGAAAAAGACCCTGCTCTAATTCTCTTTACGATCTCCGATTTCAATTGCTCCTTCAGAAATTTGAATGTAGGGAGGGACAAAGTTTTGTCACGTAGGGTCGCCCGTAAAAGTGTATACTGAGCACACATAAAATGCGGGCTCGCCTCATAGGTACCCCATTAACGGGAGTACCCGACAGCCAAGGGTGATATCAAATCGAAAGATCGGATTGACAAAAAGTAAAGAAAAATAGCTGCCATACAACACTGCTAGTTTTACGAGCCGCTCTGTTATTAAACATTATAAATAAATAGTCCGTTTTTTACGGGTTTGATTCAGTCAATAAAGATCTATGGACTGACTCGAAACCCTTTGGTTCACAACACGCACACAAGAAAACACAAAGGTTTTTTGTCACCCGCCGAGCGTGTACATATTTTCTGGATACCATTTTGTCCCCTTGCTGGTATTTTTTTGATACGGATCACTTTTTGTGCGGCCATTATTACGGGGTATTGTGCAAAGCTTTAGCTCGGATAAGATCTTCGATATGTCACCAAGGTCTCTGCTGGTTTTTTATTCTTTATCAAAAGGAGTAAGCTTTTTAATGTTGAACAAAGCACGTTACAGGAGTATAGCTCAAAAGTTTGTCCGATTTCTAAAATATATTTCAAAATTGAAATTCTCTCACGAGTGCAATTTTTATAGATAAACTAGCTGATGTCAGCGACTTCATCCGCGTGGAATAAGTATTGTCAATTCCTACGGGAACTTCTTAATTTTCCGGGATAGAAAACCTTTGTCACTCTTCATGTCCTCAACTATAACCATGCAAAAAATCACGTCGATCGTCGGACAAACCAACCCGCGAATGTGTGTTTGTTTGTTAACAAATACACATTCGCATTTAAAATATTAGTATATGACTCGTAAATTAACGATACGATAAATAACGCAATATGTCTCCGTATGTAGATACTTTGTCATAGTTCGTAGTTAGAACTTAGTACATCATACATAATTCACTAAAGAAATATATTTACAAAAGTTTAATTAACTGCTATGAAATGATAAATAAGGAAAATAGGAAGCTATAAATTCGTAAATTTCCTTGAAGGGGCACATTGTTGGTTCAGGCAACTCAAGAAGCGTCCAGACAATTTGGATCCGATTACACGTCCGAAGATGGTAGATACTCCTTGATTGTTTGTCGTACCGCCTCTCTACTTGTTTACACACTCGGACTAATGTTTTCCCCTTTAGTGGTCTGAGAGGAATCTCGAGTTACTGGTAGCGACATCTTGGCAAAGAAATATATCTTTCGCATGTTGAGCATTGGCAAACTCGGCAATCAATCCATTTTGTTGACCTTGCACTCAAGTTTCTATACAATCCATTCGTCTTATTGTTCTAAAGACTTACTCTAAAGTTACTTTTTTTTACGCCACTACAAGTTATCCCTTGACTGCAATCTCACATGATGGTAAGTGATGATGCAGTCAAAGATGGTAGCGGGCTAACTAATCAAACCCTAGTCGGTTTCTACACGGCATCGAACCGGAACGCTAAATGGCTTGGCGGTACGTTTTTGCCGATTGGGTGGTAACTAACCACGGCCGCAGCCTCCCACCATGCCAGACCAGAGAAAATTCAGAAATTATAAATTCCCAAATAGACCCCGGCCGGGAATGGAACCCGGGACGTCACACGTTAAAGCAACAGCGCTCAACACTGCGCCAGGGAGGTCGTCAAACTCGTTCGTTACTCCGTATCTAAGCACGAAGATTTTATACCAATCTGCTATAGATTTCTCATTTTCTACACGATATGGTACTAAAATGATAATTATGTTTGGAAATACGGCTTTTCGGGTAGGAAGGGTGAATCTATATCCCATCAGAATCACACCTAAGCTCATTGAGAATGGCTTATTTTCCCTTTGTTATATTAAAATATTCATCCGAGAATCAAATTTTAACAACATCTTGCTCTTAAAGGGAAGTGCCACACACGGGCTAAGAAAAAGACTCACTAATGATTAGTGAGTCTTTGACTTAAATAGATTCTAACATAAACTTAACTTATTAAATAAACGGTTACTACATCATTTCTTGAGGGACGAGTGGCCCAGTTGTGACAACGCATATCAGTCGATTGCGATTGTTAAGCAACGTTGACCCAAGTCGGTAACTGGATGGGTGACCGAATTTGGAGGTTCATATTTGGCCTTTTCGTTTCCTCCGTGCTTCGTATTATCACTAACATCTGAC
Source organism: Erebia epiphron (assembly GCA_963932025.1). Lineage (NCBI taxonomy): Eukaryota > Metazoa > Arthropoda > Insecta > Lepidoptera > Nymphalidae > Erebia > Erebia epiphron. Next base: position 11,583,670 of record OZ009958.1, on the reverse strand, counting down.
ATTAATCATTAAAAAAACTTAAGAGTTTATACTCTTAATTGAGTTGTATGCGGAAGGACGTGGGAACCGACAGCATTATTATCGCAAGAAAACTTACATCATTATGTGATGAATGGAAACGGGTCACGACCCTCAGAAATGAGGAGTACGACGCAAAGAGACATTGTTTCTAGACCTGCTGAAATCTTATTGAGTATTGAGAGTGATTGAGAGTGATTGAGTAACAAACATCCATCCATCCATCCATACATTCATCCATCCAAACTTTTGCATTTATAATATTAGTATAGATTACCAGGTAGATACATATGGCTTTAAGGAGTATCCATCCCGTATCTGCTCATTAATATAATAAGTACTATCGTTATTTTACGTTTAAAGTGTATATCAACAATTTTATGTACATTTGGTCCATTAAGATTTATTTAGTAGGTCTACGTCGTAAAACGCGGTATTTCAATTTTACTCCACAGTTCATTGGTTTTATATTTATTATGGTCATGTCATAACATTCAACTCCTGTTTTGTTTTTTTCCGATACCAATATCACACCAAGATTTTATTGAAAAGCCAATGTTATGGCTATAATAAAATTTATATGTCCACAATAATGCTATATCACTGCATAGATCCTAATAGAAAAATATTCGATCATGAATTTTAGGGCCGATTTTCTGGTTGCAGTTTTTTTACTGGCAGACATAATCCTAAAGATTCCCACTTGTATAAAATATACAAAACACGAATACCTACGTATAACATGAAACCTATTAGAGTGCAATAAAGCATCTTCAAATTCATTTATTTCTATAAAGTTCTTATCTGGAAATTAACTTGAAAACCAAGCTAGAACTAACAAGCATCTATCTTTAGATTTAGTGAGAAATATAAAGATAGATGCTTTTAAAGTTCCCGTTATTACATTCAATTTGTCCCAAAGGATGAATTACAAAAACCACGCTCGCCTTAATCAAGCACCCCGCCAATTTAATCTTTATCTTAACAATCTGGGCGTTAAAGTTTATCCAAAACCATTCCTCGAATATCCACATGAAAATTTAGCCACCGATGCGATGGCATCGGTGGCTAAATTTTGGTAACAGCTGCCGATGTTGCCTTTAGATTGCACAAATTTTATCCCCGTTGCAAAACCATATTGAATTTCTTTTCACTCGATTTGATTCTTTCTTTTAATGTCCCAGACTGTCGCCTGAGGTTTCACCTTTCTCAAATTACACAGTAGCATCTTCTTGCTAATATCTTTGCAGGTCCTTACAAATCGGTCCGCTCAATGTGGTTTTATTTACAATATTAGTATGATAGGTAATACTTGGGTTTACAATCGGTAGGTTGTGCCATGGGCGGATAAAGTCAAGTTCTTGGTGCACGTTGAATCTATAAAAGTAAAATAATAATTTTGAATTAAATTTAACATTTATTTGGTGTCAACTGCATTTTTTGTTATAAGAAAAATAAGCAAAATAACTTATATGTTTGCTTGTTCAACAAATTCAACATCAAATATTCCGTCCGAAACCAAACACGAGTTGTATCAATTTTCAAAATAAAATTTTACCCTGTTATATTTGTATTGAACTTTTGACAGTGCAAATACAATCGGAATCAAATGAACGCCAAATTAAGTTTCGTTAACTACCAAAAAACCGGGCAACGCAATGCAGCTGTACGTAAGACAACTGATGCATCCAAATCCAATATTTGCTTTGCAATATACAATAAAAGACTGTAAATACAGACAGCAATTACTACACCGGTAACATATTTGTTTAGGACTGAGAAATTGAAGTGTTTTCAAGCGTGCCAAGACATTTCGTTCTTGGTATTTCTTCGGCTCCCGTATACAGGGTCTCCATGACGTTATAAGACGTCATCTCGAAAAGTAAACGAAAAGCGGTCGTATCATACTTTAATATGGTACAGTATAGGTTAACCACCTTTACAATAAAATGGTTATTTGCACTCCATACGTGAAGTGCGGGGCCCGTAAGCTCAGCATTCGATTGTGTAAATAATATCTACTGGTAGAGACAATAATGAATCGAACAATCCTTTGGTAGGTATAATGTGTTTGATTTATTAAACGATGCTCGGAAGTTCGAGATTTATATCGCTTAACCGGTTCGAAATTGGTGTGTGATGTATTGTTTTTGATATAGAGTGTATTGATTCGTTAATGAAATATTATCAAATGTCATTTGATCAATGAAACGGATAACGGCACAGAATAATATAATAGTACTGACGGGTAGTGATAACGGGCAGTCGGTAACTAGATATTATGTCACCGACCTGAGTACGCATCTGGAAATATAAGCTGTTGGCCTTTATACATATACATATCTCAATTGTTCTTTATTATCTCTACCAGTCTAAGCGGGTTCAAGTGATAAAAATCGGCCATTGATTATTTTCTATAGCTCTCGAGAAGTTGTCTCCTTGTTCAAGTTTTTTTTATTTTTTCAGTACAAATTAGCCCTTGACTGCGGTCTAACCTGATGGTAAGTGATGATGTAGTCTGAGATGGTAGCGGGCTAACCATTTAGGGGCGGGAATTGGAGTTATATTAAACCCATACTGCTATTCGGTTTCCACACGGCATCGTACCGGAACGCTACAATTCTTGACGGCACGTCTTTGCCGGTAGAGTTTGTCGGAGAACGGGTCAGACCAGCGAAAATTCTGAAATTATAAATTCCTAAATTGACCCTGACGGGGATTGAACCCGGGACCTCCGCACGTTAAGACAACAGCGGTCAACACTGCGCCACGGAGGTCGTCAGGTTGGGCAGAAAAGCCTTTGTATTTTCTTACCTTAGTCCACTAGCTGATGTTTCGTAGATAACACTTCTTCCGTGTTTCCACTACTCTTTGTGTTCAAATGTATCTTAAGTACAATTAAAGGATTTAACTACGATCTCCTCTCATGGTACCTAGTTATGGATTTCTGTCTATCCGTCCGTCTGTCTGTCTGTCTGTCTTTCTGTCATTGTGTCTGCTACGCTTTCACAGCCTATCTGCTCAACCGATTTTGATGAAATTTGGTAAAGGGGTAGATTGTATCCCGGGGAAGGACATAGGCTCTAATGAAAAAATCTTTATCGATGCAGACGAAGTCGTGGGAATCATTTTGTTTATAATAATATTATTGTTTACTAGATGATGCCCGCGACTTCGTCCGCGTGGATTAAGGTTTTTTGATTCCCGCGGGAACTCCTTAATTTTCCGGGATAAAAAGTAGCCTATGTTCTTCCCCGGGGTATAACCTACCTCTATACCAAATTTCAGCAAAATCGGGTGAAAAGATGGGCCGGGAAAGCGTAGCAGACAGACAGACAGACCCACTTTCGCATTTATAATATTAGTATGGACATGGATTTGTGCTCTATAAAACTACTAATATTACGTGGACGACATTAGTCAAAGAATGGTCACCCATCATAGGACTCGACACTAAGTGACTAAGTAAATAAACATGAAATTAATGTTCTGTGAATCATCGTCTCGAATAGTACACGTCAACTTAATGCATCGTGATGATTTAGAATCGTTTATATTAGGAGTGCTCTCATCTTAATATGTTTGTTGCTTTTAATCACAGCTTTTAATGTTAATTACCGATAGATGTCATTATTCACAAAGTTTATATATACTAAATATACCTTATATTATGCAGACCTAGAAAATAAAGTGTCACAGACTAAAGAATTTGCGTTAGTCATAAAGGTAGTTAACATATCTATAGTATGTAAGTGGCGCTGTTTTGCGAATGTTTACGTCAAAATATAAATCGTGAATAATCTGTCAATTTTTCGATAAACAGTTTGGGTATATTTACAAACAAACAAATAACTACTGTAACAGAATAAATATTGCGGCTATGTTCTGTCAATTAATTTGGAACTTGACTCTAATTTCACGTGGGCATAATATACGAGATCTTAATCCAGAAAGAATCGTAAGCATAAAACGAAATAATAAATTCAAAGAATCACTGAAAACATTTTTGTAGAAAAATGTTAATAAAATATTTTTAAAAGCGCAGGAAATACAATAAACTGTTACGTCGAGAACATTCCACATTCTCCATAAAGCTGATCACCTACTACCGCAAGCGCTGAAACAAACAGTAAATAAAAAGAGCCACAATAACGCATTTGGTGTCGTAATAAAATTGTGAAAAAAAATGGTTATGTAGAATTTCTACCTACTAGAACCCCCTCGGTAGCCGACCTCAGCGTATGTTGGGAGGTTCCGAGATCTCTTTAGAATGCATCGGTGCCACCCTTGTGAGATGCCCATAGGGCTCACCCCGGACTACTGGAGAAGTCCCCTCAACTCTCCAATTCGGTTATCCATCTATTTAATGCCCTGAATATGTTAACGGCCACGTTACTCAAAATCTATAAATAAATATCGAGTATCAGCAGGCACATACTTTCTGAAAAGTTATGCTGCGTGCAGCTTTTGGCCGTTTCTTTCGTCTTGCGCGGCAATATGTGAAGAACTTTATATATATAACACGAGTTGCTACAAATGAGAAGCGAAATACATGAACGAGGGGAAATATTAAAACTTGGTTATTTGATCTCTCTGCGCAATCCCACTGCTAACTTTCTTTCATATTAACATTTTCCAGAAACTAAATTTCTGAGGAACAAGAAAATACATGGAATACTTGTCCGTATTTAAAACAAATTGTAGCAACTTAGTACCTAATACAGCCTCTACATTAAATATCCCGAAATAAAAACATTATTTAGGTAGCTTATACACTTAGGGCGAAAAATATACTAGGGACCGGACAGGGCAAATCGTCTGCGCGTTAGAGTTGACGTTTTGTCCCGTCACGCCAGCCTTTGCAACTCTGCAGCAGTACAGACTTCACGCGTGGATGTTTACTCCAATCCGGTCCGTAGTGTGTTTTCGTCCTTACCATAAGGTTGTACAAAGTTGTTTATCTATTTGTCGGTCCGTATATAAACGGTTCACGGTACAACACACACTTAATTAATCCGTGCTGAAACGATATTTTGGCTTGTATACTGGAGATGGAAATCGGCTAATCCATATCCAAACTAATATAAATGCGAAAATGTGTCTGTCTGTCTGCTACGCTTCACGGCCAAATCCTCGGCTAACGGCCCATTTTTTCAACCGATTTTGATGAAAGGCAAAGAGATAAAGGCATCCCGGGGAAGGGCATAGGCTACTTTGTATCCCGGACAAAAAGTCTAGAAACTTACTTTAAAATTGCTCTCCGCCTTTTTGGTCGGTAACTCTTTACACAAATGCAGATTTTACTACAAAAGCGGTTCAATCCTGGTCGAGAGTTTTAGGGCATAAACAAACTACGGAAAAAACAGTTTAAAACATCTACTTCCTAGGAGAAAACACGTTTTGTCTTGTCGTGGTTGACTGTGCAGCTTGCATATAAAAGTATGTGCGCGGATTTTTGGTAAACCAGACAATTTTTTATCCGTACTGTGCTTTAGCTCTTACGGGAAGTTAATGTAAATTCAAAAGTATTTCTATTACCTACGTAGTAGGTACGTATAAAGTTCCGTGGTTCTTGTTTTTGCCTGCGGTTAAATCGAGTTTTGTCTTTTCATCTCGCAATTCGCATCTGTGTGGCTCGATAGTACCGACAGTCGAGACAACAGATTGAAGATGCAGACTTTCCTGCAGAAATGTCCTAAGCGCCATACAAGTACTATATTTATCGTCAAATAAAATAAAACCTTTTCGACAAGTTGCATAGAGTTGAATTTTAATTGAATTAGTTTGAAGCTTATTATAAAATACTATCTGTATGATTGTAGCTACAATGATAGTAGGTGTACCAGCTGTTGCGGTTTACGAATTTCTGCGTAACTAAAGGCTCTGCTTGGAGTTAAGGGTCGTTTGGTTAACTACTAACAAAATCGTTCATAATATTATGTTTAGGATTTCGACGTACATACTTTTATTTACTAGCTCTAACTGTTGTATAGAAATTGGTATGGAAAAACAGTTTTTCATCTACACTTAACTAAATAATAAATGCTAAGTTTGGATGGTTGGATGTATGGATGGATGGATGGATGAATGGACGGATGTTTGTTAATCAATCACGCACGAACGGCTGAACGGATCTGAATGAAATTTGGCACAGAGATAGATTATAGTCTGAAATAACATATAGGCTACTTTTTATCCCGGAAAATTAAAGAGTTCCCGCGGGAACCAAAAAACCTCAATACACGCGTACGAAGTCGCGGGCATCAGCTAGTTCAAATATAAAAAAGCCTCATGGTCAGCAAAGTAAAAGCAAACAAACAGTTATCTAAACAAAACTCTCATAAAAACGCCAAGGGGAAAGTGCCTCTCTAGAAAATCTCCATACATACCGAAACCGCTACTTTGCTCTTATTAATTTTACCCTCATTTAGCTTAATTAAGTCTATGTATCTCTTACACGTCTCTTTCGGATGCGTTCTATGGAAAACAGGTAAAAAAAATATCTCTCCTCCCATTCCAAGTATCTTTTGAGTGGAAATATTTTTCATTTCACAAAGCACGTCACTTTTACTTCCGTTTTTTTCAAGTCGGGGGTTTTCATGAAAAGTCGGCTCTGTATATCTTTTATCACGGAAATAAGAAAATTGAAATAGCAATTTTTTTATAACAACTGGTTCTTTGTGCATTCTTGAATACTTATAACTCAGCAATATTAAAATAACCCTCGAATATAGCTGTGAAAGGTTTGCAAAAACTTGTTTCGAGGTTTAAACTAATACTTATTAATATATTACTAGCTGATGCCCGCGACTTCGTCCGCGTGGTTTAAGTTTTTTGTTATTCCCGCGGGAACTTCTTAATTTTCCGGGATAAAAAGTAGCCTATGTCACTCTCCATGTCCTCAACTATACCCATGCCAAAAATCACGTCAATCCGTTGCTCCGTTGCGGCGTGATTGAAGGACAAACCAACAAACCAACAAACAAAGTGACTTTCGCATTTATAATATTAGTATGAAGTATGATATGATATTAATTTTAGTATAATCATACTTCATCATATCATATACTTAATATTATAAATGCGAAAGTCACTTTGTTTGTTGGTTTGTTGGTTTGTTGGTTTGTTGGTTTGTTGGTTTGTTGGTTTGTTGGTTTGTCCTTCAATCACGCCGCAACGGAGCAACGGAGTGACGTGATTTTTGGCATGGGTATAGTTGAGGACCTGGAGAGTGACATAGGCTACTTTTTATCCCGGAAAATTAAGGAGTTCCCGCGGGAATAACAAAAAAGTTAAACCACGCGGACGAAGTCGCGGGCATCAGCTAGTATACTTAATAATTAAAGATTGAATAAAAACCTTACCATAATCAGTCTAATCGTTTAAAAAATATATGATACCCTCAAACATTTCCTTCTAGCATCCTCCTCTCTGTTACCTCAAACGCAAATACCGTCTTCGTTTTAATGCCTTGGATAGCTAGGGCTCAGCTATCCAAGGCTAAAAATAGAGGAGATTTTCGCATGATGACCGCCAAACTTCGGTTTGAAAAAGGCACGCGGTGATGATGATTTCGATGCATTGGTTAATATTGTAATTTTGTATTTAAGCTTCTTCTACTTACTGTACCATCATAAATATCATCAATGAAACGTCCTTTTCATCATGATCATTATAGTCTCAACCAATTTCTTATGAATATTTCATTTTATCACCAGTAAGCATTAATTGGTCTAGTTGGACTGCCTCGTTGGTCTAGTGGTTAGCATAGTTGACTGCGGATCACGAGGTCCTGGGTTCGATTCCCGGTCCGGCATAAAAGTTAGGTATTGGGTTTTTCAATTAAGAAATTCTCAGTGCCAGCCCGGAGTTGGAAGTTGGCGGTGTTTCACCCCCGTGCCTCGGAGAGCACGTTAAGCCGTCGGTCCCGGTTATTATCACTAACATGATAATAGTCGTTAAAGCTCGCTAAAACCCGCATTGGAGCAGCGTGGTGGGTCTAAGCTCTAATTCCCGCTCTCCTATGAGAGTGGAGGCCTGTGCCCAGCAGTGGGACGTTAATAGGGACGTGATGAGCATTAATTTATTATTTAGTTATTGGGATCAGCTCTAATGTCAATAGAACCGCTATTCATCCATACTAATATTATAAATGCGAAAGTGTGTCTGTCTGTCCGTCTGTCTGTCTGTCTGTCTGTAAGTCTGCTACGCTTTTACGGCCCATCTGTTCAACCGATTTTGATGAAAGGTACAGTGATAATTTGTGTCCTGGGGAAGGACATAGGCTACTTTTTATCCCGGAAAATTAAGGAGTTCCCGCGGGAACCGAAAAAACTAAATCCACGCGAAAAAAGTCGCGGGCATCATCTAGTTCTTACTAATTATGCGGTAAGTTTAATTTTATATTACCGTAATGCTACCGTACATTATATATTTACAATAATATGATCAATCAAAACCTTTGATCATTCCAAATGTACATTATGAGTGAATTACTCCAGTACCGTGCGACCCTTTGTGATTAAACCAACACTATTGTCAACTACAAAACCGTATCCAGGTACCCAACCCACCAATTACCGGGTATTGTCCAAAAAAACCGGAGACATTTTTGAACATGTCACTCAAAGTACCGATTTCCTGCTACACAGTTTTGAACTTTATTTCGTTTGGTTAGAGAAAAATAAATGTCATTGTGATGCCCGAAAACCATTGTGCTGGTCCTTTAGATTGTCATATGTCGTCTCCATTGTGATTTTAACTTCAATGCCTCTATTGGTTTTTAGTTCATTTTTTAGTTTCCATACACCTGCCCTGATTCCGTATATTCATTTGGGTTATGAAAGTAAATTTTTATATGTTCTATTTCAACTGAATGATACCAAATTACCATTGGATTTTTAAATTAAATTTTCTTTTGTTATGTATCAAAATTTTCATTACAAGACAATTTATATATCGTTTACCTCTTTGGCACTACCAAATAGGTACCAACCCTATTTGTCGATATTCGAGACCAGACACATTCGAGTGACCTTAGAACCCTATGTAAGAGGTTATTCAATCAGATTATCAATAAAAAACGTCTATTCATAAAGGAATTTTGCACCGAAATTAGTATAAGTAGTTCCATATTTTAAAAAAACAATTTTGTGGACAGTCATCCACTATTCCGAATTTAGCCCAAACAATTTCCTCATATTCTAAATTAAATACAACTTTAAACTTTGTACGTGTGGGAATATGAAGTGTAAATATAGCAAATCTAGTTTAGATCAAAGCCTTCAGCCGACAAGCTTCAACTCCCAAATGATATAACTCCAAAGCTAATTTTGTAGTCTGTTTGCACAAATGCTTTCACATAAATCATGTAGACATGAAATATTTATGTTTTATTATTTTCAAATTTGAAGTCATACTTATAGGCTCACGTAACTATTATATTTTAATCTGTGGATCTAATTGTCCTGGTTTATTCAAGAAACAACCGGCCAAGTGCGTGTCGTACCACGCGCAGTAGGGTTCCGTAGTAGCCCGTCACAAGACCGGACATTTTATACGTTGGTCTACTGTAACTCATTAACCTTTTTCCTTTTAATTTATTTATTACTATGTAATATTATAAGAACTACTGCAGCGATGAAATTTTACTCGTATTCCAAAAATAGCTGGCAGGGGACGACGACGATAACACCAAGGAGTAGACGACAAAAAACATCCTTCGCCACGTGTAGTTTTGCTACAGCTTTCTAGTACCAAGAGTCTATGAGCTAAGCCGCGGCCAGACAGACAGACAGACGGACATGGCGTTAAAAGGGTTCCTTGTTGACTATGGAACCCCAAAAATTTCCAAAAAAACTTGTAGTATTTTCCAAATTTTTGTGTTAATTTATTAATTAAGTATAGGTTTCCGCAAAATTCATCTGAAAGAGTTGATTTTTTTTACAGTTGTTGTTGACACTGGCGTACATGTACCATAAACGTATTGCTAATTATTATAAGTATAGATTATTTCCTTTACTAATCTGAGATGATAGTGCTAATCTCAGAATACAGAGAGGTGCTAATATTATGTATACGCAATGGATTACCTTGAAAGACTATATCGAGCATCTACACAACATAATAAACACTTGCTGAAATACGAATACTGACGAATCCCTATAACCCTATACTTATACCTGTGCTTATACCCACTTCATATAGCGGGACTACAAAGATATAATTTCGCGGTCTAATCTACATAAATTAGTTTAGGTAGCGTATCATTCATCCTTCTGATGTTCAGTCATATACCAAACCATTAGATATGCTAATCCTGCTTTAATTATAAAGCCCTCTAGGGTTCTTTCACTTGCTATATAATTTATTGTACTTAAACGTATAGTAGGATTGTTTTTGGAAGCGTTGGTATCTGTTTGTGAATTATTTACAATGAGTAAATGTAGTGAAGTGAGTGCTGTGAAAATTAGTTGAGATTGTGCTTGATAAAAAAAGATGGTTGACTTTATAAGCAACGTTAGCCCAAATCGTTAACAAAAGAGGTGACCTAATTTAGAGGTCTGAATTTGGCCTCTAACCCATACCTAATCCATCGTATCATGATTGATTAACATTAATATCAGATAATAAACTAATTCAGTCAGAGTTGTATACACTCAGTCGAGTCATAAACGATAGAATTAATTATACAAGTATACCTACTGGTAGCTACTAGCTACAGGTATCCACTGTATTGTACTGTACCCGTAGAAAAACTTAGGAAATTACAGGAAAGGGGTCAGAGCATTCAGAAGTTTTTAAATTCTATGTATTACCGCATAAGTCATAATAATCACAAAACCTGACACCTACTTTTTGTTTTTCTGACACATTAATTATAATTTTAAAAAAAATGCGAGCAACATCGTGTTTGCACTTGTATTAGGATGTTGATTTATATTTTTTCCAAATATAGGAATCTAATATGGGCAAAGAACCCGAAACACAGGACCCAAATCGAAGAGCGACGATTTGAGAAATGGACCTACAAATTTCGTATGCTCATTTGAATAGAATAAAGCCCGGCCCTTCCGAATCTTGTTTTATCTTACGTCCTTCTCAATGTCTATGTCGGAAGCTTGATCATTTATAAATGTCGTATTTATTTCTATACAATGGCCGCTGCCACCTCGGTTCACATGACAGACCCTCACTAATTAAAAAAAGACTGACGAATAAGACCGGCGATTTTTATCGCCCGCCGAATCATATATCCGATGTTACCTCGTAGGCGTTCTCTATAACACTTCCTTTTCACTCTGTACTGTATAGCAAGCAATCTGTCTCTCTCATACCGTCTACCATTTACCTTTATTCATTAAATCAGCTCGTAATTGTTTATAATTATAATTCATTTAAATTTTGGAAAGAAGCACTGCCGCATCTACGTTTTGATACTTTAATGGGGCCTGTGAGAACTTGATACTTTATCTCTTTTAATTCAAGCTTTTCTGGCTAACGTAATGTTGCCGTTGATCCTGGCGCTACACATACTATTTTGAATTCTATTTCAAAGACTTTATAGGCTTTTATACATGGATCTATGTACACTTAAAAATACATAAAAAACTTCCGTTGAATGTCGTTAATCGAAATCAAGAAGTTGACGGTGACAGTGTTTTTGTTTGAACCTTACTAGTTTCGTGCCTATAACACTTTACAGTCTTAATTATTGTTATAGCTGTTCCGGAGATTAAACTGGTGATGGTGTGATAATTATCATAATTGTTATTTATGTCGTGGAATCACAGGTCCGTGTGGGACTTTTAGTACCAATCCGCTAGATAATGTGATCCTATCTATGAGCAATAAAGCTACAAAAGATTTTATGATTGGCTAATTATTTTTTATACGTATGTATGTTCACATTGACTGAGTGTTGAGCAGTTGATAAAAGGTAAAACGTTAATGGAATTAACATGGTAATAATAAACCGGGAAAAACATTAAAGCTACTTCAAGATAAAGGAGAAACTTAAACAAAAATAATTTACAGACTGATGAACGTTACATTATTTCGTAATAAAAAAAAATATATAAAATAAGTTTAACATGATAAATCATTTATTCCAAAGTAACGTATGTCTTTAAAATGAGCCCGTCAAAGTGTTTCATAACTCATACTAAGCGGGAATTTTATTCGATAAATTACCTATAACAACTTGGAGCCCAGATCGCTGTCTACATGAATATTTATCGACTAATAACTTATCATGCAGGCTCAGTAGACCAAGGATCACTGTAAAAGGCATGTTCAGTGGATCATATACAACCTACTAATAACATGCCAGTTCATTAATATGCATAAAGCTAGAATGGTTATTCGCTATCGGAGGTGGGTAATTTTAGACAAACTTCGGAACTAATTTAAAATCTTAAGATCGGAATACAGAATGTCGGAATCATCATCATCATCATCATCCTCAACCGATAGACGTCCACTGCTGGACATAGGCCTCTTGCAAGGATTTCCACACGCCTCGGTCTTGCGCATCCTGGACCCAGCGGCTCCAAGTTTAGTTAGAAGAACCGATAGACGTTGGGGTCCCAAAGTGCTAGAGCGGCGACCACGCACGGGAAAGCGCAGCGTTGGCAGACCCCCTACTCGCTGGACAGACGACATCAGGAGAGTCGCAGGGAGCCGCTGGGTCCAATATCGGAATATTACGTGCCTACATGGTAATTTATACGGTATTCCAAATGTGCGCTATTGTTGTTGCGAATAATGTTTCTATAATGAACTCAAACACTATCTTATAGCGGTTAGAATAGATAACAAGATATTTGCCGATAATCTATTTGAGAGATGTGTCGTTGGGGTCCCAAAGTGCTAGAGCGGCGACCACGCACGGGAAAGCGCAGCGTTGGCAGACCCCCTACTCGCTGGACAGACGACATCAGGAGAGTCGCAGGGAGCCGCTGGGTCCAATATCGGAATATTACGTGGTAATTTATACGGTATTCCAAATGTGCGCTATTGTTGTTGCGAATAATGTTTCTATAATGAACTCAAACACTATCTTATAGCGGTTAGAATATATAACAAGATATTTGCCGATAATCTATTTGAGAGATGTGTTATAATGAACGACATACATTTAAATATTATTATATTAATTAATTTCAATTTTTTTCAAAACTGTTTGAAAGTCTTGTACAACCCATACTTGCCAAACACTTGGAAAAAATCCTAAAAAGTACTCAACATGGTTTCAGAAGCGGGTTTTCAGTGCAGACTAATTTGTCAAATTTTACTTCAGATCTCCTGGTGGAGGTAGATAAAGGGCAGCAGATCGATGCTATATATACCGACTTTAGTAGCGCATTTGATAAAGTCGACCACCAAATCCTGACAAATAAGATCTTTCAATACGGTATCGGTTCCTCCCTTAACAAATGGTTTCATAGTTATCTAAGCCAGAGACCTCAGATAGTTTCCATAAATGGATACGAATCTGAGAGATACATTGCTCGTTCTGGAGTGCCACAGGGATCCCACTTAGGGCCTTTATTGTTTCTCGCTTTTATAAATGATATCACCGGTGAGATAAAGCATTGCAAGTGCTCACTTTTTGCCGATGACCTAAAAATATATAAAATTATCAAATCTGATGACGATGCTAAATTATTACAAAATGACCTTGAAAGTATAATTAACTGGTGCGACGTCAATAGTATGACTCTTAATGCTAGCAAATGTTTTCATGTAAAATTTACTAGAAAGAAAAAACCACTTGTCACAAGATATTCGATTGGTAATGTGGTATTGCAAGAGTTGCCAGAAATCAGGGACTTAGGAGTTACTGTTGACACAAAGTTAACTTTTACTTCGCATATAAATAATATTGTTAAAAAAGCTGCGCAGTTCGTCGGATTCATCAGACGCCACACAAAAGGATTTAGTCATAAGACTAAAGTTATTTTGTAGTGAGAAATTGCCTCGAGTTTGCCAGTGTCATCTGGAACCCAACATATTATGTACATTCCCAACGCATTGAAAGCATACAACGCACTTTTACTAGGCATCTTGCATTTCATGCCACTGGTTTCTCTCATAGACAACCCTACTGTCAAAGATTGGCAAAATTTAAAATGATGTCTCTTCGAAGCAGGCGGGAATTACTTGACCTGTGTTTTTTGCATAAAATCATCCACTATAAGGTTAGGTGCAGTGAACTACTGGGTCGGATATCCTTATCAGTGCCACGTAAATATCCCCGCTTTCGTAGATCTCATAAAACATTCCAAATACCTTTCGCTAGAACACGTCTTGGAAACCAAGCACCAATTGCTCGTATATGTGCTAAATATACCTAATGAAATATCTCAAGTTATACCTGGCATCGACATATTCCACAATTCTTATGGAGTATTTAAAAAAAAACTCACCGATCATCTATCGGTGAGTCCTATAGATTAATCATTAATTTTATATTGGTAATATAACTTTCACATAATAATATTTTCTTGATAGTTTGTTTGCATGCGCTAATTTTGTAAACGTTGTGTACACTTTTAATCGATGTACATATCAGTGAATGTGTCACCTTTTAAATGTTATAACTTGTGTGTTAAATATGTATATTGTAAGTGAACCTATAAAATAAAAATAAAATAAATAAATTTAAAATGAAACATAAAATATTGTCTGCTAGCAATATAACTCTTGACTAGAAGTTGCCTGCCTGTGAATGTTATTAATATTTAATATCATGCATAAAAGTAGCCCAACTATTATTTATAATTATATAATAAACCTTATATTATAATATTATTAATAGCAGTTCAAGCGATCTGCTTTAAAATGGAGTTCGTAGACGTTCAGACACCTACACGTTTGCGTTGGCTTTAGAGTCAAAACACGTGAATATTTTATCGGAAAGGTTACGTAATGGAACTAACATACTGTATACATTTTAATATTAAACTAGCGGAGTAATTGAAGGACAAACCAACACAATTTCGCATTTGTTGACACAACAAAAATAAATCATAAAAATTTAATAATTTAAAAAGTCATAAAATAAAATTAGGCACATCTGATAATGTGCCTAAATTTAGTTCATAAACACAAAAAAATACATGGAGATATTCTATCTAATCCTGTACAAAATAAC
Source organism: Erebia epiphron (assembly GCA_963932025.1). Classification (NCBI taxonomy): domain Eukaryota; kingdom Metazoa; phylum Arthropoda; class Insecta; order Lepidoptera; family Nymphalidae; genus Erebia; species Erebia epiphron. Next base: position 11,568,495 of record OZ009958.1, on the reverse strand, counting down.
ACTGAGAACGTGAACGGGCTCTGGACGATCCAAATTGACGCCCTGAAACAAACACCGAAAAGCGAACAAATTACTATAATCTGCGCGCACAAATCTTGCGAACGCAATCCGTATTCTAAAGCTACCATACACACTGGACGATTGGCAATATTTTGATTTAATTTTGGAAGCTTGAAGTTGCTATTGAAATCTTATGTTAGTATCGGAAGCTATTTTGTCATTGAATTCATCAACAGTTCAAAGCATCGCCGACCAACTACTGAGCACCTCGAAATATGTCCAAGCCTCCTCTCTGAATAAGAAGAGTTTGATCATAGTCATCCACGCTGGCTAAACACGTAAATACGTAGGTATAAAATGCGATGCTGCATCAAATGCTGACACTTTCGGTCTTACACTACGGATTTGTCTGGCAGAAAAAAGGCAATGCACTTTGATATAACCTTTTGAAGAAAAATTATTGTTTTTTTTTTCATATTAAAGTGAATGCTGCAGACTTTTTGTTGCTCACTATATGACAGGACAAAATGTCGTTCTCCACGTTTCGAATAGGATGTTTGGCCTGTCCAGTCCCTCCTTAGTCCCTCCACAGCGTCACCCCCCACGCGCCCGACCCGCGGCTGCGTTCTGTGTGATGTCGTCCATATAAATACAAGGATAATCAACCCGCCGCGCACACGACCCGACCCGCGTCCGACCCGCGCCACAGGGAGTGGGCGCGGGTCGGACGCGTGTTTTGCGCTTTAGGTATGATACCGAGACCGAGCACAGGAATTCTTCTATGGAGCACCATTTAGCCATCGCAAAATTGTTAATCGCCTATGCTAAAATTATAGTGTGTGTTTTGCTCTAAACAAGGTTATAACTCATAATCCTTCGATGCTAAATAAGGAACACAAGCCATATGGCGTCATAACAAACCGAAATTGCCTTCAATCTTATTTGTTCTTCGTCGGAGCTGTTATTAGGTGTCTTGTTAACATTCTCTTTCCTGCTCAGGCTTTAAATTAAAAGGGAATCGGCGCCCAGCTAGCCGTCCGACCGCAACGAACAGTTATTAACAATTCCGGTACAGAAAATATTTTACTTCCACCTTCTTATTAAAACTTGTTTCGGGCTTTCTGTTCTATCTGTACGCATCGCTGCGGTAATAATGTGGATAAGAATTTATATTTGAGTTATAACTTTGTTGTGCCTTTTTATTTCGAATAATATTGTTTTGTATCACAGATATTGCGAACAAAAACTTTTATCAGGTATAAAATATTATAAATACGAAAGTGTGTTTGTTTGTCCTTCAATCACGCCGCAACGTAGCAATGCATCGACGTGATTTTTGGCAAGGGCATAGTTGAGGACCTGGAGACCTGGAGGACATAGGGTAAATTAAGAGTTCCCGTGGGTATCAAAAAAACTCGAACCACGCTCAAATATCTACAGGAAAACTGAAAACAAAATATATATATAGACATAGATGTAGTGGTAATGCACATGTTTTACTATTAGATTTTTCCAACAAAAGTTGTAAATATGTAATTGTAAATTAAGTACCTAAACAATAAAATAAATTCTTGCAAAAATTTTTGAAAACAACAATTGACTAAAATAGTCGTGCATTTTTCAATCTGCCTTAGAAACTAGAGTTCATCTAAACCATGTTAATTAGCTTATCTTGCGGTTTCGTTTGCGCTTAATAAGCCTACTTCATACATTCAAAAAATTCTTTCCAAAAAACCGACTTCCAACGCCACTGTAAAGTACAATATAATTTTGATTTCTACCCACTATGTTGAAGTCGGGCGAGTATAACAAGGATAAGAAAAAATTGACGCATCGGACCACTAACGAATGATAGAAAAAAAAAATCAAATCGGTTCAGTAACCACGGAGATATGCACCGACATACATTTAAAACAAAAAATACGCGCCGAATTGAGAACTTCCTCCTTTTCTGGAAGTCGGTTAAAAATAATCAAATTGACCATGTCCACAATGCTAACAACAACAATTTTATTTTTTAGTATCTGCTAACCCATATTCGTGAAGCATCGTTACCCGAGGCGCGGCGTCGAGGGCGCGCAATTATGTAATTACGTGTTAGGAGATATGTTTTTATCACGTCCACCCTCGTCTATTGGATGATAATTTGTGCCCTTGTTTTGGTGGCAATTTTGCGTCGTTACTTCCATACGTTTTGAACAAAAACCTTCTGGGGCCATATGTCGTCGTTATGAATTAACTTTCTTAAAGTCTCTCAAATACATTACTTAACGGCACACGAGTATATATCCGTTAACGGGCCGGCGGAGGGCGAATTGCCCATACAAACGTAATACCAAAATAATTTGTAATTCGAGAATATTTCCACCATATTATGCGATTATTAAGATTGAACTTGTATTTATCTAGGTCCCTGGATAATTATATTTTCAAAATACTTTCCCAAAATTAAATGTAAGCACTTTGCGTTTCGCATGTTTTTACGACATAAATGACATGTTTTCTCCTTATTTGTTTCATATTAAAACCAACGATATCTCACGTACTAATTGATCAGGAACATAGCCTATATTGTCAAGTTACAGAATAACAACACGAAGTTAAAAACACAACAATTTTTCATTCATCATTTTTGGTATTCACGGAACAAGACCAAAATGTATAACAAACTCTGTACGCTCATATTGCTATCGCGCTTGCACGCGATCTTGTGTCATCAGCCAAATAGAGATAGCAATATACCGGCAAATTTATATTTGCGGTTCGAATAGAAGTTGCGAGCGCCGCTCCCCGGCCTCTTCTACAACGTTTATAATACCTATTCTGTGCTATTTCTACTTTTAGTTTTGTACTGAGTATATATCTTGCTGAATTAAGTAAGAAAGGGGATCCTTGTCAATTAGGTTACAATTTTTCTTCATAAATTACTGGCTTGGATGCCTGAAACACACTATTTATTTAGTTGAATGTTCTTCTTCTGTTGAATTTCTTACCATCAAATATTATTGTACAACGTTATAAGCAAAAAAATTATTATTTATTTATTTTGTTTTATTTTTTTTTAGATGCCCGCGACGTCGTCCGCGTGGATTGAGGTTTTAAGGTGTAAGGGAACTCCCGTTATAAAAAGTGGCTGTTCAAGCGTTCGTTCGTGAACGTTCAGCCGTTCTGGCGTGATTGAGTAACAAACATCCATCCATCCAAACTTTCGCATTTAAAATACTTTTAAACTTGATAATTATATATTATGTCTGAATTTTCCCTGGTCTGGCCTGGTGGGAGGCTTCGGCCGTGGCTAGTTACCACCATACCGGCAAAAACGTGCCATCAAGCAATTTAGCGTTCCGGTACGATGCCGTGTAGAAACTGAATAGGGGCATGGGTTTAATATAACTGCCATGCCCCTAACAGGTTAGCCCGCTACCATCTTAGCACTTCATCATCATTTACCATCAGGTGAGATCGCAGTCAAGGGCTAACTTGTAGTGGATAAAAAAAAACAATTTTATGCGACTTTGCTTATAACCGATAACATTAGCTACCGTTGCTTTGGCACGATAACAATTTAGGGATATTATTTTTTTGTAATGTTTTTAGTCACACGTGTGAAATAAATGCTTATAATTCTGCAGGTCAAGTGCCGATGGGAAGTATCTTCTACTAATTTCGACGCGTCTTTTTGTTTAAGCCTCGGAGGTAACAAGGTGTGTACAGTCACGCTTCTCCAATTTTAACCAATATAATTTACACGTTTGCCTTTCAACGCTTTCGCACATTGTATCTTGTTTTGACTAAAGAATTTCTCGTTCGTACGCGAGATAATTTCGGCTGCCAAATGGCAATTTTTTTCACTTATCTTGCTAAGTTACAAAGAGGTTTAGATTGGAGGCTCCAACTGGGAGCACGCTTGCCGCTTTTTAGGGTTCCGTACCCAAAGGGTAAAAACGGGACCCTATTACTAAGACTCCGCTGTCTGTCTGTCTGTCTGTCTGTCTCCAGGCTGTATCTCATAGACCGTGATAGCTAGAAAGCTGAAATTTTCACAAATGATGTATTTCCGTTTCCGCTATAACAACAAATACTAAAAATTAAAAAAATATATATATTAAGGGGGGTCCCCATACAATAAACGTGTTTTTTTCGTTTTTTTTTGCTCAATATTAAAAACGGTAACAGGTAGACTTTTCAAATTTTCACAGAATATTAACTTGTATATTACCTTTCAAAATAAATAATTAAATATGAATAAAGTAAATATTAAAGGGGGGCTCCCATACAACAAACGTATTTTTTTGATATTAACAGTAAACCTCTACAAACAAAGTTAGTTTTGCGGTTCATTAACAAAGGTAATTATACATACTTTTTGAGTACGGAACCCTCGGTGCGCGAGTCCGACTCGCACTTGACCGGTTTTTTTTATGTTAGAATCGCGCTGTTAGAATCGTGAATGAGGAACCAACTAGGCAGGCAACTAGTTCTTTTCTTGAAAAACATTGCTAATATAGGGTTTTTAAATACCTTATTTTTGTAAGAATTGTCTAGTATCTTATCATTGATCGTTCACTAGATCCATGTTTAGGTGGCTACCTTGGCACTCCAACTTTCCTAGTTTGAAAACAAATATAGTAGGTAAGAAAATAGTATAGTAGTAATAAACAGCTGCTATTAGTTTTCCTCAAATGCCTTCCTTTTGATTATTAGCTCTACCGAACACAGACTGATAATATTGCATCGGGTATTAAAAGAAATCTCTTTTGTGTGAGATTTCTCATTTCTGATCTTACTGTGTTTTATTAAAACTCAGGGTTTGCTCGGATAAATCGCTGTTTTATTTATTTAGACTTGAGCAAACGAGGCGGTGTGCGAGTTTCCGTTGTACTTCATCCTTTTTTAATCCTTTTAGGAGCAAAATTAAACTCCCTTATTAAGGTTAGCTGGGCTGAGCTTGATGAAAAACAGTAATTAATATTCTTGACCTCTAATACTGTACCACTACTTAGATAGTTTAGTGTTTACGGTAATATGTAGTATGTACCATAAAAGGCAGTTCAGCCTACCCGGTCGATCTGTGTGTTACATCGAACATATTTTTTGTATATCAATTATCATCATCCTTATGATTTAATCAGCCTGTGGACATGCACTGAACATAGGTTTTAAAAGCAGGGTATGGTGGCAATCACTAGGATTGCCACCATACCCTACTTTTTGGTCCCCGGCATTTCTCATTCAACTACTTCCCACCACTCTCTTTATATCGTTGGTACATCGTGCCTGAGGGCGTTCATTTTACTTTAATGCTAATGTGATCGAACGCTCACTACGTCAATCGAATTTGCAATGTAAAAACTCAGAGTAAGCGTACCTACCTACTTTTAATTATTCTGTGATAGTACGCAGTCACCAATCTAGGACTATTCGGCTCCAGCAGTCAATAAAATAAATGTCAAAAATGTAAAAGTTACCACATTGTTTTGAAGTCCTAGAAGTCAAAATAGCTCTCAAATATCCCTGATATGTACACCTACTCTACTAACAATGAGGATTTTTACTCACCCGAGATTCTGAAAAGGCCGGGCAAAATAAAAGAAGCCTTCAATATTCATTGGCGGGCACCGCGTAAATTATGCATATTTTCTTTTCCAATATCAGAAACATCGAGTCTTTTGACCGAGAATCCACTCTTATGTAGGTACGAGCAGAGATTTTATAGCGCTGTTTTTTCATTCTAAAATTACCCTTTTTGTTCCGAGCCAAATCCCAGTAAAATTATGTTATTATAGCCTCCACGAAATCCTTGGCTCCTTGGAGCGTGAGTTTTAAAAATACTAGAAGTTCTAATTATATTATTATTATTTTATGAAAGTATGTTGTTATAATACTTTGTAAAACCTGAAGCTGTCCATGATCACCCATCATCAATCCAAAACTGAGCAGGGGTTTTCTCTCAAAATGAGAAACGTTGCCATAGTTTACCACGCCAGCCTAATGGGGATTGGCTGATTTCATACACCATTCAGAACATCATGGAGAACTTATGAAGTTTTTCGCAATACACAGTTTAAAAAACCGGGCAAGTGCGAGTCGGACTCGCGCACGAAGGGTTCCGTACCATTATTAATAAATACCTTTAAATTACCTTTGTTAATGAACCGCAAGACTAACTTTGTTTGTAGAGGTTTATTGTTAATATCAAAAAAACTATGCTAGTCAGAGCATTGGCTATAGTTTTCCTGTAAAATATACGTAAATTACTATTGACCATAATTATTTCAAATTTTTCGATTGGTAAACTCCGGAGATAAGGGGGGGGGAACGGTATTTTTTTTGATATTTTCCCCGATAAATCAAAAACTATCATAACTAAAAATAATTAAAAATCTATTTTAGAATGTACAAAGTAAACCCTTTCATATGATACCCCACACAGTACAGTTATCTCACTTTTAAATTTCAACCCTCAGATTTTCCTCCCTTTTTAAATAAGAACAAAAATAATTTCCAAATTTTTTTAATTTCAGTGTCTTTGGGCCACTAATATACACAACTATTCCAAATTTCATGTCGATAGCTTCGGTAGTTACTGAAATAATCGAGTGTGACGGACGGACAGACGGACAGACGGACAGACGGACAGACGGACAGACAGACGGAGAAAGTCGCACCATAAGGGTTCCATTTTACCATTTTGGTACGGAACCCTAAAAAGTGAATTTAATTAATTGCTTGGTGGTGTAATGTAACACCGTAAAGTTAGTGTAATCCCAAACCCCCAAATATGAGGAAGTCAATCACTGCCTTAATTTTAACATTGTTTTTAATTTTTAGGGTTCCGTATCTCAATAGGAAAAAAACCCATACAGGAACACTTCGATGTCCGTCTGGTTTTCTGTTTGTCTGTCTGTCAACTCCTGTTTTCTCAGGAACGTGTCAAGTTGAAATTAATATTAAATAGTAAGGTACGAGTATATGGTTCCTTCTCAAAAAAAAAAAACAAGTTTCGATCATTTAAATTGAAACATAAAAATTGTGAAATTTAGCAGAAGGCCAGATCACACAACATAAGTACAGGAATCAATCCTAAAACCGTTAATTAGGATTCCGTACTCATGGGGTATCGAATTGTTTGTCAGGCTCTACCTTTATTTCACAGCTGATTACTTCTTGCTATGGCGTCTATCTTGATATTTACTACAACAATTTATATTGTGTGATGGTACGGAAACGGAACCCATTGTGCACGAGTCTGACTCGCACTTGACCGGTATTTTTCATTACACGTCTATACTAACATTAGCTATGTTATATACATACATTTTTTGAACCTATCAGCTACTGTACGCTTAGTCTGAGTTTTAACATTGCAAATACGATTTATCGACGTGAGAGCTCACCACGCCAAGCGTCAAAGTATAATGAACGTTAACTGCATTTCTTTAGAGCTCATTTCGTAATTTCGTGTATTTATTTACAGCCAGCGCTCCAAACGCTGAATTTGTGACTTTAAAACAAAAGCTTTTGGGTCCATTTTACTTAGACGCTTGGCGTGGTGAGCTCTTGGCGTGGTGAGCAATGTTGAAACTCAGAGTAAGCGTACTGAACTTTTATGAATCGTTTGCTACGAGTAAATACGAAGATAGTTCAATGGATGAGGTTAGAGTCTATATCTTCTCAGATTTCATTCTCTTTAAATGAACGCTGGTATATTGAGGCTAAATGGTAATTTATTCTTCACGATACCCTAATATACCTACATTCAAATGTATGACCCAATAACATTAAATTATACTGGTAGTGTTAAATATGTATACGTATAAATCCATTTAAATAATTTTCATAATGCAGATAAACCTATATTTTGACCTACTTACTCACTCATATCGAATGAAGCAAATATGGCTCAACGAGTAACTAGACTACTCCGTACCGACGTTATAATACATTTTATTTCCATAATATAGGTACATGGATATATTACGAACTAGGCGCGGATTATAGTACGACAAAAGCTTTCGTAAGAATTTTTTTAATATGTTTTCCTTATTAAAATTACCTGGATAGGCTTTAAGTAGGTATCTGGTAAAATTATAGAGATTCTGAGGTATTTAAAAAGTCAAATCTGCACGCTAACGAAGTCGCAGACATCATCTGATTGGTATATGAGATAGAAAAGAAAATTACTAGCTGATGCCCGCGACTTCGTCTGCCTTTTTCGGTTCTCGCGGGAGCTCTTTAAATTTCTGAGATAAAAAGTAGCCTATGTGTTATTCCAGAAGATAATCTATCACTGTGCTAAATTTCATCCAGATCAGTTCTGCCGTTTTGGCGTGATTGAATAACAAACATCCATCTATCCATCCATCCAAACTTTCGCATTTATAATATTAGTATGGATATAGATTTTGTCATCTTCGGTACATATCATGGAGTCTACCTGTCTGATACAAGCAATGATCGCTTCACCAATATTGCCAAAATTCAGCACAGGCAAGATATACTATAAAGTAATATACACCTGTTAATTTAAAGTAAAAAGTATAAAATAATTTTATTTCAAAAGTATTATAAGTTATAATACTAAGTAAAATAAACGAAACAAACATTTCTCTAAATAAAAGTACAAACTTCATCACGTTACGGCAGGTCCTCCAGAGAATAAACTCTATGAATATTTTTACGTGTACGAATTTCCGTCTTGCGAGGTCGCAAAGATTTTTTCCTTTTATTTCTCACTAGATGATGCCCGCGATTTCGTCTGCGTGGATTGATGATTTTCCCGCGGGAACTCTTTAATTTTCCGGGATAAAAAGTAGCCTATGTCCTTCCCCAGGATATAACATATCTCTGTACCAAATTTCTTCAAAATCGGTTGAGATATTGGGCATTGAAAGCGTAGCAGACTGACAGACAGACAGACAGACAGTCAGACACACTTTCGCATTTATAATATTAGGATTAGTATGGATTTATGTGTACGTTGTTCATTATATTTTCCTTCAAATAGGTAAGTGTGAAATAATAATTTTCATTTTTATAAGAAAAGTTGCAGAAAAGTTATACGCACGACGGAATAAAGACGTTAGGATGCATGAAAATATGGGTCCCTAATTCTCGACTCACCGGCTTGCCCCACCAATGGGGCGAGGAGGTATTCCTATTTACCCCTGGCCGCACTGCATTATATTTGGAATACAATTTAAAAATATGTGATACTTGAATTTTGGTAAAAAAAAATGGTATTCGCTGTGGTTTGAAAAAAAAAAATTTCTAAATTGTCTCTGATGTAGTCTGGCTTTATCCTGGTTACCACCCTACCGGCAAAGCCATGTTGGTAAGCGAATATACGTTCCGGTACGACGCGTCACATAAACTGACATATAACGTAACAACCATTATACTGCAAATAAAGCCTGTTACCGAGTGGGGAGATCGGAGTCAAGGAGAGAAGTGTTGTAGAATTTGAGAACACACATAGAAAGAGTTCTATGTGTGTTCTCAAATTAATTAACTAAGTACCTACACTGAATCTATTTTGTTTTTCACATTTTAAATTTCATATCAGAATAGATAAGTATAGGTTACCTACACTATCTACTGCTATTTTTGCAATCTGTAGTCTGTGGTTAAATATTTGAAGTTTGTAATAGGTACATGCTGGTAAATTTGAGTAAAAAAATCTACATTTATTCCTTTTCGTTGACTTTCTCTTCTAGTTTTCTCATCAAAACAAGCCGGTAATCTATTCTATTATGATCATAGTTATCAAGTTATCTTTATAAGTCATTTGTGTGTAGCCAACTGGCGTGTCCGACAACCATATATTGTTAAAAATGATTTTTTGATTGAACCCTCCATTGTGCTCGCAAGAGAATTGTAATTATATAGAGATGTTGCTACGTATATTTATGTTCTCATTTTTTAAATCAATATACAAATATATCTTTAGAAAAACACACATGTACCTACCTTAGCAGATAAGTGGTTTACCTAAATTATAATTTTCTCTGGTCTGGTCTGGTCTGAGGCCTCAGTCGTGGCTAATTACCACCCTACAGGCAAAGACGTACCTCCAAACAATTTAGCGTTCAGGTACGATACCGTGTTAGAAAGTGAAGGTAGGATTAGGGTTATGTTAAGTGTTAGATATTACTGACATACCCCTAACAGGTTAGCCCTCTACTATCTTAAACTGCATCATCACTTACCAACAGATAAGATGTCACACAGTCATGGGCTAACTTGTTGAAGAATAAAAAAACATCAGCGTAAGACATAATATGATAGGGAGAAGCGTTTCACCAAAAACACCTTAATTTTAGGGATCACATAATTAAGCCAATGACAGTTATTGTACGTCACATATTGGTCTTAGGTGTTCCTTAAATTTGTCAAAACTGAAAACGGGAATTTAAACCTGTGTAACCTTAACGTTAATTTGGTTTCGCGCAAGTAGAATAAAATGTACGTTAAGTCTTCAACGAGAACACTCCAGATTATCATTCCTGAAGACTCTCAAAGCAATTACTCTTCTATAAGCTAACGGTTCGAACGTGCAGCGTTAGTATCTGTCGGGGTTCGAACACTTGCGCTTTCCTTAACAAATGACTGCCATAAATTAATAAGCTAATACCATCAGCTGTTTATACCTTTCAAATAAACTATTAAAGAAGATTCCTTGACACGTATGTTTCAAAAATAGCAGGAAATATCGCTTTCGTCATATTAAATGAGCAATATTTTTGGCTTTCAGTAATCCTTGGATATTAAAATCATAACGTTATAAAAATTTAACAACTTAACACCTCGATTTTAAAAATCAAGCGTAAAAGTCTCCAATAGTAAGCAAATGTTTTTTAATGTAGAACATCATAATATTATTATTTGGGTAGTATTTAAACGAGCGAAAATAAATTTAAAAGGTGTCAAAAAAACAGAACATAGCGTACTGAAATACTAAGTTAGTGACAGGCTGTGGGCGACTACAAATAGTATTGAAAATGTTGACTTGAAAATACTAATTTGAGTTACAGGTTATTCAGAACGATCAGTTTAATAATTCTTAAGCGAACACTTTTCTATTTTAGGGACAATTTTATGGCTCACATTGTAATATTCAACATTATCTATATATTTTATATCAAGAACTAGCGAATGTCCGCGACTTCGTCTGCGTGGTTTGAGATTTTTTGGTTCCCGCGGGAACTCCTTAATTTTCCGGGATAAAAAGTAGCCTATGTGCTATTCCAGACTATAATCTATCTCTGTGCCAAATTTCAGCCAGATCCGTTCAGCCGTTGGGGCGTGATTGAGTAACAAATATCCATCCATACATCCATCCATCCAAACTTTCGCATTTATAATATTTATTTGATAATTCATTTGTCAAATTCGCGATTTTACATGTCGGTACATTTTACAAAATTTACTGCTTCTGAAAATACATTTTTTAAAACTTAAGTTAGGTATATTTACCCGATAGAACCTAAGTGCCCGGCCGCGTACCTGTATATTTAAGTCTAACCCTAACCTAACCTAACATTTTGACAAATATTGTACTTATTAAACAAGATTTAACGCAGAGATTTTGTACGAGACGAACTTGTCTGTTCTCCTATTTTCAAAATAATAATATACTAAAATAGAAAAACAAATATCTCACATAGTATTATCACGTCCTAACAATACTAATAGAACGCTCTTAAAGGTATATTTTTGAAGCATTCAATATATCAACTCAAACCGGTTATAAAGTTACTTACTTAGTTTAGTAGTCGCTAACTCATTATTTTTGTCGCTAGCTTTAGTATTTCATGCGGTCACTTACAATCGTCAGTTAATTTTTTAGTCGATCGATTAATAATATCCCTTATTATTTTACAAGCAAGTAAGTAGTAAAAGAGCTCAAAAATCAAGCTAAATAGGGACTCCATTTCCAATAACAATTTAAAAATCTAAATATTAACTTTAAAACTGTCTGTGATCCTTCGTGACATAGGATGATGTCCGCGACTGAATGCGTCGATACATGGATACAGCAGTATCCAGTACAGGATGACAACTATATGTTTTAAAATTTTGCTTAAATTGATTAGGCAAATGGGCAGTGAAAAGGCTACACAAAAAAAAAACATTTTCATTATTTAATTACTTAGTATGAATTTTGTAACGCATAGTAACAAGTATAAAAATGTAACTCCATTTGACTTAGACAGTCAACAGTTCAGAAGTCACCAAATAACTCTTAGCTGGTAGCTAATCCGTCCAATAAATCTTACTGACCGCCTTCGAAAGACATAAAAGTCAAGCTTAATTTACCGCTGCAGATATAATGATACAATTGCAAATTATCCAGGATTCAGCATTGGACCGTTGTTTATCTTTAATCACCCTTTTTCCCCTCTTTCACCCTTTCCGAAGTGGGAATTAGCGTGCCTAAATTATGGCAAAACCTCGGGTAAAAACGGGTTTGTAAAATAAAATGTGACACGTTAAAACAGAATGTTTGCATAATTAAATTATGTGGTCCTACCGGCATGATACCGAATATTCGTGTACAAACCGTAACGTACTTGTATTCAAAGCAATGAAATTATATATTGATAAGAGAGAAAATAATGACTGCTGAGTTTCTTGCAGGTTCTTATCAGTAGAATTTGCATTCCAAACCAAACCAAAATAAGACATGTTATCATACCGAGGCACCTGTATGTTCTATAATATGTCTATCTACCTACCCTATCTTCTATCCATTTAATTCACGACCTACCTGAATGGGTAAAAGCTGTCATTATCTACGCTTTCCGGTGCGGTGTCGCCATATCAGCATCTTAGGTGACTAATATGAAGTAGAATAATCTACACTACTATGTTAACAAAAAGTCTCTGATTCCACTACAGCCCATTAACGTCCCACTGCTGGGCACAGGCCTCTCATAGGAGAGAGAGAATTAGAGCTTAGACCCACCACGCTGCTCCAATGCGGGTTGGCGGGCTTTAACGACTATTATCATGTTAGTGTTAATAACCGGAACCGACGGCTTAACGTGCTCTCCGAGGCACGGGGGTGAAACACCGCCAACTTCCTAACTCCGGGCTAGTGCTGAGAATTTCTGGTCAGAAAAACCCAACACTTATTATGTCCCGACCCGGGACTCGAACCCGGGACCTCTAGAGCCGCAGTCAAACATGCTAACCACTAGACCAATGAGGCAGTCCAAAGAAATATGATACTTTTAAAAATCACTTTTAATCCTTCTTGTCAGTAAGTAAACTTAAGCTTTGGCTGCGGCAACTTAGCAGCACAGTAGATATTACCACAAAAACCACTTGCTAAATAAAATAGTAAAATTTTCACAACACCTACGTGAACACAAAGCGGTTCGCATGTTCCATAATCTCACAGAATTTAAGCGTATTTGCATGTGAAGATTCGAAGTAAGCCAATATATTTTAGTATAAACCAATGATATTTAAAAATTATATTACTTCCAGAGACGGTAAAGTAACGAACTGATAGTAATATCCTAAGATACATAAAAGTCTTAATTATTTCATAAATCTTTAATTTTCCGGGATGAAAGGTAGCCTATGTGTTATTCCAGAATATAATCTCTGTGCCAAATTTCATCCAAATCCATTCAGCCGTGCTGACGTGATTCAGTAACAAACATATATCTATACATACATCCATCCATCTAAACTTTCTCATTTTTAATATTAGTAAATATACCTACTATGTTGTGACATATGGGAAAGTTTTAAAAGAGGTTGAGATATAAGTTGTATTTTTATTGAAATTTTTACGAATTACTGATCAGTTTGTGAGCTGATTGCAATATAAAATGAGCTAGCTTTTAATATGATGTGGCTGACAGAGGTATCTTAACGTTGAGAAAAATCTCGCCAGAATTTACTCTGAGAGTAGACAGGGGTTTCCACTCTATACAAAAATAACATGTCACTCTCAAAAGTACTTACATTACGTAACAAGTTGTAAATTCTGTTATGATTCGTTTTACCTCTGTTTTATTATTTGTTTGTGTGTAATAAAGTGTTTTTACTTACTTACTTACTTACATAAATATTATGCTCCTGATAGCCGCTCTACCTGTTAACGTGAATCTCTATATAAACGCAGACGCGGTAAACGAAATTATGCGGTGGCACGCGGTTTTCTTTACCCCTTCCGAACCCCGGCCTAACTCATGATTTTGCTTATCTCGGATCGGAAAATTTAAATGCGATTTCAACTCACCCCATCTAGTTCTTGTGTAAACGTGAATTTGTACCCCTTCACCGATATCTTGAGTGGCGAATTGTTTGAGCAAAAGGGATTCAGAGCAGGTTTGAGCGAATGCCACTTTGGATTTCCTACATTTTGTTCGTGCTAAGCCCCCGACATTTTCCAAATAAGCTTTTGTTGTTACATAAAGCTTTCGGAAAACTTGCGCTCCATTTTAAACATTCATTCATTGAATCAACAAAATTTTCATTACGTAGAAGTGCGTACCTACCTTTACTTATCAATTTTCGTAAATAAACTGTTGACGATTGTTTGTATTGAAATATCGATTGCACGTTGACTTAACTTACTAGACGTGACCAAATTGAGAACCCGAATCAGATTTGAAACATCTTTTTGCGATTCTCGGATTTCAGTTGATTTGCATAATTTAAACCAATTTGAGAGCAAGCAGCTCTCAAATTGGTTTAAATTATATGAAAATCATAATATATGACCTGTTGCATTTTGAGATGCTTACAGGTCTAGAATTCCAACGCAGAACCGTTTGCTCAATCAACATCTAAAAGCAAAACTAACAACCTATCTCTTTTAACACACTCACTCAAACAGTTTCATATTGCGAAATAGTTTCATAGGTACGAGTACTTTGTCTAGTTTGCGGCTAAAACAATTAAACGTTAAATGTGTACCTAAATACTTAACTAACATTTGTGGTCTGCATTATTTTGGAAGTGCTTACATTAAGGGACCCACATGTTTAAACACTTCGACAACAGTAATTGTTGGGTGTAATAAAATTTTAATGAAACCATTGAAATATGCAATCGCTTTGTGGCCATTATTAAATTTTCACCCGTATGCCATAAACCACATTTGGGTGTAATAGTTTCTATAAAGAGTAGTTTATTTATGTAGACATTCCATTAGTAAAACTTTTCTACATATAATGACATTGCTTGTAAAAATAAAACTCGTAATCCAAAATTATGAGAAAGTAGATAATGGAGGGTGAATCATGTTGTTTTGTTTGTCGGGTCATTTTGCATGGATATCGTTACGTAACGTCCAAAAGTTTCTGGCCTACCCACATTAGATTAATCAAAGGTACAACATTTTAATGCCATTAAATTACTGGACTTTTCATTACCTACCGACAAAAAATATACAATTATTTCATTTAGTTAAAGTGTTAAAGCCTTAGAGTCAAATAAAGACTTATCATAAGAAACACCTGCATGTCTTACTTTAAATAAACAAATTGAGCAATGAGAAAGATCTGAAGTGACGTAGGCCACTCTTTAATCTGGAAAATTAAAGTCCACTCAGATCTCACGGGTCGGGGAGTCAATGCATATTTTGTTGAAACTTAAAAACTAAGTTCCTTTTAATTTATGTTTTATTCTATGACATTATGTACAGTGCTCACGTATTCAGTGGGACTGTGGAATCATGCGGTCCGGTGTCTCTTTTGTTGTGGGTATAATTACAGTCCGACAACCCCTTATTTATATGCCAGAGGTTGACATGTGTAAAATACAATCTATCGTTGGAATCGACCCTTATTTGTGTTTGTTCAATGCGTTCTTGATAGACGGATTAAAATCGGATTATTATTATTTTAAGTGCATACGTTCGGAGCAGAGGAAAAACCATACTGATATTATACTCGTATATAACTACGTCATACTATACATCTTAAAGTGTATGTGTCTGTTGGTTTTATGGTTTGTCCTTCAATTACGCTCCATCATAGCAATGGATCGACGTAATTTTTTACATGGATATTGTTGAAATACCGAAGAATGACTTAGGCTATACCGGAATATCAAAGAGGTCCTTGTTTGTGTTTTAAGCAATTAAATATCACTTGGCATCGTTTTTCCGATTTTTATTTGTAAAATAATGATCACAATGAAAATTAGCGAGCCTCGAAGAGAGAGGGTCTATCTGTCGTCATCTTAAGACAGAAATATAACACAAAATAAAGAGAATTCCCATGGAATTTTTCTAACGAAATAGAAACCCTAAACTACTGTATACCTTTGCCGTATTTCAGGAATCTAGTTCACTTCATGTACGGTGTATGTCGATTACTAATGCATTGTGCGGCCAAAGGGAGAAAAAAATCAGTCCACTCCAGTGTAACATCGAAACCATTTTACGTTGCTCCTACCCGACCTGTCGTATTGGTTTCCGACATTTGGGTCGCATGTATAAACGTCAAAGGAAAAAAAGAATGATCAATTGCGATTGCTGCTCGAGAGTTGAGGGTTCCGCACAAAAGATGAACTGGAATATTATCATATTGTTATCTATTTAATCAAAATATTTTAAAATTCAGATACTGTAGTTAAGATATTTCAAACTGACATTGTTTATTTCGTACGAATTACTAATTCGTAATATTCCTATAAATATATAATTTTATGTATATCATTTTGTACAATATTAGGGTGAACAATCTCACATAAGATTAAATTAGTCATAATAAGAGTTAAATATATAATCCATACTAATATTATAAATGCGAAAGTGTGTCTGTCTGTCTGCTACGCTTTCACGGGCCAACTCAACCGATTTTGATGAAATTTGGTACAGAGATAGTTTGTATCCCGGGGAAGGACGTATGCTTTATACTTTTTATCCCGGAAAATTGAAGAGTTCCCGCTGGAATTAAAAACTTTTGCCACGCGGACGAAGTCGCGGACATCATCTAGTGAAATATATTTCTAATAGTATATTTATAGAATACTACCTTTTCATAACCAATGAGGGTTTCAGGTTTTGGTCTAGAGAACCTTAATAAAAACATAACACAGGGAACCCGCAAACCCATTGAGAATCGAAGTATGGCAAATGATACTATTAACCAATATTATGGAGCTAGGAGTCACCATGGGGAACGAAAGATTTGTATGGATATGAATTAGTGAAAGGAAACTTAATTTTCATTTATTAAATAAACTAGCTGATGCCCGCGACTACGTCCGCGTGGATTGAGGTGTTTTGGTTCCCGCGGGAACTCCTTAATTTTCCGGGATAAAAAGTAGCCTATGTGCTATTCCAGACTATATTCTATCTCTGTGCCAAATTTCAGCCAGATCCGTTCAGCCGTTGGCGCGTGATTGAGTAACAAACATCCATACATCCATACATCCATACATCCATCCATCCAAACTTTCGCATTTATAATATTTATTTGATGATATAAGCACCTCTTTCAATAAAAGAGGTTTTCGAGGTCGAGGTCGAGTACAATTATCACAGTGAAAAATACCTACTAACTACATTTATCGACAAATCGGTCCTAGACTACGTGATCTGCTAGTAACTAGTTACTTTCTCTCTGCAATTCGATACCTTATATAAGACCATAAAGCCAAACACTGCGCCAGGAAGGTCCTCAAAAAGTCGAATACATTTTATGTAAATAAAACGAAGTTGGTATAAGAATCAACATACTGCACAACATGATTCCATTTCCATAGCTAAAAATACTATTGGTATAATACTAAAAAAAGCTAAATGAGAGTAAAGAGGAAAGCTACATGAGAGAAATAAAATAAAATATGCCGTACTACATAAAAAAATGAGAGAAATAGAGTATTTTTGTTGTGGTGGTGTCCCTGGTCCTCCAGCGAAAAGTAAGGTCCCCATTAATCTAACAAAAAATCACGGAAACGCATTACAAAAACATTTGGTAGAGACATAAAATAAAAGCGTTAATATGACATGATCAACGCAAAATTGTTGGTTATGGACGATATTGAAAATATGCGTTTGTACACGGACGTGCCCTTATTGAGACATTATAATAAATCTTAATTTTGTTTATTACATTTCGGTTATTTGTGGTATTCATCCCTGTGGAATAAATAGATTTCGCATGAACTTTTTTTATATTTTATTATGCAGTTCTGTACAAAGTATAATTACATAATTCAATAAGATCAATGGGACGAAAACTAAATATTTTTTTAACAAACACTATGGTAGGTTTAGAATCAGGATTCAGTTTAATATCTGATTAATTAAAAAAATCGCTCCATTTCATTACCCGCTCTTCTGATTTTTAAGAGCTTAGGCATTCATCGAAAAAATGATGTAGAAGGGCGGTCTAGGGTAAACGCATACAGAAAGAGTAGAGTCGATCTTTGATAATAACTTAAACTCAGCTTTATCAAAGTTGAGATACGTTTGAAATTGGTATACAGGAAGCTCAACAAAGAGGCCGCTCAAACCAACAAGCACTTTTTTTAGACGACTAGAAGAGAGGCTAATCGCTCAGACCTTTGTTAAAAATAATGAATTTAAAATTCGCAAAATTGAAGAAGGTTTTCCAAAGAAAGGAAAATTCCGTCAGTAAAAAATATTTTTATTAGGTAAATCTGTTGTTATTACTCCCACAGTAAATACAATACAAAATACTCAGCTCAGATTAGCTGACTAAAGGAAAAAGATTACTAGCGATACAAATGTGTTTACCCGATACAGGGGACGAAATATGAAACAATATTTGCGTCCACATTTCGAAAATAAATAGCCGGTTCCACTATTATTGCAAAACCCTTGTACTGGTGAATAAATAGGGGTCGAAATTAGAGTTCATTTTATTATAATCCTTCTTTTATGCAGCTTATAAAAGTGAATCTTGTTTGAAACTGGAATAATCCGCTAATTCAGTGTAAGAGGAGGAGGTATCATGCTATACCTTGCCCGGGTCAGACCGTACGCTAGGCTGGACCAGTCATACATATTGCTACATACATATGCTTTTAGTTTTCGATGAATTTATTCATGCTAGACCGAGTTACCTTATACTTTTCTGGTTCATACTTACATAAACAGATAATAAGTTACTGGAAACAATTTGATGTAACGTGTGGCGCACCGTGTAGGTTGTAGCGTGAATCCAGCTTAAAATGACACTCATATTATCACGTATTTAAAAACTATTTACTATAGGTAGGTAACGTTTTCTTTTACCCATACTTACCTACTTACCATCATAATAATTATTTTGATTTAGGTAAAACATTTTCGAACTCTTAAAACATCAATAATCATAAAAGTGTATTCAACACTTTTATCCGATAACACCATTAACAGAGATTATTTAGAAAAAATTGGCGTTGTTACGTTTTCAAGTGTTGAAATATTTCAAATTAAAATAGTGCGCCGTATTCCTCTATCTATAACAGCAACATAATCATCATCATCATCATCACTGCAGCCTATTAACGTCCCACTGCTGGGCACAGGCCTCCACTCTCATAGGAGAGCGGGAATTAGAGCTTAGACCCACCACGCTGCTCAAATGCGGGTTGGCGGGCTTTAACGACTATTATCATGTTAGTGATAATAACCGGGACCGACGGCTTAACGTGCTCTCCGAGGCACGGGGGTGAAACACCGCCAATTTCCTAACTCCGGGCTAGTGCTGAGAATTTCTAGTCAGAAAAACCCAACACTTATTAAGGCCCGACCCGGGACTCGAACCCGGGACCTCGTCAGCCGCAGTCAAACATGCTAACCACTAGACCAACGAGGCAGCATAATATTAAATGCTTATTCAATCAAACTTCTAGAACATAGTTCTTTCTGGTAGACCTGGCCTGGAAAAATCGTACGTGACAAAATAGCTTCAAACTCTCCATCTAGTATATTAGATGGAGAGATTCATAGTACAATTATGTAAACACTTGTATTTTCTTTGTTGTTGAATATTTTGAAAACTACCAAGTACCTTTACGTAGCTCAACCGGAAAAAAGCCGTGTTGCTCTTAACCAAGATGCCGCAGATTCGAATCCTTTTCACAAAATGTATTTTATTGAATTCAATAGCGAAAGTAACTGTTCTAACGGGCTGTCCAAGGACACAACCCAGCTTGTTTTATTATTTTAATCTATTCAGCTGTATATTATTCAGCTAAGCAAACTGTTTAAGATAAACAAAGTCGAGTGTATCACCTAGTGGCACATTTAAAGCAAGGTACGGCGCTAGCAACAGCTAAGCCTAAGCCGGTTACGTCCCACCCTATTTTCTGATGGAGATTTATGTCAGGGGATCAAAACTTTGCAACCCCGCTCGCTAAACCAACATTTCGTACAAATAGATCCACTAGCTACAGGCTCGCGACTTACTGGGTAACCACGGCTGCAAAATGAATTTTTAATAACGCAAGTCCTTGTTTTATCGTGTTTGTAGCAAAATCTCATTTAAATTTGGTTATGCACTCAAAACAGCACAAGTTTTCTGCAATGACTAGTTAAACTTTTTTTTTTATCCACTACAAGTTAGCCCTTGACTACGATCTCACCTGATGGTAAGTGATGATGCAGTCTAAGATGGTAGCGGGCTAACCTGGTAGGGGCATGGAAGTTATATTAAACCCACACCCCTATTCGGTTTCTACACGGCATCGTACCGGAACGCTAAATCGCTTGGCGGCACGTTTTTGCCGGTAGGGTGGTAACTAGCCACGGCCGAAGCCTCCCACCGGGACAGACCAGGGAAAATTCAGAAATTATAAATTCCCAAATTGACCCTGCCGGGGATCGAACCCGGGGCCTCCGCACGTTAAGGCAACAACGTTACACACTGCGCCACGGAGGTCGTCAAAACTCTTTATATCTTATTTATGTTGTATTATGTATGCCCCTGTATGCCCCATTATGATGCAAAATGTCCCGTTCGCATCACGTTCAACTGTTTTAAAAATGGTCCCGTACGTAAAAGGTCGTCTAATTAAAAAGTTTAGTATCGGAAAGTATGGATTATCCATAATAAAGTACCTATTATTAGCTAATGCCCGTGATTTAGTCCGCGTGGATTGAGGGTTTTTGTTTCCCGCGGGAACTATTTTTCTGGGATTACTCAATCACGCCAGAAAGGCTGAACGGATCTGCATGAAATTTGGCACAGACATAGATTATAGTCTGGACATAGGCTACTTTTTATCCCGGAAAATTAAGGA
This sequence comes from Erebia epiphron, assembly GCA_963932025.1. Classification (NCBI taxonomy): domain Eukaryota; kingdom Metazoa; phylum Arthropoda; class Insecta; order Lepidoptera; family Nymphalidae; genus Erebia; species Erebia epiphron. The sequence continues at coordinate 11,547,270 of OZ009958.1, read as the reverse complement.
GTTTCCTCGGAAACCAAAAAACCTCAATCCATGCTGACATAGTCGCGGGCGGTCTAGTTTATGATATAAGTTTAAAAGTATAAATAACAGTAGTATAGCTATTTAAAAAATAAATAACCAAGAGTTCCCTCAGCGTTTACAAAATATCTAAATGAGCATCATTGAGTAAAAGCATACCTATTCTGTGGTAAAAGTCTAATTTCGTAAGAAGAGTTAAAAGTGAACAAAGAGGTAATAAACAAAATTAAAGCCTTTTTTTTTTTACTATCCACTACAAGTTAGCCCTTGACTGCGATCTCACCTGATGGTAAGTGATGATGCAGTCGAAGATGGTAGCGGGCTAACCTGTTTGGGGCATGGCAGTTATATGAAACCCATACCCCTATTCGGTTTCTACACGGCATCGTACCGGATCGCTAAATCGCTTGTCGGCACGTCTTTGCCGGTAGGGTGGTAACTAGCCACGGCCGAAGCCTCCCACCAGAAATTCAAATTAGTACCCACTTGATATATTTAGTTACTAAACTCTCTAATGCTTTTTAGGGTCTCAAATAATGACATGATGATACTTTAATGGTCAGTATGAAAGTTAATAAATAAAGAAGTTGTAATAACTCCCATTACGGGGACGTAACGTTAGGAGTATATTTTCCTTAGCGGTCACAACGCTTCATAACTGCTGGTAATTCATTGTGACATTAAAGATTTAATTTTAACGATACGCCATGTGTTCATGCCGCTTTATGGATACGCAATTTATGGAGGCATCAAGTGTTTTACGTGACAATGAAACGAAAATTAAGTTAAAATTAACTTTGGAATATTTATTTTAACAATATTTAAAACCAGTTGGTGCTAGTGATCCCGTCCCGATTTAGATTGAATATGGAATTTTCCCGGGAAACACTAAGATTTTCCTGCATAATAATAGTATGTACCTACTCTACCGAATACCGAATTTCGGCCACGATGGCCTATCTGCGCCACGAGATATATTGTAGTGCAAAAGCATATGCGCAGACGCAGGTGCACTGTCTGTAAATATCTAGTCCCACTACAGACGCATGGCGTAGCGCAGCACGTAGTGGCAAATATTCTTTGTATGAGTTTGTATGGAGCTGGGCTCAAGCGACACGGCACGGAAATGCACTGCGACATAATTGTACAAATAATACTTGACACTACGTGCCGCGCCGCGCCTCGGCTCTTTAGTGGGCTTGACCTTTATTCCTTCACTGTCATTGCCCGATGGGACGGGAAATTTGACACGACCGGACAGAGATCAGACGCAGGACCGTCGAGTTTACGTGCTCTCCGAGGCATGGGGGTTGAAGAAATGGTATTGTGAAAAAACCAAAAGTTCAAAATAATATTATACTCTTCCAGCAAAACGGGAACTAACTATCCAGTGTCAACCATGACGATGATAAAAACACCCCTGACTATTTATTTTTCCTGTGTGCATTTATTTATTAATGCTGGCACTATTTAATGATTGGGGTTGTTTTGGTTCCGAATCAAACTCACCCCCGTTCTATTACCACATTGACATTGTTAGTTGTTTGTGATTTGAGTAACTGGTTTTTGCGACTTGATTTACTTTAGTAACATTTATAATATTTTTTTACTCTTCTTCATTACTACTAAAATTGTAACAGTCGGTTTATAAGTTCAATTGTGTAGACATCACTCACAAAACGAAATATCTCTGTCTCTATTTTTTCACTGGCGGTAGAGTGATCATGGTAATAAGTTGTCCTCTTCGGCGACTTTTGCGATTTCCAAACTTCTGTTAAAGGTTGCATCACATAAACATTCAGAAAGAGACAAAGGAACGGCCACGATGAATTAATTGTGCCCTCCTCTTGACCTTGTAGGTTTATACCACGAAGAGCTATAATGTAGCACATTATAATCTGAATCACTAATTTAATACATTTTAATTATATTTGACTAGATGATTCCCGCGACTTCGTCCGCGTGGACCAAGTTTTTTCGATTCCCGCTGGAACTCTTGAATTTACCGGGATAAAAAGTAGCCTATTTCCTTCCCCGGGATACAAACTACCCCTGTACCAAATATCATTAAAATCGGTTTAACAGATAATTTTTTTGATTCCCGCGGGAACCTTTGAATTTTCCGGGATAAAAAGTAGCCTATGTCCTTCCCCGGGATACAACCTATCCATGTACCAAATTTCATCAAAATCGGTTGAACAGATGGGCCGTGAAAGCGTAGCAGACAGACAGACAGACAGACAGACACACTTTCGCATTTATAATATTAGTCATCAAAATCGGTTGAACAGATGGGCCGTGAAAGCGTAGCAGATAGACAGACAGACAGACAGACAGACACACTTTCGCATTTATAATATTAGTATGGATATCCAATCCAAGTTCAACCCCTGAGAGTGAAATAGTGTACCTTCTACATTGACTTAATAATACATGGACTTCGGGTGTAATGCAAAATTCACGAAAAAAGTGTCCCGAGAAAACCTATATGTACGAGTATACATGTATATTTTTATAAACAAACTAAAACATTGTAATTTGGGTCTTATATTATTATCATACAGCCTAATTTTGCTTGCAATAAGCTATCCGCCTATGTAGCTTCGACTAACGGTCGCCCATTTTTTTATCATATGCAGCTTCTAGCGATAAATTTGATAAAAATATTGCACTCCCTCTGTCTTATACGCGCGTAGTGTATTAGAAAAGGACAGATAGTTAATTTTTGTTATTTTTTGTCGGTTATGCCATTTGTTTTTACAATTAATTGAAATTTGGATGGAATATTATGTTTCTAAGCGAAATAATACCTTTATATCGTTAATAAATGCTTAATTACTGAAAATATGACACACCATCTTCTTTTCTCACCTTACTCGGGTAGTTTTTGCAAGATTTCTTATCTCAGTGCGGCATTATTGACGAGTGTTCTTTCTGATGACAAACACGAGACTGAAGTGCGATTGGAAACCTTTTCGCGTTTTGGATCTCTTTCGGTTCGGACACTTTTTAGCGCTGACCCGAAGTCCATGTATTATTAAGTCAATGACCTTCTATTAGATATTTAGTTTGATAAGATCATTTCATTGTAGCTAGCTAGACACAAAGATTCCGACTCAAGATTGTAAATTAATGTGAAAAATAAAACAAAAGAATGAGTCAAACTAATTTGTCGCAACAAAGAAGCGTGCGACTATTTAATTAAAACTGAAAATCAAAACAAACCTCAATTTAAATAAAGTCTCCAAATTAGTTTAACCTAACGAAGCTCACATTTCAAACTGGAAACTCAACTTGGAATTACTTTTACAAAATTAGTTTTTGATGGACAGAAATGTTATTCTTTCAGCTAGTTAGTTTGGTCGCCGAAAATAACTGTCGCTGTCAACAGGTTTCAGAAACTTTACACTGCGAAGTTGGTGAGAAGATAGTTACAATTTATTATACGGAAATAGAAAGTGTACGGAGTGCGGCCATGTTTTGAAAAATACTTTATTGTGATTTAGCACGTATCTCTTAAGGGGCCTTTTGCACATCAAGAAGAATTCTTCTAAAAGTGCTACGTTAAGGGCCATGCTGCACGATCAATATTTATCACTATATTTCTTACTTTTAAGTACAAATTTACTTTAATCGGTTAATCGGTTTCCTCCGTATACGGAGAGATACGGCCCTAGTTATTAAAAATTCTTTCCAAAAAACCGACGTCCAACGCCACTGTAAAGTACAAAATAATTTTGATTTCTACCCACTATGTTGAAGTCGGGTGAGTCTGATGCGTCAACTTTGCTTATCCTTGTTATACCCGTCCGACTTCAACATAGTGGGTAGAAATCAAAATTATTTTGTACTTTACAGTGGCGTTGGAAGTCGGTTTTTTGGAAAGAATTTTTATTTTTAACTTTTTAGTGTCAGGGTTGAGGATTTGGAGTCAGAATTTTTAATCAGACCACCTCGAGAGAAAAATTTCAAATTGGTTTAGAAACCACGGAGATATGCACCGACATACATTTAAAAAGAAAGAAAAATATAACCCCCCGAATTGAGAACCTCGTCCTTTTTGGAAGTCGGTTAACAATCAATCCAAATAATTTATACTTATTTCAAAATATTGTATCAATGTACACGGTTTGTAATTGTAGATAGCCACATGTAGGTAATAATTTAACGTAAGCTAACAACTAAAGCTACGGGTGTTTCATAGACCCCCTGGTCTTAAAAGAAGGTTATTGACTTACTAATAACATCTGAGATTAAATGATCTCATTTTCTCTGTTCTCAGTTAAGAAAATATGTTATCACACTTTAAGTTCAGATCAATTCAAAAGGATCTGGAATGCTACCTGCATTATTATAAAAAGAAAACCTTTTTTATCAGCCCTCACCAATGATGATAGAAAGCGCAGAGATATTATTGATGGATCATGATACTCATCTGCATAACTAGGTACAAGTATTGCGATCTTCGCGATAAATATTTAGCGTGTAGGCCTGGCTTTACTGTGAGATGGGGAATGTTTTTGTAGGTATTTATAAAGGAGAAAATACAGGCTAGACATAACAATTATGTCCTGAGAAATTTAACCTCACTGACGTCTCTTTGTGAACGTGAAGACTGCTAGGTATAATATAAATGGCCACATGAAGATGTAAAGCGAAAATTTTATATCATTGTTTTGATTTGTTAGAAATGTCATCTTTTGATGTTTCCAAACAACATCTTTGTTTGTTAAAGATTTTAATGATAGTGGAAAAATACTAGGTCTCTAACCTATATCTTCATTCATATTATCTCCTTTCGCTTTTTTCCTACGTGGTCATTTCATCGAATGAGTACACTGAGAATTTATTAGCAGTGAATAAATTTAAACTTAAGACTAGTAGCAGATTTTGCGAGTAATCTGACAAAGAATTTGAGAAAGGGTGCCATATCCTTAACCAATTAGCCTACTACCAGGAGATCGTAGTCAAGGGCTAATTTGTAGTGGAAAAATAAGGTAATGTTGTGTATTTTTTCGTGTGGAACGGCCTTGAATCTTCACTATTTTGCGGTATTTGCTATATGACAGCATGATAACTTATTGTTACGAAGTTCTTTATTATTGTTTACTAGACGAAAGTTTTATTAACAGAGGCTTATTATATAAAATGTAGGGTTGGTCGTAAAAGTAAGTTTTCTATTGTGGTAACACACAAGACGGTACATAATATCTTGATACAAGATTCAGAGTTCTCTTATTTAAGACAAGAAAAAATATAGGTAATATGTTTGTCCTATCTGGACGAATAGGACGAATTCTCGTGTTTTATTTGATTTGTGAGGTTTTTCTACCCACACCAGTAGCTCAAATTTATAAAAGTCGTACCCATATTACCTCTATGGTCGTACCACTTAAGGAGGTGGGAGGTACGGTAAAATACCTCATTAACCGCCTCTGATGTAAGTATATTATAATATATGTAGTGGGATATTTTGTATTGCAATACTCCTTTAATTTTAATCAGTTTAAGTAAGTAAGCGAGGAGATACCTTTAGAAAAAATGCACACATAGAAAGTCCATAATACTTAACCCCGTCTCCGTTCTCTCGGTCAAAAAATGAGGATACCCACTATACACTGATATTAATATCCTGACGTTCCTTCTGATTTTCTCCTTCCAAGAGCAATTTTCTTTCCCTTTCCCAATTTCTGAAGGAATTTAGCAGCTTGCCAAATTGATAGGAAATAAGAAAAAAATTTCCTCTAAAAATAATAAACTTTAAAAGAACTTCAGTAAAATTATCTGTGTATAATAACGAAAATTTCAGGCAAAGACTATAGCCCAATTACTCGTTTATCATCAAACCCGTTCATAAAGTTCCGAGCGAATGGAAACAGTGAGTTGAAGCGAAGCATAACTCACCAATAGAGCTAGATAGGGTACAATAAATTTATTAGGTCAGTAAACTTGAATTTGTGGTATTACGTGCACTATGACGTAATTGTCTAAGTTTGTAGTGCAGATGAGAATGGACTGGCTCCAACAAATTAATATGAATGTTGTTTCGACGCGGAGTTTCTTGCAAGTTATGTACTTAGTACTTTGTTGTGTATATTTGCTGTTTTAACGCGTAAGTTTGTATGCATGATCTGTATAGATTTGAGGTGTTCATGTATTTTGAAGTGATGCATATTTTTTTGTTGAGGTTAAAAGAAATGTTCCTTATCACTTAAATTATTATGATGTTAGGTTATGAATGTGCAATTTATTAGTGCAGATGAGAATGGGCTTGCCCGACCAAATTATTTTACATTATTACCATAATATCGATAGCAAAAGCTTTGTTCAGTAAAATAAAATGGTGCGCCCGGCCTTATGTAAATGGGAAAGTGAGTTTGTTTGTATGTTTGTTCCGCTTTCACGCCGTAACTACTGAACCGATTGCTTTGAAATTTTGCAGACGTAAAGTTAGAAGTCCGGATTAAATAATAGGGTACTTTTTATCCCGGAAAATTAAAGAGTTCCCGCGGGAACTAAAACTCCTCAATCCACGCGGACGAAGTCGCGGGTATCAGCTAGTGTAATTAATAATTGACGACGTAATTATCAAATGTGAAATTAATTGAATGACATTAATCAATAATGTATGGCAATCGAGAATTAAATATTAACGTTGTACGGTAATGTAAACCATGACAAGTGAAAATTTAAAGATATGATGATTGACTGGAGTGGACAAAAAATCGTTTATCCCTCTCTTGGTTAGAGAAATGACTTGCGATATCTCCGAGATCTGGGCATTTGTAATAAACTTATCTCAAGGTTAAATGAATTGCATGATTTTGCAAAATATTTTGACACGTTAATTAGTCAATCTATCCTAATAAATATTAGAAATGCGAAAGCGTATCTGTCTGTCGGCTTGTCTGCGAATTTGAGGAAAAAAGCTAGCACAAACATTTAGTGATAGTCTTTAACCCATTATTACCCAAAGTAAGCAGAAATTATTTATTCTAAACCTGAGCTACCGCTAGTCGATCCTAGAGGTCAGATGGGAATCGCTTTATGCCATACATGGACCCTTAACAATACGTAGACCATAGTTAAAGTAGGTAGGTACATGAAAAGGCGAAGATAAATCGGCAAAGGCATTTCCAAACATTTACATTTCATGTAACATTTTATGGCATTCGTTAAAGCCATTTAAAAAAAGCAAACCAATTACCCACCTTGTTTACACGCAAACAAACGATCCTATATCAATAATCAAGTCTAAAACTAGCTAACGTTTACATAGATTATATCAAAATAATGTCGTTATGCCTGGTCGTTTGCATGAAATAATGCTTTAATTTCAATTCCGTGCGCATAAAGTACGTGTGTAAGCTGGTGGAAGTTTGCCAATAAACTTTAATACACTATTACTGGCCGCGGGGTGCATCAACATCAATGACTTTGGTATTGATTATGCTAATTTTAGTATCGAATTTTCATTCGCTAGCGCACGTTGAAATCTTTTTTATAGCGCATTGACATAAATAAAGAAATACCCACGATGCACCCAAGACATCCAGTTTTCTTTTAAAATTAGGTATGTAGTTATAAAAAGACAACAAAGTTTTCGTGGCGAGGATATCACAGACAAGTTAAAATCACGTTTTGTCGCAATAAAATCATAGCATACTATTTTCAATAATATTTTAGTAACTGTCGTAAAATTGTACTATTTTATTATTTGGTACAGATATAGTTTGCATCCCGCTGAAGGACATTATTCCGGAAAATCAAACATATGGCGTGGGATTAAAAAAATTAATCCATGAGGACGAAGTCGCGGTCATCATCTATCTATCTTATAATATTATAAATGCGAAAGTTTGGATGGATGTATGGATGGATGTATGGATGTATGGATGTTTGTAACTCAATCATGCCCCAACGGCTGAACGGATCTGGCTTAAATTTGGCACAGTGATAGATTATAGTCTGGAATAGCACATAGGCTACTTTTTAACCCGGAAAATTAAGGAGTTCCCGCGGGAACCAAAAACCTCTAACCACTCAGACGAAGTCGCGGGCATTAGCTAGTTAATTAATAAGTAGCCTATGTGGTATTCCAGACTATAATCTATCTCTGTGCCAAATTTCAGCCAGATCCGTTCAGCCGTTGGGGCGTGATTGAGTAACAAACATCCATCCATACATCCATCCACACATCCATCCATACATCCATCCAAACTTTCGCATTTATAATATTTATTTGATTGACACTTGTATGGGGTTTTTCTACTGAACTGTGTTTATTTGGTAGGTATAATTTTTCCATATCAACAGTAGCGGCTGTAATAGCGGCATGCAATATTAACATACTGTACGCCAATAAAACCCCGTTGGATTGATTTCGTCCGGGTCGTTTGTTGCGGGATCGGGTGCACATAACAATGTCACCGTGCCGTGGTCTTGATTTAACTGCCATTTTCGTACTTTAGAGTCATGTGAAGTAGCGCATTTTGTACCATACAAACGCCATAATTGTTTTTACAACTCGTATTTAAACATAAAACAACGATTTTGACTTTAATAAATTGCGCGTAAGTTATCATTCCTGTGTGAACGCTTCGTAATTTCCATGTATAATTATGACGTATAAAAAGGACAAAGTTAAGTTAGTACTGGCTACCATGTTTAAATGCTCGAAGAATTAAAGGCTAGATACTAAAAATATCAAAGCATAGCTCAGATCACTGGATTTCGGTTCAATTTTTAGGTTTTGGAACTCTTTCAGGATAGATATGCCTGACTCAGCGATCACATTCAGGTTCAAATTTCAAATCCTAAACTAAGGCTGTTTGGCCAATGTGAAAATGTTACCGGAAAAATATACATTTTGTTTATTTTAGTAACATTATTTTGTAGAAAATGATTATACGGTGTACCGAGTATCGAAAGTAAAACGTCGATTCTGACACAAAACAACAGAGAAAGTAGCGAAATTTAGATTTGATGCTGAGTTTCCTGTACGATTCATACCTACCGTAGTAAAATTTACGACCGTGTTTACCTTAAGCCGATAAAGTAGTCGAAGAGGTTACTTGTACCTAAAGTAAGTGGGTATATCAGATTAGATACAACAAGCCTTTAAAATGACAAAAGTAAGTAAAGTTAAACACATATCCGTGCAGTTTCAGGTAGGTACCCATCCAAGTCAAGTTTAAAAAAAATGTTATTTCATTCATAAACAGAACACCAATAAAAAGCTAAGTGGGCTGCACAAATCTTTATTCATACCTCCATAATCCAGGTAAATTTTGGTCCAAAATTAAACTTCGAATTCAGCAACCCGTTTTGCATTTATTGACAACTACGGACAATATTTAAAAGTGATAGTAAAAAAAATTACAACTGGATACGATGCTTTAAAAGAAGTTGGATTTCAAGTAAATTATTTCTACAGATGTTGGAAGGCACACCGCACATACCTCAGCAGTCCCTATCTGTTTCAAAGTGCTTCATTTTTGTTAATACGTGGACTCTTGGAGTATCGGCGTGTTTATCATATGGAATCGTAGGGAGCAGACTCCCCGGGCCATAGAGGATAATTCTGTTTATAAACCGCCCAGCGGTTAAACTTTGACGTGATGTGAAATTTTCTTTGCTCATTATGAGTTAATAACCGTTTATATCAAAATTGGCTTGTAATTTATGAACATAAGTTCTACCAGTATCTTTAACTTCTTTGTACTACAACTTCATAATATTATGGATCTTTCAATTTCTACCAACGTTATCTTCGTTAATCCAAAGTCACCACCGTTTAATTCCACCGAGCACTTTATGCAAATAAGTATAGCTCTTTATTCTAATCTTTGGTGTAAAAATAAAAAAGCATAATAATTCATTCTATCATCCATTCACTCATCGACGACGAAAAGTATAAATTTAATCACAACCTCATGTAATTTATAAAACTGTATGTGTATTTTAACAGTAAATTCTCGACTTACTTACGAAAGTCAACATTTATTTACTAACGATATCTAAATACCTACCTACGAGTATCCTACTTAACCTTCTTTTCACTGTGTTTGTTGATTTACGTACGAATAATAGGTACGTCTACTGAACGTCTCTCTAACGAATGACGCAGCGGTCAATTACATTTTTGTAAGGCCGGAATTCCTCAATTTACCACACCGAATCAAGGACCACGTCCTACCCAGTTATAGTCTTATAATCGAAGCTAACGCTCTGATGATGAAGATAAATTCATCCTCAACGTCTACTACGTAGATTTTAAACGTTGCGTGTAGCCCGCTCCTTAATCTAGGGGCCATTAACGGGCATCATTAATCATAGTTTTAATAACAATTTAACCCCAACTAGATTAATATATCTTCATGTACTCACGTGCTGTGAACGGGCTGAACTTATCAAGCTTTATCATTCAAATTTAATACAAAACCAAGGCCGCAACGAAAGCTCTTTTATCGAGTCTACCCATCGCATTTATGAATTGCTAGCAACTGTTACGAATGTAAAATTCAGCTTTTGTTGTTTACCCATTGTGTACAATTAAACGTGGCAAGATGTAATAATCTCGAATGTCTCTTTGTGTTTTTTGGGAGACACATGCGGGGTCATAATAAATAATAAGTCCGCGCTGAACATTTTATGTCCTACAATGAATTGAATCAAATTTAAATGTAGGGTTGTGCACATATTTAGTTGAGCGTGCACCGATCGCCAAATTCGGGGTGTACCGTTATTTATTGCAGTATAATATTTTGTAGCGGGCCGCCGGTTTATTGCGAGCTTTTTACGAATTATATTTTATTAACGGCCAAAACGCATCATTATATCGTATTCATGGGGGTTGGAATTCATTACATTTGTTTATGTTTCTCACGGCCTTGCCACGGCCTCATGGTGGAGTTGGTATTTTCGACCGACTTCAAAAAAAGGAGGAGGTTCTCAATTCGACTGTATTTTTTTTTTTATGTTTGTTACCTCAGAACTTTTGACTGGGTGGCTGGTAGGATTTGAAAGGGCATACTTCCCAAGTGGTCCCATATAAATTTTATCGAAATCGGTCGAGCAGTTTTTAAAATATCAACAATAAAATAAGTACTTTGTATAGCGTGTGCTTGTTGTTGTAAAGTTGGCGCGGTAGTTTGAAGTCGGTTGTTTAAAAAGAATTTATTATATTAAATTATATATTTTGCAGTTACATTTACGCATATAACAATTTTATTAAAAGCTCAACCGTAGCGGCATATCGTAGTCATATAATTATTATTTATTTTAATGATTTGTATAAAATCTTTTGACAATTAATTTAGTGTAAAACATGAAATAATACCGACAGTCAATGTATTACAAGCAAATACATACAGCCAAATATAATATCTACTGAACGCAAGCAAGCAAGCGAAATAATTCGCAAACGATTGTTAATCATATTTCCTAACAATAATTTCACACAGTTTGGATCCCAGCTGCCCAATAAAATACATAATTGGCAGGCGAATTATAAGTCTAATACAATTCAAGTGTAAATCACAGCATGGAAATCGATGGAGATTGTTCGTCTCCCGGGGTTAGCCCCAAATTATCGGTTTGGCTCGGGGCGATCTAGCAAAATGTAACTATGTTCCTTAATAAGCTCCGTTAACCTTTGTCCAATACAATAATTATACTCATGAAAACATTTTCGCCATATGGTAAGCATGGTGACTATGGTTTGACATTTTTATTGTACCGCGTGGTTATATTCGTACGCCCGCTGGCAATTTACTGTTAAGGTAATTGCAGGGTTGCTAAAATGTGTTTTATATTTAGTAACAATATTAGCTAGTAGCAAAAATAATTGGAAGCTTTAGAAAAAATATAATAATATGTAATAGTCTAAGATCCGTATATAACCACGACCTTCACCGAGCTGTTGTTACCATAGTCCATAGGTAACTTAATGGATCGGAACCGCTTGAGTTATATATCAAAATATAGGTAATTTTATAACAAACGCGATGGTATAGCACTGGCTTCAATAAACTTGACAAAAAATAGTCAATTAAAATTAATTAATTTAATAATGGCCTGGACCAGATTTTGATAGGCAACCTATTTTAGGTGTATATATCTATTACTAAATAAAAATAAAAAGTAGGTTTCATCCAATAAACAGCTCGGTGAAGGTCATGGTAATATACGGATCTTAGACTATTATACCTCAAATCATATCAGGATTTCAATCAATTGCGTCGATTGGCACAATACACACCATTGATTGTCATTATGTTTTTTTTGGGCAAGTATATTTCCTCAAAATGTTATTAGTTGAACACACAAATAACTTCGAACCTTCAGAAGTAATTGAGGATCGAACCTCCGCCTGAATAGTACTAAGGCCTATTGCGCATTAAAAGAAAATATCTTGTACCTACTCGTATCAATCAATCAAATCATTTATTCAAAATAGGTACACTGTAGGTACGGTTATTGACGTTAAAAATTACTTACTTATAAAACGTGATGGTGATAATCGGTTACGGTATCTTAAAACTAAAGCTACGAGGGTTCCAAACGCGCCCTGGTCTGAGAAGAGCCCACAACAAACTCAGCCGGGTTTTTTATTTATTTATCTTATGAGTAATGTCTTATATGTTGAATTCGCGTGTCTGATCCGACATAAGAAAAAAATATCTTGTAATAAGTATGATCTCATACAACAACCATTGTGACTGAATGTCTTATAAGACATTTCTTACAAGACACAATAAATATTCTTATAATGTGCAATAGGTCTGAGGCCAACGCAGTCCCGAGACTAATACCACAGAATTGGTAATAGCTAATACCGCTATATTTTAGTGTCTCAATTTTAATGCTCATAAAAGTGCATCTTTTTGTGGAATTCACTGTGGCCTAAATTCCGTCTATTGATTAATGTTCCAAGTTTAGTGATTTTGATAAAATAGGCAACATGCAATCGTACGTAATTCAAACACGCCATTTCCATTATAAAAACATTTTCATTCACACGAAGAGCGAAAATAGGAAACAATAATTTAGTAACACTCAACATGAAAATTAATTTATATTATTCACCCACAAAAGTTTCGGCAAATAAAATGTTTAAATCAAAAAACAGTAACTGTTAAATTAACGTGCTTTATCTTTATTAATCGCTTCGTATCGTTTCACCACATTCACACATTCGCAGACGTACAGCTGCACACAGCTACATTAATTGTGTACAGATACGCACACAAATGTTTAAATACATCCATACTAATAAAATCAAATATTTAGTCTGTCTGTAGTATTTTTTGTTAAATTGAAGCTTCGAAGTAACAAATCAAACTCGCAATAAGTACTAATTGTGAAGACAACGGAAGCGTACATTGGCTGGGCAGTTATGACTGCAATTGTTGCTGATATGAGTGAGCAAGGTAGAGTTTATTCTCGTTCGGATGTGTCACAACATACTATCATGGCTTATTTTCTTCTTATCTTCCGTAACTTTACCCCTGTTTTCCGAAGACGGACATATTCGCAGAAAATAATATATGTAAGTTTAGGATTCTATCTTGCGACATTTGCCAAGTAGTTGATATCGCGAGCAATAGGTAGTAGTTTATTAATCTCAAACTATGTACTTAATAAACTTGCACGTTACTTAATTAAGTCAACCGAATCAGTTGCAAAAAAAATATTGGCACAAAGCTTAATTTAAAACAAAATATTCCCAAAATATCTTGAAAAATCTACTTCAACGCAGGTGAAGTCACGGCAAAAAGCTAGTTCCTGTATGGTGGGGTGTTTTGTATGTGTGAGTGCTAGTAAGGGCCCACGCAAACACCCGCTCTCCCTTGCGTTTCATTAAATACATTTCCGCATATCACGCACTATGTCATTTCCTCCGTAGTGATGTTCTTGATCAATTAGAATATCGATGCCAGAAAAAAAATGATTTTTATTAAGGTTTTAAAATCCTGGAGACTGTAATTTTTTTAAATAATTAATTAAAACTTTAATTAAGTTTTCAGTCAATTGAAAGAAGTTCTAAAGATCTTGCAAATTATTCTTCTCAAATCAATTTCCATTTTTCTACTTGATTTTAATCTATTCAATAAAACTCGAACACTGAGTGACTGACTGAGAACGCATAGAAACCGATGTATCTAGACGTACGAAATTATATACTAAAATACATTAATTATTACGGCGAGTACCTACTTACTAATGAAGGATTTTTGAAATTTTATTACCCAAGGACCACATTGAAAGCGACTCAGACTTAAAATAAAAGAAAACAAACACCGCCCGATAAAAAACAACTAGTAATATTTTGTACAACATCGATATGTCATCTTCACATCTCTGTTTTGTATCCATGGGAAGCTATTTGCGGATTCAATCAAATCCACAGAATGGTAATATTATCGGCTTAAAAACATTTGTTTACCGACGAAATAACTCGTTCCCAGTAATAAATCTAGCTTTGATGGAAATTAAACGTCGATTACGAGTAAGTAAATGGATTTACGGAACAGGCACATCACTTTCATTTAGGATGTTTTATTAAAATCATAGTTTTTATCAATTATTGCATTATCTATTTTGTTATTTACACTGAACTGGTACAAGTACTAATTATTTAATAAGTAATAATTATTTAATAAGCAATTTCGTTGTACCTACTTGTTAGATTTTTCTGTATACTGTTATTTATGCAGTTCGATGATAACTAATTCAGAAGTATACCAGAGTCCATCTCTAGCAATATTACAAAGGACTCGTGATTTTTGTGATAATCTTTTTACTCTACATTGTAGACAGTAGGTATAATATTATTGTCGCATTGAAAAAGTTTAGTAGAATTAAAATAAACGAAAGTCCCATAATAACGTTGTCCATCTCTTACTGTTAATTTAGAAATACGATAAAATAAATAAAAGTACAGTACGGCCGCACATCATTACTCTAACCCTAATACAATCTGGCACGTAAACATAAGTAGACTTACATTTAAACCTGATTTTAACTCAACTAGTTAACTTGGTAAATAGTTTATGGTAATTCAGTTAAAATTAAAGTAAGTAATTTTGTTTGTGGTTTCAAACAACTTACCTACTATTAAGTTGTTACCATAGTGGATGTCTTTACTCAGTGGGAACTTAATTTGAATGTGGTTTAAACTAAAATTGGATCATTATTGACTAAAAATAAGCTTACTTGAAAAAGTTACTTGAAATTATTCTTATCGTATGGTTAGCTAGCCCTCTACATATTGCAAAACTATAAGAAACAGTAGGTCGATCACACATCTATGCAACATATCATTATCTCTTTCGCAGCTTTACCAACGAATTTTGCCCATTAAAAAGCCAAGAGAAGGTGTTGTCGTAGGATTGTGCTTAGACTGAAGGATTACCAAATTATTCATAGGTATGACATGATTCCGTCTGTTGGTCTAGTGGTTAGCATGTTCAACTGCCGACGAGGAACCGGGTTCGAGTTCAGAGTTCCTGACTGGAAATTCTCAGTACTAGCCCGGAGCTAGGAAGTTGGCGGTGTTTCACCCCCGTGCCTCGGAGAGCACGTGAAGCCGTCGGTCCCGGTTATTACAAGTAGGTATGACTAACATGATAATAGTCGTTAGAGCCCGCCAACCCGCATTGGAGCAGCGTGGTCATGGGTCCAAGCTCTAATTCCTTCTGTGAGAGTGGAAGCCTGGGCCCAGTAGTGGGACGATAATGGGCTGTAGTGGTGGTTGACATGATTCTGCGTTTAGTAAAAATATGTAGGTATATTATGTGACTTGTGATAAAACAGTCATGTTTCAGTCTTTTTCACATTCTGCATCATAAGGCTTGATTTTAGTCATGCTCTAGTGCTCTATGGCTCTTAAACAAAACAAGAGGACGTTCAACGTATCAAAACAATAAATTACATTAATTTTGCTTGCCATCCGTACTCGCACATTAAACAGTAACCATAGAGATCAGTTACGCCCAAACAATGATATTATCAGCCCTGTATCAGTCTGCGCCCATTCTCCCGTAATACGCGAGGGTTGATTGGCCGGCAACGTGGATTTTACAATGCGTTTATCGTCCAAATTGGTTGTAACTTTTCGGGAATTGTTTAAAGTTTTGTTCCCAGACTATCATTATTCGAGGGAATACTTCCGAGCCCTCTGTAATTGCGTGATCTATTATTCGATGTTTGTTTTACACGTGATCTGGTATTATGAACACGCATAATGTGCGTAGATTATATTACAAGTAAGCACCTAACCTACGAATAGAAATATTTAACTATTAAGTGGGGCTTCCACCGCACTCCGTTAAAGTCACAGTGGAAAACTGCATACAAGCACTTTCACCAACAAAGAGCTAGAAGTGATCAAAAAGAGGTCGCTACTCGCTAGAGATGTCGGGCGACATTGGGCGATGTCGAGTTACGTCGCCAGACATCTTGTCTCGCGACCCTTGGCCTATTGTTTTCTGTTGCTAGATTGCCGTTCGATGTCAGGCGACGTCGCCTGACTTATCTAGCGACACGTGTCGCGGGACATTTGTCCCCTAATGTATACGAGGCTTTAGCCCTGTACATAATCATATCCAAGTAGGTATTGATATGTTTATTAGAGACATCAGGCTCATCAAATTTTTGTATATAAAAGCTAAAAGATTATCAAATTAATTTGCATAGTCACAAAAAATGGTCTAAAAAATTAATGTCCTTAATGATAAAACTAAAAGGGCTGATAAAACTTTTTTACCCACAAAAGAAGCCGGAACCAGTTTAATAGCCATGCCTTCACATCATACATGTACGTTGAATGATAATTAGAGACCACCTAGTAGTTTTCGTTTTGTTCCAAAGCCTTTATTAGCAAAAACGTGTCAAACAACGGAAATCCGGAGTCGTAAGACAAATTAATTTATAAACTATGTAATGCGTAGGATGGCTATGACGATTATAAAAGTTTTATTTGTGTTTACAACATGTTGTATTTGAAAAATCATGGTACACTTTGATATAGGCAAGGCGGCTATTTTAATCGTTTTGACATAATACTAAATGATTGCATGACATCGTCCGCATGGATTTATAATAGTACTAGATGATGCCCGCGACTTCGTCCGCGTGAATTGATGTTTTTTTAAGATTTAAACTATCCTATCTCTCAAGTTGGATCGAACTGCACATGGTGTGCGAATTTTATTATAATCGGTTAAGTGGTTTAGGAGTCCATTGAGGACAAACATTGTGACAGGAGATTTATATATATTAAGATGTTTTAAATAGCTTGGAAATTTCATGATTTTCTGAGATAAAAAGTGTTACATGTCTTTTCCAAATTTTGTCAAAATCAGTTACACAATAATATCTGTCTAGTATAAGAAATGTCATCTTCCTGTCTCCTGTGAAAAACTGAAATATTATTATTATGTTTGCACAATAAATAATTATTTATAATGGAAAAAAAATATTATAATAATAATATTATGTGGTTGTGTAGCAAAAAGGTAAATAAACTGCCAGATATTTTTTTATTCTTCGTAAAACTATGGAGGTAAAGCATATGTTACTAAAATAAGTGCTATATTTTTCAACAGAATGTCATTTAATTCAATTTATTATAGAGATTGTGAACAGTGATAACTAGAAATATTGCAAATGTACTTAGCAATCAATTTTCAAACGTTCCAAATTCAAGTCATGTCTTCAAAAAGTTTATTTTTATTGATGTTTATTTTTACACATACTTTAAAATCAAGATAATAAAGGACTTAGGAATTAATTCTTACCTCGTAATTTTCAATATAAAACGCTAAATTAAGCTCCAAAGCTCGAAGAATTCTAAATAATAACTATAACGACTCTATTCTCATTTTTTCTGCTGTTTAGTATAAAATGTAAAGTATATTTTTGAGTTATATAATATTTATTGCACTGACTTCCGAGAAGAAATAGAGCGATATTCGTTAAATGTTTCCTTAAAGACAATATAGGTACCGTGTGAACCCGTGTATATCAGTCAGCATATTAACAATTATTATTACCCGAAAGGCCCACCTCGTCAGGAAATCAAATATATCTTCTGTAATTAAGTAGGACTAGAATTAAAATTAAAAACCAACTAATTAAATGAAAGAGCGATGCATGTAGAATATCGAAGGCAATATAGATAAGCGCCGACATCGTAAATTTTATAGACACTTAATGGTTTTATTTATGTACCTTCACCATTCTACATCGAAATCCTACACACTTTGTAGGTAATTATCATTTTGTCATGCACGTCCAATTAAATCTCTTACAAAATAATTCGTCTGGTATAATAAAATATTTATTATCTTTAACATGACCAAGAAATTATGGATTAAATTATTTAATAGTTACATCAACTGTTGTATTTGTATTTCTTTTATAGGTAATGATAACGAATACCCAATTCATTAAAAACATAATATCACCCAATAAAAAAATAGGTATTAAAATTAAAGATTGACGTTGCAGCTTGCTATGAAGTTTTTATTCCATTTTATTATGCCATCTGCCTGTGTGCGCGTCTACTGCTGGACATACCTAAGCCTTTTCGACAGCGCGCCACCGAACACGGCCCTTCATTTTCCTCATCCACTTGCTTACCACCACCTTCTTAGGTCATCGGTCCAGCGGAGTCGGACTAAAAGTCATCCTATACGTCTCCACTCCAGAGCCGTCTCATAAGTCTGCCCCATCGGCCATCGGCTCTGCGACAGATATGACCTGACTACTTCCACTTTAGCTTGCTAATCCATTGAGCTTTTTCGGCTCTTAAGCTCAATGAAGCTATTAAACGAACTTTTAAAATGTCAAACCTTATTTATTATTATTGTAAAATTACTAATAACTAAGTATAGATAATTTGCGATAACCATGAATTTTTGGCGAATATTTTAATACGGAAAATTTTATGATAAGGTCTGTTTCGTTCAAATTATTTATTTTCCTTATTTCGTGAGTAAATTACTTCCTGACAAGTGATTTGATTTAGGTAAAAGTTCACGATTATATTATCAAAAGCTTGACCTAAAATTACGTAATATTGAGGTCAATTTGATTACAAAATCCATATCATATAAAAGCTAATTAAATGCGACTAATTTCCTTCTAAATTCGTCTCCATTTCTAAATCCTTAAAAAAGTCGTTCTAAGCCTGTGCTCTGGCTGAAAATGCGTCAAAAATTAGTGGCCCTTGACCAGTGCATTCATTATAACAGCGATAATATGTCAGAGAAAGAGCTGGTTATAAAGTTCCATAATATGAGTCACAATCATGGGATGACTCCATCCCTGCACTCAATATTTACGGGAGAAACAGGTTCTGTAAAGTCAATATTAGGTTTTCCATACAAATGAATACATTCTAACACAATAGGGCTTCCATTTTGACCGCTGTGTTGTTTGCACAGACAATTCTCGCTACGCCGGGTAATGCCACCGCAGTAGGCATGCTTACTTTTTACGTTTTATGGCCGCCTGGTAGTCTAAGCCTATGATCACACTAGCGACCTAATTACCGGCAAATTACGGAAAAACTTAAGAAAAATTTATCCATTAAATATGTAGTTTTCGTATTTAATTAAGATGTACTCGGGATTGTTCGATATGGACTTTATTGATTATTATAAACTTAAGGCCACTTGTTTATGAACATTTAAACTGTCTAAGTTGAATTTTGTAATGCTTTTTAGCAAACGAATATTGCGGCTGCCGAAAAGTGACAGCATTTAATTTTAAGCTATTGCATATCTTCTATCGCGGGCCTTGAGCGTGGAGACCGAATCCAGAAATTCCGTAACGAAAAAAAACCTAACACTTTGGTTGCTATGACTACTTGTGTTGTTGACTTCAAGTTGTTGAAAATAAAAAGACTATTTTTATGAAAAGATGATTTTGGTTGCTATGACTACTTGTGTTGTTGATTTCAAGTTGTTGAAAATATAAAGGCGAAATATTTTTATGAGAAGATGATTTTTGTTGCTATGACTACTTGTGTTGTTGACTTCAAGTTGTTGAAAATATAAAGGCGAAATAATTTTAAAGAATTATGTTTTCAATAGTCCGGGTGTCCATGGGGAATCAAAAACCTTTTATCGTGTCCTATTTGTGTAGTGTACCTATGCATAGGTTATAGCCACGACAAAAAATTGTGAAACAAAAACTCTCCAGTGTGGTTATTATCGTATCGTTGCTGTGTCTATCCATGTCTAACCAAGCACATCGTTCAAGTTATTACTGACAATCGATTGGTGGGTAAATATGGATTGAGCGTAGGTTGCACTTTATGCTAAGAATAAGTACACTTGAATGCATCAGTTTTTGGATGTGTTTTCTCACAGCACCTATTGATTAAGTTTTTTTAAAACTAGACTATGTAAAGAACAGAAATGAATAAAAACAAGTTTATTTCAATCATAAAATACATATTAAGGACACTAAAATATGATGACAGGGTTAAACGGACATACGGTTAGATATACATACAAATAGACAGACATCACTTTTATGCTAAAAATATTAGTATTGAATATTATAATATGTAAAGTTAATAAAAGTAAACCGTAATATTTTCACATAACAACAGTTATCGGTGCTTTTATCATTCTTAGGATTCCGTTGGCGCTGGCCCTACACACCATGAACTGATTCTCCGAGTTTTCTGTGATTTGTTTGTTTAGTTAGCCAAACCAACCAGCAAAAGGTAAATAAAAATAACATTCCTTACCATAATTACTTACCATAATTACTTCCTTACCATAATAAGGATTCCGTTGGCGCTGGCCCTACACACCATGAACTGATTATCCGAGTTTTCTGCGATTTGTTTGTTTAGTTAGCCAAACCAACCAGCAAAAGGTAAATTAAAATGATATTCCTTACCATAATAATCATTACAAACAAAGACACAAAACACTGCTAGTTTTCATAAAATCTATAACAGGTTAGACTTAATATAATATTACTAATACACATTCCATTCATCAATGTATAATGTGACGTGATCCTTTCATCTTCAAAGAGAATATAACTCAATAATCCCTACCTATAAATGTTCAGAGGGGCGTTAAGATGGCGCTAACTGATCCAGTTTGAAGTTCAAGTATGGCAGGTATTATGGAGTTGAAAACCATAGAGTTACAGATCTCATACATCAGGTTATACTCAGATAAACTAAGTTGTATAAAGATGTAATTAAACCCTATTTTAATCCTATTATAAGCGTTACCCATCTATTCTTCCATACCAATATTATAAATACGAAAGTGTGTTTGCCTGTATGCTTATTTGTTATATCTTTTCACGGCCCTGCATCGACTAGAGCGATTTTGAAGAAATTGAGTACAAAGATGTCATGTCATGATCATAATCGCACTCTCTCGCTACTGGACAGT
This sequence comes from Erebia epiphron, assembly GCA_963932025.1. Taxonomy (NCBI): domain Eukaryota; kingdom Metazoa; phylum Arthropoda; class Insecta; order Lepidoptera; family Nymphalidae; genus Erebia; species Erebia epiphron. The sequence continues at coordinate 11,525,815 of OZ009958.1, read as the reverse complement.
AAACTGGTTCCAAACGCGACCTGGTCTGAGAAGAGGCCAAAATAAACTCAGCCGGGTTTATTCTTCTTTACTTACTTTATTACTTTTTACTAGATATAAACGACTTGTTTATTCTCTCATACTTAAGGGCAGGTCGCTTTGCGAGACATCATCGCCTCTAGTACACGGTACCTCTCTGGCACGCACAACAAACTTGTTGGCGTAACCAATACAGCTGTTTGTCTATTACACTTAACTTCTAGTTCAAATTGCCAATTAGTTATTGTGAACTAGTTACGGAGAAGTTGTTTTGTAAATAATGGTAACGTCTATATCAAGAAAGTCTTACAATATTGGCTTTCTTGTTTAGTATCAAAGATAAATTATTTATTTGCTTATTCTGGTTTCATCGTCTAGTTTATGTATTATTCAGTATTCACTGTTTCAAATAGTTTACTGCGCTTGCTTGAAATTAATCTAAAATTATAATAAATACCACAATATCGATATCATATAACCAAATTCATTCATTGGTAACACGTCACATTAAAAAGCGCATAAAAAGAAAGTATTGATTACCAGGTTTTTATCATCAGGTCATATTCATGCAAAAACTCACGTCGATCTATTGCTCCGTTGCGGCGTGATTGAATGTCAGACCAACGAACAATCATTCATACGCATGTATAATATTGGTAGGAAATGGTATGGATTGGTATATGGTATATTGGCGGGATCTCAATTTCGCTTTCAATAAGTCACTTCCTATGAGCCTATGGTAATCGAAAGCCAGCTTAAGCTTGAAAACCCCTCGGAAGATAATATTTGGATCCCATCCCTAAGCTCCTAATCCGGTCCGCCATATTCGATCACCCGTCCAAAGTATTAAAGACAGTTACAGTGAAGTTATTCAATTAATAGCCAGACAACTTGGCAACAATTTTCAACTGAATGTTAATTACAGAACTTTTGGAAGCTGAATTACTTAATCCTTAAATTACAGGGCACTGCATAGACATTAACATTTAATTGCTTTCGATAACTTTCCGCGCTGATATGTAGGTATGAGACGTGTATTACAAATTTACAAGCCTTCTCCGTTTTGCTGAACAGGTAATTATAATGAACGCTTGAAAGTTTGAAATGTACGGTCGACGGCAAAAGTCCATTCATAGCTCTAAGGCTAAAACCGCGTGCAAGCAATGCTGTGAATCACTCACGTGCTCACTCACACAGTTAAACATAAACTGTCAATAACATTATCAACCTTAAATCAACATCATAAGGTTCAAATGATTTTAGTTCAATACTACCTGCCTATTACCATAAACTGTCAATAATATCAACCTTAAGACATTAGCATTAGGTTCAAAACATTTATATTCAATAACCTTGTCTATTGTGATTGTTTATTTCATCACTTTAACAGTAACCAGACCCAGTGTCGTGATAATATAGATGGTATACGATGCATCAATATGACCTAGGTTCGAATCTCTTTTTGCAGTTTTTATTTTGTTTTGTATAAATGACTGTTTGTTATTTTTTATTATAGTGGTGTTAATTATTGCTTATTAAGAGTCAATAAGTAATAAAACAAACAAAATAAATTGGAAGAACCATTTTTTATTAGATATTCGACTTTATTTTCATTGTTATCATGTTACATTTTCTCAAAAGTAATAAATAACTTCAGCTACTTTTTCTATGATTTTTTAAGGTTATAGCTTAAGTAATCGTTTTCATAAAGAAAAGAAAATTGAAGCTAAACCTTAAAAATCTAGTAACCAATGGGCGGCGCTGCTTTTTTGTCTGTTAGTTTTGACAAGATATACTAATAATAATGAATATAAGTTAGGAAAAGAAAATACGTTATGTTTTATGGTTAAATACTTTAAAAGTAAAAATTTATATATCTTTTTATGTAAGTATTAGTATTTAATAGAACCTCCACTATTTTCAATAACAGCAAGCAAACGCCGCCGCATGGATCCTACTATATTAGAACAAATATCTGTTCCTCTAATATTCTCCCACACTTTCATACAGTGAGCCTCTAATTCCTCTGCAGTCCTTTCATTTCCCATATTCCACCTTTGCACCATCAAACCCCATAAATTTTCTATAGGATTTAAGTCCGGTGATCTTGCTGGCCAGGGAATTACTGTTATATCTGGGTTTTGATGAAACCAATCACGCACTATATGTGCTCGATGCACAGGACAATTATCATGCACAAATGATAGTTGTTGCATATCAACAGCTGGATAAACACACCGCACACTTGGTAACATGCTCTCTTCTAACACTTCCACATAATGTGCAGCTCTGGCGCGCCCTGCTATCGGCACTAGTTCACCAGGTCCAGCGGCACTCATCCACCCCCACATATTGACTGATATCCGTCCAGATTCCGTATTTGGGATAACATTTTTATTTGCATAACGGGTTCCATTTCTACGCCACAAATGAAGCCTACCACTTTGAGACGACATAAACGACTTCTCATCAGTGAAAATAGTATTCTCCCAGTCGAAATCTAAATACTCCCTTGCAAACAACAATCTATTACGTTTATGAATTTCAGTGAGAGAGGGTTTTATGGCTGGCGTTCTATGATGCAATCCTTCGCTATTCAGAGCTCGACGAACAGTGTGTGTTGATGTATCGAACATGTTCGCGAACTCAGCAGTTGGTATGAAGCCATTATTCTCATACTGTTCGACCATAAATCTCCGTTGTGAAGCACTAATATGTCGGGGGCGGCCACTTCGCGGTCGAGAGGTTAAATTACCTTCTTCATCATGGCGCGACACCCAACGCTTTACGGTGATCCACTAAAAACCAAACAGCGAGATTAAAATAAACACATTTAAAACTAATATCTATTTTGTCTAAATTTTATAGATATTTACTGCCAAAACATTATGTAATTGTAAGGTTATGAACACAGTTTACTTAATACACATTTTTTAACAATAAAAACAATACTTACAGTGAAACCAGTTTCATTGCAAATTTGAGATATATTATATCCGAGATTATGTAGCTCAATAATACGCATCCTCTCCTGCATATTAATATTAGCTTGCATTATTGTTGAAAAGAATAAAAACGTTGTTACACTCAAGACTCAAGATAGGGATAATAATATTTGATATCTACCACTCGCTAACGAATTTATAGTAGTCCTTGCTAATGACGACTATCAGTACTCAGTCAGTGACCATAATTTCTAACTTCATTACTCTCGGCGATTTTTTAACTACCCACATATGATATTATTGGTATAAACTTATCTCTCAACAAATAAAAACAGAAAAAGAAGCAAAAACGGGATCCGAGATTTGAACCAGTAACAGCCACGATGCCCAATCCGAGCAGCTCCGAGCTACGCCATCAAACTTACTGCTATAAGCGTGAAATTGTGGATATTATTCAGCTATTACAATACCTATAAGTTGAACGACTTGTATTATATTACTGTAAGTGTGTGGGTGACTCGAGTGCGTGCAAAGCACCTTGTTTGCTTATTCTATATGGACTTTTGACGTCGACTGTACCTAGTAGGATTGGTATTACACAACTTTGGTACCCGTATTAAGGTAAAACAGTTTACTAAGATTTTTGTTGAGAAATTAGAGCTCCTCTCTACACTATTCTTTATTCTTTCTTATTCGTTTTGTATTTGAGATCTTAGTTAATATTGATAGTTTTGTCATAAATTATTTGCAAGTAATCATTACAAATCCCCAAATTTTCGAAAATCTAACCCGGATAAGGCTACAACGCTCATCAAAATTAACTAAGTTTCACATGCATCCAAATTGTGATACGCAAATTGAGATACCTAATGGGCATATTATCTAATACTATACTAGGCCCGCTACTTCGCTCCCGTGTTTGTAGTATTTTGAAAAATTTCATGGAAACTAACCATGTCATCCAAAAAGTGGGTAGTCCTATCCTATGTCCTACCCTCGAAAACAACCTATATAAAATTTCAATATAAACAGAGGGAACGTTAATGTAAAACACATAGACAAACAGATAAACAGATCGATAAATAGACAGACATAAAGGCTGAGAATATACTTTCAGTTAATCGCGAAGAAAAAAGAGCAAAAGGAATAATATTGCGCAAGAAATCCATGTTCACGCTCAAAAAAATACGGGTACCTCAACACGTTCCCAACTTTGAATACACCACTGGTCTGGATTAAAAAGGTTTCCATCGTATGAGCATAATATTATTATTCTCCACGGTCCTTGCGAGCTCAGGGCGAGCTATTACTCATCTTTTTCTCCGAGTCGTTTTTATTGCTAGACGTGAAAAATACCAGAAATTTCATCCGGTCGGTCCAAAGTGGCTGGATTAATTCAGAAGGCACTTATTTCAAATTGGATTTCGACTCGAGTCGCGACTTGGGTGTTGACTGCCGAGTTACTTATTTCCCATTAATAGTGTTCGACGTATGCTCTCTATTTGTCCGCCATCGATGATTAATTGTTGACACCCACGTTTTAAGTAAAAGTTTTGAGGCGAAATTTGAGAGTAACTCAGAGGTACAGACTGAAGTAACATGGATTTCTCGGCTGATATGACGGTTGACGTAACCATGAATGACCGCTAAAGCGAACAACTGTTTCAAGTCCACCGTCTTATAAAGTATTAAATAGAGACATAATCTGTGCCCATAGATAAATAAATCACAGAAAGATTAAAATGCAGTTTACAAAAAAATCTCTGAAACCGACTTCATCCAATCCCGCGCGATTTTTGATTGACTTCTACAAGTAACAACCGCTATATACTTACATATTTTTACAATCAGACATAGCAACAGTGGAGAGTAGCAAAGCGTTCCATTCCTCAAAACAATGTGGCCCCTAGACAAGATGTCTGCGTACCATGAAATCGCTTTAAAAATCAACTACATATCTTTTGACCCTGGATTTAAGAAACCTACCTGTCTGGTAAATCATGGTCTAGAAACGTGGAATTTTCCCGACTCTAAAAATTACAGATTCTCATTCATTATTTTCAACAACAAAATAGTTATCGATACCCTTTAAAATAAATAAATGTTTATTGACCAAAAAAGCACAAACCTACACAAATTAATTGCTTATTTATAGGTCTACATGTATTGTGTGCATTGCTAGAACTATGTTTGGTCAATGGGCTACATCCTCAGCCTGTGACCACATGCCTGTGACCCAGCATGAGAGGTAGGTATGGGCCAAAACGTCACGGACCATCACGTATACCTGATTAAATATCTAAAATTAAACCAAAAATAAAATGTACTTATAATAAAAAAATTAAATTAGCATACAACAGTGTGTGTCGTGTGGTCGTGCTAAACGGTACCAATTTCCTACCTCCATGGCTAAACCTGACTACACAGCCTGACTATTAAAGGTATCCGTGTATAATCTGCTGTGATAATCTGCGGTCTGTGGTGATACTTTTATTATGATAAATGTCATTGTCTACAGACCATGGTCATTCAATGTCTATATTTCTTATATTATAAACACAGAAGTAAAATAAGTTAAAAATTATTGAGCAAAAAATTAAAAAATACTGCCAAAAGTTAAGAAAAAAGTCTTTAAGACTATGTATAAGTAAGTTGTTTTCAATTTCTACTAACTACATTTCTATCCACTCCGACTAACTCTTAACTAATGTCAATATTGTTGACCCCCTTTGTAGGAGCTCCTTCCATTACAACTCGAAGCAAAGTTAAATATCCTATGTTTACACAAATGCACGTAGGTGGCATTAAGAAGCACAATGCACTGCTTACTTATTCTTTTATAACCGACTTCCAAAAAAAAAAGGAGGTTCTCAATTCGGCGCGTATGTTTTTAAGCTATTGCATAGCTTCTATCGCGGGCTTTGAGCGTGGAGACCGAATCCAGAAATTCCGTTACAAAAAAACCAACACTTTGGTTGCTATGACTACTTGTGTTGTTGACTTCAAATTATTGAAAATAAAAAGACCATTTTTATGAAAAGATGATTTGGAATATAAAGGCGAAATAATTTGAAGTCAGCAACGCGGGTAGTCATAGCAACCAAAGTGTTAGGTAAGTTGATAAAAATGCTATGCAATAGCTTTACCGCGGAAGTCTCCGAGTGCCACACGTCTTTTTTTTTTTAATGTATGTTACTTCTTATCTCCGTGGTTTCTAAACCGATTTGAATTATTTTTTTTCAGTGGTTAAGGGAAGCTCGTGAGATGGTCCCATAAAAAAATTCTGACTCCAAATCCTCAATCCTGATGCTGTAGGTGTACCTGCTACATGGAATCCTCAAAACTAGGGATTTTGATCGTGAATTCATATAGGTACTTATATCGTGAATTCAGTAGGTATCAAGTCACGTGTAGGTACATGATTCAACTCTTGAGTCCCAACTCCTCAAGCCTGATGCTGCAGGGTACAGATCTCCTTAAAAATAGCGATTTTATGCTGAATTCATACTGTAGGTGTCAAGCAACGACTTCATACTTCCCATCTCCTCAACTCTGATGATGATTATGAGTACACTATAAAGTTAAAAATAAAAATTCTTTCCAAAAAACCGACTTCTAAAGCCACTTTAAAGTAAAAAATAATTTAATTTCTACACACTACACAGAATAGGACACTGTGTTGAAGTCGGGCAAGCATAACAAATATAGGCAAAGTCAGGCTCGCCCGACTTCAACATAGTGTGTACACAGAGGTATTTGAAGTATTATTAAATAGAAATAGAAACGATTAATGTGAGTATAGTAGTGACTTTAAAAAAATGCCGCTATTTTTGCTGAGATCTTATCGTATTTTTTTTTAACTGGCGATATGGATTTCCATATTTCTATTATTAACATAGGTACTGCTGTCTGTATCTACTATTCAATGAAATTTAAGTAACAAAAATTGCTTTAACAGTGAAAGAAAATAATATGGTGAGGAGGTTTCCTCATGGCCTGGCGATGAGATTTCCATAATGATCTCAAAAGTGTGTGAACCATGCCAATCTGCTAGTGCAGAAGTAGTGGTCTAGTGACCAGCGTGGTGTGCAGTGGCCGAAACCTTTTTCAATTTGAAAGAAAGCTCGTGGTCATCATTGTGCCGTATATGGGTTGATGATTAAAACTTGTATCTACTTAATAGAAAAAGGTACCTATTAAACCATACAAAACAACGTATCAAAGTTTCAGGTATACCTTCGAGTGACTTGTTAAAGAACAAGTCAAACAGTAACAAACTATAGCAGATACAAGTTTGTGGTAACTTTAATACATTACAGTGTCACTGCCGAGAAACGCCTTTGTTTTGTCCACAAAACATGTTCCAATTGTAACCGTCTCGATGTAAATGTGCCTGATTACCATTAAAAACGATGTTACCAAAGCTCAGTTAAACGCGCTTTATACGCAGCGGTCCGGTTAGGAGATCAGTTAACAAAGTGTGGTCAGTTAGGACGCATAAATTATGACCAGACTTGAAAATTAAACTTATATACAGAAAGCAGTTATATCCTGTCAACTCATTTTATCTTAGGTATTGGGTATACCAATAAGATAAAATCAATAAAACTTTTGAACAACTTTTACAGGAAAATCTTGAAGATAATAAAAACCTGTCTTTATTTAAACATGTTCTATAGACTTCATATTTTCGCGGTGTCTCGTCTATAGTAAGTGACAGATTTAAAGATTGATAAATAGCATGGCCCTAACAATACCGAACAACAAGCATTCTATTGTCAATAAATTTTGCGTCGACATGTCTCAGGATTCAGGATGAAAACCAGAGGTCCAATTGTCTAAGCCAATTGTAATCATTTGACAGCTTAAAACGTATCACTCGAACTGTTTAAGGAGTTCGAACATGTTTTTTGTCATGCAGGCATCTATGAACTCCTTGAACAGGCCGAATTAATTTTTTCAAAAGAGCAACCGCCAAGTTTCTTGCTGATTCTTCTCGATAGGAATGGCATCCCGAACCAGTGGTAGATTCACTCGACGATTCAAAAGCACTTGTATATTAATTTTAATTTAATTGTGTTAATAAATAAATTTAATTTTAAATTGTGTTATATATTAAATTTAATTTTGTTAATTTGAATAAAAAGCATTTGAATTTAGAATTTTTGAACTATCCGTTTGACAACGATTTCCTGGCTCAATCGGGGGCAAATCGGTACATGTATAGTCATGCTAAGAGGGACAATAATATAAAAGCTTAGTTAATATTTGTACAGAGAATATTATGGTATGATGTACTTTAATTGGATGAGAAAAAATGATGTATTATTACGCTGGTAGCCGCTTAGTAACATTAATCTTTAGTTCTTATTGAGATGCAATAACAATGCAGAAATGCTAATTCAAAAACCTTATCATATATAAGAAATTTAACTATAGGGCTGTCGTTTTGCCCCGGTTTTTATTGGTTCCTGAAGTAAGAGCATAACAATACTAACACATAATCAACATCATTGGTGCGGGAGATGTGATGGTAACTTACCTGTTACGTCAACCTTTAAATACCTTTTTTAGGGTTCCGTACCCAAAGGGTAAAAACGGGACCCTATTACTAAGACTCCGCTGGCTGTCTGTCTGTCTGTCTGTCTGTCTCCAGGCTGTATCTCATAGACCGTGATAGCTAGAAAGCTGAAATTTTCACAAATGATGTATTTCCGTTGCCGCTATAACAACAAATACTAAAAATTAAAAAAAAATATATATTAAGGGGGGTCCCCATAATTTATTAACCCCAAATATTTTTTTGCTCAATATTAAAAACGGTAACAGGTAGACGGTTCAAATTTTCACAGAATATTAACTTGTATATTACCTTTCAAAATAAATAATTAAATATCAATAAAGTAAATATTAAAGGGGGGCTCCCATACAACAAACGTAATTTTTTGATATTAACAGTAAACCTCTACAAACAAAGTTAGTTTTGCGGTTCATTAACAAAGGTAGATAATTATACCTACTTCTTGAGTACGGAACCCTCGGTGCGCGAGTCCGACTCGCACTTGGCCGGTTTTTAAATATGTTCCTCCGTTTTTACTTCAGACCTCGGGAACTGCTCTAGGTCGGTACTCTGAATAGCTTTTTTGTCCTTTAATTTTTTTAACCTTTTAACACGGTCTCGTCACACAGCTTCCTATGAAACGACGTCTGTGTTTGACGACCTCATTGATGCAGTGGGGAACGCTGTATTATGAATGGGAGGTCCAGGGTATGATCCCCCAATTTGCGATTTTATAATAATTACTTATTATAAAACCCCTAGTCTGATCTGGTGGGCTAGTTACCGCCCTACCGGCAAAGATGTAGTGCTAAGCTATTAATCATTTCGATGCAATGCCATGTAGAAGAAAGCGATTAGGGATATGGGCTTAATATAACTACCATAGCCCTGAGGTTAGCCCACTATCATCTTAGACTGCATCATCCCTTTTGAATTATCACCCAAGTGAGGTTTCATGGTCAAGTTCTACCGGGTCTGATGGGAGACTATTTAACACTCTACCGGCGAAGACGTACCACCATGCAATTTATAATTCTGATATGATAGGTATATGTAGTTGTCGATTACAGATATGGGTTATTATAACTACCATATCCCTGTTAGCCTATATATAGCTCGCTATCATCTTCGACTGCATTATTCCTTATCAATTATAATCCAGATAAGACCGCAATCAAGGGCTTAATTGTAGTAGAATAAATAAGAAAAAAATGCTCACCGATCTATTTTTCTCTTTTCAGTGCATCGTCCGAGCGCACTGCGTACACCTGGCTGCCGGATACCAAGATCGAGTTCAGCTCGCCCTACAGCCGCCGCAACAGTTCCAATTCTACAGTCTACGAGAGTGACTGATGGTGCGCCGGCTTCGACCAACTCGAAGAAGCATTACTCTGCTCATTGGACACTTAGTGACTTTGTGAGTGCAGGCTAGAACCCAGAGCCAAAAAAACTGTTAATAAAAATTATTGTGAGTGCAACTCGAACATCGATATTTCACGTTTATTGGCTACTTGTACATAGCTTAACGTATTTCGTACTATCTTATATCTTATCTATTATATATTTATTTTATATCTTTTAAGTGTTGAAAACTACTCATATAAAATATTTGTTATACATACGAAATCCTGAAACTTTATAGTTGTAGGTTTTACGATGTACTTTTCCAAAAACATAGAAAGCAGGTGCTCAATACGCTGAAATCGGTAGTTATGTATTAGGAGTTTGTATTACTTACCCAGTTGTAAGTATAAAAATAATGTTAAAGCCGGAAACATACTTATTCGTATTAGAAGCCTCTGTGGTACAAATTGATTAGTAGGTGGTACTTTCTTCAGCCGAGACGATGCGATGCGGAATGATAACATCGCATTATAAGGAGTGTGTTTCCAACTTAATACTTATTTTATCCTACTAACTTTTCCACTAACTACATTATTTTATTAACTAAGTTTATAAGTATACCTAAATACAGCTAAGCTCTTCACTCAACCGTGCCATGATGGTTCTCAAAATCCGCATACAAAAAAGTCGCCTCTGAACCTATTACCCTCCAGAATGCGTGTACGAATTGCTGGCAAATTCACGGCCAAAATTTGCACGTGAAGATAGGTACGTGCACTTTCAAGATATTATGATATAGGTTTAAAATATTCCAATAATATTTTGGTTTTAGACGGCATTATTAATTATGCAGTTCGAAAAATTTTATATAACACGATCGCAGTAAATTCCAAAAATATAAGTACCGAATTCATCTTGTCGGTGTTGGAATCTTCAGAACATCTTTTCCCATAAATTCACTAATATTCCCGCATTTACTTCGCCGGGGCGAGGCGTAAAACTTCTTCTTGGTTACCGAAAATGAATATTTATGACGTACAACGAGTAACGCCATTTATAGACAAATTTAGAATGTTTTTGGATGGTGTATTCTCAAGAATAATATAATTTTTTAAAAATCTATTTTTTTTTCATTTTGTTTCTCCTTTGGCTGTATGTATAATTTGTCGTACCTATTTAATATAATATAATCCATACTAATATTATAAATGGGAAAGTGTGTCTACTGCTACGCTTTGACATCTTTCTAACCGATTTTAATGAAATTTGGTACAGAGGTAGTTTGCATCTCGGGAAAGGATTTTGGCATGAAAAACACTTAATCCACGAGGACGAAGTCGCGAGCATCATCTATTTATATAATATATCCCGTATTATATTTCCTGTATATTGTTATTTATTATTTATTATTTATTATATACACTTTAATTACAACATTCTTTATAAATAAATTAAGTAGGTACCTACTTACTTACCTTTGTACTAAGTTCCAATGTTAGTTACCTTTGTAAGTCCAAGTCTATCAAATAAGAATTTTCTTAAAGTTGTTCCATATAAATAGGTATATTTTTAAGCCAAAGCTAAAACTTATAAAATCAAAAGAAAACAATCAGTATAAACAGCAATTGAAGTTTTTGCTTTGGCTCTTAAATACATAATATTATATGTACCTAATACTTTTAAAAATCATGTAAGAAAGCACTACAAAAATTTTTAATCTCTATATATAAAAATGAATCCCTATTTCCCTTGGTCACGGCATCACGCGTGAACGGCTAGACCAATTTCGCTAATTCTTCTTTTGTTGTATAAGTGAGGACCTGGAGAGTAACATAGGCTACTTTTTATCCCGGAAAATTAAGGAGTTTCCGCGGGAATGACAAAAAACTTAAACCACGCGGACGAATTCGCGGGCATCAGCTAGTACCTAATAATAATATATTATGTATGTAAGAAACCTTTCTGTCATATTTAATTTTATTGTCTTATTTAAGGTATAGTTAGATTGATAAAATTTGCTGTGATTTTTAGTTTTATATCAGCATAATATTATGTCTGCCTTCCTAGAGGTGCAAGGATGCGTAAGCGAGTGAATATGTGAAAAACCTACTCACCTAAAGGATTGGATCATTGCAAATTAAGCATATACAACTTTGGTGGTAAAAGATTCAATAGCGTAATGACTCAATGAATCAAACTACGAATAAGTAAAGTGATCGTAGGGGTCCTATTCTTTAAATGCCAATGATGTCTTATCGCTCGCTACTCATTCTTACACATCTGTACGCTTACTCTGAGTTTTTACATTGCAAATTCGATTGACGTAGTGAGCGTTCACTCACATTAGCGTTTAAGTTAAATGAACCTTAAATGTATTGGTTAAGAGGTCATTTCATCATTTCGTTTATTTATTCACAGCCAGCGATCTAAACGCTGAATTTAAAGCAAGAGCTTTTGGGTCCATTTTACTTTGACGCTAATGTGACGCTCACTACGCCAATCGAATATGCAATGTAAAAACTCAGAGTAAGCGTACTGTACAAGAAAGGAAGTCTAATTCTAGTATCGTAATTCTTGGAATTTCTCTCGTATACATAAGTTATGACAACTGTAATATTATAAATAATATGTAATTTAAGATTTATTTTTTTAATGTAGTACTCAGGTTTCAAGACACACGATCCCTAATAGCGTATAATTGTACAAAATTCGAATATCAAAATATTATGTAAATATTCTTAATTAATATTTAAAAAGCTTTTAAAGATATTGTTTATGTATCGTGTCATTGGTGGCAGAGTTAATGTTAGTATGAAATGTTATGCTTCTTCGTAATTATCATCATCATGTTTCAACACATCGCTGGTCCCCTACTGAACATTTAACTTCTCTCAGAATTAGAAAGATTTAAAGTTTAATTGTTGATTGGTAGACTTCATTCACCTTTGATAACATTATGGAGAACTCTCTGTTACGCAGGTTTCCTCGCGATGTTTTTTTACCCTTAGGCCGGCCATACACGGACTGCTCGAGCAGTAAGCCAGTGATCAACATACACGGACCGCTCTTGCAGTCATAGTCAACAGCTTGAAGCTACCATTGATAACTGCTGCCAACCGCCCGAAGTAGTCGCAACTGCTCGAGCGGTTCCATGTTTGTGTGTACGTAGAAGACTGTAGTTCACTATGCAGTCGCAGCTTGAAGCAATCTATTCTGACTGCTTCAAGCTATCCGTGTAAAGCAACGCAAAAGTAAAGTGTAGATAAGTAAGTGCTTAGCATCCGAGCCCTTGTAAGGGGGGCAATTAGGGCAGAATGGAAATTACCCGGATTCGAAAGTAATCACCCACTTACAAAGTTATAGAATGATAAAATGTACCTATCTAGGGAGTTGGAATAAATACAAGTTCTTTGTTCAGGCAAACTTTACTGTTGGTATATATTATTTCACCTTATTGTTAAATCTTAATAAGTAACTTAAGGCTACTTAATTAAACACCCTAGATACACAGATACTTAAGTTAATTGAGGTTTATCGGGGACGCTTGGGGTCCAGATAGATTATTATAAAAACCTTGAATTTACTATTTTAAAGTTTCTTTAAATTGTTTATTTAGCTCAGTGGAAAGGGGTTCACGGAATCCGACTCACTATTTTGAGAACACTGAATTTAAAACCACTATATGTTCGGAAAGGAAAAAAAAAGAAAGATTTCCTTACTTGCTGAATGTGAATTTGGGGTCACCTGAATACATGGATCAGGAACGTGGTCTACTTCCAGGGAACGGCCTCGTCAGCTCACCAACCCAAATCCTTGGAATGCATTTATCACCGGAGAAAGCATCGACGAGAATTCCCAATCTCGGAAATATATCGAGGATATCAAAATAAAAAAATGAATCGTCTCAGTAGTAATAGTAGCAAAAATAAATTAACAAAAGAAAAAAAGAAAAACCCTGAAACAAAAGAGAAGCGAATTTAACAAAAGGCATTGTGTCACAATCCACGTGTACAATTATACACTTCACACAACTTACCGAGGACATCCTGTAAATTGAACATTCCAGGATAGTCCACCCATCCCAACCTTCTTCAAAATAATACGGGATAATATGGGAACTGGAAAGACAAACAAGACTAATTAATTATAATTTTCCTTAGCTACGTACGCCATCTTGAGAAAGATGTCATACGTGAAATCGAATATCGAATTTCCTATCACTCACCAAAATTGATGTGGAAAAATAGGCAATTGTTAAGATGACTATAACAACAGCATTACTGTTAATTTTCCAGGCGAAGCCATGGAGAAAACTGGGATCTGAGATATCCTGACAAACGGCTATCACATCTTGAGCGTTCGACGGAAATCTCACTCTGAAAATTCGGTGTTGTCATAGACCCACAGCGAGTGTGGCCGCATTCTGAAATGCTCCACCATAGACTAACGTGAATTCCAATAATTAAAAAAAACTCGAAAAATATATAATAAAACAATGTTTTAATAATAAAAAAAAATATTAATAGAAAAAATAATAATAATATCATCGTGTTCTTATGACCAAAGACAACAAGCGCCATCTATGGGAAATCCTGCGCATCGACTCAACACGTTGTGAGCCTTGACACTAGATGTCGCTAACGTACTTTCAACAATATTAAGGAGTACAATATAATCCAAGTGATATTAAAATCACTACATGACACCCTGGACTCTTTGAAAATGAGGCTGTTAGTCTACACTAGGTTTTATAATAAGGGAATTGGGTGAATACCTTTTGAATAAGGATTGCTATTGATATAACACAAGTGTTCCATTTCATACAAGTTGAACTCTGTTGGTCATTGAAATTGTTGGAGACTGTAAATTTTCTAATATAAGAATGACCCAAATTTGTAAACAATAACAGCTTGTTATAGTTTTGTAATTTAAAAATGTAAGTAATTTAAATTATTTTCGTATACTTGTGTAGTTCTATTTATTGACAAATTAATTCCTCATATCCCTCTACATTCACCCTGAGAATGGTAAAAATGCACTCTTAACGTGATATCTGTGTGTGAATGTGAAGGGGGCAATAAGATCCTACTTCTAATGTTATTCTTAATCTCATAAAGTTTCTAAACTAATAAAACACGACAAACGCTCACTAACGTCGAAGTTACTCATATTATATAAAAAAATCGTCCATGTTTTATAGATGGTATAATAAATAATAGTATTAAAATAGGCTTTCATGTATAATTTGTACCTAATCCAATGAAAAAAAAAACTATCCTTTTATCATTGTAAAATTACTGACTCGATACCATAAAGTTTGTCCGTACAGTACACTGTCGTATTTATATTGTACATCTTGTAAATAATGTCGGGGCTATGAATGTATTAACGTTACTAAATAAAAAGTTATTTCCACATTTCACATTATCTATAATATAAAAATAAGTCGGGTTTTCCTTCCTGACGCTATAACTCCAGAACGCACGAACCGATTTCCACGGTTTTGCATTCGTTGGAAAGGTCTCGGGCTCCGTGAGGTTTATAGCAAAGAAAATTTCAAGTGCGGGAACGGGAACGGAAAACCGAATTTCACGCGGGCGGAGCCGCGGGCAAAAGCTAGTCATTTATATTAAATGATTTGAAAAACGCATTACTCATCAAGTATTTTGTATAATTTTCAATAAAGTCATAACAACAAACGACGTTTTTTTATTCATTCCCAATAGTAACTTAGTTAAGGTTACCAAGTTCAAACGAATCTAACATTCAAAGATTGACAACTTTATAGGTACTAGCATTCTAAGTATTTGGAATCTATTTGGAATTTTTAATCCCAAAAGTTTTTCTGTAATTGTTCAACAAACAATATATTTATTATAATTTTAAGCTGCATCTACAGAACAAGTTACAAAAGTAACAACTACAAGTTTGAGTGTACAAATATGTTGTATAACGATGCGGATTTCCGTAATATATTTATCCGTTCTACATTAAGTGATTACAAGAAAACCTAGAGCTGAACAGAACCACGTTTACTTTTGCTATGATAGACTAAAATGTATGCAACCAACTACAGTAACAAACTTAAGTTGTGTTTACTTCATCAAACAAGTCTCATTAATCTTCCCGGTTTAACAAGTTTCGTAAAGGGACGTTTTCCAGCTAAACAGCACGGTGCCGCTTTATTGCGACGTCCCCCGAACTGAGAAGGGCTTTTTGTTGTGTTAAACACAATCTGCCGCGATCCGTTTGTATCACTAATTGGAACACGGAAACTTTTTGTGTGCCGCCATAGACGGCGCAAGTTTGGAACGAATTGATCTACGTGTCTCGTATCACAGAAGCTTTGATTTGAGCTTATTGGAGAGTTTCATGCGATAACAAGATATTTTATCCATACGCGATCTAGCTTTTGACTGCAATCTCATTTGGGGGATGATTGAGTCCAAAATGGAAGCGGTCAAAAGCTGGAAGAGGTTTCCTTTTAATGGGTTTTTACGCGGTATCATGCTAAATCTCTCGGCGACATGGCTTGATCGTTGGAGTGGCAACTAGACAGCCTTGCGATGGACCAGAACAGAAACAAAGAGTCTAAAAATCGTTGGCCTGCTCGGAATGAAAATATTATTATCTAGGTGAACGTGTAAAAATCCCCACAGGAGACTATGTCCAGCAGTAGATGTCTATGGGCTGACTACCACTCGCAATAAAAATAATGGAATATTCTTTTGATTTTATTTTACATTCTCATGAATAAATTATTATTTATTTATTTATTATTTTATTTTAACTCAGTGGTTGTAACAACAGCACACAACAGAGCCTGAAAAGTAAGACAACATTTTTTTTAATGTATTACTTAATCACTATTGCAGAACATTTTCCATACGTAAACGTCACGGTCACGAAGCGTATTGAAAAGTTGCACCTGAGTTTGAGTTATTCGACTGCAGTCGGAAGTTCGCCGGCGGCATTGATGTTTGACTCGTGTTTGAACAACCGTTTTCCAGGTGTTAATGGTGGAGTGCTATCTAAATAGTGTTTTCAGAGGACTAACAAATTGGAGTTTGAATTTATGTTTGGTGGAGAGAAATGTTTTTTTTAGTGTCTTGCTTTTTATTCCACTACTAGAAGGTTACCTACGAGTATATCATGTTTGGCAGTTTATCAACTAAGTAAGTATATACTTACTAGAGGTTGCCCGCGACTTCGTCCGCGTACAATTATTGATTTCCTATGAGATTATGTAATTTTCCCGCTGCAAACAGCCTATCTATAGAGGCTTTATATAGCTTATGCAGGTTTTTTTGCTGATTTTCATGTCTATACTTCAAAGTTTTACATATTTGTATGTAACCTTTCACCCCCATTTCACCCCTTTTGGGGTGGATGTTCGTAAAATTGATTATACAGGTTATTATTATTTAAAGCTAATAATTTAAATCCCGATTTTCAAGTCTCTAACTTCAGAAACATAGGACTTTCATAGAAACTTACAACCCCCATTTTACCCTCTGTGGGGTAGATTTTCATAAAATCGCTTATGCAGTTTATTATAACTTAAAATTAATAACCTAAATCCCGATTTTCAAGTCTCTTACTGCAAAAAATTGGAACCCTTATGCAAGCTTCCAACCCCAATTTCGCCCCTATTGGGGTACATTTTCGTAAAATTGCTTATACAGGTTTTTATTATTTATAACTAATAACTTAATTACCAATTTTCATGCGTCTAACTTCAACAACAAAGGACTTTCATACAAACTTCCAACCCCTATTTTAACCCCTTAGGGGTGGATTTTCTCAAAACCCGTTCTTAGCTGGCGTCTACACGGTAGAAATCTACCTTCCAAATTTCAAGTCTGTACGCTTTATAGTTCCTGAGATATCGTGATTAGTCAGTGAGTGAGTGAGTGAGTGAGTGAGTGAGTGAGTGAGTGAGTGAGTGAGTGGTATTTCGCTTTTATATATATAGATAGAAGAAGAAGATAGAAGATAGAAGATTTAAAAGGAAACTGTCATACTGATAGGTATACCTTGCTGTCATAGCATATTGTACGACTGACAATGGCAACTTAAGTAGCCAATAGCCATACTCCAAAGTAATATTATAAATGCGAAAGTGTGTCTGTCTGTCTGTCTGCTACACTTAAACGGCCCAAGTTTTCAACTCATTTTGATGATAATTGGTGTAGAGATAGGTAACATCCCGAGAAAGGACCACCCACTACCATATCGCTGTCAACCAATAGACCACTTCTAGACGTCTCACTTCCACACGCCGCGGTCTTGCACTACCTGGATCCAGCGGCTCCCAGCGAGTCTGCCAACGTACACTCCGTCCACCTATTGGGGATCTTCCTACGATGCGCTTTCCGGTGCATCTGCGGGCTTACTATTCCACCAACTTGGGATCCCCATATCTACCGTTTATTATACCAACCGCCAAGTAATAGACATATTATAATATTTATTAATAAAATAATAAATTGAGAAAAAATTAATCCCTTGTGTCTTAATTTTGTTTAGCTATAGCCCGCGGCTTCGCTCACGTTAGTTCGATTTTGATTGGTAGCAAACCCTTATTTTACCCTCTTTTATAAAATTATATAATGCTTAGATTATACTGAATATAATAATATTCTGTACTAGATGATGCCCGTGACTTCGTCCGCGTGGATTAATGTTTTTTGATTCCCGCGGGAACTCTTTAATTTTCCAGGATAAAAGTAGCCTATGCCCTTTCCCGGAATATAACCTATCTCTGTACCAAATTTCATCAAAATCGGTTGAGTAGTTGGGCCGTGAAAGCGTAGCAGACAGACAAACAGACACACTTTCGCATTTATAATATTAGAATGGATAATCTAAACACATATAATCAAATCAAGATTTCATTTGTTTTCAAATTAAAAATTTTAAGCATTAAAATAATATTTTCTCCACTGTAAAATTTCAAATTACTTATCTACAAACAACATTTTAATAGCGTTAGTAGAAAAGAGATAAAGAGCTTTTTAAATAGAATTTTCAGAGCGGCAGAGATTAGCAAATACGAATTTGTTTCCACGTTGGTCGTTGAAGGATTTTTTGTAGAGTTTATAAATGGAATACTTTTTCTGAACATAGAAATAGTAAATGGATTTAAATGGGTTGAACAAACATTAATAAAAGAAACTAAGAAAAGATTTTGAAAAATCCAATAAAGTTTAATTTTCACTTTCACTACTTAAGTATTTCACTACTTTCAGCAAAACTATATAATAAGTAAAATAACAGTTATTATAAGTTAAATGTTTTACAGCGCTATTAAAAACGCAGCTGAGATATTTGTAAAAATAACACGGCGTTAGGCCCATGATCCTGATGGTAGATGGATGGGCTAGCACACAATGCTACTCTGGTCTGGAGCGGTGACCAAGCGGACGGGGAATGGGAATACATTAACCCTTGACAGCGATCACCAGGTGGTAAGTGATAATGCAGTCTATGATAGTAGCATGACTAACTCGCAGTTAGGAGTATGGTAGCTTTTGTATTAAACCCATACCCCTAATCGGTCTCCAGTCAGACGATGCAAAGGATGGAAAGACCCCGAGCAAATTGTATCAAAATCAAATATTTTATTCAAAGTATTCAGGTACCAAATTGTACACTTTTTGAAGCATTATACAATTCAATTCAGAAGACAACGAATAATCTTCTAACTAATTCATACATTATTCTATACAATTTTATAAAATTGTATTTAAAAATAATATAAAACAACAATAATAATATCAAAATAAAAATAAGAACGAAAAAGTAAATACAAAATAATGACTAATAATTAACATAATATGACTATTAGAAAGTCCGAGCGTCACTCTATTGCGGACAAAGGTCCGTTAAAATAGTCAAGACTATAATAGCTTATATTATTGCTCTAAGGTTGCTGATAGTGTTTAGTATAACTTTACTGATGTTGTCGAATAATAAAGCTTAGGAAAACACGACTTTACTTCAGCAAACACAACATGACGTAAACTTTAAATTCGGGGAGCTCGTAGAATAATCGATAGTTACTTAACATAATCATCCCCAGTTTGGAACTAATTAAAGCACCATGACGTGCCTATTAACTTTACTTCCGTTCCGATAAGAAACCACTTAATAGGCTCATTAGAACTTTAAAGTAAAGTGTAACTAGCTGATGCCCGCGACTTCGTTCGCGTGGAATGAGGTTTTGAAGGGAACTCTTTAATTTTCCGAGATAAAAAGTAGCCTATGTGTTATTCCACACTATAATCCATAACTGTACCAAATTTTATCCAGATCCATTCAGCCGTTCTGGCGTGATTGAGTAACAAACATCCATCCATCCAAACTTTCGCATTTATAATATTTATTTGAATTTGATTAGTATAGGAGTATAGAAGTACTTATATATAGAAGTATAGATATACCTACCTACACAGATTTTCTTTTTGGAAAACCGTTTTCAAAACGATTTCTCCTGATAACCTAAGAAAATTACTTTAAAAGAGTTATTATTTGATGTGTCCTGAATATGATTATTCTTAAAGTCCGCGTCGGTAATACTTTTAAAATATAAACCATCAAGAAACCTAAAAAAAATAACTTTGCTAGTTTTCAAAACAACATCAGTTTTTTGGTTGCCCTTCGTGGAGATGATTTTCTTGTACTATGATAATTTAATATAAAAAATTCTTTTTAAACAACCGACTTCAAACTCCCGCGCCAACTTTACAACAACAAGCACACGCTATACAAAGTACTTATTTTATGCTGATATTTTAAAAACCGCTCGACCGATTTCGATAAAATTTATATGGGACTACATGGGAAGTATGCACTTTCAAATAAAAAAAGAATCATCCAAATCGGTCCACCCAGTTAAAAGTTCTGAGGTAACAAACATTTTAAAAAAAAAAACAGTCGAATTGAGAACCTCCTCCTCTTTTTGAAGTCGGTTGAAAATAATAGACAACCGATATCCACAAGGGCAAAAAGTGCCAATAAAGGCCGTTATTACCGTAAGACAAAGAAACACCGGGTTACCCTTAACCCAGAGTTAGCTGCTACTTTGACAGAATTCTTACAAAACTTCTGTCAAAGTTTAAAATTTATTTTTAGGTTAAACGCAAACGGGCGTATCTGCAAGCGGACCTTAGTTATTCGTCGAATACAGTTATCGTCCTAAGGATGTGCTACTGTAAAACCTTATTAACATAAGCATACACAGATGAATTTTAACAGTAGTTAGTCATCTATTTGATCAATCAGACCTCCTGAGTTACGGACGTTAGAAACCAATTCTCACGGCAAAGTCAATAAGTCTTACATTTTGTAAACAAAATCCAACAATAGACAAGTGGATTTATGTTTCACAATCAGACAGAAATTAACGAATTTCAACTCTATGTCCAACATCAATTAGGTTGATTATTTTAACAGAGTGGAATGGAGTGATATTAAAAATTCCTGCCACCGCATCGTTTGGTATTGACATAGCCTTTGTAAACACTAATAGGAAATTCTAAAATGGAAACCAGCCTAAGACGAAACATTGGATGTTAATTTCCATTTTACTACCACTAATAATGCCGTAAACCTATTTTTTTACAATTTTACTAGCACAGACTTCGGTCAGTTTTCAGTCGTAGGCTTAGACGTTGTCTGTTCTATTGACTATAATGTATTCTATGACCTTGGGAAAAAAATTCTGGCAGCTGCTATCAGCAGGGCGACCGCGTAACTTTTGCATCAATCATTGATACATCGCAATCACCTCTGATTGGTTAACACTCTTCCACTATTGGACAAAATCCATTGACGCAGCAAGAATACCATAAATTCAGCCAATCGGAGGTGATTGCGATGTATCAAGGATTGATGCAAAAGATACGCGGTCGCCCTGCTGTATCCATATCCATACTACTAATATTATATGCGTAAGTGTGTCTGTCTGTCTGCTACGCTTTCACAGCCCATCTATTCAACCGATGTAGTTGAAATTTGCTATCACAGTAGGTTACATCCCGGGGTAGGACATAGGCTATTTATCCCCAAAATTAAGGAGTGTAAAAAATCTGAAACACACGGACGAAGTCGCGGGAATTACCTAGTTTCTAATAAATCGATTAGCTATTAGAATATCCCTAATCGATCCCTCATAACATCCATTCGGAAATTAAGTCGTAAATATTTAAAACCAACCCAACCGTTTACGTTATGGGTATTTTCGGGATGACGATAATCAAGAACGGATAAAATAACGTTAATACTCCTTCCACCGACAGTAAGATACCGCAAATCTTTATTATGCACTCGGATTACGTCTTATAAAGACGCTAATCCACTTTTTATATCCCGAGAAAATACGCCTACGGAATATTTGTAGGATATTTTATGAGAATTTAAGTGACTACTGCAGCCCGAGCACAACCAGTGCGATACGTCTCTCTCGCTGCCTTTTCAATTCTTTGTCAATGGGATAGCTACGAGAAAGCTTCTCGAAAGCGCTGTCGTACCGATTATGCTTGAGCTGTTGATTGTTAGACATTTAAATGGAAGTCTTTACCGGTAAGTCCGTGTACCTACGTGAAGCAAATAAATTCGAATTTTATTTACATCGTTAACTTCCTATCTAATAGCGTCCGAGTTTTATTGGACAATTTACATAACTAATTTAAGCACCTATATACGATTTAAATTGTGCTATTTTTATGCCTATCGATTTTAGTGAGTATCGCTCTAAAGCAGATTGTATCTACAAGACGGTATAGTTGAAGCACGCGAGACTGCCTTTTTTTAATTCATTATAGGCTTACGCCATAAACCGTATTTCAATCAATAATTTCTAATTAATATTTAACAGTCAATTATCACAATGTCACTGTAGTGTTATAAATTATTTGAAATAAAACTAACATCACAAAAACTATTAAAATAAAACTAAAATAAATTAAATTAAATTAAATCTAAAACCTCACCCAGACCACCGCAGCGAGGCATTGTACCCAAGATGCTGGCAGCATTACCCCTTTGGATGGCCAAACTAATTCTTTGACCAAGGTAGCTGCCAGCTCTCGGGTCCCTGGTTGACTCGATAACCCTTTTAGAAATTTCCTCAAAAAGAGCTCGAGCCCCCGGGCCCCACGGCCCCAAGGTCTCCACACCAAAAGGCACGAATATGAAGCTCACATCGAGGTTTTCATATTTGCGCCTCTTGGCCTGTTCAGCGCTGATGGCCGCTGCACCCGCCGTAGAGGAAGTTGCCTGAATGTGGGATGCAGCTAAAGTGTCTACACACGTTGTGTCCCAAACAAGCGACCTGCTCATCTTCCAAGGTATGAGCGTCATACCATCAGGTCTCTTGCCATCGCTACGTGCCAAACCAATAGGTTCCAGTACAGCTGGCACACGGGCGGTGGCAAGGGACCTCCGGATGACGTCATTAATGGAACTATGACGGGAGAAGCGACCAGCGCTTCTCGAACAGGATAGCCCATGGTGGCCGAAGGCGTCAACACAGTCACCGCAGTGGCGACGGTGAGGCTGGTTTATTGTGGCGCCAAGCCACCAATTAAAACAGAGAGTGTGGTATGGTCCAACATAGTGCCCAGGTTGGCCGAGGGAAGAGCATGTAGCCAGTAGCCAGACTCTTTTGAAGACGAGCACGGTCTTTTTTAGAATTTGCCTCACCTAATAAAGTGTCAAAAGTTTTCTTGCAAAGAATGTCGTCCCACTGTCTCTGGGAAGAAAGAGAAACCGGCACTTGGCTGGGACTAAGTATGGACCATTCATTTCTTGCCTCTGCTAAGCAAGACACCTCCATGGATCCTAAAGAATTGGATATAATCTTGCCATAGAGATCAATCAATTAATGTTATAATATCCTAATATTGCATATTATAACTTTGTTCAGAAAACTTACAGCTACAACAAAAATGGATAGATAATTAGATAAAATTAAAATCTAAATTAAATCTAAATTAAAAACTAAATTAAAAACTAAAAACTAAACATTAAAAATATCATCTATCCCGCTGCAATGAGGCAGTGTGCCCAGAACGCTGGCTGCGTTACCCCGCTGAATAGCCAAACTTATATGTTGGCCGAGGTAACTGCCAGCCCTCCGGTCACCTGTGGACTCTGTGAGACGAGAAGATAGATCCTTAAAAAAGGATCTGGCATCTTCGCCCCACGACCCCAGGGTTTCAACACCAAAAGGCACAAAAATGAAATTATTTTCAATAATTTCATACTTGCGCCTCTTGGCTCTTTCTGCATTAGTGGCCGCCGCCCCCGCTGACATGGAGGACGCCTGCAAGTGGGATAACGCTAGCGTATCCACGCATGTGGCATCCCAAACAAGTGACCTTCCTTGCTTCCACGGAACAAGAGTCATCCCGTCAGGTCTCTTACCATCACTGCGCGCCAAGCCATTAGGCTCTAACACTGCAGGCACTTTAGCGGTGGCAAGAGACCTACGAATGATGTCGTTCAGGGAAGCATGTCGCGAAAGACGACCGGCACTTTTAATACAAGAAAGCCCGTGATGGCCATACGCGTCCACTGCCCCACCACAGTGGCAAAGATGTGGCTGTTGTAACTTGGCGCCAAGTCGAAGACCAATCGTCAGAGTGAGGAGGTCCAACAGAGTGCCTAAATGCTTAGACGGGAGAGCATGAAGCCAGTAACTTGATTTCCTCGTAGACACCGCAAGAAGACGAGCACGGTCGCTTGCAGTAGGTGATGAATTTATAAGCTCCTGCAAAACATCTGAACATAGTGCGTCGTCCCATTGTCTTTGAGAAAACAAAGATACCGGCTCCTTACTAGGACATGCCACATTGAAAGCACCTCTAGCCTCAGCCAAATACGACGGCTCAATGGGACCTAATGATTGGTTTAAAATATTGCCAAAGAGCTTAATCGTACTATAAGCAGAAGATAAAAATGCTGGTAATGATACACTGCTAATTTTACGAATGCCTAAACCACCGTACCGAACTGGGAGAGAGGCTTGTGTCCAAGTCATGCCATCTAAAGGACAATTTAGAATTTTGGATAGAGTGTTTTTAATTTTCTTATCCAAATCGTTCAATAAGGGAAGGAACTTCCAAAGTGGTGAGCATCGAAGAAAATATGTAAATTTTGGAACGAAAAGACAATATTTAATAATAAAAAGGGCCATGTGTGAATTAATTTGGAAGAGGCGTTCCGAACATTGATCAAATTTAGTAATTTGGTCATTGATAAAAAGTGGAATAGAATCAACTAAGACGGGAGCCCCAAGAAGGCGTAGCGAATCTTCACTTAAAATTTTGATTCCTGGTGCCAAATGATTAAACTGTTCAGTAATGATGTGTCTTTTTTGGTCTTCCATTGAATTTGGAATATAGAGCTCACATTTGCCAAAATTCAATTCCAAACCAACAGATTTAAATTGTTCAATTAAAACCGCAAGATCACCTAAAACAGATGACGCTTCACCTCCTAAAGTACCATCATCTAGATACCAAATGTTAAATTTAGAATTCAATTCCGAAATAATTGGGTGAATAGCCAAACTAAAAATAGCAGGTCCCAGTGGATCTCCCTGTTGGCAGCCTACAGCAGAGCTTAGAAAATTGGATTTATATAATAATTTGGTAGGTTCCGCGTAACATTGCCAAAGGTAAGGGAAAATTTTTGGAATTTTGTTTTTAACCTCAGAGAGGAGGATGTTACGATCAATTGAGTTAAAAGCATTTTTAACATCAACTTTCAGCAACACCTCCTCACCTGAATTTAATAGAAAAGTACGAGCAGCATGAACTGCAGCTTCACAACCACCCTTACATCCGAAGCCTAGTTGTATAGGTTGAAAAAATTCTGACATAGATGGTGCAATGTTCTTGCAGCAGATTTTGGAAACAATGCGTCTTATGGTGGAACCCACAGCAATCGGTCGTACACCACCATCTTTTTTGGTAAGGGCACAAAGATTGGCGCCGTACAAAATTGGTGTTATTTCTTTAGGTACGACGCCCGATAACATTAAGTTAACTAAATTGGTGATTGATTGTAAAAGTCCCTTACCAATATCACAGTTTAATCCAATTAAGTCTTTAAAATGCTGTGGTGACATAGCATCTATACCGCCAGCAGAACCATTTCTAAAAGACAA
This sequence comes from Erebia epiphron, assembly GCA_963932025.1. Taxonomy (NCBI): domain Eukaryota; kingdom Metazoa; phylum Arthropoda; class Insecta; order Lepidoptera; family Nymphalidae; genus Erebia; species Erebia epiphron. Next base: position 11,499,771 of record OZ009958.1, on the reverse strand, counting down.
TACTGCTGCACGAACATCCTCCACCTTAGCCAGAAGCGAAGTTGTGTCTGAAATATTCAGATCTGATAAAACAGAAGAAATAGGCTGCGGATGTTTTGATCGAAGAGCCTCTAAGGTCTCTTCTGTATCAGGGGCCAACACATCACTTGAAAATAAAAGCCGAGCTGCACCCTTATAATCGCCATCACTAATTTTATTTTCAATGTATAGTACCGAATCAAATCTTTTGCTAATTTTATTATTTGCTTCTGGTATATTATGGCTATAACTTGAATTTGGGTCATAACATTTACCGCAATTATTTTTTATTTTCTGAGTAAGGGAGCAGCTCTCGCTTTTGTCTACATTTAAAACTCTGTGAGCAAAAGTTAGTAAATGTTCCCAACTTTGAGAAGAATTTTGAGTAACTACAGTATCGATCGTTTTCTTTAAAGTGTTTGCTACTACTAAACGTGATCCCCTAGGAATACGTTTAATAATAGGTACATTGTTTTTCAAAAAGCTAAGATGTTGCCAAAATTCAGTTGATGAAATGTTTGAGGTATTAATTGGTGCAGAATTTTGAATTTGAGTAATTTGTGGCTGCTGATATACCGAAACAGTTTTGTGAATTTTTCCAATGTGTATGTTAAGGCCTGTTTTATTTTTGAAATACTTAGGTTGAGACCAGTACTTACAGAGCAGCTGACTTTCCAGTGATGAATTATTCCCAAGGCTACCAACTGAAGCACTCATTGAATTAGCGACAAGAAAACAGCAATAAATAACAAAATCAAATAAAAAATTAAAAGTTAGTGAAAAAATACACACAAAATAACTTAAAAATAAAAAACTGAAAAGTTAAGTCGAAAGGCCCGCGGAAAGAGCTTCTTCAGCCTGCCACCAAAATAGGAGGCCGGGTATCAATCTAAACTATTAAATATCCAGTAGACGTTATTTGATACTTCGTATTTATAATATTATAACTAATATTATAAATTTGAATGTGAGTTTATTTGTTACGCTTTCAGCACCCATTCTCTCAACCGATTTTGATGTAATTTAGTACAAACTAAGTTGTGTCCCCGGGAAGGCCACAGGGTACTTTTTGTTCCGGAAGAAAAAATTAAACCACGCAGACGAAGTCGCGGGCATCAACTTGTAACTACATAATTATATAATGATAATACTTATTTGATAACCTATTTTGACTGTGGCTTACACCCATATTCTTAGTCATAACCTCGAAAGCCCCTCGACTCATCCTCACTCGAGGGAGCCTCAAGGAAGGCCTCGAACGTCCCTCGAAATTGATATACTAAGATTCTATACAATACTGAGGAAGATCTCCACAGTCTATCCGAATCCCTAAAAACATCCTATGAAATAAATAATAAAATAAAAATAAAAGCCTTTTATCATATCCACGTGAATATATAAATGTTGTTAGATGAGTTAGTTAAACATTTTCCTCATTTCCTAGGTTAGTATGGTTAGTGTTGGTTGTTTTTTTATTTATTTAGATATGAGCCCCTTTACGGGTGTAGGCCTCTCCCAACCTCTTCCACTTTTCTCTGTCTTTGCCCACGTTCATCCAGTCTTTCCCTGCAGCTTGGACTATCCCATCAGTCCACCGTTTGTTTGGCCTACCGACCTCCCCTTTTCCTGATGGTCCTCTCCATTGTGTGGTTTGTATGGTCCATCTATTATCGGAATTGCGTGAGATGTGTCCAGCCCATTGCCATTTTAGTGAAAGAGCTTGACTCAGTACGTCAGTCAAGTTTATTTTTTTTCTAATAATGGCGCATGAAATTTTTTGTATTTTTCTTATTTTCAACATACTCCTTTCCATTGCTCTTTGGGTTGATCTTATTATGTGTTTCGCTTTGTTTGTGAATACCCAGGTTTGACATCCATAAAGTAGACAAGGAAGAAGCATCTTATGAATGCAAAGTAAATCAAATCTAAAATTACAAAGTACACTTTTAGAAAATACTAACAATACCTAATCCAGCCCATACATAGCAAACATTTAGAATGTTTTCAATGAGCAATTACTATACAATACCATCATCGTATACAGAGAAGATATTATTGTAGCATTTGGTTGTACCCAATAAACCTTAATCCTTTGCCATAAACGGCTGGATTTAGTTCATTCACTTTACATCCCAACAAATAATGTTAACAAGTCGCTACATGTACAGTCGGCGTGAAAACAAAACAAAATCTTGAATTCGCATTTTTTTTGTGGTTTTACGTATGCATACATTTTCTAGAAAGAAACATTTAGAAATGGGCAACGAGTACAAGGCAAGGCACCGTGAAATAGTATATTTTGGGATGATTTTCATTTCCCATGTAATACAAGTAAGTACCTATACAGTTCGCGCGCGAGTTGAATGCAGAGTATGTGTCACCATACATTTGCTCTGCATTCGACTCGCGCGCGAACTTTATTATCTACCTAAGCAACGATTTGTCTTACGATTGTGAGTGACTAAAGTGGAGTCCCATGAAAACATGGCGAAGTTTCATAATTTTGGTGTTTAATTTTTTTCCAGTCTAATCTAAGCAAAGGCCTACTCTACTACCTACCGATGTTTCCACGTTTTCCTATTTTGTGCCACCATGGACTCTTTTATTTGATCTTGTTTTCTGATACAAGTCCTGCTCATGGAGCAACACTGAATCTAGAAAAGGACGTAGCACTCTCATGCCATACAAAAAGTTCATGCATTTTTTTCGATGGAAAATTATTATTTTTTCGATGACAAGATAGCTCTGATGAGGAAACGTAACGGTGCAAAGCATGTACAATGGGCTTATATAAACAGGGTAAATAAAAATCTGACCCATAATAAAATTCACGCCAATTACGAAAAAATTAGTGGACACTAGATGATTCCCGCGACTTCGTCCGCGTGGACCAAGTTTTTTCAATTCCCGCGGGAACACTTGAATTTTCCGGGATAAAATGTAGTCTGTGTCCTTCTCCGGGATACAACCTACCGCTGTACCAAATTTCATTAAAATCGGTTGAACAGATACATTTTTTGATTCCCGCGGGAACCTTTGAATTTTCCGGGATAAAAAGTAGCCTATGTCCTTCTCCGGGATACAACCTATCCCTGTACCAAATTTCATCAAAATCGGTTGAACAGATGGGCCGTGAAAGCGTAGCAGACACACAGACAGACAGACAGACGGACAGACAGACAGACACACTTTCGCATTTATAATATTAGTATGGAAGTATGGATTTTTGACTCTGGTCTTGATTTTTGTCAGCAAAGTAGCGTCGCTTTTTGGAACCAAATAACAACAAATACCTAATCACGGTTATAATCAATAAAACATCATAAATATTAACAACACCGCATTAATTACGTATGTGAATGTACTCATTCATTGCCACCTGATACTTATAGCGGCATTGTCGCCGTCGCATTCAGGGGCGAAATAATCACGAGATAAATCACGTTGCATACATATTCGATGCGCAATACGACGCCTTGTATATTATCCTTCTGTAGAATATTGAATTTGTATCTCAAGCGGCTTCGTCTATTGTGCTCTGGTGATTAAAGTGAAAGATTTATTTTAATGCTACCTAGCAATAGGAACCTATACTAAATAAGGTAGTGACTACTGTACTTTTACAAAGGGTACCAGAATATCTACTACGGGGCAGCGCGCACACTAGGCCATCGGACAAAACATCGTTGCTACTTTTCATCCCGGAAAATTAAATTAAATCCGTGGGGATTCAAAAAATATTTCACGCGGACGAAACCGCGGACAACAACTATTATGACTATAGCTTAAAATGTGAAGACGTGATTGCGTAGTTATCATAATAATATAATTGTTTAATAAGAAAGAGCGATACAAAATAAACGCCAAATAGGAAATCAGCTGCGCAGAAACGTGAAATAAATTGGTAAATGAATAAAACAAGCCTTCAATTAATTCAATTTATTCTGCAGAGTACTTTTATTGATAAAATTAAAACAGAACTACATGCAGCTGCTGTGTTTACACACGATTTGAATTTACCCAGGAGACTACGCGTGGATTGAGAAATTTGCATTTTATTAATGTTATTCGAATTGCAATACGGATTAACGTTTCATACAAATGCTACTGGAAATGTAGGTGACATAAAATATTTACCTATTTTATTAAGAGTCAGCTGTACTTGATGATGAAAATAATATTCAAGTACTAGATTTGATTGAGATTTTTTTAATTCCCGCGAGAACTCTTAAATTTTCCGGAATAAAAAGTAGCCGATGTCCTTTCCCGGGATGTAAACCATCTCTGTACCAAATTTCATCAAGATCGGTTGAGTAGTTGGGCCGTGAAAGCGTAGCAGACAGTCAGACAGACACACTTTCACATTTATAATATTAAGTATGGATTGTACGGAAAAGTGCGTATGAAAAGCTAACTAAAGCAATAGACGCTTGAAAATTTATCTATTTCTTGAGTTTCACTACAAATTGGCCATTGCTGGAAGTTAGTACTATAAGTTAGCCCCTTACTGCGATCTCACCTGGTGGTAGTTTGTGATAATGCAGTCTGAGGTAGTAGTGGGCTTACCTGATTGAGATGTGGCAGTCATAATGAACCCTCATCCCTTAACTCGTTTTACACGACATCGGACTGGAACGTTAAATCAGTTGGCAGCACGTCTTTACCGGTAGGATGGTAACTAACCATGGCGGAAGCGTTCCATTAAGGAGTTTATCAAATATAGGTAATCTATAGAGCACCATTGCAGAGTCTTGGACTTTTAGCAAAGTTTTTTTTTCAGACGGTGAGCGTATGGAGTTTGATTTTCTCAAAGATGTCGTGGAAAATGGCAAATAGCATGGACAAGTTTTATTACTTCTCAAAGAACATAATTTGTATTCTCAAACGAAATCTATTCACGAAACGTCGTGGAACGCTACAAAGTACTATTTTTCGTCGTGGGAAATAAATGAAAAGTTATCTTATTCCACGCACGACTGCCAAATTCGTCTTTTATTTCGAGAGAACTTCACAAGCTTCTCAACTTGGCTTATAAATATCACATCAGTTTCAAATCTGAACCCGTTCAAAGAATAAGAATCAGTGACAATATCTGTGTCACAGTCCTTGCATTGCAAATACGATGTCCGTATTTTGAAATTCTTTATCGATATCCATACTTATATTATAAATGCGAAAGTATGTATGTCTGTCTGTCTGTCTGCTACGCTTTCATGGCCCATCTGTTCTACCGATTTTGATGAAATTTGGTACAGGGATAGGTTGTATCCCGGGGAAGGACATAGGCTACTTTTTATCCCGGAAAATTCAAAGGTTACCGCGGGAATCAAAAAAATATCTGTTCTATCGATTTTAATGAAATTTGGTACAGGGGTAGGTTGTATCCCGGGAAAGGACATAGGCTACTTTTATCCCGGAAAATTCAAGAGTTCCCGCAGGAATCTAAAAAACTTGGTCCACGCGGAAGTCGCGAGAATCATCTAGTAATACATATATTAGAAAACGATTGTTTCCAAATTGAGTCAAGTCTCATAGGAATATACCTAGTATAAAGTAAAAGGAAGACTGAATACTTAGCATATTTTCGTCAACGTTGGAAACTTGTGATATTGTTTGAAGCTCTCTCTGTAACTACTTCCTATAATTTCCAACAGTGGACGTCCACAGGCCACACCTGAACATCTATAAAAAAGGATTTTCAGTTATTCCACACCAGCAAGCCAAGGTGGGATAGCTAGTCGTCCCTTCTATAATAACTGTACCGAGTACCCACCATGGAAAGTCTTGCGTCAAGCTACGACGCGATACAAGACCGCTGCGGCATGGCAGGCGCCATTCACACTATTGCAGCAACAATTTGATATTTTAACAGTTCTGACTTACTTAAGAGCCCGCCAACCCGTTGGAGTAGCGTGGTGGGTCTAAGCTCTAATTCCTTCTGTCCTAAGAGAGTGATGGTCTGTGCCCTGCAGTGCACAGCTTGCAGCGTGCATGCAGACTTACTTAATACTAAAATAAGGCCAAGTAGAATTTAAAAAGGTGTCTGTATGGTTTATTTTATTTTGGTTTGTTTTGCTGGTTTATTTAACCTGTGTCACAATTAATTTATCTATTGGTACAATTAGTACCTAGTATCAACATGGCCTTGAATATTATAAACAAAATAAAAATAAAGAACCTTTTGTAGTTTTGTTTTTTTTAATTACACTTACCACCATCTATTAGATTATATACCTACTTACTCGTACTACTATTTAGCACCTAGTCCTACATATTAAGATAATAAGCATGGAGGAATGTGCAGTGCTCAGACAAGAAATCAAGCGTTTACAAGCACGAAGAAACCTAATCATATATTGTACATTTTATTTGTGAAATAAAATAAATAATACTTTTTTTAAAGTTTAGAAAACCTACCTCTTATAAATTAGCACATTCCCCCATCAAGATCATGTCTACGGTACGAGAAAAAAACATCCAAACCTAGTCATCTCGAGTCACGTCCAGTCCAAGTCAAGTAACACCCACTAGCATTGTATGTAAAAACCCCGTACATGTTCTAGTCACCTTGCTGTAACCCGATCGCTCTAACATCGATCGGGTTGGGCCGTTTCTGTATCGAATTACATTACAAATCGTCTTGAAATGGATGGCCGAATAAATGAATTAATAATATACTCACTAAATATTGCCTGCCCAAATCGTGCAACTGCCCAACCCTGATGAAATAAGCAAGTCATATTAATTCTAGGAAGTTCCTATAAAAGCCAAACGTACAAAAGATTTAATAAAATAACAGCACCAGTTTTTTTGAATTGTAAGATAGGCTTGCGCTTATAATCGCTAGGTAATCATGCTTAGTGCAAAGCAATGATGAGGTCTAGGATTGAACGCGCCTGCCTATAAGATGCCTATTCAAGACTCGCCTTGAAGGTACTTAAGTAAAACGTGGCAGGAAATATGTGCGCTGGGAGGTTATTCAACACCTCAGCAGTTCGTATCAGAAACGTCGAGCAAAACCGTCTCAAAAAATTTGTTACAAATATATACAGTGATAAGTGCAGCTATCCAAAAATCATCAAAGAGTGGATAGGAGGTGGATTAGAGTTACTAAAGGTACCTACTAAAATTGTACATCAATGAATATAACTCAAAGAGTCGCTAAGCTAAGCGGCAATAGGCGGGGCACATAGTTCGAAGAACCTATAGGCGTTGAGGTCGGTGCTTGAATGGTGAATGCAGCGTTGGATGGCCCTCCAAGAGGTATGTGTCTCATCATGGATATCCATGCAGGAAACCTTCGCCCATCAGTGGAGTAGCGATTGAGTCTGTAAAGGATTTCTAGGGACTAAAAACCGGCGAAAAAGTCTACTTTACTCTTTATAATATGGATACTTGTACTCGTATGTGGATAGGTTACTCGTTTTATAGATTCGTACTAGCTAGCGCGACAAGACAGAACGTCAGTCTCCTCTGTCGTGGAATTTTCGCGCAGACGTTTTATCCGGTCCTATGCTATTCCTATTGTGTTGTCAGTACGAGACAGAGACAATAATATTACTGTGTAAAAACATCGTTTGCATTGCTATAATTATATTAGGTATTAGGTCTATGCATGGCATAATTTCCCTCATAGATCAATGTGCCCATAAGATAGGTGCCATTTCAATTTATAAAACACGTTATTTAAAGTCAAGTACCATTCAAAATAAAATAATTCAACACACGATAAAATATCGACACAATTTACGGAACAATCATGTCACTGCGAATTGATCGCGACATGAAAAAGGCAGGGCCGATTCCATATTTAAGTCAAAGTTCAGCCTGTATGCGAATGTACTCGTAAAACCGTTTTGTGTAACAGTTAACATCTACAAATAGACTTTATTTTATTCCACTACAAGTTAGCGCTTGACTTCGATCTCACCTGATGGTAAGTGATGACGCAGTCTAAGGTGGCAGCGGGCAAACCTGTTAGGGGTCTCTCTCTGCGTCGTATTCCTCATTACTGAATGTCGTGACCCCTTTCCATTAATAATGGCAAGAGTTTTCCTGGAATAATAATGCGGTGGGTTCCCACGTCCGACCGCCACGGTCGAAGCCTCCCATAAAACAAGACCAGAGAAAATGAAATAATTAAGTGTGAATTCCCAAACGACATGGTCAAAAATTGTATGGAAGTTTGACCCAGAATGTCCAGAGATGAAATCTATGTCATTAAATAGTACAGATCTTATATTTAAAGAATAAGAAAGTTACATACAGCTTAGCAGCCGTGGATTAAAATTATGAACGTTATAAAGAATTGATTATGTTGCTCAGTTTTTGTCGTGGTAATATACTTTACTCAAGAAACTTATAATTGAGTGATGTTTTAATTATGTATATTAATCTCAGATAATATTAAATCCTAACATTAAGCTTTAAAAACCGGTTGGGCAGCTTTTATTGGTTTAAAAAAATATTATATTTTATATGAGACTTTTCACGACCGAGACCTAGATGGCGCTGTACGAGTTATGTAGCAGTATTGAGTAATCGGTACCCAGTTGTAGATGTCAAATTATAGATGTCGCTGTTTGGCATTAAGTCCCGCTATTTTTTCAACTAGCTTTACAGCTCTGGGTTCTAGCCCTTTTGAAACTGAGAATTAATGCCATAACGTAGTGCTGTCAGTACTTAAGTACTAATTGATTGGTCATTTGTTTTTATTTTTATTTTAGCTAAAAATCAAAATGAGTGAGCATTATTTGAATGAACATTAAAACCGCTATTATAATGCTTAATTTTATCTATCATCGTTTATAATAGATAATATAGACTAGCAACATTAAAGGCATAGGATATTCCTACATCCTTGGGCATAAGTTTAATCATAGACAGTAGAATATGTCTAATTGACGTCTGACGTTAATTCGACATAAGACAAAGATCACGTGATTTTTAACATCAAAAATCGATTGAAAGTCTCCTTTCTTCAATATTTTTTCAGCGACTGCTATGAAACATAATTATATATTTAAAATTCATTGTTTATTTTAATTAAATTATTTGATGTGCTCGTATGTTTGGACAGCCTGGGTCAAAAATCGACCATCTCCTTTATCCTGCCAGGAATCGAACCCCACACCTCCCACTATAAGTTTACAGCGCTCACCATTTCACCAGGGATGTCATCACAAGACTCTAGGTACGCTATAAACGTACTCTTATAACTTTTTGTAAAGCTGCGATGTTAAATGTTTTATTTAGGTTGTTAGGTGTTTGAAATTAGTTTTTGCTTGCTACGCTTACTCTGAGTTTTAACATTGCAGATACGATTAATCGACGTGAGAGCTCACCACGCCAAGCGTCAAAGTAAAATGGACCCAAAAGCTCTTGCTTTAAAGTCACAAATTCAGCGTTCGGAGCGCTGGCTGTGAATAAATACACGAAATGATGAAATGAGCTCTAAACCAATGTTGTTAAGGTTAATTTTACTTTGACGCTTGGCGTGGTGAGCTCTCACGTCGATCAATCGTATTTGCAATTTTAAAACTCAGAGTAAGCTCACTGGTAACATCGCGTACAAACCCTGCATCACTGAGAGTTCTTTATAATGTTCTCAAAGATGAGTGAGGTGTTCAAAAGATGTGTGAAGTCTGTATGGGAAATGGACTATCGGCCAAACCCTCCTCATTCTTAGTAAATAATCGGCAATGAGTAATAGTTTTTTTAAATAATATGATCGTAACTGTAAACTCTGAATAAATACTTAAATTTAGTACGAATTTAAAAAATTACATAATACGAAAATTCTACATATTCGTATCGTGTAAGATTCCTAGGTACATACTATACGTATTCTTCTTATTTATGACTTGTCCGCAGCAATAGGGAAAGCAATAAGAGAGTTTAGGTTGAAATGCGCTTGTTTGGACTCTAGAAGATGTATATTCACGCTTGCCTGCCATATAAGCATCATAAACGGCGCCGACAGGGCGTTCCACACTTCAGCGGTTTGTATTAGAAACGTTGAGCAAAAACGTTTCGTGCGACTTGATTGGGTGACAGCCACATAAGGCTGGTAACGCTTTTTGCTGTTGTATACAATGAAGGAGGAAAAAAGTGTAAAGTTGGCGTACTAACTCTCCACAATAAAAGAACAATTTTAATCTGGTTTTGTCGGTTGAATGGTAATAAAAGCCTACCAAAGCCTTCTACCAGACCAGAAATAATTATAATTTGTCCCTACAGGAATCGAATCAGTAACCTCCCGCTCTTAAGACCGCAGCGCTCTCCAATGCGACACGGAGGTCGTCAATTTTGCCCGTGATTAGTGATTCGTTACCAATAAACGTTGGTAAGCGTTGAAACCAGTATTTATAGTGAGATTTAAATAAACAGAAAACACGTTGATATACACTAAATCTTTCAACGTCGCGATTCACAGCCGACAAACTCAATCGCACTCAATACAGAGATATTTCTCGCTCGGCCATTGATTTATATGCAAACGGCTGTTGAACGTGTAACATCCGTGTATTCAGACGTCGTCGGATGTCACCGGCATAGTTGTGAGATAACGTCGGAATGTATAGCAGGGCCTAGAGTATCAAACTACTAGAGGAACAATCCTTAACTTCAAGCGCCAAAAAAGACGCATGTACCATTTTGAAAATTTAATTTGTCTTGGTTTATCTTTCAATCACGCCGCAACGGAGCAACGGATCGGTGTGATTTTTGCATGAGTATAGTTGAGGACCTGGAGAGTGACGTATGCTTATCCCGGAAAATAAAGGAGTTCCCGCGGGAATCAAAAACAACTTAAACCACGCGGACGATGTCGCGGGCATCAGCTAGTAAGAAATGTTCTAATGATCAAATTATGGCCACGGGCAATCTCAACTTGCGCTTATCCAAGTAAGCTCCGTTTTCTCATTTTCATAGACCATTGGGATAGCCAACCTGACTTTACACGCTAACCAAGGTATTGAAATGTAAAACCGCTTACTTCCAATCCCAGGCTATAGAGGATCTCTTGATAGAAAATGCCAAATTGGTCAGTGCCTTATTATTTTTAATCGACTTCCAAAAAAAGAGGAGGTTCTCCTTTTTGGAAGGTTTTTTTTAAAGTAGTTATGTAACGTTTTATAAAATACTTCAAATTTGGAGAATCGTTGTCAATCACAAAAACGACAATACACCAAATTACCAAATCAGGAAGGTTTTACGCTCTAAAAGTGATACATCTCTCTGGCGACGCCTATATATTATTTTCATGTGGGCTATGTGGTTGATCAGTCCACGTTGATGATAACGTGAAAACAAAACTTTTCACAATCTCTGTATTTTTTATGAATGTAAAATCACGATACGTGTAAGTATGTTATCGACTTGTATGCAGAAACGTTCATTTTATTTTAGTATTTTTTGGTCTGAGTTGTGTTTAATGGAATTAGCCATATTATGTGTCTAGCAGTCAAAATATGCGCGTCACGATTCAATCATTTATGAATACGCCCCTTTTGATATCGGATGCGGATTTTTTTGCGGCAAAATATGTCAAATTGTTCTAATGTAATTTTGAACGGTTGGCATAACATTAATAACAGCTCATTGCAAACGTCGGACAAAAATCGGCCTAACTATAGTTCCCACAAACTAATCTGACCCGGTGGCCAAAATTGGAACTATTTTTTTTGCCTGTTTAGTTTTTGATTTTATTTTAATTTTCATAGGTAGGTACTAGCGACGCTGTCACCGCGTGGTCTTGCGCCGCCTGAATCTAGCGATCCAGCAGGCAGCGGGGCAGTTGGGACCAAGTCATTCCAGCGGCTCTCTGCGACTCTCTTGATGTCATTGGTCCACCTAGTGGCGGTATGCCCGAAAAAATAATACCTTTGTTCGTTTCAAATCGGCCACTATTGGATAAATCAGTCAAGGATAAAAATCTGTCGTCTGCGCTAAACCTAATGCGTGGGTGTGCTCCGCTTAGTAAGTAACGTGATCGATGCCTGAACTAATGTTATGGGCCCGATTGAGGGCGGTTAACGTGCAATCAAACTAGCAAGGCGTGCTTTAACAACGTACTAGTGGAATAAACGGTGTTTGAAAATAGAAGGATATGTATAACTACCTGGAGCCCGCGACTTCGTCCGCCTGGATTGAGGTTTTCGGTTTCCGCGACAATTCTTTAACTTTCCACTATTAAAAGTAGCCTATGTCTATCTAGACTAATAATTAAATCATACTAATATTATAAATGCGAAAGTGTGTTTGTTTGTTGGTTGGCCCTTCAATCACCCAGCAACGGAGCAATCGACGTGATTTTTGGCAAGGGTATAGTTGAGGACATAGAGAGTGACATAGGCTACTTTTTATCCCGGAAAATTTAGGAGTTCCCGCGGGCATCAGCTAGTAAAAAATAAAATAAACTATCTCTGTGCCAACTATCATCCAGATCCGTTCAGCCGTTCTGACGTGCCGCGTGATTTAGTAAAAATCATCCATCCAACCATCCATCCAAATTTCGCATATTTTCTTCTCTATATATATAAAATTCTCGTGTCACAATGTTAGTTACCATACTCCTCCGAAACGGCTTGACCGATTTTTATGAAATTTAATATGCATATTCAGTAGGTCTGAGAATCGGCTACTATATCTATTTTTCACACCTCCACGCGGACGGAGTCGCGGGCATCAGCTAGTAATATATATAATATTTTATTACATATAAAATAAGTTTATAGAAGATAGATTTTACAAAGATATGATTAGATACTATTGTAAAGGATATATGTTTAAATGGGTATTATTTAACAAACGACATTATTGCATTTTGGTACATCCTATACACATGAACTCTTTTTTTCTATGATATCTAAATAGTACTGGTTATAATTATTGGTCGAATGGCAGACAAGATTACATGATCAAACGTTAAAGAAGTTGAAAAATTAGATTTTACCTAGAACAGACTGTAAAAAATTTGCGCTGTTGCCTCTGATGTAGCCAGCTCCACCTCGCTGCGGCCAGCCTTATCAGATACCCTCACTCTGCAAGCTCTGGGTCGACCTAGTTTCTAGGCCTGTACCATAATTACAAAATGTGCGCTCATCTTTAGCCTTAAGGTAAACTTTAATCTTATGTTACTATTTCTCAGGGATGTACTTCAAAGTTCTTAATTTCCCTCAAGATGGAAATTAGTTAATGATACACGTACACTTGGAACGCTACGTGAAATCTCCAAAGTGCCTTTTGGTAGCTGAAAAGTAACAAATTTTATGTTTATATGAAGAATTTAAGTTCATCTAAACTTAAGTATGTTTCGGTGTTAAATGGTTTTTTGGCTTGACCCGGGACATCATGAACCGCCGCTAAGTACCTAAGCTTGGCTGCTATCTCACCTGATGGTATGTGAACCTGAAGTAAAAGATGTTGGCAGGTTTTGGACTTCACCCGCAAAGACGTGCCAAGCGATGTTCCGATACGATGCCATGTATAGAAACTGATTAGGGGTGGGTGTAATGTAACTGCCCCTAACAGATTGGCCCACTAACAACTTAAACTGCATCATCACTCAGCAGGTCTGCAGGTGAGAGAAGTTAAGAGTTGTTTTGACTTGGATAAAAAAATTGGTACGGGTAAATACTAAATACGTTGGTAGGTAAAGTACCCACACTAAAGTTTTAGTGTAATAGTATAACTTAAAGCTCACGTAATCCTAGGCTACGGGCTACTGCTAAAAACTAGTACAGAAAAATAGGGATGGCAAAAAGAAACAAAATAAGCGCCTATAAAAAAAGTTGTTCCGGAACAGAATGTCACGAATTCCCGTTAAGGTCTATATATTCCATGACTAGATACAACCTAAGACCGATTGACTAACTACGGATCTTTATTTGGAAGTTCATAAAACTACACGTGGGCATAGAACGGGCATAGTTTTGGGTAGTAGCGAACAACTTCGCTACCCACAATGTACCTTATAGAAATCCTGAAATAGCACACTAACACATGTGTTAAAGATTACTCTTAAAATGCATCAGAGATTAAATAATAAATAAATAATAAATTGGAACGATACAACAAAGGACTTACTGGCATTTCAGCTATCATCTCGCACACACTTTACTTTCCAACACCACGTCTCAACTCACTCTATACACAAAAGTATAACACTGTATATATTATGATATATAAGAATGTACACAGCACAGGCGTGCACCTCTGATGGCGAGCGATACTCAACTTTCTGTTTACAGAATGACGCCCGTATTTATACACAATGTCTTTTTCGCCTACCCTCTACCAACTCTGAATTCATTAATAGTGCAATACCAACATGAAATCAGTATTGCCATTCTATAAATAATAAATAAATGTTGCCAGTCGAACACACGATCACGACATTCGGCCATCCGACATTGTGCAACCTCCCGGTGCACAACCACCAAACATTTGCTTTGCTAAGCTTAGTTCGCTTCACTCCTTGCAACAATCTGTAGTGTACAACAAAACATCTTCATCCATTCATACTTGCACAATGACATTTAGTTTTAGTAAATCACGACATTCGGGATAATTAAAAAGGATAACAAAAAGGAAACCTACATTTTTTCAATTTAGTAATATCAAACTTAAAACCTCAAACCGATCTGAAATCCAAAACTATCGAGCTTTTGATCTTGAGATTTGTGAAGTGTGTGTGAAGTGCAATTAAACTGATTGATATCGCTGAGTCGAAATTTCACAACAGAAATAAAAATATCGCAATTTAAATCTAAAACTCATATAGAATAAAGTTAGGCAAATAAAGGATTAATTATCTAAAGCTGAATAAAAATCTAGTCTGAAACTTAATCAAAGTCTGGAACAGTTACAGTCTAAAACATAATCTAAACAGTATGTTACATATACCGTAAGCAAAAGTCTAAAACTGAATTCAAATTTAATAAAATACCCAATATTTATTTTATTTCTTATACCGTTTCAGTTATTTATACCTTACAAGCATCTGACGCTGAATCTAAAGCTAAGTAAATATCTAAACCCTGATTACAATCTGTAACAGACCAACAGGTCCATCATCCTGAGTTCCACCTATCATGTGTCATACATGACGTGTCATGCCTGCTTTTTTTTAAAAAAACTTTATTGAAATCGAAAAATTTAGCAGAACGTAAAGGAAAGCTGATTTTATTAAAATTTTAGGACTTGACAAGAAATAAGTATCACACACTACCCCAGAGTTCACAATAAAATCTACAACTGCATCCAATGCAAACATTAATCAGGATTACTAATCTATCAATTCTTCAATTCAGTTGGATCTGCTGTACCATTAACTAATCTTTACTAATCGTTTGAATCAAATTAAGTCTATGTTAAATTATCTGCTCTAAATTCCTGACATCGTATACCTGTTGGCGGTAGACTGTTCCCACTATGTTAAATTATTACTATTTTAAAATCTTTAACTATGTAACAGTCAACGTTTTTAATAAATGAAATGAAATTTTTCGTAGCTTATTCAAAAAAATTTAACAAATAGAGTTCAATTCTATTAAACACGCCTCAAAACACAAGTTGTTTTAGTTTATTCCCTTCTTTTCCTAACCTTTCCTTTCCGTGTTAACCTCTGAATAAACCCATCAAAAAGAGACAGCACCACAAAATTCAACCGAATCAGTTCAGGTTATGTTGTCCAAGACAATCTTTAACTTGTGAAATACTTAGAATCTTACCCAATGCTTTGAACTGGGTCAAATACCTGAACTTTGACTACAATCATCATTGAAAACCAAACAAAAAGTCCAAAACTAAACCTTAGTCCAAAACTAAATCTAACTCTTCATCAAAGGCTTCTTTGAAATGCAAAACTTTTGTATGAATTGAAGTAGAATCGGCTTGCAATTATTGTACAATACTAAATCGCTATCATATAATTATTTTAAATTAACTTTACTCAATAGCAATTTCAAATTAAAATACAAAATTCAAATTTTGCTGTAAATCCAAAGCTTGATACAAAACTAAATAATAAAAAAAAACTAGATGAAAACCCCCAATTCAGAAATTTGAATTTAATACTCAAAACCTCTTTTGTCTTTTTTTTCAGAATCATTACCTCAACATATGAACAAAAATCAAACCAATTATAAATAAAAACGTTACATCAAGTTATAATATATTACGTCAGTAACATAATATAGTATATATACTGAGTGTTTTATTCATTCTGCTTTTTAATACTTTTTGCTTTACTTTTCTGCGTCTTTTAATAATTAAAGTAAGTATTTACAAATTAACTGACGGTTGTAGGCCGGAGCCGCTAGGTGAGGGTATACCTTCGTCACGAGCTTGCGGATCCACAACGCCCGTGCATCACACGACATTATTCAATAAATTTGAGAAAAACAATATGGAGATAAAATTAGAGTAAGCAAGCACGCACTAGTCACTCTCTAGAAAATATAATTTTTACATCATATTATTTATACTCTCGAGATTTTGGACGGCAAAAGATAATTAATTGCGCGATTTCATTTTCAATTCAAATAATAGTCTGTTAAATTTTATCATCCAGTTAATTATTTCAAATCACTCAGATAAATATATAGAAAGAAAACCCAATGTGACTTCGAGAATGGCGCATTTTACAATTTTATTACTTTATTAAACGGGCTTCTCGTGTCGTGACTGTAGTTTCTAGCAAGCTACTTAACTTCGAGCCTCAAATTTTCAGCCCTTATATTTATTTATTTATCTTTCTTTGTGATTAGTAAAAAATTTCCATTCCAAAAATTTTAATCTTTTTATTAAATTCAATTTAACATTTAATGAACTAACTTGGTCAAACTGAATCACTGGAATGCTAATTAGTATTGACGAAACACGTTTGAACTATTTTTGGAATTATTATTTTTGCGATACCTAGAATTTCAAAATTACTACAACCTTCACCGTTACAAGCTGAAGTATATATCCTTCCGTATTTAATTCTTAACGCATTCCGAACATCGGACCGCATTATGTTGAAAGCCATAAAATAGTGTAAACAAACGAGTGAAAGATCTATTAACAACAACAAACTTGGAACCTTTGTTTCAATTTACTTTATGCATTCCTTGCTTGTTAACTTTTTAAACTACTAAGCATAGTCTACAAGTGAGTCATATATTTGAGAAACACAAATTTTTCAAATATAACGAATGGGTGAGTGACCAACTGATAAGTTGAACCAATGAAAATAAGGCTATTAAATGCATCATTTCCTAAACCACATCGACATCGATCTGGTACGTTATTATAAATAGTGTACATATAATAACTATGTTGTTGTATATCTTCAAATGAAGCGTACTCATATAATATCGATCTAATTTCAATTTGCAAGTTCGTTTGATCATCATAGTTTTTTTTTTGAAATAACTATAATTCATTCGTATTTTGGCGCATTCAGATTATATACATCCGAAACACGTCGAGGATCGGTCGCCTTACATCGGGATCACTAATTAATCCATTTTAAAGTCCATACAAATACAATCAATTTTTGCGGCTGTACCATTAGGTACAGTTATACTACTCGTAAAAATTGATCTTAGTCGTTTAAAATAACCGAAATCTATCTAAAATCATTCAAAATTTAAAAATGTAGAACTTTCCCTGATCAAAAACATTTAAAGGCACACAGGAACTATGAAAAATGAATAAAATGCCATGGTAGTTCTAGATAGAACGAGTTACTTGTACAGTAATCTACTAAAGCAGCTAATAATTCTGGACTAGAAAACTTGCTTTCATTATGTACATCCCTTTAGTTTGATATGTACGTAAAATTAAGTAAATAAAATACATTAGATCTTTCACGAACAGTTAGATAACATACTGTCAAAAACAGTAACACACTTGTTCACAACCTACCGGCTCATTAGGTCACAACTTATGGAAACACTTATGACATACATAGTCATTCTAAAATGGTGACTCACATGGCCACCTTAAAATATCGACACACTTGGCCACTCTATAATAGTGAGTAGACACACTCATGACTAAAACGTATACGAGCTCTCTGACCATCATTCAATATCTTTATTCTTACTCCCACAATACCAGCTACGCAAAATCGTCAATTTCAACTTGAAATCTAAGATATTCTAACGTCTCTATCTTGTATTCTTCCAAAATCCTTCATTATTAACCTCAATCACTGATAAATCTGTCAAGAGACACTAAGGCTTCCGTACATGAAAGCGGAACCCCTGATGTCAATCAACCTGTAATGCGATAGAAAGAGGTTCCCCTTTTTTTTAAACTACAAATGATAATGATATCAATAGCTGATATACAATACAGTACTAAAATACATATGCTGTGATAATAGCACATATTAAGAGTTGCAAATGGACTTGGTAGTAAAACCACTATTATTCTTTCAGCATAGGTACAACTACCATCGAACAGATCACTAATAAAAGGGCAAATGATTTTAAGCAAGTGCTTAAATAAACTTATCATAAATTACATGTCTGGCCAATGTACTTCACTAATGTAATTTAAGTTCACTCGCGGCACTAATATAAATAGTTGCCCTGCCACTCAAAAAAATTACTTTTTAAACACTACAAATTCCTAAGACACCTGTTTTGATCGAGTCTAGTACTACCAGACTAAACTATCTAGATCACATAAAATAAGTATACCAGTAAGTATACTTTTATATCGAGAATTTAAAACTAAATCATACTTGTATCGTATTTCTTATAAATCACACATGAAACTAATCAGAGTTCGATAAATTGCTTTGCATCCTAGTATTGACATGAGGGTATCTTATTTGACATATTCACTTCTCTTTTTTTTTTTTATTACTATTATTCACTCCATGAATTCTCTTCGTGAATAACCAGTAATCTAATCTATGCCTGGTTAATAGAAATTTCAAATTAAAAACTAAATTAAAATTAAAAACCTTGTAAAATCAAAATTCGAAACTTAAACAGTGCGTAAAAAAAAACTACAATCTCATTCAGTAGGCACTAGTCTGAAGGCACGAGGCTGCTTTTAAATTCAATAATCATTTAACTACATTTACACTAAATAAAACTTTAGGTAACGTTCATCCAAAGTAATGGTCCAGAGAATAATTCACAAATACTTGAGTTAATTAGAACTGATAATTATTTACCTATTTCATATCTCTAGGAGTACCTCAGGTTAACCAGTAGTAATAACCAAGCTGTATGGTATCGCATTTAATCATCTAAAATGGCTGCTCAGACGGCCGGTGCTAGTGAAATTTATTCCAGTATGTCAACTCTCATACTGGCGAAATTCTCGCTTGACGCTTTATTTGTTGATTATAGCTAAATAACACAAAATTTCTTGGACTCATGTCCAGGACATGACATTTTTTTACATCATCTATCATAAATAAATACTATGGACACTATATTCAAAACTCAATTCACTGAAAATTCTATCGATGTGTTTTATCTAAACTAAATACCTTAGAATCAGAATTACTTCGACACTAAAGTAAACTGCTTACAAAATCGTAATTCGGGGATCATCCTCCTCGATGGAAGCCAGTCGCCAAGCTGGTTTGAGTTGGCAATTCATTCAGATGAGACTTCACAGTCTTAACGTCGTGATGACGTAATATTAAAGTTTACAGCAAACTCTTTTCCAATTTGTGGGTAACTAAATACGGAATATAAATGTAATTCAAATATTAATTGCCTTGATACAATGTCAATTATTACCGCACGAGATCATTACCAAACACTCGATTTAACCTCTACTCAAATGGAATACAACATAATATTATAGCCAAAATAGCAAATCTAAGAGTTCACCCAGAACTAATGTTATTCAATGTACCCACACAATAGGTGTCAAAACAGATTTAACAATATCCAAAAGTTCTTTGTTGCACGTTATCTTTATAGCATAGCAAGAATGGATCTCAAGCTATATAAGCAATACATGCTAACTTTGATTAAAGTAGTCAATCTCTTTTGAACTTAGTAAACGGAATACTCTTTGTTTAAAAGTTTTAAAGGTACGACACAGAGAATTGTGTCACAATATAACTACTTAGTGAACAATATTTTTCTCGTGTTAAAAAAATATTGTTTTCTTGGGTTCATTTTCACTTCTGAAGTTGTCACGAATTCCCGTTAAGGTCTATATATTCCATGACTAGATACAACCTAAGACCGATTGACTAACTACGGATCTTTATTTGGAAGTTCATAAAACTACACGTGGGCATAGAACGGGCATAGTTTTGGGTAGTAGCGAACAACTTCGCTACCCACAATGTACCTTATAGAAATCCTGAAATAGCACACTAACACATGTGTTAAAGATTACTCTTAAAATGCATCAGAGATTAAATAATAAATAAATAATAAATTGGAACGATACAACAAAGGACTTACTGGCATTTCAGCTATCATCTCGCACACACTTTACTTTCCAACACCACGTCTCAACTCACTCTATACACAAAAGTATAACACTGTATATATTATGATATATAAGAATGTACACAGCACAGGCGTGCACCTCTGATGGCGAGCGATACTCAACTTTCTGTTTACAGAATGACGCCCGTATTTATACACAATGTCTTTTTCGCCTACCCTCTACCAACTCTGAATTCATTAATAGTGCAATACCAACATGAAATCAGTATTGCCATTCTATAAATAATAAATAAATGTTGCCAGTCGAACACACGATCACGACAAGAATTAGACACTTTTATCGTCGGCCAAACCGAACTGCAATAATACTTTTCCCTTTAATATTACGAGTTCAAAACGGCTTACAATAAGCAATTTCAGTCAGCATAAAGAGGCTGTTGTAGTCCTAATTTAGTACAATCATTATGCATATTGCATACCTCACTTGCTTTGTTTTCCGATAAACTGTGCCCGTTTTCAGCCGAGATTTCCCTTCCTCGCTTTTTTATTATTAAGGGCCCGCATTACCTGCAGATGTAAATTCTATGCGTACAGTTGGAATGATACGCTTTGTTTCGTTTGAATCTGTAACAATGTATAACGTTTTATTGTATGTGAAGGTAGTTTTCTAATGGATGTTAGAATGCCGTCTCGACCGAAATTATGCCACAATCTTAACAGATAGAAGCTATTTGAAATTAGTATTGTGCACATTTGTGCACAATACTAATTTCAAAGTACTGAACTGAGAGTGAAACTGTGTTTGTACACACATTTGTGTGTACAAACACAGTTTCACTCTCTATTCCCTTACTCCCATAGTCCGATGGGACGCTAATCCAATACAGCCGATAACTTAGATAACGTTAAGTATGCACCTAGTAACTTATAATGGATAAAAAATACGTGCACGAAGCCAAAATTTCATGATTTGCAATGGGTCATGCTAATAACTAGACCACTGAGACATAAATATATCTTACTAGCCTATGCCCGCAACTTCGTCCGCGTGGATTGAGGTTTTACGGTTACCGAAGAACCCGCGGGAACCGAAAACTTCTCGGGAGTTCTCTTTAATTATCATGATAAATCAATAAGACAGCTGATACAAGCGGGTCCTACCACAGGCGGGATAAGGACTAGTAAAATTATCCTCAAACATTGTCTGAACAATATGGCAGCCTTACCCCAGATCCCGCCGAAATAAATAACAATTTTTATAAATTCAAATCACGGCCAACCTTAATTTTATTCTGCTCTTAACCACAAGATCTTCGCGTGACCTTAATTTATTTTACATCTCTTCATTTTTTTATTTTTTTTGACGATATCTCTGCGGCAGGAAATCTTTGTGATCTTTTAAGTAGCAGATTCCGTGGATTCGATTCGATCACCAGCAGAGGTCATTTGATTGAAATAAATTCTCAATTGCTTCTGTCCGATCTGTGGAAAGCCGCCGAAGCCTCCAGGCCAGACCAGACCAAAACTGAGATTAAAAATTTGCCCTGCTGGGAATCGAACTCGGAAACTTCCACTTGTAAAACCACTGGTGCCCAAAGTGTCCGTCACTGGGCCAGGGAGGTCTACTGATTACTGATAAGGTGAAAGGTGAAAGATGAAAGTGCAAAATGGCGGTAAATAAAATAGGCGGCTAATTAGATAGGGTATCCCCGGAAAAACCACTGGATAAACTTATAATATCAGCGTTGTGTATCCCAGAGTTGCTTATTTGTTCTGAGTAAACATACCTAGATTAAAAATTCAAAAAACTAGTTAAAAAGACTTAATAAAAAAAATAAGTCCATCGTTTGTTAACTACCCACGCATCATTTTGATGAGGTCAAATGCCCAGCCGGCTATAGGTATTCACAGGGGAAAAACGACATAAAAATATTATTGATTTGTTAAAACGATCGTCAGCAACGAATATCAGTGATAAAATTTTACGCGTTTTAAATTGGCCGTAAATTTCCGCATTTGCAAAAATTGGCGATAACATTTCTATGGCTCAGCGGGGTGTTTAAATCAAGACAATAACTTGGAAATTAAATTGATCTTTATTTTGAACACACTATACCAATTAAATAAGCCTATTGATAATTTGATACGGATGCGAATTCAGTAGGTAGTTCGTTAAATCAAACATGTTTCCAAAAAAAAATACGCGCTGAATTGATTACCTCCTCCTTTTTTGGAAGTCGGTTAAAAATAAATCACCCTGATTCTATAAAACTCTAACTCTTTATGAGACATTATTTGAAATTAGAATTAGAATTGCAATATTAAACCAATTGTTTTCATTTTATGTAAATTCTTATAGTTTTAAATAACTACCTATGATACGTCTCTGACCTTTATTTATCTAACTTTCAGTATGCAACTGGAATTTTTAATTTATTAATTTTATTAATCTAAAATTAGTGATTAAACGAACTTACAAAGTGAAGTTCGATCACAATTATATGAGTCGCTTCATTCGAAGATATAACTAATTTGCTAGTTACTAACAAAGCTTGGCAAAAGCTTGCATTCTGAAGACGGAAAAGAGTAGGTACTTAAACAACAGAGTCCTATGTAGGTATTACCTATGCATACGAAAGCGTTTCTACCTAATTTCGTGGCTTTCGCGACCAATATTAGCGCAAGTTAGACATAATAATATTATTAATAGCACAATTAACATAACACAGACATCGTAAAGAACCTAACGCCATTCATCCAGCCGTTCACAACATAGTGTGTTATGAAAATAAACAGATTGGCCAGCACCACCACTCTGCTTTGACAAGCGAAGTACAATTTACGACCGTTCACCGGGCGCGATAAAAAACCTTTGTCATATAAGCCAACCCGGTAACACTCTCTCGTTTTACGACCAAATAAATTTCAAACACTATTATGATTCAAATCGGGACCGGACCCACAAAATACAAACACCCTTTTTATCAGCGCTCATTCAAAAGATTCACGAAATATTTTTACAAAAACATGCCCTCTAACATTTGAACAAAAATGTATTATTCTCCTGTTTAATATACTGGACGTTATGTGCAGGCACGTTCGGGACCACCACTTTTGATATATAAATTCTAATGACCTTCATTAATTCTTTGTTTAATAAGATTAAGAGCATTCTTGAGCTGTAAAGCTTGAGTGGGTTTACATCTCAGAAGGCTTTATAAGGGTAAGGCAAATTTTTGGTTTATGATCGGATGATGTCAAATTAAAAAGCCATGAACATAGATCGGGTTCTATACAAACTCTTTTATCAACACCATTTCTCGCATAACAAAAGACATTTTACAAGAGCAACCGTCAGAGCCGCAGTACATGGACGCCACGCATCTTCAACAGCTAAAGAGGTGACGCTGAAAATGGCATTTGTCCTAGCAACACGTATGTGTTTCTCTTTCTGCGTCATATCTTCATATAGCGGTAGGGGTTTTCTTCGTATATTAATACATTAATACAATTTACTAATGTAGGTTAATAAGAGCAATAGCAATAGCGGCGACCGTAACTTTAGCAAAATATCAAATCATATTTATTTATTTGTGAATACAGTAGGTTAGTTATTAGTTTTACAGAAAGTGTCATGACCATATTCTACCACAGTGTGTTGTATATCTTTCTCGCTACTGCTACAATTTAATTTTGGAAGGATGTGCCAAAAGAGAGTACGCAAAAAGAACAACTCTCATTGAAGACCAAACCATTCATTCGGACTTCAGTCCGCCCTTGACCCAATCAGGAATCAAACCCTCTTACAAATAACCTTTGGCTCAGGAAAAACGTCATAACTCATATTAAGTGTACCAAGTTTCAAATCTCGCTGTCAAAGCTTATTGGCTGTACATCAAGTCACTCTCAAAAGTAAACATCTAAAGGTCGAGTTGAGTGCCGGCTAAGTGTCTAGTCCGTGAACGAGAGCTCTCGACGAATACAGGTAAGGGCTTGGATCAAAGGGCATCATTGACCCGTTTGTGGCGGACTAAGAGTTTACGTATATACTGCTCCTATCAACGGTTTGGGTATTATAATTCTGATAATTATACCTATACTAGCTGATGCCCGCGACTTCGTCCGCGTGGTTTAAGTTTCTTTTATTCTCTCGGGAACTCCCTAATTTTCCGGGATAAAAAGTAGCCTATGTCACTCTTCCAGCTCCTCAACTATACCCATGCCAGAAATCACGTCGATCCGTTGCGGCGTGATTGAAGGACAAACCAACAAACCAACAAACAAACACAGTTTCGCATTTATACTATTAGTATGATGTTACGCAAACGGCTTAGCCTAGACATAGAAACCCTATGTTGTCTAATATTGAAATCTTTGGAATAAAGAAATATTGAAATGTTTAAGATATTGTTTCTTGTTCCACCTATAAAAGCAAAAGATTTAATCCAAAATAGACCATTTACCACAAGGCTAAAAGAGTGATTTGTTTGTCCTAAAATAGATTGATTCCTTCGACTTCGTCCCCCTGGATTAGGATTTTTTGATTCCAGGAGGAACTCCTTAATAGGGAATATGCATAAAATTTAAATTTGTCTCAAATCTTTTTTTCTAGATTCTTTATTGTCTTTACACTATACTTAAAAGGTATTTTATTATTTAGTTATTATTTAAACCCAGAAAATATTAAATAGAAAGTGAAAAATAAGGGAGGCAAATTCAAACTTGCAAAACGCGTCACCATTGGTCGAAACGAAATGTGACGTAAATGGTCACGTCAGCGGATTTATCGGCGTCGATATTCATACTGTGTTAGTAGTGTTTGTGAGAAAAAATTGTTTAAAACTGTATTCCTGTGTGATTACTTGTTAAATAATAATAATTATGAAGTAACTGAACTGAATCGCTATACCTAGTAAACAAACACGGGAAATAACCAATGACGTCATCAAAAGCGCGCGATTAATGGTGGCGTTTGAACGGCTCAAATTTATACTTAACTTTGAAACACCAATTAACGTAATTATTTGACTATTTTAAACCTATTTATATTTTTTACTATGTTATAAAGATGTAAATGATTGATTTAAGAAATAAAAATAAATCATGCATATTCCCTATTTTCCGGAATAAAAAGGCCTGTGTCCTTCCTCGGGATACAAAATATCTCTGTACCAAATTTTATCAAAATCGGTTGAACACATGGGCCGTGAAAGCGTAGCAGACAGACATACGACATTTTACGCTATTACTCACGCATTTATAATATTATTAGTATAGATTGTGCCTATATTGCCTACCCCTGGCTTCAAACCTTGTTTGTCAGCACTGGATGTAATATGGGAAGCTTGTTCAAAGGGTGTTCCATGAATTGGTAGAGTTACCTATCATGAGGCAATATTTTAGTAACTTTTTCCTATAATTATACACAATATTCAGTTTTTCCCTTCATTAAGCATCGTGCGCGAAGGCAGGTGGGCCCGTTTTCCGAAAGCGAATACTTTAATAATGAGCTGCTGAAATGCCGGTGCACGGAGTAACACATCAACTTTGGTATGTCCTTAAGCTTTATGCCCGTTGAGTAAAAACGATTTTATGGTTGAAACGTCCGCCCAATTTATTTAGTAATTTTTGTCAATTTTTATGCCTGTTAATTTTTGTTTTTATTTTATTTTTAATCTCTCCTAGCGACGCTGTCACAGAGTCAAATAATTTGGTGCGCGAAACAAAATTGAACTAGGAAAAATATCAGTTTTTTAGGACTATCTAGAAAAACCAGGAAAAACAACATCGCATCACGAGCCGCCTGTCCTTATCTGCAGTTTCTGTTCTTCATTATCTGTGCAGGCCAGGTATTGTCCGTCCGGCTGTCTTAATTCCCCAGCAACCTGTACCTATATTGCTGAAATTTCAAACAGTAACTAAATTGTTACCACGATCAGTCAGAAAGTTAGAAACAAACGCCTAAAATATACAAAATAAGTATTATTTAAAATTTAACAGAAAACAGATTTTTGTATTCAAAATATCACATTATATCAATTTTATTCCACAATCTGACCTAACACCACAGCTAACACCCTTCGTTACGGGCGTCACATCATCAAAGAGCATAGCCGCGTGTCCCGCTCCAGGCTGACACATCGACATCGAATAGCCCTGTCGTGAAAATTAAGCGTCCACAAAAAACATGGCCGCCAACATCCAACGCGCCGATATAATTGGCGCTATTTCAACAGTAATGGATAACCAACGTATTTAAAAGTGAAATTCACTGTTTATTTTTAAAACTGCTCCTAATTTATCTACGTACTTAATATTTTAAGGTTTAAATAAAATAAATCCTCAGGCCGACTTATACAACACTGCCTAAACTGATTTAGTCAAATTATAGATGCTGTCACTTTATTCCTGAGTTGGCATGAAAAGGACATATGTTATAGATTAAACTCAAACACAATTGTCGGCCTTGCGGAAGTGGGCCTTAAAGTTAAAATTTGCAGAAAAGAATATTAATAATGATATTTTTTACGATGAAAAAATGTACTCAAGTAACTAAAAAAAGGATTTAAGTAACTAAATAAATATCACGCTAAGTTATAGCCAAGCACAGAATCTGGAAGTAACTTCAACTGTAATTTCAAATCAGGCCTCATATTGGTTTGCTTGAATCTCTTTTTAATCCATTTAAAAGCAATGGAAATACTTTCAAAACTATAGACTATTGCTGAGTGCATGTACTTGTAATATTTCTGATTATCATAGACAAATATTTGCATAGAAGACAAAAGAAGGCAGGAGTGATTTAAAACGCATTTACTTTACAATTTACATAATAACTCCCACGTACTATTCTATTTGTGGCTGTATCTATGCCTCTGATATTACTCGTGCCAGATAACATTGATATATCTATATCGCTTTTATTCTATGAATAGATAGAATAGAAAAATTAAGCTTTGGTCGAACACGACGCGTAGCGGCAGCGAATCTAAAACAGCTGCTAAAAGTCGAGTACAAGACAGTAAGGCGTTGCGGACCGGCGCGTACCTACTATCGGCTGAAGTCGCTTTCCCAGAAGGATTTAGTGCAAAAAGTTCTATAAACACGGTTCGTTTGAAGAGGATTTCCAAAGAGAACCAGTTAATGTACCCAATGTCGCTGTTGCGCGTCGCTTATATCCCGCGATGTGTCTCCCCAGAGGTTTATTTTAGTAGACAATCGGGGACCTACAGTATTTGGTCGTGTTGACTCCCACGCTCACTCCTTTATTGGTTAGAATTGCTCCTAAACGTTACCAATGAGGCGTTTGTTGGTATATTTACGGTATCCTAGACAAGACTACTAAGATGTACAAATACAATAAATTATAAGAAATATGGGCGTTAGAAATGACCTAAAAACCAATAAAAATGACACTTCGAAGAATTCGGCATTTGAAAGAAGATCAAAATAATATAAAAGGCAACAAAAATTTATTCTACTAGGTAACATATCATAACGGAAAATCAAATTGGTCATGTAACCTAAATCAACTAGGATCGACGTGCTACTAGTGCGAAAGTGTGTTGGTTTGTTGGTTTATTGGTTTGTCAGTCAATCACGCCGCAACGGAGCAATGGAACCATGTGGTTTTTGGCATGGGTATAGTTGAGGACCTGGAGAGGGACATAGGCTACTTTTGATCCCGGAAAATTCCCATTCCAAAGGAGTTCCCACGGGAATCAAAAAAACTTAAAACACGCGGACGAAGTCGCGGGCATCAGCTAGTGTCATAGTACTAATTACTGTTCTATTAATCATTGGATTTAAACGTATTTTTATATCAAACTAGCTAACTCTCGGATTAGCTAGTTTGAAACTCAACTGATTTTGATCTCTGCAGCTGTTTGACTAATGTTTATGCTTTACTCGTTGAACTCAGTAAGTCTCCAGAAGCTCTACGGCAACCATGAAAATTGGAGTGATAATAATATTTCCTTTTTGCGTGAAAACCAAGATTCCATTAAAGATTGAAATTGATCTTTATAAGCAACAACGTAATAAAATCTCTCCGCCACATTGGCCTGCCTGTATTTTGTTTACCTTTAATTTTATAGAAACCTAAGGAGTCAGAAAGTACGCTTGAACAATATTTTACGCTCCACAAACATTTTTATTTATATGAAAAACAGCGAAGCAATACACTGTGTGCCTTTTGTCTTAATATTTTCCTGTTACAGGCAGAACACATAACATTCAAACTGACATAATCAGTTTTGGACAAGGACAGGCTATATTGCTATAACATCACCAGAAGCCCAAGCAAAACCAAAGCGACAACGCTTTCTCGCGGCTTTTGCGTCGACAAACCGTTGCTGAGAGCGCTTGTCCTCGCATCACTCCCTTACTTTTTTTTCATACTTTATTCCGTTCACAACAACCACATAAGCATATTAGAAGCCTGCTTCAAGCATGCTTTCTTTAAGTCCGTCAAACGTCTCGAGTTTCTTCCGCTTAACCTGTCCGCGTAGTTCTGTCCTTTGTTCTTCCCAGTGAGCATGATTTTCTATGTTGCACGTATCTTTCCTTACCTTTCCATGCTCGAGTGTTTTTATGCCTAGCATTAGCATTACGCCTCTATCCGAGAGCTGTTAAAAACTCAACTTCAGCACCACACCTGGATTAGGTTTTTAGTTTTTAGTTTTAATTTTTTGTTGTCAAATTGTAATTACTATGTTAAATAAACTATATTACTACCTAACCTGGAAAATATAATTAATTATATTATACTCCTTTCCTGGTCTTTTAGATTAGGTTTTTAGTTTTTAGTTTTAATTTTTTGTTGTCAAATTGTAATTACTATGTTAAATAAACTATATTACTACCTAACCTGGAAAATATAATTAATTATATTATACTCCTTTCCGCTCGGCAATGTTAAAAGACCTTATAAAAATAAGGTACAACATTTTGTCGCGCTATACCGCTAATGTGATGCTACCTCTTATGTATTATTATGCAAATCTGAGTCTCTGAGGTTCGTTCGTCGAGCTACTCCCAGCAGGTGTCGATATGATAACTTGGGTCGCCAATAATTTATTTTCCTAGTCTAGTGTAATTTATTGTTATCGTATGCTAGAATTTCACAGCAAAAGACATATTTTACAAATTTACATGAACATATCATTAAAATTATCATTTTCATGTTTTGCTATTAAAAAAACTGTACTGCCACTTTAGCGTGACTGTACAAATTACACGGTAAGTAGTTGAATTTGTGTTGTGAAGTTGTGTGTGTTGAATTGTTCTTGTAAATTGTTTTTGTATTTGTAATAATTGTTTTTGTAAAAAAAGTCGAAAACATTAATTATTGTCATATTTGTGGTATACTGGAGGGTAGGCGAGTAAGACATTGTGTATAAATATGGGCGTTACGGGGTATGAAATAACGTGATCTCACGGTGCCAGATCCATAGGATGCCAGACCTATACTTAGGAAAGAAAATACAAATCCCTACCCTACCGGCAAAGACGTACCGCCAAGCGATTTGGCGTTCCGGTACGATACCGTATAGAAACCGACTCATCACTACAGCCTATTAACGTCCCACTACTGGGCACAGGCCTCCACTCTCATAGGAGAGCGGGAATTAGCTTAGACCCACCACGCTGCTCCAATGCGGGTTGGCGGGCTTTAACGACTACTATCATGTTAGTGATAATAACCGGGACCGACGGCTTAACGTGCTCTCCGAGGCACGGGGGTGAAACACCGCCAACTTCCAACTCCGGGCTGGCACTGAGAATTTCTTAATTAAAAAACCCAATACTTACCTAACTTTTATGCCCGACCGGGAATCGAACGCAGGACCTCGTGATCCGCAGTCGACTATGCTAACCACTAGACCAACGAGGCAGTCGAGGGAGAAACCGGCTAGGGGAGTACTATTACCTATTCTCTGCTAGGGGTGTATGGGTTTAATAATATAACTGTCATGCCCCTAACAGGTTAGCCCGCAACCATCTTAGACTGCATCATCACTTACCATCTAATCTAAGGGCTTAAAAAAATCGGTTTTAAGTAAAGGTATACAAACCGAATTCTCAAGCATAGATTCTGAAGATTATATTGCAACAAATGCCTACCCCAAGTTCTGCAGTATAATATCGGGTGGAAAATTAGAATTCCAAGCCGGCAGCTAATTTTGGGACTACTCTCCAGCAAAATTGCTTTTAATAATAAGTCCAAAGCAGCGAAGCACAAAAGAAAAGATGCCCATTTGTATAATTGTACGTATTTGTATAAGCATAATTATATTCGGCTCATGTACTTATCTATGTTATGGTAAGGTATATTTACTGAAATTTTTTATCGAAGGGTCTAAAGGAAAATGTGCAACAAGATGTTATATTCTTTTTTCTTAAGAAAACAATAATAAGAAGTATTATATACTACGCATATATACTATGCATAAAAGTTAATAAATAACCTTTTTTTTAATAAATTTAGTCCGGTTCAGTTCCATTTTATTATATCCTTCATTTAAAAGAAATATTTAGATGGCAAAAATATTTAATACATAATTATACTACCTACCCACTATTCAATTTAAAAAAACATATTTGTATAGGTAAAGTGAAGTAAATCATTTATAGAAAGATCATTATGTTTATCTTATTTTGTAGGTAATGTAAGTACCTACTAATAAACGAAAAGATACTGCACAATATAACAAACAAGTAGGTATTAATGAAAGGGTTGCGAAATCATTCCCCCTTACCCCTAAGGCATGACTAGTTGAAACCCGCAGAGAAGCAGATTAAAAAAATATTCGCCTCCTACAGGAAAAACTGCAAGGGACAGAGACGAATGATAAAAGGATCCCTTCTCAAAATCGGGATGATAAGAAAAAAAAAAGAAAACAAATCCAAACTATTACTTAAAAGAGCTTGGAACCAAGAAAAGTTTTTTCTCGATATAATTTAGATTATATACCTAGTTATAAGTTTATATATAAGTGATTAGTGGTAAACAATCGACATAGGTACCTGGTACATAGTCCTGCGCCTGATCTCTCTCCGGTCGTGTCGGATTTTTCGTCCCATTGTAAGGAGGGTAATTAGGGCAGAATGGAAATTACCCGGGTTCGAAAGTAATCACCCACTTACAAAGTTACAGAATGGTAAAATGTACCTATCTAGGGAGATGGAATAAATACAAGTTCTTTGTTCAGGCAAACTTTACTGTTGGTATATATATAGTACACCTTATTGTTAAATCTTAATAAGTAACTTAAGGCTACTTAATTAAACACCCAAGATACACAGATACTTAAATTAATGGAGATTTATCAGGGACGCTTGGGGTCCAGATAGATTATTATAAAAACCTTGAATTTACTATTTTAAAGTTTCTTTAAATTGTTTATTTAGCTCAGCGGAATAGGTTCAAGGAATCTGACTCACTACTTTGAGAACACTGAATTTAAAACCACTAAATGTTCGGAAAGGGGAAAAAAAAAAGGAAGATTTCCTTACTTGCTGAATGTGAATTTGGGGTCACCTGAATACATGGATCAGGAACGTGGTCTACTTCCAGGGAACGGCCTCGTCAGCTCACCAACCCAAATCCTTGGAATGCATTCATCACCGGAGAAGGCATCGACGAGAATTCCCAATCTCGGAAATATATCGAGGATATCAAAATATAAAAATGAATCGTCTCAGTAGTAATAATAGCAAAAATAAATTAACAAAAGAAAACCCTGAAACAAAAGAGAAGCGAGTTTAACAAAAGGCATTTTGACACCATCCACGTGTACAATTATCCACTTCACACAACTTACCGAGGACATCCTGTAAATTGAACATTCCAGGATAGTCCACCCATCCCAACCTTCTTCAAAATACGGGATAATATGGGAACTGGAAAGACAAACAAGACTAATTAATTATAATTTTCCTTAGCTACGTACGCCATCTTGAGAAAGATGTCATACGTGAAATCGAATATCGAATTTTCTATCACTCACCAAAATTGATGTGGAAAAATAGGCAATTGTTAAGATGACTATAACAACAGCATTATTGTTAATTTTCCAGGCGAAGCCATGGAGAAAACTGGAATCTGAGATATCCCGACAAACGGCTATCACATCTTGAGCGTTCGACGGAAATCTCTCTCTGTTGCCATAGACCCACAGCGAGTGTGGCCGCATACTGAAATGCTCCACCATAGACTAACGTGAATTCCAATAATTAAAGAACTCGAAAAATATATAATAAAACAATGTTTTAATAATAAAAAAAATATTAATAGAAAAAAAAAATATCATCGTGTTCTTATGACCAAAGACAACAAGCGCCATCTATGGGAAATCCTGCGCATCGACTAAACACGTTGTGAGCCTTGACACTAGATGTCGCCAAAGTACTTTCAACAATATTAAGGAATACAATATAATCCAAGTGATATTAAAATCACTACGTGACACCATCAGGCTATGAGAGTAAAGGAACAGAGTGCACCTGTGTATGCGCACACACTTGTGCACTATAATATCTCCCGCGCAGATAGCTAATCTCTCTGGAGATAGGCCGCCGTGGCCGAAATTCGGTCGGAGGACATTACATAGTCTTATTATCACAATAAAGAATACGTTACATAAGTAATTAATTTATATTCAGTAAGGAAATAATACAAATATACTCGTAGTTCGCAAGAAATCCAACATATTCCATTACCACTAAATACTTTAGTTACGAGTATTTGTTCCAATAATAAATAATTTATAAGTTTTTCCTTGTTACCTGACTTTCTGCCGGGACTTGCGTGGTTTTGTTTCTCTTTCTGTTCTTTGTTATGCTTGAATATTATAATGTTAGTATTGAATTTACGTTAACGTTACAGAATGGGTAACTAAATTGCTATCCAAGAAAAAATATAGCTTTAAATCTGAGGACTGATGGACGTTTTGGCCTCAATGCTGAAATGGAAAGCGCAACTTGCTGGTTGCCCCGTTACTACTACATAGGTAAGATTTGGAAGGACGGTATCTAATGAGTCGCAGAGAGCCATTTGGACACTTGGCCTACATAAGACAGCACAGAGTATGGAAATCTTTACAAGAGACTGACTTGATTATTTGTTGACACATTGATTATTTCATTGTTGGTAGAAATGAATGGACGTTCGTTCGTTTATATACCCTCTGTTCGCGCCACCTATGTATTAGTTGTCTGTGGTCGCTGTGACAGATGAATACTTTGTGAACGTAGCTAGCTTGCCGCGTTTTTTGATAAAACTTTTTGGTTGACAGTTCGACAGAGTTCAAGATTGGTTTTTGCTAGCGGCCGCGCCTCGAATTGTTGATTGTAAAAATAAGCTTTTCTTTGTAATCCGTATTGTTAGAACCTCGCTATAGCAGGTTCCCGCGAGAAATTAGCTTCTAGTTATTTCGGTACTAAATAAAGACTTACTTGCGGTACTGAGTGGCATTGATAGTTGTGTGGCCACGTTGACACCTGCCGGCTGCAAACTGTGTATAATTCCGTAAATAGTTAACCTAAGCAGCTTTTGGACGAACTTTGAGTGCTGTGCTGTGTGTGTTGTGTGTTAGTGCCGTCTTGAAGCAAGAAGCTACGGCCGAACAGCAAGTACCTTCTCATTCCTGACCTTTCCTACCCTTTAACCCACATTCTTCCTTATCGAGGAGCCGTGGTCACCTTGGACTCTGTAAGTGCATAGGATAAGTTAAATCTATCAATAATTTAGTTATCTAAGTTAAGCCGGAACAGTTCTGTCCGCATTTGGCCCTGAGCCAATGGTCTAAGAGGCTCGAATCCAGCTGATGGGCCCCTGGAACAGCGTCTTAGGGTTGTAGCATTGGACCAGGTTGAAGCCCCAACATTTGGTAGCAAAGAGCGTGGTTGTACTAAACGCTGCGGACAGGTCTGTACCGGTTTAATAGTGTAAGCTAGTGGGGTATTTAATGTGGGATATAGCTGGGTAAATTAAAACAAGCTTAACTTTTACTTTGGATTACTTAGCTATAGTTCCTACATGCTCCGTTAAATGTATTGAAGCGGCATAAGAGAATTTTGTACATTAGGTTTGATTCTTGCCGCACAAACTATACTTCTGTGGTGTCAAAGCTTGTACTTGGTGTCTGTTTAATTAAATAATTGTTTTGTTTATGAAAGTACTTATTTATCTTGAAAGTTTGTAGTTGAGATTGAGAAAAGGTTGCAAGCTGAGATTAGTTTTGTTAAATACATACTAGCTTGTTAGCAGCTTATTGATTTGTTGGCAAACTTCTAAATTAATTGGTCAACAGCTGTTCAACACTTTAACTGAATTTGTGTACAGATAATAACTTGTAATAAAGGGTATTATGTATACATTATTTACCCTTTATATGTTGATATTGCTAATTACAAGGTTTGATATTGCTTGTCTGCATTACGATTGTGACTGTATATGAATTTGTTGTCTTGAATTAATTGCTTATTATTAATTGGATTTGTAAATTTAACCACTACCTTTGGTTTTGTCCCCTACTAGTTGCAAATTAAAAACTTGTTTTTAATTATTGAACGGTAATCATTGATTACACAGTGTTTTCAGTCACATATATAGTTGCTCACCTGTCTTTGCCTGTCTTTGCAAGTGTTTAAAAACTTGTATTTGTAACTTCTAACTTATGCTTAAGATTATACTACAATTACTATAATTACATATTATTGTTGTTTGTCTCGGGTTAACTATACACATAACTTGTTTTTTGTTTTTACATGTATGTCTGTCTGTATTTGAAGGTTAACCCCTGATAATTTGATAATTTTCATGTAGGTAAGTTTAACTTGCTTTTAATTGTAGTTCTTATTCTTGTTTATTTTTAATTCTTTACTTTGATTATTGTAGCAATCAACAGTGTAACAACCTAACATATAAATTCATTGTTTACAATAGAATTTGAACATTGTTTATTTGCTGTTATTTGGTTGTTGTTTGTTGCTGTTTTGTGTGTTGTTATACTGTTGTTGTTTTGTTGTGAATTCACACAGCTGGCTAATTGTTAGTTAGGGTTGCCACCTCAATCCAGCCTAAATTGTAAGTGTGAATCATAAAGTAATTTATTTAATTGCAAATTGCAATACCTATTGCGTACAAGATGTCAGCTCATAAAAGGCTCGTTGGCTCGATACAAGCTGAACTCCGATGGGCGGCTACAGCTCGTACCTTGATAGGCCGTGACGACAGAGCATCCGCACTGCTCAAGCGATGTGAACAGGTGCCGACCAGACAGGCAATTGTCGAGGAAGCGCTTAGGGACCTAGTGGTTTTGGAACCGCCCGAGGAACTGCTCCAGTCCGCTCAGCGAGACTATGAGCAGTTCTTTGAACTAACGGACGGCCTTGTGGAGGAAAGCTCTAAGCTTAAGAAGGAGGCGAGACTAAGCTCTCTTCTCGAGTCTCCTTTGAGACCTCCGACTCAACCTGCGCTACTAGGTAGGTTACCCACTATAGACCTACCTAAATTTTCTGGCAATTTGAGTGAGTGGTTAGGTTTCCTCGGCCTCTTTGATAGTCTGGTGCATGCTAGGAAGGATCTGTCTCCCTGCCAGAAACTGAGCTACCTACTGTCCTCCTTGCAGGGAGAGGCTCTGAGTGTGGTCTGCCACCTGGACCTCTCCGAGGAGAGCTATACTACCGCCCGGGAACTACTCACCCGGCGGTATGCCAACGTGCGCCGATTAGCGGACACGCACGTGGCGCAAATTTTGTCTCTGCCACGTGTCTCAGGGGTTGCTCGTTTGAGGGAATCTTTGTTAAACCCGTTGATTGTAGCATGTAATGCACTTAGGCGACTAGAGCTCCCGGTGGACCAGTGGTCTTTCCTGTTGCTGCATATAGTGTTGTCCCGCCTACCTCCCGAATTAAAATTGCGGTTTGAACAGAGGTATGGTGGGGACGGTGCCAGCTATCTGCCCCCCTTTTCAGATTTGCTAAAGTTCCTCGAGGAGGAGTGCCGGCAGGCTGACAACTCTGGCGTTGCTGGTCCTTCAAGGACCTCAGAGCAACCTGCCCAGCCGAGGAAGGGAAGGGGCCAGATTGGCGGCCCTGGTAAGGGGGCCTCTGACCGAAGGCCAATGCCAGTCTACAGGGGGCTTGCTGCCACTGAGGCCACCCCCTGTAAATATTGCAAGCGTCCGGGCCACAGGGAACCTTCTTGTCCCCAGTTCCTGGACAAGACAATTAACCACCGGAGGGGCATCGCCAGGGACCGCCACTGGTGCTATAGTTGCCTGGAAGCTCACCTGCAGCGAGACTGCCCACATCAGCAGCCATGCCCTATTTGTAAGGGCAACCACCTGGCGATCTTGTGTGCCAACCAAAATGGCGTTGGCCGCCAGGTGGGGGAGAGCACCCCCCGCACGGGCGGGGGTGCTTATGTTAATCGCTCCCCTGCTAGTCTGCGTCGCTCTCCTGCACCGTGTCAGGTGCCCCGGTGTGTCCGGACTTCGCCCCCACCCGGGGGGGCTTCACTCCCCCGCGGGGGGATTTCGACCCCCCTGCGCCAATTTGATGCGGGATTTGCTGCCGCCACGGCGACGGGCCGTCCTACTCGCTACTCACCCCCGCTTCACGAGTGGCCGCGACTAGAGCGCCGCCCACCTCGTATGGGTCGCCAACCTCACTACGGTGTGCCGGCCTCTGCCCGCTTGACTAGGCCTGTGCTTCCGCCGCGGGATGGCGCGTGGATTTACCCAAATGGAGGTCCGTCTCCTCCGCCTCTGGAGGTTCCGCATGAATCTCGATTCGAGATTCCCTGGTTCGAGGACCGGTTTGATGAAGGTGACCAATGCTAGGTAGTCGCCGCCCTAGCCCCCACCACAGCCACATCTCCTGAGAATCTTAATCTTCAGCAGTCCGTCTGTCAGACCGTTCTTTTGCCGACTGTCTCAGTGAAGGTGTACAACCCGAAAGGTGAATGTTTGATAGTTCGTGCCCTCTTGGATTCGGGTTCACAGCGCTGTATTGCTTCTTCTTATTTGGTGGGTAAGCTAGGGCTCCCTTGGAGTCCTCATGCGGTTCGGATGATAGGTATCGGTGGTGCCGAGCCCTCGACTCCTAAGGGTGAAGCGGAGTTGATGTTTGGCCCAATTAAGGGCGATCTCCGCGTCTTGGTCAAGGCGTCAGTCCTTGACGATATCTTGGGTCCGCTACCACAGGAAAGAATCGCTGATGTTGCGGTTTCCTGTACGGCAGGTCTGACCCCTGCCGACCCTCACTGGACTGAACCTGGTCCCGTGGATCTTTTGTTGGGTTCTGATGTCCTAGGCCTGATCTTGTCAGGAGGAATTAGGGTCCTGCAGAAAGATGGACTTTGCGCCATCTCCACTATATTTGGTCATAGTTTTCTTGGACCCGTTTTGTGGTCTTCAGACCCACCGGTGCTAGACCAATTGCAGGCAGCCGGCTTAACGTTGTCGGATGTAGTCCAGCGTTTTTGGGAAGTCGAGGAGCCGCCACACGCTGCACCGGTTAATCCTCTTGACCTTGAATGCGAGTTGTTCTATCAAAATAACACAGGCCGCCGTACTGACGGGCGCTTCGTAACTCGCTTGCCCTTCCTCGCCTCTCGCCCCCTTCTTGGTCATTCACGGGCCTTAGCTGAGAAGAGGCTCTTGTCTATGGAACGGCGCATGCGGCGCGACCCTACCTTCCGCACCAAGTATATTGAATTTATGCGCGAGTACGAAGACCTTGGACACATGTCACCATCCAATTTTGATTGGCGTTCGCACGAGCACTACTTCCTACCCCACCATGCTGTCTTGAAGACCCCTGGGGGTAAGATTCGAGTGGTATTTGACGGCTCCGCGGCTACGTCTAACGGGGTGACTTTGAACCAGTGTCTGCACGCTGGCCCTAAGTTGATCAAGGATATCTCCGACATCCTCACGCATTTCCGCCGTCACCAAATTGTCTTTGTTGCTGACATCAAGATGATGTTCAGACAGTCGGTGGTGCATCGCGATGATCGGAGGTATCAGCTGATTTTGTGGCGCGAGAGTCCTAATGAGCCGATACGGGTCTTTGAATTGAACACAACGACCTATGGACTCCGGTCAAGCCCCTATATTGCTATTAGGACCTTGTTGGAATTGGCTAACCGCGAGCGGCTGAATTATCCTCGTGCATCAGCCACCTTGGAATCGTCAGTCTATATGGACGACATCTGCACAGGAGCTTCTAGTGTTGAAGAAGCTTTGACCCTGCGTGACGAATTGATCGCAATACTGAAGTCCGGAGGTTATGAATTGCGAAAGTGGCTATCCAACTCCCCTCACGTTTTGAAGGATCTCCCGGGAGAGGATCAGCAGGACCCTCATATTTTTGAAAACCTTGAAAATCCTAATTTGTTGACGGTCCTTGGAATACAGTACCAGCCCGTCCAGGATGTTTTCACCTACCGGGTCAGATTGGACCCACCTCCTAAGGTCTGGACTAAGCGTTCCGTCTTGTCTACGGTTGCCCGCACATTTGATCCAAACGGGTGGATCACTCCCGTAATATTGTTGGCCAAATGCTTCCTTCAGAAGCTTTGGATTGCTGAAGTCGGTTGGGACGATCCTCTCCAAGGGAAATTATTGAAGGAGTGGCACTCCCTTGTGTCTGCACTTCCGGACGTCAACCGAATTGCGATGCCTCGACGCTTCCTACCACCAGGAAGGTGCCACGCCA
Source organism: Erebia epiphron (assembly GCA_963932025.1). Lineage (NCBI taxonomy): Eukaryota > Metazoa > Arthropoda > Insecta > Lepidoptera > Nymphalidae > Erebia > Erebia epiphron. The sequence continues at coordinate 11,460,595 of OZ009958.1, read as the reverse complement.
GTCTCCATGGATTTTGTGACGCCTCCGAACGAGGCTATGCTGCCGTGGTATATATGCGTACTGTCGATGTCACCGGTGAGGTCGCGACACATCTTGTCTTGGCAAAGAGCAAGGTGGCCCCTATTCGGTCACGCTTGACGATCCCTAAATTAGAATTGTCTGGCGCTGCTCTTTTGGTGCGCCTTCTTAACCACGTCCGTTCATCTTTGGCATCCGTGGTCGAACTGACCGACGTGTACGCTTGGACGGACAGTGAAATTGTCCTATGTTGGCTCCGAGCCGCCCCTCACAACTTGGAGGTCTTTATCGCGAATCGGGTGTCCCAAATTCAGTGCTCTGAAACTCCGTTGATTTGGAGACACGTACCCGGAGAATTGAACCCAGCCGATTGCGCCTCTCGCGGTCTCGAGGCCTCTTCACTTGTCAACCATCCCCTTTGGTGGGGCCCAAGTTGGTTAACGCAACCTGAGTCGACTTGGCCTCAGAATCGGTTCTCCGCTCCGGAAGTTTTGCCGGGCTTAAGAGTCGGAGTCGTGGAGGATAAACCGATCCCAGACTCCAACTTCCTCTTGGAACGATACAGTTCCCTTGATAAACTCATTGGTGTTACCGGTTGGCTTAGACGTTTCATCCATAATGGAAGGAACCCAGGTAATAAAAATTTGAATCCTGTCTTGTCGCCTCTTGAACGTCGAGAAGCCCGGACACATTGGGTGCGTGTGGTTCAGGCAGAACATTTTGCGTCCGTGATTGACACCATAAGAGGAGGCTTAGCTTTGAAAGGCCCGCTTGCTCGCTTAAGCCCCTTTTTGGACGAGGACGGATTGTTACGCGTTGGCGGACGCCTTAGGAATTCTGAGTTGCCCTATGGTGCTCGTCACCCTTTGCTGCTCCCTAAGGACGGCACCTTTGTTAAATTGCTGGTGACCTCTTATCACCTGAAAAATGCCCATGCTGGTTGCAATGCCCTCTCGGCTATTTTACAGCGTGAGTTTTGGATTTTGGCAGGGAGACGCACAATCCGGAGCGTCATTTTCAAATGCATCCCTTGCTACCGTTTGAAGGCCCCTACTGCGCAGCCGATGATGGGTGACTTGCCCCCCGACCGCGTCATGGCCACTCGACCTTTTGCCGGAGTTGGCACTGATTTTGCAGGCCCTTTCGCCATCAAGAGCTCTAACCTCCGCAACGCCCGGTCACTCAAGGCCTATCTGTGCGTTTTTGTTTGTCTCTCTACTAAAGCGGTCCATTTGGAACTGGTGAGTGCCTTAAGCACTGAGGCCTTTGTGGCCACACTAAGTAGATTTGTCTCCCGTCGAGGATTGCCTGACCTGGTTCGCACCGATTGCGGTACTAATTATAAGGGTACCGATAGATATTTAAGAGAAATTGTTGAATTTTTGTCTAGTAATAAGATTAGTTTAAGTACTGCAATGTCCAAGATGGGGATAACCTGGAAGTTTGACCCTCCAGCTTGCCCCCACTGGGGTGGGATCTTCGAAGCTGTCGTCAAGGTCGCCAAGACACATCTCCGACGCGTTATAGGAGAAACTATCTTGACCTTCGAAGAACTCGCCACTGTGTTTTGTAAAATTGAGGCCATACTCAATTCTCGGCCACTCTGCCCCCTCTCGTCTGACCCAAACGACCTGGAGGTCTTAACTCCCGGCCACTTCTTGATTGGTCAGCCCCTTAACGCCTTGCCCGAATACCCCTTCAGGGACGCGAAAACCTCACGTTTGTCTCGGTTTGAACTGTTGCAGCTAATGACTCAGAGCTTTTGGCATCGTTGGTCACTCGAGTATTTGCACCTTTTGCAGCAACGTGTTAAGTGGGCTGACAAATCCGATCCCCCTAAGGTTGGTGATCTTGTATTGGTAAAGGAATCTAATTTGCTACCTTTGTATTGGCGTCGTGGACGCATTGTTAAGCTAATGTACGGGTCTGATGGGGTTCCCAGAGTCGCCGAGGTAATGGTCGGAGATTCGGTCTTGCACCGAGCCGTTTGCACCTTGTCACGTCTCCCCATCTGTTAGTGAGTGGACGTAAATCCTTGCGTCCACGGGCGGGGGATTGTTCGCGCCACCTATGTATTAGTTGTCTGTGGTCGCTGTGACAGATGAATACTTTGTGAACGTAGCTAGCTTGCCGCGTTTTTTGATAAAACTTTTTGGTTGACAGTTCGACAGAGTTCAAGATTGGTTTTTGCTAGCGGCCGCGCCTCGAATTGTTGATTGTAAAAATAAGCTTTTCTTTGTAATCCGTATTGTTAGAACCTCGCTATAGCAGGTTCCCGCGAGAAATTAGCTTCTAGTTATTTCGGTACTAAATAAAGACTTACTTGCGGTACTGAGTGGCATTGATAGTTGTGTGGCCACGTTGACACCTGCCGGCTGCAAACTGTGTATAATTCCGTAAATAGTTAACCTAAGCAGCTTTTGGACGAACTTTGAGTGCTGTGCTGTGTGTGTTGTGTGTTAGTGCCGTCTTGAAGCAAGAAGCTACGGCCGAACAGCAAGTACCTTCTCATTCCTGACCTTTCCTACCCTTTAACCCACATTCTTCCTTATCGAGGAGCCGTGGTCACCTTGGACTCTGTAAGTGCATAGGATAAGTTAAATCTATCAATAATTTAGTTATCTAAGTTAAGCCGGAACAGTTCTGTCCGCATTTGGCCCTGAGCCAATGGTCTAAGAGGCTCGAATCCAGCTGATGGGCCCCTGGAACAGCGTCTTAGGGTTGTAGCATTGGACCTATTTCCAAAATCCTCTTCCCACTCAGAAACTCCTAAATTAAGGGTCATTGATCACGTTTCATTAATTACTCGTATATATAATAATATGTTTTTATAGATATTGAATATTATATAGATATTAAATACCTATACTGAATTCCCATCTATTTAAGTGATCTAACAGTACTTATGCAACATGCATAGAAATCGGCTACAACATCAAAGCTTATTCATTCGTAATATAACATACCAGCTCTTTCAAAATGATCCTAGAAATTATACCAGAACATGTTTTAACCGAAAGCAATTTAAATTCTTTTCAATGCATCACAGCTTTTATTTCATTCTTTTCTTTGACAGTCAAGCCTTCTGTTGCAAATTAAACGAAAGACTTGATTAATAAGATCCTTACTATTTAACAAGGGAAGCCCATTGTCTTCATAAAATGGTTCACGCAAAAAAAAGGAAAAATAAAATGGAAAGAATCGCCGGATTAAAAACGTCGAGTCATTCATTTTGAGCTTTAATTATTCACTGTTTAAACAAAACGCAATAAAGAGCTACTGAGTGTAGCTCCAGGGAACCGCTGAACGGCAAAAAGAAGTTCTAAAATATACCGGAAACCTGATACCAACGTCAAACAAAGTCCGGAATGGTCCTATCCGCTTGTATTGGTTGCGAATTCTTTTTAGGGTTCCGTTTTCACAGTGGGTCACTATTGGGTGACACTTCAAACAACTTTTTTTTACGGAACTGTTTGAGGTGTTTTTTATGTTGAAATACTAGTAGTACATATACACATAACATTCTATTGTTTTATCTAATTTAAAAACTCTAAAACACTTAATCTGAAAACCACTCGTGGGATAACAAATACGAAACTAAAACTGCAAACCTGCAACTTATTAGGTTGTCCCTGAACCAACAACTGCGAATCTCAATCCAGTAATTGCCACGGTACGGAACACTCTCAGTTACAAATGTTAATCGCACATGACAGTTTTAATAGTACTTGTTAATGTTAATACATGTTATAGTCCCTCGGCTCTACACTTTCGTTTTGTGTCTTATTCGTTAAACTATTGAATTCAAATTTGTTTCGGTCACTCTCATTTCCACATTTTTATTGAAAAAAGTTGTCACACGTATCTACGTGCCGTACGTACCTGACATAGCTATTTGAAATTTCAGAGCACATTTCAAAAGAGGTGAATATAGCCAGAGCTGGCTCCACTTTTAGATGGAAATGCCTTTCCAATGGGAGTCGAATCGTTAGTGTGCTGATATTAACTGCAATATTTTTCCCGTTTCCGTTTAATTTTAGCAAAGTGCAAGTGCGCGTTTTATATTAAAGAATTAAAATTTGCTGTTTCGATGAAAGCTAGAAATATTTCCGCAATAATATAATCATCCTCATCATCATCCTCAACCGATAGACGTCCAATGCTGGATATAGGCCTCTTGCAAGGATTTCCACGTTGGCAGACCTCCTACACGGTGGACGGACGACATCAGGCGAGTGGCAGGGAGCAGCTGGATCCAGGTGGCGCAAGACCGCAATATATGTAATAAAACTAGCTGATGCCCGCGACTTCGTACGCGTGGATCGGGGTTTTGTGGTTCTCGCAGGAACTCTTTAATTTTCCGGGATAAAAAGTAGCGTATGTGTTAATCCAGACTATAATCTATCTCTGTGCCAAATTTCAGCCAGATCCGTTCAGCCGTTGGGGCGTGTTTGAGTAACAAACATGCATACATCCATTCATACATCGATCCAAACTTTCGCATTTATAATATTAGTAAAATAAATAATTATTAGTAATAGTAAGACTATAAATTTAATTTTTACTATTTTTCTTGAACACCAGCTATTGATTCAATAGAAATTTGATAATATTGTGGTACCTGTTCTTGGATCGCTGTTGTTATATTATTATCAAGCTAAAATTGATTTTCTCGCACAAAGGAGGGTAAGGAGACGACATACCATCGGGTCTCCGAATTACGCCGCCAATTTTAGCTAATCTATTTTGTATAAATGTAATGATAAATCGTCTGTAAAGATGCAAAAGTCAATAATGATGATTATAATTTTATTCTATAGGCACTGTACTTTTGTGGGTTTTATCGAAGAAGTAGCAAATAATTCGGTCACCCATCTATTTTCCGAGTTGGTATTCAATATCACAGCTAAGCCACTCGTCCCTCAATCTCCCACTCTTCTATGCAATTATGTTCATTAATTCCCCAATTAAACACACTAACATACTTATTGAAATTACCCTGTGGTATCCAGCTAAATATCGCGCTAGATTAGCTATCAATAATTACACGTCACATGTTATTAATCGTAATTATCGCATGGTATTCCCTCCAATGCGGACAGCTACTAAAGCATTAATTACTGGGACGCCCGTTCAATGGGCGGCGGACACAGAGGCTGCCGCGCATAGCAAACATGCCGATATAACCGGCAGTTGATAATGATTGCATTAGCGCGTCTCCTCTGTTATACGGTGGTTGAACATTTAGACTGTATATGTATACCTAGATACTTTCATATAAATATAAAAATGCTCGCGAGAATCTAAACTGATCCATACTGATATTATTATGTAGGTATGTCTATCTATCTGCTACGTTTTCACGAAAGAGCAACCGTCGAGTTTCTTGCTGGTTCTTCTCGGTAGGAATGTCATTCCGAACCAGCTCCGGTAGATTCACTCGACGATTCAAAAACACTTGCAGTAAGTTTATTTGAATAAAAAAATATGAGTTTGAGTTAGACCGCGGTTCAATCGATTATGACGAAATTTGGTACCTAGGTAAAAAAGTAAGTTGATTGCATTCGAGGGAAGGACCTAAGCTACTTTTTATCCTGGAAAATTGAAGAATTTCTGTGAAAATCAGTAAACCTCAATACGGGGTCGAAGTCATCAAGACTATTAAAATACGTAGGTACACATATCTCATACAAAAAGAAAAGCTCCGACTCACTCACTAAACAGTTAGTGAGTAAGTCATCGGCCAGCTTAAATCCTTGGACCTAGAAAATTTTTCACAGAGATTGTCTTTATACAAGGAATAAGTAGGTACTAAAATTGTAAATACGAAAGTGTATATTCACTATCGGTCTTATTCATAAAAAGATATAGAAGCTTTATTAGCTTGTTATAAGCAAGTTCTCAAAAAACATTATTCATAAACGTTCAATAGTGCTATATCGCTCTATAAGTATTCAATAGCGGCTCTATAACTTATAACATGGTGAACCCTACTATAAACCCATAATAAAGAACAAGATGGCCGTCTTGTCTTCACCCAGCTGATAATTTGATTGTGAGTTTTGAAGTGAAATGTCATTGCGTTTTTGACTTTGCAATAGATGTGCTCAGTGCTGGAAACATATTTTAAATATAATAATTACTTTTATGTATTAATTGTTATTAGTAAGTAATAATATTAAGTGTAAATAATAATTGTACCTAATATAATTAATTTATTTAATATTTTTCTATTTGTGTTGTTGTAGAACTAACCAATAACTCAGGCTGAATGCTAGCAAATGCGAGACAAGTTCACAGGTTTCTCCAGTAGTGTGTACTCTCCTTCAACGCGACATTGGCAAAATATTTGTGCCTAGTGCACGAGTAAAGCCATTCACATAAGAAGTGAAGTGAAGTGACATTGCATTATTGTAAAAGTTCATATTTTATTATTTGCTGTGTATCATACCAAGATAACACCTATCACAATGCAAGCTCTGCAAGCTATTGCCGTCATTGAATATATAGAAAACCCTACACGTCGTCAGAAGCTGTACCAGAAGAGATATGACCCGTTTTCTTTGCCAGATCTTGAGTTCAAACGGCGATACCGCTTCAATAAAGATACCGCAAGATTTATAATTAATCTCGTTAGGCAAGATTTGCAACTCGATTTGAGAGGCTGTGGCACATCACCAGAGTTGCAAGTTTTAACTGCCATAAGAGGCTGGGGACGTCGTGAAGTAAGTCCCTACTTAATTTCGAAGTTTCTATTCATGTAAATATTCCTTTACATATGTGATTTCTTCTAACATGTATCTACTTTTGTGTCTAGGTTCAACAAGATGGGGGAGATTTACATGGGTTGTCTCAACCAACTGTAAGCCGCATTTGTGCCAGAGTAGCTCGTGCAATAGCTCGGCACTCTGCGACTTATATTAAAATGCCTCAGACCCTAATACAACAGCAAAAAGTTATTAGGGAATTTTTGGAAATCAGAAATTTTCCCTCTGTGCTGGGGTGTATTGATTGCACTCACATCAAAATAAAGAAATACGGTGGTGATGCAGCTCAGTATTACATAAACAGAAAAGGATTTTATTCCATGAATGTCCAGGTAGCGTACCTAATGCATAATTTTTATCTACATAATAGCTTTTTGTATTAAATGTAAAACCACTGTAATTTTATTATTATGTATTAAAACGGGTACATACCATGATGTAAAACAATGATTTTGTTTGTCGATATTTCGACCCAGTTGCATGGATACCTACTTTTAATACATAATAATATGTTTTCAAACCACGAAATAAGTCTCAAATCACTGTAATTTTTTTCAGGTAACTTGTGATGCTAGACTTCACATAAGAGATATTGTTGCTAGATGGCGGGGTAGTACACATGACTCCCGCATATTTAATGAGTCCACCCTTAAAGAGCGCTTTGAGCGAGGAGAGTTTAGGGGGCGACTCTTGGGAGATTCAGGCTACCGATTAGAACCATATCTCTTCACACCAATATTGCGACCTCAGAATGCACGTGAAGAGAGATATAATCATGCTCAAATCGCTACACGGAACTGTGTAGAACGTTGCTTTGGTGTGTGGAAGCAACGGTTTCAAAGCTTGCTGTGTGGACTCACTGTTCATATGCACAATGTAAAACCAACAATTGTGGCTCTTGCAGATTTGCATAATATTGCAATAGACCAGCAGGACTCAGTTCCAGGTAATTTATACTTTGTTATAACTTTACATCAACATGTTTATATTTGTTAAGCAATATCTTTAACATTTATTATTTTGTTTTAGAAAATGAAGATGAAAATCACATTGTTCAGGAGGAGGATGATTTTGCAGCACATACTAATCAAGCTGGAAGAGGAAGAGGAGGAAACAGTGCTTTCTTGCGAGCATTTATTGACGAAAATTTTAGCTAAAACAAATAACATTATGTACTTATTATGTAGTAAATTAATGAAAAAAAGTATGTAATTTATTGTAAGGCATTTAATTTTTTCTCATAATATTCAATTTTTTTTTTAATTAAAACTTCTTTCAAGTCTAGATTTCTAGCCTTTTTTTGTTAATTTTCCATTTGTATTTTGTGAAGCTCCTTCCTACAATCTGTTTCGATACTCGCTATTTTATTTGCAGCAGAAGCAGATATCTGTAATACAAAGTAATTTATAATTTGAATGTTTTATAATGAATTGGCATTATTTTGTGAACAACACAATATTTTTGAGCATCAAGATAGTGGGATCAAGTTTCACATTTGTTTCTAGAGGAGGATGGTGTTTCATTTTACTTACTATTTGTACAGTAACAAAAAAAAGTGTGCTTTGAAGTCAAAAGATGACATGCTCAAATTATGAGAATTTGAACACATTGTCACAATTTGAGGTCTGGATGGATATAAAAGCACTAACACAAACATTTCAAATCCAAAGACTGCTCCCACTACCTTGATGCTCATAAATATTTGTTTTACCTTATTCATGTTTTCCTTTTTCCCAATCTTCCTTTTTCCTAACCGATGGGTCAGAGGAGACACAACCTAGAATAATATTACTTGTTAAAATCAACTCATTGGCATTGGTACGACTTAAATACCTACTCAAATTGTTATCAAAACAAATTGATAAAACCAACCTCGAATTTAACTTTGTTTATTTATTGTTCTAATGTTATATGTATATTTATTAGTGTTCAGTGTAACAAGGCAAAGGTAAGGGGTGAAAACCAGTTCAGAGGGTGCCAAGGAACAAAAATTGAAAAGAAACTGCACTTGCAGAGCTGAAGTTGATCAACCTGTAGGTACTTACACTTAGCTAGTATTTGATATGAAGTCATTATGATATTTACCTTATTCTTGTTTTCATCTTTTTTCTCATCATAATTAATTACAGGTAGGACCTGAAGCAACAAAAGTATTATCAAATAGGGATGACTATCAAAAATTCATTGATCAACCTATATTGTTAAATATTAATTTACCTTTTGTGTAATTCCATCCTCCTGATTAACCTCTACGATCATTTCTGGGGCCTCTCCAACCTTGACCTGAAACTATATTATTATTAATATGGATATAATATATACAAGTGATATACTTGTATAAATGGATATGAGAGTACAGAATGGAACACTAGAAGAACACCAATGCACAAATCATAAACTATAGGTACCTACACAATATAAAACATTCACCTGATTGATTTGATCAGAATCAAATTCATTGGTGTCAATGATAAACTCATTAGGAAGCCACGCACTGATGTCTTCACTGCTTTCAGGATCCTGCTGTGGCGGTGGCGGTGGACCGCCTCCTGTAGCAATAATTTGCTTCCTCTCCGCAGATTTCAACCGCTTTTGGTGCATCTTAATGATGCCCCATTGTGATTTTAATTGTGAAAGGCTCCTCTTGCTCCCCTTACACATGCAGTTAAAGCTGTGACAATATTACATGTTAATGTTTATATACAATAATAGTGCATCGTATATTGACTTACAATAAAAAACCATACCCGTTCAACAAGTCTGCCCAAGCTTTCTGTTTATTGGAATTGGTGTTGGTATCCGTATTTTTGTTTTCAATTACGGATACCCTCTCTCTCACCAACTCCTTTAATAAATGCTACGGAAAGAAATTAGCACTTTGAAATGAGGTGGAAATATTAAAATAGGACATCGGTGTATTCACACTGTTTTGAAACTTGTGTAGCTTTTAGAACTTGTGTGCTAACCTTGTCTTCGCTTAGCCAATTCTCACTTCTGTCTCTCTTTTTTGCCATTTTTACAGAAGTCTCTGTTTCCATATTTTCCAATATAACAGTAAAATAACAAACAAAACTTCGCAAACCCAGATGACAGAAATTCAACTCAGTGAGACTTTTGGCGGTTAACATGCGTTACTTTTTTAATCACGGAGCGTAGACGCTAGTATTTTTGCAATTTTGTCTATGAATTCGTCAGAACGACAACTTAATAAAGCAAAACCGAACTATAGCGAGAATTTAGTTGTGAGAGGTTTATTGAACCTTTATGAATAAAGAAAGTTATGAAACGTTTAATAGGCCTAATGAGCATTTTAGCTAATGAACATTGTAAACCTTTAATAAGGGATTTTTATGAATAAGACCGTATGTCTATCTGTCTGTCTGTTTTTTACCTTTCGCGTGGTAAAGTTCCTTCATAATAATTGCGAAATTGCCCACCAAAATTATTGTAGGATTATCAACCGACTTCAAAAAAAGGAGGAGGTTCTCAATTCGACTGTTTTTTTTTTTTATGTTTGTTACCTCAGAACTTTTGACTGGGTGGACCCGATTTGGATGATTCTTTTTTTATTTGAAAGGGCATACTTCCCATGTGGTCCCATATAAATTTTACCGAAATCGGTCGAGCGGTTTTTAAAATATCAACAATAAAATAAGTACATTTGCATAGCGTGTGCTTGTTGTTGTAAAGTTGGTGCGGGAGTTTGAAGTCGGTTGTTTATAAAGAATTTTTTATATTAAATTATTAAGTGATTTGTTTAAAACAGTCAACATTATAAGTCAGTATATATAAATCAATATCAACATAATAAATTAATATACAAGCTACAAATTACAGTATGCGGAGTGATTATTAATTTCCTGATATTGGTCTGCTTGTTGGATACATAGGGATGCCTTTCAAGCTTTGTAAGCTGCACGGTGCTGACAGTGTCCTGATAATAATTAAAGCCTTTGTTGTTAGCGTAGAAGATAATACCGGAGTAATCACATTAAACTATGATGGTGGTTCAAAATCAAAGTCAAAAGTAATTAATTCAAAGGGAACACTTTTTGAACATTTATAATTTAATAATTTAATATAAAAAAATATTTTTAAACAACCGACTTTACATCAAAAGTAAACTAATACACAAACTCTCGCGCCAACTTTACATCAACAAGCACACGCTATACAAAGTACTTATTTTATTGTTGATATTTTCAAAACCGCTCGACCGATTTCGATAAAATTTATATGGGACCACTTAGGAAGTATGCCCTTTCAAATAAAAAAAGAATCATCCAAATCGGTCCACCCAGTCAAAAGTTCTGAGGTAAAAAAAAAACAGTCGTACTGAGAACTCCTCCTATTTTTGAAGTCGGTTGAAAAAACGACTATCGTTTAGGTCCCATTGAACGGCCTGGCATCGAAAATGCAGCTTTGAAACACCCCGGATAGCTGGTGGAAAATGATCTGAGGCGACCAGGGAGCCGCCGACCGCAAGCGGCACAGGACCGAACTTTGTCCTTGTCCTTGCAGATGACCTTAGTCCTACTATGTATTAAGACAATGACAACCGCTATGGTCTGGTCGAAGGCTTCGGCTGCAGCTAGTTACCATCCTACCGGCAAAGCCGTGCCGCCATGTGATTGCGTTACCTAATTATCACTAGACGATGCCCGCGACTTCGTCCACGTAGAATGAGTCCCCGGGAACTTTTTAATAAGCTGTGTCAATCAAGGTTACCCGTGACTTCATCCGCGTGGATTTTGGATTTAAAATGCTGGAGGAACTATATTATTTTCCGGGACAAAAACCTATATTATCACTCCATATCAACTGTACCTATGCATTAAATCACGTCTATCTGTTACTTTTTGTGGCAAAATTGAAGGACAAACAAACATATAAACATATTTTCACATTTATAATATTAGTACGACCTCTGTGGAGGTGACCCAGCTTTCGCTGGATATCACGTACTACTGGTCCAACATTAGAGCCTAATGAATTCGTATAAATAAAATACAAAGTGCCATGTAGACCGGAAAATTCGGTTATTTAGATTGGGTATTGTCATTATACAAAGTTACAAACATGTATCATGAATAATGAAAAATATCTACATTAAATTACATTGTCCATGCTTGTTTTTAGAACTGTTAACACAATAGGTACATAGTTTAAAAGTTTCAAGTCGTTCAAAACACTTTATAATCTGATAAAATTCGTTAATCGTACATCATAATAACTACCTAATCTATATGTCAAAATTTTGCACGATTCCACCAGTGGTTCGACCTGTGCGTTGATCGATCGATCAGTCACCCATGTCTTTTATATATTATTTAGTTCTTCTAAAAGAATATGCCGAGGTTAAATAATCCAATAAGTAAGAAAATACTTTCGTATTTTATCCAATATAATCTTGGTATACGTATCTAAAACAAAGAAGAAACAATGCTTATCTAAATTCCAGGAGCCATCCATTTTTACCGGACGATTAAACAATAGTAGAGCGAAGTATCCTCAAATTAGACAAAGGCGGTATTAATACGGAAGCCATTAAATTGAGATAAGCGCCACAGCAGATTGGGTGGCGCCCTTCGGGGTGGTATTAGCCCGTAAGTCCTGATAAGTAAGAGCCGGGGGTTTGTGGGTTGGGATATAGAACAAATCTATTCACAGACGCGACAAAAAGTTGATTAAACGTACCGTATTAAAATCATTAACTTAAAATATTGAGTTATTTTTTGTTAGTAACCAATAAACAGAAGAATAAATTTACTATACCCATATGTTTAAATTAAACTAAATTGAAGAGAAAATCCCACAAAAATCATCTATGGCAATTCTTTCAACAAAAAAGTGTCATCCTTGGTTAGTAATTAATAGTTAAAGTCAAAATTAAAGTCTTGGCCTAGTTAATAAAATGAAGACTTTATTATATTCTAAATATTTAAATAAGATTTCAATCATTGAAATATTCCCGTGAATTTATCTTTACAATGACTATGATTGATATTGAATAATCTTGTAGGTAACATCTAAAACTGTCGTGATTAATTTTCTGGTTTTATTTTTATTTCATCACGGTCACTGATATGTTCCAAATCATTTTCGGTTGCAGTGGTAGTGGGCAGGCCATGCTTTTCGTAGGAGTGACGGCCGTAATTGGAGCCGGAAAGTTCTAAAGTAGAGATCGCTTTTAGACCTTGCTCAAAGAGCGCCACCACACGCACTTGTAAATTGTTGATGTTGACTGAATGATATTTGTACTCAAAGAGGCTCCTCTAATGCAGGCATTAATGTAGTCTTACTCATTTGACTTATTTTACATAATCAATGCCGTGGGTATCGCTGGGTGGTGTCTGTGTCGCTGGTAATTGGAACGCCGGCGGCCGGCCGGTTTGTCGTCCGACAATCAACACGACGTGACGCGAAATCCGATGCGTCCGCTAGATTGCAGTAATCATTACCCCCGGCCAATCATGGGGGTGATTTAAACTACATAATATTGTGCAAGGGAAAATATTCCCAGTATATTGTCGGCGAGCTTTATCGCATACAAATCGAGTTCTTTTAACTCCAACTCGATTACAGCCGCTAGATTCTTACCACCCATCTTACTACTTTATCTTATATTTTTACTGAGAATAACCCGAAATATTGAAACCAACTAAAAAAATTGTTGTAGAAAAAATCCTATTAATCATCATCTCCACTCATCACCAGCTCATACCACGGTTTTCGTCTCAAAATGAGAAGTGTGTGGGACTAGACCTTGATCAACCACGCTAGCCAATTATAGAACGGCAGATACTGCCAAAAACTAGTCCAACTTTCCTGTATGAAAAATCTCTTTTCTTTTTCAGGAATGAGGAAATTATGAATAATCTGGAATTTGCGTGTCGATCTCGAACTTGACCTCTAACCTGTTAGCGCTGAACTGCGGATATTCGTTTAGCAGGCCAAAGATAGTATGAAAAGTTAGACACTAGAGGAAAACCACCCAGAAAGTATTGACATATAGATTGTACTTGGGTTGTGCTAAACTGTATTTTGTTTTATTACCTCAACACCCGACAAAAAATTGCATAGTGACGAGAATAATATAATTTCCTTACTTCATAATCACGCACTCTCAGCTCATTTATTATGTTTATCAACATAAAATTGATAAATGTTAATTTAATAATCATTTTAAATCATAAAGAATTGAATTAACGCTCCTATGCTAATGGAATTGGTAATTCGTATTATTTAAATACGTTATGAGTATGTCTCACAGGAACGTGTCGCTGCATATTATGATTATTTTAATGTTTATATATCGATAAAATTATTAAAAGAACTGGTTTTTTTTTATTTGATAAAAAAAGTCCACTATTTTTGGTCTACAGTATTTTAATAAGTATCTATAGTACCTACTAGTACTAGATGATGAACCGCGAGTTCGTCCGTGTGGACTATGTTTTTTGGTTCCCGCGGGAATTCCTTAATTTTCCGGGATAAAAAGCAGCCTATGTCTTTCCCCGAGACACAACCTATCTCGGTATCAAAGAGATTTGAATATTTTGGCCCCCATTCATTAAAATCGGTTGAAAAGATGGGTCGTGAAAACGTAGCAGACAGACACACTTTCATATTTATAATATTAGTATATTATGGATGGCTATGCGGTTATTTGAACTTCCAAGATCGTTTTAGCTTGGAGTTCACGACAATATATTTTATTCGTTTCGATTTAAATGGACTGTATTTTTCTAATGATAAATTGCTCAAGTGGGAATGGAAAATCTGGAAAATCGGCAACGTACCTCAGAAATCTCGATGTGCGCTGGCGGTGTAATCTTTGTCCAAATTCGCCCCTGGATCAGCTGATCTTCACAGGCCTCGAGCACTTATCACTTGCAGTTATTGTTAGGGATATAATTTCACTGTATTCACTCTTGTATGGTGTTTGCGTTGCGGTTTATGAAGATTTTTATGCGGAGCGGAGGAGGCTTAATGCCGACTGGCTGACGCCATGTTGGTGCAGTATTATGCGGCGAAAAAATGTCTTCTAATTTGGTAGGCTTATTTCTCCAGATTGCACTGGCTTGGAGACTCGTAACGCCATCTCGTAGCGTGCGAATGAGGTTGCCGATATGGATCGGAAATTGTGGGAGAATCAAGGAGCCAGGAAAGGTTTTGAGCAATTTAATCATTTAATATAAATTATATTGTTTAATGCGTTATCCGCGCAACCATTCCCCCGGGCTTGAAGCGTTGTCTTCAAAAAAAAAGAAGAAAAGGCGATGCGGAACTTGTATGAAATTAAACTAAATTAACTAACGCGGACCCTAACCTAAACTAAATATTAAACTATCAAACTATTCTTTAGGTAGGGGACAAAGACGTACTACAGGACGCAAATAAGATCCTGTAGCAGTGCGAATACGAACAACGCGCGTAACACCGTTCGATCCAGGGAAGACTTCCTCGACTAATCCTAGCGGCCAGTGGAGCGGCGGTGCGTTATCGACCTTAAGTATTACGACGTCACCTTTCGCAATGGGGTTAGTCGGCGTGTTCCATTTATTTCGCGTCTGCAGTGTATGCAAATAATTGGCTTTCCAGCGCTTCCAGAACGACTGGACAAGTTTGTCTATAAGTTCTTGACGCGTAAGCAAATGTAACGGACCTTCTTCTATATCCCTAACTGGAAGATACTTTAAAGGCGTAAATGTTAAAAAGTGAGCCGGTGTCAACGCGAGAGGCTCCGATGGATCATTGGATAGCGTACGGCACAAAGGCCGAGAGTTCATTACTGCCTCGATCTGGGCAAGCACCGTACTGAACTCTTCGAACGTTAGAATTTGGTCACCTACTACGCGGTATAAATGAGTTTTAAGACTCTTAACGTTTGTTTCGGTATTTCCATTAAAATGGCTGGCGGACGGGACATTTAACGCCCAATCGATGCGGTTTTCAGCTAATATGTGGCCAAATTCCGTTTTAAAGTGTTTTGACAGTAAAAAATCGTGTAGTTCTGAAAGCATACGCTTAGCGCAAACGTAATTAGTGCCGTTATCTGAGTACACGCGAGAAACTGGACCACGCCGGGACAAAAAACGCTTAAACGCTCCTAGAAAACTAGCAGCACTTAAATCGCTTGCAACCTCTATGTGCACAGCGCGGGTAGTTAAGCACACGAAAAGGCACACGTATGCCTTCGTCGAGCGAATACCGCGACCACGAGAAAGAGTCACCTTAAAAGGACCTGCGTAATCAGTGCCCGTGTATATAAACGGTTTCGCGGTCGGAGTGACACGACAGGAGCGGTGATCTGCCATTTCTGGGAAATTTGGTTTAGCGTTTAGTCGGAAGCAGGGTAGACACTTGTGAACCCGACTCCGACTTAAGTTGCGAGCGGACAGAATCCAGTATTTTTGGCGCAATATAGACATCAACAAATCTGGACCTGCATGGCAGTTTACTTTGTGATAATAATCGACCAAAAGATCTAAAATATGACCTTTTCGCGGGAGTATTATCGGATGTTTGTTGTCGAAGCTTATATCGGAATTTCTCAAACGCCCTCCGACTCTGATAAGATTATCTTGTAGAAAGGGTTTGAGACGTTGAAACACTGGGCTACAACGCTTGCCGGCCCGTAGGTTTGCTATTTCGTCAGCGAAGTGAGAACGCTGAAGTTCACGTAATATTAAATTTTCTGCGTAATCCAAATCGGATGCGATTATAGCGTCACGAAGTGGTAAGAGTTTTGCGAAACGACAGACGAAAACTACACAACGTACAAGCTTCGACCACGATGAAAAGCGGTCGGCGAGTGAAATAATTAGGTTTATTTCGTTTACTTCAGCGGTGAGAAGAGCATGTTTCTTTTCTTCCGGAGGCTGTGCCACCGTGGAAGGATTGAAAGCGGTAACAGGCCAAAGATTTGGATCTGATAGAATCCATTCAGGACCACAGAACCAAAGCGGGTGATCGATTATTTGTGCGGGACTAAGTCCTCGCGACAAACAATCGGCGGGATTTTCAGTGCCAGGCACATGATAAAAGGTTTGTGCGGGAAATTCATTTTGAATTTTAGTCACTCTGTTGGCCACGAATGTGTCCCAACGGTGAGGCGAGGAATGCACCCAACACAACGCCACTGTTGAGTCCGAAAATGCGAAAACGCGGTCAATATTTACGCGGTTATTGCAGGCTTCAATCACCTTTGTAATTAAGTTGCTCAGTATGAGAATTGCACAAAGTTCTAATCGCGCGAGCGTTATAACTTTACGCGGCGAAACCTTAGACTTAGCGGTTATTAGGTGCAACTCATTGTTGCGAAGACCTCTGCTGTCCTTGACATGAAAGTATACCACGCCTCCATAGGCTTTTTCGCTAGCGTCAGCAAACCCCACTATGGTAATTATATCGCCAGTCACGATGCCTACGTGCCGTGGGATCTTGATTTTGCCAAGCGAAGGGAGTTCTTCCTTGAAGCGGGACCAGAGTTGAACAATGTGTTCGGGTGGTACTTCATCCCAATCACAATCGCACAACCAAAGTTGTTTGATAATAAGTTTCGCATATAAGACTACGGGAGCAACAAAACCCATGACATCCCATATTCTGGCAATACAAGACAAAATGGTGCGCTTAGTGCAAGACTCAGCGGGCGTACTGATTTTGAGACCAAAATTGTCTGTAGCGGGTGACCAACATAAGCCGAGTACCTTATGTGATTCAGAATCATCGAACTCCTTAACAGCAGAGAGACGATGTGAAGGCGGAATAGAATCTAATACCTCTTGTGAATTACTCGTCCATTTTACAAGGTCGAACTGACCTGCTTTCATGAGAGCAATCACTTCGGCGGCGGTGGTAATAGCATCGTCTTCACTGTCGATGCTATAGACGAAGTCGTCCATGTATAAGCCTGTGTCCACAGTTTCTTTCGCTCGAGGGTATGAAGCGCCTTCGTCTGAGAGAAGCTGTTTCACAGTGCGAAGAGCGTGAAACGGACTGGACTTAAGTCCGAAACAAACTCTGTTGAATTCATAAACCTTTAAAGGCTCTTGCGGGGAGAAACGATATAAAATGCGTTGGAATCTGCGATCAGAATTCCGAACGCCAATACAAAGAAACATTTGACGGATGTCAGCGGAAAGGGCGATGCGGTATAAGCGAAAATTTACGATAATATGAAATAAGTTTCCCTGCAAGTTCTGGCCACTATGCAAAATGTCATTGAGGGAAACTTGCGTAGTCGTTTTAGAACTTGCGTCTAACACGACGCGCAATTTAGAGGTCAACTTGTCCTCTCGTATGACCCCATGATGAGAGATCGTATACGAGGGCGAATTCTGCGTTGTTTCCGTATCTGGAGGTGCGGGGGAAATGTAGCCCTTGTCTAAATATTCAAGGATGACATTATCGTAGGCCTCCTTAAGTTTAGGTGAAGCTAACATTTTACGCTCCAGGCAAAGAAAGCGGTTTTTCGCCTTTTGAAAGGAATCGCCTAGCGAAAAAACATCTCCCTTAAATGGGAGCGCGACTTCGTATCGTCCGTCTGCCTCGCGGGTAGTCGTGTTGCTATACATTTCTTCGCACGCCGAGTCATCTGGACTTAATGCATGCGGAGCGTCGATTTCTTCAATCTGCCAGAATTTACGCACGGCGGCGTCTAGCGGATCAGCGGCACAACAATACGAAACCGACGTACAATTAGCATCGCGAGAGGGAGCAGAACCGACAATAACGTAGCCTAGAACTGTTTCTAAAGCTATCGGCGAAGGACTATCAGACTGACCTTGAACCTTGCGGGACAATAAGAGATGAGGAAAGATTGAAGCTCCAATCAATAAATCAATGTCTCCCGGGGTAGCGTACGTGTCATCAGCCAAAGGTAAATTATTGAAATTAATTAAAGCTGAAGTATCGATTGACACGGTGGGCAAACGTTCAGTTATCTTGTCTACCACGAGCGAGTCCATATTGAAGCAAACAGCAAGGTCGAATCTCGAAAAGAATTTTATTGAAACCGAACTCTTTATTGGTTTCGTAGTGCCTCCAATACCTTTGACCACGGAACAAATGGGATTTGCTTCCCAACCCAATCGTTGGCAAAGACTGCGACTGGCGAAGTTGCTCTGCGAAGCGCTGTCCAACAGTGCGCGCACACTATGCTCCTTACCCTGCGAATCGAAAACGACGACGCGTGCGGTTGCGAGCAACACCGTATTAGGTGCGCGAGAGATATTACAATTTGACAAAGAACACAGCGCAACATCATCGGAACGCGCGGGTGTGGTCGAAGATTTTGGTTTATTGCTAGCAGCAAAACTAGACGTAGCGGCAGAGCGCACGGCAGCAGCTGACGCCGTTCGTGGCGTAGTGTCACCGGACGCGAAATTTGCGGATGCGGAATTTGCGAGTGCGGAATTAACTAATGTGGAATTTGCGGGTGCGTAATTTGCGGGTGCGGAATTTGCGGGTGCGGAATTTGCGGGGGCGGAATTTGCGGGGGCGGAATTTGCGGAATTTGCGGAATTCTCGAAGTGAAGCAGCGTATGATGTGCGGAATTACACCGGCGGCACCGCGCGGAAGATCCGCACGCGGATAACCTGTGATTTCCGAGGCAATTCACACAGTAACTGTTCGCCTTAACGAATTTAAAACGGTCATTAACCGACAAATTATGAAATGCGGAACATGTATATAAATGTTCATGTTGCGAGTTGCAAAGTGAACACAGAGGCTGCGGAAGCGTAGTTGCGGTATTTAAATAAGTATGCGTCGGTTTGGAGAATTTCGATGATTTCGATGCCGCGTCCGATTTCTTTTCCGTACTCTTCGGAACTTCTTGTTTTCCGGAAGTGCGTTGTAATATTTTTATGTGTTCGCGGAGAAAACAAATGAAATCGTCGTACGACGGAATCTCCGTTCCGCGCTTACTTAGTTCGAATAGGCGGACTGTTTCGGGGTCCAGCTTCTTCTGCGCCATATAAAGAAAGATGAAGTCGGCAAGGTTATTTAACTTTAAATTGTTAAGAGCGGCGGTTGATGAAGCAAACGTATCTAGAAAATTCTCTAAGTTATTAGAAGTAGCGGTGGACATCGCCTTAATATTGTAAATTTGATCTAAGTACGATGTAGCTAAATAACGTTTATCTTCAAATTTATCAATAAGCGTTTTAAAGATTAGTTCATAATTTTCAGGACACGGCGTAATGCCGGCGCAGGCTAATTTGGCCTTACCTGACAATTTTCCTAATAAGTAATAAAGTTTTTCGGCGTCTGTAAGGGATTTATTTTCGTGTATAATAGTTCTAAAATTAGCGTAAAATAGACTCCACGATTTTAAGTCCGAACCATCGAAAGAGACTAATTGTATAGGCGGTAGATATGGCTTAAGTCGACGCGGCTCGTCGCTATTATTGACTTTATTTTCGTCAGCGTATTGTGTGACCAGACGTTTAACACGACTATAAAGACGTTCGAACGAGATTAGACACTTGAGCTCTGGCGTCGCTTTCGGGTTTAACGATAATAAACGGTTATTGTAATCGTCAACTATCTTGCTAAATTCAGAGCGCAATGTATCGATGTTGCTACTGGCATCAAGAAAGTCCTCTCTATTCGACGGGTTAATATCTATGGTTTTTGACAAATCATAAATTTCTTGTAAACAACCGAATATTGTATTACGTCGTTGTTCCATTAAGAATAGTTTGATATCAACATTATCTTCCGATTCTACTACCGGTTTATCACTTTTAGGCATTTTTAACGAATGTAAAACTAATTATATGTCGAGAGAATTTGATGCACAAATAGGCAATAACAAGTGCAGGATGCGAGCGGGCGGCCGTTGACCGCTCAAGGTCGGGCGTCTTATCTATTGTTTTCAAGGTAAAACTGCAATACGCCAGACTTTGGCTTGATTGTAATAACTACAACGCGGAATAAACTATTAAACGAGTTGCGGTGAATCGTATGACTAGGTATTTCACCTATGACACGTGTATGAGTTCAAATCCGGTTCGAAGGACCAAAATGGCTATGCGGTTATTTGAACTTCCAAGATCGTTTTAGCTTGGAGTTCACGACAATATATTTTATTCGTTTCGATTTAAATGGACTGTATTTTTCTAATGATAAATTGCTCAAGTGGGAATGGAAAATCTGGAAAATCGGCAACGTACCTCAGAAATCTCGATGTGCGCTGGCGGTGTAATCTTTGTCCAAATTCGCCCCTGGATCAGCTGATCTTCACAGGCCTCGAGCACTTATCACTTGCAGTTATTGTTAGGGATATAATTTCACTGTATTCACTCTTGTATGGTGTTTGCGTTGCGGTTTATGAAGATTTTTATGCGGAGCGGAGGAGGCTTAATGCCGACTGGCTGACGCCATGTTGGTGCAGTATTATGCGGCGAAAAAATGTCTTCTAATTTGGTAGGCTTATTTCTCCAGATTGCACTGGCTTGGAGACTCGTAACGCCATCTCGTAGCGTGCGAATGAGGTTGCCGATATGGATCGGAAATTGTGGGAGAATCAAGGAGCCAGGAAAGGTTTTGAGCAATTTAATCATTTAATATAAATTATATTGTTTAATGCGTTATCCGCGCAACCAATGGATATTCTGGATAATTCACCAGCTGTTGTGCTTACTCAATCTCTAAATTGGGAATAATGACAGGTGTTTAATGCTATCCCTTTCATATTACACCCTGCGGAAAATGATAACACTATTTAAATTTTCACTACTACCGGATAATTTTATCTAAATAAAATTACTAGATAGTAATAAGATGATGTACATAGTCACATTATAACAAAGAGCCTTTTGCGCTTGTTATTGTACGCAGTCGCGTCAAGGAATATTTTTCCGTTCTCATACAATTATATCGTTTGGATACTAAGCGATGGACGTCCACTTAGACCTAGTTATCCAACACCGCTTATCAGTATGTAATAATATACGTACAGTGGGTCAACCCATACAACGGAAACACCCGACTACCGTGACAGTTGTAGAACCTGAGGTGCGGTATCTCCCTGTATTATCTCTCACGACCATAGGTTGAAAGAGGTACCTATAGGAAACTGCAGACTTATTTAACAAAAAAAAAATTTTCCTCCGTCACGTCCATGTCACCCCGCAGCGTTGTTATGTCAAGACGCATTTCGTCGAACAACTGATAGCAAATAACGTATTTCCTTAGGCTGTAGTACCTACGATTCTGTACTAAAAGTGACCCTGACTCCTGACTCCTGTCAGTCCTCGGGATTTGACTCATCGGTCCTGCCACCACCGAAAACTTCAACTACACAGACATGAATTGCACTGCAAATTACGTCGATTACTTTAGTTCCATTAAGAATTCCTTTGTAACGTATCTTATCTCTCAGAAAGCTACAGTTGTAATAAAATTAAATAAAGGTTCTTGCGTATAATTTTGCTAATAATAATATTACTTTGTTGCTATAAGGCATATATTCCGCACAAATTTACATGTTAAAACAACGGTATGTAAATAAACGCTGTATCAACTGAGGCATTTAAAAATTAAGGCTCACAGCGTTTCGCGTTTCTCTGTTATGAAATTACCCGAGATGATCTCGAGATAAAAACGAGCGGCTTAGGGGTATAATGATAATATTTTCCATACTTACAGCTCAGACTGAAGGCAAACGATAGACAGAGTCTGTAGGTAAACATCTAGCACCGCGCTCCGTACGTGTCCTACTTCATCGTACCGAGCGTTGTAGTATATAGGCATAAATTGTATTTTGAAAAGTAAGCTGTTTAAATATTTTAAATGTGAAGCACAAAGTGTGTTTATCTGACCGTCTGTCTGTCTGTCTGCTACGCTTTCACTGCACATATTTTTAACCGATTTTGACGATATTTGGTATAGAGCTAAGACGCATCCCGGGGAAGCAGATATGACTTGTATCCCGGAAAATTAAGGAGAATAAAAAAGCTTAATCCTCGCGAATGGATTCGCGGGCATCATCTACTAGTACAGAGTATGCAATCGATGTCGATACGAGGAGACATTTTATAGCCGCGATACTAAGTATATGACATCGAATACTTATTTATTTGCAAAATCCATTTCAGCTTAACTTTTGACACCTTTTGCGCACAAGTACAAAGTATTTTGGATGACATATTTACGTAACAAATAGCTTTTTCGCCTACGTAAAAGCTCTGTTAGTTAAAATGGGCTTCTAGAAAGATAATTATTTAATTAAATTCCGTTTAGCGTTCCGTTCGCCATCTATGTTGTTACTTTAGTCTTAACCGTGCTTACGGTGGAATTGTGTTGTTTGTAATTAGTTTAAGGAGGAAGTTTGTGCGTCTGGAAGATTCGCTTAGAATTTTAGAGGACTTGATATTCTTATCTTGCTGTTTGTTATTAAAGTTACTAAGTTATATGAATAAAATAGAATAAACATTAGAAGAACCAAAAACCTCATCATCTACGTCAACTATAAAATTAAATTCAACTCAGCCAACTACTGAGTCCCTCCTCTGAAAGGAAAGGGTTTACTTTAGCCCGTAGAGATAATATTAGGTACCTACAGTAGGTAGTTTAGCCATAGTCAACTACTATAACATCATGTAATTATTACAACATCATCATCGACTATAACATTTTAACCCATTGCCAGCCAACTATAGAGTGAGAATTACTCTCTGAATGAGGAGGGTTAAGCCACAGTCAATATCGAAGGCTCGGTATGGAATGGCATACATTATAATATACCCGAGGATTGAATCCCTAACTGACCAGATAAAAGTCTACCATCGGTATCACCGCTAAATAGAATCAGTACAATATTTCATTACATAAGAAGTAAATATTTGAAATGTGCGATATAATGTGCGAACTTTCTAGGATCTAGTATTCTAAAAAAATTTGAAAATCAGTTACAGTGCAAGTCACAAGACAGATCACACACTTACACATTCACGTTTATTAAATCAGAATGGATGTGCATTACGATGAAATCACTGGCTATGGTAATATAAAACATCAAAAAAATATATTGTATTCTCACTTATTTGAACTCTGCTATTGTGCAAAGCCCTGTTATTACATTTCAAAGTCCGGAAATTTTGCTTTCACAATCAGAGATTTTGTACTGACAAAGCGTAATTCCGCAGTCGCGAAAAGATCACATTTCGACTCTAAATCAAAAGGACAAAAATAATCCGCACCATTTCCGGGCTATCTTGGGGTGAAAAAAATCTGAGAATCAAAGCACTGATATAAAAACCCAAAGATTTGCAGTTATGTTCATCGTCAATAGAACGTACTAGAAACATGTCTTTTCTAAGGTTCCAGCTAGATTGTCTCCTCTAGGTCTCCTCAGGTGCAGGCCAGAGTCCACCCAATCTAAAGCGTGAATAAGCAGACTTCACACACCTTTGCAGGTTTCTTCCTTCATTCACCGTTAAACCGCAATTAAAGTGATATTTAATTGCATATAGCTTCGAAAAGTGATGCCAGGGATTAAAACCCGGACTTACCGAAAATAGGAGGCCGATGTCACTCGGCGAGGTGAGGAAACATTCAATTATTATAGTGCTAAAATGTTCTTTTAAATTGAAAATACACAAAAATAGATTATTTTCATTATATTATCTCACGACATTGCAAAAACGCTTTTGATTTTATATCCAAGAAAAACATGAATTTTAAGTTAATAATTTTAATTTATGTGTATGTTCAAATTTTAAGATCAAATTATTTTCTTGAATTAGAACATTGATATCTAACGCAGGGTAGTTTTATCTTGGTTTCTTTATATCAACGAACCAGAAGTATTGTTTCCAATAATCTAGAAAGGGAGGGAAAGTTTTATCGGGTGCAAAGTAGGCTTTATACACCCGGCTCATCAACCGGACATAGGACGGAAGGACGTCTGAGACGCGCCTCTGAATGCAAAGATATTGTGTCCAAATGCGAATCGCTCTCAAAGGGGTTCCTCTTATGAAGAAAAGTCCCTTTTCGATTACCGGTGCCAGCGAGTCGGACCGCAATTAAAGTGAAATTATTTTTGCTTTTCGCTGTCACGGTTTCCTTTGTGCTGGATTTTGCTTTGATATCGTTTATTTGACTTTATTTAGTCTTAATAACAACATAATACCGTCTGATATATCTACATTCTTCGCCAGACGTAGGTGTCTTCCAAGGATTTTCGCAGAACCCCACATATTGAATTTTGTATCAAACTACACCCAACTTCTTCAACTTCCTGCAACTTCCTTATTAATATCGTCCATATAATAGTGGAAGGTCTTCCAAAGGGTATTTTGCTATCATTAATCCTGATTGGTTGTTATAATTTTTTCCTGGCTTACAAACTTTTATAATCTTCTTCTATACTCCTTCTTTATATTATCAAAGAATATAAATCTCTGTTCATTTCAGCTTTCTAAAACCAAGGGTTTGAGTTGAGTGCTGTGCTTCAGAACTTTTAATTTCTACTGTATGAGATAAAAGTATCTTATACAAAATCGTATCGGATGCAGTGTACAATACGACTCCTAAACGTTCCCGGCAGGTCCACAGCTCAACGCAGTTTATAGGTTTGCGTTCAAACATTACACACCTAAGCAAACACAGTGCTGTGCAGCGAACTGTTCGATCTCTTCGTTTATTTTCATTCCACGAACGGATTCAGGATATCCCATAAAAGTGTTAATGGTTCACGGATATTTTTATTACATGGTCGCTGTATTTCTTCAATTTATTGATGAAATTCTTCAAAAATATTAAATGACAATTCCTCAACAACCGTCTTGAGGTTGTCCCGAGCGATTGTTTTTTAGGGTTCCGTACCCAAAGGGTAAAAACGGGACCCTATTACTAAGACTCCGCTGTCTGTCTGTCTGTCTGTCTGTCTGTTTGTCTGTCTGTCTGTCTGTCTGTCTGTCTCCAGGCTGTATCTCATAGACCGTGATAGCTAGAAAGCTGAAATTTTCACAAATGATGTATTTCCGTTGCCGCTATAACAACAAATACTAAAAATTAAAAATATATATATATTAAGGGGGGTCCCCATACAATAAACGTGTTTTTTTCGTATTTTTTTGCTCAATATTAAAAACGGTAACAGGTAGACGGTTCAAATTTTCACAGAATATCTTGTATATTACCTTTCAAAATAAATAATTAAATATCAATAAAGTAAATATTAAAGGGGGGCTCCCATACAACAAACGTAATTTTTTGATATTAACAGTAAACCTCTACAAACAAAGTTAGTTTTGCGGTTCATTAACAAAGGTAATTATACCTACTTCTTGAGTACGGAACCCTCGGTGCGCGGGTCCGACTGGCACTTGGCCGGTTTTAAATCAGGTCTGGTGCGAGAGTTCGGCGGTGACTAGTCGCCATGCTATTTATTCATGTCGTCAAAAGATTGCGCAGTACCCACTATCAAGAAGCAGCAGCAATTTTACTTTATAAAAATATTTTTTATGAAAAACTCTGAACGAAAATAGATTTTTCCAGGCATTCCATTAAGGCATTTAAGGTTACTTGGTGTATTTTACTTTTTCTTTTTAGGTCCTGTTGCGACTCGCGGCTAAAATAACGTTACGGTTACTGTAATATTTTTACCAACAATAAACAAATCAAAGTCGATTTAAAACTCCGAACCAATGGTAGATTCAGTCGACCACTCAAAAACACTTGTTAAAAGTCTACTTGAATAAAAAATATTTGATTTGATTTGATTCAATACCTTCATAGCCTAGCATATGTGCAACTCATTTTGCTCTAACTAACAATCTAAATTTTAAACGGAAGCTTATTTAGCCGTAATTTTGACGGCCTGTCATGCAACTGATATAACATACAAATAGCTAATTTAACTTCCAACAGAATTTTCTGATAAGGTGACAGTTAAATACAGCAAGAGGAAGAAAAGAAAAATCACTTGATTTATTCCACTATTACACTTGACTAAGAGATGGCTGCTGAATATATTCCGTGCTTAAGTCCACTTGACTTCCGACTTGACTGTTTTGAATTCTACGTCTAAGTAACTTTTCGGTCTCCGAGGACCGGTAACATTTTGCGCAAACTGCAATAGAACCAGCGTGCAATTTAAAGCCTTGACTCAGCAGCAAAAGACTTACATTCAATTTATACAAAATAGAGTGTGCTTTTTACTATACTAATTCTTGGCCACTCGCATTTTTATACAATCTCTCGATCCGTTTGAATAAATCCAACCTTAACTTTGAACTCACAGAGTATTGTTTTAAGTGAACAGACTTTTTCTGTGATAGGTTTCTTTCGCCCCTCAAAGGTGGTCCCCTGGGGCTTGATCCCGAACTCCTCATTTATCATGCTCGTCACGCTTTGACCATCCCCTGTGTACTGCATCACATATAGGAAATCTTACATAGAAGCTCACATCACACCTACCCATATTCACACTTTTATTAAGTCTTGGTAGTTCATATTATTTTTCTTTTCCGTTTGTGTTTATATTATTTATAAGGAAAATACCGAAGAAAGGTTTACGTGCCGCCATCACATAAATATAACGTTCTACTTTAAACAAACATCTATTTTAACTTGGTTCCCGGAAATAGCATAACAAGAAAACTACTTTTTTGTTTAGTTTATTATAGTTAGTTTTATCCGTACCTACTTAGGTACATAAATATTTAATTTGCTGGATAATGCACATATTAATGAAATTTTCGGGATAAAAGTAGTCCATGTCACTCTTCAGTTCTTTAACGTCATCGATGCACGAAATCGTGTCGATCCATTGCTCCGTTGTGGCGTGATTGAAGGACAATTCACCAAACAAACACGCTTTCGCATTTTCGCTCTTTTGCAGTAAGTATATGGGTAGTAATTAATGCGTAGGCTTGAATTAAGAGCCACGTTCCATAAAGTAACTTCAACATAATCTCGTCCGCATTTCGCCGGAATGTGCTTCAAACTTTATAATTCTAAGCTCGCAAGTTTGAAATTATCTAATGATATACATCACTAGGCTACGTGAAATCTCAAGTCTCTTCCGAATTAAAGTGGTACGTACTCCGCAGACACGTACTGAGTGAAGATATTACTTTCCCTATGACGGCACGCTTGAGATTTCGCGATAATTTTTGCTAAACTTAACCACAATAATATTAAAATAAAAATTCCAGCGCACATCTTACAAACTAGATTCCAGAGTAACAAGTGTCGAGATTTATTTGATACAATTTATTTGACCGCGATTTCTTCATCATCTAAGTGGATTTAGTTTTATTTTTAAAACGCTGAGTTAGGTAGCCCTATCTCCATCTCTGGAATGGTCATGGAACCTGTGTAACAAATTTCATTAAAATCAAATAATTTGTTGGGCCCTGAATCGATTACAGACAGACAAACGTATAGATTCACTTGCGTATCAGATACATATTTATATGAACTATGAAATTTTGTATTCACGACTTATATCTGATATTATATTTGTACCTACATAGGATTACATTTGACTTCCATAGCTTGAATATCGTCTGAACACACAGATAGTTTGCATAATATTATATTTTATCACTATGTACTTTAGATACAGTAAGAATCTATTGTCAAAGCTTATTACGAAGAAGCAAGAAGGATATCTCGAGGGAATTTTGTTTCAACAGTGTCTCAGAACTGTAACCAAATTAATCAAAGTAGAAGAGGACTTTGATACGAGTAATATAAACTATAATTCGGTTTATCCAATTTGATTCCATTATAAAGCCATGAAAGCGTCCTCAGGTTTACGGCTACAGCCTTTAAGAAATTAAAAAAAATATACTTAAACACCATCGTCACTTCAACCATAGACTTACAATATTTACTAACCCATTGCCATCTCACAACGGAGCACGAATCTCTTCTCACAAGGGCTTGTACATAGTCCATCACTCTAATCAAGTAAGGATTTGTTTACCTTAAATTAAAATAGCAGATACTAGAAAATCGGTGTAATAACCATTCTAATTTCTCCCTTTCTGGACATTTGGATAAGCGATAACTGAATGAGGTAACTGAACGGTACTTTTACGGCTAATGAATAACTACGTACCTGTACCTGGACGTTACGTTTTTTTTACCCGACTGCGGAACGCACAGGGTTATGTGTTCATCAGTCTATATATGTTTGTATGTTCCTTGCAGGACAGCTACAGCCTAAACGCGTGGACCGATTTTGATGATTCTTGCACCAGTTTGTGCCGAATATATCATTAGAGTGTCACTGTGTAAGCCAAATTTGAGAAAAAACAAAATGGCGCCCTCTAGAAGCCATAATGTAACAAATTAAAAAATAAAAGTCGATTGACTATAGCAAGTGAGGTATCGATGAAAAGGTCTTGCAAAATCATAGTTAGGTTTCTTTGATCATTTTCTCATTTTAACGATCATTTAGGATTTATGAGGTTTCAAAGGTTGTATTCCTTTGTGTCACATTACAGAAAAAACGGCTGAACCGATTTTGATAGTAATTGCAGTAATAGATTTGGTTTAGTCTTCCGAGTGTCACAACGGAGGCCGAATTTGAGAAAAACAAAATGGCGTCGACTAGAAGCGAATTAATAAATGAAAGTCGATAGGCTATAAGCAAGTGGGATATCGTTAGATAGGTCTTTTAAATCCCACCTAGGTTCCATAAACCATTTTTCCGTTTAAATGATAATTTAGGATTTACGAGGTTTCAAAGGAAATGTTTAAAGTTCCTACTCATATCATCTACATCTATCAAACTAGGTTTATTATCTCAAAAACCACTCAACCGATTTTAAAACTTATATCACTTAAAGAAAGCTACATTATTAACAAGTAAAATAGGCTATATTTTATTTCCAAACAAATTAGAGATCCTTACGAATATTTCAATAATGGTAGTAAAGTCGGAAAAAATCTTCTCATCTGAGAGCTTACGTAGCGGGCGCTGTCTAAATCGTTAAACTTACACGACAACAATGTATGGTGGAAACGTTCCTCTCAAAAAGTTCTAAAAAAAGTCCGCGATAGCATATAACTATCTTTTAAGGTTGACTCACAATAACCATTTTTATGATTTTCAAATTTGGTCTAAACAGTGCTTTATACTTGCGAAGGTGTTTTTACCAACATAGTATGAATCGTTAATTCCTTATCAAAAATCAAAATAAATATCTTACTAATCTCAAGTATTAAATTTGGAAAAAAAAAATTGTCCTTTACACCAATTTAGATGAATATCATATGAGATATCATACAAATACAGTAACCTTCAACAGAAAATGACGCGGCGGGCAGCGGATAGGTAAGGGTGAAGGTGGGACGTACTCTCACTTATTACAGTACCTAGTAACATATCATTATAATACCAAAGCCATAACAAGTCTCAAAAAACTTGATGATTTGTAATCCTTCAATCGATCAATCAATAAATTCATCAATGCCACATGCAGCGCATATTCGACTAACATAACTTCCGACTAACATTTTTAATGTCTTTTAAAATATTGGTCTTAGCTATAAACTAAATACTACATAAATAAATACGCCCACTACATACTAAATACGTACAAATTGTGTTTTTGAAAATACTTAAAAATACTTTTTTGCATTGTCTACGGGCATTTTCGTAAGTGGCCGACGTTCATTGCCGAGGTCTCGTGACGTCGATGCGACAGGACTCTCGAAAATTAATGAGCTCATTTTTAGGAAATATAGCAGATAATTTACAAACTTTACCAAATTAATATTAGCATTATAACATATTATGCAAATTTGATGATGGTTATGGTGATAACCGCTCGTCATTACGAATAAATTAATCCGCTGCTTATTACTACTTCTTATACAAAATTCTTATTAGTACCTTTGGTGCTACCACAGAATAGATAATAGATGCTACTTCGGGCAGATAAAACGTCGCCTGTTTACGGTAAATGCTTAACTAAAAAGTTTGAAATAAAAAAGTAATTTAAAAAAACAAAAAACCCGACTGCTGAATATCAAAAAGTATAAAACAAGACATGAATTAAAGTATTTAATTATTATCAATTGAAATCGTATAATATTAATAAAATGTATCAAGGCGCAGTCGCACGTTAAGGTTAGCTATTGAACGTGCGACTGCGCCTTGATACATTTTATTAATATTATACGATTTCAATTGATAATAATTAAATACTTTAATTCATGTCTTGTTTTATACTTTTTGATATTCAGCAGTCGGGTTTTTTGTTTTTTTAAATTACTTTTTTTAACTACAAGTTAGCCGTTGACTTCGATCTCACCTGATGGTAAGTGATGAAGTAGTCTAAGATGGTAGTGGGCTAACCTGTTAGGGGCATGGCAGTTATATTAAACCCATACCTTTATTCGGTTTTTACACGGCAACGTACCGGAACGCTAAATCGCTTGGCGGCACACGTCTTTGCCGGTAGGGTGGTAACTAGCCACGGCAGAAGCCTCCCACCAGGCCACGCACGTTTCAACGAAAAGTTTTAAACAGGTACAAAACTGCCAGGTTGAAAGTGGCGATCTTTATCAATATTACATTGTTATATGATGACAGTTTCCAAAACTTCTGCGATCTATCAACGGACATCACTATGTATAAGATAGGTCTTAGACTTACCAGTCCATTAACAAGTGTGTTTACCTTCACTCAGTAAGCGTTACGTTACGAGACTGACGTCGTTTGCATATAAGATTTGGTCTCCGCTGTTATACGAGTAGCCGGCCATCATCAATATTTGCATTGGTTACTGGACTGTGTGGCGAGTGCGGTCCACCCCGACTGTATAATGCCGACGATGCAAACATGCAAACACGTATTATGTGTATGTTTGCGCGTCTTACCATCGAAAATATGCACGTGCAAGTATTTCCTGTTGGACGTTACGGTACATGTTGCATTTTTTTTTTTTTATCCACTACAAGTTAGCCCTTGACTGCGATCTCACCTGATGATAAGTGATGATGCAGTCTAAGATGGTAGCGGGCTAACCTGTTAGGGGCATGGCAGTTATATTAAACCCATACCCCTTATTCGGTTTCTACACGGCATCGTACTGGAACGCTAAATCGCTTGGCGGCACGTTTTTGCCGGTAGGGTGGTAACTAGCCACGGCCGAAGCCTCCCACCAGGCCAGACCAGAGAAAATTCAGAAATTATAAATTCCCAAAGACCCTGCCGGGGATCGAACCCGGGACCTCCGCACGTTAAGGCAACAGCGCTACACACTGCGCCACGGAGGTCGTCAAACATTACGGATTGTTACGGAGGCATTTCCAGTAACAATTTGATATTCCACTAGAAAAAATAATTCCTCCCCATCAATTTTCGGTCACGACGTTCAGCGACATGTATGGAGCCATCATCGTGAGATAATTATTAATGTTCACAAGGGTGCGTGAAAAGACAGGTGCACTCTCTATTCTCTTACTCTCATAGTCTGATGGGAGGGCAAATACGGATACTACCAAAAAATAAAACCGGCCAAGTGCGAGTCGGACTCGCGCACCGAGGGTTCCGTACTCAAGAAGTAGGTATAATTACCTTTGTTAATGAACCGCAAAACTAACTTTGTTTGTAGAGGTTTACTGTTAATATCAAAAAATTACGTTTGTTGTATGGGAGCCCCCCTTTAATATTTACTTTATTGATATTTATTATTTATTTTGAAAGGTAATATACAAGTTAATATTCTGTGAAAATTTTAACCGTCTACCTGTTACCGTTTTTAATATTGAGCAAAAAAATACGAAAAAAACACGTTTATTGTATGGGGACCCCCCTTAATATATATATTTTTTTAATTTTTAGTATTTGTTGTTATAGCGGCAACGGAAATACATCATTTGTGAAAATTTCAGCTTTCTAGCTATCCCGGTCTATGAGATACAGCCTGGAGACAGACAGACAGACAGACAGACAGACAGACAGCGGAGTCTTAGTAATAGGGTCCCGTTTTTACCCTTTGGGTACGGAACCCTAAAAATTGGCGCAGGACAATGGTTGCTCTCCAAGGTACGGGCGTGTGACACAGCCAGCTTCCTAGCTCCGGACTAGTATTGAGAATTGCTTAGCAAAAAATCCAATAATTAATTTTGGCCCTCGTCATTCGTCCATTCCCTAGATAACTATTATGCCTTGTCCAACGATTTATTTTACTTTTGGCATATGCACGTCTATGAAGTGTCATAATTATTGACAGGCAACCATCGACAAAAAAAATTCAATACTCCATAGACGCATATCGTATTTTCCAATAGTGAAGCGACGTGCCATTTTATCCGATATTTCGTAACTCGTATACTAATCTAGTAATTACAAGTACGACATTCCTTTTCAAAATAGTCACGGAGCTTCAACACTAACTTTCTTGATAGTCTTTTAAGCACCATAATCTTTGGCGATGGATGGTTTCTATGACCTGACGGATTTATGTAAATTTAGTGTACTGTTGTATATACATGATTTATTCTAATACATACTTTAATATACTCAGTCATTTGAACGCTTGGGTATGTTTATAAAACAATAAAAAAATGTTGAGCAAAGGTAAATATCAATGTGACAAATCGATTAAAACTTTTTCATAAATAAAGTCGATTGTTATCAAAAATCGAATCAGTAACGCGTTAGAACATCATTGACTCCATCTGCCAAAAGTAAAATAAATAATTGGACCGAGTTTAAGTAGGTAAATTGTAGTTGGTCGGCTCTGTCAATACTTGAAAGTGGAGTCTCCACTGGAGACGAATTTGTTTTCAAAAGATGATGAGTTGACAAATTTTATAGTCCAACCCAACAAACGAATTCGAGTGCAAATGAAGTCTATTCTTTGTCAATTTATCGTACCTATTTAATTAAAATGGGACAGCATTTATTTGGACGTAAAATAAGGTAGCACGCGACTGGAAATTGTGAAGAAATATTTACTTAACTCGGAAGGAAATAATTGTTACCTAGGTGCCGTGTTTTCAAATTAACCTGCGAAATACGTACCTATCTATAAATTGCAGCTTTTATGCTATGGCAGGATACATAGTGAGGGATAGGATTCTTTCACCGCAAAATCATATTAATATTATAAATGCGAAAGTACGTTTGTTTGTTGGTTTGTCCTTCAATCACGCCGCAACGGAGAGACGGATCGACGTGATTTTTGGCATGGTTATAGTTGAGGACATGGAGAGTGACATACTTTTTATCCCAGAAAATTAAGGAGTTCCCGAGGGAATCAAAAAAACTTAAACCACGCGGACGAAGTCATCTAGTACTTATTAATGCATACACATTATAACTATAATGTTGATTCACACTGTATTTCTTATTAGTGTATATTTAAGTGTGAAGCTACTGAAGGATAATGTGCTTGATTTTTAACGTCAGGACACCCGAAGATTTGAATTCCATACGAAAGAACAGTTCGCCGCACACGCAAGATATTACGGTTAAAAATCGAAGGTCTGAGATAAGAATGCACGAGCGATGCTTTGGGTCAACCATCCGTGCTTGGGGCTCATCGCACATTTGGCAACCGAATCGGAGAACCAGAGTCGGCCCTAAAACTCTAGCCCCACTTAGGCCCTAAAACTCTAGCCGTACGGTACGGCCAGTCACGTAGCGGTAAATATTATTTGTAGTGTCCGACCGAAAGTTCGGTTTCGGTTTCGGCAAAAAAATGAGTTTCGGTTTAGTTTCGGTTTCGGCGGCAAACCTGCCGAAACTACGACCGAAACATAACATAATATAACATGTGATTTAAAGATAAAAAAAATAAAGACTGACTGATTATAATAACGCTTTCTTTTTCCCTCAAAACGTGATCCTTGTAAGGAAGTTTCGGTTTTGGGTTTCGGCCGAAACTTAGACTGCCTTGCCTGCCTGACTTGCCGAAATTCAGTTCCGGTTTCGGTTTCGGTCGTAAAAACCAGTTTCGGTCGGACACTAATTAATTATTTGCATGAGTTTGTTCTGGGCCGCGCCGCACAGTGCATCTCCGTGTGGACCTAGCTCCATTCAACCTCATACAAAGATTACTTGCCGCTCCGTGCCACGCCGCGCCGCGCCTCTGTAGTGGGGCTAGACCTTTACTCGTGACTCGTACGCTGATGGTAAGTTCCTGCATCTACGTAGCTTAGAATAAAATTTTCGTTCCAAATACCTGAAATAAATCATGCCTTATCACACCTAAGTAATTACGTGCTTGATAGCGGAATTATTATTCGAGAATTTATTGCCACCTACATTTTATTTATGAGCCGATATTTCAGTATCAAATACTCAATTTAATCTTAACTAATTATGGAAGGTTCATTAGGCGCCTTTGGCAAATGTTGACGTTTCGTGTTTTGGCGGAGACAAAATTAGTGACAAATTTTCATTTTATAGCTTCCCAATTGAAAATCTGTTTATTTACATCTTGAGGATGAATTATCTACTGTTAACCAATTCGTAAATGTTGGATTGCTTTTTTTTTAAATATATAGGCTAGCGCTTGGCTGCAATCAGACATGCTTGCAAGTGGTGATGCAGCCTGAGGGGCAAATAATATTTTTGGAAAAATGAAATTGACTTCTAATAATGTAGAGCATCCCTCTACGTTGCAATCTATTCTAATCACCAAAGCCTTTCAAGATGAAAAATGCCTTCAAGATGAAAACTTTCGTAGTATTAAATCTTTCGTTCAACTGTATGTGCTTAAAAAACTTTAGTTATGTAATTAAAGCCTGTAACTGTATAATTATATTTAAATAACTGATATTTTTTGCCGCCCAAGCAGTATCTATAGAGATCAATGAAACATAATAATACCTACTTTCTTACACGGTCGAATTTCCTAAAACCTTTTAGTAGTAGTAGAAATACTACTTTTAAGTCTAATCCCACTTTCCCTAACTCGACCTAATGTTGGTTTAAGCTAGCAACTCTCAGGAAGATATAAATAAGGCTTAGTCTACACGGACATCAGCTAGAAGACTATATTTTCTTAACATTCTCAAAACTTTGCTTATAAGTTGTCGGTTACCTTTCCAACCGGAACGTATAAAGATGACTACCGAGGTTTTTGAAACCAAAGAAGGAATATAATGCTTATTTGAAACCCACCAACAAGATGGCTTAATTTTTATAGCCCAATAAATCTTTTTCTACCATAGCCATGATAAGGTTAGCTATGAAAATGAACGAAATGGCTCGCTAAACAGTAGGATGCGTAGACCAAGTTACAAGGGCCAGAAGGAGACGGAGATCTACGGCTGGAGCCATTGAAATTGCATATGCTGCCTACCGAGAAGCTACAAAAGCTCTCCAAGCAGCAATTGCAAATGCAAAGGCGCGGAGCTGGAGAGAGCTCCTCGAAGGGTTGGACAGGGACCCATGGGGGCGCCCGTATAAAATTGTTCTAGGCAAACTCAGACCATGGGCCCCTCCACTTACTGAAACCCTTGACCCAGAATTGCTAGGAAGAGTAATTGACTCACTCTTTTTCAGAGCCAATGATGGCCCCTCCACCACCGCTGTACAACTGGATCCTATAACCTGGTCAGAGGAGCTCGAGGTGTCGGAAGGGGAGTTAAAGCGGGCAATCAGACGTCTTTCAACTCGCAACACTGCTCCAGGCCCAGATGGCATACCAGGACGTGCATGGGTGCTCGCACTGGAAGTTCTAGGATACAGACTGCAACGACTATTTAGCAGCTACCTTCGATTAGGCATATTCCCAACAGCCTGGAAAGAAGCGCGGCTTGTTCTCCTTAAAAAGGATGGCCGACTTATGGAGTCCCCATCGGCATACCGACCCATTTGCCTCTTAGACGAAGCAGGCAAGCTGTTTGAGCGGATCATAGCTGCTCGTATTGGTGAACACCTGTCGCGGGTAGGCCCTGACTTATCTGAAAGTCAATTTGGATTTCGGCAGGGCCGATCAACTGTAGATGCGATCCTTCAGGTTCGTGCCTCCTCGGAACGGGCTGTCCGCGGCGGTGGAGTGGCGTTAGCGGTGAGTCTAGACATTGTAAATGCCTTTAACTCCCTCCCATGGGTTACCATAAGGGAAGCACTGACTTACCATAACGTTCCTCCATACCTGCGCAATATAGTCGGGGCATACCTACGCGACAGGTCAATCCAATACACAGGGCCGGATTGTCATACTCACAGGAGGGAAGTTAATTGTGGAGTCCCACAGGGCTCCGTTTTGGGACCCCTCCTGTGGAACGTTGCCTACGACGCAGTTCTCCGTGTTGCTGTCCCATCGGGAATTACCATAGTCTGCTACGCGGATGACACAATGGTGCTAGCAGATGGCAATTCTTTCGAAGAGACAGCAAGGCTCGCAGAGGTCGGCGTGGCGTGCGTAGTGGACAAAATCCATCAACTCGGGCTTAGAGTAGCACCCCATAAAACGGAAGCACTATGGTTCCATGGGTTGCCTAGGCGACTTGAACCACCCATTTCGTCGATCCGCGTCGGCGAGGTAGAGGTCCAGGTGGGAACATATCTCAAATATCTTGGGCTCACCTTGGACGGAAGATGGGGATTTGAAGAACACTTCGAGCGCCTGGTCCCTAGAATCCAAAAAATAGCCGGTGCTATGCAAGGCCTGCTGCCTAACCTGGGGGGGCCACAGGAAGGGATTCGTCGGCTTTATGCCGGCGTTATTAGATCGATAGCCCTCTATGGGGCGCCTGTATGGTCACATAGGCTCTCTAGTGTCCAGCGTCTTAGGGCGAAGCTTCATGGTGTACAGCGCAAAGTGGCGATAAGAGTTGCACGAGGATATCGCACGATATCTTTTGAGGCGGCTACTGTCTTAGCTCGAACCCCACCTTAAGAAATACTGGCGGAAATGGACGCAGGGGTGTATACCCAGACTCGCGCAGTACGCCAGAGCCTGGATGTACAAGACGTCGGGACTTTGCGTCGGCAAGCGCACCGGCAGGCACTAGTGAAGTGGCGTAGGCGCTTGGAAGAGGAAAGGAACGCACGCCAACGCACTGTCGGGGCCATCTTGCCAAACTTTGAGGCCTGGCTGGGGAGGGACTACGGCAACGTAACCTTCAGACTGACACAGGTACTTACCGGACACGGCTGTTTCGGTGAGTACTTGTGCCGGATCGGTCGGGAAGCGACACCAAGGTGTCACCACTGTGACAATGACCGGGATTCCGCACAGCACACACTCGAGGAATGCCCTGCCTGGGAACCCGAGCGCCGCGTATTAGTCAGCTACGTGGGAAGAGATCTGTCGCCGCCAGCTGTTATAGCAGCAATGTTGGCGAACAATGAAACATGGAGGGCAGTGGTCTCCTTTTGTGACCTTGTCATGTCCAAGAAGGAGGCCGCTGAGCGAGACCGAGACCGAACCGATCCCGCTCGGAGACGAAGGCATCAGGGTGGCACTAGCCAACGCCCTGGTCCAACAGTCCAATAGTCCCTGGTGAAGGGACCTCGGGGTTGCGAGCGGCTGTAGTGGGGGCTCCGGCCGCTCTTCTTCCATCTTTGCAACAAACACGCAACCCTGGGAAGACGACAGCTTACCGTGGCATAAGCTGCCGTGCAAAATTGAAAAGGAGATTATATCGCGGACGAGCCCAATGGGCGTCGCGCGCCAGAGAAGCTCCGGCGCATGTTCTTAAGAGTTCCCGGAGCTTCTCATTACACGCAGAGGCTGGCCACCGAGGGGGTTTTAGTGGGTACAAATCCCACATAACCTGATCTCCTCCCCCGGAGATTAGGTATCTAAAGAAGATTTCCCCCCCGTAACCAAAAAAAAAAAAAAAGGATGCGTAGACCACAATCTTGAAAGTAAGTAAAGTTACTATTAGTTGCAAAGCATCAAACCGGATCGGAACCGTCACGTGTATTCTGAGCTTAAAATAGGGGAGCTCTGCACTGTAAGCGGTGGGTAACATGCACGGTCAATATTTTATACATACCTACTTGTATCATATATATGGGTATACGCGTATTTGCTATGCCCGCATGCAATCTAAACAACAGAATTTTCCGGTCTGCAAGGCACTTTGTGATTTATTTTAAACGGTTCACGTATACCCACATATTGAATGGTGTATAGACTTGAGCTTTGTAGTTTGTTTTAAACAAATTATATAACAACTAGATATTGCCCGCAACTTCGTCCGCGTGGATCAAGTTTTTTATTCCCGCGGGAAATCCTTAATTTTCCGGGTAGCCTATGTCCTTCCCCGGGATACAATCCTATAACATAGGTATATTACAGTTTTCATCAAAATCGGTTGAAAGGATGGGCCGTAAAACGATTTCAGACGGACAGACAGACGGACAGACAGACATACAGACATACTTTCGCATTTATAATATTAGTACAAGTATGGATTAATACAGTTTAATGTTTGGATTCATACTATAAATTAAGTTGTCATCCTTTATACCAATAAAATGTCTACTGCTAGACATCTAAGGGATCATAATATTATTTAGGAGGTATGGATTTTCATGAAACTTACTGAAATGCTCAGTGTAGCGGCTCCCCAGTCATTCGTTTGAGATCATCCGTCCAACTCAAGCTGCACTTTCCGGTACGGAGTTGCCAATTTCAAGACTTTTCCGATCTTCGAGCTAATAATAGGCATGATGACTGATTTTGAAAAATGGTCAGATTATGTTCGGAAGTATCTACTATTTCGAAAAAATATCTTATTTCGGCAGAAAAATAAGGTTTGGTAGATAAAATTGCCATTTGAAATTTAAATTTTAAAATTCACGCCAAAACGCTTGGCGGTGTCATGGCTTCGTTTGAGACGTCACTATTGTTTTTACCAATGTACTTTGTGCAGTGTGCAGTAAACAATAGTGTGATTGTCAAAGCTCGAAAACATACAATTGTGACGTCATTCGCTTCTTGGTGTTTTATCCAATATGGCGGATTGCTGTATTCTATCAAAATAAATAGCAATCGCACTCGAAAAAGAAAAATAAATGCGTTTTTTATGATCCATGAATCTTATTTCATTAGATAAATTCATAATTTCATTGATTCTCGGTTACTGTCATCATGCCTATTACCCCACACTGAGTTCAGCTTCAATGAAATAATAATAAATGTCTTTGGCCTCGGCACTCGTGGTACATGATAGTGAAGCTAGCGGCTAACCTCATTGTTCGATGGATATTCTCGTTTCTACTTTGATCAATCGCGTAATGGTTGGAGTACTTACTGCTTGAATGATAAATAAAAAAATGAAAAATTAATGAATTATAATTATAAATTAAAAAAACCGGCCAAGTGCGAGTCGGACTCGCGCACCGTGGGCAAATCTGTAGGTATATAAGTAAAAGTTATAGTATTTTTATTCCACTTATCTATTTTAATTTCAATTTAATACCTCTACGCGTTCATGCGGAAAGGGGTAGTAAGTTTAAAATTATTAAAAATATTTTTATAATACGATGTAACTTAAAATTTATGTTTTTCGCAATTTTTCCTATATATGTGCTATAAGACGTTGTTTCGTACTAAGTTTCAAGATTCTGAGTTCACGGGAAGTACCCTGTAGGTTTTGATTCCCTTGTGAGTGCAAGAAAAAACGAAAATTTGCAGCATAAACGGCTGTATCTTTTGATTGTGTTGGCTTTGAAGTTTGATTTTTTCACAGCTCCAAGGGACAGTAGACCTGAGTATTTGATATGAATTTCAGCTTGCTACCTCCATGCTTTCCTGAGAAAAAGGGTCTTGACACACAGACGGACGGACAACGAAGTGATCCTAAAAGGGTTCCGTTTTTTCCTTTTGAGGTACGGAACCCTAAAAAGAATTGAAGAATGGTTTTAAGATTTGTAAAGACATTATTTTACTAGTTTTGGTTAAAGGGAGAATTTCCAATTTCCCTTTATTCTATCATACTAATATTATAAATGCGAAAGTGTGTTTGTTTCTTGGTTTGTGAATTTGTCCTTTAATCACGCCGCAACAAAGCAACGGATCGACATGATTTTATACATGGGTATAGTTGAGGACCTGAAGAGTGACATAGGCTTCTTTTTATCCCGGAAAATTAAGGAGATCCCGCGGTAATTGAAAAAAACTTATTCCAAACGGACGAAGTCGCGGGCATTAGCTAGTTTGTGATAAAAACTTTAATATCAGGAGGAGTTGAGTTAGAGTATCATTATCAGCTTCTCTATAAACTATGCTAGTATAGGATAGCAACCTAGTCTATATTTAAAAGCCCAGTACTTAAACCACAGTCTATCCCACGGAAGCATTTACGTTAATATCGGACTGGGTGATTATATTGATTGGAATGTTTTTTGTGCGCCGCGCTGTCGGTATGCTGATTGAACTGGCCACAGGCTGAGCCCTTGCAATTAGTGCTTTGTCGGGCATTTGTTGTATCCATATACGTTTGGATAATATACGTGCAATAAAATTCGTAACGAGGACATTCGTAGAACAATAAAAATGACCGACACATCTCAAAGGATTAGCAAGCTGAAGTGGCAGTGGACAGGTTATCAATGAACTGATGGTCGATAGGGCAGAAGTGTTCTGCACTTGAGTGATCTCATAGTTCTGACTGGAGTGAAGACCATGTACTGACTAGCACAGTGTTGAACGACCTACAGTACGTTAGACTTGGACGATGACTAGAAGAAGATGGCGGACGGTGGACAAGGAATACGGAGGACGCTGGGCGTTCTTGCAAAGGCCAAAGTGAAGTGATGGACGCATGCAAGCTGATGAAATGAATAATTAAGGAAATTCTAAGATTAGGAAGAAAAACTATGAGTTATTATGTTATACTCTGAGGCTTACAATATACGTTTTTAATCCAAGATTTTTATCCAAAAATGTTATTATTATTTATCTTATTCTTCAAAATAAATAGATAAAAAGAGAAGTAAATAAGTAAGAAATGAAAAGGTTATGGAATCTCATGGGAAATTTGACCGGAAAGGTTTGCGCATAGACGATGGAGACAACCTCTTTGTTTTTGGTTAAACATTTGCGAGCGTCGCGCCAGAAAAGAAAAATAAACTTAAGTTGGCAATTGCGACAATATTGGAAAAAAACTCAGCTAGTCAAATTATTTGTGAAATCAAATTATAATGACAAGCAATGCAATACAATACAATGACAGCACAAAAATAGGAAACCGAACCATTATCACGATCAGACCAATTTTTTAACTGGTGGGCGTCTTCGGCCGTGGTAAGTTACCATCCTACCGACAAAGACGTGCCGCCAAGCATTTTAGCATTCCAGTACCACTTAGAAACCGATTAGGGATACACCCCTAACAGGTTAGCCCGCTATCATCTTAGACTGCATCATCACTTACCACCAGGTGAGATGTATTTCAATAAAAAACTGACGTGGGCTAACCCAGACGTGGGCTTAACCAGACGTGATCTAACCCGGACCTGGGCTAACCCGGACGTGGTCTAACCTGGACGTGGGTTAAAACAGACGTGGGCTAACCCTGACGTGACCTAATCCGGACTGGGCTAAGCCAGTCGTGGGCTAACCGAGACATTGCTAACATGGGCGTGGGTTAACCAAGACGTGAGCTAACCCGGGCGTTGCTAACATGGACGTGGGCTAACCTGGACTTCCATAAATCTCGATTTTTCTTGAAGCTATCTATGATACATCCCATACTCTAGCGTCCTAAGTGAAACCTATTCGATAAGTCCAATTACCGACTAATAATAATTAACAATTATTATAGTCTAACGGAATAACACAAATAACGACAGACAATATTATCTGCGATAGCAAGAAATAATGTCACTAGTAACTGGATATTGAAAATGTTTTCTGGCTGAGGTCATTCAACTCCCGTTCAACCACGTTATAATATTGTAGCAAAAAATTATTTGCCGTGCGCTATCCATAAGGAATAAAGAATTCCATCACACCTTAAAAATAGCAGTTGATGAAGGGAAATTGCGTTTAAAAGACGCGCCGCCGGCAAAAACCGCAGCTAGTAACCATGTAGGCGATTACCCGCCGGTTAA
Source organism: Erebia epiphron (assembly GCA_963932025.1). Lineage (NCBI taxonomy): Eukaryota > Metazoa > Arthropoda > Insecta > Lepidoptera > Nymphalidae > Erebia > Erebia epiphron. The sequence continues at coordinate 11,417,793 of OZ009958.1, read as the reverse complement.
AGTAATAACTGAGCTTCGATTGTTTTTGTTTGCATTGGTAGGCGGGTACACGGTAATTGCCTTTAAATTTTATAACACTAGCTGATGTCGGCGACTTCGTTCGCGTGGACTAAGTTTATTCGATTCCCGCAGGAACTCCTCAATTTTCCGGGATAAAAAGTAGTCTATGTCACTCTCCAGGTACTCAACTATACCACTGCCAAAAATCACGTTACAAATCCCATGAACATTTTGTATGGGAAAATCAAGGGAGAGTTATCCTGCTATTCGGGACGAAGACAAATACAACAAATCAAAAGCCATGAAAAACGGTCCAGCCGTTCTAGAGTTATAAGTGTTCGAACAAACCTGACTTTGTTTGACAAGATACTAGCTGATGCCCGCGACTTTATCCGCGTGGTTTTTTTTTAAATTCCCACGGGAACTTCTTAATTTTCCGGGAAGTTAGTCTAGCAGGTTTAATTTGACGGCCTCAGTTCCACGACCAGTGGCTGTTGTCTAATAGCCGGGAGGTCCTGGGTTCGTACCACTTTACCGCCAATAATCGCGTCGCCTAGCGGTTCGCGTTCCGGTACGATGCCGGGTAAAACAGATTAAAGATATGGAATATGGTTTTAACATATCTGCCGTACCCCTAACAGATTAGCCCGCTAATTTCTTAGACTGCATCATCACTTACCACTAGGTGAGACCGCAGTCAAGGGCTAACTTGTAGTGGAATAAAATAAAAGAAAAATCTAGCAGGTTATATATAACGCTGTGAGGCCCAACCTGCGTCGGTACATTGCATGTTATTTTTAACAACACAACCGATTAAAATAAATATTGAACAAACAGTGGAACAACATGGACGTTTTATTAAATTTAATAAGCAAACGGGAGCAAGCATACACGCAGATACGGCACCCCTGCTGCTGTACGTACTTTTTTTACATATAAGCGTGGCCGCATACGTTCCGGTCACGATTTTTGATGCCACAACAATTAGTGCTCTAATTTTCTATAACGTTCTAAGATCTAGCTCCTAACAACAATTTAGGACAGAATGAACGTACGCAATGTAGCAGTGACTTACAATAATTATTACCCATTTTTGTACATAAATTACTATTTGATTGGGAAATTATAATGCCATTGCCAATAATTTGCTCCAATGGCTCTGATAGTTCCTTAGTTAAGATTATTTGTGAGATGGTGATAATGAATAAAAAAGTAATTTAAAAAAACAAAAAACCCGACTGCTGAATATCAAAAAGTATAAAACAAGACATGAATTAAAGTATTTAATTATTATCAATTGAAATCGTATAATATTAATAAAATGTATCAAGGCGCAGTCGCACGTTCAATAGCTAACCTTAACGTGCGACTGCGCCTTGATACATTTTATTAATATTATACGATTTCAATTGATAATAATTAAATACTTTAATTCATGTCTTGTTTTATACTTTTTGATATTCAGCAGTCGGGTTTTTTGTTTTTTTAAATTACTTTTTTATTTCAAACTTTTTAGTTAAGCATTTACCGTAAACAGGCGACGTTTTATCTGCCCGAAGTAGCATCTATTATCTATTCTGTGGTAGCACCAAAGGTACTAATAAGAATTTTGTATAAGAAGTAGTAATAAGCAGCGGATTAATTTATTCGTAATGACGAGCGGTTATCACCATAACCATCATCAAATTTGCATAATATGTTATAATGCTAATATTAATTTGGTAAAGTTTGTAAATTATCTGCTATATTTCCTAAAAATGAGCTCATTAATTTTCGAGAGTCCTGTCGCATCGACGTCACGAGACCTCGGCAATGAACGTCGGCCACTTACGAAAATGCCCGTAGACAATGCAAAAAAGTATTTTTAAGTATTTTCAAAAACACAATTTGTACGTATTTAGTATGTAGTGGGCGTATTTATTTATGTAGTATTTAGTTTATAGCTAAGACCAATATTTTAAAAGACATTAAAAATGTTAGTCGGAAGTTATGTTAGTCGAATATGCGCTGCATGTGGCATTGATGAATTTATTGATTGATCGATTGAAGGATTACAAATCATCAAGTTTTTTGAGACTTGTTATGGCTTTGGTATTATAATGATATGTTACTAGGTACTGTAATAAGTGAGAGTACGTCCCACCTTCACCCTTACCTATCCGCTGCCCGCCGCGTCATTTTCTGTTGAAGGTTACTGTATTTGTATGATATCTCATATGATATTCATCTAAATTGGTGTAAAGGACAATTTTTTTTTTCCAAATTTAATACTTGAGATTAGTAAGATATTTATTTTGATTTTTGATAAGGAATTAACGATTCATACTATGTTGGTAAAAACACCTTCGCAAGTATAAAGCACTGTTTAGACCAAATTTGAAAATCATAAAAATGGTTATTGTGAGTCAACCTTAAAAGATAGTTATATGCTATCGCGGACTTTTTTTAGAACTTTTTGAGAGGAACGTTTCCACCATACATTGTTGTCGTGTAAGTTTAACGATTTAGACAGCGCCCGCTACGTAAGCTCTCAGATGAGAAGATTTTTTCCGACTTTACTACCATTATTGAAATATTCGTAAGGATCTCTAATTTGTTTGGAAATAAAATATAGCCTATTTTACTTGTTAATAATGTAGCTTTCTTTAAGTGATATAAGTTTTAAAATCGGTTGAGTGGTTTTTGAGATAATAAACCTAGTTTGATAGATGTAGATGATATGAGTAGGAACTTTAAACATTTCCTTTGAAACCTCGTAAATCCTAAATTATCATTTAAACGGAAAAATGGTTTATGGAACCTAGGTGGGATTTAAAAGACCTATCTAACGATATCCCACTTGCTTATAGCCTATCGACTTTCATTTATTAATTCGCTTCTAGTCGACGCCATTTTGTTTTTCTCAAATTCGGCCTCCGTTGTGACACTCGGAAGACTAAACCAAATCTATTACTGCAATTACTATCAAAATCGGTTCAGCCGTTTTTTCTGTAATGTGACACAAAGGAATACAACCTTTGAAACCTCATAAATCCTAAATGATCGTTAAAATGAGAAAATGATCAAAGAAACCTAACTATGATTTTGCAAGACCTTTTCATCGATACCTCACTTGCTATAGTCAATCGACTTTTATTTTTTAATTTGTTACATTATGGCTTCTAGAGGGCGCCATTTTGTTTTTTCTCAAATTTGGCTTACACAGTGACACTCTAATGATATATTCGGCACAAACTGGTGCAAGAATCATCAAAATCGGTCCACGCGTTTAGGCTGTAGCTGTCCTGCAAGGAACATACAAACATATATAGACTGATGAACACATAACCCTGTGCGTTCCGCAGTCGGGTAAAAAAAAAACCCCCCGGCTGAGTTTATTGTGGGCTCTTCTCAGACCAGGGCGCGTTTGGAACCCTCGTAGCTTTAGTTTTAAGATACCGTAACCGATTATCACCATCATGTTTTTTTAAGAAACTAATTTTTAACGTCAATTATAAGTGTACTTACAGTGTATCTATAATGAATAAATGATATTGACTATTGACTATTGACATCACAATTTCGATGACTTTAATTTCATAATTATTAACATAATTTCAGGGATGTACAATCGTCAAACTGATTTTACCTGTATGATGTCCAAAGCGCAGTCATACGATAAAACGGATCAGTCTGTAGCAACCGGCATTCTGAATTGTACCGGAGTGTTTACGAGGTAGCTAAAACAGCGATAGCACTGTATTTATTTAAAATTAATGAAACAATAACACGCCCGTGTTGTAAGTGGGCAATTAAAGTCGGTAAAAAGAGATGCGAGCCCATTGTGATTCACATACATGTATTATCGCAAATCTTGGTAAAGGCAAAGGTTTGAACAATGTACTGAATAATAAATCCACTTTTTCTGCAAGCGATTTTGGTATTTAAGCTTCAAGTCTTATATTCTGTTAGAACCTTTTTCTTCCACCATGGCTAATGAATATCGACTTTACAGTGCTTACGCTTAGTAACAGTTAAGTCTTTAATTGATTCTGTTATTTAATACCCAAACGAAAGATAAGTATCCGTTTTCACTTTGAAAATAAGAGTAATTAACCTTACACAGTCGATGTGTTAGCAATAACTAGTTTATGACTTTTTGCATTCAGTTTCATAAACCAAATCAAATATTCCTGAGTTCTAATTTATTATTCTATAACATGGAAGATAATTCTGTTTCTTTAAGATAAATAATTTGTAAAAGTTACGTTGCGTTTCAAACGCGGTGGACCCACTGGCGTGTCTAGATTACAATGGAATCTACTTTTGCTGAGAAAAATGCAGGTTGACAAAACTGAATGAGTGTCATTGAATCTCTTATGGTTTATCAGACTCGCCATTAAATACAGCTCGAAAGTCTATTGCAAAGTCTCTGTGTAGTAGCTGCAAGCTCTTTATGGAAATTGTTCGTCCACATAAAGAGTCCATGGGTCTGGGTGTGAGGTCGTTCTGGTATAAATTTAATTGCAGAACATATTGTGTTCTAGAGCCAGTCATCCATCCAGCGTTTGAGCATTGATGTTATATTTTAGATAAGAATCATTTCAGTTATTCAATGAAAAGAAAAAAAAACGGTTTATTTCCAAAAACATGTATAACAAAAAATTGTGGCTGACGCCTTCATTTAGGTTAAGAATGTCGGATATACAAACTTATTTGTTTTGTATATATGAGTAAATTAAATAACCCAATAAATTAGAATACCTGTGTCTATAAGCACGTTAGTTCGATCTTTATAATGACAGCGTATAGCTAATAATAGACAAACGCAACGTAATAGACAAACGCATTTAAAAAATAAAGCACAAAAACAGAGGACACAAAGTGGGGTGCAGTAATTCTTTGAGGACCATGCCGCGAAGAAAGTACTTGACCATTAATTAAAGAGCATCGCGATTACTGTTGTAAGAATACGCCAAAGAACAGAATTAGCACGGAGTATCGTTGACGTAAAATATTTTCATTTCTTTTTTAATTTTGATTAGGACAAAATAATGGTATCGCGCATGGAAAAAATTGGTCCGAGCTTTAACCTTTTTTTTCGGACGTTTTAGCAACATAATAATTTTGCGGTACCGCTTATTAATCTCAATATATAAAAGAAAAATGTGACTCACTGACTGACTGACTGACTGACTGATTTATCAACGCACAGCTCAAACCACTGAACGAATCGGGCTGAAATTTGGCATTCAGATAGCTATGATGACGTAGACATCTGCTAAGACAGGATTTTTTTAAATCTAACCCCTTAGGGGGTAAAATAAGGTTTTGAAATTTGTGTGGTCCACGCGGACGAAGTCGCGGGCATCATCTTGTTTCATATAGAAATACTAGCGGACGCCCGCGACTTCGTTCGCGTGGCATAAGTTTTTTAATTCCCATAGGCATTCCTTAACTTTCCGGGATAAAGGATAAAAAGAACCCATGAAAAAAAAACCCGTCGATCCGTTGCTCTGTTGCGGCGTGATTGAAGGACTATTTAACGTTCTTTGGGATAGAATTTATAAAAACTGTGAATTATGTATTTCATAATTTAAACCGTAGCCGAAATATCAAGTTTCACGGCTATTTAGCTTGAAAAACGCCTTTTACATCAATTTACAACCCCCATTTTACCCCTTTGGGGGTGGAAATTGGAATTTTGAAAAACTGTTACACACGTACTTCTTTATATTATACCGAAAGCCAAAATACCAAGTTTCGTTGTTATATAACTTGAAAAATATGTTGATAAATGAAGGATGAAGGGGGTCGAATTTTCAAAAATGGTGAAACGCGTACTTCTGCATATTTAACTGAAAGCCCAAATGCTAAGTTTCATGACTACAACTTGAGAAATGAAGGACTTTCATGCAAACTTTCAACCCCTATTTTACCCCTTTACGGGTGGAATTATGAAAAACTGTGCCACACGTATTTCTTCATTTATTACCTAAAGCCAAAATACCAAGTTTCGTTGATACAACTTGAATAATATTTTTAGAAATGAAGGACTTTCGTATAAACTTTCATCCACTATTTCACCCCTTTGAGGGTAGAATTTTCAAAAACTGTGAAATACTAATTTCTTCATTTTTAACCGGTAACTCATATACTAAGTTTCATGGATATAACTTGAGAAATGACGGACTTTCATACAAACTTTCAACCCCTATTTCACCCCCTTAGGGGTGGAATTTTGAGAAATCCTTCCTTAGTGAGCGCCTACGTTACAAAATAAAGCTACTGTCAAAATTTCAAGTCTCTAACCCTAGCGGTTTAGGCTGTGCGTTGATATATAAGTCAGTCAGTCAGTCAGGACTTTGAATTTTATATATATAGATAAGATTGTGAAAAATAACCATATTTCACGCGAAAATATCAAATAGCTTGCTTATAAGTTAAAATTAAAAAAAAACTACTAAAAGGGATTCAGTTGACTACAAGAGTGAGTTACACTTATTAAGCGTTAAGTTTACAAATATAATAATAAAGGTTTCATTATATAACTAGAATAGTAAAAAACTGGGGCGCTAGCCAATTTTTATCCCTAGGGATTGTCGCGGACGCATTTTATAGCTGCTCTATGCAGTTACATTTCACAGACGGCTTTTTTAAGCCGTGCCTGATAGGACAGATTTGACTGAAGTCATTTGGGGGATTTTATTCAGAATTCGAGCTTTACAATACTTGATGGAAAAAAAACAAGTTTTCGTTGACAATTTCATGTGAATAAGGTAATTTAGTTGATGAAACTATTCATTTATAGTATTTTTGTAGAAGCAACTCTATGTATTTTCTAGTTCTACAGTACACTGATCAGATATTAATGGGCTTGTCAATAGTATGATGTAATTATTATAAATGCTGTAAGATGCAAGATAAAATGTTATTATTCCCCTCGTAAGGAACTTATTGGTCTGCCTCTTAATTGCGAAGTAGATATACTTATTGTTATGTTTGGGCATAGAGGTTTGCAAACATTGTGCTTTATATACGACTAGCTGATGCCCGCGACTTCATCCGCGTGGTTTAAGTTTTTTTAATTCACGCGGGAACTTCTTAATTTTTCGGAACAAAAAGTAGCCTTTGTCACTCTCCAGGTCCTCAACTATACCCATGCCAAAAATTACGTCGATCCGTTGCTCCGCTGCGGCGTGATTGAAGGAAAAACCAACAAACCAACAAACAAACATACTTTTGCATTTATAATATTAGCATGATATGATGATAAAGTACGCCCTTGAAAGACAATTATTGTGTACCTATTGTTGAGTCAACACTTCCTGAGCATGTTCCGGTGTCGGAATGAAACGTACGTTGAAAGTGCCTTGGAAGATTTGTGTGTGCTATTCTTGTGTGAAAAATAAATGTGTGCAGGTGTGATATGGGGGCGATGCGTATTGCCTGCTTAATTGCTCGCTTTTCCTACATGTGTACCTAGAAGCGGGAGGGTAGGTGGTGCATACCACAAAAATTTTACTGTTTTAGCGGATTTTAGCAAATTAGGCATTTTGTTCGTTAGTTATTTAAAAAACTAACTTAAAAACAATCTTAAAACAATATTATAAATGCGAAAGTGTGATTGTTTATTGGTTTGTCCTTCAATCACGCCGCAACCGAGCTAGCCGACGTTTTAATAAGCGTTGATCCCCTGGTTAGATACTTAAGCAAACTATAACTTCTTAACCAACTTTACAAGCCACATTAGAATTTCCTCTTGCAAGACCAGTCAATTCTACGTTAAAACTTAAAAGTAATTAAAATCTCGGCCTTTGGGTTGCAAATTAGCTTAATAAGTATTTGAATAAAATACATGGGTACCTCCAAGAGTTTACACCAAATGATTTATGATCATTTATGCTGTAACCACAGTACCGAGCTCCGGTGCTTGTGAATTATGTATATCCTTATGACCTGTTGAAATACGCCAAGGAGTTGTTTGGAAATGATTTATAAGCATCGGTTTCACTGAATACTAAATTAATAATTAAACAAGTATGGGTAATAGAGAAAGCTATGCTTGGAGTTTCTGTAGGTAGTCAATTCAAAAATGAGGAGATCTGTTGAAGAACTGAAGTAAGTACCTAGCATGGTTCAATCAAATCAAATCAATAAATATTCAATCATTCAAAGTAGGTAAGGACACTGTACACTTATTGACGTAAGTTAGTACTTATAAAACATGATGGTGATAATTAATCAGTAACGGTATCTTAAAACTAAAGCTACGAGGGTTCCAAACGCGCCCTGGTCTGAGAAGAGCCCACAACAAACTCAGCCGGGTTTTTTTTTACTCATCACCATCTCACAAATCATCTTAAACTAGGGAACTATCAGCGCCATTAGGGCAAATTATTGCCAAGGTTCAACAGGTTGCGAAGCTGAAGAGGCAATAGAAAACTCGCGGTGGAAAGATAGGTAGAAACTGAGGCAGTCTCGCACTAGATGGACAGACATCAAGCCAGTCGCAGTAAGCCGCTGGATCCAGGCACAGCCAGGCGATATGAATGTCCCTACTAAGTTAGTCCATAAGCACAAACAGCTATTCAAATAAGTAGTTCTGGATTTGTGACTTTAAATCAAGCACTATAAAGGATTCATTTTACTTTATGGCCAAAGTATTTAAATAGTATCTCGAATATGCTTTAAAATCTTGTAGCGAGGGTCTACTAATGCATCGCCCTCGGTAAAAGACGCATAGCCCGAAGGTATGATGAGCAAGCACTCTTTGTATTAATTGCTGTTATACCAGATGCCCGCCGTCATTCAATATTTTTTGACGTTGAAGACTTATTAGCGGAATTTATGAGTAAAATGCAATTAACTCTTCACGCTTTAAGTTTTATCTGGCACTTTAAAGCAAAGCAAGTGTAAAATGTAGAAGCAATTTTATGTATCTAATCTATCCATGTTGAAATTCAAGGCGATATAATAATATGATAATTAATTTGTGATAATTTACAAAGTGGAAAATAGAATCGTTGCAAAATAAAGTTATTTTAAAGAAAAATAAAATATCGTAATGCATCGTAAAGCACTGTAATGTAACCTAAACAATACCAAACTATATAATATAATATTATTATGAAAGCGTCATGAAGTACTTCATCATAAAAAAGTCTTATGTGTTGTGGTACATGTAATGTCTTTCCAACTTTGATTAGAGCTTTCCAACGCATTGCTATATCTCACTAATATTTATCGCGTCCTTTCATCGGCACTTTCAAACCTCTGTCCATCCCTCAAGGAACCAATTATTTTAATGTCAGTTATGAGCGATATATAAACAAGCTTGCTAAACCTACTTGTAAGTATATAAAGATTTTCGCTCCCTTTTTAAGACCAAAATCGCAGAAGTCTCCGTTCCCTCCCAACGGATTCCCGTACTTGCTCCCAGTAGAAGCTACCAGTAAAACCAACACAAAGAGCTTACAAAGTCCACGATGCCCGGCGGGAATATTCGTGATTCTAGGGTTAGTATCAGATTTTATATTTCACCAATATTGATAAAATTTAAGTCGAAAGTCGTCGAAACACAATAACGTAAGTCTCTTACGATTGTAAGTCGAAAATTCCATACCATCGATTTTGATGTTTTAGGAAGGTATTGTATTGATGTAATAAATAATTATACACATAAACTTAAGCTTTAAAACAAGGCTGTTAAGGTCAACTTTAACCCTCGATGCAAAAAGAGGGGTGTTTAGTTTTAAAGTGTATTCTGTGTGTCATCATCGTTGAGAACAAACTATGGAACAAACGAATAGACCGATATAAATGAGATTTTATTCGAAACCAGATCTCTATATCTACCTGGGATGGTTCTTTGCTTTGTAAGATGGAAATCTGTTCAGCCGCTCTTTTCCCAGCCAGTGTAGGAATCTCAGTCATACGTTTTTTAATATTTTTAAGAGTTCGTTTCAAAGTATCGGGAGTTTATATTTTCTTAATTTTATTTCAACGATAAACTGTTTCGATAAACGAATGGTATCAATGTTGGTGAGACATCAAATCTTATAATAACCCTACTGCTCTTAATAAGGCGTGTACAACTCTGTTATTATACTGTCACACCAAACTGGATGGGATAAAAATACCATTAACTAGTGATACTTTGACGCGGTGCGGATGATAATTGCAGTCTGTTTTTATTGGACTGACACACTGATAAATCAACAAAGTGGTACTTTATATACTTGATGATGTTTATGTACGCGTTGATTAAGTTTTTTTATATTTCTGCGGGAACTAAAATTAAATTTTCCGGGATACAAACTAATCACCTATACCAAAGTCAAAGTCAAATAATTTTAATTCAATTTAGGTAGGTATTGACTTCCACTTGTTGACGTCCAGTTATTTATAAATAAAATATAATGGTGATAATCAGTAACGGTATCTTAAAACTAAAGCTACGAGGGTTCCAAACGCGCCCTGGTCTGAGAAGAGCCCACAACAAACTCAGCCGGGTTTTTTTTTCATTATCACCATTTCATTTCACAAATCATCTTAACTAAGGAACTATCTGAGTCACTAGATCAAATCATTGCCAAGCTTCCTTGTCATTTAAGTAAAATAAAAAGTTTTCATCAAAATCAATTGAAAAGATGCGCAAGCGAAGCAGACAGATGGACAGACGGACACACTTTCTCATTTATAATGCTAGTATGGATGTCAATTTGTAATTTAAATATTGCTCCTATATTATCTTGTTACCATACATATAACTTTCAAATACGACACGCCGCAGCGTGGTGCCGCCTCTAAACGCTGGCGTTTCACTCTAAATCACCGGATACATGTTTCCTCCTCCTCCTCCTCCTGCATGTTTCTCAATCCCGCACTAAACTTATTAAAGCCTTGGACCGTTGCGCGACGACAACTACGGTCGACTTACGATAGAGTGGACACTTGTTATAGCGTGTACTATAGGTGAAATCACATCACAACGGTCACACTACTTCTGTATAATGGTTATTATTCCGTGGCTGTATAATGCAGACGCTTTTCAACTCCGTGCTTTAATTGTTTATTTATTTCACGTAGGACAACTTGTGTCACTTATCATACGTCAATACTCTACCACAAGAAACTCAGCAGTTGCTCTTTTCTCAAAAAGAACAATTTTACAATAAGTACACAATACAACAGTATACGTTACTATATAGTTGATAAGTACTCGAAATCTACCCATATTTTACCTGTCGCCTTTTCGTCTGTACCGCGGCAGACGACTATAGCTATGTTTTTTTTGGCATAGAGGTTATTTTTGATAGGTAACAGCTTCTAGTAGCCGCGTTTGAGTTGCCGTCTTCACTGCGGGCGCGCGAACCATTTGTGCAACCCTCCGTATGCGGTTCATAGCCAATAAATTATACAATTGGTGGAAATTTAGACGGGGTACATTAGGGAATTGTGGTTGTTTAAATTCGGTAACAATTGATCCAGCGTCTGCGAAGTTTGGAACTAAACACGTAACTTGTGGCCTGCCGACGTACTAATATTGTGCCAAGACCACTTTGATATAACTTCGCCTATATTATCCTATAGCTAAGTATCGTAGGTATAATGTTAAGCATTATGATAACTTCTAACTTTGGAGCATGAGGTTTAAGTTCCAATTGAGTTTCGGTTTACCTAGTCGAACTTAGTCTGACGAATTTACATTTAAAAATTGATGAACTATTGATCATACTAAAAAATATAAATGCAGCATATTACATAATACAGTATAAACTATGTGTTATGTTATAATATATATAGTATAATATATAATAATATAATACAGTATCATAATACATAAACCCGATACATAACTGATGTTCGATCAAAATCGAGCCATCGGAAGATGAATTACCTACAGCTTGATGTGATCAGACTGACGGAGAGGGATATACAATAGTCCAATATTTCAAAAAAAAAAACTTGAAAGGTGTCAAGGGACACCCGGATGGAACGAAAGTTGTAACGACACTTTTTGCTATAGTTGTGAGCCGTGCGGCGTGCGCGTGTTTCTCTGTGTAAATTTTATTACAATTCCTTCACTAATTAATTGAAAAGAACTTCGTTCCAAATGGAAATGGAACGAATAACTAGCCTATGTAACTAATGAAAACATAATTCTTTAAAATGATTTCGCCTTTTGATTTTCAACTTGAAGTCAACAACACAAGTAGTCATAGCAACATAAAAAGTGTCGTTACAACTTTTGGTCTTAATTTTTTCCGTCCAGCCCCCTTTCGTAACGCGCGACAACTTCGTTCCAACTTTTGCACTCCTTGCCTCTATAGTCTGTGGGTGGATTGAATTACCAGCTTGATGTGATCAGACTGACGGAGAGGGATATACAATAGCCCGATATTAAAAAAAACTTGCAATTCTTGCCTCTATAGTCTGTGGCTACGATACTTGAGTACGCACGGCTGCTGATTGGTTGTCATGCGATACGCCACTATACATCCTTGCTACGACCTACTTTCTTTTTTCAGCGTAGCCCTGTACACTCTGTGTATTTCCTTGAACCGTTCACTTTGTTGGGTATATGCAAAGCTTTTTAATAAGAATCCGAGCGCGGTTTATATCTTTCCTTCGTCTCGGGGAAAATGTCAGCAATCTGTGGCAAAATCCTACTTTATTGTTATTGTACCGCATTTATTTCGAGGCTCAACAGAAAAAGATATAAACCTGGGAATCGGTTGAAAATAAATAAAGTCACTGGTTGGTTGGGAGTTGGGACGCACGGGGTCTTTTGTACGGGTGGATTGCTGAGATAACAATTATTGGTCTTTTAGTAAGGCCGAAAATCGCCCAATAAACTGTCGACTGTTGGTAAATAAAACCGCGTAGTATCTTTTCGCTTGTTTACCCAGACGCGAGAAGAGAAATTTTTTTTTCTATACTAAATCTACAAAGAGAAAAACTTTTTTTCCTCGTGACTTTTCACGTGGTTCCGCATACCAAGAGACGAACCAAAATTGTGGAACACAATGCACTTAGTTAAGTGCATGTTACTAGCGATGACTGTCAGCTGTGAAGAATGGTTTCTAACTTAATTGGTTAAAAAATGGTTTCTTACCACACCTGATAAGAAAGTGGTGGACGCTTTTGTTTGTGGCGTTTCTGGTACACTGATTAGTGGTTACATAGGTAAACAGATTAGGAGTACATATCTCTACCAAATTAGCCCGCATAGACTGCATTATCAGTTACTACTAGGCACTAGGTGAGGTCACAGTCAAGGGCTTTGCAATGGCAACTTGTACAGAACTATTTGACGACCTCCGTGGCGCAGTGTGTAGCGCTGTTCCCGGGTTCGATCCCCGACAGGGTCAATTTGGGAATTTATAATTTCTGATTTTTCCCTGGTCTGGCCTGGTGCGAGGCTTCGGCCGTGGCTAGTTATCACCCTACCGGCAAAGACGTGCCCCCAAGCGATTGAGCGTTCCGGTACGCTGCCGTGTAGAATCCGAATAGGGGTATGGGGTATGGGTTTAATATAACTGCCATGCCCCTAACAGGTTAGCCCGCTACCATCTTAGACTGCATCATCACTTACCATCAGGTGAGATCGCAGTCAAGGGCTAACTTGTAGTAAAAAAAAAAGAAAAAATAGAGAGAGCCTTGACCTCTATTAGGCATTGGGTTTCCAAGGCCATCTTTATTTATATGATCATCCCGGAAAACGCAGCATTGGAAAACCCCCTATTCGGTGGACAGACGATCTCGTTAGGAGACGCTGGATTCAAGCGGTACTAGATTGTCTTCAATGGATATTATCCATGCTAAAGACCTACGTTCCACAGTGGGCCGATCACGAAAGAATTTTGCTACCAAAAAATTCGTAGGAATTTAAACTTCTTATTTCTTGCAACTTAGCGTCTAATTAAATAAAGGATCAAAGTGCTCGAGAAATCTTTAGCCCTACTTTGGATCTTTCATGTTTAATCCAATTTTGTTTTTTCTCTTCAATAAAAACACGAACGAGTCAAGTAGAAAATCACTAAAGTAATGGCAGAGTTGGAATCTGAAGATTGGTGTGATGTCTTGAAACGTTATGATCTAAAGGTGTTATTAAGTTTCAACCTCTGAACTGAAATATTTTTATCTTCCGTTTTTTATGCACATCATGCAGTTTTTTTAGTCTGAGTAAACTTTGTAAGTTACGTCGTTCAATATTGTTAATCACAGCACTTTTCGGGTATTATTCAAATCACAAAAAATTAATTACGAAAAAAGTAGATATTTTTAACGGATACAGTTTTGTTACACAATAATATATCTGTTTTTGTGACAACTTAGGTATATTGATTTTAATAACAGCCTATATATGCCTCTGCTACTATCATTGTAGTTAAGAATTTAATTAATTTGAGGTTTTCGCACTCAGTAGACACGTTTTAGCAAATGAAAATAAAAATCCAGGCTATAGTTCAAGAATACATCTATACATTACTTATAATAAGTAAATACAATATGAGTGCCTGAGGGCTTTGTCATAAAACGGAACATCAAATAGAAATAACGGTAAGTAGGTACTTTCAGCAATAACGTTGAATCAAAAATAAATATTATGATACAGATATTACCTCTTCAGTAAAGAAATCATAATAAATATGCTAAATCATTAGACGTATAAGAATGTTATAATATTATCATAGAAAGGTAGTTTATGACTTTCTCTTTACTTACCAAATATTTTAAAAAAAGAACGAGACTTATAAGTGCCGAACCAATATAAATCAATTGTAGCCTGGGAAAATTAGCCCCAAAAAAGGCAATCAGCCCCAAAAAATTGGTGTAAGGTGCAGCGGGGCAATCTCGACTGGTAAAACCTAAACCACAACTTTGAAGGTATAAAAATATTAGATGATATAGTTTTATTAAAAATGTAATGTATTGTAAAAATATGAGACACTAATTAGCACGTGCAAACAAGAAAAAGACAAGAAAACAAAATGGCCATGTCGATCAAACAGTATTGGGTCTAGCAGTGCCATCTATGTAGAAATTATGAAATTGCTTTTGAGCTATCCGGTCATAGATGGCACTTATTCAAATAAAGTAAAATGTAGAAGTTATTAAGATTAGTTGAAATTTCCCGCTGTCGAGATTGCCCCGCTGCACCTTAGTTTTGAAAATTGCTACATTTATTCTTTGAGGTGTCCTGATGAACATACTAAAAGTCCCCGAGTGTGGGTAGAGGTATGTGGAAGGGGGGAGAGGGGTTTAAATGTTAAGTTTTCCAGGTTTTTAGTTTTACTCATATTTTTTGTTTTATATTGTACATAATTTTTTTAGCCTGATTTATTTACTTTAGCCAGGCAATAAAAGTTGCTTTACTTGACAAACATGTAAATCATTAAAAAAACGGAGACTAGGTACCAGCAGTTCTGCTAAATAACCCATACAAAGCATCAAACGTTTGGGTATACTACTTTACCCAATAAGTATCATAAATTATCGAGATTTAACAAGTGCCAACCTAAAAAAAGCAATTACAGTTCATGAAAAAGTTGACTCCACTCGAAGAAATTCTTTTGCGAAATTCCAGGTTTCGCTGACGAATTACAAAAATTAAATTCTACTAAAAAGCACCTCACATTTTTATTCATCGCTCACCTTCCTCCCAGACGTGAACGAGTGCCGATGCTCACTGCAAGATTTCCCGTAACATAAGAGGGCTGCGGATGTACGTAATCGCGTTGTACTATAGAAGTGGCAGCGGGTTGAACATTTTAATGATGCGGTATTTCGAATGGCTTACACGAGCCGATTATACTTAAATATTTATCTTATATTTCTTTAATTGAATATATGCAAAGCCAGTATATATTTTTTATCCACTACAAGTTAGCCCTTGACTGCGATCTCACCTGATGGTAAGTGCGTGCAGTCTTAGATGGTAATGGGCTAACCTGTTAGGGGTATGGCAGTTATATTAAGCCTATACCCCTCATCGCAATCTACACGGCATCGTACCGGAACGCTCAATCGCTTGGCGGCACGTCTTTGCCGGTAGGGTGGTAACTGGTAACTAGCCACGACCGAAGCCTCCCATCAGACCAGACCAGGGAAAATTCAGAAATTATAAATTGCCAACTTGTCTTTGCCAATTGGGATTGAACCTAGGCCCTCTGCACGTCAGCACAACAGCAGCGGTCAACACTGCACCAGGGAGGTCGTCAATCTTTATTCAATAGAATATGTTCAAAGCTACGTCATGCCAGGCCCGTATTAATAAACCTACATTAGCTAAGAACAGCGTCTCAAGTTGCAGTCAATCTATGATTGATACCAAGATCTGAGTATCGAGGTCACTGCAATCAAACCCTAAAATGTCATAGAACTAAAAAACATAGATTAGGGGAATTTGTGGTCTCTAAAAAAAAACAGTCTTTTCCAGTAGTTAAATTATGTTTTGTCCGAAGCAGATTTAAAGCCCTCGTGTAGCTTGAAAGATTTTCATATTGAATTACAGATAGACAAGTGCGTCTCGAGTGGCGCCTTTGACGTCTTCACGGTTTGAGAGAATATTAAGCACCCTTATCAAATGGCCGGGAGACAAATTAGCAAAAGAGCACCTGATGAATAAATCTTATGCCGTTTGAATCTTGAGAGCCTTCAGTTTGGTCGATCAATTAGCGATAAGTACATACCGCTTACTGTTCAAACTAAAGATACGTCTTGTTTTGACTCTGCTGCTGTGTACTGTGCAGTCACATGGAGTCACTGGATACAAACGACTCTAGACTGTGAAATATAGGTGCTTACTAGAGATCACAGGCCATACAACCTACTCGGTGGTAGAGTTAGCGGTGGTGTTATGTTTGATATTTACGATATTGGTAGCAGTGATCTTTCGCCTCGAGGACGGTCATAAACTTTTTTCCTAGAAAAGTGTAAATTCTCGCAGGCTTTTTAAAAACTCGAATCCATGTGGGAAGACATTATTCAAGTTGAAAGCAATAGGGTAGGCCTATTAATAAGGCTTTAATAAATATTTCATGCCAATAGCTTAGTACGACTTGCTTCAAAGATCAAACGAATAATATGCAAAGGGGGACATCTCCACAACAGTGTCACTTATGTACACAGAGGGGACTTAAGAGGCCATAATGAAAAAACATGTGAAAAGGATAGATAAGAAGAATAATAATTGGCCGCAAAGGGAGCACCGAAATTGTATTGTATTCATCTCAAACTTAGCACAAACTAAAAGGATAGACGGTGAATTAATATGTATTAATTTTCAACATAATTAATTAAAACTACAGGAGTATTGAAAACCGGACTAAAACCTATCTAGATAATTATTTAGAGCTGTTGTCGGATATTTTCCTATCTAATAAAATGTAGCCAATTACGTTTCTTAACAAATTTAGATTTAAAACCCAAATAAATTTAACAAATTTATTATATAACAGTTTTCAAAGAAAAAACCTTCCAAAGATCCAAATTTTCAATATGGGGCCTTAACTAAGCTTTGTGTTCCTATGGCTATGTGTTATACGTAATTAGCTTATGCGTTATAACTAGGGAGAGATGAACGGAATTTTAAAATTTACCTAATGAATGTTTAGATTGGATACCTATACAAATTTCATCGCTTTTTATTTAAATTTAGAATGAGTAGGTATGGGGTCCCTAAACAGGCCTTTTATGCTCCACTTTTGTGACATGTGTCTAAATATAGGAAGTTTTCATCCCCTATGCGTTGAGGTACGTTATTAGGTAGGTACTCAGCGGTGCGAGATCATAAGGGATTAATATTAATTGCAGAAATACGTATCCTATTCCTGTGCTGTTTTTAATAATTAATGTCCTTGCCTATATACCTATTATGACAGCTTGCAATCAATCATTTAGATTTATTTTAATACTTTAGTAAGTATACTTATCTAATAAAAATACCTACCTACTTTAGAGAAATATAATAGCAAAAGGAAATCTGACTTATTTATTAACGTACAACTCTTGAACTGCTGAGTCTATAACTTGAGATGTTTTCCCTTTAAAGTAGACCCCTGCTAAGAAATGTTTTTCTGGTACATTCATAAGTAAGGAGTCAAGGTGGATCAGTCTCATATAAATAGGTACTATCTTCTATTTTCAACCGACTTCAAAAAAAGGAGGAGGTTCTCAATTCGACTGTATATTTTTTTTTTTTTTTATGTTTGTTACCTCAGAACTTTTGACTGGGTGGACCGATTTGGATGATTCTTTTTTTATTTGAAAGAGCATACTTCCCATGTGGTCCCATATAAATTTTATCGAAATCGGTCGAGCGGTTTTTAAAATATCAACAATAAAATAAGTACTTTGTATAGCGTGTGCTTGTTGTTGTAAAGTTGGCGCGGGAGTTTGAAGTCGGTTGTTTAAAAAGTATTTTTTATTGGTATTTAGAACATAGTAACATAATTACTCACTTTACTGAGTATGTTTAACAAACTTAAAAAAATTAACAAAAGGGTGTGTGTGTGCAATTAATCACACACGGCAAAAGTGAAACTTCATAAAAGTAACCTACGAGAGAATGAAATAAAATACCTATTTAACTTGTATTCTATCTCATTCTTGCAAATTTGAATTTTCAAAAAAAAAAACCAACATATTTACAGAAGTTTCACTTACAAAATACTTTTTTGAAAAGTAAATAAACCATATTGTGCTAAGTTTTTAGTTCTAATCAACCAATTATGTTTACCAATTAAAATTAAATGGAATAGTGAAAATAATAATAAAATGAAAATTTAACGAGGAGGTGAGAATATTGTTGTACCTAGCAGAAAAGTACTATCCATTTAAGAATTTATTATGAAGCCGTACCTACATAAAAAAATATTTATTATTTTTTAGAACGGTCATGAGTCGAGCGTCGTTGGGAGTCTTCCTTACCTGACAGCTATCCCATAATCCATTTTAGTTGTCCATTCAAAGTGATTCAAACGATTACGATAACAATTCCATAAATGCTTTTTTTTCGACCTGTCAACTAACTGTCAAATTATATCAAACGGATGCATCGGAAGAAAGAACAGCTGAATGTTAAATTGAGAAATCACGTGTAAAGGGGTAAAAGGGCCCAGTTTGCGGTGTTGGTACTTTTTTTCGACACTCCCTTTGTAAAAGTGTGAATTTAAAATTTTAAAAGCGTCTGGCTGGAAACAAGTAGAAAGAATCACAACGCTGTCATTTATTGTGTATTTTTTCGCTCCGCATTGGAAGGGTTGGCACATTTTTGTATTATTTCAGCGACGACGTAAGCGCAATTATTGTAGTTTTATTTTGTAATAGTAATAATATCGTTCATTCGTTTAGTATAGTAATAATTAATACCTATCAAAAGTGCTTGAAGTCAATCCGCACTTGGCAAGCGTGGTGGAATATGATGTATGGCCTTAGGCCAAAGTTCTTCTCACTCTGAGAGTACCCTCATTACCGTCCCACTAAAGGACAGGAATTCTGAATTCTCAATTTCAAAATCAAATAATTAGGATGTACCTCAGAATACAGAACGGATGTACCTAACATTGCCTATTCTTGACTATAACACTCGACCATAAAAATAAGTCCGAGTATTAAACACCAATCTAAAACAAGATGATCAAATATTTTTCTCGGTTCACTATACATTCAGATTATCAGATAGGATTTATTCGGTATGAATCTCTGAATTCTACATGTATCATTATATAGTTATAATGACACATGTAGAATTCAGAGATTCATATATTGCTATCACTAATTACACAGTTCGGAAAAATTGCTATTAATTTTTATTATTCCGATGGCACAGCAAAACTTTGTAAGAAGTAATTGCTGCAAATATTTTATAAGGCGCGCTATTGTTACTCAATACAGGCTGAAGGCTGAGTATTTAGTCTAGTTTCTAGCGTAAACTAAGATAAGTCAATGGACCAATTCTCAGATATAATTTTATAGTATAAGTTTAGGTTAAAATAATGTTACTCATTAGCTTTATTTTCTCAGCTAGATCGTAACTTTAGTAGGGTATTAACTGTTGTTAGTACTTTATGATATTAAAAAAAACCGGCCAAGTGCGAGTCGGACTTGCGCACCGAGGGTTCCGTACTCAAGAAGTAGGTATAATTACCTTTGTTAATGAACCGCAAAACTAACTTTGTTTGTAGAGGTTTACTGTTAATATCAAAAAATTACGTTTGTTGTATGGGAGCCCCCCTTTAATATTTACTTTATTGATATTTAATTATTTATTTTGAAAGGTAATATACAAGTTAATATTCTGTGAAAATTTGAACCGTCTACCTGTTACCGTTTTTAATATTGAGCAAAAAAATACGAAAAAAACACGTTTATTGTATGGGGACCCCCCTTAATATATTATATATTTTTTTAATTTTCAGTATTTGTTGTTATAGCGGCAACGGAAATACATCATTTGTGAAAATTTCAGCTTTCTAGCTATCACGGTCTATGAGATACAGCCTGGAGACAGACAGACAGACAGACAGACAGCGGAGTCTTAGTAATAGGGTTCCGTTTTTACCCTTTGGGTACGGAACCCTGAAAAAAATTAGGAATAGATTGTGAATGAGTTTAGCACACTCACCAAAGTAGGTAGGTATATCCAATAGAACGCCAGCTTTATTGATGTTGTTAACTTTTTACACTACTTATAATTTAACCAAGTATTCCGAACTATTTTCAAGCAAACGCCACTCGACCCCTTTTCAGTATGGAAATATAAGTCAAATTTCGAGCGCTAAAGTCTCTTGCCTGTGAATAGTTTATGCGGAGCAAAATCCGCGCCATCGTGTGTGTGATGCATTAACTTACGTCACTGGGATTAACGAGCTTGTGTGGGAATTCCGGGATTTCAATGTTATTTAATTCACTATGGTTGTTACAATATTATTTTACTAGATGATGCCCGCGACTTCGTCCGCGTGGATTGAGGTTTTTTGATTCCCAAGGAAACTTCTTAATTTTCCGGGATAAAAAGCCCATGTCCTTCACTGGGTGCCACCTACCTCTGTATCATATTTAATTACAATTGGTTGAAAACATGGTCCGAGAAAGAGTAGCAGACAAACAGTCAGACACACTTTTGCATTTAAGATGATAATAGTAGTATGGAACTATGGATACGATCAGTGATAAACTGCTTTGCGTTTGGGTAACTTAGCTAATAGTTGGGTAATTTATTATGCTCATAAGAAATAATATTAAGAACTTTTTAAGTGTAAGTCTGTATATCTTTATATTTGTGTCACAATAAAGAATTTATCTATCTATCTTTCTATTAACAAAATTTCACTTAAGACCTAATACCTAATTAAAATATTATAATTTTTTTTTGAGGTTCTTATTAAACTCAGCAGGGGTCTTCTCTCAGAATGAGAAGTCAGAAGAGTTCAATGGAACCACGCACCACCGCTACCTTCTACCACTCACAATACCATACCATACCATTTTAGGGTACCTTAAAAGTCTTTTCAACCGACTTGAAAAAAAGGAGGAGGTTCTCAATTCGACTGTTTTTTTTTTTAATGTTTGTTACCTCAGAACTTCAGAAAGGGCATACTTCCCATGTGGTCCCATATAAATATTATCGAAATCGGTTGAGCTGTTTTTAAAATATCAACAATAAAATAAGTACTTTGTATAGCGTGTGCTTCTGCTAAAATATCGTTCATTCGATTATCTTCTTCTGGCATCTGAGACTCCATTTAACTTTCAAGCTCAATTAATTAAACAGATGAGACATAATTAAACAAAACTTGGGGTTCAAAAATTCTTTTCAAAAAACCGACTTCCAAAGCCACTGTAAAGTAAAAAATAATTTTGATTTCTACACACTATGTTGAAGTCGGGCGAACCTGACGCGTCAACTATGCCTATCTTTGTTATACTCGCCCGACTTCAACATAGTGTGTAGAAATCAAAATTATTTTTTACTTTACAGTGGCTTTGGAAGTCGGTTTTTTGGAAAGAATTTTTATTTTTAACTTTTTAGTGTACTCTAAATCCCTACGGCTTAGGAGTGCAGTACCATGCAACATCAGAGTTGAGGAGTTGGAAATTGGGTTTAAGTATGAAGTCGTTGCTTGACACCTACAATATTAATTCACCATAAAAAAATCCTAAACCACTATGTTTAAGGAGTTCTGTACCCTGCAGCATCAGGGTTGAGGAGTTGGGACTTGGGTTTAAGTATGAAGTCGTTGCTTGACACCTACAATATTAATTCATCATAAAAAAATCTTAAAGCGTTATTTTTAAGGAGTTCTGTACCCTACAGCATCAGGGTTGAGGAGTTGGGACTCAGGGTTGAGGAGTTGGGACTCAGACTTGTATCGTATACACGTGACTTGATACCTGCTATATGAATTCACCATCAAAACTCCTAACTCCCTAGTTTTGAGACGTAGGTACACCTACAGCATCAGGATTGAGGATTTGGAGTCAGATTTTTTTATGGGACCACCTCGTGAGCTTCCTCTAACCAATGTAAAAAAAAATTTTCAAATCGGTTTAGAAACCACGGAGATATGCACCGACATACATTAAAAAAAAAAAAAAAAAAAAAAAAAAAAAAAAAAAAAAAAAAAAAAAAAAAAAGATACGCGCCGAATTGAGAACCTCCTCCTTTTTTGGAAGTCGGTTAAAAAGACTTTTTTCTTCCTAACAGATTTATGCTAGACATACCTAACCTATACCTATGCTTAAAATAAGTAGATTAAAAAGAAATCGCTCATCTATGAATGGATAAACTGTCCATGGAAATAATAAGAGATGGATTACTGCGGTTCAGCGTGGCTGTTCACTCTCCGTCGGATATAATACTTACGAAGATTTTTACTACAACAACGCCGCTTAAGCGAGCGCTTCAGCACTTAATGAAATAAGAAAAAAATGAGAGATTTATCTTTAGGTATACTATTTCTCAAATTTTTCTTAAATATATAGTTTGAGAGACATATCTAGAAGATCTTAAACGTGAATGGTGAATCCATACTAATATTATAAATGCGAAAGTATGTCTGTCTGTCTGTCTGCTACAAATTCAACGGCCCAACTACTCAACCGATTTTGATGAAATTTGGTACAGAGATAGGTTACATCCCGGGGAAGGACAGGCTACTTTTTATCCCGGAAAATTAAAGAGTTCCCGCGGGAGTCAAAAAACCTTAATCCACGCGGACGAAGTCGCGGGCATCATCTAGTATGATAATAATCCTTTAAAAATGCCTCCGTTATGCCTCATGCGTAACAATAATTGTCAAAAATTTTCAACTGCTAGAAATTTTTCATGGCTGGATTCACCTAAACTATACTTAAGTTTCTTTACAATACCTTTCTCCATGCCAATCATTATCACTCTCCATGATGACTATCTGTCATATTGTATCCGGCGAAATGGCGTATGATCAGCTGGGTCAAATGTCAAGGCAATAGAGAATCGGAGCAATAGTTTCCACTGCAGTTATTATCTTATTTAACGAACCTTAGATTAATCATATCCCAGTATATAAAATTGGTCACAAGAATGCCTACATTCATTTGAACTTTGCCATCCAAACTAGTTTCATGTTTAATAATAAAAATAAATATTTTAAGAAATCAGTGACTCTTACCATGTCACTTCTATCAGTTGTTGTGTTCGTGATCATTATTCTATTGAATTCGATAAAATCAGAAGTCCAAGATGAAAAACCAGTGAACGTTACTTCTTCAATGCAAAACATCAAAGACTTTATGACGAAAATGATTAAAGACCAAAGTTCTAAGATTCAAACGTTGCTCAGGAAGATACAGTATAATGCTCAAACCGTGTTGACAAAAATAAAGAATATTAATCAGA
Source organism: Erebia epiphron (assembly GCA_963932025.1). Classification (NCBI taxonomy): domain Eukaryota; kingdom Metazoa; phylum Arthropoda; class Insecta; order Lepidoptera; family Nymphalidae; genus Erebia; species Erebia epiphron. The sequence goes on along the minus strand of OZ009958.1, from coordinate 11,393,924 downwards.
ATCAAAATCAGAATATGAATTATCATGATGTGAAAAGAGTAAGAGATGATGCAGACAACCAAATAGAGTCTCCGATTCCAGAAGAAGATAATCGAATTAACGGTATTTCAGCTGAATCTTCAAGAGCAAGAAGTTTTAGTCCAAACCATTATATTAGCACTGGGTACGGGACAAGTGGAAATGCTAATTATGGTGTTTCTACGTACCATCATCATTCTATCGGCTTCGATCCTATAAACATTGTAGTGTCTATGTCACTCTTATCCTTTTTATTGCAAGCTCTTCAAGGATTCCTAACCAGAACTAGACTACCCACACCTGTTGTTGAAGCAAGACGAGTACAATCTAGCCCTTTAGAAAACTGGGATAAAAATTTTGAAGAAAAGAAGCGCGCTGTTGCAAAGAAGGAGTATTATTTAGCAAAAAAGTTATATAGAAAGGCTTTCCACTAATAAAATATCGTTATTTGTATTTTGCTGTAGCAAGAAATTGCCTTCCCTAATTATCTTTAATAACTACTTGAAAAATATTTATTGACTTTTGGTAGTCAAGAAAAACTTACTTATCTACTATGAAAATTGACCTCTTTACGTTCTTGCTTGTCTTGCGTTTTTTGTTGGCTGATGATAATACTATTATCGTCACTATTATATTACGTATTAGCAACACTCCCGGAAGTCCTCGCCGGGCGGCCTGCTTGGATTCTGGAGTGAGCTCGGCTGGCTGGAGTGATCCAGCGGGGAGTCGCACCAGAGGTCTCACGCACAACGGGCACCTGTGCTTAATGCCGGATAAGCCCAGGGAAGAAGAAGAAGAAGAATATTATCGTCACCGATCCCTGCCGATAGAGACTAACACAGCATCGATGTACCTACATAATATCGGGGCACAGAATTGTATGGAATTACTTTTCAACCGACTTCAAAAAAAGGAGGAGGTTCTCAATTCGACTGTATTTTTTTATTTTTTTTTAGGTTTGTTACCTCAGAACTTTTGACTGGGTGGACCGATTTGGATGATTCTTTTTTTATTTGAAAGGGCATACTTCCCAAGTGGTCCCATATAAATTTTATCGAAATCGGTCGAGCGGTTTTTAAAATATCAACAATAAAATAAGTACTTTGTATAGCGTGTGCTTGTTGTTGTCAAGTTGGCGCGGGAGTTTGAAGTCGGTTGTTTAAAAAGAATTTTTTATATTAAATTATAACTTTTTTTACTTTTATTCGTTTTTCACTGACCAAACACGACACAGACTTAATTTTATCATCACTGATAATTTACTCGTATGTGTCCCGTGTGTGTCGCAAATATCGTGTGACGTGTCAGCCAATGAAAAAATCGCCCTGTACTGTAGCGTAATAATTATTACTAAGATAAATATGCATATATTATGGATAACTGTGATAGTTTTAACCGTAGGTTTGATACCTACTTGATATAAATAAATGAACAATATTGAATTAATTCTTGATTTTCATTGTTTACATAATGGATAGAGCTGTTACGTGTCATGTTTATGTGTCATATTTTAAGGAAAAGTGAATGATTTTATCACAAACTATAGGTACCTACCATAGATTAATTATAAAATATTGTCTTTGGTACCTACCATAGATTAATTATAAACCAAGTATATTGTCTTTGGTACCTACTAATATTATAAATGCGAAAGTTTGGATGGATGGATGGATGGATGTATGGGTGGATGTTTTTACTCAATCAGGCCTTAACGGCTGAACGGATCTGGATGGAATTTGGCACAGAGATAGATTATAGACTGGAATAACTCCCGCGGGAACTATTCAATCTCAATCCACGCGGACGAAGTCGTGGACGTCAGCTATTGAATGATAAAAGACGAATGAAACTAGACATTACTTATCTAGATATATTATGTTTTATCTAGATAGACAGCGAGGTCCACGCCAGTCGGTACAAGACCACAATAATAAAAAGTAGTAATTCCATCCGCCCCAATTCCCGTCTACTTTCTGTAATTGCAGTTCGTGTCGCATGACATAATTTTCATTTCGTTTAACGTTTTACGAGTCATAAAACGAAATTAATACACAAAGTAAATTGCTCCTAAAATGGTGGCGGGTTTCTTGCTGTGTAGGCGTTTTGTCGCGTTACTTAAACCTGTTGGAATATTAATTAATATATGTACCTAGGTGGAGTTTTGGGTTTTCTAAACGTTAATGTCGTTTTAATGCTCGTAAGCCATAATATCTAACAACATAAATAAATATGCATTAGTAAGACCCGATTGTTTTGGTTTTCAGTTTTTACCTACTTACCTTAGATAGATTTCATTTCCATAGAGATACCTAGGTAGTCTACTCATAAAATGAACGCGCCTCACCTACGCGTCAGCACCTACTTTTACATAAAGGTATACACGACCAGTATCCTTTAACGCGTGACGTCGAATTTGTGTCTAATGGGAGGTTATGGAAGCCAATAATTACCTCTTTTGATTATCAGAAGTTTAATACATATATTATAAGACTGATGAAGAGACTCCATCATGTTTAAGTTTTTTAGGTTTAGAAAAGACATGCTTTGTTATTCAAGATTTTGCTAACAAAAGTAAAAGAAAACCAATTTGTTTTTTATTTATTTTAAAGATAATATAATATATTAAAGCTACAAACACAATAATATACATATTATAATATATATATAAGTATTATGTGCACCCAAATATATGCATCAAAACGACGTATGGTTATCTTTAGTGTATGCTCAAATATGGTTATCTTTCTAGGGTTAAAACGCCATGGTGTGCTTGCGGAAAAGTCAACCAGTAATGGATGAACGCAGACACTTCAGGATTTCTTAGTTTAAATAAGCGCGCTATGAACTTATGCTTACCTATTTAACAGTAAAGTTTTTTTGTTTACTTTGCGGGAAAGGTAAATATACAATAGACACATGAGTACGGTCTACCTATTTTAGTAGGTAGACCGCCCTCTAGTATTTTGAGGTTGAACTTTGTACGACTTTGAGGTCTCTGAAGTTTGCTGTGCGCAAGAGTAAGTTCAGGTAGCGCCATCTATGTAATAGGCCTTGAACCTTTTGCCGGAGATGGCGTCGTAGTATTGATCTCTTTTCATAGATGTCACTTGAGTATGATTATGATTGTATTATTATTTTTATGGGTTCCTTCCTTTATTTTTACACGACTGCCCAAAAATTTGTTTTTTTTTATTCCACTACAAGTTAGCCCTTGACTGCGATCTCACCTGATGATAAGTGATGATGCAGTCTATGATGGTAGTGAGCTAATCTGTTAGGGGTATGGCACTTAAATATTAAACCCATACCCCTAGTTGGTACTAGGTAAGATGCCGTGTTTACACTAAATCGCTTGGCGGCACGTCTTTGCCGGTAGGGTGGTAACTAGGCACGGCGGAAGCCTCCCACCAGACCAGACCAGAGAAAATTCAGAAATTAGGTATATGGTTCCCAAATTGACCCTGCCGGGAATCGAACCCGGGACCTCCCACGATAAGGCAACAGCGTTAAGACTGCGCCAGGGAGGTCTTCGTTTTTTTCATTAATATGGTCACACCAACAATTTTAGGATGTAAGTACTTACCTAATTTTATCTTTTTCAGGTTCCTGAGCTCGTAGGTATAATAATTATTATTATCATAATTATTTATTACTCGATGATGCCCGCGACTTCGTCCGCGTGGACCAATTTTTTTCGATTTCTGGATACAAACTATCCCTATACCAAATTTCATCGAAATCGGTTGAGATAATTTTTTTTTATTCCCGCGGGAACTCTTGAATTTTCTGGGATAAAAAGTAGCCTATGTCCTTCCCCGGTATACAACCTAGGTATCCCTGTACCAAATTTCATCAAAATCGTTGAATAGATGGGCCGTGAAAGCGTAGCAGACAGACAGACACACTTTCGCATTTATAATATTAGTAAGTATGGATAATGTAATAATCTCTTCACCCTCTCACAATTTGTGAAACTTCACTAATTGGGCGGAATCTAGCTCTCTGACCTACTGTGCTGTATTTTCCCATTATTTCCACGAGTTTGAAACGGACAATTAATTTAGGTAGGTACATCCTTAACAGCTACACAAAATAACAATGGAAAAAATTTACATTCCAACTCGTACATAATTCAGTAGCTATCAGAAGGTGTTTTAGCTGTTAAAAATACAATACAATTATTCAGCTAATTAGAGAAACATCTTCCAAAAAGGTTGTTTCAAAACAGCGGCTAATTTGAACAAAGTCCTATGCAAACAAAGTTTTTATCTTGATGCATAATTACTGGAAGGGCGGAAGGGCCGTTGTAGTAGATATTAAATGGAAAGTGGGAACTTGTTATAGATGGCCTGCTCCAGCTCATGATAATATTATTCCTCGTTTACTAGTGGCCACGCACACCGGCAGAGCCAAGGCGAGGCGTCTTTCTTGTTCTTCACTAAATGACCACCTCCCGTGGGAGGCCCGGGGCTCAATTTGGGAATTTATGATTTCTTATTTTTCTCTGATCTGTTCTAGAGGGAGGCTTTAGTCGTGCCTAGTTACTCCATACCGGCAAAGACGTGCCCCCAAGAGATTTATATAGAATTGAAATAGTGTAGATAGATATCGATTATGAGTATGGGTTTAATAAACAACCACCATACCCCTAACATGTTAGCCAAGAAATGCAATTAAAACTGTGTAAGAGCTCCCTACCGGATATCCTTCAGAACGAGAAAACAAGGAAACCGTTTTTGAAATTTGCTATTAACGTTGTCAATAAAACAATAGCCAGAAATAAAACGTAATTATAAAAAACCATGACTAAATGAAAATAAAATCATTGTGTGTACAGCATACTTATATTTACTATATATTATAAGAATATATGAACTAATATAGATTAGTTGTATACATAACAAATCTTTAAAATGAACTATAAACTTAAAATCTTCAAATCTAACCGGTGTTTATCTGTAATCAGTATAAAAGGTCTCTGACTGCCATATCAGAGGAGTTCTTATAAATTTAAAAAAAAAAAAAAAAAAAAAACATGTTAGCCATCACCATCTTAGACTGCATCACCACGTACCACAGTTGACCACAGCTGGTCATAGTAGGTCTCCTGCAGGCAATTTTCCCTTCCTCCTCTGTCTTCCAGTGCTCTTTTCCCAGGAAACGTTCCGTTTTTCTAAAAAATTGATAGCTAACTTGGCAGGTAGGTAGCCACCTACATAGAACCTCGAAATTCCAAGCCAATATTTATGTCACCGTAAGATTGCAAAAACCGTTAGATTGTAATCCAACTAGCGATATTGTAAACCGTCGACGGATTGTGAACCGTTCAATGTTCCGAGTGTAAATTTTTGAAATATTCATTGTATTTACGTTTTCTTGTCTCTTTCTTGTAGGTTAGGTTAGGGTTCGACATAAATAACCATGTAGTGCCCGGCCGCAGGCCGTGCACTTACGTTTTATCGGGTTAATAAACCCAACAGATTACAATCTACCGAAAAATAATCCGTTATATTGTAATCATTCGACAGTTTACAATTTCGCGAGTTAGATTATAATCTAACGGTTTTTACAATCTTACGGTGACATTTATATGGCGACGTTCCAGTCAAATCTGTTCAAGTATTCACAGTCTCTAAACAATGAGAAAAAACTGGACGTATAAAAATGCCAAGTTATTATCTATCGTGTTAATCAATGGGCGTGAACTAGTAAAATCTATACTAGCTACGAATAAAGACGCAAGAGATCATATAAATAATCCAAAATGAACCTTATTAATTTTGTGTTAAACATGAAATCTATTGCATTAAGGATGTGTACATTTTGTTGTTTATAATATTTACTTGAAACTAGTATAAGCAACTAGAGACTGGAAACGACTTTAAATTTATTCACAGATATATACAGAAAATCACGTTGCCTTTCCGCCTGGCTGCTGCAGTCCATTCATCCAGGGGTCCTCCTACTTAAAAATGATTGCTACGATGTACCTAACGATAGCAATCACCTCAGCCAGAACTGATTGTCAGCCAGAACTGACTGTCAGTCAGAACTGATTGTCAACAGTTATTGAGATTAGAGAGATGCAGCTTTTACAGAATAGGGCTACCGATCTTTTATTGACACTTCAAAGTTCAAACCGAGGCTATGAAAAAATAAAACGAATAAAAGATCAATTTGCAGTCTCATACTGGCGTCATTAACGTGTGAAAAAGTTATTAAAACTCCCCAATAAAACTCACGCAAACCAAAAATAAAATATGTCGCCGTACCTATACATATAAAAAAAATTGACACGTTATTGAACTACTTTCATCAGATAAGGTCGCGGCAATTTACGTCGGTCGTATTCAATTTGCCGGCAGCGCAGTTGTTGAAAAATAATTATAAATGCAATTAAAAAGGCCACATAAATCCTTCAATACCACGCCCATAGCGTAAACATTACCTACCTACTATGAACATGAAATATATTTGTTTTTGTTGTACTTACTTTAATTGTATTTTGGTGCTTCTGAATTTTATGGAAATTGTACAATAGCATAAGTTTTTAAAAGAGTAAATTTTTCTCGTGAAAAGTTTTAATGAAATCTTGCGATTAAATTAGTTTAATCAACACTTAAATTTTTAAAATTGTTTCGTGCAACTCAGCGTTAATACCTATTTAATCAAATTATTATGTTTTACTTTAACAAAATTGCGTGTGGAATTCATATAACTAACATAATCATAAAAAAGTTGGGTTACTATTTTGTTAAGTACCTACCTATTTCAATCAAAAATAGTACTTACATATGTAGGTACATATGTAGCTAAGTTTCTAATAAAGTTATTTTTTTCATTAATTCAATAGCGTGTGGAATTAACTGAGTTAATATGTATTCTTCATCTAAACTTTTAAAGGAAAGAAACAAAAACTTGAGTTTTTGACCAAAAGCTGCACATTTTAACCATACCTTTTTATACAAGAGCTTATTATAAGCAGGTGTGTTTGTTTTTCATTAAATTGCCCAATTTATAATTTCGAAAGGAATTGAAACCCCTATTTTATTACCGCGCGGCGTTATTTTAACCGTCCGTTGGCGGGTGGCAATTTATTTTATATCTTTTACTAAAATATGATGCACGTGACTACGTCCGCGTTGAATTAGGCCGGCTATACACGGACTGCTCGAGCAGATAGCCAGTGATCAACACACACGGACCGCTCTTGCAGTCAAGTCAACAGCTTGAAACTACCATTGATAACTGCTGCCAACAGCCCGAAGCAGTCACAACTGCTCGAGCGGTTCCATGTATGTGTGTACGTAGAAGACTGTAGTTCACTATGCAGTCGCAGCTTGAAACAGTCAATCCTGACTGCTTCAAACTGAAGCATGTATGAAGCAGTAAATTAAAGTAGTAGCCTTAAATTTTCGAAGTCCTGGGAAATCTCTTTGATTTTCCGAGACAAAAAGTGTATCTTTCCATATTGTCTTCATGCAGAAAATCACGTCTATACGTTGCTTTCTCAAGTTTCTCAGTGTTGAGACATGATTCAAGGACAAACCAAGACAGAAACACACTTTTGCAGTCATAGCACATGTGCACTGGTATGGGTAGTCGGCCCTATCGCCAAATGAAACCTACAAGTTAAAAAAAATCTTATAATTTATGAACTGGAATGAAACACATTTTTCGAGGAATCAATTTATTGCTTCTCAAAATACTAATAACTAAGTACAAAATCGTTGCTTAACTTGCTAAATAATTAAATTAAAAATCCTTCGAATTCTTGACATCATAAATGAACTCAAACTCTTTCACATCACATTTATAAATTAGAAACTTATCATAATAACTATCAAGTCACCGTAGATAATACACGTAAGTCACGAAACAAATGATGTAGTTAAACATTGTGACCAATTCTAAATTAATATAGTACAATCTCTAAACTAAAATGACACCTCTAAGCCTAGTTCTGTGCCTTTCTGCAGAGACAATTATGAAAAGGTTAGCAAAGCTGGTTTAGAGATTGTGTACAACAGAATCAGTTCCATTATTATTTTAATAATAATTTCACTATTGTGATCGTATTATTTTACTAGATAGGATACATAAAATTGGTATATATTTTGTAAGGCCTCTTGTATTTCATTGTTCTATTTTTTACTTAATTATTAAATTAGTTTCTTAAAATCGTTAGGTTGATAATATCTTTTCAATAAGTATTATAGACGTAAGTAACTAAAATAATACTTAGCTACATTGGTTGTTACCAAAAAGGTATCAACGTAACTCAATTTTAATTAAAATTTTAAGCTCAGATTGATTTGCACAATATAAGATCAACCCCACGACCCCTTTTAACTTTACTTACTGTCTAGTGCACGAAAAGGTACAAACCCTTAGCAAATATTAATTAAAACACCGTTGGAAACTAAGCAAAGAACATAACAGGGCCCGTAATTACGACTATCTTGCTTTTACTTCAAGTTATAATTATTGTTTTAAAGTAAATTTTAATTTGCATCTCAAATATCTCTGTAATTAATAATAATCGTTTAAAATTTTGCACGTTAGGTATCGGTTCCAAATGCTATTATGATGATAATAATAGGTTTATCTCTTTTCCTCTTACGATTACAGTCACTCGAGAGAAAAGGATACAATGGTAACTGACATCTTAATGGCATCTGGATATTATGTAGGTACGTTATTATTCAGAAGTTTCTTAGGAAAAGACAAAATTCGATAAACTGTTTAAACACGTGAAGTCGTATTTTTTCAGCACGATACATAAAAACATGAATGTTGTTAAATTATAAACACCCATTCAGCAGAACATAGATATATAATTACTTCACCTAACAACAACTTACTAACAATACTGTCTCACATGTCGACAAAGCTTAAGCAAAAGCTTAAAAAGCATTATATAGTTACCTAAATGTAGGTACCTATTTTAAGCTTTTTTAAAGAATTTTAATTTTTAATTTGAATCCCAAAAATAAACCTGATACGTCCTATTCATCATTTTACAGGAGTTTAATTTTAAAGCTATTAAAACTATTAACAACTATTGTGACACTTTTAAAAATATTTAGTCTCATTTTAGTTTCCTAATTCTTCCTAATACTACTTACTTACTTACTTTGTAATATTTCCTAATACTTCGCTTTAGTATTCTTCAAGACACTTCTGGTCTTGTCTTCAGGTTATACGTGGTTACCAGCGCCAGGGTAATGGGCAGCGAAGGTACACACATCAAAAATTGAAAACCTAGTAGAAACCACTTTATTTCGAGTCTTAAATTTATAAATTTTCTATCATAGTCACAGTGAATTGTATTTCCTAATAATACGCTTAAGTATTCTTCAAGTCGCTTCTGGCAGGTCATGCGTGGTAACCAGCGCCAGGGTAATGGGCGGCAAAGATACACGCATCAAAATTTGAAAACCTAGTAGAAACCACTTCATAATAGTCATTTAATCATTAATTAACTATTATACTACTAGCGAATGCCCGCGACTTCGCCTGCGTGGTTTGAGGTTTTCTGATTCCCGCAAGAACTCTTTAGTTTTCCCGCATAAAAAGTAGCCTATGTGCTATTCCACACTATAAATTATCTCTGTGCCAAATTTCAGCCAGATCCGTTCAGCCGTTGGGGCGTGATTGAGTAACAAACATCTATACATCCATACATCCATCCATCCAAACTTTCGCATTTATAATATTAGTAAAGTAATTAGTAATAAGTAAGATTAACTAATATTTTCTAATACTACGCTTTAGTATTCTTCAAGACACTTCTGGACTTGTCTTTAGGTCAGGCGTGGTTGGCAGCAGCGACGGCTGCCGCGACGCTGGCGCTGGTGATGGGCGGCTGAGGTACCAGCAGGTCAGCGAGACGACCAGCCTCACGGAGGCCTGAGAGGAACGCCCCGTGAACCGTCGCTGGGTAGTTGCGCATTGTGTGTTCCCCTGCAGAAGGAAAAGTGTTTTGATTTTTTGGTCTATGGACAAATTTTATGAACGCAAAACTTTACCTATTCGCTCATCGCATAATATCAACCTCACTCTATCGCGCTAACCTAATACCATCCTCACTCTATCGTAGAGTTGGAAAACTAAAGCTACAAAATAGGGTTTCTTTTTATGTTTAAAATCTAGAAGATCATAGTTTTCTTTCTGAACCGGTGATAGAGTCAAAACATGACGTAACATAAGAGACACTTGTATATTCTACATGGAATAAATAAATTGAGTGTTCAGTATAAATGTGATGAAAATCGGTTTATTGGTTCGATCGCGAACAAATAAACATACATACTTATGGTTTGAATACAGTACTATTTCACTGATATTGTTGTTTTACCCTGAAGTATTTTGTCATGGTTTTACTTTTATATAACACAAGATGATGCTCGTAACTTCGTCTGCGGTAGTTAAGTTTTTTATTCCTGGGGAAATAAATTAATTTTGTATCTAATTTCATCAAAATCGGATGAGCACTACACGTACATGACACACAATAAACAGGTGAGCTGTGAAAGCGTAGCAGACACATAGACAGACGGACGGACAGACAGACAGACAGACATACACAATTTCAAATTTATAACATTAGTAAGTATGGATTTTATTGTAAGTATTGGATTTGGATTATTTACAGACCTGCAAAGAACAATCGTGTTTCTCCAGACGAGTCAGGTATGGGTGCTGCTAGCAGGTCATAGTCAGTGCCTGAAGACCCAACTGCTACGAAGCTGTAAGACCCTCGGGCATAAGGGTCTGCGCGCCATCTAAATCAATGAGAAATATTAGAGCCCGCGCAGACAATAAGAGTTCAGCCAATCTGAAATGCGTTCTGCGTTCCCCGTTATTTGTAACGTTTGCAACTCTATAGCGGTCTGACTGCTTGCGATCTGCGCAGCGCTATATAACGCAGAACGCAGAACCCAGAACGGCTGAACTCTTTCTGTCTGTGCGGGCGCTTAACGAAGTAATTGCAATAATTAATTATGATTGACAAAACACTGTAGGTAAGACTACTGTTTCATTCGACAGATCAAAGTCTTGCGTTTGACCTCCGGATGTGTTGGACCGCCATCCCATAGTATTATAAGAGTGAAGGACAAGGCATTACTTACTATGTAATTACTTATGTAATGCCTTGTCTTACATTATATACTTGCATTTGCTGGTTGTGTAGTGTACAATAATATTGTAGCCCGCCAATCCGCATTGGAGCAGCGTGGTGGGTCTAAGCTCTAATTCTCTGTCTCCTATGAGAGTGGAGGCCGGTGCCCAGCAGTGGAACGTTAATGGGCTATAGTAGTAGTGCACAATAACAACCAGCCACAAAAAATGACAAGAGTATAGTTAGCAAGATCTTCAGAACCTGGCTCAAACCTAAATAATATACGAAATGGGGTTTACAAAGGATGTAATGATACTAAGGGAACATACTCAAAGAAAATTTACGGAAATGTTAGGCACTTTTATTTTTCCTTAGTAAATATACTCAAGATCGTTTATACATTTTCCTTGATACTTGAAACGGTCTGACGTGCACAGGATATTTACTTAAATTGTACTTAAGACCTTGCGAAGGAACGACCACATTATACGAATCCCGTAGGAGCAATAACGAGAGATAACACACATACAAGTAACGTCTTATAAGCCCCAAGGAGACATAAGAAAATACATAGGCTCAACAATTCAACGGTGAACCTTTTCAATAATGCAAAGGTAAACAATATACCGCAAATATTTTAATAACCCAAATAACGACCACAATGTCATATTCAACGACAAAACAATACAAATAGAGGGCATTGTATGCATAAATGAAACGTTTCGTGAGCGAATTTTGTGATCGGTGCCTAATAGGTGTATTCACATTGCCTGAAAACCGGACGGCACGGCACTACAACCGGAGCGTCATGGAGAAAGTACAAAAGTAACGGGAGGACTCCTAATATAATACTTCCTTGTCGGTCTAACTCTAGACTGAGTAGTCTAGAGTTAGAGGCTCTCAAAAAATCTCGGGCTTGAGTACCAGGTCGGGTCAAAAAAGTAATTGGAATTTTCTGATAAGACTTATCCAGCATCCTTACGTTGGGAAATTGGAGGTTCAAAACACACTTGCCACAGAGAGCACGAAAATCCATCGATCCTGCACTTGATCTTGCTGCGACACTTGGTAATACTTTCCACTATAATATTATCTCCTTCGTTGGTTAGTCACCGTTGAGATTGCCGTAGATCCGTTGCCGTAGCTCGGCCCTGAGGAACATCGGCATTATAAAATATTATACAAGTATAATACATATAAATGCATATTCATACTGGACGGCGGCAGCGACGCGAAAGGCAGAATCTTGTCGATACATTCAACGGTTAACCACCCGCTACTGCCGTCCCGTCACCGTGCCGGTAGTCGTGCCGTACCGTTGAGAGCCAATGTGAAAACGCCCATTGTACTTAAAATACTATACAGGACGTAACCGGGCTGTCAATTTGTGCGCACAAAGGCGCCCAGGACTTAGAAAGTCAGATTCTTTTCAGACACTTAAGGCAAAGGGCCAAAGGGCGATTAACACACAATTGTGGCAACGCAAATTTACATCAGTCTAGTTTATGTCGAGCAGACAACAAACCAGCTCTGCGGCCCGCATACAAAGTGCGTCGTGTCGTAAACAGCACGTACTGAAAGGTAAGTCTACGTCAGGGAATAATGGAATTTGTTAACGTGACGAGAGTCCTACCTGAGAAACGATCATTTCATATAAATTTAGACCTCTAAAGTTACCTTCTTGGTGGAATCAAATCTAGCTATCTTGAGACAAGCTGTTGATTATGAGTTACCTACATATTTAATGTAAATATCGAAAGTTGTCGCGAAGTGCATATATGCGATCGCGAAATACTCAGATCTTTGGTAAGAGAAATTAGCATCTATGATCTATCGTAGTAATTTATCAGTTATCTATGACATACCCGGAAATCAGTCAATAGATTATGAATTCTATATTTTAAAACCTTGATAAATGAATATCGGCGTTGCATAGCAACTCGTTGATTTTTTGGTCTCCAAGAATGTAATGGAACCGTAATCCTTGCGCTTCATGGAAATGGTGTTATCACGAAGCGTTGATCGAGAGTTGGTGAAATCGAAAGCTAAGTACCTAGGCAGATTTCTTAATATATAGTATTTCGAGAATCAGTTATATTGATTCGTGATTTATGAGCGCTCATGAGTTACTTGGGGAAATGAAGGTCGTGATCGACAATGTGTGGATTATTACTGGTCGTTATCGACAATTAGGCAGAATGTTAACACATCTATAACTAAGATGATTATTACTGGTCGTTATCGACAATTAGGCAGAATACTAACACATCTATAACTGAGATGATTATTACTGGTCGTTATCGACAATTAGGCAGAATACTAACACATCTATAACGGGGATTATTATTACTGGTCGTGATCGACAATTAGACAGAACACTTACGCATCTTTAACTATGATTAACAGAAGTTTGTATTGGGTCTTGGGGCATCACGAACGGTGATGTCATAGTCAATGTGAATGTACAGGTCTCCGAGATGACGCACACCACGATGAGAGAGAGAGCGACAGGACACAAAGGCGAGATATAGTAATACGAGGCGGCCAGCGCCCGTAGACTTGTGTACAGGTATGACTCCATCGGGTATATAGATCATTTCGGTGACATTCTGTTCCATTGAACATCCCTATATATCGGTAATAAAGTTGTCCGTTTGTATTTATATTATTGACGTGGACGTATTCAAAGAAATAAAGCAGATAAGTAATGGAATAGAATGGCTCGCCGACATGGTGGAGGTGCTGGGATATGATATTTCAATAAAGTGAACCAGAACATTCAACACATGGAGTCATACCAAGCTTGAGTCATAATAAAGTGTCAAGTTGTTTATCTATTCAATTTATTTGAAATGTAGCAATAAATTAAAGATTTGAATAGGTTGAAGATTATTAGTTTTGCCGCTCGCCGCTGGAGGGAGTGTCGCGAAGTGCATATATGCGATCGCGAAATACTCAGATCTTTGGTAAGAGAAATTAGCATCTATGATCTATCGTAGTAATTTATCAGTTATCTATGACATACCCGGAAATCAGTCAATAGATTATGAATTCTATATTTTAAAACCTTGATAAATGAATATCGGCGTTGCATAGCAACTCGTTGATTTTTTGGTCTCCAAGAATGTAATGGAACCGTAATCCTTGCGCTTCATGGAAATGGTGTTATCACGAAGCGTTGATCGAGAGTTGGTGAAATCGAAAGCTAAGTACCTAGGCAGATTTCTTAATATATAGTATTTCGAGAATCAGTTATATTGATTCGTGATTTATGAGCGCTCATGAGTTACTTGGGGAAATGAAGGTCGTGATCGACAATGTGTTAACTATAAAGGTCGTTATCGACAATGTGTGGATTATTACTGGTCGTTATCGACAATTAGGCAGAATGTTAACACATCTATAACTAAGATGATTATTACTGGTCGTTATCGACAATTAGGCAGAATACTAACACATCTATAACTGAGATGATTATTACTGGTCGTTATCGACAATTAGGCAGAATACTAACACATCTATAACGGGGATTATTATTACTGGTCGTGATCGACAATTAGACAGAACACTTACGCATCTTTAACTATGATTAACAGAAGTTTGTATTGGGTCTTGGGGCATCACGAACGGTGATGTCATAGTCAATGTGAATGTACAGGTCTCCGAGATGACGCACACCACGATGAGAGAGAGAGCGACAGGACACAAAGGCGAGATATAGTAATACGAGGCGGCCAGCGCCCGTAGACTTGTGTACAGGTATGACTCCATCGGGTATATAGATCATTTCGGTGACATTCTGTTCCATTGAACATCCCTATATATCGGTAATAAAGTTGTCCGTTTGTATTTATATTATTGACGTGGACGTATTCAAAGAAATAAAGCAGATAAGTAATGGAATAGAATGGCTCGCCGACAAAAGTATGACGTTCCTCTGCCACAGTACTGTGGTACCTTATGGAAGAGGACACAAGTTCGATTTCTGTGCCTTAATTGGATCAAGTCTGGTCTGGTGGTAGGATTCTACCGGTGCTACTTATCACCCTAATAAATATTTAACAACCTTTCCAGCATAACTTTCAACTAAATCGGTTTCATCTAAAAATTAAGTGACAATAATATCAGATATATTTAGACCCCTAAAGTTACCTTCTTGATGGAATCAAATCTAGGCATCTTGAGATAAGCTGTTAATTATGAGCTACCTACATATTTAATGTAAATATCGAAAGTATGACGTTCCTCTGCCACAGTGCTGTGGTACCTTATGGAAGAGGACACAAGTTCGATTCCTGTGCCTTAATTGGATCAAGTCTGGTCTGGTGGTAGGATTCTACTGGTGCTACTTATCACCCTAATAATTATTTTACAAGCTTTCCAGCATAACCCGTTTTCAACTAAATCGGTTTCATCTTAAAATTAAGTGACAATAATATTGCAGACATGACCCTGAAAGACCCTTCCGGAAATTGAGCCCGGGACCAAAACTACCTGACCACAAAACCACGGCTTACACCACTGCAGCAGATTATTCGCAACTGCTCTTTGAAATGTGATTAGCATTTTTGCATAATTAATTATTATTATACATTACCTCGTGACCACACATTCTTTAGGTTGTGGAACGGCCGCGTGTCCGAAGATACTCTTCAGCACGGCGATGCATCGTCCTACAATGACGTCATCCGTCACATTTTCCATTACGGCCGCTGCCTCACCCGCCACCAGCGCGAGTAGAACCGGCGCGCTGTACAAGTTCCAAAACAGGAACAGTTCACCTGCAGGAATTTAATTTGGCATTGTTAAAAACATCAAATTCAAATAAATATCATCATCAACATATGATAAACGTCTAAGGCTGGACATAGGTAAGTATCCTGCAGGGATTTTCAAATTCCGCAACTTTTGAAAGCCATTATAGAACGGCTCCCTGCGAGGATGTCTTTTCAAAATCTAGGAACTCCTAACGTTTTTCGATTTTTCGATTAAAATATTAACCAATCAACGATTCGATCAATTGAACCTTAGACTGATAATTTTGAAAGACAAGTTAGGCAGCAAAGCCGAGGTTTAGATTCAACTTTTATTTTAGAATAAATACTTGGAATTATCAATACATTACAAAATAAAGGATAAGAATTGGAACAGATAAATTTGTAGAGACAAGATAGATAAAAACCCAGATGTTAGATTTAGGGTCTAAACAAACCTATCTATTCCGTATTTGCATCAGTATGCACAAGTTATTCCCTGCATCGTGCAATTAAGTAGATATTTGTACTCAATTAAGTAAGATAAGTGTGATGCTGTTCCAATAGGGTGTTTAATCTAGAGTAGATAACTTGACAACTTTATGGATGCGCGTCTTAACCTAATAAGGTCATAATGAGCACCACGACGCTATACTAAATGACTATGAAGATCCACGGCCGATATTTAAGACGAATGCCCTTGTAGGTGTTCCCACGTAACTCTAAGACGATGTACAGTGATACAATATCAGATAAGTTTTGGGCCGAAAATACTAAATTGGGCATGTAAAAAACGAGCACATTGTTCCGGCATTCCCAGCGAAGACGTGGGCACTTAATGAAGTTAGCAGAGTACACAACAAAGAACTAAGGAGGTGTACTAAAGCATAACGTAAAAAATAGCTTGTCTTGACTCGTTCCCGTGATTTATTGCCCAAGGCTCCCCTTAGGGTTGCTCAGTGGCGTTAAATTATTCAGGTTTTAATTCGTTATCGCGTCGGCCACCGCTGTTTCTACATTTTACACTATTTACACCGGGAAATAATTTACGAGTATCAGCCCTGGGGAGTGCGGCGCGGTTAATTTGCGGGATTTTCAGAGAGCTAATATTGATATACTACGCGTGCTCTCGCTTAAATAATGCCGCTATTATTGTCGAGGCGAAATATAGGTCAAGGCTAAGTTAAATAACGCTACAAATATTTGTTTTTGAGATTAATTTTGTCTAGACATACCGGACATATTCATCCCGTGAAAGTTTCGGACGAAATCTATTATAAAATAATGTCCAGAACAACCAAAAACAAAATGATAAAAAAATCTCATCGACATGGTTCGTATTTGCACCCAATCGAAAAATTCATCAAAACTACAACATCCAATATGCAAATCGAATCAAGGGCCGTGTATTTGTTTTATTATAAAAAATATATGCATTTTAATTTCACAGTGCCAACATACCCCTGCTGGCAGTGGTCGTGCCGACATGTCCGAAGAGATTGGCGCTCGGGTCCCAAAAGATTCTCTCGAAACACAGCACAACCTTATTTAAGTTTCCATATCCGAGACGTTTAATGGCTGCTACCTAAAACAGGGAAAGGATAATTACGCTTAGTTTATAGATTTACGAGATGGGTTGGTTAAGTTTTGTCTACAACTTTTTATTTATTTATTTGTATTTATTTAAACAAATAAATAAATAAACTTAAATAATAATCTAAATAAATAAGGATCATAAATGGGTATACCGGAAAGGGTGTGTATGTGAAAATAAATAATCCAGTCGTTCTCTGTGTTGTATTCCTCATTTTTGAGGGTTGTTAGTAGTGACTCTTTTTCTTCCAACACTAACAAATGGTTAGGGTTTTCTAGGGAACATCTTATCACAAAACTGCAGTTCTCAGTACCCTTACCACGAGATTTTAACATTGCAAATACGATTGATCGACGTGAGAGCTCACCACGCCAAGCGTCAAAGTAAAATGAACCTTAACTGCATCGGTTTAGAGCTCATTTCATCATTTCATCTATTTATTCACAGCCAGTGCTCCAAACGCTGAATTTGTGACTTTAAAGCAAGAGCTTTTGGGTAAATATTACTTTGACGCTTGGCGTGGTGAGCTCTCACGTCGATCAATCGTATTTGCAATGTTAAAACTCAGAGTAAGCGTACAGATCTTTTCACTTAATAAGAGTGAATTACGATTCCATTCCTCAGATTATGGAGTGACGCGAAGGCTTGGCGTCCTCTCCAATTCGCGGAGAAAACAAAAAGGGCAAACACTGGATCTTCAAAATCAGTCACCCATCCAGTTACTGATTTAGTCAACGGTGCTAGCATGCATCCTAAACTATACAGTACACACTCCTCATGCGTCAATAAAATCACCTTAAATCAAGAAGTTAGACAAAATAAGAACTTTAAAAAAGACCTTGCAACTACATGTTCGTATATCGTCTATTTACATTGCTCCAAAGTCTATGTACATTCAATCAAAACATTCGAAACCTGCACCTAACCGAACATCGCTGTACCTTTCTTATTAGTTAAACGCCAGCTCTAAATTAGTTTTAAAGTCTAGACAGGAGGATTAGTATTTATAGGTGTATATTGTACTCACTTTCCAATCAGGCAGTGGGGGATCGAACTTAACGAAGTTCTGCTGATTCTGCCCGTTGTTTGCTACAGCTACCTTCAGCACTCCCAGGGGTAGAGTGCAAAGAATCACGTCGCCTGAAAACAAGCCTAGTGTTAGCCGAGTCTCGTTTCAAATACAAGTGGAAGTAATTCAATTTGGTAGAGCTTTTCTAATCTAAAATTAATATTCAAAAAAGGTCCTCTATTTTAAAACTAAAAGTATATGTGCAAAACTAAAAAAACACTATTTGTATAGAGACCACCTTCCAGGAGTTCTCAAAAAAAGGATAAATTATGCAGAATAGCAAAGACCCCATGTTGTTTTTATTATAATTAAGTGAGTCAAACCAGCAGTATTAACACTGGGGTTGTTTTTATGATAAATACTGATTACCTATTCGGAATAAGGCGTAGAAACTTTTGTAATTCCATTTATTTGTAAACTTTCGCCAAAGACAATTCCACTTGTTAAGAAAAGCACTTCAACAATTTCCGCTTATACATTATAAATTATAAGTTACGGAGCTCCTCGCTCTCTGTACAATTTGTGGCAATAATTGGAATTGCTTTTGGAACTATTAATGTAATGAAAGTGCAGTCCTTTATGTACATGGTACGATTTTATCTACTGGTATAACAGTACAGTCCATAATTGATTATTGCGCTCGCCGACGCAACTGCAGATATTTTTGTAAGGGTAGAGCTACCATGTAGCTACTGTAAAGATCTGTTCACACACATCTATTTTTTTTCGTTTTTTTTTCTCGATTGATGTTACACGACCATAATCACTGACGTGCCTGCTCTTTTTGATGGTTTCTTCTATCCATATCTAATATATAAAATTCTCGTGTCACAGCACAGTTTTAGTGTGTATACTCCTCCGAAACGGCTTAACCGATTTTGATGAAATTTCATATGTATATTCAGTAGGTCTGAGAATCGGCTACTATCTGTTTTTCATACTAAAAATATAATTTATATATTTTTTAGTTTATCTAACCACATTTTTAATTGATTAAACAATACCTACATTGAGTATGTAAATAAGGGTATACCTAACTAATAGACCCTAAAAATACAACATCGCGAAGATTTATGCGCCGTCATCACCAGTTACTAATTACTGTACAGTCGAAAGATGCGCTCGAAATGCATGAGCATGACTGACAACTTCTGCTTATACGGAGACTCTCTGCTAATGCCAAATTATTTCGTTTACAGAAAGTGACATGGGACAATAACATCAAATTTCACATCAGGTTTTATAAAAAGCTCGGAATTTTCCCGTTTTATTTAATTTTGATAAAAATACTCGTATGAAATAATTGCATGTGTGTGGAACGTGCTTTATGGACATGAGTAACTAACGAATCTATAGGACTGGCCGTCAAATGAAAAGGCCGCGGGCTAAGAGCAATCACCGTGAAAGCTCTGACCTTAACTAATAAACCCGCTATAACTTTTAAATATTCTGAATAAAAAGTTCTTTGTAGCAATTGCCGAAATGTTCCTGCTCGTATACCTATGCATAAATCGGAAAGCAAAAAATCGCAAACGAATATTGGCATAGTAACCATTATTATGATGATACGTGTATATTTTACTATGGACGCTCAATAAATGACCTTATAAAATTAGCACAAGAAGATCTCAACACTTTACATGACTGGTTCCAACATAATTTACTTCAAATAGCGTCAATACATCAAAAACGAGCTATGTTATTTTTAAAGCAATAAACAAAAATATTCCTGATCATACTCCACTTTCAATAAATAATATTCAAATAAAACAATCTACCGAAGAAAAATATCTCGGACTAATGATTGACAGTAATTTAACGTGGAAATCGCACATAAGTAAAGTTAAATCAACACTGTCATCCCTTCTAGGATCGCTTTATGGTATAGTTAAATGCCTTCCACAAAAGTTTCGAAAAAACATTTATAACTCACTTGTTAAACCTCACCTTGATTATTTGATTGAAATATGCGGCAGTGCCGCCAAAACAAATTTAAAAAAAATTGAAAAATTTTTTCCCGTATTTTTAATTTTATTTTCAATCTACAAAACTTTAATAATTTTGATAATTAATAGTAAATTACAGTATCCAGTACCCATATTTTTGAAGCTCTTATGGAGAATTCGTAGCGCGGAAGCCTTTTCTTATACTTATACCTATTGGTAGAGTTACCCACCAAGTTCCACGGCATTAGCTGCAGTCAGCAACTGAACTGTGTATGTGTGTGTTACGGGAAAGCATCCAGCTCAAAAAGTGATCTCGTGCGTTTTCTATCCGACGCCTTGCCTCACGTTTTACGCCACTTGCGTTCCCTTTAAGGTTGCATTTGCTAATGGGCAATGCAAATAGCCCTGTGATGGAAGTATACACCCGTCCAAGACGAACATCCCGGCCTCCCGCTTTAAGCAGTGTTATTTATAATATTTATGTTAATTTTATTAATTATTTGTTTTATACTTGCTCTATATTTTTTAAGTAAGTTATTAATTAATCGCTCTATAATGCACCGTTGCGCCTGGGCAGGTAATCTTCATGAGATTCGGCCTACTGTGTCCCTGGAGGATCGAGTACAATGCCCGGATTGCTCTGGCTTTTTTAAAGGACAGAGAGGTCTAAAAATTCACCAGAGTAAGTCTCACAAAAACGTTCCTCTTTCTGTTCCTGATTTTAACCAAATCCAAAATTCAGACATCCCCTGTCCTGAACTTCCCTTTTGGCAGATACTTTCTTCTTTTAAGGCATCCAAACCTGTAATAAAACGCATTCCACGTGGTGCTCGTTTCTCCGTGGCTACCGCTCTGACACATTCAATTAAGGCGGTGGTTCAACACAATACACAGCGCGCCTGGGAGCATCTTCTGATCTTTCCATATGCCGTGCTTCACGTCAGTTTTGACAAGAACAACAAAAGCTCTCTAACAACCAGAATAAAGGAAAATTGCGTGAAGTATGGCGCGTATGGAGAATCTGCAACCTCTTTGAACAGTGCCTCGGCCCACGTTCAAAATTTAAGGTTTTGCACAAAACCTGTCTCTGAGTCTGCAACTTACAAACTTGTGGAAAGCAGACTCAGTGATGGTGATATTAAAGGTGCTGCACGTATCCTCTTCTCCAGTGACACAGTGGCTCCTGCATCACCAGAAACACTCTCAGCTTTGGAAGAAAGACATCCACCTCCAGCAGCCTCTCTTCAACTCCCCCCGGCACCATGTCAGCCTGACTGTACTACAGTTATTGAAATTATTGGCCAGGACGTTTACGAAGCTGTTATGTCATTTCAGAAGGGCTCCGCTGGTGGTTCAGACTCCCTGGCACCGCAACATTTAAAGGATCTCATTTGCTGTGGAAACGGTGAAGCCGGCGTGGCCCTTCTTAGGGACCTGACAGCGCTAGTCAATTTAATGTTGTCCGGGCGAGTCAGCACTGAAATTACTGACGTACTATACGGTGCAAATCTCTGTGCCTTGAAGAAAAAGGGTGGCGGCATTAGGCCTATCGCAGTTGGCACAACTTACCGCCGCCTCGCAGCTAAAATTTGTTGCAGAAAAATTGCGCCAGCCCTAACTGATTATTTCCAGCCTGTCCAACTAGGCTTTGGCTCGCGGGGTGGCTGTGAAGCCGCCGTTCATTCGGTCAGGACCTTTTTAGATCAAAACTGTGGTGAGGTGCTGCTGAAGGTGGACGTGAAGAATGCTTTTAACTCCGTAGATAGGGGTGTCCTGCTAACTGAGGTGAAAAACAAAATCCCAAATTTATATAATTTCCTTTGGCAGTGTTATAGTAGTCCCTCAAAATTAACGTATTTTGGAAATAAAATATTATCTGCTGTTGGCTGCCAGCAAGGCGATCCTCTAGGCCCTGCAGTGTTTAGTCTCGCCATCCATCCTATCGTCCAACGCCTTCAATCTAAACTTAATGTTTGGTACTTGGATGATGGGACCTTGGGTGGTGATGCAGAAACTGTCTTAGACGATCTTTCCAGTCTTGTCAAAGAGTTCCAGGCGATTGGTTTGGAATTAAATTTTGCCAAGTGTGAACTCTTTGTTTCGGACGTATGCACCTCGAAAGATTTGGCTATTCAAAAATTCAAATGTTTGGCACCTAACATTAAGATCATTGATAAATCTTCCCTCCGCCTGTTGGGCTCCCCTATCCTCGATGAATCATTCCCTTCTTTCTTCGAGGAAAAAATTCAAAATTTTTCACAGTATTCCATCCGGCTATCAAAAATTAACGTTCATATGGCTTTTACAATCATCCGGTTCTGTCTTTTCGTTCCAAATTTTACCTACACTATCCGGTGTTGTCAGCTGTGGAAGCACACTGAGCTGTTGAACAGCCTTGACAATATGGTCAAAAATTGTTTAACATCTATTTTAAATATTAATTTGGAAGATCGAGTATGGATGCAGGCGTCGCTTCCTGTGCGACTGGGGGGCCTGGGCATTAGATCTATCTCTGGTGCCGCTCTCCCCGCTTTCTTGTCCTCTGTTCATGGCACCCTAAATTTATCCCAAAAGATTCTTGCGTCCTCTCTAGATGATTTCGTCATTAGTTTCATGGATGAGGCCAAGTACGCGTGGACACACGCCTGCCCAAACCGCGAATTCCCGATATCCCTCTCGTCACAACGGCAATGGGATGGGCCGATCTGCGAGCTAGCGCGGAAAAAGCTTATTGACACGTGCTCAAGCTCTGCAGATCGTGCCCGCCTTCTGGCCGTGGGGGAGTGGGAATCCGGTCTGTGGCTGCAGGCCCTCCCGTCGCCCAACACAGGAACCTTAATTGACTCTTCCGCTTTTCGGATAGCTGCGGCGCTTCGCCTGGGCGCATCGTGCTGCGCTCCACACCGCTGCCATTGTGGCTCTGCCGTCGACCGACTCGGTCACCATGGTCTCTCCTGCGTCAGCAGCGCAGGGCGTATCCCCCGTCACGCCAGCCTGAATGATATAATCCGTCGGGCCTTTGCCACTGCCGGATATGCGGCTATTCTGGAGCCAGTTGGGCTCATGCGAGACGATGGCAAGAGGCCCGATGGTATGACCCTGGTTCCTTGGAGTTTGGGGCGGCCCTTGGTGTGGGATGCCACATGTGTAGACACCTTGGCTCCTTCCCACCTTCCAGGCACTACCGTTAGGGCTGGTGCGGCGGCGGAATCAGCGGAGGGCCTCAAGGTGCGTAAATATAGCACACTGGATAGTGGCTATATGTTTGCGCCTTTTGGGGTCGAGACGCTAGGGCCTTGGGGGGCTGGGGCGCGCAGAATCTTTAAGGAACTTTCTGCGCGCCTGGTCGAGGCAACACGTGACCAGAGTGCTGGTATATATTTCGCTCAGCGAGTGAGCATAGCAATCCAACGCGGCAATGCTGCCAGCATTCTGGGCACGCTGCCCACTGGTAGCGGTCTTTTAGATTAGGTTTTTAGTTTTTAGTTTTAATTTTTTGTTGTCAAATTGTAATTACTATGTTAAATAAACTATATTAGTACCGCATAATATAATTGTAAAAAATATGGAATTTAAATTGTCTGCAAATAATACAAAATAAAATAATAAAAATTCTTTTCAATTATGACTTTCTTATCCCCACAAAAATTTTATATTCGGAAACCAAATTAATGAACATTCAACAAATATATTACTACAATACATGTATTTTGATTAAGAAAATAAAATCTAAGAACATTCATTCCCAATTGACATTTAAAACTAAAAGGGAACTGGGGTGCCGGCTCCTCCGTAACGCTGATAATATTTCTTTAAAAAAAATACGAACTAATTACGGTAAGAGAAGTATAAGTTATGAAGGAGCACAAATGTTTAATAATTTACCAAAAGAAATAAAAAGTATTAATAAGATCAACATTTTTAAAAAGAGACTCAAAGATTTTATAATTCATAATATAACTGACTTCTGAATCCGTCCCTGGAAATTTATAAACATTGCAAGGTTCTTTTTATTTCTACCCACTTGCATTATACTATTACATATTATGCTGTTTACTTGTTGCTCGCCGCTGTGCGTAATGATGTTATTAGGTTAAGTTTATGATAAGTAGGCTGATAAGTTCTCATTAAGTGAAATTTTTTGTAAATTTCTTTGAGAATAAATTCTTTAACCACATTTTATAGTAGTCTTATGCTGGAGATAAGATATATGATGGATCGCACAAATATACTACAATTGACCTTGAATGGTAACGTTTGTATCGTTCAACGTAAAGAGAGTGTAAATTGGATTTAGAATGATGTCATGCATTGCATTGTCATCAAAACTAAACGTGTGTGCAAAATTTTAGCTCAATCGGCTGGGGGTAACTGTTTTAAAATTCAGTTGCAAGATCACCTTAAAACATTGCTAGTTAAATAAAAGCTTGTAATAATTATTAAATTATTGTTGAAAAAATAATTTCGGAATCAAACATTCTGAATAGATAATTCTTCCAAAGTGGAACTAGCCATTAGATGCTATACAAGGCCGTTGTTTGAATAGCGTTTTTGAATGTTTTCTCATAACGTAGGCTGATGAGCGGCACCGCCTCCAGTCGCCTAACTGCCTCTTCCACAATAGACTCCGCCTGTATGCAAATGCCTTGCTCGGGGCGAGGACCGAGGGCCAAACCGCGGGGTCAACAGAGGCCGACCGTATTTTTGCGCCTCGTCAAAGTAAAATTAGCGCGATAGACTTGCAAATCACTCAACGACAAAGAAATGACAAGGAGCCGCCGACGGCGTTGTGGATTTTTCTCATAACACCCATTACGGCGTCTGCCACTTTATCTATATCAGAAACCTACTTTAATATTTTTTATTTTACTAAAACTGGGGACGTACTTATCGATAATAAGAAATTATTTCCAAAAACCCGACTTCCAAGGCCACTGTAAAGTAAAAAATAATTTTGATTTCTACACACTATGTTGAAGTCGGGCGAGCCTGATGCGTCAACTTTGCCTGTCTTTGTTATACTCGCCCGACTTCAACATAGTGTGTTGAAATCAAAATTATTTTTTACTTTACAGTGGCTTTGGAAGTCGGTTTTTTGGAAATAATTTTTATTTTTAACTTTTTAGTGTACTCTTAATCCCCACGGCTTAGGAGTGCAGTACCCTGCAGCATCAGAGTTGAGGAGTTGGACTTGATTTTAAGTATGAAGTCGTTGCTTGACACCTACAATATGAATTCACCTTAAAACAACCTAAATCCTAATTTTTTTTTAAATCGGTTTAGAAACCACGGAGATATCTAGTAAATACATTTTTTTTAAAATACGCATTGAATTGAGAACCTCCTCCTTTTTTGGAAGTCGGTTAAAAATTAATACTTAGTTAGAATTACGAAACAACGCGACAAAAAATATAATCACTATGACGGCGCTTTTAGTGTCACGCGGATTTGCTCACGCACGCGGGATTGGACCGCATGCGTAGCATCCGCAAAGAACAATTTCATATAGGTATCTATTGTAAAGCGTGATAAACGCACGCGGGACGCGGGGCGCTGTGCGGGGCGTCACCCCGGTGCGGGGTATCCGCATGCGTAAGCGCTGCCTACAACTTCAGTGCCCATTTTAGAGTCGAGCGGGGCGCACGCGCCGTATTGTACTACCGAAATGAAAATCGATACAGAACGAGTAATCATTGAAGTTCATCTGCGGCCCGTTTTGTGGGATAAACGCAATGAATTATACAAAAACAGGGACGCGAGGGAGGCTGCATGGAGAGATATTTTGAAGGAATTGGCACCTAACTACGAAAATTTGAGCGAAGAGGAAAGAAAAGAGGCGGGTATGTGTTTGGTTCATTATTTTATTTATACAAGCATCATTACTTTATTAATATAAGCATAATTATTTAATTCACAAATAACATCAAAAACCTTCTAAAACCTTTTGAGTTTAGTTAATTAATTATATATCGGTGTTGCCAGGAGACTTTTCCTTCATTGATAAAGTAATCTGCAAATATATCTCTGATATTACTTGCCGACGTATTACTACTTTCAGTCTGCTGCCTGGGTAGTGGTCCCGTAAAACCATTTGTGACAAATGTATGGCTGACCTTGTAGCCATCCCGTTTCCTTATGAAATTGTGAAGTACACATGCCGTCTTGACTATTAATTGTGCTAGATCTAACTTGACATTCATGGATCTGTGAAATATTCTAAATTTATTTGACATAATTCCAAAAGTGCATTCTATGTACCTTCTAGCTCTGGACAGACGGTAATTAAATATTTTCTTTTTGTAAGGTAAATTATCACGAGCATAAGGCCGCATCACATGTGATGATAAACCAAATGCCTCGTCTCCCACTATCACGAACGGCAACTTTGCTCTTACACTAGATGGATAAGCTACTTCGGGGCAAATAATAGGCAACTCTTGCGGGTCAGGGATACCCAACGTGTTACTTTCCAGTTTCGTATACAATTGACTCCTTCTAAAGATGGTTGAATCGGCGTTGCTTCCACTGGTACCGACATTAATATATGTAAAATTATAATCAGCATCACACATTGCGAGGAGCACTACAGAATAATATTTCTTATAATTAAAATATAGTGATCCACTGTGCGGCGGCCGAATCACTCTTATATGTTTTCCATCAATTGCACCCAAGCAATTAGGAAAATTTGTATATGTGAGAAATCCCTCTGCGATTTCTTTCCATTTGATCCCATTAAGCTGTGGAATACATTCAGACTTTAGTTCAATCCATATTATGTAACAAACTTGTCTTACTATTTCGCTAATTGTTGCAATTCCAATCACATAGGAATAGTGTAGATCAGTGAATGTATTACCAGTTGCCAAATATCTGAAAACAAAAACAATATATTAATAATATGATAACATAATATATTAATAATGCTGACATCAGACATAAGACAGCATGCACCGCTCGAATTTTACTTCAGAAGAAAAATAAATACCCTTAAGGTGAAAGGGCACGGAAGTAGCTAGCGCTAGAAGTTTTTAATTCGTTTTAACTACAGTACTATAGCTACGTTAGATTTCTATGATTTGCCGAAAATTTTATCATAGGGGGGTATTTATGCAGTTATGATTGCATATGAAAAGTTCGAAGTATAGTTATGTATCTCATATCTGCTAAAAGTGGCCACTTTTAGCAGATTTGAGACACATAACTATGCTGTAAATATTTTATAAGAAATCTTCTCTGTATAAATTAACCCCTATGGTAAAATTTCCGGCAAATGAAAGGAATCTAATAAATATATATAATATAATATAATGAAATATCGTTTATTTCAGGCAATATTTACATTACAAGATGTCCTCCTTCATGAAGGTTGACAGATGCAAATAAAGCAAATTTTTGTTAAAACAAATTAAAAACTTACAGCGCTAGTGACTTCCGGAAGTTTTCACCTTAATTTTGATGATGGCAAATTTTACTGTAACAAATAAACAAATTGCCCGATTCAATCCGGTGTTTTTCCAAAAATCCTTAAATGAAGTTCTAATTATTTTTGTAAAAAATGAATTATTTCGTCGATGTCTGCGCCGCGCCGCCCCGGCCGCGCCGTCTGCGTCTAGTATAAGATTCACTTTGCGCTATCGTTCGCGGCGAAATTGACCGGCCTGCGCCGGCCCGCCGTTTGCGTTGCGCCTAAGGGTACTTTTCCTTCAACTGCGGCCTTATTTTTCCACTCTGTATAGGTATATATATATTGCTTGATTTATCTAATGCTTCATGAGACAGTGTAAAGTTGACAACATGTGTGAATTAAGGAGGGCCTTTAATCGAATGCAGTTAAATTTCCAACTAATATCAGATTTGTACACACGGCCACAGATCAAGCTTCCCAAAACCAGTATAAACAGGACTCATGCGTTGTTTATTATCGTAGACGACTCGGCGCCCGGCGAGGCCCTAGCAAGTTCCGTTTATTGGTACTGGTTTTGGGTAACTTGATCTGAAACTGTGTGTACTTTTGCCACTTACTTATTATATTTTGTCATTTCAGACAAGAAAATACAACAACGCTGGCGAACAGCAAGGGACACTTACCAGAAAGACAAGATATCTGAAAAAAATCAGCCATCCGGCTCTGGGAGTAAGAAGAAGAAGAAGAAATATTCTTACTATGACATTTTGACTTTCTTAGACAGTACAACGGAAACTGCTGGAGAAGAGTCACTCTGTGAAGAAATGTCTGAACAAAGTAATTTAGAAACACCTAATGAGTCCACGCAACCAGATACTTCACGTCAAGAAAGTTCTCACCCAACATCAAAACAAAAACAAGTAAAATCTAAAAAGCAAGCACCATCTGAATTTGAGGCACAGTTATTAGAATGCTTAAAGTCTAATCAACTGGAGCTAGAAAGTGAGGATTTGGCTTTCTTTCAGTCTCTGCAGCCTTCATTAAAAAGATTCACTAGATATCAAAAACTAATGTTCAGAACAAAAGTGTTAAATATAGTTATGGAAATGGAAAGTCAAACACAACCTGCATACTACAGTCCCATACCTACAACAAGTTCTAGTGCTTTTACTGAGCTTGACAGTTTGTCACCGATAAATCAAGATTACCAAACCAATAGTATAATCCAGGATACTTCGAGTCTTAACGACAATGCTATTAGTTCTGCTGCAGTGAATGACAATGAAACTCTTATTTCGACTGAAAGCGGCCTGTTTAATATCACGTCTTATGACGTAATTTATACCCCAGCAACAACATCATCTACAGGCGAAAGTAATGTCAACGCTCAGGATACAAATTTACAAAGAAATGAATGATGTAAAATTTGATTTTTTAATTTATGAATAAAACTCTTTTTATTAAAATGAGTACGATTAACTTTTTTTCTCCAGTTTCTCTCTAATTGTTTGTTTAGTCATATGAGTGCGGTTGTACACACGGCACAGATCAAGTTACTCAAATCCAGTATAAGCGGGACTCCGACGGGTTACCTAAGTATGATAATACGCAAGGCGCGAGTTCCATTTATGCTGGTTTTGGGTAACTTGATCTGTGGCCATGTGTACTTTATCAGATAAAAAAAAGGATTGTGTATGTAGGTTGAACGTACCAATCCCAAACCAATTAAGGACTTTTTTTGACTTTAAATTACTGTCATGTGCAAACCTATAACTTTTATCTATATTATAATAAGTAGCGTGTGATGAAAGGTAGGAATGATTCCACTTTAATGGCGACATTTTATGAGTGAAATAATCTTATTTAATGAAATTTCAACATGAAATTGAATGAAATTATGAACAATGAAATTTCAGAGTACATGACAAAATTTTTTTTTTGCACATGTAAATTTACACATGACAGTAATTTGAAGTCAAAAAACGTTTATCCTACCTGTTCAAATCCCTTTCCACTAAATCATAGCAGGAAATTAAATATTTAAAATTTAAAACTTACCTTAATGTAATAGCGAGCCTCTCAATCGGTTGTATTGTAATCCTTCGTAAACTGCTTTTTTGTAGCTTATTCTCAATTTTACACAAAAGTTCATCAAAAGAACGAATGGACATTCGAAAGTAATTTTTAAATTTACGTTCATTATTTTGTAGTTTTCCAAAGCGTGTAACAAACGCCCCAGCAAGAAGCCTATTTTCAAGAAAGGGATCAACATGTACTCTTGTCTTCTTGTTTCGTCGTTTGTAAAGTATGTAAGCGACACATATTCTTCTGACATTGATCATTTTTGAACACGTCTATACCGTTACG
Organism: Erebia epiphron; assembly: GCA_963932025.1. NCBI lineage: Eukaryota > Metazoa > Arthropoda > Insecta > Lepidoptera > Nymphalidae > Erebia > Erebia epiphron. The sequence continues at coordinate 11,363,643 of OZ009958.1, read as the reverse complement.
CAGCCCGTAGAAAACTGAAACTCATGCTGCGTATGATCCGCAGCGTGAAATTTTACGCATGCGGTCCAATCCCGCGTGCGTGAGCAAATCCGCGTGACACTAAAAGCGCCCTGAATACTGATTTTATCTTGGCTGAACAAGCCTAAGTCCATCAACACTCTCAATCAATTTAAACAGCTAGTTTTTATAGCATTTCATATTTTAAGCAAGTGAATATTAAAATGTTTTTGACTGAATTTGAGTTACCTAAAATTAAATTCTCGAACAAAGTGGCAATGAAAAGTGCGGAGTTTCTTGCTGGAGTTGGTGCGGGTTTTATAGATTACCTTCATACATAAATGTCATCAATGCATAATTTACTTGCAGGTAATATGAGGTATTAATTTATGGGTGTATTTTATATCTTTCTAAGAGCTTAAAAACGATTTAGTGTTATGCATTAATTTGCTATCTCCAAGGGCGAGTTTAATCTAAAATTAAATATTTATTGAAATGAGGTTATTGACACTTTTCGTGGTCAAAAAAAAGAAATAGAACGCTTCGATTTCCATTGACAAGAAGCAGCCTTGAATTATACATTGAGGAAGGTGGCTCAGCGATAATATAACAGAGGGAAATGTTCGTTACTCATTACACTTGTACCATAAGCTTGTACCTAGTAAGAGTTGGCGGGCTGCACTTACTACCAGAAATTAGAATTTCTCACAGTGTATTTCTCTAGTTACCAGAATTTTATGTATTACGTAGGTACCTTTAAAAGTTTGCGGTTGACTAGGAGCTCGTGGGTTGACTGCCTTAACCGTAACTCCTGGTCCTTCATAAGATATCTCAGTAACAGCTGTACCGAGTCTTATGTCCAATCCTTCCGACAGTGCCACCGGTACGCAAGAATATCCGTTGCGAACTGGAACAAAGGAAAAACTAATTAAAGTTAAAAAAGGGTTTATAGGAGAAGATAGTTTGAGTAAGTAAAACGTGGTAGAAATAATTATGGCCAAGCCCTTCTTTGCCTGCTAAGCCCTAACGATGATGATTGTGAAATAAGTTTAAATAAATGTAGATACAAATTATTAGTTTTAAATACTTCTTTATATTTATAGAGATTTATGGAGCATTAAAAGGAACGTTTGGTTGCAGCAGGCAGCAGTGCTCAGCAACAATACAGTTTTCAATTACGTTGATAGCGTCACGGCACGGGCTCCCTATTGTACTTTAATAACTTAAGTGGATTCCTTTTCTAGTGCACTACAAAAGTTTATGGGACTTTGAAAATGTAAGGTTATCATAACATTACTATAGTTTTAAAAACATAAGTAAAATTTAATCTTTTTAAAATTTCAGAAAGATTTGTAACATAATATAGACCTACGCTCAACTATAATATCGATAATAGATATTTTTTGTGATTTAACTATATTAGTTGTATCTATAAACATCGTAGTAAGTATATAACGTCAAATTACCTACTTAAAGTTACTTCAGACAATTCAAAAATATCTTCAATTAGGACGTGGTTGGAAACAGTTTTATTTAAAATTAATAGCAAGTAGGCGGGTCACTTGATGTTAAGTGATTACCGCCGCTTATCAACATTAATTCCAGTGACAGAAGAATATCCATATACGGGTGTCGGGTACCTAGCTCCTATGATTTTATGAATAAAAAGCAATTTCATTGGATTGAATTGGAATTTAGTGAATTGTGTATGAGAAGTGAATATAAATAAAAAGTTTCGTATATGAAGGTGATATACATATAAAAGAATAATTGCCTACAGTTAAGCTTTTAGCGGTGTAGTAGCTGTATCTTCCAAGTCGTGTTCTATTAAAGTATAGACTTCCGTAGCTAAATCTAACACTATTTTTGCATGTAACATAATTACTTGCTGATTTGTTTTTTTTTCACTGTATTTAAAACCGGGCTCGTTAATCTAAACTAGAATTGACAAGATACCAGTTTTTATGCGGAGCGATAGCAATCTAACCTTAGCGTCATCGTCAAGGCCGGATGGTACAAATAAATTACATAAGATCATTCTCATTCACTCATCAAAAGCAGTAACTTGCCCTGCATCTAATAAACTTTTAGCAATGAGTTAAAGTGCTTTTGAGCGAGGTTATTGCATCATTGACAAGATCAATATTGAAATGTGTAAGAAGCAAATATCATCCTTATTGTGGGATTTTTTGTCTATTCGATCGCGTTTGTATGGAATTGAACATGGTTACGCTTGATGAAATGACAGCTTAGACACAATCTAATATATATTAGATAACTAGATGGTGCCTGCGACTTCGTCCGCGTAGATTAAGGTTTTTTGACTCCCGCGGGAACTCTTTAATTTTCCGGGATAAAAAGTAGCCTATGTCCTTCCCCGGGTATCAAACTATAGCTATACCAAATTTCATCAAAATCGGTTGAACACATACATTTTTTTGATTCCCGCAGGAACTCTTCAATTTTCCGGGATAAAAAGCCTATGTCCTTCCCCGGGATGTAACCTATCTCTGTACCAAATTTCATCAAAATCGGTTGAGTAGTTGGGCCGTGAAAGCGTAGCAGACAGACAGACAGACCGACACACTTTCGCATTTATAATATTAGTATGGATATGACGTTTGTTAACTAATAAACGGTATGAAATTTGCTGCTAATGTCACTCAGTTTTTCAGAGAAAAAACGTAGCAGCTTCACTGAGCTACATAGATGTAATCCTTGCTACAGAGATTTTTCTCCAAATAAGTGCCATAGATGGCTGTGATATCATAAAAGGAATAACATATTGTAGCCTACGTCCATCTATAGATACTATAGTATGGGCCGTGAAAACTCTAAAGATAACAGATAGATTACACTTTCGCCATTGATGTAGAATTTTAGTATCTATTTTATCATCTTCAATGCAACCGCTTTCCAACCTAGACCTCATCATTGCTTTGCACTAAGAATGATTGTCGTCAAGCGCAATAAAAAATATATAAATATGCCTATCACGCACTAAAAAAAAAAACGTGACTCCATGAATTTTTACTATTTTAGAAAAAGTTTTAAAGCTGTTCACATGTTCACTACACAGTTGAATAAATACCTATATGTGACAATGATAAAAAGTTTTACAACATAACCGCATAAGAGTGTCATGTACACATTCGACAAACATATTTATTTTAGAGATAAGTAAAAAAAATGTATGAATAAAATAACAATTGACAATGGAATATAAAGTTACACCCACTTCGTACACCCAAGGGGCATCGTGTTTGTGTATGTGTGGGTGATGCATTAGTCAAAATAATGATATACTTTTCACCTCGTAATAAGTACCTATGTACTTATAAGCTTAAAAAAATGTACTACGTGTAGGAGGCATGGGTTGAACTAAATCCCTGCGATGATTATCTTACGGTAGTGAAAGATATCGTCAAACAGTTTAAGTACGTCGTATCACTGATCGCAATTAGAGTTTAAATACAAATTGAAACTGTAAACTTACGAGAAGGAGGTACTTTAAATCATAATTATTTAATACGTGTGTTTATTTGTTTGTTCGTCCTTTAATCACGTTGCAACGGTGACACAGGCGATTATACCCTCGAATCCGCGTGATAGAGTTAAAAATCCTGAAGAAACTGACCAATTTTCTTAGACGACAAAAAGTAGCATATGAAACTCTCCAGATCTTCATTTAAAAAAACATGCCGATTCATTGCTCTGTGGCGGCGTGATTTAAGGACAAACCAAAGCTGACTTATGTATTTAAGTACGGATCATTATGGATTCGATAATTTTGTTTCTCATTGGTTTTTATACTCATTTCAAGCATAACTTTTGCTTACGGTAGTGTACTCGCAGATGGGTAGGATAGGTAAACTTTGTGCAACGTTTTGGATCCACAAGGGTGCACTCCAACTGCAAGCCAGCGGAATACTGGTACAATTTAACTGAATTACCTTGGCTTGTCGTCGCAACTGGCCATTCGGGCAAACTGACCGAAACTAGACTACGATTAGTGTTTAGATAGTGTATTTACTTTAAATTAGATGGGAGTGCTTTCTAGTATAAGTACCCGTACAACAGGAAACCGAAAATTGTAGTAAAACTTTTGTGAAGCTAAAAATAAAGGAATATTCAATACTTAAACCGCTGTATTATTTTAAAATAATAATTTAATATCACATTCCTTGACGTCCCTAAAATAAGGATTCTAAAACACGAACGTCAACAATATTAAAACAATACGGCTAGTAGGTTTTATGGTCAAACTTATCTCCTCAATGGTAACTGAACCACGCAGCATCGACGCGAGTTGGACATAGAATACTTTAGTCGCGGAAAATTAAAGAGTTCTACCAGTATTTATGAAACCTAAATCCACGCAGACGTAGTCTCGGGCATCATCTGGTTCTTAATATATAAGGGTAAATCCGCACTACGAAATAAATCCGATTTTTGTCAGTTTGTACGCAGTTTAGAGTGGCCAAAAATTTTCCGCGAATTTTAATCGTGTACAATACAAAAATGCGAAATACAAAATAATGTTGCCAAATTGTTTTCCGCGCGTTTATTTGCGAGCACGTTCGGCTTCATAGATTTCAATTATGGCAAAGATTCACAGTGGGGGGGGGGCTTTACTCTTAGGTACCCTCTAAAGGCCACCATACATAGTAGAACTCATCATAAAGCCGCGATGGATGCCTGGCTGTCTCGCCGCGTTGCTGTAGCACTTTGTGTACTTAAGTATGAAGCATTTCGGAACCATCACAATACCTGCACGACATTATTGCAGCCATACCTCATGAACACGGTAACAATCCTAATGAATGGCAACCCTAAGTGCCATAAAAGGTGACCGCGAATACGACACGGACAAACTGTTTGGGATATTGCACGATCCTCCGTGTGCTCTCAGTCTAATGTGAATTTATTACATCAACATTACGTTTATAATAATAATATCATCATTTTTTATTAAACTGAAATTGTTTCTAATAATGTTAAAAAACACTCTCTAAGCTAAACTAAAATGACAGTTCTAAAATTTAATGTTGCACCTTTCCGTTGGAAGTATTCTGAAAGGGATAGCATTAAAAATAGAGCTATAATTTTAGTTTAAAGATTGTGTACAACAGAATTATTGGCCTCAGTATATTTATAATTAAGTATGACCAAATTTTTAGGTTTTCCCTTCGCTACAATATTTTGAAATTAGAGTGGCGCGCTTTTGGGATCGAATCCTGGACTCGTGGCTAACTTCCCAACCAATAGGCTATCATGGCTTTAAAACCATCTAACCGCTCATTACGTATTTTAAATGTCATAATATTCCATCATACCTACTCTATGGAGCGCGAGTTTGAGGCGAAATATTCTGAAAATTGTTACAAGCCTGTTGCGAATTTGTTTGAAATACAATCAAACCTGGAAGTGTCATATCGATAAATATTTTATTATGCATTATTTAATGCTGTAAGTAATTCTTGTATCTCACGCCACTAGCAACTCTTCAATAAACTTCTATCATCCGCTCATCGCTCATCATATTTCCTAGGATTGCTCTCATTTCCTATGGTAACAGCAGTAGGGGCACCATGTGACGTCACTGCTAGGGAGCGTTTTGACACAGCTACGTAAAGGAGTTCCAATAGGTACGGCGACACTGTCGCTGCATCTATACACAAATAGTAAGCGCCAATCAAATAGTTATCTCTGAGCAAAGGTGCGAGGTGCTTGTTTGCGCAGCTCTCGTACAAAGTGTCGAAGTCAACGTACATACTACGCGCGAAAACATGCTATTGCGACGCGTTTTGCGGTTAACTTCAGACGCGACTAAATGATTGACGCCAGCTATACTCGGAATATAATATATTTTCACACAAAGTCTTAGAAAATGTATATAGGAATCAGAAGTGTCGCTATGCGATAGGCCGTACATTTGCTTGTTGTCGTAGGTCGCTGCTTGCCGCCAATCTCTGAATCTGATTTAGTCTAATAATGATGACTGTTTGGAAAACTTAACTGGATTTTCTCTGTTATATGACTGATGCATCACTATTAATTTAGTTATGGGACATAACTGATTGGATTGACTGATGCACGCCATACATTGTAAAAACACCCCTTTTAGAAATCACGTAGGTGCCATTGAAAACGTGACGTCACTGGACGCTAAACGTATTATATAACGATACCACTAGCCAAATGCCATTTCTAGTGACTTATAATTCCAAGTAAACCCACCCCGAACATCCTCTGCACGTTAGCATAGTTTATGCACCCACGGAACTTCTCATTGTCGGGTAGTTTTAGAACCGCTTTAGCAATTTCGGCTTTGTGGCGTTGTATGGAATTTTTGCTTTATGATCTAACCCCGCGATATTGCCACGCTCTGAATTTGCCAGAACAACGCGACGTGGGAGTTGCGATCAGATAACTCCTTGTTCCCTCTTACATTTGAATCAATCTGAGTCATATTGTGTACTACCATTACCATTAGAAAATTATAACCCGACTAGTTAGTCAGGTTATAATTTACGATAAAAAAATTATATATTTCCCAACTCTGTACCAAATCTCGTAAATATTGGTTGAAAAATTGGACCGTAAAAGCGTAGCAGATAGACAGGCTGGCAGACGGACAACTGACGGACACACAGGCGGACAGTTTCGCATTAATGATATTGGTGATAGTATGGACTTTCTTTTAATATTATTAATTTATTAATATTTTCAATTTTTTCAACGACCACAAAAAAGAACTTTATCTCTTTCGTTCGTGCATTCCATGTGCATTCGTTGTTTTACCGTTTCCGTTCAAAAGCAACAGACTATCATCGTCCAATCACCGAAAAAATAAAGCTAAAACTCCGGCGCGCGTTACGAAAATATTTTATACAGTCAAAAATAAATTCCGCGGCAAAATTTAATCCAAGATAGGCCCGCTACCTGTGTAGATAAGTGTTGTTTATGCTACGCGGTACGACGGAATTTACGATCGCCGAATTTAATTCAGGAATCGCCCATTAGCACGATGCGCGGAAAAAAATACGCACAATTCGTTTGCTTGAACAACATTAAATTAAGCTTAATTTGAATAATTTTGCGTTGCGATGCGTAATCGGTGTAATTAAAGGTGCGTCTGTAAACGGCGTTATACAAATTAAAGTTGTAATGGCTGCAATTGGTGTGGATTAAAAAATTAAGGGAACTTCATCCGCCCTGCAGAATTCTTTACATTACGCGCCGAAAATAATTATTATTTAAGTCCCGCAATACTTGTCCTCTATCATATTATAACATTTCATTATAATCATAATCGTCAAAAACATGAGCCTGTAGATATCCGCTTTTGGACCTATGTCCTAGGCCTTCCCTACCGAACGCCGCCTCAAATTTTCATTTTTGTATGAACCGTATCAACATTTGTGACCAGACGCGAATATCTCGCGACGTTCAGCAAACGTTAAAGTAGTTACGAATAGGCTTCAAAATCAAGAGCGGGTTGACAGTAGGTATATTTTATTTCTCATATTACTAGCTAATGCTCGCGACCTCATCCGCTTGGATTGAGGTTTTTCGGTTCCCGCGGGAACTCTTTAATTTTCCGGGATAAAAAGTCTATGTGTTATTCCAGACTATAATCTTTCTCAGTGCCACATTTCATCCAGATCCGTTCAGCCGGTGGAGCGTTATTGAGTAACAAACATCCATCCATACATCCATACATCCATCCATCCAAACTTTCGCATTTATAATATTTATTTTATTTGATATTTGATTGATACCCCTTAACTACCTAAACGATTATCGTACCGTACTGTTAACCTATACCGTATTCTTATACATTTCGTTACACTTGCTACACTGACTTTTACACGGTTGTCAACAGTTGAGTTTTCACGCCATTCAAGGTTGACGGTTATTTTACGCCGCATTAATTTGATGATTTGTTTTTTACCCGACTGCGTGACATATGGTTTAATTTTCATTAGTTTTAAAATGTACCTACGTATGTAAGTAAATGAAATGAGTTGATGAGTTTTAAGTAAGTTTGCAGTTCATCGATTTGGTTTCAATGAGGATATGTTCAAAGTAGTTGTCCATGGACCCTCCTTTAATCTTTAAAGCGTGTAGGAGTCGCTGCAAAAGTCTCTTTCGACTTTAACTTTTCTCCTTTGCTACAGGTACGAAAAACCATGTTGTTATTGTCTGCACTTCATCTTGTTTCATTTAACAAAATATTTCCAGCGTCATATCCTTCAATAATGTGTACATTCGCTGTATTATGGATCGTAAGCATCCAATTAACAATATTATTGGGAGCATTAGAGCAAACACAGCTCGGATGCTAATAACAATAACTAATGAGGCAAATGAACTGCATGCGTTAACATACAAATTAATGCAAATAAATTGATTTGGCTAAAAGCAAATATGTACAACCAAATACACTAATAAACTACTAACTGAAACAACAAACGCCGCGCTGCAGCCCGAGTTCCGATGAGTACCAATGTCGGGAAATGACACACTAGAATTTTTCTTCTCGGAAAGTTTTGGAAACGCACAATAGTCACGGTATAACTTTTATTTACCTTAATTTATTCTCAAAGTCACTTATTTGGTTGCGTTAAATTATTTACGTATTTTCTGGTTTTTGAAATTAGAAAATCATATTTGCAAATTTAAGTGAAAATACAGATTATAATATTATAAACCTATAATGGAAATCGTGTTGGGTTCCAAATGTACGATATTAAATCAAAAATGAGGAGATCCACAGGAAACCCAGCAGAAGTGGCAATGAGCTGAGGCTATATATAGTTCGAAAAACTGATTGCATTGTGGTCGCAAGATGATAACATGGCAGAAAGAACTTCGTTGGGAGAAACTCCGAACATTTGCACAAGACCGTGTCTTGTGGGCTTTTTGAAAACTTCGTCCAGCTGTGGTCGAGGTACTGTCGGTCAATCTACTGGTAGAGACGAGGACAATAGCCTCAAAAACAGCCCTGTTTATGAATGCTGTAGTACGCAACGCTATTCAATAGTACCTAATTATTTACAGCGTCAGTTAAACGCTAGTGTGTCCCGACTCTGAATTAATAAGCGAAACAATTGAATTCCACTCAGCGTCCATTCGTCTGCTAATTATTCAAACAGTCAGTAATTTACTGTTTAAATATTAAAATTTCATTCATCCATTTTTCGACCGGCAGATTTTTCATGTCATCCGACTGCGAGTGTCAATTGATCAATGACGCTTCCGATGATCAATTACTTCCATAATTAAAGCATTTTCACCCAAGATTTTCACATTTTTAAGCAGTTAATGCGATTTCTTTATTTTTTATTACTATGTACCTATATATTATGTTAACTTATGAAAATAAAGCATTAAGTATCATAACAGATTTGAAATGTGAGCTAGCACTTATTTTTATTTCTAGCTAGTTATCTTCGGCGACTTCATCCGCGATTTAGTTTGATAGACAAAACTTGGAATATTAACCTGAGATACGAATAAACAGTCCAAAGATATAAAACAGAAGAAGCCAAAACAATTAGACAAAAGATCAAGAGCAAAAAGCTTTTTGCTTCCAATCAAGTCAATAAAGAGGATAAATAAACGCAACTACTAAAAGACAATGTTACCGTCGTATCTTAACGAAACTGGACGAACTCGCGTCTAGTCTAATTAATAAAAGACTTCATTGTTAAGGAATGAGCTTTTCAATTACAAGAAGATTTTAATACATTAACTGAAATGTAAATTAAATTTAAAGACAAAAGAGAAAAGACTACGAAAAACTGTATTCCAAAAAATGGTGTACTTCGCAATAATGGAGTACTACAGTAAAATCAGAAAAGGCTACAATTCAGCTTTGTAAGTAAAATGCAAACATTTTCTTTTCAGTGTATGATATAACCATTACTTGTATGTTATGGCTTTAACTACGACTGTACCCTACAATTTGTCACTTAATAAGAGAAGAGGTAAGTTTTATGAGACACTCGGCAGTAAATTTTTGTTTCACAAAAACGAATTAGGTCTAAAGTTTTATTGTTAGAGTTTATTGTCAGCTCTATCAAGACTGTGACAAAACATTGAAAAATTGGTCAAGAGCGTGCCTCAACTCATAAGGTAGGATTCCATAGTCATGCTAGTTGCTAAAAACTTTGACGTTCAATATTTCATACACGCTAGTTTTTTTTTCCAATAACTGTCTATGAAACAATATAATTATTTTAAAATACCTCTTAAACCAAAAAAATCGACTCTCACTTCACATCTTATGAAGTACCTACCCTGGTTTTTTGTTGAATATGTTGGCAGGTTCTGTTTAGCAGTTTTTAAAAAATTCTTTCAAAAAACCGACTTCCGAAGCCACTGTAAAGTAAAAAATAATTTTGATTTCTACACACTATGTTGAAGTCGGGCGAGCCTGATGCGTCAACTTTGCTTATCCTTGTTATACCCGCCCGACTTCAACATAGTGTGTAGAAATTAAAATTATTTTTTACTTTACAGTTGCTTTGGAAGTCGGTTTTTTGGAAAGAATTTATAATTTTAACTTGTTAGTATCAGGGTTGAGGATTTGGAGTCAGAATTTTTTATGAGACCACCTCGAGAGCTTCCTCTTAAGTCTGATAGAAAAAAAAATCGAATTTAAATCGATTCAGAATCCACGGAGATGTGCACCGACATACATTAAAAAAAAATACGCGCCGAATTTAGAACCTCCTCCTCCTTTTTTGAAAGTCGGTTAAAAACTGATCTAAATGGAAACTACTTACAGCTCTCAGAGTTAATGTTTAAAATGGTTGTTAGTAATGTAACGAAGACGGACGGGAACAAAAATGAAAAGCTTAGTTGGTTTAAAACAGAACCCCGAAAACCGGAAATGTGAAGCTGTAAACTTCTTACTTTACCAACTTCTCATTTTAATAGATTCGGGCATTGTCCATTTGAATTTATGGCGACATGTTTAGAAAGGTTAATGCTGTATAAATAATATATTTACGTATTTGAAACTACTTCAATAAACCGACACACATAATAGAAATTATTTGTATATTCTAACTTTTACTACACTCTATACTCTATGGAATGGCTATCGTATATTATTTAATAAATTAAACGAAGTGTTAACTACCCGTCAATAAATTTTAATTTTCATACCTTGCTTGCAAATTGCGTGTAGAATCACTGTCATAATGGGTTAATGGTAAAGCTCGCCCGGGGACAGCAGTAAAAATGCTATTAAATACGTGCATTTATTAAGCTTTTATGAACTTCATTATAATGAATAAACAGTTACTAGATATGAATAAATAATTACTAATTACTACATGACGCCCACGATTTCGTCCAAATGGATTTAAAATTTCTAAATATTTTTAAAATCATCAAACCAAACTTTATAGATGAAGTTGTAAACTGATAAATAGCTTACTCCATGGTTATCTTGAATTAAATACCTAAATAACGATTGGTAAAAAAAAAACAATTAATTCTTATAAATTGGGCACTTACGATTTAAAATGCCACCATCAAATAACCATTTACCACGACGATAACAACATACTCTCCATAGATCTAATTAGTGTACGCGTTAAGCTAATCGAGTGGTACTTGACGAGGGTCGGGAGGTCGCTGCGTGCAGTGGAGGAGGGCATTACCGTAATAACACACTAGGGACTTTTTGTTCCAAAACTTTCTGTCCTGCCGCCATTCTGAACTCCACAAAAGCAAATGGCTTTAAAACTAGCATAGAAATTATCACGTAGTGATTTTAATATCACTTGGATTATATTGTATTCCTTAATATTGTTGAGAGTACTTTGGCGACATCTAGTGTCAAGGCGCAGAACGTGCGTGTGTCGATGCGCAGGAGTTCCCCATAGATGGCGCTTGTTGTCTTTGGTCATAAGAACACGATGATATTATATTTCTTTTTCTATTAATATATTTTTTTTTATTATTAAAACATTGTTTTGTTATATATTTTTCGAGTTTTTTTTATTATTGGAATTCACGTTAGGCTAGGGTGGAGCATTTCAGAATGCGGCCACACTAGCTGTGGGTCTATGGCAACACCGAATTTTCAGAGTTCAGATTTCGGTCGAACACTCAAGATGTGATAGACAGCTCTGATTCCAGTTTTCTCCATGGCTTCGCCTGGAAAATTAACAATTATGCTGTTGTTTTAGTCATCTTAACAATTGCCTATTTTCCCACATCAATTTTGGTGAGTGATAGGAAATTCGATATTCGATTTCACGTATGACATCTTTCTCAAGATGGCGTACGTAGCTAAGGAAAAATTATAATTAATTAGTTTTGTTTGACTTTCCAGTTCCCATATTATCCCGTATTATTTTGAAGAAGGATGGGATGGGTGGACTATCCTGGAATGTTCAATTTGCAGGATGTCATTGGTAAGTTGTGTGAAGTGGATAATTGTACACGTGTATGGTGTCAAAATGCCTTTTGTTAAACTCGCTTCTCTTTTGTTTCAGGGTTTTCGTTTTCGTTTTATGTTTCCTTTTGTTAATTTACTACTGAGACGATTCATTTTTATATTTTGATATCCTCGATATATTTCCGAGATTGGGAATTCTCATGATGAATGCATTCCAAGGATTTGGGTTGGTGAACTGACGAGGCCGTTCCCTGGAAGTAGACCAAGTTCCTGATCCATGTATTCAGGTGACCCAAATTCACATTCAGCAAGTAAGGAAATCTTTCTTTTTTTTCCTCTCCGAACATATAGTGGTTTTAAATTCAGTGTTCTCAAATTAGTGAGCCAGTGTTCTCTAAGTAGTGCCCCCTTACAAAATCGTTAATAAACTCACCTTATCATTGATACAACTTTTTTTTCTACAGACGTACAGTTGGCGTCATGTAAAATAACTCGGACCTTGAACCTTCGCAGTGGGTGATTAATCCATAGCATAGGCTAATCGAAAGATAAGACAGCTGCGTGCAGAGGAGGAGGGCACAACGTTGGGTCGTTGCCGTAAGAACACACTAGGGACTTTTGTTCGAAGAATTATTATCCAAATTCCTAGTTACACACCAAATTAAACATAAAACACTCTTGGTTTGATCGTTGGTAAGCGTAGTCACTGGTTTCTTTTCCCAGTTTTACTGATCCGGCTTGAAGGACCAATGTAACTTCAACCGTAACCTAACCTCACCCCCTATTATGCAATCCAGCCTTAGTGTGTACCTGTATTCGTTTCCAATTCCATACAAAATTTTAGCAGCTTTTTGTGTACAACAAGAGTCAAGACGGTAGTGTGGCTACACGGTTATTCGGACAGTGCCGCTCGGACGCCTTTTAGCCCTTTGACGTCGAAAGTCGAAACGCCCCACTAACGAGGATGGTTGATTTCGTCAGCTAATTGACGGGACTGAAGATAAAAAAATATGTCTAAGGAAAAGTATTGTGATAGAGGAAAAGAGATATTTAATTAGATAATTTAGTATTTAATAACCTTTCATATTATAATATAGTATATGACATAATATTACATTGATAATAGAGCGGTAGTGGTAAGATTTGCCTAGTGACGTATGATTTAAAAAATAAAATACTCAGGGCCGCTTGCACAAGGACATTTAAGACTGATTTAGTTAAATTTTGTAATGCTGTCTCTTTTTGGCAAATGCATATTGTAGTTGCCAAAAAGGGACAGCATTAAGATATTTAACTAAATCAATTTAAAGTCCTCGTGAAAGAGGGCCTTAATCTTTGTTTCTTGTGTAGGTTCCGATTTCCATAATATTATTATAGATTTTAAACGTGAATTCCTCTTTGGTATAAAAATAAACAAATAATTGATAAGACATCACAGTGTATATTTGTTACTCCTTCACGCCGCTACTACTGAACCGATTTGGCTGAAATTTGGAACATAGATAGCTTATAACCTGGATTAAAACATAGGCTACTTTTTATCCTGGAAAACTGAGGAGTTCCCGCGGGAACCACAAAACCTCAATCCACGCGGACGAAGTCGCGGGCGTCTGCTAGTGAAATAATATATTGAACGCCACACAAATACAAACACAAAAAATGGAACAGGGGTTCCGATATCCAGCCACGTCGAATTTAATTACCATCAAGCAGATTGCGATTCGTGAAATATTCAAACGAAGAAACCGAACAAGGACAGAGGTTCCGAATCAGTCAGAACTCAGTATATCAAGTCAGAGGAATAGGGATGACGCTTGGATGAAAAATAAATTATTTCTAACTGATTATTAAATAGAGGGTCTTCCAAAAGACCTTAAATTTACATCCTCGGTTAGTTTTAAGTTTGATAACCATTTTAAAATACAGATTAAAGAAAAAAAGTGCGTTGAAATTTTATGACGTCATAACTTACTGTTAATTTAATTGAGTTGTCATCATCCTTATTGCCGAATATAACCTTATGGGTTTTCCCAAATCTATCCACCACCACTACCACTACAGCCCATTAACCTCCCACTGCTGGGCACAGGCCTCCACTCTCATGAGAGAGAGGGAATTAGAGCTTAGACCCACCACGCTGCTCCAATGCGGGTTGCCGGGCTTTAACGACTATTATCATGTTAGTGATAATAACCGGGAACGACGGCTTAACGTGCTCTCCGAGGCAGTCGGACATGCTAACCACTAGCTAGACCAACGAGGCAGCAAATCTATCAATGTCAATTTATTTAGTCAATTGTAGGCACACTCTTCGCGGCTGAATCAGTAGTTGAGGTAGGCATAGCCGATCCAGGCCTTGAGCTCGTCTCGTCGATCTCCGAATAAAACTGTTGATTACGTAGGCACCGCCCGAAGTTACGCTTCGTCAATCGGAATTTTATTTACTCGGTCGTTCGAAAAACAAATATGATGGCTTTTAATTTATGAGCGCGTCCGTGGAGCTCTGATCAACTGATGGTGCGGCGTATAATAAAATCGTAACGAACTGTCTGTTCGTTAAAAGTTTTAAAACAAAAGTGATTCATGATTTTATGGGCAGTTCAAAATTCAAGATCGAAAACGACTTTTTGCATATTTTTCTTTGAATTTGGACGTTCGTAATATATGTTTATAGTTTCTTTAATACCATGGAGGAGATAATATTTGTACACTCCGTGTCGTCCATGATCGTCGCCAGTCACCACTGCCGGTATGAAATGAACCCATAACAAATCTTAATGAAAATACTTTAGCATTCCTAAAATATGACGCAATACGCGGTTTTCCATAAAAATAACTGGTCGGGTGTGTGTCAGAAAGCGTAATAAGGTAGTTGTTCTATAGGCTATTTGCGATCTATCTATCTATAACGGGTACGTAATCTTGTTTTTATATTCAGGAAGGTACTTACTCAAGCTTAACTTCTCAAAATTTTAAAACGTCTACAGGTTTCTATAATAGTGCTGAATTTAAATATTACGACTCTTATTTAAAGTATTTAAAAAAAAAAATGTGACACGGCCAGACCGACCGACGGACTCAACGAAACTTTAAAGTTTAATTGCTTCCTTTTCACTACGGGACCTTAAAAATAAAAAACACAAAGACTTTCTTTAAAACATTAAAAATATTAGAAATCACAATACAGTAACAAAACACTCTATTAAATTCTGTAGAAATCATAAAGATGTCATCCTCATCTCACAGCAGTCTAAAATAGACATAGCCGCGAGCAAACCAACTAGTCCAGTTCATCGTATAACTGACGAGTCGTTCAAATTCGTGATACTCATTTTATTTGATCTTTTTGTACGAGCTCGTTTGCGCCGTGACGACGGTGTTCGGACTAATGGAGATATCGCATCTGTCATATCGAGAATATATCGTTTGACAGTTTTATTGCGATTGCACGCGATTCCGAGATAAAAGACACGATTTAAGGGTGAAGATCGGGTTGACTCGACGACTGAGTGTCCGCGACTTGTTTTCCCGTGAGCATTACTCGAAGTCAACTCAGGTTTAAAGTTCGATTTCTTTTGCGCTTGTCCTGTGAGTTGTTCTGAAAGTTTCCTTTTCGGCTACTTCTTCTGTGTATTTTTTTGTTTTTAATTCGTAATAGGGAATATGCATGATTTATTTTTATTTCTTAAATCAATCATTTACATCTTTATAATATAGTAAAAAATATAAATAGGTTTGAAAATAGTCAAATAATTACGTTAATTGGTGTTTCAAAGTTAAGTATAAATTTGAGCCGTTCAAACGCCACCATTAATCGCGCGCTTTTGATGACGTCATTGATTATTTCCCGTGTTTGTTTACTATAGCGATTCAGTTCAGTTACTTCATAATTATTATTATTTAACAAGTAATCACACAGGAATACAGTTTTAAACAATTTTTTCTCACAAACACTACTAACACAGTATGAATATCGACGCCGATAAATCCACTGACGACCATTTACGTCACATTTCGTTTCGACCAATGGTGACGCGTTTGGCAAGTTTGAATTTGCCTCCCTTATTTTTCACTTTCTATTTAATATTTTCTGGGTTTAAATAATAAATAAATAAAAAAAATACCTTTTAAGTATATGTAAAGACAATAAAGAATCTAGAAAAAAATATTTGAGACAAATTTAAATTTTATGCATATTCTCTATAATTGTTCGTATTTCTTGTAAGACATGAAAGTATGAGAATCCGTTTATTTTCCAGAAATATCTACTTATCAAAATTGGGATTTTTGTTTTCGGTTAAAAATAAAGCAGATACGAAAACAGGGGTGCATAAGCTAGTCGATTTATGGAACACGACCTGCCACTTAACATCTCATTCTGGTGGGCGAATTGATCAAGTGATCAATTAAAACGCGAAAACACTTGAGCTTATCCTAACTTAGTTCTTGTACTTTTCTAAGTATTGCGAAGTTGGCCCACATAATAGTTTTTTTAATTCACACGTTCAATTCGCCTTCTAGTAGGCTGAGCCACCTTATTAATCTATTATATTATTAACCCAGCCTTACTTTGTAGGCTTAATTATGGCTTAAGACTCGAACTCCGTTACAATGTGAGTAAATTGGACCTTGCGAGTTTTTAATCTGGCAATAAATAAACCGGTAACTGGATCACGGCAGATTAAAATCAAACCAGTACCAGATAGGTGAGCGCTTTTTAAGGCGAATCATAATAAACAGTTGTGTAACTCCACAAATAAGTTCTGTATTACAAACAAAAATTTAATTAACTTTATAAAATTGAATAGGTACATTGATTAAATCATGATGCATAGTTATTAGTATTCCACTATAGAAGAACGGTAGCGGTTAGCTTTTGGTTCTTAAGAGTTATGTGTACAATTATATCTTATCTCGCATACTAAGAAAACCTTTTTTATTTTAACAGCAATTTTACATAAAAGCATTCTATAGTATAGAATGGAGTCAAGTCGCTGCGTGTTTTGGATAACAATTATAACTCAACTCTATTAACTATTTCACGATTAAAAATAATAATTGATGGGTGCGAAAATAAAACATGAGGCCGAAAGAGTAGGTGCCAAAATAGAGGCTGCACATCGGCTCCTTACCACAGAAAGTGAGCGTTGCACCTTAGGTAAACAGTTTCTGAAAAACAGTCAGTTTTTAATCGGTAGAGTACCTAAGCGTCAGTCACGCACTTATTCAAAGTAAATAAATAATTAATTTAACTAGGCATATCCTACCACAAGCGAAGCTGCGAAAGTGTGTTTGCTCGTCGATTTTTCCTTCAATCACATCAAAAGAGCATGGGAACGACGTGATTTTTGAAATACTTGGAGTTTCGACGACCTCCGTGGCGCAGTGTGTAGCGCTGTTGCCATAACGTACGGAGGTCCCGGGTTCGATCCCCGGCAGGGTCAATTTGGGAATTTATAATTTCTGAATTTTCCCTGGTCTGGCCTGGTGGGAGGCTTCGGCCGTAGCTAGTTTTTTTTTTAAGACTCCAGGTTTTCTGGAGTCTGCTGCAATCCACCGCCCGGATGGGAGACTTTTTCTTTTTATATTTAATTAATTTATTCTTTTAATTATAGTTCATATTAGTATTTTGTTTATTATAATAACATTATATATCTCATTATTTCTATCTACATATTATGTTGATTTACATTTTTTTTTTTTTTTTTTTTATTGCAATATAGGCTTGCGCTTGACGACAATCATATTCATAAAATATATATACACATTAGATCTATAAGCTGTAGCTAGTTACCACCCTGCCGGCAAAGAAGTGCCACCAAGCGATTTAGCGTTCCGGTACGATGCCGTGTAGAAACCGAATCAGAATAAGCCTCTTTATAAGATGTTGATAACAAGTGAAAATAAACATTATATGTAGTTGGTTTAGGAATGTTAGACAAAGCATGCTTAAAACGATAGCTTATTAATCAGTTCACTACGCAAACACGCTTGTATCAACATTTGTAATTAGCATCCATCAGTACATGGTGGAATCTGCAATCACATATCAATTATCACTGCATCGCATATGTTGTATATTTAAAAGGTATACCCACTTGGCGGTAAACTAATTAGGTAAAGCGCTAAGCTAAGAGGTTTCCTATACAGGTGGAGTGTTGTGCGGAAACTTGATTACCTACGCTGCGGGGAGCGAAGAAGCCGGAGTGCAGGCGGAACTATTTCATAGTTTGTTGACAATTTGCTTGTGAAACATACTCTATCGCGATACCTATATTATCATAATGGTATAACAACAGAGCAAGTATAATGCAAGTTGAATAAAGTATTACTTACTAGAACCGCGACTACACGCGACCGACTTCGTCCGCGTGGACGTGGAATTCACGTGCAAACCCGTTGATAACAAGTGAATATAATAAAAATTATTAAAAAATACGACTGCTCTGCCGTAGCCCGTATTGAATTTTTCAAAAATTTATAGCCTGTGTCATTCGGGATATTGAACTATAGTGTTATATATTTTTCATCCCACCATCTCGGAAAGAGTATTTTTACTATTCGATATCTGAATGCAAAAGCCGTTATTATCCTCTTGAGGATAAAGTAAATTGAATTTAGAACATCGTGTGCACGTTAGTAAATATCACTCGTCTATGAAGTTTGTGAATTCAAAACATCATTAAAACCTATTTACTTCTACCTCTATGGTGCCGAATTTCCATACAACCGTTTTTAATTTGTTAAAAACTCACACTCGTAACCTTCTTGGTGTACTTTTTTAATTTGCTTTGACCATTTTCTTTCACGTCATGTCATTTCCTCGCTGAGGTGGGATGAAAAGTTACGTGTTGCACTCGAGTGAAAAGATTTTTCACCTTGTGCTCTTTTGATTCCCTCGCTGCTGCCACTCGCTGCGCTCGTGATTCAATTTTAGAATCCTTCGCTTGCTCGGTCATCAAAATTGAGCACGCGGTTAAAAAACAACTTTTCACTCTTGTATAACAAATAACTATTTGGAATCTACTCATCATTTTCTAGATGATGATTATATAGTTAATCTAATTTTCGAATATTTTTTTTAAACTTTAGTCTTTAATGCGGGACCATGGTCACCCCATCAAGTTTTTTAAAATTTTACTAGCTTATGTCACCCGGAATAAGCTAGGGATTCTAACGATACCTCATTTATCAAAATCGGTTCAGACGTGTAGAAGTTATGGTGGAATATGTAAACTCACATACATACATACATACATACATACATGAACCCTGAAAACAATATACTTACTCCTTTTTCAGGCAGTCGTATAAAAATTAGCATATTATTATAGTATTTCCACACGATGCAACCCACCCTCAGTACTTACTAAATTTAGTTAAAATCTGTTAAAAACAGTTGGGCTGTTAAAGCGCAGCAGGCAGACAGATCGCACCGGGCGCCGGAGGGTGCAAGGCGGCCTCCGACCGCCGTGAGGTGCCGGCCTGTGGGTGACGGACGTAGGGGGCGTCATTTCCAGAGTATAAAAAAAAAAAAAAGCAGGCAAACAGATAGACAGACAGACATCTACAATCGCATTTATAATATTAGTATTGATTTGATAATCCTACTAATATTATAAATGTGTAATTTTGGATGTTTGTTACTCCTTCACGCCGCAATGACAACAGATTCGGCTAAAATTTGGAAGTAAGTTAGCTTATAACTTGAATCAATACATAGGCTACATTTTATTCCTGCATTTTCTTCCCGCGAGGACCAAAAATCCCAAATCCACACGAAAACTTCTTTCGCGTGGATTAGCTGGCATCTATACACACAGGTCCTTGACAATAAATAAAATAATTTAATGCATTAATGCGTTTAAAAACTAATGCACCGTTAAAATAAACCCAGTCAGTTACGAGGAGCCGTATTCAACCAATTAAATACGGACGCGGGCACTCTATACGATAAATGGCATCAAGATGTGTGTTCCTTATATTATCTGATATCTTTTAAGCTGTGTCACGTTGAATAAGTTCACTGGTGTGTGATGTTGCCGCGGGGCGAGATGAGTGATCTTATAAATGGCTACTTAGTGGCGAATGCGAACGAATTACGCTAGGGGGGAATGAGTGAGTGCTACCGGGACGCGCAACTTATAGGCCACGGTTGTTAGGGTTGGTACAAGCGTTTTATGGTTTAATGAATCCACATGAATATTGTGCAAAAGTGTGTCCGTCTGTCTATCTGTCTGCTAGGCTTTAAAAGCCTATGCTTCCTACCAATTTCGATGAAATTTGGTACAAAATAGATTGTATTCCGGGAAAGGATATAGGCTATTTTTATCAGTGTGAAAATGTGTCTATCTGTCTGTCTGCTACACTTTAACCGAGTTGTACGAAGTCAACGTGTAAAGTCAAAGTACAAGGTTTTTTTTTCTTTTTATTATTTTATCAAGATGAAATGGCTTCAATTAATAATATATTGCTGAAAGTCTATTTTACTTTCTAACTTGAATTTCCACACGAGAAGTCAAAATAAACGAGACCTTTTTGGAGCCGAAATGTTTTCAATAAAACTTTATCGACTGATTTTAAAAGGCAAATAGCTGGAATTGCCTTTTTAATATTATTTTAAATGTAATACAATCTAAGGAACATTTCAACATTTTAAATCGCTTTACATTTTGCGCACATCAAAGAATGCTACGCGGGCATTCGAGCGGAATCTCGTCGAGTTTTTGCTTAGTAGCGATTACATGCGGCCTGACTCCGTTAGAGCTGTCTCACACTGGCGACTACTCCTCGTGTTGAACTAATTGAAATACTACTACACTATGTCCAACGCCACGGGTCTTCTCTCAATATATGAGCTCAAAGTATTCAAAATACTTTGGAAATATTATGGAGAAATCGCAGGCACACAGATTACCTCGCGAGTTTTCCTTCGCCGATAAATACAGTGATATCAAATTTCCTAAAACACAGCATGACTCAGTGTGTACAATCATTGTCATATATACTTAATCAGTTTATTTAGTAATGTTATATATTTTTTGCACAGTGTCTCTGACAGTTGTGTACGGGAAGTTTCCATTTATACAGCTGTTACTACCCACAATTTTGCAAAATAAATGATTTATGATTTCACGGCTTCATATTACAGGAGTTCGTACGTAAGAATAAGAACGTTAGTTGTATAAATGTTTCCATTAATGTGAGAATGTTAATATAAGGTACCTATAACATATATATCGATATTACGTCTCCATCCATGTACTAATAGAAGTTCTATATTAATAGCATTTTATTGGTAGCAAGTGCGCGGCTAGTTCCTATCAGGTGTCTCGGGTTACGACTCGGTTTTATTACTATTCGTACTGCCGCCAAAGCCTCTGTGGACATTTTGAAATATCACCAGCTCATTGCTCCTCCGTCTCGATAGACAATTAGCAAGACAATGAACTTTATGACGTCTCCAGAACTATCGATTTCAGCTGTCGGTTTTTTTATATATTATTATAACGTGTGGATTAACGTCTTAAATCTCCCCTGGGAACTCTCATTTTCCGTGATAAAAAGTAGCTTGTCAGTGATGTCACTTTTTTTTTTATCCACTACAAGTGAGCTGCGATCTCACCTGATGGTAAGTGATGATGCAGTCTAAGATGGTAGCGGGCTAACCTGTTAGGGGCATGGCAGTTACCTATATTAAACCCATACCCCTATAAGGCTCTTTCCGCACTGCCTCCGATCCGAATTCGAGAATTCTCGATCCGAAATAGCCGTAGTACTATTCTGTACAAAGGGTTCCGGACTAGATCCGAAGTTCGTTTTCCGAATCCGAATCCGAAAATCCGGATCTAGTGCGCAAACCTGTCATACAAATAGCACTACGACCACTTCAGATCAAGGATTCTCGCATGCAGTGCGAGAAGAGCCTAATCTAGTCATCGTAATATTCTAAGAGAAAAAATTCTTTTCAAAAAACCGACTTCCAAAGCCACTGTAAAGTAAAAAATAATTTTGATTTCTACACATTATGTTGAAGTCGGGCGAGTAACAAATATAGGCAAAGTTGACGCGTCAGGCTCGCCCGACTTCAACATAGTGTGTAGAAATCAAAATTATTTTTTACTTTACAGTGGCTTTGGAAGTCGGTTTTTTGAAAAGAATTTTTATTTTTAACTTTTTAGTGTACCTACTCTTAAATCCAGTACCCTGCAGCATCAAAGTTGAGGAGTTGGGACTTGGGTTTAAGTATAAAGTCGTTGCTTGACACCTACAATATGAATTCACCATAAAAAAATCCTAAATCGCTATTTTTAAGGAGTTCTGTACCCTGCAGCATCAGGGTTGAGGATTTGGGACTCAGAGTTGTATCGTATACACGTGACTTGATACCTACTATATGAATTCACCATCAAAATTTCCTAACTCACTAGTTTTGATGATTTCATGTAGTACGGTACACCTACAGCATCAGGATTGAGGATTTGGAGTCAGAATTTTTTATGGGACCACCTTGTGAGCTTCCTCTAACCAATGAAAAAAAATTTGTTCAGAACGTCTTAAATCTCCCCTGGGAACTCTCATTTTCCGTGATAAAAAGTAGCTTGTCAGTGATGTCACTTTTTTTTTTTATCCACTACAAGTGGTACATACATTAAAAAAAAAAAAAAGATACGCGCCGAATTGAGAACCTCCTCCTTTTTTGGAAGTCGGTTAAAAATATAATTCTACTATAATAAAACCTATTGCATAAAGTGATATCGGCGCTGACATTATAATTGCTACTCATTTATCTAGACGAGTAGCGTCTAATGGATGAAACTTCTCGTGAATTTACCGCTCCCGTGCTCCTGACTCACAAAAGAAGAACGCAGAGGTCTTAAAGATGCCGAAATCAGATCTCAGCTCGGACGACTCCATCGAGTGACAGACGTCAGGACAAAAAGGGTTCGCTTTGTAAATCAGCACGTCAGTGGAACGTCGGGTCGGACTGCAGGCAAATCAGATATAGGCACCGGGGCAATAAAGTCGTGATGATTAGGGTTAGTACAAACTGAATATTCGTGATTATATTTTAAAAATAATTTTGTTTGTTATATTGCTACTAGTTTCTGTAGAATTTGTAAATCTTCCAAGTAGGTACGATTTTAACGAGTACGAGAAAGACGGACACCGCTTCAATATTGAGCAGAAAAGCATCTCGAACAAATCTCGAAAAGCTTTATATACAAGTAAGGAAAAGGTAAAAAATTGCAAATGTGTATATAATTATGTAGTTTAAATTGGAAGCCACTACCACGACCACCACCATTCATTTAAATGTATACAGATTGAAGTAATAATACAGAGATTAAAATATTTTATTAATAAAGATAAACGACTTTAATGCACAATAACTAGATACACACAGTAGTATAGCAAGCAATCCGAAAGAGCAAATAACAATTCGTATTAATTAACACGCACCAAGGGTTCCGCAATAAATATTACCATCAGATGTTAATGATAATATCCATGACCCACGAAATATGGCACTGAATGCGAAGACATAATCGTTACTGTCGATTTACCCAAACAGATAACAACTTGGTGCAAATAGCCCTCGGTGTTAATATGAAGATCCTTATTTGCTGAAGACAAAGTATGTATAACGGTTCAGATACACGCGTATCATAATGTAGACTTACGCAAAACAATGTTTCCGATTTTTTTTTGTAAAGGTTTGCTTTGAATTGCGTAAGATAGGCTACAAGATAGAAACACTCCATACTAATATTATAAATGCGAAAGTGTGTCTTGATGAAGTTTGGTACAAGGAACTCGGGAGAGAGTTAACATCCCGGTTAACAAAGGCTACTTTTATCCCGGAAAATTGAAGAGTTCCCGCGGGAAGGAAAACAAACATCAATCCACGCGGATGAAGACGCGGGCATCATCTAGTACTTAAATAAAAGCTTTATTGTTTCCATTATTGTTAGGTAAATACACCAACGCACGTATCTTACGACTAAACAAAAATCTAACAATAAACAACTGAAAGCAAACTCAGCATTGCCGAGCATTGACAATAATGCTCAGCGCTTTAAAGCTAAAGATGTTGGATTTCACAACCAACTGATGATAGGTAATTCAAGATGGAGTTAGATATTACCTCGGATCCGTGAGTGGTTACCCTTAGATGTCTAAAATAAATATAATATTAGGTACCCATAGCTACCGATATTACCTAATCGAAATATCAAAATCTTCCCCTTTAAAATGAGTAAGCGAAACCTCCGCACCGCTGCGTTTAATTTGTCTTTTGACGTGATATCTGTCAGCGGGTATATGCAGGATATGCCGAGATGAGCTAAAATTATAATAAGTTTCTCGGTATTGCTAAACAGATTATTGTAGTTGTTTTGTTTTTGTATGCATCGGATTCCGTTGAACTAATATTTAACTACCATTCCGTTTAAGATTTAAATGCCAACACCTTACAAAAAGTTTGTGCCTAATATAAACGATCAAATACCTACAGCGATTTTCCAGAGTGTGGTGTGAATTTTGGAAGCTAGATTCCTTCCAGGGGGTAGGCGTCAGCTAAAAAAAAATTACAACAATCCAATCTTTTAAGAGAGTAACATGGAGTTTGAAAGCTTGTGCCGTTAATTTTAGTGAGAAAATTTATTTATCTCATGTGAAATCAGAAATTGCACGCGAAGTCACGGGCAACCACTATTTAGTATTAATTTATTTTTAAGATCACCTCTAAAACCAGTGCAAAAATAATTACTTATAATTTATAGGGGTATCAAGTGACAAGGTTTATTTGAGAGATCAAATTCGGCCTTCCCTCTGGGCGTAAATGAGGATTACACGTTTTCCCCGAATAACTATAACCGACCGAGACAATCACCTCAGGCGGAAGGTTGCTATATAACATTTATTGACCATAAATCCGGAATGATAAACGTATTATACTGCTTTTCTCATTAAAGCCTCGATTTTGTTTAAGAAATCTTTACGCCTCTCTGAATATTAACGGAGCGCTCTAAAATGCGTTCCCCTGTCCATAATTTGTTCTTCGTTTATGCAAGACGATGAGATCATTATCGACAATCGTTCATAAAGAGTTAAAATTTATAACAATCTATTTATTGACGTCTAAAACAAACGAGTCTTTTAATCAAAGTCTTATTTATTGAACAAATACAACTAAGTAAAAAAATTGCGCAACGAACGGATGCCGACAAAATTATTATATCAACAGCTGCCACAAATTATTTATTTATAGTTTTAAGTATTAATTATTTAGAATTTGTTAGGTTTTTTATTAACTAACGTTTTTTCTGGTATTTAATTAAGGCTTGGCGTTAAAATTTGTCAGAAAAACCAAAAACACAAATGGGCTGTAGTGGTTAAAATTTGTGCAGTTTACGTTCTCTTCACTCGTTACTTCAGTAGCTTCAGTAAAGTTCTAGTCTCTATAAGATTTCGTACAATGGCCAGGGAGTAAATCAAGACCAAGCACTAGATTTTGTGTCCGCAACTCCACACTCACTATAGACCAACATGGGAACAAAAGGCGGCTCTATTTGGAAGAAAATACATTGTCAACCAGCATGTATCATAACTAGGCCAAGAAGGAAATTGCCATGTAACCCATTATTATTTCGTGTAGTTCGGGCCGAATGTAGGGCATTTTCGTGTAAATCTGCCAGCTAAGCCTGCGGAAGTGTCGCCTTTATAAGTCGTAAATCAGGGGGCTTATCGGTTTACGTGGCCGTCGCGCTCCGTCCGCGAAATATGCAACCGGGGACCGTATTCGCAAAGCGGGAGACAATGCATGGCACATGCTTATCGCATATTTCGAATGCGAAACGCAATTGTATTGATGTAAACACCGCGACTTGCATCTTGTATCGCAGATTGTTTCAGTAGTGACTTCATTATTTGCGTACGCCGTTCTACTGTGAAAGAGTTTGTGGTTTATTAATCACTTCTGGTATATTTTTTAACCGACTTCAAAAAAGGAGGAGGTTCTCAATTCGTCGGAATCTTTTTTTTTTAAAATGTATGTTCCCCGACTACTCGAAGACGCCTGGACCGATTTTGAAAATTCTTTTTTTGTCTGAAAGGGTATACTTCAAAGGTGGTCCCATATAAATTTTATCGAAATCGGTAGAGCGGTTTAAAGAATTTTTTATATTAAATTATTTCTTTTGAATTCCTTTAGCGGTGTACAAAAACATCTTTATGAGTCCCGTATGCCTGCGAGTTATCCATAGTGTTAGGTGTTTGCTAATCCGCAATAGTGGTGACATTTATCGTTCTCTATCTCTCTCTCTCATTCTAAGAGAGCAGAGAAACGTGTTCAGAAGGCTTGCGATGAATTATTTTTTCTTCTTTTGTAAATTATTAACCGCACTGTTTTCTCTGCCTACCAGATTTTTTATTTTTAGTTAATCTGTTAATAATATATATAATAATTGTTAATAATATAGCAAAATTGTTACATTAATAGTTACTTCCTTGTCGGCATAGCTGGTATGGCTTCTATTTCTGCTTGATGATTGGTTTGAGAACTGGGCCCAAGAGCCCTCAAATTCATCTCCCAATAAATATCCCAATGTAGAAATATAATATAAAATCTATCTGAAACGAATATAATTTACATTCCAGGAAAGATCTATAAAGAGCATTTCAAAGAAAAATAATTATCCAAAATAAACAAAATGAAATACATTTTATTAACAAACCGTAATGTAAATTATTGTTGAAAATTGAAACTAACAAAATACCAATTAACTTTAACACAAAGACTGCATACTTATAAAGTTTTACTCGAGGTTTATAGCATCATTGGAATACGTATTTGTGAATATTTATTATGGCTTGCATAATAACCTCCGTGAGTTATGCTCCGGTGGGACCAGCTCGACAAATTGTCGGACTGTTGGAAATCTGTATGCGTCACCATTTCACATTCTTTTTGATCGCTTCCTATCTCTCTGCACTGCAAGCGTGCATTCAAATACAATGTGGATAAATCTATTTTTAAGTTCCCTATCGAGACTTTATGGCACTTAGTAAATAGAGGGCCAGGCAGAATTATTTCTTACCTTATATGAATCATTTAGGTAAGAAAAGAAAGTAGGTTGCAAAGTTAATGTTAGTGTAGGTACTCGTACATTAACTTTACAAGTATAAATATTATTATTAAGAAATAGATCCGTGCTTTGAAGAGCACGCATAGATCATAGTGTGGTTACGTCTAGCACGCTCTCAAAAGTGGCAAGAAAATAGCAGTAGTAGTAGACACTGTAGCGTCAACTGTTTTTGTTGTTGGTCATTTTAGGAAAGAGCAAGATGGTCCTCTATTCGCACTTTCGTCACCCACTTCCAGTAACCTTTTTTCAGGTATTCAATCCATTAGCCTGAAGATCGCCCCACGTTTGAGCACCTATAGGTCTGCGCACAAAACTTAGTCTAGATCTGAAGTTTTAGCGCCGAACTTAGACAGCCCTAATTACTATTGGATACAACCAAAGCTACAGTTTTAGGAACTAAGTACCTACCTGCCATAAATTCAGCCTACACCAAACGGGGTTACCTGATGATGACAAATTCGGTGTTAGATCCGATGGATAAACTGCTCAAACATAGACTCGCACGCAAACACCAGAATGAATCCATCTGTAAAGACTGTAAAATCGTAGAATCGCAATCAAATGTACCGGCCAATATGGCGTGGCGAGGGTTCACTAGCGGCCATTAGTCAAACAATATCGCGCAGTTATCCGCACTGATCGAACACTCGATAGTCCCAAGAGTCATGTAGCGAAATCTATCACGCTGCAAATATCTGAGCGGGAAGAGATTTCGAGAATTTATATTAGGATTTGTTTCATCGGGAAACGGGAATGGATTTTAGCTTCGTAGCTCTTAAATCTGATAAGTTTATCATGTATTTTTTATTCAGTGACTTGTAGCGCTTGCGACTATGATCAAAGGTATTAAGTATTTTTTGCTACGATTACTTGATGATGTAAGTAATTATAAAGTCCGATGTAACCTGGAAGGGTAATGACTAATGAGCTACGACTGTATAGCTTATTAAACTCTCAACTCTTATCAAAACTGCGCAGTTTCGTACCGTGAGTCTGTGACGTCAAGACTTGTGGACGGCATAGATTTACCAGTACAGCCGATCCTTCTTTTATTCGCGTATTACAATATCACCAACGGACCAATTAAGACGAAAATATCGCTGTTTTTAGGTACACTTATAGTACCATCCTAAGTTAATCAAAATCTGAGTAGGTACTACGAGTATCTAGATACATTCTGATTAAAATGACCAACGATGTGACCTTTAAAATGGATTAATACATTCGAGCAGCAAGTAGTAAGGCCGTACTCTTAAGTACCACCATTGATATTTGAGGAAGGCTAATCGATAGCGATATCAAGCAGTCAATGGAGCGGACTGTTTACCGCCAACCGCTTGATAGACAGATGTCGGAGTTCCATTAGATATGCTATAATATCTCGGGGCCCGGTCATGCGCTCTGTTTTGTATGCAAATGTATGTCACTGTTTTATATGCAATCGACATCGACACGTCATGGTCTTGGTATCTGAGTTGACCCTCGGCCGATTGCTTTGATACCTACTTCACATAAATTTAGTTTTGTTTTTAATTCTTATACAAATCAGCCGTTGTCTGCAATTTCACAAAGTGATGATGCGATCTAAGATGGGGGTAGGTTAACCTTGAGCCCTCTCAAGGTTTAATTTATTAAGCTTATAGGTACGTTTCCAAGAAGCATATCACCTGGATGCTAAACCGCTTGGCGTTACGGCTGTGCCGGTAAGATAGAAATAATCACGGCCACAGCCCCCCAAAAAAAACCAGACCGAGACAATATAAAAATTCAAAAAAAAAAAACAAAAAAAGAATCGAACCCGCACATAGGATCACAGCGCTCACCACTGCGTCAGGAAGTTTTTTTTTCATTTTTATAGCTAGCTTGTACTTAACGACAATCAGTGATAAAATATAATTATAGCTGTTCAATCGAATAATTATCGCACATTAAACAGAAAGTTACAAATTGCAGCGAAACGACTTCAAAAGTTATAAAACAAATCTACTCAATAACTAAGCGGGTATTGCACCAATGGGATTCATCAGTGGTCCTGAGACCACTAGAACTCTAAAAGATTCCAAATTGATATCTTCAGGGGAACAAAAGCGACGTCGAGTGAATAATAATGCTCCGATTGTTAAATGGCGAGTAGTAAATGCATTGTAGGTCTTAAACATTGACTTAGAACTACCCTCATATTCGACCAATGCAATAATTTCAGAGCTTTTTACAATAAATAAAATAAATATTAATCAATACGAGATTTGGATAGATTTTATGGGTAAAATTTCCTATAATCAAATCTTCAAATATGAAGTATAAAATGTTATCGTTATAAGTCCCCAGATTAAAAGTGTTTGTCTTTTACCTTTCCACGGGCCAAATGTTTAACCTTGATTTAGTATCTTGATAAGCTTACTTTTATCCCAGTAAAATAAAAGAGTTCGCTTAGGAAGTTTAAGAAACTAAAATCCACGCACATGAATCATCATCATCGCGGGCATTCTATAGTATATCCCAAAAGGTTACATTTTGTAAGGAGTAACTTTATGAAATAAATTCTTCTTTCAAAACCAATGATACAATAAAAATGTATGTGTCACCGTAAGATTGTAAAAACCGTAAGATTGTAATCTAACGCTTTTTATTTCGATAGTTTGTAAACAGTCGAAAGATTGTGAACCGTTCAATGTTTTAAGTGCCAATTTTTGAAATATTCATTGTATTTACGTTTTCTTGTCTCTTTCTTGAAGGTTAGGTAAGGGTTCGACATAATGCGGCCGGGCACTTAGGTTCTATCGTGTTAATAAAGCTAACAGATTACAATCTACCGAAAATAATCCGTTATATTGTAATAGTTCGACAGTTTACAATTTCACGAGTTAGATTATAATCTAACGGTTTTTACAATCTTACGGTGGCATATGCGTCTTAAACGGGATAATATTTTGTATGCTATCTTTATAATATGATTTGAATATGAATTCAAAAATATTAAAAAGTCTGCAGATGTCCATTACGAAAAAGAAAAAACCGTACGTTACATTCAATAGGACAACTTTATCAATAATGCACTAACAATATACAACGAGAGAACAATATTTTATTATTTAAAGCCGGCACGCAACTTGTATTCATAAGCACTAGAAAATTCAAGTATCACTTCGCAACTGTAAATCGCAATTACACTTTCGTAAATACCGTGAAGGCAATATTTCGTACTTTAGTTTGCAATTGCATATATTTTTAAGCTTACGAATGCTTTAATCCCAATCCAATACAAACTTTTTACAAATGGAAAACTATTATATCATATTTACGCAATCGTTTTGCTCTAGTTCAGCGGAATAATTTTCTGTAATAGCACATAAACGTCGCACGGAACGGCGACGTATTGAGAGAAATATAATAAGCTTAGACGCAATTCAGTATCATTTCTTAGCGAAGGTGATTATTGAGCTCGGGCCAGCAGCCACACAATTTCTGCAGTCCAGTAAATAAAGTGTTTAATCGTCTATACTTCACAATCTGCTCCTGACGTAACTGCAGCAATAAAAGGCCTTTTCAAAAGTGGTGGACCCAATTTTCATGACTCTATAAATGTCCGAGCATGAAAATTTAAACAAGTGTCATCGTAAAATATAGTAGGAACCTCGCTGAGTATGCCGGTTTCGATCACGTATTGAGTGCTGTCGTACGTAAAATGTCCACTTTATTAGGGTGCTAGCTTTTACGCTATTTTGGTCGCATAAAATAACTAACAAAAATTCTTTCCAAAAAACCGACTTCCAAAGCCACTGTAAAGTGAAAAATAATTTTGATTTCTACACACTACGTTGAAGTCGAGCGAGCCTGATGCGTCAACTTTGCTTATCCTTGTTATACCCGCCCGACTTCAACATAGTGTGTAGAAATCAAAATTATTTTTCACTTTACAGTGGCTCTGGAAGTCCGTTTTTTGGAAATAATTTTTATTTTTAACTTTTTAGTGTCAGGGTTGAGGATTTGGGGTCAGAATTTTTTATGGGACCACCTCGAGAGCTTCTTCTAATGACTGATAGAAAAAAAATCAAATCGGTTCAGAAACCACGGAGATATGCATCGACAATTTACATTTAAAAAAAAAACGCGCCGAATTGAGGACCTCCTTTTTTTTGGAAGTTGGTTAAAAATGTTAAGAAATTAACTAAGTTTTGAGCTTCCAAACGTTTTTCCTAGTTTACTTGCGCTTGTGAGCTAAATATCATTATCAAAGTGAAGAATAAGGAAACCGTAAAATGAATAGAAATTCCTGTGTAAATCCGACAGAAACCTCAAACAAATGATCATTGTTTGTCACAAGCCCATCGTTCATTCAGTTCCATATTGTCAACGGGTAGACGCGAAACGAGTGTGAGTGGAAAAATCGCACAATTTTCCGGATGCCGTTAAAGCTAATACGGCCTTCGGAGGCGGCAGTCCATTAATCTCTGTCGACCGCGATGAGCTTGAACTGCTCGATATAAAGCACCAATCAAACTTGAGCTCCGGTACATCAAACATTGTTTTTATTACATTCGTGTGAATATAGAAAATGTGGATCTTTGTTGTCTGGGTGTCAAAGACAGGACAAGTTTATCAAAAAGTTACTTACTCTTTGGTTAAATATAAAAATATTTTTCATCCCACCATCTCGGAAAGAGTATTTTTACTATTCGATATCTGAATGCAAAAGCCGTTATTATCCTCTTGAGGATAAAGTAAATTGAATTTAGAACATCGTGTGCACGTTAGTAAATATCACTCGTCTATGAAGTTTGTGAATTCAAAACATCATTAAAACCTATTTACTTCTACCTCTATGGTGCCGAATTTCCATAAAACCTTTTTTAATTTGTTAAAAACTCACACTCGTAACCTTCTTGGTGTACTTTTTTAATTTGCTTTGCGCGCACCATTTTCTTTCACGTCATGTCATTTCCTCGCTGAGGTGGGATGAAAAGTTACGTGTTGCACTCGAGTGAAAAGATTTTTCACCTCGTGCTCTTTTGATTCCCTCGCTGACGCTCAGGATTCTAATTTTTGAAATCCTTCGCTTGCTCGGTCATCAAAATTGAGCACGCGGTTAAAAAACAACTTTTCACTCGTGTATAACAAATAACTATTTAGGCATTCGAACGTGTAAGACCAGAAATTTCTTAACTAAGATCATTCTATTTAAAGTGTAATTCAAATGAAACAGTTTATTTTTTAATAAAAAATATCCCTACCTATAAACCTCGATCCAATCAAATTAAGTATTTTCAAATGAAAACGCCGACATTCAATTTGATAGTATACCAGTCACATTCCCAATCCAATAGAGCTCGGGAACGCAATGTAAGCGAGCACGTTTCGATGCAAATAAGCGCATTTAGACGAATTGCCTACAATGGTCATTTACACGTTTCAATTCGCACTGAATTGCGTTGCTTTAAACAGCCAAATGGTATAAAACGAAAGCTATTTTACACGGTTAGAATCGATGCTGAGTTCGAGTATAATGTGGGATATGTAGAGTGCTTATGTCAGGGAATTCCAGCTAAGTAGGAATGAAATGCCGAGCTCGCCACGTCAGCGGGTGCCCATAAAGTAATCAGAGCTCTGGGATGAAGTTGGACGTAGACAGGTCGTAACGCGGAATGGGACGATGGGCGATTTTTAATGTATGAGCCGTAGGATCCAGAACAGATGCCCACTCCCATAGGCATTAAGTTATTAGCTAGAAGCTTAGTTCCGGTACAAGCTCCGCCGGCGCGACTGGTACGTTTTAGACTTCAATTCGAATTCAATGGACGGAATTAGAGTTCGAACAAGCAGCGCGCTGAGCGAACCAGCTCGATAAAGTACCTACTTTATGCATTGAGGGATTTCGTTAAACGTTTAGTTAGTATGCGTTTGTCTAGTGTTTTATAAGCTTATAACGATCTCCTGTAAGTAATCACGATTAAAAAATACGTTCGAGTATATTTTACTCAAGTTAATGACCAGCAAGCGTTGCAATGTGACTCGAATGCCTCCTATTTATTAGAAGTTGATAGTAGGGTACCAGCGCCAGAATTTTCACGCAAATGCTAACAGCAACTGTCCAAAGTTTATACTCAATCGGAAGAATGATTGTGTGGTCGCATATGTAACAACTAGCGGATGCCCGCGACTTCTTTCGCGTGGCTTAAGTTTTTTAATTCCCACAGGCACTCCTTAATTTTCCGGGATAAAATAAATATGTCACTCTCCAGGTCGTCATCTATACCCATGCAAGAAATCACGTCGAACTGTTGCTCTGTTGCGGCGTGATTGAAAGACAAACTCTCTTTTTAATGTCCTTGAGGATAAAATTTTCAAAACTGTGAAACACATATTTTTTATTTTAAACCAGAAGCCCAAATACCAACTTTCATGGCTATAACTTGAAAAATGAAGGACTTTCATACAAACCTTTAAACCCCTATTTTACCCCTTTAGGGGTAAAATTTTGAAAATCTGTGACAAACGTATTTTTTTATTTTTTACCGAAAGCCAAAATACCAAGTTTCGTTGATATAACTTGAAAAATATCTTGAGAAAAGTAGGCCTTTTATACCAACTTTCATCCCCTGTTTCACCCCTTTGGGGGTCGAATTTTCAAAAACTGTGAAACACGTATTTCTTCATTTCTAACCCGCAGCTCATATACCAAGATTTATAGTTATAACTTGAGAAATGAAGGACGTTAACTTTCAACCCCTATTTTACCCCTTTGGGGGTAAAATTTTGAAAAACTATGACAGACATACTTCTTTATTTTTTAACGATACCCAAAATGCCAAGTTTCGTTGATTTAAATTGAAAAAAATCTTGAGAAAAGAAGGCCTTTCATACCAACTTTCATCCCCTATTTCACCTCTTTGGGGTCGAATTTTCAATAACTGTGTAACACGTACTTCTTCATTTTTAACTCGCAGCTTATATACCAAACTTACAACCCCTATTTTACCCCTTTGGGGGTGGAATTTGGAAAAACCCTTTCTTAGTGGAGACCTAGTCCTCACAAAGAACACACTCTTCAAATTTCATATCTCTAGGACCATCGGTCTAGGCTGTGCGTTGATATATAAGTCAGTCAGTCAGTCAGTCAGTCAGTCAGTCAGTCAGTCAGGACTTTGAATTTTATATATATAGATAACGAACACAAAAATATTATATTATGCCTAATATGATATATCTAATAGTGATTTTTGCGGTTTTATTAATAATTCTGGATAAATTATTTATTTTTATTTTATTTATATCTTATTACCGTTGCTTATGGCGATTATAGCGCTTATGAATTTTTAAATAAAATATCACAAAACTCCATTTAAATAAATTAATAGATAGAACACCCATTGCCTCAAAATAAAGACCCCTCTACCGAAAAATCCCTTCGCTGTCCTCGCCTGATATAGTAAAACGCGCGGTGCGTAGACAGTAGTTGCTATGGCTTTACTAAAACTTGGGCTAAATTAAACATTCATTAATACAATGTATCAAAGCAAACACTGGAAACGTTATCGCAATTATTATTTAAGGTGGTGTGACTTGTGAGGCGGTAAATATACATTTAATCGGTAGTAGGTCACGTCTCATGTAGCGGCGGGGACGCACGTAAATCTGCAACTGATTAGGTTAATTGAAGTCATTAATCGGGATCGATCGACAAGCGTATCGTGTTTAATTAACTAACGAACAGACTTGCTATCTTATTTTATTTTTATATGCATATCTGATAGCGTATTTTACCCTTATCGCTTTCCTATAGGGGTGTGTCGTATAAATAAAGTTTAAAAAAAAAAATTTAGATTAAAGGTATATCTATTAATTAAAACAAACCATATCCATACTAATATTATAAATGCAAAAGTATGTCTATCTGTCTGTCTGCTACGCTTTCACGGGCCACCTATTCAACTGATTTTGATGAAATTTGGTACAGGGATGGGTTATATCCCCGGGACGGACATATGCTACTTATACCAGAAAATTAAGGAGTTCCCCCAGAGTCAAAAAATCTTTATCCACGCTGACGAAGTCGCGGGCATCATCTAGTTAACTATAACTAAACAATAGGCAGTACCGGTGCCGCTTATGCAAACCATACACTTGTTATTACAGATATTTGTTGTTTTTTACAGAATCTGTTTTTTTTTTTGGATCACAAGTTTACTTTATGGGATAGAAATATGTTTTGTGCAGTCATCCTACTATGCTTCAAATGATTATCAAGTTAAATAGGAACCGGAATTATTAAATTAACCGCCTGTGTCGGGCCCCCTTAAGAGTAACTTATATACTTTTGCTAACTTGATAATAATTGTTATAATGCACTATATAACTTCAATAAATATGTATAATACTTCGTCTAATATCTACCAGTATAGCATCGATGCATAGTTTGAATCTACTCAATGTATTTCTGAAAGTAAACAAGAAAGTGTATAAGTCGATAAAATGCGCCCTAGGGTCGCTCAAATACCACTTTGGTCCACATGTTACAATATTTACCGTAGGTACACTAACCCTTTCGGGACTAAATGCATTAAGGATATATTTTACTTTCCGTATAAGTAAACCGAATGACGTAAACACTCTGATGGATAAATAATGGCTTTCGATTTTAATGAAAAGCTCATTGCTCCTTGAATGATAAAAAACCTCGAAGAAAAATGTATTCGTTACTTCGTTTAATTGCCTCTTTAGGTGATACGAGAGCTGGCTCATTTTTGTTATATGGGTGCATTTGGGCACGGATTTTTTCAGTTGCAATGATATTTCTATGCTACTGAAAAAATGATGTTTCTATGCTACTACTTAGTGCCCACCCTACTGCAACTGCAAAGTTAAACGTCTGAAGTAAACTCTTTTAGTTATTTTTTCAAAACAATGGAATTTAAATTAAGTGGCCAAAAATGTAAGTATATAAACCATACTATATTTTACTTTAATTATCTTAGAAAACGCTTTACCTAATATTGGGGCTGATTCTGTAGTGCACAAACTCTAAACTAAACTAAAATTAGAGCATTACAAATATTGCTAACCCTTTCATAATACTTCCTAAGGAAAGGGACAGAACTAGATTTAAAGCTGCCATTTTAGTTTAATTTAGAGATTGTGTTATACAGAATCAGCCCCAATATATGCTTTATTTTCACTCACTTTGTCACACATTTTTTCAAACAATATGTTTATATGAATAGCGTAGGTATAATATTCGTCTTAATACTTATAACTGTTAACACGCTAGAGTAGACACTAGACAGTTAGTAATAAACCCTGTGGTAGTAGTAGTAAACCCTGGCACCTAATTAATACCTCGTCCAAAGATACTTTTGCAAAGCCGACACTTTCGCGCCCTACCCTCACACACAACATTATCGGTGTTATCATGCATGTACATTGGAGCAAACAACAGTTTGCGGTGACGCAGCGTTTGTTTATCGTTCAACTCGACGCACAGAATATCTAGAGGCCCGGACACAAACAACGCGTAACGGCGGCGTGTGCTACAGCTCGTAGAAGTCCTTTTATATTTTTTCCTTATGAAACTGAACAATTATCCGTTAATAGAAGACCATCATACTACAAAGTGTACATTGGAGGCGAATCACTTGTTTCTGCCCTCTGTAGTAAGTATAAACTGCTTCTGAGTCAGCACCCAGGAGACGAGATTCTTAAAGAAACAAATACTTGCGGATTATAAGAAATGACAAACAAAATTCGCACGCGTGTCCCATCAAACGGCAAATAACGCAAAAGATGCCTAATAACGCGCCCGCTACCCGCGTCCTACTTTAGCTGTGTCACAGGCGTATAGTTCCTTGTATTAAAAATCACACACTAGGTATACTATGCGTACGCGCGTATTCAGTGTGACAGTATTAAGGTGTAGTTAAAGTTGCTGCCAAGCTTTGTGTGGGTCCAACACTTTATCTTTCAACCCTACGCGCAGAATCTCTTAATCCTAAGCAAATATCGGCACGAGTCGACCCGTGTCCTCAATAAATTCTCTATCTCCCACCATGGAAGGTACGTCGGCATCCCTAAGATATAATAAGAACTGAATGCACATACAAATTAGTTAATAAATTAATTATGTAATTAATAAACATAATATTACTGATAAAACAATGCGATAGAGAAAATTCAATTAAATTGTTTATTAATAATCCACACTAATATTATACATGCGAAAGTGTGTCTGTCTGTTTGTTTGCTACGCTTTCACGGCCCACTTGTTCAACCGATTTTGATGAAATTTGGTACAAGGATAGGTTGTATGCCTAACATATGCTACTTTTTATCCCGGAAGTCACGGGCATCATCTAGTATAATAAAAATCGAATCGATTCTGCTCAGCTGTGATGTTCTCATATTGCGAGTTGTACAAAATGGTACTGGATGGAGTTGTACAAAATGATACGTCGTCGCGTCGTCTGTTTCAAAGTGTGCAAGTGATGTGGCTAATAGTAGGTACCTGGAGACCTTAAAAGCCTCCGTAAAAGATTTTTCTTCAAGATAAAAGTTAAATTAATATTACGATTTGTTACTATCCCTACAAAGCCAGCAAGCAAATTATTTTATTTCACAAATGATAAGTAACTACACGCTGATTAAAATCCACTTACCAACTATGCCACGCCTAGTTGGGAAAGTGTCTGGCTGCGTAACTAACCGATAATGGCAGGAAACGATAGCGTGAAACTGTGGCAATATGCCCGAATGGTCAGAATGTAAGCGGCTGATTACTTGTAGGTGCGCTTTTAGTCCATTGTTAGAGCTTATTAGTCACAGTGCATCCCCTTGTTAGTTGTTACCGCATTCTAAATGGATATTAGATGCATTTTAACTATCTGTTAACGCAACTTATGGAAAATTGACTTCTGCCACGTTCTTGTATCTAATCTGTAATTTAACTGTGAGAATTATTTATTCTCTATAAACTAAACTATATATAGGATTCCGCTTATAACTGAGGAAAACTTTTCTATTAATGACTAGCTGCAGATGCCCACGACTCCGTCCGCGTGGTTTAAGGTTTTTTTGATTCCCGCGGGAACTCCTTAATTTTCCGGGATAAAAAGTCATGCCTATGCCTATGTCACTCTCCAGGTCCTCAACTATAACCATGCCAAAATGACGTCGATCCGTTGCTTCGTTGCGGCGTGATTGAAGGACAAACAAACAAACCAACAAACAAACTGACTTTCGCATTAATAATATTAGTGTATTAATGAATATTTTGTGGGTTTTGATGCAGTCACAGTAACGTATTACGTATCAATTATTAAAGTTCGTTTTTTTGTAAAGGTTTTCAATTACTGAACTACCTGACATTAATTAAGCTTTACGGCCGCCATAAGGGCCATTACACAGTCAAAGATAGCCCATCGTAGCTTTTATAAGGGCAAATCTTATGCTGGGCGAATTTTGTTGAAGTCAGCACCAATAGATAGAAAATTTCTCCAAGAAGGATAGAATAGAATACTTACTTATCTCTCTCTCGAATATCACGAAGGGCAGTAGATATTCCACTAAATAAAAACTTACATAACAAAAAAGTGAACTAAAAAATCAGCAATAATCACGAGTCAGGGGCTTTCGGGATGGGAGCTTATAATTAGGCAGAGAAATGCACGACCACGCGTCTTGAGCGATAATCAACCCTTGGCTCAAGTTAAAAGCAGATTGGAATAAAATTGTCTGAATCCCCTACATACTTTGTCTAAAAATGTATCTCGTTGGCACTATGCCAGTTTTTTGAATAATTCGAAATCATTTCGAAACCAATAATAATAATTTGGAATGACTAAAGATATACAGTGGCAACTGACTTAAGACTAGAAAAGCCAGAAAGTCCACATAACCCACTATTGCATGGAGCTGCAAATAAACAGTTTCGCTCTAAACGCACCTACCACAACGTATCAACGATCATGCTACATAACAGCATATGGGTATAGGAGAAACTGCTCAACATGCTGTAACTACTGATTGCACGAATGCTCACTTTGTGCCATATAACGTTTAAAACAACACAAGTCAGTTGCAAGCTTCAGGTTGCCCTTTCGGATGTGTGTCATACCCACCAATATGAGCGCTTGAGTTCATAGCCTAAGGTCGCTAGATGTTGATCAAGCGCTTCTGTTGGTGGGTGGCTAAACACATCCGTATCGTAGCAACGCACATCTTTAGTATAACCCTTAAGCCTATTGGGCATTAACTAATATTATTTTGGATGCGCGAAAAAATATCTTGTAATATGTATGGTCTCATGCAACAACCTTTGAACTGAATTTATTATAAGACATTACTCATGTAAGCATAATTCCAGAAATGGGCAAATAACCAAAATTACCTTCAAAACATGCTTGTACTATCTTTAAAACTTCCACGAGCGAACGGTCACAACGTGTAGCGGTTTTACGAGAGATTCAATGCAAACAGTCAAGTATAAAACTTAGCCAAAGTATCACAAAAACAACAAATTAAACATTTGATCAGACTGCAGTTGCCACTGCCAAGCCCCAAATCAGATTGCGATCCAAACACAAAAGCACTCAACAATCGCTGAGTCTGCCGGTAGGAGACTCACTTTCAAACGTCAAAATACTCGTATTTATGTTAATTATTCCAATATGGCGTATTCCCGCCAAAGAACGAACAGAGTGAAATACATCGAATGAGTCAAATATCTATTTAACCTTCATCAACAAATAAATTATCTTTTATCTTTTCTAAAAATTCAATTCAAATTTAAAAGCAAAGCTGACGCTCGTAAAAGAAATTTTCTTATAATGCGAAAAATGCTTTAAACCCGTCCATCGCTCATGTCTTGTACCACGGCTAATTATACAGAGCGCTATCACATCGCGCACTCGCTAATTTCCGCGGACCGCTCGCCTTTCGTCCGACAACTTCTAGACTGAGGACGTGATCACGGGACAGATACCGGGTGATTTATTTATTATCCGCCCCTTGAAATTTCATCCGATTTATGAAAATTTTGTTTCGCGTATCGCTTAATTCTATCAACTTGCGCAGGTATGTAATGATTTCGGTACAGTAATTTATTAAAAAAGTTGAAAATGATGAAAGATTTAATTAACAGAATAATTTATTTTTGTAACAAAACTACAAATTGAAAATATTTTTTAAACCATTTGGGGCTAAATCACGATTAAATGACACAAACAGTGTCACAATTACCTCTGTGATCGCATTTACCTCTGATTGGCGGACACTCTTGGTACTGGCCAAAATACATTGTAGCAATCAAAACACTATAAATTCAGCTAAAATAATCAAAATTAAGTTTGCAGCAACTATTTATGGCAACAATTAATAATAATAATAATAATAATAACCTTTGTCTCCACGGTGAGCGGTTGGCGGCTGCCGAGGACCGGATAAGGATACGGCGAGGGATCTTCCAGGGTGACTGTCTGAGTCCACTTTGGTTTTGCCTGTCTCTGAACCCACTCAGCTCATTGCTGGAGAGTGCGGGGACGGGCTTTCAGTTTCGGAGGGGAGGGACAAGAGTGCCTCACCTTTTATACATGGATGACCTCAAACTGCTGGCTCCCAATGCTACCCGCCTGCAAGAATTGCTGAATGTCACCACTGAGTTCAGCAATTCTATCAGGATGGAGCTTGGGATGGACAAGTGTGCGGTCTTGCATGTGGTGAGGGGGCAGGTTACTCATTCGGCTGAGGTTAATCTCGAGCCATCGAGCATTAGGACCCTCTCTGAAGCTGAATCATACCGGTATCTGGGTATGTCGCAATCGATAGGAGTGAATGAGGCGGACATGAAACAGTCTGTTTGCGAGGCCTTCTTTGGCCGTCTGACTAAGATCTGTAAAATCTTTTTGTCAGGCGCCAATAAGGTTCGAGCCTATAACGGCTGGGTTATGCCCGTTCTCATGTACACCTTTGGCGTGCTCAGATGGACTCAGACCGAACTTGACGCCCTGGATAGAAAAGTCCGCACGACTATGACTCTCTATCGCATGCATCACCCGAAATTGTCTGTGATGAGATTGTATGTCCCCCGGAAATGTGGTGGTCGAGGCGTATTAAGCGTCAAGACCATGCATAACCGGGAGATAGCCAATCTCAGAACATACTTCGAGACGAAGAGGGAGTCAACCTTGCATAGAGAGGTCATAGAATGTGATAAAGGACTCACTCCCCTATCCTTAGCCAAAATCGAGTGGCAGGCGCCGGTGGTACTTAGCACCTCTGACCGGGAGACCGTATGGAAGGAGAAGGAGTTGCACGGTCGCTTTTTTAAAGCTCTCAATGAGCCACACGTGGATAAAAAAGCGTCTGTGCAATGGCTGCGCTTCGGTGACCTCTTTGGGGAAACCGAAGGTTTTGTCTGTGCGATACAGGATCAGGTGGTTAAGACGCGGAACTACCGAAAGTACATTCTGAAGGATGGCACTCACGACATCTGTCGAGCCTGTCGCCATCCCGGTGAGTCACTCAGACATGTGCTTTCGGGATGTTCGGCGCTTGCTAACACTGAGTATCTGCACAGACACAACCAAGCGGCCAAAATCCTTCACCAGGAGCTTGCTCTGAAGTACGGTCTCCTGGATGAGAGGCTGCCGTACTACAAGTACACGCCGGTGCCTGTACTCGAGCGTGACGGAGTCCGGCTCTATTGGGACCGGTCCATCATCACGGACAGGACTATTCTAGCGAATAAGCCTGACATCGTGTTGGTGGACCGGGCACAGTCGCGGGTGTTTTTGGTGGACATCACCATTCCATATGACGAGAACCTTGTGAGAGCTGAG
This sequence comes from Erebia epiphron, assembly GCA_963932025.1. NCBI lineage: Eukaryota > Metazoa > Arthropoda > Insecta > Lepidoptera > Nymphalidae > Erebia > Erebia epiphron. The sequence continues at coordinate 11,321,248 of OZ009958.1, read as the reverse complement.
ACGGAGAAAAAACGAAAGTATCTCGATCTGGCTCACGAAGTTTCCGCCATGAGGCATGTGGAGTCCACTGAAACCATCCCAATCGTTATATCTGCGAATGGGTTAATCCCAGTCAGCCTCGCTCACCATCTGAGGCGACTGGGGTTCCGTGGCAGTTCGCTCGCAGCCAGGATGCAGAAAGCGGTGTTGCTAGACTCGGCTAGGATAGTCCGCCGGTTTCTCAACCTGTCTCCCTGACCCCCGGCCGTCTGGTCTCCCCTGCCGGGGTGTAATCCTCCGCCCGCTACAACTATTTATTTGTGTATTTGTATATTTAAGTTTATTTCTATTTATTTACGTAAGTTTACTATTGATCTTTTGGCCTTTTTATATGTATATATTTTGTATGCGGGCGTGAGAGTCAAATTCATATCAGATAATAATAATAAAATGTTTATTGCACAAAGTAACATAGAAACAAATATCTTCTGCATTTTACAATTTTACATAATTATTCTTAAATACAGTAGTTACATAACAGAATAGGTACATACAGAAACCAACTGTCCCTAAGGTAGGTATAAACCTCAGATTTAGGCGACAGTGCTCTCCTTAAATAAATGGCGCATTTTATGCACAATATATTATTATATGTAATCTGCAGGTAGGTAAATAGGAATGAATATGTTTAAGCTATATCTAAATAATGAAGTTAAGATAAGAGTGTAAGATAATTGAAAAGCAGATTGTTTTTATTAAAAACAAAAAATTTAAAATATCAATTATTTATTCTCCCACAAAATGAAACCGAACGTAAATTCTAAATTTTTAAGTAAAATCTCGTATGGGTAAAATAATTAAGGGAACACAAATAAAAGCTCGAGAGACTAAACGCACTCAAGGTAAAGCTCAAGCGTCGTTAGTTAAACCAAAGGCATTAGAAAAATAAACTAACATGGCAGTAGACGCTCTACTAAGTGTCAAAGAGACCGCACCCGTAGAACGGCTGGCGTCATGGTACTTTGCAAACCAAACAGAACCACGGTAAAAGGTATACCTAAGTTGGTAATGTAGAAACGGGGTGAATTGTTTTATGTTCACTTAATGGACCGTCGGAATGAATAGGTAATAACTAAAATAGCTTGGCGTCTGGCGATGTCGATAAACACTGGAGTTACTACAAACGAATCTCTTTTAATTTCGACTGTCATTACAAATTGAATGGCATGAGTGATCCAAAGGGAAGTTACACTAGCGTTCGCACTCAGAAAAGAAACCCAGGACTAAAGAAGACGGTGAAATTTATACTTCAAACTCTAACTACAAAAACTACATTTATATAATACTAGGTTTATAGTGTTTCCAAACTTTTTATCACAAATTTTGATAAACATTACCATATTATTCGGTATCTACTTATAACTTTCTGAAAGTTTCACCGAGTAAAAACTGTAGACAATAAACTATCCGACACAGACGTATACCTAATAATACAATCAAACCTGATGAGCAAGCCGAAAAGTTTTTCAACACAATAACACCCCTTCCCTTATCTTTCCAGAGTTAATAGCAAACGAGGAAAAATAGCGATACCGGGATATACGGGTTGATAATCCTGGCAGACGTCGCAGGATGTCCGGAGGCCGGCGCGTCGGCCCGTACCGGTTATTCCGGTCGATTGCAATTTAGCGATCGGGATCGGGATGTTCCCTTTTATACCTTGCCTAGTAAACCCTTGACTGCGATCTCACCTGGTGGTGACGTTGCGGAACTCTCAACTCGCGTGGCGGCTCGGTTTACCGCTAGGGTGAAAACTGATAACTAGCCTCAGCAGAAACCTCCCACCAGACCAAACCAGACCCAGGTACCGAATCTAGCCCGGGATCTCTAAGACCTGGACGTATAAGACCACCAATGCACCAGGAACGTGCTCGTTGGTTGTCAAGGGCTTCATTCAAAGAAATTCCCAGGGGATTTAAAAGCAACCTCGCATCGGAAAATGTAGTTTTGATAGACCCTATATTAATACTGGAAGACCGACGATCTCATTGCAGTCCCTGGCAAAAGAAAATGTAAGTTATAATACCTAGGAAAAAAACATAAATTATATCAAAGGGTAAAATGGTCACTAGCATTCAAATCGGATTTTAAGGAACTAAGGCAACCAAGGCTAAGTTAATTTTGGATGAATGTTTGTTTGATTTTTAAGCTATTGCATAGCTTCTATCGCGAGCCTTGAGCGTGGAGACCGAATCCAGAAATTCCGTAACGAAAAAAAACCTAACGCTTTGGTTGCTATGACTACTTGTATTGTTGACTTCAAGTTGTTGAAAATAAAAGGGGAATCAAGAAATCTCTTTGTTGAGGTTTTTTGATTCCCCTTGGACACCCGAACTATTGAAAATATAATTCTTTAAAATTATTTCCCCTTTATATTTTCAACAACTTGAAGTCAACAACACAAGTAGTCATAGCAAGTTGATAAAAAATGCTATGCAATAGCTTTACCGCGGCAGTCTCCGAGTGCCACACGTCTTTTTTTTTTTTCACTAAATGTTATTTCTTTCGTGAAAACTTTAAATTTATGTAAGTGTTCTACTGTGTAGCTGCTATTTTTCAGTATTTCTTGGTTCATACAACTTAGGTTAGGACATTCAAATAGTAGTTAACAAAACATTTTAATAATTAGATTTTTTGATTTTATTTCTATTTCACCCTCTGTTACTCAGAGATTCCACCGATTTTTAGTACGCTTTTTTTTTCACGAATCCACATATAGGCAGATTGTAGGTAAAAGCTCTTTTGAATAGAGCTGGACATGCTATTTTGTGAAATGATGTGTTGAATTTCCGAAATCGATTGCAATATAAAAGAGTTACTGTAATTTGATTAACCAAATAGCATCGGTGATTAAATAGTGATTAAACGCTTGTAGCGTATTTATTGAAAAAACTCTGTTTTTCAACCGACTTTAAAAAAAGGAGGAGGTTCTCAATTCGACTGTACTTTTTTTTTAAATGTTTGTTACCTCAGAACTTTTCCTCTTTGACTGGGTGGACCGATTTGGATGATTCTTTTTTTATTTGAAAGGGCATACTTCCCAAGTGATCCCATATAAATTTTATCGAAATCGGTCGAGCGGTTTTTAAAATATCAACAATAAAATAAGTACTTTGTATAGCGTGTGCTTGTTGTTGTAAAGTTGGCGCGGGAGTTTGAAGTCGGTTGTTTAAAAAGAATGTTTTATATTAAATTATTAGCTTCGGCGCTTTTATCGCGCTTACTGCTCCAATTGATTGTCCAGACTGTTCCTGAATTGCTAGTTTACGTTATTTCGGTTTCATAGCACCTTCATAGAGCTCACAAAGGTACTTACATTATATTATGCACTTTTAAAAACAAGACAAGACTCGCTATGGAATCAAAATTCATATTATGATGCCATAAAATGCATCATCATCACTCACATCGTCTCAAAATAATTATACTAATAATAAACATGCGCAATTCCTTCAAGCACGCCGCAGAGCAATGGATCGATGTTACTTTTTTGCATGAGTGAAGTTGAGGACCTAGAAACCGACATAGGCTATAGGTCTATAGACTTGTTATCCCGTAAAATTAAAGAGTTCCCGCGGAAATAAAATAAAAATCTTTCAACTTTCGAACTCGCGGTCATCAGCTAGTTAGTAAAACAAGATGTTAGTTTATTAAAAGAGCGCGTACCAGAAAAACTTTACCTTGCACTAAAATATTTAAGATTTCAGTACGCAAAAGACGGGTAGGGTTATGGCTATGGTATACACCTGTCAGACATCTAGCAATTTACATTTTTAACCGACTTCCAAAAATGGAGGAGGTTCTCAATTCGGCGCGTATCTTTTTTTTTTTTTAGCCTTTTAGCATTTATGATCTTATCGTAGGCCATAGCGGTCTACTCATTGATAAAGCGAGGTCGAAGCTAGTAACCGATTACGACTGTCGAATCACAATCGCACCGTGGGATAAGATGCCTATACTTCCTATTTCGGGTAGATTTATGTTGCTGAGTTTGTTGTATTGGTCGGCCCGTGTGTGATTCTCTGCACAGTGAATATAGTACAGTTTATAATAATTTGTAAATTGATTCACCCCCGGTCTGATGGAAGGCTTCGACCGCGGTTAGTTACCAACCAGTCGAATGGACGTACCTACTCGTACTTGCAAGTGTACAATCCTGCATAAAATCCTATTACAACTTCCTTATACCTTCCTTCCTTAAACCGTAGGTAACGTAAATTCAAACGTCTTACATGCAAACGAACCTTGTAGTCAACTAAGAGTAGACAGATATCTCAAACGTTTTCCCAAGGTTTTATCTAACTCAGGTCTGTGACCGATCTCAAGTGCTAACTTGTCATCGAGAAAAAAGTAAGCTCGAAGTTTGCAATCGATTGCGACTTGACTGTCGATTCAATCACAATCGCACCGCGGGATAAGATGCCTACACTCCCGATCCCTGGTAGATTGTCCTCGCTGATTTGCCGGGACAATGGACGCCAGAGATCTCCGCGTTTATCCCGTACGCCAGCTGACATCTTTTGTATCGAAGCTGAAGTTATTTCTTTTAAAATTGAGGAAAACATGTTTGCTCTGCAGATAAATCTTTTATCTTTTCTGATATGGCTAGTCATTGTTGGCGATGAAGAGATTAGAGATAGAGAGATTATCTTTTAATACAGGAGGACATATTTGTTGACATCGTGTTTATTTCTAGTTACTAGTGTTTCACGAGTCTATAACTTAATTACACTGCATAGATTGGTATTAACTTCCTTAATTGTAACCAATAATGGTCAATCTAATTAACTTACCGATAAACCAATTTTGGGCACTTAAAACTTGCCTAGGCATAAAAATATTTTCTTTTCGGGAGGAACCTATACTACTGATTTCAGCAGAACACGACCTGAAGTGTGCAATACGATGTGAGTTGACTAGAATTAGGTATTAGGACATTTTCATGATTTGGACGTAGCTTGCTGGGGTGGGTGGTAGTAATAACAAGTATAAATTACAAATTTAAAAAAACCCCCGACTAGAAAAAAGCTGATGACCTTCAGACGGATGAACAGATTTTCATGAAACATGGCTAAGAACACTCGGGATAAAATTATCTATGACACAAAAAATACTAAACGAAAATCGGTTCATCCGTTTGGGAGCTACGATACCACAGACAGATACACAGATACACAGATACACAGACAGACACGTTAAACTTATAACACCCCTCTCTTTTTGCGTCGGGGGTTAAAAAATAGTCAAATTAATCCAGATGTACGAGAAAATTACCATAACCCCATTGCTGATATATCTGATCACACAATGCGTGGCTCTTTATTAGATATGTTGGAATGCATGGTTTTTTTACAATGCCCAAATATTGATATACCTACCTACTTAACTTTGAAACCAAGATAGTTTTAGTAATGTATTTTCAAAAATCTTAGAAAGCTTAGCTAAGAACTTTAGGACCAAATTTGTAACTTGTAAGTTGTGGAAAATGGGAATTCTTACAAAAAAGCTTACCTACGTCACTAGTTTAGCTAAGTTAGTAACTTAACTTTAAGTGAATGTGATTCGAATCGTCCACTAGAAAATACCACTATTTTGAAATGCATCTCCTCAAATCGATATACTATAACTCAAATCAATTTCTTAGGATCTGCTTATCTTACTTCTTATAACAGTGCCACAGAATATAAGGCTCTAAACATATTCACGTGGTGACAGACTCCCAGCGTGTAGCCAAATAAAAGACGCTCTCACGTCGCTCGCCGTCTCCTGACGACTGGCAAAAACTATTGCATCTCACGCATCTCTACCTCGCGACGAATGGTCATTTAGTATTCAGAAAATTCCCCCTTTTTCAATGTGGCGCGGCGGTACGACGCCCCGTACTCAACAAAAACTAGTTTAGAATAGTTTACTGGTCTTCTAAAATAATAAATTCTACTTCTATAATAAAAATAAGGTAAATAGGTTCATACCTGCATATTTTTATATACTTGGGCCTGTTTCACAATCGCCAAGTAACCCATATCTGACGAATAAATATGATATTTTGAACTATGTTGTGAATGAAATTTCATCCTTAACATGTACAATATAGTTCTAAACAAAATAATTTAGGTTGAAATAACGTTTGGAAGTTTTTACGCAAGTCAAAGTGGCCTACGTATATAACCACCACCACCACCACCAGCACCACCACTACAGCCCATTAACGTCCCACTGCTGGGCACATGCCTCCACTCTCATAGGAGAGAAGGAATTAGAGCTTAAACCCACCATGCTGCTCCAATGCGGGTTGGGGGGCTTTAACGACTATTATCATGTTAGTGATCATTACTTACTTATCTAACCGTTGCAAACAATTCGCAATAGACGGTTTACTACTGTAATAGTTATTTGTTATACAAGAGTGAAAAGTTGTTTTTTAACCGCGTGGTCAATTTTGATGACCGAGCAAGCGAAGGATTCTAAAATTGAATCACGAGCGCAGCGAGTGGTTCAAAAATTAGAATCCTGAGCGTCAGCGAGGGAATCAAAAGAGCACGAGGTGAAAAATCTTTTCACTCGAGTGCAACACGTAACTTTTCATCCCACCTCAGCGAGGAAATGAAATACTTCTCGCGTGATTGTTGAGGGAGAAAGCTCATTTCCGCATTTTTAACAGTTTCAGTCAATTTTGTTGGCGTCAAATTAACTTCTTCGTCACTAGAATCACTCATTTTAGGTTTTTTACTTATTTTCAATTTTCTTGTTTTTAATCGAAGGTTTTAATTTTAAACAATATGACGTGAAAGAAAATGGTGCCCGCAAAGCAAATTAAAAAAGTACACCAAGAAGGTTACGAGTGTGAGTTTTTAACAAATTAAAAACGGTTGTATGGAAATTCGGCACCATAGAGGTAGAAGTAAATAGGTTATAATGATGTTTTGAATTCACAAACTTCATAGACGAGTGATATTTACTAACGTGCACACGATGTTCTAAATTCAATTTACTTTATCCTCAAGAGGATAATAACGGCTTTTGCATTCAGATATCGAAGCGTAAAAATACTCTTTCCGAGATGGTGGGATGAAAAATATATTTCGTGAGTACAGTAAGTAGCTTTACAAGTGTATTTGAGGGCTTATCATATTTAAGCAATAAGCTGTTCTTTTTGGCATCGCTGACGTTTGGCCATGGTCTGGCTAGCGGCGCATATTTTATTTTTGATACTAAAAATCAAAAATACTATTCATATTTTGTCCATAGTTTCGGACAGGATAAGTGTATAAAACGTGTTGGGATTTGCAAACAATGGCTTGTCGGCCGCCATGCATCTGTCCCCGCATACCCAAAATGCCAAATATATGGCGTCAAATTAAACACGGATCCAATCTTGTAACCCGACTGGCTTTTGATCTGTTTTATCACAAGCGGCTTTAGTGTAAGCTAATGCCCAAGACTTTGTCCGCGTGGATTGAGGTTTTTCGGTTCCCGCGGGAACTCTTTAATTTTCCAAGATAAAAAGTAGCCTAAGTGTTATTCCAATGTTATCTATCTCTGTGCCAAATTTCATCCAGATCCGTTCAGCCTTTGGGGCGTGATTGAGTAACAAACATCCATACATCCATAAATCCATACATCCATCCAAACTTTCACATTTATAATATTAGTAAGAGTAAGAAGTAACATTCGAAAACACTGCATTCATAAATTCTCGCGGTTCGACGAGACGTTTAAATCAGTACTAAGTAAATAGACATTAAAATTGTTACCTAACTAATTTGTACTAGAATACGCCCAACATGCATTGACAATGCAGTGTTTAATTATAGCTCAATCGGATGAACGAACGAATCGAACGCATATTAACGGACTGCGTCTGACGCATCGCCGTCGTCTGCGCGTATTACTCGTAAATACGCCGTGTGCATAAGATCTTAAGATTGCAAATTGAGTTTCTCAAATATTTCTTGAATGCATTTTTCGATTGACAGTAGAATTCACCTTGCTGGCGTTGTTTGCTTACGATATTTTCTAAATCAAATAATTTACATAGACGACGATTTACATACTCACAATAGCCTACTGATACTCCTATGTAATATGGGAACCCAATACAATATTATTAGTAACGTAGATATTAAATCGCAGAACTGTGCGACCCCAACTCCGGTGTACATGAATAGATCCTAAGCAGGATAATAATTTACAGGTCCTTAATACTATATTACTTTCTGTCCTAAGCGCTAACTCCAGTCACAATATTTTAATGTACAAAAGACTTCATACAATGTACATTTAGGATGTGGGTACATTACCTAACCATTCCTAAAGATATAGAAGTGTCGTAAATTTTAATTGTACTAACATCAAAGTAAAAATGATATCGTTTGTTATAAAGAGCCCTGTATTAGTACCTATTATATATATTTAATTTTAACACTAAGTTCCCTATTGTAGTATGAACAATAATTTGCAAACGAAGCTCATAAGCACCTTAAGACGCGCCGGGGATCAAATACCGTTGGCTGAGTCGCATTACGCTTTCACGTGTAATCCTATCCCTTCAGTTGGATTAGCATCGTTGGCCTACCTTAAGCGCCTTCAGTTCATCTGACATCGCATTTGTAGGCTTTATATACTCATTGCTAAGAGAGCCCAGTACACATTGGACAAACGCACTCGGCCATTTCACATAAACCTGATGACGAGATCCGTGGTGCAGTGTTGAGCGCTGTTGCCTTAACGTGCGGAGGTCCCGGGTTCGATCCCCGGCAGGGTTTTGGAAATTTTAATTTCTGAATTTTCCCTGGTATGGCCGTGGGTAGTTACCACCTTACCGGTAAAGACTTGGTGCCAAGCGATTTAGCGTTCCGGTACGATGCCGTGTAGAAACCGAATAGAGGTATGGGTTTAATTATAACTGCCATGCCCCTAACAGGTTAGCCCGCTACCATCTTAGACTGCATGATCACTTCCCATCAGGTGAGATCGCAGTCAAGGGCTAACTTGTAGTGGATAAAAAAAAAACTGTATTGCCATTCGGTGATTTAACGCGGTGGCCAGTTTATAAACCGATAAAGTAAGCAAGCTAGCCAGTACTTAGCTTGTTACTTTCCAAATATCATACATACAGCCCCAACCAGGTCGACAGGCAATATCTCATGAGTCGCAGAGAGCCGCTGGACCCAGGCGCAGTACCGCGGCGTGTGAAAGTCCGTACGAAAGACCGATGTTCTGCAGTTGACATCGGTAGGACGAAACAAACAATAAAGACACTTCGCGCAATTTGTTTCTTTACACACTATTCGAAACTCGCCGAACGCATCGGCTCAATATGTATTGGAGTCTTTAGATAATATACGAGCATAATATTAGTATTTCTGCCGAACTAAATGAAGCCTCTGTTGTGATAGAAATATCAATCTATTTCTAATATCGTCTATTATTGAAATCTTTATCCATACTAATATTATAAATGCGAAAGTGTGTCTGTCTGTCTGTCTGTCTGCTACGCTTTCACGGCCCATCTGTTCAACCGATTTTGATGAAATTTGGTACAGGTATAGGTTGTATCTCGGGGAAGGACATACCTAGGCTACTTTTTATCCCGGAAAATTCCAAGGTTCCCGTGGGAATCAAAAAATTTATCTGTTTAACCGATTTTAATGAAATTTGGTACAGGGGTAGGTTGTATCCCGGGGAAGGACATAGGCTACTTTTTATCCCGGAAAATTTAAGAGGTCCCGCGGAATCCAAAAAATTTGGTCCAAGCGGACGAAGTCGCGGGAATCATCTAGTGTTTTAATAAGTATAAATGAACTTAATTTCAAATTAACAAGCTCCGAGCAGTGATCTATAATATACATTGGTCATGGGATTTGACCTATAAAATCAATGACAATTTGCTAAAAGGCTCCAATTACTAATTGACCCCGACAGTTTACATAGGTAAATAATTCAGATGGTGAACAAATTAGGTTAATTAAACAGAGAGCGCTGTCCCACTTCTACTGTGAAATAAATGCAAGGGAAATTACAGCCCGGAATTACAATTAATTAAGTAATAATTTACGCGCCTTTAATTAAAATATTGAAATTCAGTGGGAGCGCTACTATATGCTCTCGTATTAAATGCATCATTATGAGTCAATGTACACGGGATACTTTTAGCATCGACACTCGGCGTTCAGCGATTTTGCCATTGTATTGATACTACATTGCGTTATAGAAACAGACCGCCATCACTGTATGCAGGATACCTCACACTGTTTTCCTTTGCCAATATGGCAAGTCACTTGCTGAATATTAAGCACGTATAACTCCGCAGTTGAGACCCGAATCCCGGAACCTCGAAAGCAGAAGACTTTTATTACAAATAAGTTCATAATAATTGCGCTTCTCCTAAACTATTTGAGAAGTTCCAATACCAACAATAAAATGTGCAGAGTTAAAAGTTCCAACGAAGATTCGAAAATGCGATCAAATCACTGATGTTAAAAGTATCGTGTGTGCAGTGGCCTTAATTGCATTCTAGCATTGCACTAGAGCTACGCCGAACGCTCATTATTTCGCAAAACGATACTTTTTTAATGAACTTTTAACTGTGAGCACTGCTACATTACTTACTTCTATTACTGGATTTTATATTCTTTGCGAGGAGATTTTATTATTTAAATACGATATGTGAACAAATAGTATTTATTTCTATAAAAACCGATTTTGATTTAGGATTTTTGGTTACATCTTTGAGCCCTTGAAACTTTATAACTTCAGGTAAAGGTATTATTTCTACAGGGTTGGTAGGTATATACAAATTTTAATAGACATCTCTAAGTGGATATTTAAATGAGATTGAATCTTTTTTTAAATCAAGAATGAATCGTTCCACCTTCATCATTTTCTTCGTATCATCATCGCAGTGATAGTATTAGGTGAAGGTGCTATTCGATTAGAACTTCACTGAGGGGACGCTCGGGACTGCTCTGGCTGCATTTACGGTGGGCATCAGTGAGCGTAAGCGGAATAAAATACATAGCGTTCCGCAGTTGCGTTTTCGGTTTCGGTAGCGGAGCATGAGCGATTTACGCTAACCGATCACCACTGAAAACATTTCACACACAAGCAGTTAGTATTAATTAAAACTGTAACCCGACTACTAAATAAAAATCTTTAACCCGTCTACGGTAAAAAATTTCAGACCCCACTTTTTTGAATGTAACATCCGCCATGTTCTCGTGTAAAATGTAGCCTGTGTTGGCCGGAAAATAATAAGAAAACGATTGATTCATCATTCACCAAAATCGGCCCAGTAGTTTAGACGCTACGGTGGAACATACATTAATACAAACATACATACATATTTACTTATGTAAAAATGCGCGTTGGCTAGCACCGTACCTAGAGTAGTGAGCGTTTCGCAACCGCAAATCCACCGCACCGCTGCTTACGTATCAGCAAACGACTCGCGATAGCAAAAATTGTACAATTTTTGCTGTTTTATCGCAAATTCGTAATAGGTATTCGACGATACATAAAACGAATTTGCGATTAGACAGAAAATATTGTACAATTTTTGCTATCGCGAATCGTTTGTATGATAGGTACGTAATCAGCCTGCCGCTCAGCACCGAAAATTTAACCTTAAAGGTATAATATAATAATACTTAATATTATAAATGCGAAAGTTTGGATGGATGTATGGATGTTTGTTACTCAACCATGCCTCAACGGCTGACCGGATCTGGCTGAAATTTGGCACAGAGGTAGATTATAGTCCGGAATAACACATAGGCTACTTTTTATCCCGGAAAATTAAAGAGTTCTCGTGGGAACCGAAAAACCTCAATCCACGCGAACAAAGTCGCGGGCATTAGCTAGTAAAGGTATAAAGGTACAAGAGATGGATAATCCCCACGATAAGTATACACAGAAAAATACCCACAAGAAGCTCGCTGTTTCTTATCTCTTTCAAAGAAAGTATCTAACTTGTATGTGTAATTTGTTAAACTGCACTGGGTTGCTATATCAACGCTCCAGACTCCGATCTAATCCCGGCCACGATCAAGTGCTCATTAACGAGATTTATAGATGAAACATAGTACGCGACGACGCTGTACTTCGATGTCTTATTTACGATGGTCAGATTTGGGAGATAGCCCGTGAAGCCCGTGCCATAGGGGGAAAAAATGACAATATCTTGATGAGTGTTCCTAAACATTTTTGGTCTAGGGTAACTAGTCTGAGGTCTGTAGAGGGTATAGTTTGACTTCGCATACTGGGAAAAAATGTCTTTACTTTAAAAAACTTAAAATACATAAAAGAATTCCTTTTATGTATTTTTTTTTTTACAAATGGCGGATAAATTGAAATATTATTACATTAAAAATCTTTTCAGTTTCAAGGGCAAACATTTTATGACATCAATACTAATTTGGATGGATGGATTTTTTTAATCAATCACGCCAAAACGTCTGAACGGATCTAGATGAAATTTGGCACAGAGATATATTATAGTCTGGAAAACACATATAGGCTACTTTTTACCCGGAAAATTAAAGCGTTCCCGCGGAAACCAAAAAACCTCAATCCACCCGGCCGAAGTCGCGGGCATTAACTAGTTTTAAATATAACCTTTCAATAAATTATTTGCGTTTAGTAGATATGTATATCGTTTCACACAGTATGTACGTTGCCTTACACAATATTACTTTAAAGCAGTTAACGATATGTTGCAAATATTCAAAGTGCATTATAAAAATTTTATATTTTATTTATAGCTATTGGTTAGTAATGATAATAACTTAGATTCATTACTGCAGCGGCATGTACGATAAGAGAAACAATGTATCGATATTGCGAGTTCCCGAACAGTAAGGAACCATTATAAGCAACAAAAGCGAAGAAGAATAATCTGTACCGCACGTGAGATTTAGAAACGGGCTCCATATAGCATAGCATATCGGCGAGTTCGTGCGAACCGAGCGAAGCGGGCGTATCGACTCGCCTGTAATCCGATAATAATGAATAGAAAATAGTAAGACCATGCTCCAGTTGAGAGTTCCTAGAACAACTGGGGGCACGAGAGTTTTATCGCGAGGCATAATTTGGCCTTGGCGTCACGCGCTGTCCGCTCGAATTTATCGTAAAACTCGATAGTTCCCTCGGGTATGGTGAAGAAATTCACAATAACTCGAGACCCGGGTGTAATCACAAATCTATGAGCGTGCAATAAAAATGCCGCAGTAGCGAATAATTCAAACAAGCTGCAGTACTTATACCTAAGTACTTGGGAATGCGTCCCTAATTTATAGATACTCCACAATGCTACGTTCTTAGAATGTTGAAAATCCGCCAGGTACCTAAATTTTCCCAATGCAGACGGACGAAGTGATATTAAATTTTAGTCCGAGTCTAAAGTCTATTAACTCAAAGTTATTATTCCAACAACGGTTTGCCTCCGCAATCTCTGCAATAAATACATTGAAAATAAAATTAAGAAATAATTATAAATTCTACCTTCTAAAATATAATTAGTGCGCAAATATTATTACATAGTATAAAATTTGTACATCGTAAACGCTAATTGCAATTAAAATTAAAACTTGAAAATTATGAAGAAGCGTTCTACCATATTTTATACTAAAAATCTTCATAGTCAATTTTATGATAATAATATTTTAATTGTATTAAATTGTTTTGGAATTAAAGTATCTGTTTAAGACTGTTTTAAGAAATAAATCTTTGTGGCGGATTGTAATAGAACTGCAGCACACCCCCTGCCCTGTCCTGTATGACTTATTGTATACAACCCTGTGATCTGTCAATAAGTCATACGTACAGCAGGGCGACCGCGTATCTTTTGCATCAATCATTGATACATCGCAATCACCTCCGATTGGTTGGTATTCTTCAATTTAATATGGTATTCTTGCTGCGTTAATGGATTTCGTCCAATAGTGGAAGAGTGTTAACCAATCAGAGGTGATTGCGATGTATCAATGATTGATGCAAAAGATACGCGGTCGCCCTGCTGATTGAAATCGGTCCAGAAGTACCTCTTACGCTCAAAGTATACCTACTGTCTTTGTTTGTAGAAAACGTTTAACTAACTTAAAAAGTGGATTAGTAAATTTTGAGAATTACTAATTTCTTTGATCCTATGTGTGTAAGCTTAGGTATTATAGGAACTGGGAAGTATTATCGCAGAAGCACTCTTTGCGGTTAAATGTGACATGAAGTTTTCGATGGATACAACTTTTACGCCCCGATCACGTATTTTAGTTTGAAATCCGAAAACGTAAATTCAGCGTCTGAATATAAAAATTCAAGGGGCGATGTGTGCAAGTGAAGGGGTGACTGCGGATACCGGATGTAAGGGTTTGGGCATACTGAGAGCGAATTTTAAATAACTGGTAAGTGGTAAGTCATTCAAAATTTAAAAAAAAAACATTTTTGCAAAACAATCCTAATACATTTTTGTACTTATTGTATTATTAAATGATTTATTTTTCTGTAATTTTGTTACTCATGGTGCCAGCTTTATACTTCACTTTCAATAAAAGGAAGAGTTTTAAAACCCATTCACTTGTATAGGTAATTCAGGAAGTAACTGATGATTTAAACAATCAATTTAGATCGTTGTAAGGCGGAAAAGTGTTGTCAAGTGTCAACTGCAAAAATAAAAAACACCTTTTCCGCTCTCAGAACGCCATATATCCTTAACCAACCACGTCGCCACTCGCTGTCAGCTACCCGCCGATTTACTGAAAATTGACGTTTCACACACCGACAAAGATCTCGACTCTATCGATAATACTCTATCTATTTTTATTCGAGTGGCAAAATTTAGTTTCCCTTGTTATATTCACTTCATTAGTGTCGCAATTCAATAAAATTTAGTTGGACTTTTTTTTTGGTAGTCCAAGCGCTTTTACTACGCTGAAAAAAATAATAGGCCGTAAGGAAATAATTACAAATAAATTCCAATTCAAGATGAGACTAAATTTTATAAGACCATTATACAAAGCTTAACTATATCGATAAGTCGAGCCTTAAAATTCATCTTTATTTAATACCTTCCCCAGAAAAAATTTTGATGACCCGCTCTCCGGGGACTTTTAATCGGACCATAAAACTCCGATACCAATTGATTTTTTATAATCCAACGGAAACAAGCGTACCCTCGACGGCCTTACGACCAATCGATTCCCTATATTAGGCTTCCGTTAGAAAACAAACCGGGCCCGGGGAATCTTTTGTTCCATTGTGGCCCGCCCTTTGTTCTACGGTCGCGGATAAATTATTTTCCTTCGATCGTTCTTAGCTCCAATCTCGTTCCATTTCGCCCGTATTAGTTCCAGTGAATGCGTAACAATTACTGCTTTTATATCTCGGATGACGCGAAAATCATCCTGTCTGTCCTATAATTTTACGCCTCAATATTATTCTATTGAGATAATAATAAGAAGACAGCGAGAAAATATTATCTGAACAACAGGGGCTTTATCCATAGACTTATTATATTGTACTAACGAGACTATTCTAGTGATACGCTATTTAGAGCGACATCATTTCATACCGTTTGAGTGAAGTTGACATTAACACTTTAAAAAATAAGTTCTAACTTTGCTCTTAACTGTACCCTGGGGCCATGCTGCCAACCACAACTTAAAGCCACATTGTTTCATTATTGATGACTTTCGTGTTTTAGAATTATAATCCTTACTATCTGATGACCGCGACTTCGTCCGCGTGGTTTAAGTTTTTTTTAATCCCCATGGGAACTCTTCAATTTTCCGAGATAAAAAGTATCCCTATGTCTATGTCACGCTCCAGGTCCTCAACTATACCCATGCCAATCGCCGTTGCGGCGTGATTGAAGAACAAACCAGCAAACCAATAAAGCAACAAACCAACACACTTTCGCATTTATAATATTAGTATGATTTTAGGAACGTCAAGGTACGTGGCATCAAACTGCCATATTGAGTATTATTGATTTATGCTTTAAGCGTTGGCAGTACACCAGTTTTTACAATTAACTATGAATAAAGCGGTAGATAATATGAATACGAATCAAGAATGTTCGCTATATTTTGAAAAACTCACAGTATATTACGCATAAAATGTTAAGTATATCGCCGGATCATTAAACGAGATATTCCATTTAAAGGTTTATTACTTTTTTTTAAAAACAAGATATAATTCTTTATGCGTGCTCAGAGGTCGGATGAAAAATTTTAAAGGATACTTTCATTAGCGTATATCATAAAACATACATAAATATGAGTGATTAAGGTAGACAACGTAGCGGGTGGTGGCGTGAGCAATGTCAAAAGATATTACTTTTTTTACGATGAGATGCAAACACTGTTAAAGATATGCCTGAATATTATCGCATAAGGTAATTTCCAGACGTAGAATATTATCGACGCTTTAATTTCAGAGTAATATAAGACTGTTTTGTTAGCTACTCGAATAAAAACTCTTTATGAATAGAAGTAATTGTCAGATGAAGCTGGTTTAGTTAAGTTATCCCTACTAATATTATAAATGCGAAAGAATGTCTATCTCATGTCTGCTACGTTTTCACGGTCCATCTGTTCAACCGATTTTGTTGAAATTTGGTAAAGGAATAGGTTGTATCTCGGGGAAGGACATTTTATTCCGGAAAATTAAACAGTTCTCGCGGGAATCAAACGACTTATTTCGCGCGCACGAAGTCGCGGGCATCATCTAGTTGCATATAACTAGAAACACTGCCGTCATCTGACAATCCATCCATCCACTACAGCCCATTAACGTCCCACTGCTGGGCACAGGCCTCCACTCTCATAGAAGAGAGGGAATTAGAGGTTAGACCCACCACGCTGCTCCAATGCGGGTTGGCGGGCTTTAACGACTATTATCATGTAAGTGATAATAACCGGGACCGACGGCTTTAGCGTGCTCTCCGAGGCACGGGGGTGAAACACCGCCAACTTCCTAACTCCGGGCTAGTGCTGAGAATTTCTAGTCAGAAAAACCCAACACTTATTATGGCCCGACCCGGGACTCGAACCCGGGACCTCGTTAGCCGCAGTCAAACATGCTAACCACTAGACCAACGAAACATCTGACAATACATCGATAAAACAAATTCACAGGAGTTAAAGTAATCCCATGTAGTCTGAAAATAGCCTTAAGTACAAAGTAACGCTTGTTACTACCAACAGCTATTCATACTTGTAGTTAATAAGCATACGGGTTTATGTTTTTGTGTAGTTACCCTTAAATTTTCATTAAGCACAATACAGTGTCTTGGAATTTAGTGTACTAAAATTGAAAATTAACATCATTATACCGTTTTTAATAATTATTTCTTGTTCCGCTTATTTATTTTTATTAGTTTTGCTTTTCCTTTTTATCAATTGCTGACTTAAGACTTAATTAACTTGTGTTTTTCAAAACTCCTTTGCAATAATATGCTGGACGCTTCGGTGGCACAATAGTAAGAGCTGTGGTCTCGTAAGTGGGTTGGGTGGGTTACTTATCATGTGTAAGTGGTCCCAGGTTCAATCCGTGGCAGGAGAACTTTTGGAATTTATAATCTCTAAATAGACACTAGTCTGATGAGATACTTCTGGTGAAGACTTTTGGCCTCCTATGCTGGGGACCCGGAGTTCGAATCCCTGTAATGGATGTAATGAACTGTAATGGAAAACTTCGTGAGGAAGTTGCATGCTTGAGCAAAGTGTATGACGTCTGCCAAGACGCACATAGCCAGCGCGGTAGATAGACATTCTCAGCGGAGATTCGTGCTAAGTAGAGGGACAGAGATAGGGTTAAGACGGTTTTAAATACCTATTCCAGTAAAAAGACCCCACACCAAAATACATTAAAGAAAATCAAAGTGTACATTAAAACAAAAAGCCCCATAATAATTCACTAGCTTTATGAATACGAGGGAACTGTTTAGATACCAACATCGACTTCTGTCAAAGACAATAAAGACATATTTCAAGCCGCGCCACGAACTCAATCTTAGCGTAATTACCACGATAAAAGGTGCCGGACACGACACGATCAATCGACGCCA
This sequence comes from Erebia epiphron, assembly GCA_963932025.1. Taxonomy (NCBI): domain Eukaryota; kingdom Metazoa; phylum Arthropoda; class Insecta; order Lepidoptera; family Nymphalidae; genus Erebia; species Erebia epiphron. The sequence continues at coordinate 11,303,148 of OZ009958.1, read as the reverse complement.
CCGCGCGCGATAACGCGTCCGCCGCCCCACGGCCGACCGCCGCGCAGCCCGGCTGTGATTGATGTCATCACCCACTTATGAGAACTAGAAAAACTTTATGGCGCCAGAGCTGGTGTCAAATATTTTGAAGTGCCCGATAAAAGTGAGCAGACCCCCACTAGGTGTACGAACAAAATTAAACGAGTCGCAGAGAGCTAGGCTGGATCTTGGCGGTGAAAGACTGCGGCAGGTACTCGGAAGAGAACTCTCGTATGTCCAGGCAGTGGATACGTCTATCGGTTGAAGAAGAAGGAAGAAGGTAAAACTTGAAACTTTGCATTGAGAAGGTATAGCTGTTAGCTTGCTGGAACTAACAAACATGAACGGTGGCATTTTTTGTGTTTTATAGTAAGTTGTCTCACCCGTATGGTATTTTTTTTGTATTACACTACAAGTTAGCCCTTGACTGCAATCTCACCTGATGGTAAGTGATGATGCAGTCTTAGATGGTAGCGGGCTACTAACCGGTATAATGCACACGACCAAAAAGTTCCGTGGTGGATTGACGATGCCTGGTTTTTTAAAAATGCAATTCTTTATAACTAAAGACGGATTAATTTTGTACATGTTTTAATTAATTTAATAAACATGTCTGGCCTCTTTAAATTAATTTTAAAACGTGCCAGATGAGGCAGGTATTTTGCAGATCATTAAAACAACGACTCTTTTACCAAATAAATAAACTTAAAATTGTATCAAGCACCTCCTTAAAATTTCCTATCAGCTCTCTATCTGTTATAAGTTCAACTAGAAAAACATTAACAAAACCACCGCTAATGGAAAACGTTATCCATCAACCCGAAAATTAAGACGTAAAACTAAACTAACCACTAACTGGTCCGTAATCTCTATCTAAATTACGACACCATTTTTTATGGAAACAATTACGTAGTGAGGTAACGTAACTATAAGGTTGCCAGGTTCTCTTGTCTGGTAGATGGTTTTCGATGTTTTTTATTGTCCATTTTCAGAGCAAAATAACTTAGAGTTTATACATATTAAGGCCGAATTCCACAACTCTGCCATAACTGATTTAGTTACATTTTGTGATGCTGTTACTTTTTGATAAAGTTATTCCAGAGTTGATATGAAAAGGACAGGTACATAAAATCACTGCCTTGTGCAAGTGGGCCTAAGACTGTGAAACTAAACTTTTTTAGTAAACTATCGATATTATCGATATCATGATGATTTTTTCAATGAGACCAATCCATAATTTAAATAGCATTATTTAAAGGCTTAATGTATTTTCGGAAATACTAGTAGGCAGTAGGCACATATCTTCAGCTAACTATTGTTGATTGCATTCGATGAAATAATGCATTGAACAATATTGGAATCTTAAGAGCGAAATAGCCGCAAGAGCAGCAGAAAACCCATGCTACATATTTAGCAACTGAAATTAGGAATTGAAATGAGAAACATTAATTTTTTCTAATTAAAAGTCGTGATAAAAATCACGATATTACTAAATGAAGACTCTATATATTTTCAGTGAAAGTGGCAACCTTATTCAACCGTAAACTGACGTTCGTCGAGAGGGGAGTTCAAAGTGAAACGAAAGCTCCCATCCAGAGAAGCGTTACTCGGAATAATTAGTACGACACCCCGACATCGGGGTCTCCTTGACGCTGCAATGGCTGTTGAGCTGGAGTGTTCTACTGCGGCATCGGAGAGTACGTTTAAGTTGAAACTGTTCAAGCTTTTAATAGAGGCTTATCTTTGATTAATTATTCCAATACTTTGATAAAATCATTAAGGACATTTTTAACATTAAACCCTTAAAATTAGAGTGCTAGTAGCTTGTATCATTGTGATATTGTTAACATCTCGGCATCGCCGGCCCGCTACTGAGCACGAACCTTCTCTCAAAATAAGTAGGGGTAGATACTGTGTAATATAGGTAATTATTATGTTTTATATAAAAAATCATAGCAGTTTATAAGCGAAATTCTCTTCTCTTCTTGAGTCTGTCAGTAAAAAAAAATTAGTAGCTCCATATATTTATTTCAGTGCCTCGATATCGGTGATACTCTATTTTAAAAAAATGCCCTAAGGCATATACAAACACTAGCTGATTACCTGCGACTTAATCCACGTGGATTGAGGTTTATTGAATCCCGCTAGAACTCTTTAATTTTTCTGGATATTAAACAGCCAGTGTGCTATTCCAGACTATAATCTATCTCTGTGCCAAATTTCATCCAGATCCGTTAAGCCGTTAATCCATCCATCCATACATCCATCGATCCGAACTTTCGAATATATAATATTAGCATAGATCACTATAGATGGAACTGAAGCCGCACAGCATACTATGTATGTATATCAATGAAAATGCGGTATACACAGCGGTATACAGTTACAGTTACGGTGCAATTGCATCTCTGAGCCGTATATCGGCCGTAAAACCCTATAAATATTTAATTTTCGTAGACAAAGCTTTTAGTAACTAACTTAATGTGGTCTTAAATACTAATAAGTCCTATTAGTATTAGTATTAGTAGGACTAATACTAATACTAGTATTAGTCCTACTAATACTAGTATTAGTATTACTACTAATACTAGTATTAGTAGTAATACTAGTATTAGTACTAATACTAATACTAGTACTAGTAGTAGTAAGTCTTGTAGTGGATAAAAAAAAAAAAAGTCCTAAAACCAAACCTGTAACATTGGAGTAAAGATACACGCGTTACAACCGTCTGCAGTAATCAGCTTAACTCTATAACTATGAAATTACTATTAGGAACATTTCTATTTATTTTCGGTACAAAAACAAAATAGCATGTCCAATCAATTGATTTAATCAATTGAACAAAGACAAAGGTTAGTAAGAATCTGGTCAAATGTTGTAGACCATTACAAGTCACGGAGGCGAATTATTAGAAAGCTTCTCTCAGTGACAGTGACAGGTATGCGGTCGGAGATCATTTTACACTCGGATGATTTTCAATTTTCTGCGAACGATGCTTGTTTGGATGTTTGATCGAGACAATATCAGTGGCTATAGATAAACGCAATATTTTTAAGATTATTTTTTATCGAAACTACTATGGGCTGCGATTCTTTTATATTCCTTACTGGCTGATGCCTGCGTATTCGTCCGCGTGGTTTTTAATTTTTTATTCTTTTTTTATTCCGGGATAAAAAGTAGCCATGTCACTTTCCAGGTCCTTAACTATACTCATGCCAAAAATTACGACGATCCGTTGCGGCGTGATTGAAGGACAGACCAACAAACAAACACACATTTATAATATTAGTATGAGTATTTTCTTCCACCCAGTACATTAAAAAAAGTTGTTGATGTTGTTGTACGCCAGTATCTTTGACCGATGAAATAAAGATTAGTAGCCGAAATTGAAAAAATATCAAATTAAAAAGATAATTAATTATATGATAAGTTACCATAGCAAACGCTTGCTAAACTTCTTTATTTTCAGGCTTCTAACTAAAATTAAAGCAGATTAAAAAAAACCCTAAACCTACCAAATTTCTTATATTGACTACATTTGCGAAACGTTTCAGCAAAAATATTATGTTTCTTCCATACAACTGGAAGGAATTAAAAACTTTCCGAGCATTTTAAAAAGAAAAGTATCGTTAAAAGTTTTAGGGCTTAAAACATTTCGCATTCCTGATGTTAAGGCAAATTGCATTTGAACTGTGAGCCAATCAGAGTGCTTTCTCAGGGTGCCTCGTTACGACCCCGTGATTTAACTGACTTGACACTTGCAATATTTTCGTTTCGTTTGCCCCGCAGCTCTTGTGTGCAAATTTTATTTAACGGAATTAGTTAGTTGTTCGGTTGAATAATGTAATCGGAGTTGAATCATCGTTGTTTCGTTCTTTGCCAAAATAAAATATTACGGCGCTATTTTTTTTGTATTAACTAACTGATAATTACATTCTAAGATTTAGGATACCTAATTAACTATCAAGATCACGTCACGTCTCAACTATTTTAGTTGTTAATTTCAACAATTGACGTCAAAAATGTATTACAGTGTTACGCATTTGGAATAAATGACTTTTGACTTTGCTTCCCAATAAATATACGTTACTAAAGAATATAAGTAGGTGTACTCTTGTATAATATTTTAAGATACGAGTATTTAAATTTAACTGGAAGTTGGAAATGATATGCCACTTTTTAAACTATTTAATGAATGTTATCATAGGGAATAGACATAGTCAATTTAAAATGATAGTGTTTAATTTTCAATTATTTCCCTACAATTAATTATAGATTTACTAATATTATAAAGAGGTAAAGTTTGTGAGTTTGTGACGTTGTAGGGGGTAATTAATCTCTGGATCTACTGAACCGATTTTGAAAATTCTGGTACCAATAGAAAGCCACATTATTTGTGAGTGGCATAGGCTTTATTATACTAACCCGAAAAAATAGGGAGTTCCCGTGGGAATCAAAAAAAACTTTAACCACGCGGATGTAGTCGCGGGTATCTGCTAGTATTTAATACGAAGCAAATCATTTGCGAACGTTAGCGTATAATAATTTCATTTATGATCTCATATCACACACCACACCGGACTAAGGCGTAAAGTATACGCCCGTATAAAGAAGTGCAGAGCAATTTTCACGTCAGTATGCACTTTGTCATTATGCATCAGGATCGTGACGCCTCGAGACAACTCGCAATTATTATGTATGTAAAAGAAATTCTTTGTGATGCCGGAACAAATGAATGCGTGCAATAGTCTTGCTGCTAGAAAATTTTTATCTATAATATACTACTAGCTACTGCCCCCGATTTCGTTCGCGTGGATTGAGGTTTTTCGGTTCCCGCGGGAACTCTTTAATTTTCCGGGATAAAAATTAACCTATCTGTTATTCCAGACTATTATACAAACAAGTCAATACAGTTGAACATATATCATAATATAGAGGTAAAGAAAAGTCCGCCATAAAAATATAACATCAAAAGAAATGGTCACTTGCTAAAGTAACGTTCAAGCGTTACGCCATCACAAAAAGCTTTTAATCGAACCTCTATTCCACAGCTGACCCAATTCCCAAAGTTATTATAACAAACCGGCGTCGGTACTGCAAAGTTAAGTATCCTCACGATGCGGCAGCGCGAATAACCGATACTTCTCCGTAATTGTAGATGGCAACAAACCTGCACTCTGTTTATATAACAGCTCGCATCTTTTTCCATAACATTTTTACCTCTTACAGCACAAGTTTTGCACCTTAATGGCGAATGTGGTTGTTATTTTGCATCGTTATGGTTATTTGCTGTACTTGTTCGAAAATAATAATATAGATGTTACGCTCTTTTATGGCCTGTCTTGTTTGTTGTTGGCTGTAGTTTTAGTTCATCTTTATAGTTATTTATTGTACCTACTCATACTTTTCAAGAAAATCTTTAAGAAGTTCTACACTTACTTACTACTTGTCTGCGTTATTAACTGTCTCAGAACTTTAAGCAAAAGTAGCGATATTTCAATAATTTTAATTTTAGTTTAATTGAAGAGCTAACGAGTTCAGCAATAATTTTTAATTAAAACTTTTCGAGAGCTTATGTGCTATCAAAGTTCACACAAAAAACACTAAATATACAAAAATCCTACTCCACAGCCGGCCTAATTCCCGAAGTTCACATTATTATAACGAGGCGGCGCGTCGGCACTGCAAAGCAAAGTGTGCCCACGGCCGCGCGAATAACCGATACTTTGCCGTAATGGCCGATCGAGGCATGCGATAACAAGCCGTCGATAGCTGAACCCGTATTTTATTTATATATCAACTCGACTCTTTTTCAATAACGCTTTTCCCCTCTTGTAGCAGAAGTTTGCTCTTTTATGGTGGTTTGTGGTTACTCTCTTCTGCAATTATTCGGTGATGTCACAATAATAAAATTTTGGGTTTCAGATACTTTTATTTAAATTCAGCACGAAGGTCTATATTTTGGGTTTCAGATACATTGATTTAAATTCAGCACAAAGCTCTAGGTCTGCGTAGACGTAAGCACCTTTTAACTTATTTCGAAAAACATTCTTTCGTAAAAATCAACTTCAATAAGATTTCCACCGGACAGAGAATAGAACAATCAGAATATTTTATCTTTTATTTTCATGAACCCACATCTGTTAATTGCAATTAAATTTCCGGATATTTCAATTAAAAATTTTGAAGCGTCTTTATTTATTTGTGCGTATGCAATCTCAACCACAAGGAAGGCTGTGCGGCGAGGGCCTCGGGCGGCGTTCATTAAGGAGCCAGCGCGGTGCCATTGTTAACGTTTTTAATTCATGTGTCCAATGCACGCGCCTTTCCCTCTGCACGGGAGACTTGGGAAATCTCGCTGGAAAATTAACGCCACGGTTTTTATACGTTTTATACTTTTTTTTATTCTTTACTCGTTTGCGCGGCGCTTCCGTTTTATTTATTTCACGCTCCGATCGCCGCGCGGCGTTTAGTTAGCGCTTTTATTTTTGTTTCGGTTATAATGCGCCCATTCGATGGTTTTGTTTTATGTTGAAATGTTTAACGGTGGAACATTTTCGAGCTTTTGCCGAGCTTAACGTTGATGAAAGGTCCTATAAAGTTTAAAGAATTTAGTGAAATAAAATGGCTTCACTACATTAATAGAAATTGCTGGATTAACAACTACGCCTATTTCATGTTATGATTTGCTGAATCATAGCCGCAAATTATACAAATTTTTTGTCAAAAACTTCGTGAGAAGGTTATACCAAGGAAAAAAAAACCGGGCAAGTGCGAGTCGGACTCGCGCACGAAGGGTTCCGTACCATTATTAATAAATAATTACCTTTGTTAATGAACCGCAAGACTAACTTTGTTTGTAGAGGTTTATTGTTAATATCAAAAAAACTATGCTAGTTAGAGCATTGGCTATAGTTTTCCTGTAAAATATACGTAAATTCCTATTGACCATAATTATTTCAAATTTTTCGATTGGTAAACTCCGGAGATAAGGGGGGGGGAACGGTATTTTTTTAGACATTTTCCCCGATAAATCAAAAACTATCATAACTAAAAATAATTAAAAATCTGTTTTAGAATGTACAAAGTAAACCCTTTCATATGATACCCCACACAGTACAGTTATCTCACTTTTAAATTTCAACCCTCAGATTTTCCCCCCTTTTTAAATAAGAACAAAAATAATTTCCAATTTTTTTTAATTCCAGTGTCTTTGGGCCACTAATATACACAACTATTTCAAATTTCATGTCGATAGCTTCGGTAGTTACTGAAATAATCGAGTGTGACGGACGGACAGACGGACAGACAGACGGAGAAAGTCGCACCATAAGGGTTCCATTTTACCATTTTGGTACGGAACCCTAAAAATAAACCCAACTTATATCCGTTTGTTTATAATGACGAACAGTAAACTGAATAAAAAGTTAATTGTTTTGATTGCCGGCACACAACCAGACGCGTCCGCCGTCCGTCTGTTGCAAGTTATCGGCGTAGAAAAGCGTCCGATCTTAATTAGTTTTCAGGTGTTTGAAGACGCCTAGCGTGATATAATCTCTACTTGTTACAATTTGTTTTCCTTTGGCACAAAAACCTGGCGTCCTTTTGTTTTACTGGTTTTTATTTGGATGCTTCCCGGTGATGTATGGTGATTGGCTCCCCTGTCCCGCCTTGTATCTTGTTTATCATCACAATAATTCTCCCGGCGTTTGTTCGGAAACAATATTTGAATAGCCGAACTCCAAGTCAAACGGCGCGAGTGTTTGATTTGTTTATTGATTGTGTTTTGTTTAAAGAAATGAGAACAAGACGCCTCTGGCGAATTAAATTTAGTTTATTAGTTTATCGACTTGTAAGGTGGGATGTTTATCTGTATTATTTTTTTGTCGGTCCGTATCCGACGTGATCAGATATATTCCATTGTTCTGATGTCCAGATAAACACCTCGGCGTGTAATGCTAACAGCGTTATGATGAATTGCTATTATTTTCAATACAAGTCAGCAGGCAGCAGACATCTCTTCGTTTGTTCAAGCATTTGTAACGTCCAATTTAATATTTATTGCTTATACTAATTGTTTCGAGCGTCCGGACGATTACTCCCATCCGTTTTTCTTATTTGATTGTCGAACTTTATTTTTTACGACTGTAATTCCAAAAGTATGGGTTATTACTGTAATTATACATCCGACGGCTTTTGGTGACTGTTCGACTATAATTTTATTCATGCCGCAATAATAACTTTTTGGCTAAAAAAAAAAATATGGCGAAAGGCAATCAGTACGAAAATAATTAATTTGTTATGTTTATTGTGAGTGTTCAACTATTTGCAATACCGGGAGTTTCAATAGACAAACACCAGCTGTATATACGAGGCACGAGCATATAGAATTGTGTGTGTGGTAAGTGACGCGGAAAGTGAAAAAAAATCACAACTAATAGTTTTTAAAGTACCTAACTTCTTTTTAATTTTAAATAGGGTACGGTTTCTAATAAAGAAATTCACATTTGGCTAATTAATAAAATAGGCAAGCCCATCCATGTTAAGCCAAAAAAAATTAAACAGCTATTATTGTAAAACTGACTCCAAATCCTCAATCCTGATGCTGTAGGTGTACCTACGTCTCAAAACTAGGGAGTTAGGAGTTTTGATGGTGAATTCATATAGTAGGTATCAAGTCACGTGTATACGATACAACTCTGAGTCCCAACTCCTCAACCCTGATGCTGTAGGGTACAGAACTCCTTAAAAATAACGATTTAAGATTTTTTTATGATGAATTAATATTGTAGGTGTCAAGCAACGACTTCATACTTAAACCCAAGTCCCAACTCCTCAACTCTGATGCTGCAGGGTACAGAACTCCTTAAACATAGTGGTTTAGGATTTTTTTATGGTGAATTAATATTGTAGGTGTCAAGCAACGACTTCATACTTAAACCCAATTTCCAACTCCTCAACTCTGATGCTGCATGGTACTGCACTCCTAAGCCGTAGGGATTTAGAGTACACTAAAAAGTTAAAAATAAAAATTCTTTCCAAAAAACCGACTTCCAAAGCCACTGTAAAGTAAAAAATAATTTTGATTTCTACACACTATGTTGAAGTCGGGCGAGTATAACAAAGATAGGCATAGTTGACGCGTCAGGTTCGCCCGACTTCAACATAGTGTGTAGAAATCAAAATTATTTTTTACTTTACAGTGGCTTTGGAAGTCGGTTTTTTGGAAAGAATTTTTATACAGAGTACTTTTATTTCATGAATAATAAAATTAAATACAGCTACTGTATATAGACTTTGGTGTAAATAAGGATTTCTTGTGCACGATCTTTAACGATGTACTACGTAGTAATTCACACATCAATACAGATATAAAAAAGTGTAGGTACATATAATGTCTTTTCCTTTTCACGACTTACCTAATCCGCTAAACTGATTTTGACGAAATTTGGTACAGAGATAGCTTACATTCATAGTGCATAATTACATTCATAAGATAACTCACATAGATAACTTTTTAGTCTAGAAATGAAGCACTAGCACTACAGCCCACTAGGAGGCACAGGCCTCCACTCTCATAGTAGAAAGGGAATTAGAGCTTAGATCCACCACGCTGCTCCAATGCGGGTTGGCGAGCTTTAACGACTATTATTATGTTAGTGATAATAACCGGGACCGACGGACGGCTTAACGTGCTCTCCGAGGCACGGGAAACATCGAAAACTTCCTAACTCCGGCCTAGAAATGAAGAGTATTTTTTTAAATATAGGTACTTAATTAAACCTACGCGGAAGAACACTTTCCTACACTTAAAATATAAATAAATTAATACAAAACTATTAAGCGTTCAAAGTTTATTATAATGTATTATAAATATAATTAATAATTAATAATTTTATTATTAAAAAAAAATATCTTTTAGAATTAATATTTTTATTAGTAGACATTTTCATTGATTATTAAGCAATTTTACGGTTGTAATAGGATCATTTCAGTGATGTTCCTATTATTCAATTTCATTAAGTAATAAAAATAAAATCCTATTATTCCATTTCATCAATAAAAATAAAATATAAAATGTAGGCCATTCGAAATAACTAATAATTAACTGTCCTACATAAAATATGTAAGTTTATTTAAAGTTTTATAGTCTAAAGCTTACTCTAATTGAAAATATAAACTAAGTTAATATCCCAGCCGTATGAGCTAAACTATAAAACTAATTACGAGGTATTTTGGGGTAGAGAGCTCAACTGCTAAACTGTACTTCGCTGTACAATCAAATAGCATAATTATCATACTTCGGGTTAATACGATACTTACACTGACTGGGTTTTGTTGATTTCGCAAAAGGATGAGTTTACTTTCTAAATAGCAAATATTAAATAATTAGTCCTATGTAAAGTCTACATTAAAATTTTCTATACTATAATACTTAATAACTAAGTAAGTCAGTAATATTAAAAATACGAAAGTTTGGAGGGATGGATGGATGTAGGGATGGATGGATGTTTGTTACTCAATCACGCCACAACGCCTGAAGGAATCTGCATGAAATTTGACCCAGAGATAGAGTATGGTCTTGAATAGCATATAGGCTACCAACTACTACTAACCAAAAAACCTCAATTCACGCGGACAAAGTCGCGGGCATCAGCTAGTAGAATATAATTATTATAGGTACGACCTACTATAGATGATGATTATAAATGAAGACCGCGCAGAATTGGGTTTTCAAATATACCTTGAGAACACTTCAAATAGTTTGTTTGCATGCGCTAATTTTGTAAACGTTTTGTACACTTTTAATCGATGTACATATCAGTGAATGTGTCACTTTTTTAATGTTATAATTTGTGTGTTAAATATGTATATTGTAAGTGAACCTATAAAATAAAATAAAAAAATAAAATTTCCAGGGCTTGACTTGGAATTGCTATTCAAACTATTTCTGTGCTAAAATTCGACAAAATCGGTTAAGAAAATGGGCTTTGAAAGATACTTAGCACACAGACACTTAACGTTGAACATTATTCAATAGTACCCAATATTTTCGCAGGAAAAAGTTGTTTTGACCGGTTATGAGTTTTGACTGCAACATATAATTAGTATGGATAATAAACAGTTAAAAGCCATTGAAGTAGCTTTAGCCAGTAGCTCGGATTCACCAGGTAAGGCAGCCAACTTCGCAACGTCTGCTAAAGTTAGTGAGATCATGCGCCTTGCCTTGTTTCACTGAGCAGCCTGTCTTATTTTTTGAGGGTGGATTTAAATTAATGCTGAGTCATACGACTGAACCTTATAAATCAGATTATCCAAAAATATAAACTTGTCTTTAAAATATTAACATAGACAAGCAGACGGAGGAATTTCAACGTGTTAAATATTTGCCGAAAGAGAACCCAACTCTACGTAAGTATAACATTTAATAAAAAGAAATTGCAATGTCGTTCCAGCCAAGAGTTAATAACATTTATTTCACTCGACGTGTAGCCTTAATAATCGCATATACCACGATAATACTGAAGTTTAATCTGCGGGAACATTATTTATGTATAGAGAGTCGGACGCTGGCGCAGCAATCGGAATGAAACGAGACGTGCGACCTAAGTGCGAAGTGGAGCCCGTAGGCGACTCGAGGAGACCTAAGGTGATCGTACACTTAACGCCTTGTTAGCAGACCAACTTCCTACAAAGCGGTAGAGGCAACTGGAAGCGAAGACCCCTTCCTACTTATAGATTTTAGTTTTGGTAATTTAAATTGAAAAATATATCCTTACTGAATCACTTTCATTTGCATTTTTTTATGTATAACTACGACGAGAAGTAAAATTTAAGTTATATGTATAAAGTGTAAATTATGTGACCTGGTATTTTAACGTCACTATATCGGGATTAGTGTTAACAACAACAAATGGAGAAACCGATGAACTGACAAAGCATTGGCTATATAAGTAAATGTGTCCCGAAACTTGAGCTTTTGTAAAATGGATTCCCTCCAAAACGTAGACTGGTACAAAGTCAAGAAAAGTCAAGTGGGCGAAGAACTTTATAATCCCCGTGCCAGCAGATTATTTAATTGGGTTACTGACATTTTATCAATTTACTGATTAAATTAATTGAACGTTCACAACCGATGCACTTTAGGGGCGCAGCATTAATCCCGAGGCGGCAAGATCTTTTACCAATTTCGGTGACCGAGCCTGATACGATCGGAAAAATGCCACTCTGTTTTCGCATACCAACGATTTAGATACAAATTTGTCAAGAAAGTATCTCAACGGCATGTTTCATTCCGTTCGTCGTAAGTCGCAACCTTTGATACGCTTTTAATGTATCTTTTTTTAATCCACTACAAGTAAGCCCTTGACTGCGATCTCACCTGATGGTAAGTGATGATGCAGCCTAAGATGGTAGCGGGCTAACCTGTTAGGGGCATGGCAGTTATGTTAAACCCATACCCCTATTCGGTTTTTACACGACATCGTACCGGAACGCTTAATCGCTTGGTGGCACATCTTTACCGGTAGGGTGGTAACAAGCCATGGCCGGAGCCTCCCACCAGGCCAGACCAGGGAATATTCAGAAACTTCACTTAATTTTCAATGTAAAGTTTTTAAGCTATGATTCACCTAATCTCACGCGCCGTATTTATTTTAATCTACTTTATCACGCGAGGTCTCTACTAACGCGGATAATACTGACTAGTGACTATATCCATCCAATCATTTATTTTACTTTTGACATAAGCACACCTATGAAGTTCCATAATTACTGACAAGCAACACTGACAATAAATGCAATAAATAGTAGAAGTGGCTCTTTAGCTCCGAAAATTCTTATACTCGTATAGGTACTTCCAGTAATTATCAGCAAGTACGATTTTCCGTTTCAAAATAGTCATAAAGCCGCAACACAAACTATCTTGATAGCTTTTTAAGCACAATACCCCTAGCTAAGCATCATGGCGATGGATGTTGTCTATGACCTGCCTGATTGATGTTGCAAAAAAAAAGAGGTTGGTTTATTTTAATACATGCAATGTAATTATTTTATGTTTTAGATTTTGTATTGTTTTTAAACATACCCAGGGTATGTTAAAACACAGTACAAAACCGTGAGCAAATATAAAATATCAATGTGTTACATCGATTAAAACTTCCGTATAACTAATGTCGATTGTTAATAGAAATCGACGACTGAAATTATCTGTAAAGCATTAGGATATCACTAACTCGTCACTAGCGTCGTAGCACTAGCTGTCAAAAGTAGCATAAATGATAGGACGGAGTTACATAAGTACATCCTACATCACAAATTACAATTGAGGAGAAAGTTCTTGGAAGTAATACCTAGAAAATATTACTCCAAATAATGCCCAACGATTCTAAATAAATTAATAAGATTAATGGATTTTACGTCTTTTGCTGACAGAAATACATAAATTATTGTGATTCAAAAAGTGAATGAAAATGAATTTGTTTTTCAAAACTTACACGATTCTCGTTTGCAGTCACCTTAAAATTAAACAGTAAAAACAAGTAGACGCATTCTTTAGATAATGACAAAAGAATATCAACCAAATTACACTAACGGTACATCACTGTCATATGAGTAGGTAGGTAAAATAATACTGAGAAAGTGAGTAGCGGACGGGCGAAACAGGGTTCCACGTTACACTAAAAAAACCAGTAATCCATACTAATAAATGCGAAAGTGTGTCTGTATGTCTGTCCGTCCGCTACGCTTTCACGGCTCACCTATTAAACAGATTTTGATGAAATTTGTACAGGGATAGGTTGTATTGCATCCCGGAAAATTAAGGAATTCCCGCGGGAATCGAAAAAATTTAATCATCGCGGACGAAGTCGCGGGCATCATCTAGTAATTAAAATATTAGAGATACGCCTACATGAAATTAAACTTAAATAATATTTAGTGGGCAAAACGCAAGATATCAAATTATTTTGATATTTTAATAACCTGAGTTTTACAGGTTACAGGTAAGAAATTGTGCAATAATCATGTCTTAACAAAGATTTGTCTTTACTAACATTTGAACCTCAGATCAATTAGATATGTCTACAATATAATAAAGTGAATGCCAATATTCTTACTGATTTTTAAAACAAGAAAGCAGAAGAAGCTGTCTATCAGAATGACATTGAAATGAACGGCGATCTACGGAACCCTAATGAGAAAAAATAAAAACAATATACGGAGACATGCCGAGCAAACGATTAGTGCCGCTATGATTATCCGTAATGTTGTTTATACAGTACGATGTAATTTAACCACCATCTATGTGTAATGATCTCCGCAGCTTATATTGGCTAGCCACAAAAAATAACATGACTGCTGCGAGTCTGCGAGATATTGATATTGAATCACTTTCTAAAACTATTAGTGATTTAGTTTCCTATTATAAGCGATTATTATATGATAATAATAAAACAATTTCGTCACAAATGCGTATGAAACGGACAAAATTTCCTGATGGTGCGGTTTGAAAACTTGTACTTTTATCTTTATTTTGGAAAGTTGTATCATTTCATGGAACGATAAACACAAGTGGAAATCGCAATCACGTCCAAAACTAAACAATAAAAAGAAATTTTTATTATGGCGTTATTCAAACATTCGATTCCATAATAAACCTCACAACTTCCAAGTGAAAGTAATAATTTAAGAACATTGCATTTATTCTAGAGTGTAAATACATAAAGTAGATAATATAGCAGAAAGCAATGTAGGATTTAATAATAATTTACCACATGATTATAACGAAGTATTTAAATCTATCATAATGTTTTAATATAAACGGTCGCATATTATAGCTTTTGTTTTCTGACACTCTATAGGGCATGTATATTTTAATATTCATACAACTATGCTTGTCATTTGGGCGCAAAGATTTACCGATTCTTGAGAAAGTTAGGACACAAGCCGTAAATAATGTCGCATTCGGAGCGAAATATAAGTTGGCGCAAAAAGTGATACAAAGGCGAAGCATTCGATACCTTTTCGTAGAAGAGGAGGAAAGAATTCAAATTTAAAGGGCCGCGAAAAATTCTAAAATCCAAAAAAGAAGCACAAAGGACACGGATGGCGTACGATCCGGCCATGTTAACATCGAAATTGAGAATAACATGAGGTTAAGCATGGAAAACCTTTTATCGGTTCTTTCTACAACATTATTTATTTTCTTTGCATGTAGTAATATTTTAAATGTGGTGTCTTTAAATGTAAATACCAACGGAAATAAGGATTTTGCTTTTGTTTATTATAACACTTCACTTAATAGTTACATCGGCATAAGCGTTCGTCAATATGTTGCAAAAACAATACCTTTTCAAGTATTTGCGTCTAAATGTGTGAACGATGAATGCACCTGAAAGCTTTTTAATAGAAAGATGGAGATAAAGCACAAAATTTAAAACTACAAACAAACAAATAGGATTTAATAGCAGTAAACTGGCGCAAAGAGTTTTAATTAATGACTACAAGCAAGTCCAGCGACCATAATAGAAATGAATGCCAAACTTTATAGAACTCCATTAAAGCTACGTCTAAACTTCCCATTCGGGAGCGATCGAGCGAGCGCGGTGAACGCAGAATTGTATATTTTATTCATCCTTATACACGCCGAGCCGAGATTGCCATCCGATAAAACTACTCTAAGCAAAAATAAGCAGAACGAATAAGTGTACCTGTCACGCCGGCCTTGTTTTTATTTCCAAAATTTGTATAATATATTCGGAACGGTGTCGCGCCAGAAACGGATTTGGATGCATAAAAAAAATGGAACACAAAACAATAGACACGGTCAAAATTGATTCGGTTACTTTTTAAGAACTTTCAGAATTATTCCTTAAAACACACTGAAGGATGGATTGCAATTAGCGGGTTTTCTAAGAATCGTCTTTTTCAAAATTCTTCAAATTTGAAGACACGCTTCGATTCTTCGAACGTGAATCGGTGATACGTGTCAGTCATTCCATTTATGTTCAGATTTCTTGAAACACCGAAACTATCCTTAGAAGAAATATTTGACACCGCGGCATCGGAGTTGTTTTCTCACATGTTTTGTTTTTTCTTTAGCATGGGAACCAAATTTAGTTTATTTTTTATGGAAATACGACTAGCCTTTTTTTACAATAATTTGCTGTTAAATTGTCTCGGAAGTGACTGTATAATTTCTTATTGTTATTAATTTTGTACATGTTTGACAGATGAAATGAATATGGAAGCGGGACTTTAACCCTTTTAATAGCGTACATGATCACAATTATTATAAAAAAGTGTGTGTGTGTAATTCACACACGGCAGAAGTGAAACTTCAGAAAACTAGCCTACGAGAGAATGAGATAAATATAACTTGTATTCTATGTAAGTAATTCTCTTACAGGCTAGTTCCTATTATGAATATGTTTGTCTCTATTTGGTGTCGCTTTTTCGTTTCATCGAATTTTCAAATCACAACGATTCTAAAGAAGTTCCACTTCAAAAAACGCTATCAGATAAACGCATTACGACTAGCAAATCAAGATTCGTACAGCAATTACTTAACAGCTCGCTAATCCATTAAGAGTTCTGCGATAGAAAATAAAAAGTGTTCGCCTATCGTGCGCGGTGTCGTCGCGAGGAGCGCTGGTGAGTTCGCCGTCACAACAGCACAATTAAAATGCCAACAAGTCCGACTGCCAGCCAATCCAATTACATCGAACAAGGATTCCAACGAGTCATTGGGAGCGGGCGTTTTGCACAGTAGCGGAGATACGTGGGGGTAGACATGCAAGGATATGGGAATAGAAACACATTGAGCTGAGATTTGTGAGAGATAAATGAACGCAGAGAAATATTTTCAGTAATTACTACCAAGTGCAGCTGGCAGACCCTTACTATCACGTGTAAGGGACAATCCAGAAGTAGGTATTTATGAGACACTTTTAATATATTTGTACTCTCATTTGGGACTTGCACGAGTAAATGGTTAAGAGGTTCCACGAGAGATTTAATGTAATTATTATTAGATTAAAGTTGGCTATACTTTAAGATAATATTCATTTGATCCGGCCACGATTGCTATCGTTAAGCTCTAAATTAAAATGCGGTCTGAACACAAAAGTATTCAATAATCGCTGAATCTGCCGGCAGGAGACTGAATTTCCACCGTCAAAACACTCGCATTTATACTATTTTCAACATGGCGTCCGCATCCGCAGATTAAATCGAATGATATGAAACGAATCAAATTGACAGGTATTATACTTTCTGTTTCATGAGATATAATGACAAACAGTAATAATGCTAACCACACGTCTATATTATTTTTGAGCGTTTTCACATTATTTGAAATATCTGCAAGAGCTCACAAAATAGCATACACGTTAACATATTTTTACGTAAACACTATATTGAATAGGATAATGTAAAAACGCATTAAGCAGACTTTGAACATTAGGAATACTCTAATATTTAAATAATACTGAATATTGCAAATACTTTCAAGTATTCTTTTCACCTGGAAATAGAAGCTCGATCTAGTACTTACATTGTATTGTTTAATATTCTTTAGGTTGGATTTGGGGGTTTTTAACTCGAAGGTTTTCATAATATCAAATTATACATTTATTCAACTTTTTGACATGACTGGTTTTATTACTTATTTATTTGTCTCTTTTGTATTTAGTTTTAGTAATAAAAAATAGCTAACATTTTCTAGTCATTACATTCCTTATACAACAAATAACAAAGCACAAAGCAAGTAGAACGGCCCGGGATGCCAGACGACCCAAAGCAGACGTTTACTTGAACTGATCGAAAAGAAACAATGTTAAACTGTAAAACTAACTGCCGGAAGCGCTTTGTACGAAAAACGACCAATATGATTCTTATAAGAAACTTGCTACGAAGCTCTACTGCGTTGCTTTTTTACTATTTTAATAAACTTTTTATATAAACTATGAATTGTCTAAGAACTAAACTACTGTCTAAACTAGCAAGCGACGGAAAGTAATGTACATATGTACGTGGGAGGTCCCGGGTTCAATTTCCGGCAGCGTCTATTTGGGAATTTATAATTTCTGAAATTTCTCTGGTTTAGTCGATGGCTACGATGACTTGTAGAAACCGAATAGAGGTATGGATATAACTGCCATACCCCAAATAGGTTAACCCGCTACCATCTTAGACTAGATAATCACTTACCACCTGATGAGATCGCAGTCAAGGGCTAACTTGTAGTGGGTAAATAGAAATTGATCTAGGACAACAGTTATCCATTCCTGACAAGTGTCAGTGTCAGTGTCCTGACATTCGTGTCATCCTGAGCATGTATGCCAAAGTGTGTTATTGGTTGGTTTATACCGTTTACTGCCACAACGGAGCAATAAACTAAACGGAAAAATACAACACTAAGGGTGGAGTTCACCGACTTTTTCATCGGCTGATTATCAGATAATCGACTGATTAAATCTTTTTTACTGTTCACCACAACCCAACCACTGTTTACAACGCTTGATCGGCTGTTTAACGTAACCGAGCTCGGAGGGATCGTTTAAACGCCGATTACTACATTTTGACATTTGTCTTAGCTAATATTATACAGAGGAAAGATTTGTTTGTTTGCTTGGTAGTGGACAATATCAACACCTTGACCTACTCAACCGATTTTAAAAATTCTTTATAGAATAGATACTTTATCAGCGAGTAACATAGGCTATATTTTATTTTCAAAAACGAAAATTGCAATAATGTGAATGAAGTCGGAAAAAATCGTCTCATCTGAGAAATTCCGTGGCGTGCGCTGCGTAAATAGTAAAAGTTACACGAAAACAATGTATGGTGGAATTGTTCCTCTCAAAAAGTTCTAAAAAAAGTCCGCAATAGCATATATCTATCTTTTAAGGTTGTCTCATATAACATTAACCATTTTTATGATTTTAAAATTTGTTCTGAAACAAAGCTTTACTTTCCAAGGTGTTTTTACTGACATTGTATTAATCCTTTTTTTTAATTCCACTACAAGTTAGCCCTTGACTGCGGTCTCACCTGGTGGTAAATGATGATGCAGCCTAAGGTGGTAGCGGGCTAACCTGTTAGGGGCATGGCAGTTACCCAACCACCCAATACCGCTATTCGGTTTCTACACGGCATCGTACCGGAACGCTAAATCGCTTGGCGGCACGTCTTTACCGGTAGGGTGGTAACTAGCCAGGGAAAATTTAGAAATTATAAATTTCCAAACCCTGCCGGGGATCGAACCAGGGACCTCCGCACGTTCAGGCAACAGCGCTCAACACTGCGCCACGGAGGTCGTCGAATCCTTATCAAAATAAAGTGGTTTCTCATCTCAAGTATTTATTATAGACCAAATTCGCCATTTACACCATTTAATTAAAGAAAAGAAAGAAATTGCTGCTGATTTGCTGCCCAGTACCGACTGGCTATTATTGGGTATGGACTATTATGATGAGTGCTACACGTGTAAATCCGGGGCGAACCCCTAGTATTTAAATAATGAGCTTCTCGTCACTGGTGAAATTGAGAGTGCGCTTCTGTTGGCCTTCCATATTTACAAAGTTTAAAAAAAACTGTGCAGAGAACCACAAAAATCACTTGACTGATGCTTAGCTGCGTTTTCAATAATTTCAGATTTCTGCAACTCAACACGCCACATCTGGCACAATTCAAAATATCTTGTCAGTTCAAAACAAAAGGGGCCATGACACCGTATTACCTGTCCAAATTCAGAACTACAGCGTAGTTTATCCTCCCCAATGGTGTCGTTATACTTTTCATGTTGATAGCATTTTATTTTATACTACTAAATTTAGACGTCACAGTACGTCAGCATGAACAGTTAAAACAATGAGACTACGCAAATGTGTTGGCTTTTACGATTCGTTCAGTTCATGTCAATTTGCTGTGAATGGTTGTTTATCGCCTGGTTTAATGATCGTCGTTCAAAATAACGTCGTGAACAGTAAATATTTAAACGGTTGTTTAAACGGTGTTGAAGAATAATCAGCCGATTACCTAAATATCGTTTAAACAGAAGTCGGCGCACTCCACCCTAAAATGCCATATTAATATAATTATCATCAGTTTTACGTTGTCTGTCAATCAGTCAAAATTGTACTATAAGTCAAAGTTTTATGAAGTTTCTAGTTTTCATCAAAAGGCATGCGGGCAAAGTGACAAGTGTTAAATTTTTTTCCAATATAGGTACGAAACCCCGATAAAGAACTTTCTGTTCCACAAGCGGCCAACAAGCCGAATTAATCTCGAAATCTGAACACTTCCAAAGGTCCAAACTTTGCTTTGTGAGCATAAGGAGTGCACTCCTCATTGTAAAACTTTTATATCCGATTTACGTGTTTCCTCTCTGGTCACCGACTTAAGTGAAACATACGTTTTCCAATTCAATCCTGGGCAATTTTATTTTTAACTGAGAAAACTTTGTGGGGGAATATTTTCTATTTATTGTTTCATTCTGCGGCAGTTCTAAACAAAACTATTTAAGCCGCTTAGATTTTGAAGCTATCTAGTGAACCAGATGATTCGCTGGCTATTTTTATACTGCCTGAAAAAAGGAGTATATTGTTTTCATGGTTCATGTATTTTTTTTTTATAATTTTATTACAGTGCTTCACACACGAGGATTGTTTCTAAACTTATGTATATATGTATGTATGTGAGTTTGTATATTCCACCATAACTTCTATACGCCTGAACCGATTTTGATAAAAGAGGTATCGCTAGAAACCTAGCTTATTCCGGGTGACATAGGCTAGTAAAATTAAAAAAAAATTGATGGGGTGACCATGGTTCCGCAATAAAGTTTAAAAAAAAATTCGAAAATAAGATTAACTATATAATCAACATCTAGAAAATGATGAGTAGATTCCAAAAATATTTTTATTACACGACTGCCCAAAAAAGGAGTGTTATGTTATCAAGGTTCGTGTATGTATGTGTGTCTACGGCAGATCAGTCGTATTTTTTAATAATTATAATTATATTCACTTGTTAAGGCTTCTTTATTGAAATTATTGTAAATTCGTTCAAGTACGATTTACCATGATAACGGGCAAATTTTTTTTTTAATAATTTTACTCCGACCGATAACGGATTTATTAAGAAGCAAAAATGCCTCTAAAATGGCTTACGTACTTCAAATACTAAGTTAGCATGAAGTGGTGAAAAACCATTGAAAAACATTTGGATTAAAATTTAAAATTGAAAGCAAAGAAGTGATAGGACATAAATATTATTTCCTCATATGCGAAACACTTCGTATTTCACAAGAAACGTACAAATAGGAACGCCCTTTTATAATAAATGTCAAATGTTAAATTAAATTGCAACGTTTTGCTATATCGTAATGACATTAAACAGAATCATTTGTCGCTTCTTGTAGGTAACGAGTATCTAAAATACACTTATCGGCACAATTAACTCGAAAGATCCAACTCAATATATTGTTAACCCATGGTAAAGGATTACCGGTATTAACCGGTTGGACAGCATATTAGACCTAATAAATGTAGGCGTTATCGGGGTGAAGTATTTTCTTTCGAGATATTTGAATCGGGAATCGTTTGGACCCTATTTATTAGGGTATCTTATCAGTTTTATAGCTCGACAGAAGGTGCCAAGCTTTGATAGACTGTTAATGGCCAACACCAGATCGGATACAAAAGTGCTACCGATTTTTCGTAAACACACATTTAAAAGCACTTTATCTCGAACTCGTTACTTCAAATGAAAGTATTATACGATACGTGACTGTTCTGAAGCTCGAATTAATTTCAAAGATTAAGTTTTGAACTTAAAGGATCACGTAGCGTTCTTGTTATTAATTTACAGTTTATCTTACGTTGAGCTTAAAAAAATGCGCGCAAAACGATCAAATAAAGAAGCCGAAGCGCAAAACGTCGCGTTCACTCTCCAAACGCCGTTTATAAATCTCATGCTCATAATATATCAGTCAGATTAAAATGGAATTTTGCGAAAAATACGAGACAACCACAGCTTCGGAGGCGTTACTTAAAATGTATTTGCGCATTGTTAGCTCTTCGTGCGGCGGCCCGGTACATAACATAAATACTGAGCGCAGCGGGCTCGCTCCCGAACGGAATCGCCGATAGTGATGAGTAAAGATGCGCATCATTTTTTTGAGCCAGTTCAATTTTGTTTAGTTCAGCTGTTTTGTTGGTAGGAGGCTTCGGCCGTAGCTAGTTACCGGAAAATACATACCGTCAAGTGATTTAGTGTTCCGCTATGATGCCGTGTAGAAAACTAATAGTGTGAGATCACAGTCAAGGGCTAAGTAGTACCTACTATTATATACAAAAAAAACGTTATTATGATATTGTTTTTTTTTCAAAGAGTTGTGAATTTATTTTGAATAGGTTCTTTTTAAAAATAAGATGTCATCACAATTTAGACACTGCCCAATTACCTTACTATCATGTACCTACATTGCAGGAACTTTTATGAACTGTCTCTTGTCAGTATTCAGTTATGGTCAACCCTAGTTCCGCCGATGAATAAATCGGAGGGCATATCTCTTCAGGCGGACGCTGGCGGTAGGCCCCCGGCAGCGAAGTGCAGTAAATTGCACCGAAAAAGAGCGAACCTGTATCGAGAACCTAAGTTACGAGCGGCTGCAACACGGTCCGCTAAGTGGTCTATCGTGTTTTGAAAAATCAAAAACGAGGTCTGTCGCACGAAAAACAGAGGACCCGATAGATCAGGCTCCCCCATAAATCAGGATTAAAAGAGGTGAAACTGAAAGAAGCACCGAAAACAAGAAATCGTAGAGCCCTTTGAGCCCGAAGTTGGCCCGAAAATATACTTTTTAGTAAAGACGCGAACCACGATTAGTGATGAGCAACAGATTTTGATTTTTAATATTAATAATTTCAGACACCTTATTTAAAAAAAAAAGTGCGTGTGCAATTCACACACGGCAGAAATTAAACTTCAGAAAAGCAGCCTACGGGAGATTGAGATAAATATAAGTTGTATTCTATCTCATTCTCTCCCAGGCATTTAGCCTATTTATGTTTGTCTCTTTTTGGTGTAGCTTCTTCGTTTCGTTGAATTTTCAAATCACAACGGTTCTAAATAAAGAAGTTTCTCGTCAAAAAACTGCAGCCTTTCCGTACCTGGAACAAAAGAAAACACATCATTATAAGTATTACCACAAAGTCACTCAAAGTCATTAAATCAACACATTACTGTCCCAAAGGTTTGCCACACATGATTATTATTGCTCATCAACCCCCGCACAGATTTCGTTTTAACTAAACCGAAGTTCGTTAATCCGGCGAGGTTACGTACAAAGGAGACTGCGGTGAGCCTGAAAATTAAGTTGGTCCGCTCTATTGCCTCGGAATTAAGCCACGGTTCTGCATAGATACGCATACTTATTAGTCTCGCTATTTCGACCCTTTTGAACTTTGATAACGATATTCCATCGTATGAAAGTTGGAGCACTCTGTATGAAAAGCAATTAAAAACGTAGATTTAAATAGTTTTCATATAAATTTTAACACGATTGGTTATTTGGATTTATTTGTTACGAAATGATAACGGCGACCATGTCCGTGAGAATAAAAAGCTTTCGAGGGTCCTGTGGGATCTATTTAATTTTCAGGAATAAAAAGTATATAAAGGTAAAAGGGGCTTAGGTATATCTACCTCAGGAAAGCAACCTAAATTTTATCATTACGCGTTGAACTGATAGGCTGTGAAAACATAGCAGACATACAGACAATATCATCATCATCATCATCACTACAGCCTATTAACGTCCCACTGCTGGGCACAGGCCTCCACTCTCATAGGAGAGTGGGAAACAGACAATATGCTTTCTCATTAATATTAGTATGGATGTACTCGTATATTTCATAGATTTATAGAGTTTCAAAGATACCTACTATAACAAGAAAGAGCCAGATGCTTACTACTTCCTTTGAAATCAATCTTCAAAGCAAGTTTGAAAAGGCGTCTTCAAGGTAAGCGATTCCTAGGTCGCATCACGCGGAATGCAATATACGTGCTAAGGGTGGCAACCGAGGGGGTTTTAGTGGGTATAAATCCTACTAATATTATAAATGCGAGAGTGTGTTTGTTTGTCGTTGCAACAGATCGACGATATTTTTGCATAGTAATTAATAGTAATTATAAAGACCTATTGAGTATACTTTATATCCTGGCTATGCCTACGGGATTTAAAAACCAACTTAACTGATGCAGATGAAGTCGTGGGCATCATCTAGTATCACATAATCCGATATCATTTATGATTTATAAATTAATATCTCCCCAAGTCAGCAAGATTTTCCACCAGTTACAAAATAGATGCGTTTGACAGCAATCATGTCTCATAGAACATAAGATTCAAAACATTTTTAGGGTTGCGTAGATACCTAAAAAGTAAGTTTGCAACCCTTAAGGTGCGACTGTTGCTGTCTGGTCAAAAGCATATTCTAGTAACTATTAGCAACAGACTTGAAATTTTGAATAGTCATACTAATATTATAAATGCGAAAGTCACTTTGTTTTTTTGTTTGTTGGTTTGTTGGTTTGTTGGTTTGTTGGTTTGTTGGTTTGTTGGTTTGTTGGTTTGTTGGTTTGTTGGTTTGTCCTTCAATCACGCCGCAACGGAGCAACGGATTGACGTGATTTTTGGCATGGGTATAGTTGAGGACCTGGAAAGTGACATAGGCTACTTTTTATCCCGGAAAATTAAGGAGTTCCCGCGGGAGTAACAAAAAACTTAAACCGCGCGAACGAAGTCGCGGGCATAAGCTAGTTTCAAATAATGATCATTTCAAATAATTATCATTATCAGATAATATGATTGCTGTCAAACGCGAGCTTTACTTGCAAAAAAAGTGTAAGAATGTAAACTGAGATTGAAATAATTTTGTATGTGTGTCTTAAACGGATGACAAGCTAATCATATTCATATCAATGCTTGTACGCTCCGCGGCCGATACCCGGGTCAATCGTAAATTCACAAATCGTCGGCGCAGGGCCCCCGGCGTATCGTGACCTGACTGAGTCTCACTCGATATTATTTACGATTTTTATTATGGGGTAAAAATGTGCGAATCCTTAGCGTGAGATCACACTAGGGACATGACAAATAATCCATATCCATACTTAATATTATGATTACAAATTGCTAAGACAATTTGGGCCTCTGATTATAGTCAATTTGTAGGTAAACCAAAAGATACATTATTGGATCTTTTAAGACCCTCGTCACATGCATAATATGATTGAGCAATTTCATTCTACTGTTTCTTCGTCCGCTAAGCTTTGAGACTAATTGTTGTGGTCGTCGACACACGTAGACTCGAAGCCCTAGGAGAAGTTATTTGTCATAAAAAAATTACCGAAACGCTAGCTAGTTTAGTATAGTTTATAAAAAAAACAAGTAGGATGTAACTTAAAGTATAGTTCGCGCGCGAGTTGAAAGCAAAACTTATGTATGTGTCACCATACATATGCTCTGCATTCAATTATGATCAACCAAAAGAATTTCGGTCACGGTGGCTAATCTCCAGAGAATTAGCCATCTACGCGGGAGATATTATAGTGCACAAGTGTGTGCGCAAACACAAATGCACTCTCTGTTCCTTCACTCTCATAGCCCGATGGGACGAAAAATCCGACACGACCGGAGAGAAATCAGGCGCGAGGCACGGGTTTGTGCACATTTATCTAGTACTAGATAATTCCAGCGACTTCGTCCGCGTGGACCAAATATTTTCGATTCCCGCGGGAACTCTTAAATTTTCCGGGGTAAAAAGTATCTACCTATCTCCTTCCCCGGGATACAACCTACCCCTGTACCAAATTTCATTAAAATCGGTTGAACAGATAAATTTTTTGATTCCCACGGGAACCTTTGAATTTTCCGGGATAAAAAGTAGCCTATGTCCTTCCCCGGGATACAACCTATCCCTGTACCAAATTTCGATGATGGGCCGTGAAAGCGTAGCAGACAGACAGACAGACAGACAAACACACTTTTTCACACAGACGCATTTATAATATTAGTATGGATGGATCTACAGAGACCGCAAATTTGAACAAAATGTCTGTAGTGTGATGATACACTTATTTTGGCGTAAAAATGCGCGAATTCTTACAACGCGGGCACGCCCCGGTCCGGTCGCGTGGATCCACGCGTCGATAGCTAGTTCGTGAGCTCCGTGATACAGCATATAAATCTGCCCACAAAATAATACCGATACAGCCCGTTAACATTATTTTTAAAAGGAATATTGTGTTAAAAATCTTGTAAGTACCTACTTGTATATTTCCAAAAGGCTATCTTAAGTCTTCACGACGTGTATTGTGCTTATCTTACGAGTAAATTATGAAATACCTTATAAATTAGGTACGTTTAAGTTTGATTTATTCTTACGTTTGATTCTGTATGGTCCGAAAGTAAAACAGTTAACTTTGCTAGCAACTAGCAACTACAGATTTATTAAGAAAACTTTAACGGATAAACCATAGAAAATACAATTATTAAAAACTAGCGAATGCCCGCGACTTCGTCTGCGTGGTTTGAGGTTTTTTTGGTTCCCGCGGGATCTCTTTAATTTTCCGGGATAAAAAGTGCTATTCCAGACTATAATCTATCCCTGTGCCAAATTTCAGCCAGATCCGTTCAGCTGTTGGGGCGTGATTGAGTAACAAACATCCATACATCCATCCATCCATCCATACATCCATACATCAATCCAAACTTTCGCATTTATAATATTAAGTATGATGTATAATATGACTATGTATGTATGTATATATCTAGACTTTAGACTAAACCATTCTCATTAGGAGAGGAGCTGGCAGGCTAAGATGATAATGGTCATGAAACAAAATTGTTTCTGTCTAGTTAAACTTTTGAAGCTTTTAATGAAAAATCTAATAAACGAAACAGCAAACAAGAGCAAACTAGTATAACAAAATCTTTTTGCACACATTTAAAGTGTAGAATGCCAAAAAGGCAAAGAGAAGGAACCTGCTCTACGACTACGTCTTCAGTCGGATGTCTCATTATATTCGCAGAAAATAACAAAGTGTGTCTGACTTCCAAGTTTCAACTCCAATATTTTCCAAAATTGTTTTATAATATAAAATATCTTTCAAAGAACGTTAAAGAGAAGACGTTCATACTTCCATGCGACTTTTTAGGGTTCCATAGCCAAATTTGGCAAAAACGGAACCCTTATAGATTCGTCATATCTGTCTGTCTGTCTGTCTGTCTGTCCGTCCGTATGTCACAGCCACTTTTTTCCGAAACTATAAGAACTATACTGTTGAAACTTGGTAAGTAGATGTATTCTGTGAACCGCATTAAGATTTTCTTACAAAAATAGAAAAAAAACAATAAATTTTGGGGGTCCCCATACTTAGAACTGAAACTCAAAAAAATTTTTTTCATCTAACCCATAAGTGTGGGGTATCTATGGATAGGTCTTCAAAAATGATATTGAGGTTTGTTATATCATTTTTTTCTAAACTGAATAGTTTGCGCGAGAGACACTTCCAAAGTGGTAAAATGTGTGTCCCCCCCTGTAACTTCTAAAATAAGAGAATGATAAAACTAAAAAAAATATATGATGTACATTACCATGCAAACTTCACCGAAAATTGGTTTGAACGAGATCTAGTAAGTAGTTTTTTTTTAATACGTCATATAATAAAAATATTTTTAATAATTTAAAACTTACTACAGGTTTGTACGGAACCCTCGGTGCGCGAGTCCGACTCGCACTTGGCCGGTTTTTTAAATTTATATGCACTTATTTTAGCAACCGAAGAATTCTAGGAATGGGAGCGTGGAGTTTAATTTCTCGTAGAACCATTTTGCTGAATGGTTCAAATGGTTGAGTAGGTATTTGCGACTTGTGATATTTTCCGAATATATTCTACCCATCGAGATTGATTGAACTTGTTGAAAGTTGTTGAGAGTTGAAGTTGATTAGTTTATCTAGCTAGCTACAATTTTATTCCTTGGTTCACAAAATGTATATAATATACGCAAAATTTGTCATTGTGGCCAATTCTGTATAACACAATCTCTAAACTAAACTAAAATGACAGCTTTAAATATAGTTCTGTCTGGAGTATTATGAAAGGGTAAGCAATATTTTTAATGCTGTCATTTTAGTTCAATTTAGAGATTGTGCACTACAGAATCAGCCCCAATATATTAGTAATATTCGTGTATGTGGATCTCTTACTTATTATTTCCCCGGTGTTAAAAACGCCTCAATAATTTTTTGCATAGGCTTTTAACTGCCAGCAAAAATTCCGACTTTTGAGCCAGTATGAACATAACATTATTTATTAAAATTGACAAGTTACAAACTGGCAGACTGGCTGTTTTATTTATTTATTTAATAAAATGCCCAAATGAAGCATGGGACTCCTGTGCATTTGACGAGCACCCTTATTCGCTTTCAGCAGTAACAGCGTTCGTTTAGAATTTAATTTAGCAAACGAACAAAGCTTTTACCTTGTCACAATTCATCGCGGCAAACATTCGCGCCCAGCCGCGTTGCATTTTCATTGTTTCATTCACGAGATCTTTTATTGTCTCGTTTCTATTATAAAATTGCTTAAAGATTCCGCTTTTGTATTGAAGACATTGTGGCCAATTCTGTATAACACAATCTCTAAACTAAACTAAAATGACAGCCTTAAATCCAAAGATCCAAACTTATTCAAGCAATACAACTTAGTAGTTGAAACGTCTGCACAGTGTCAACATTTTATACAATGTAGTGCACATGACGACGGCGATACAAAGAGGCATTGCAACACCTGCTGGGCATTCATAGCTATTTTTTTCTATCCGCTACAAGATAGCCCTCGACTGCGATCTCACCTGATGGTTAGTGATGATGCTGTCTAAGATGGTAGCGGGATAACCTGTTAGGGCCATGGCAGTTATATTAAACCCTAACCCCTATCCGGTTACTACACGGCATCGTACCGGAACGCCAAATGGCTTAGCGGCACGTCTTTGCCGGTAGGGTGTTAACTAACCACGGCCAAAGCCTCCCACCAAGCCAGACCAGGGAAGATTCACAAATTATAAATTCCCAAATTGACCCTGCCGGGGATCGAACCCGGTACCTCCGCACGTTAAGACAACAGCGCTCAACACTGCGACACGGAGGTCGTTAAAACTATCCTCCTAACCGTAAATTCAAGTGCCTTTTAATTGCATAATATAAGGTATCCGCAAAATCTAAATATTTCTACTCTTTCCTTGAATTAACTAAGAAGTGTATATGTCACCGTAAGATTGTACAAACCGTTAGATTATAATCTAACTCGCGAAATTGTAAACTGTCGAATGATTACAATATAACGGATTATTTTTCGGTAGATTGTAATCTGTTAGGTTTATTAACCCGATAGAACCATAAAGAACAAAGTAGTGCCTGGCCTGGGGCCGGGCACTACTTGGTTCTTTATGTTGAACCCTAACCTAACCTACAAGAAAGAGACAAGAAAACGTAAATACAATGAATATTTCAAAAATTGACACTTAAAACATTGAACGGTTCACAATCTTTCTACTGTTTACAATCTATCGAAAAAAAAGCGTTAGATTACAATCTTACGGTGACATATATATAGGAATTGTAATTTAACCCTTCGTATGCTTAGAATATTCTGCGAATGGAAGGCGTTACGATGCTCTGAATAGAAAACGTAGCTTGTTTACAATAGCTGCGGGTAGTTCGTGAGCCACTCTGTATTTAGATGGGAAACGTGTTGATACCGCGTTCAACCGCGGTCATACATTTCACCAATATTCGAAGGTCTGCCATTCCTTTCCGACTTCTCTGAAAAACGAAATAAAACAGGGTGTAACAATAGTTCTTGTTATCCTGGTCTCTTAGCCGCCGAAATTTAGTTATGAACCTATAAAACAAAGTGCGTTTTATACGGGCTTTGATGTTTGGCTTCGAGCTTTTAGCTGCGATTGACTCCCGTGGGACTCTAGTAACAACTAGATCTATCGACCTACGAGTACCTGTAGTGCTTTTAACTTATGGCCCAGTACTACTCCATCCATTTTCAACCGACTTCAAAAAAAGGAGGAGGTTCTCAATTCGACTGTTTTTTTTTTTTTTATGTTTGTTACCTCAGAACTTTTGACTGGGTGGACCGATTTGGATGATTCTTTTTTTATTTGAAAGGGCATACTTCCCAAGTGGTCCCATATACATTTTATCGAAATCGGTCGAGCGGTTTTTAAAATATCAACAATAAAATAAGTACTTTGTATAGCGTGTGCTTGTTGTTGTAAAGATTGGCGCGGGAGTTTGAAGTTGGTTGCTTAAAAAGATTTTTTTATATGATTATCCTTCTGAATTTTTTCGGGACGAAACGGCCGTATAAGATTTTACTGCGCAAATGAGTTTAGAGTTGATTCACATACCGCTATACAGTTATTATTAGTGTCCGCTTTATGTGGAATCCATACTTCTATACTAATAGTCTGCTACGCTTTCACGGCCCACCTGTTCAACCGATTTTGATAAAATTTTATAAAGAGGTAGGTTACATCCCGGGGATATAGGCTACTTTTTATCACAAAAAGAACCTCAATTCACGCGGACGAAGTCGCGGGCATCAGCTAGTGACTGATATTATAAATCAGGCGCTTGCCTATTTGCAATGCTAATTTAATTCTATTAGGCTTGCACCTGCATAAAATAATTTATTAGAGAAGCCGGTAAACACGGGCGGGCAGCGACTGTGTAAGTGTTAAGTGATTCGTAAACAATATTGTAGCGTTGTTTCACGGCGCCGCGGTGGATTTTACACGGTTTAGCGATACGCAATATGGTCCGGTAATTGGATAATAGTGCGCGGACCGGATCTACCCAACTGCCTTATAGCATGTTACTTGGTAATTTGTAGGCTACACATATTTTTGGTGGCGCGAAGTGGAAGGTACGGTGACGCTCACTTGGGAAGGCCTATGGCCAACAGTGGACCTCTACAGGCTGATGATGATCATGAAATATTTTGGGAAACGTTGCACCATGATAGGCCGTCGTGGCTTAGCTTTAGCGTTTAGCTTTTCATATTTCATTAAACATCGAGGGACGAATGGCCTAGCTGTAACAACGAATATCAGTCGATTGCGATTGTTAAGCAACATTGAACCAAGTCGGTAACTGGTTGAGTGACCTAATTCGGAGGTTCAGATTTGGCCTTTTCGTTTCCTCCGTGTCCCGGTTATTATCACTAATATCTAATCCTAAATAAACTCTTAATATTATGTGATTAATGGAATGGGGTCACGGTCCTCATTCATGGGGAATACGACGCAGAGAGAGAGAGATTTGATTATAATAATCATACTTAATATTATAAATGCGAAACAGTGTTTATTTGATGATTTGTTGGTTTATTGTTTTGTCCTTCAATCACGCCGTAACGGAACATCGGATAGACGTGATTTTTGCTATGGGTATAGTTGAGGACCTGGAAATAGGATACTTTTTATCCTGTCAAATTAAGGAATTCCCGCTGGAATAAAAAAAACTTAAACCACTCGGACGAAGTCGCGGGCGTCAGCTAGTAGATAATAAAAGTCACAAACAATTTAAAAAGTAATAAAAATTTAGTTCATCACGGTATTCGTAACCCGATATTTACAGTGATTTGACATCAAATAAAATCCAGATCTGAATCCATTGCTGTTAATTCATTATTCTGCTTATTTTTTGTCTTTTTGTTACATTCACTTTAAAAAGTTAGAATACAAACCAAATACATTTTTGTATTTTTTTGGTTTGTATTCCAATACTTTGGTTTTAAAGTAAATGTAACAAAAAGACAAAAAAAATGCAATCGGTAAAACTAGGGTGTATCCCCATGACTTGACTTGACTTGACTTGACTTGACTTGACATGGTTTTTATATGCATAGTATTTGTAATGAAATAAGTAAGTAATGTGAAATGAAAATTGTGAAAAATGTAAAATAAGATGCTATTTCAGTACTACTATAAGTATTACAAGCCTTCTTTGTCGCTAAACACAACCCGGGTCCGAGCAATCTTTTACGTGGGATTACAGATTATTATCACCTAGATGACTGCAGCTTACAAGCCGAGAACAACGAGCCCATGTAAATACTCCATCCAAGACACTCGGGTACTAAAAGTTCTATATAATAAAATAACAATATATTACGTTGAATTATTAGCCTGTTCACATTTGCAATTGGTATTTCGATAGCGATCTTGTACAAGATCGTGACATTCGCGGACACGCGTAATATATTGATCCATAATACCGTCGGACGCACGTCCTGGAGTCATTAAAAGGTACAATCGCGAAAATTATCCGTCGCCCGGGGAGCGGCTGGTCGTAAATCCCTACGTTTTACTGTGCAAAGTCTTAAATCTGGACATAAAATTGTCGCGGGCGAGATGAGAATGTTCCCTTTAATTAGATTCGACCGCTTTGTCATTCTGCCCACTCACCTTAAAATAACTGTACTCATTCTATTGAGCTAAGAGTAGGTATTCGATTTTTACGAGTAGAAACGAGGGAGAGAATAATATTTGTTTCACATAAAACTAAATATCTCCAGCTCGGGTCACATAATGCAGAATTTTAGAATATGACGTGGCTCCAACTTAAATACAAAGAAATATAAAGAACAAACGAATGCATGTCTATCGACTAAAATCCTGGC
Source organism: Erebia epiphron (assembly GCA_963932025.1). Taxonomy (NCBI): domain Eukaryota; kingdom Metazoa; phylum Arthropoda; class Insecta; order Lepidoptera; family Nymphalidae; genus Erebia; species Erebia epiphron. The sequence goes on along the minus strand of OZ009958.1, from coordinate 11,270,358 downwards.
TTACGAATCTTCGCTAATGGTGCCTAAGCAAATAAACGATTTATTTATTTACTAGATGATTCCCGCGGGAACTCTTGAATTTTGCGGGATAAAAAGTAACCTATGTCCTTCCCCGGGATACAACCTATCCCTGTACCAATTTCATCAAAATCGGTTGAACAGATGGGCCGTGAAAGCGTAGCAGACAGACAGACAGACAGACACACTTTCGCATTTATAATATTAGTATGGATTTTTATTTTATTTATAAGAACAAGGCAGTGGCCCTTGTCCTTACTCAGAGATCTTACCTTGGCCAAACTCAGAGATGGCACTAAAAGAAAAAGAACAAAAAAGCATAGAATTTTACATCGGTAAGTGGCGATGACGTACTTATTCTGGAAGAGGATTTCCTCCTTTCCATTTATCTCATTACCTTTTAGAGCAATGCCTATAAAATTACTCACAATTTCATTATGAGTTGACATGGTCTGAAACTAAGCTAGTATTTTAAGGGTTCCGTAGCCAAATTTGGCAAAAACGGAACCCAAGATTCGTCATGTCTGTCTGTCTGTCTGTCCGTCCGTATGTCACAGCCACTTTTTTCCGAAACTATAAGAACTATACTGTTAAAACTTGGTAAGTAGATGTATTCTCAGTAAGATTTTCTTACAAAAATAGAAAAAAAACAATAAATTTTGGGGGTTCCCCATACTTAGAACTGAACTCAAAAAAAATTTTTTCATCTAACCCATACGTGTGGGGTATCTATGGATAGGTCTTCAAAAATGATATTGAAGTTTGTAATATCATTTTTTTCTAAACTGAATAGTTTGCGCGAGAGACACTTTCAAGGTGGTAAAATGTGTGTCCCCCTTCCTGTAACTTCTAAAATAAGAGAATGATAAAACTAAAAAAATATATGATGTACATTACCATGCAGACTTCCACCGAAAATTGGTTTGAACAAGATCTAGTAAATAATTTTTTTTTATACGTCATAAATCGTAAACCGAAATTTACCTTTCATTCAATCAACTCCAATATTTAAAATAAAAATATTTTTAATAATTTAAAACTTACCACAGGTTTGTACGGAACCTTCGGTGCGCGAGTCCGACTCGCACTTGGCCGGTTTTTATTTTTTATTCTTTTTTATTTTAATTTTTTTAATAATTTTTTACAAAACAAAATTTTTGTGGGAATCTTTTAAAAACTTCAGGTTTCGACCATTAAAAAGGGATGCAAATGATAACTACAGAGATTTTAGGCATCCTTACAATAAAATAAAAACCTTAGGAAGTATAATAAAAAGATCCCGTTATCCACTTTAAAAAAACGCAGCCCGTCAAGTTATATTTATCAATGAACCGGAATCGTATTATCTCTGAGGTGCGATGGAAACAATGAGATCCTCTCGACATGTCCATAACTAACGCTGCGCCGTTACAATGGAGGGGTTGAAATATGGGACTGAACTTCGTGCAGCGGTTGCACTTTTGTAACTATAGTTTTCTTTATAGTGTAAGGGTATTCCTACAATAACTCCAAAGACCGAATTAGATGTTGATCGACGTGAAACGGTTGATCTGTTTTGGTTTTTAGTATACCAGTCGATTCACCATCGATCGATGATAAAATTCCCAAGAGAGCTATTCTATCGTCGCGCATCGACCGATCGAAAAATCGATACATATCGAGCCATTCAGCCGATTTAATCGCGATCGACGTCGACTGATTTCACTATCGATTGATGGCATCGATCAACAATTGAGTAGATCAGGTGGGTGAGTTAGGCTGTAGCACCCTTAATTTGGTCGTACACTAGAAGGAAAGGAAGCTGCAAAAGCTACTTGCGCCGTACGTGATGGATGACGCACAACTAGACGGTATTGGACGCATACTAACTCTGCCTCTCTGTCTTGCGTCATAGAGTGTATTAATTAATGAAACCATCGATGGCGTGTATGCTACTGTACCTGTTGCAGTATGTGATGGGAATTGTAGATGGTAGCGATCAAAATAGATCAATAATACATTCAACGTGATACATAGTCTGCAAGAGACCTGCTCAGCCCAAGACGTTTGCCTGACAATGTTATCTACGACCTTGCACAACTTTGTCAATGGTACTCGTAATTAGAAATCTTCGGATTAAAAAATACATTACAGGTTAGAGGAGTCACAAAAACTTGTTATCATTAAAAATCTGATTCCGATAAAAAATAAAGATAAACAACTGAAAAGAAATAAGTAGGTATTGTGTTTAGTCTCCAAGATTTACCTTAAATTTTATCTCGAAAGTCGATCGGTAACAGGTAGGAGGCATGTGATTGCCGCCTCGTAAATCTAGCCAGCCCGCGGCTTGAACCTGCCTCGGTTCACTAAGGTGCGAAGTTACTCGTCGATTGTACGAGCGCGTTGGCTAAATGATTACCTCTAGGTGGCAACTTTTATAACAGCTGTTATTGATATACGTTTAACATGACAAAAAAGTGTGATATTACATAAAAAGGTGATAAGTTTTTGCTGTCTTTAAGCATGTAAATATACTGTATATTATAGCACAATATATTAAGCACTGTTGATAAAGTGATAAAACTGAATTAGGTATCCGACCCGTTTTTGTGCTGTTTAATGTTCTACGTTAAATGGGAGAAAGAAAATCTGTCTCGATGAAGGACTTCTGAATTATTAGCAAAGAAGTAAAGAATCTACTTAAGATATCTCTTATTATAATTTTTTTCTTAAATGCTTTTCGAGTTACCAAGACAGTTTATATTCGCAGTAAAATTCAACATAGAATTAGAATATTGGAATAAAACCTAACGGAAGTCCCTACAATGTAGCCAGATTGCATCTTATACATTTATGACCAATAAAATGTCGTACACAATAAGGTATTATTTACTTGGAACCACACTTTCTTCGGGGATAATGGTGAAGTAATAGCAAATTATTGAGTTCTTGGTCGTTTAGATCAAAGGATTGCTGCCCCGCCTGTGTTTACGACGGGGGCTATGCGGGGCAGATTTATAGAGGCTCGTGTCACCTGCCAGTTGCAACACTAGCTGCTTCGTGAGTTAACGAGAAGATGACGTGGGAATTTAGCGTTTATCACTGTACGGTAGAGTTTATAATTGGATTTTGAGGGTAGAGTGCGAAGTGGACAAGAGGAGACAACCGATACGACGGCCACCGTGACAGCGGTATTGTTTCAGCGATACAACACCACAGCTAATTTATTTCGATAGCACAGTCTTGTTCATGAGCTGCCTGACCTATGTTGAAGCCGGAGACTTCAGTTTCAATTCTGCGTAGCGTTAGTTATTAGTCATGGCCCTGCAAGCCGAAGTAACGACGTGTCACATACAAAACTGAGTTCTGGCATAGATGGATTTAGTATCTGCATCAACGTCATACGCCGCTGTGAAGGTATAGATTTCAATCAAACTTAGTGCCTACTAGAGTTTAGTATAGAAAATAAATTGAGTATTTTTTTAGTCAGTGCCTCTTTAAGCAGAGTTTACGAGTGCATAGCCACATGAAGACTAGCTGTTCAAAAACTATCATAAACATATATTTTAAAAGTCTGAAGTCCTTCGCTACTCTTCAGTACAGAGTTAGCAGAGATTTCTCGACTGCCTAATATTTATTTATTAAGTAGCTGATGCCCGTGATGCTGTTTAAGTTTTTATTGTTTTCCGCGGGAACTCCATAATTTTCCGAGATAAAAGCCGGTAAAATAGCCTATGTTACTCTTCAGGTCCTCAACTATACTCATACCAAAAATCACGTCGATCCCGTGCTCCATTGCGGCGTTATTGAAGTACAAACCAAAAACAAACACAGTTTCGCATTTATACTGTTCAACTTTATTTCTGTTAGACTGTAGAAACAAGATTTAAAGACTTAGAAATGTTCAACACATTTATGGATGATGATATGAGAAACTTCGCTGTATGTTAAATTGTGTTCCATAATTTCCGGTAACATGATCTATAAAAGCTTCATACGACTGTATATCAGAATGGGTGTCGGAATTCGGTAATTTAACGCTTATTCGCGTAAGCCCATTCTATACGGCATATGGACACAGAATTACGTTGCGAATCTCCCTACAACCCAAATGTAAAATCATTCTATACGACATAAGGACCCAGAATTGCGTTGCGAAACCCTCTACAATCCAATGTAAAATAAATTAAGTCCGCGTACACAAAATAACTGAGAACAGATTAGATTTGCGGGTGCGAGATACCGGCTGAAATCAAATTCTGTTTACACGAAAAACATGTCCGTGCAAAGTGAGGATCATTTTATCAGTGCGGGAGTCGCACGGAGAGACATCAAAAGATGTATAATATGACGTGTATGGAGTGCTCTTTACGTGTTGTGAATAACATGGCGCGATGTATGTATAAACAAATTTACCAACTTTTGATTAGATCAAGAGAGTATACGCGACCGAAATAAAAGGCTTTAGGCCCCTCCCGCTTGGCACTATGGCTGGCTCATTTTTGTCACATCCGAGCGTTGCCGGTTCCGCTCGTGTGATTTAGTGGTGATCTCTGAGAGATTGGAATAGAGATCTAAGATACTTACGTGGCGTTAGAAAATGAGAACGTTGTGAAACTAAATAAAGATTTTGTTTATCTTTTTTGATGTAAGTATTTTAGTCACATAAGCTTTACAAAATAGGATAATATTTTTTTAGTCCACTACAAATTAGCCCTTGCGTGTGATCTCACCTGCAGGTAGTAAGTGATAATGCAGTCTAAGATGGTAGCGTGCCAACCTGTTAGGGATGTGGCAGTAATATTAAAACCATAACCCTAATCGGTTTCTACACGGCATCATACCGGATGCCTCATCGTTTGGCGGCAAGTCTTCTGTCGGCAGGGTGGTAACTAGCCTCGACAGAAGTCACACACCAGACAAAATTCTCAAACTAACCTCCCGCCTAAAAGACGACAGCACTCACCAAAACGCCAGGGCGGTCATCGACAATAAGTTTATTAGTTTAATAATATAGGTTACGGTCCACTTATCATAATACCCGAATGCAAAAAGTATACAAACTAAAGTATATAGGTAAAATATACATGCAATGCCTATGTGATTTTCCGATAAAAGTGGAACAAGCAAAACTCGGAATAAACCAACACACACTCGAGCATTATGGATGAAAACTAAATAAAAAGTGTATTAAAAAAGTTTATATGTCAGAAGCCGGGTGTATACTTAGTTGAAATGCGAATACGCGGTCACATTTCAGATTTGGTACATTAAACTTTATACGAATGTTGGTAAATTGGACCGTTGCGCGTTGGTTAGTTTGTTCTTTGCCAAGTTTTTTTCCTGTTCAGCCTTCGAGGACTGGGGAAATGGCCGTGGACTAGGTAATTGTGTTAAAACTTTCATCGGGAAGTGTGAAATTCTCTGGAAGCCGCCAGGCCAATGTTACCACGGTGTCTACAAGTTTAATTTGTTTTAGGATTGCCTGGAAAAATAAGGGGAAATAAATAATAATCATGTGCAATCTGTAGCCTATCGTTTTTAGTTTTTTCTTTAGATCCTTAAGTAAACCTGTATTTATTTATACCGTACCAAGCACTAATTAAGCCACGTTTGACGCCTCAGCTCACCAGGCATAGGTAGGTATAGCTGTTTATGCTGATCACCCTAGTTTCTGACATTTCCTAATTGTGGATTAACGGTAGGAGCAATTAAAAATTTATCTTTTTTAAATAATCGAACTATTTATTAGTTATTACTATGTCAAGAACGTTGTTGGACAACTGCATACAAAATGTCATGTACGTGACTTAGGGATGATAGACTGCACGGCGCCTGTTTTTAATAATGCAAACGTTTGTTGGTCACAGGACTCTGTAATGAGACCAGCCATTATACGAAGTTTTATGAAACATAAGATCACAGGACTCTGTAATGAGACCAGCCATTATACGAAGTTTTATGTAACATAAGAATATATACATTATGCATGCACCGTACGCAACCAACGCGCAACTAGCACCGCACGCGTTTCTTGTGTGCTTTTCAACACGATCGTGTGAGTAACACACAGAAGCATTATTACGCACCTCGACATAATTCACAATATACCTACATACTTATTAATAGATATTAATATTACCAACAGTAATAAGCCTCGCTTGGCGAATGTGTTTCCTGCAGTTCTATGGAAAGACTGGAGCCATGCGCTGCAGCTGTAATGTACGATCAGCTCAAGCCTGATTCTATATTTTCTTTTGAATTTCATTTAACATGACTTTCAAATATCATGCAGAAATTGGAGACATTCCATCCGATAGTGATAAATACGGATATAAAGAGAGACAGAGATATGTCCTCTATAAAACAAATCAGAAAGGAATGGATTGCATCAACATTGTCCCAATTAGTAAGCGCCACTCATATCAAATTGCACCATCGTAAATTTTGCTAGCTACTCGTATTTTCAATCGGTAATTCTAGAAATAAGCTGCTTGACCAATAAGATTGTAATACAGATTTTTTAGTTATTAGCTAACAAACAGATTTCTTAAAACAGTTTTAGATGAAAGTGTGAAATGCAGATTAGAATCCGGTAACAAATATATACCAGCTCCAAAGTACTATTTGAAAAGCGCCCTCTACACGTTACGGCGACCGAATTGGAACTCCTTGTTAGCTTAATTCCTGCGATGGAATTAAGGAAGGATGGTGGCGGTGGGGTAAATTCCATAACTAAGCAAGTACAATATTAAGATCCTCGCTCACGACGGTTTTTTTTAAACATGACCGTAATATGTATATGAAGTGCAAATCTCAATAAATGCAACAAATTCGAAATATTCGTCGAATACCAATATGTTAGCGAATCTGGTGGACTTGTCAGTCCCATACCAGCTGACAAGTGGCATATTTACTTAAAGATATATCACGAGGAAGATGGGTAGCCTCAATGTTTTCCATTTCAAAATTCGACATACATCACATGAAACGCAGGAAGTATACGATTCAATATTGACAGGCCGCGTTGGTTTACGTTGGCCGAAACGTGTGAATAAAGCATAAGAAAAACCCCGATCCGTACGACAGGCGGCTCAGTCGATTTAAAACCTTACTAATAACACTCACATATGAATTATTGATTAAGTATTAACCGCGGCGGCTTATTACGAGGCGTTATGGAAACGGGCGAACATATATTATCGCTGCATATTTACGACTTGGTAAGATGATTTGATAGTGTAAGATTATCTGTTGATATCGATACGGCGAGCGTTAATATCATAAGCAATAATGATTATACATTATGTGATTAAGAATTGGGATTTATGGGTATAAACAGAACCGAATTCACTTTTTCGTAAGCATACGTTATTAGTATGGGTAACAGGTTTGGAATGCGTTTAATTGAAAATGAATTAATGGTTGAAGTAAAATTTATATGTAACAACCAGAGGCCGCCCGTGGCTTTAATGTCATGGGAATTTCGAAAAATTTCGCTAAATACCTTGTCTAGATTATAAAGGGGACCTTTGTGCAGAAATTAAGCTTTCTGGATGCAAGTGTTTGGGCTGGGCATAGACGTCTGGTCATCGTGTGAGTTACAACTTTTCTATACCCGCAATATATATATACGAGTATATATATATAGGCTGTGTTTTATTCGAGTGCATTCAATCAATCAATCAATCAATACTCATTTATTTAAATTAGGTAGGTACACTGTCCTCTTATTGACATTGTTTTGTGACTGCATAGGTAATATTATTATATCACCACAATTATAAAAAAGATAAATCATGCCAATGGACTTCTTCTGGAGTCATTGAAATCCCAAAACATCTTCGTGTCATGTCTGGCTATTAGGTAAATATTTCATTTAAGTTAGAATTGAAGTTTTTAAAACTTACAATAAGGCCTGATTTTTTTCAATTCCCAAATAATATTTATGAAAACCTTGACGTTTTGACAGTTTTTGTATTGGAAATATGCCAAAATATCAAATTTATTCGCCAGTGTTTTAGTATGTATTCAGGGTTAGTACGAAATGTATTAAACATTTCGTATTAACCCTGAATACAAAATAACACGATTGCCACAAGATACCTTTAATATTTATAAAATAAAAGCATTTTATTTCAGAGTTAACATGGTTATGGTTAAATTAATTACATCACAAAAAGTCCCCTTAACCTGTGTGCCATGCGGCAAAAGCCTCCTCCAGTACTCGCCAGTGTTTGCGGTCATACGAGTAGGTATGCCATGCCACCCTTTTCCATTCTTCACCTTTAAATATTATATATTTTGTATAATGCAGAGTAATTTTGGCACCAAAAATAATGAACTCGCAATACACAACAACAATGCTTTGCCTGTATGCGCTAGTTCAACAGTTTGAGATTGTACTCAAAATTACAAAACTCGAACTGGAAAGTTCGATAGTCGCTACCGTGTTCGAACACTTGTCGTGACACGTCCGCTGGCCCAAACGGAAGTTCTTCGTACCGAAATATATGGAAATTGTACTATGTGGATAAAACCCATAAAGGTGCCCTCTCACAACCTATGGGAGTACGAACCGCACCGCCCCTTACCAAAGCAGTAGTGGCTACCAACTACTACCGCGGTACTAGAGCTCATAGGTTTTATTCTGAGCTCTTGTACCGCATGGGGTACACTGGACTAATAAAGACGTGATAATTTATTTAAACGAAAAGTTTGGGGAAAAAAGCTAGATCCTTGTATACACAATGACTTGAATTGTATCTTGGTTTTAAAGTCAATTCAACTTGAATGAAACTACGCCAGACGTTTCGGTCTGTACCTATGGTATAAGCTCAGTAGGTATGTTTTATAAGATGCATTCTATAATATCTTTTTGTAATCTTTAGATTGGGTCATGAACTGCCACGATGAAACAACCCCAGTTTTAAGCATCAGGCAAGTACTCATCACGAGCCATTATGTTCTTTGGAGGCAACACAGTTCGTGCAATCCAGGACCATGAGAATCCACCCTTACCCTAAAGTATTAAGTTTTTGTTCCACTGGACTCATTTACATATCAATATTGGTGCATTTCAGTGGGTAACATGTCGAATTTCAATCGTGTTTACCTCGCCCCAAGGCGTTGCGGGTTGAATATGAATCGATTTCACACGACATCAGCTCTCCAAATGATAATTTGTTATGCGTTTACGGGTTTCAACTTGAAATATAACCCTAGAGTGTTTTAATACGATACGCTTATAATGTTAAGACTGTTTACGTATGCAAACAAATGTTTTCCCAAATAGACATTTTGTATGGTAAGCTAATGTTGAATTTAATCTTCCAAATAAAATTGAAGAGATATTTCTTTAATCATGTGACGGATTAAAATTTTAAACGTACTTTGTCTTAACGTTCGTTGTGTCTAGGTTTTTGTACGCCAGGGTGATATTCATGCAATATTAGTATCAATTAAACCTCTTCAAAAAAATATAAAGTAGTCATAGGTACAATTAATCGATCTACATCTTAATATCATACCCATCCCATACGCAGTGACGTGCACATGATTTAATAGGTTAGACGGGTAGCATTTTCTCGTAATAATATGCATAAGGACTTTTCAACTAGGGTTAGCAGTACCTTTATGCCTCTCTGAACTGCACGCCCCCACCCACATGATTTTACTATTAGATCTTCTGCATTCTTAAATGGGTCTATAAGATTTCCACAATTTTGATCGACAAGAAAGCATCACGATTAAAGTTCTAAGAACAACAAATTTTGAAACATAATTCAATGCAACGATTGCAAGACTCTATGATTCAATATCTGAGACTACACACGAAAACTTTTTCTACGAGCCTCTACAAAAACTGGTTAACGCGTTAATCATTATCTTCTAAAACAATTTTAACGATGAAACTTCTATACACTCATATGAAATGTATTGTAAAGACCATTTTCGTGTGGCTTTTTGTCGCTATTTTTGAATCCGATGATAAAGTTATTGAACGTGGTAATAAGATAAACGGCGTGTTGGTAGAACGTAAATCACGGTGCATTACGCGTCCGACGACAGACCGGAGGCGAGTATAGCATTTCACTCTATTAATTGCAGAGGAATAACTACTAGTGAGATGCGTCTACGCATACGGATGAAGGTATTATTTTATCTTCACAAATACAGTCATCTACATTGAGATCTCAGATAGAGTTTAAATTGATGGAATACTTTTGACGTAACCAGCAATCTTCGAATAGGTCTTAGTCCAGCAGTGTAGAAATACTTTCTGACAGAATGGAATGAAACCCTTGTCTGTTTTTCACTTAACTTTCAGATTTATCTAATCATCATCATCATCATCATCATCATCATCACTACAGCCTACTAACGTCCCACTGCTGGGCACAGGCCTCCACTCTCATATTAGAGCGGGAATTAGAGCTTAGACCCACCACGCTGCTCCAATGCGGGTTGGCGGGCTTTAACGATTATTATCATGTTAGTGATAATAACCGGGACCGACAGCTTAACGTGCTCTCCGAGGCACGGGGGTGAAACACCGCCAACTTCCAACTCCGGGCTGGCACTGAGAATTTCTTAATTGAAAAACCCAATACCTACCTAACTTTTATGCCCGACCGGGAATCGAACCCAGGACCTCGTGATCCGCAGTCGACTATGCTAACCACTATGACTAGACCAACGAGGCAGTCGACCAACGAGGAGATTTATCTAATCATATCATACTATTTACTATCCATACTTCCATACTAACATTATAAATGCAAAAGTGTGTTTATTTGTTGGTTTGCCCTTCAATCACGCCGCAACAGTGCAACGGATTGATGTGATTTTTTGCATGGGTATATATGCAATACCTGCAGGGTGACATATGCCAATCCCGGAAAATTGAGAAGTTCCCGTGGGAATTAAAAAAAGCTAGTAAAAATATATATTTAAAAACTGGCGGAAGAACATTACCTATGCTTCTCCATATTCTAAACCTTTTCGGACAGCTGAAAACGTATTTTATGTCAATGGAATCGCAATGAGTGACAGTTATTATTTTGTTTGTTAAAAGAATTTCGGTCAGCTTGGATAGGAAAGCATTATTGAAATTGCAAGTAAATGAAGTGGCATTTAAATGCGTACTATAATATGATAAAATATTATGTCGAATTGTTTGTTAGTTATTAGTCGGCCTTTCAATTGCTATGCCACAGGAAAATGGATGGACGTGATTATTTTCACATGGGTAGGTATACGTCAGAAAAGTCTAAGGGGATCTATGAAATTCACGCAGACGAAGTCACGGGCGGTAACTATCTAGTTTCTTTATAAAGTCACCATGGTCATTTTAGGATGATTGGTCATCAACCAATCAATCAATCAATTCAACATTGTCAATTGACAGTATTTTTGCACAGGTTTTGGGTAATCATACTTAATTATATAATTATAAATGCAAAAGTGTGTTTGTTTGTTGGTTTGTCCTTCAATCACGCCGCAACGGCAACGGCTTGACGTGATTTTTGGCATGGGTATAGTTGAGGACCTGGAGTGTGACACTTTTTATCGCGGAAAATTAAGATTAAGCCAAAAAAGATAATCTGCACACATTATAATAATTTCATATTTCTGAGCTTTACGGCCGTACCATACCACCCAGGCGAGGGTTTATGAGTAGACTTTATTACGTAAATTCAAATAAACATTAACCTTTTTTACGATTTACGTACGAGTAGGTACATCGCGAGTGGGATATAATGTGGTTAAAACTCTATCAAGCAATGCTTTCCTGGAATATGCCGTAAGGAACTTGAATGACAGTCTTTTATAGAGCCAGGCGGCTATACAGCTACTTGCTAAGCAATTTCGGTAACATAAGCCTAGTGGTGCAAAAAGTACTAGAATAATTTTCGAGTGTATGTAAATTGTAAGGTTATCGCGAAGTTTAGTGTAAACGTATGCACCTTGTCTGCAATTAAATAATTTGATGAGTAATTTTTAGTTGATATTATTTCTGAGGTGTTGAATTTATTGTATTAGTTAACCCTTGGTGGTTTGGGCATATTGCAATATCCAATACATATATACCTACTACCCTACTAGATGATGCCCGCGCCTTCGTCCGCGTGGATTAAGTATTTGATTGCCGCTGGAACTCTTAAATTTTCTGAGATAAAAAGTAGCCTGTGTCCTTCCCCGGGATGTAACCTATCTCTATAACACACTTTCGTATCCATACTAATATTATAAATACGAAAGTGTGTCTGGCTGTCTGTCTGTCTGCTACGCTTTCACGGTCCATCTATTCAACCGATTTTGATGAAATTTGGTACAGGGATAGGTTGTATCCCGGGGAAGGTCATAGGCTACTTTTTATCCCGGAAAATTCAAGAGTTCCCGCGGGAATCGAAAAAACTTGGTCCACGCGGACGAAGTCGCGGGAATCATCTAGTTTATAATATTAGTATGGAAGTTATATGGGAGTAGGTACTTTAGTGATATAATATTACTGCGCAAAGGAAGGTCTTTTCACAGAAAAATATCATAATTGCCAGACGAAGATGCAATAATTTTTATAGCCGGTTCAGGAGGCACTTTGAGCAAATCTTGCACGACATAATCTGGATGTGTAGCGAGCACGTTCGGATCGCAACAAATCATCGCACGGGACCGCGCCCTGTCGCTCACTGCCAAAATTAATTTCCCGTAAAATCGCCTAAGCGATCTATCTCTTACCGAGAAAAATAAAAATTGGCGGGTTGAACTTGATAATATTTTTGCAAGTTTTTTGCAACTTGATATCAGGCATTTTAATTTCAAAATTCATTTAATATCGACCTCGGTTTTCCACTCGAATTTTATGGTGATAATCTCAATAAAAAAATGATCTCAAGTTAAATTTAATCTCGGTGACATTTGTTCAGTTCAAATGTTTACTTCTTCTTCAGTTGTTTATAGCTCGAATCGTAGATTCGTCTATGGGTCGAATAGGTTGGTAGGTACTCTAAAATGGTATTTCTATGGTTTCGGCAAATGCTGCCCAAAGACAGGAGCTCTAGCTAGACGCGCCAGAATCTGCCGCTCAGAATACCTTCTTTTTAATGGTAGGAAGTGGCTATTGAAGACTGGTCAACCAAGGATGTGCGAGATTCGAATCTAACATTTAATACTATAGCAAATAGCTTAGCTCATCTTACGAGTAGATCTGTCGGATACAATAGGTACGCTGCATGCGTAGCACACCAGTGCATTGGTGGTACCTACAGCAGTTCTATAATTTTTAATGTAACGTATATAGCAAATAGCTTAGCTCATCTTAGCTCTGTTGGATACAATAGGTACGCTGCATGCATACCTACTCGTAGCACATCGGTGCAGTGGTAGTACCTAAGGCAGTTCTATAATTGTAACCTTTTATTACTAACTAGAAGTTGGAATTTGGCGGTGTTTGACCCCCGTGCCTCGGAGAGCACGTTAAGCCGTCGGTCCCGGTTATTATCACTAACATGATAGTAGTCGTTAAAGCCCGCCAACCCGCATTGGAGCAGCGTGGTGGGTCTAAGCTCTAATTCCCACTCTCCTATGAGAGTGGAGGCCTGTGCTCAGCAGTGGGACGTTAATAGGCTGTAGTGATGTGTGACTACTAACTAGAGCTATAATCGTCATCAACATCAGTGTATTTGCGACCAATGCTGGACGCTTGCCTTCGCCTTTCTAATCCAGCAACTTCCCGCCATCTTCAAGTGGCTTGGAAGTCATCCTACACTGTGGTAATGGTACTCAAAATTAAATGCAACCAAAATGTGTTTTAACTACTGGGTATCAAGTTAAATTATTGGTTTTTACTCGGTGCAACCTTTTTGTAGGTGGGTGCAACTACATAAATAAACAAATTACGCTCTCAAGGCTATTGAGTAAACCAACAGTAGTTTGTGGTACAAAAACTAGTAAAGCCATTTATGATTTCAGTACAACTTTGACCGGTGTTATTTGACCGGCGAAACGTAGCATTTAGCAAAAAGCGTCTTCCACAGATAAGGCTGTAACTGCATGGCATGCTGTGTTCCATTTATGGAGAGTTAATAATGGGTTTATGCATCACACATTTTAACTCAAATATAGTTTTGTATTTTTTCCCAATTAAGTATGCTAAAGCGTTTTTGCAGGCGAATTTACGCCTGTAGATACGTTCCAAGTAGATTCGAAGATAGTTGTGGTATTAACTAGACAAAATATCTAACGTAATAAAATAACGAGATATTCACATAACACGTTTTTGTGTCACTTATGCTGCGATTCACTTTAGACCTTGGGCCCACAAAGTTAGGACTATATTGCATTGCATGCATGCATTTTTCATTTTCCAAGTAGAATTACAAAGAATGCACTACGCTTCATACAGGATTTAACCTAATCATTCTAATATAATAAATGCGAAAGGCTGTCTGTTTTTTGGTTTGTCCTTCAATCGGGCCGTAACAGAGCAACGGATCGAAGTGACTTTTGCATGTGTAAGTTAGTTGAGGACCTCGAGAGTGACATATTAAGCTACTATGGAAATTACTATTTTATTCTGGACAATTTAGAATTTTCTTCTTAGATCTGGTGGGAAATATCGAGGTTTCTACGTTTCTTAAGAAAGCTCAATCAGTTAGACGAGGTATGGAGAGCATGGTCAATGTTTCAAGTGCCTGTAGGGTAGAGGATTAGGGGAAGGCTTACTTGTGGTCGCTACTCGCTGGTTGTAGTTTCGAAGATTGAGGTTATTACCGGCCGGCACTTGTTTTCACTTATCACCTTGAGTCTTTGCTGTGGTGCGACGACACTCGCGAGGTTTGATGTGAATTTGCGTTATTTATTATAAAATTAAAGAATTGAGTTGTGATAAATTCAATCCACTCTTGTGTTGCGGTTTTTTGATGATTTATGTCACACACTGACGTTTCGACCATAGACGTAGGGAAAAACAGGAGACTAGGAGTGTGGAGTGTCACAGACTAAATATGAAGTGTTATAGAGTAATATGCATGTTCAATATAAACATGTATAATATATATATATATATATATATATATATATATATAAGCAGATATGCGTGTACAGTGCCCAAGGGATCAAATTAGCAATGCTTGGATGACCGATGAACTCAAGGTGTAACTGGACGATTACATCGTACCATAAAATGCAGCATTGGTAAACCTACCAATCGATAGGCGAAATGAAGCGAGTTGCGTACAGCGGCGGCTGGACATAACCAGCACAAATACCGTAGATTATAAAATCTCGACAAGTGTCCTATGTCCAACAGTGGACTCTAATCAGCTAAGTCGACGACGTCATTGCCTGTACAATGGAACGTAGACACGATGGCAAACAGGCAAATGACTAAGCCGAAATTTCTGTAAAAAGAACCTCCCAGAAAACGTACCACCAACTCTCTGCTAACAATGTCAAAGTTAATTATAATGAAAACACCGGGATCGCAGTCTCACGCGACCGTTCTGATCTATAATTATTCTGAGGCAGTAAATATGGAAAACATCGTCGTCAACTTCACAGCTTCATCGGTTGAGGCTTGGGCAGACAAAACGCGCGTCGGCAGCGACTGGCAAGGGTAACAAGTAAAACGAGTGTTAGTTGTGATACAAAAAAAAATATGAATGCGTTCAGGCTATAGCCGTCGACCTCTGCAGTATATCCTGTCTTATTTTCATCACAAGGATTATCCCGGGAAGTCAAGATAGCTGCAGATTACCACCGTACCAGCAAGGACGTGCCTACCGCCAAACAATTTGGCGGCCCGGTGCGATGCTTTGTCAAAACCGATTAGTTGGTTATAATCATCAGTTTATCTTCTTACCATTTTTGGAAAATAGGCAATGATATTTGTAAAATCTGTGTTGCATAATATATATTGTATCACTAAACGAATATGAGTTTATTGTGTAATTCTGACCAGGCCTTTATATTATCTTAGTCAGTTAACGAGTGAACGATATAGGAATGGAAGCAAAAACTATGCGATCGGCTATTCTTAGCGGCTTAAACACACCTATTATGTCCATGCTAGAACAATTACTGAGAGGGTTGAATAAACAGATAAATTCAAGGATCCAAATGAAAGTGTTAGGCACTGCTCATTAAAATATCTGTATCTATTAATATTTAAATCCAACTGATGCCTGCGATATCATTTATGAATTTAGGTCTAATAAAACCCCTATTTCTTCAAGGATAATCAAATTCCTTAAAATCCGGCAGCGTAGTAGCGCTTCGGCTGGTACTGCAAAAGTTCATGGGCAGCGGTTATCTATCAACATCAGGTGACTCATCTGCTCTTTTACTTGCATAATTAAAAAAACTCACTCCATGGAGTCGATAGAAGAGTAGAGAGTACATAACAGAGTAAGAGAGATATGAAAGGAATCGATATGGCGATTCGATAGTATCGATATCGAACAAAAGCCGGCAGTAAATACTGAAGATGCTCTTATAAACCATCTTTGATGGACGATACGCAGAAAATAGCGCTAAATTTTATATGTGTAACATAAGATATATTGTTTACTTGTTGAAATTCATTACATGGCCTCCGATGTATTGAGCTTACTAAAGAAAGCGCGTACCCAAAAAAACGAAAAAGGGTTTCTTTGGTGCGAAATAAAATTCCAGGTTGAATGATACATCTTGTAAAGTCGGCTTTTATTAAAGGGAAAGAATTTCTCCGCTGACGAATTGTTATTGAAGAATTATTCCCAATTGAAAAAGCGCTTTTCATATAATAAATTACTAGCTGATGCCCGCGACTTCGTACGCGTGGATTGAGGTTTTATGGTTCCCGCGGGAACACTTTCATTTTCCGGGATAAAAAGTAGCCTATGTGCTATTCCAGACTATAATCTATCTCTGTGCCAAAATTTATCCAGATCCGTTCAGCTGTTGGGGCGTGATTGAGTAACAAACATCCATCCATACATCCATCCATACATCCATACATCCATCCATACATCCATACATCCATCCAAACTTTCGCATTTATAATATTAGTAAGATTATTATTTGATTATTTGATTGATTGATATTTCATTAATGCAACAAACATTTTAAGGCTAAATTAATTATTCGGAATAGGGTAGCTATATCGTCTAGCATAATTACATAATATTATAATTATTGGAATAAAATATACTGGTAAGTACCTACTGCCTATTTGGTTAGTTTATTATTCGGTAACTAAAGCGAAGTTTGACGCCACATGATAGATAAGTATACCCGGAAATTCATGTGGGTAATGCCGAGGGCAAATGCTAGTACCTACAATCTAAGTAGTGTAATATACATACTAAAAATCTTTTTATTTAATGTTCTCATTTGGAGCACGTTATGGATGAGTTCAATAACAAACCGGATGTTTCCATACACAGTTTATCTTTATATAACGTTCCACCCATCCATCCATCAGCCTGTATGCATCCACTGCTAGACATAGGCCTTTTCGAGAGCGCGCCACCAAACAAGGTCCTCTGCCTTCTTCATCCACCCGCTTCCCGCCACCTTCTTTAGGTCGTCGGACCAGCGAGCTGGAGGTCGTCTTACACTGCGCTTGCCGGTACGCGGTCTCCACTCCAGAACACGTTATATAACGTTATAATCATCCAATTAAGTAAAGCAACCCTTTATAATAATCGCTAGACCGTTATTACTATGAAATTATTGCTCCATACATGGACTCATAACTAGCCTATAACGAAACCATTTGTGCAATGGATGGACATCGCTGCGGAAATGTCAACGGTACTCTTGAGTATTATCACTGAATTATTAATCCATCCATAAATCCATAATCCATACTAATATTATAAATGCGAAAGTGTGTCTGTCTGTATGCTACGCTTTCACGACCCATCTGTTCAACCGATTTTGATGAAATTTTGTACAGGGGTAGGGTTGTTTGCCGGAAAATTAAGGAGTTTCTGCGGGAATTGAAAAAGCTTAATCCACGCGAACGAAGTCGCGGATTATAGTCTGTATCTTATGTAGCGCCATATCAATATCAATTGAACAAACATCTTTTGGTGATTTAACGCGTTTAACTAATTTAATTTTTATTCTTTGATGAGTTAGCTTTATATTAGATTAGACTGCAGAGACAAAACCTTGAAAGCATTGGGATTACTAGAAGAGCAGATGAGGAACTCGGGGATGTAGTCCGATGCGTTGGTCGGATCAAATCCACACTCTTCATAAATAGGTCCACGATAGTCAACTTGTCGCAAAGGACCAAATCACATGATGCGACATTATCAACAAGAAGATTTTTACTGGAAGCGGTCTCAACTCTCAGAAATGAGGAATATCTAAGTCGCAGAGATATTATAGATATTACGGAGATATCATAGTCTCAACGACTACGTGAAGCCATGTAACATACATTCCTGAGTTGTCAAACATTGTCATAACGGCGCAGGACATTTAGCGGCATGAGATTGTAATGGCGGCGTTTCCGGCACGGGACATGTCTCGTGGAAGATTATTATCTATTCAATATTTGCAAGAGCTACATGACATTGAGCAAATGAATTAACCAAGCGCAAATACGGAGTGGAGACAAAGGTTTCTCCAAAGTCGAATATTCTCAACTATACCTTATAATATTCTCGCGACAATATTATGCACGTGAATTTGCGGGTTTTTAAGAATTCATTGGAATCTCTCAAAATCCTTTTTCAAGGAATACCTACTTAATATTTTCTCCAAAAATCTCTTGGTCCATCAGAACGAGTGTTGTCTTTCAGTGATAGCACAATTATGTATTTTCAAACTAGTTGTTGTTAGGTCATTAATTTTTTTACATTTTCCCCGTGAGATATGTAATAATTTTCTGGAATAAAAAGTGTCGATTATTAGATCTCTCTTGGCAACAGTTGTTAGCAGCTATTCAACGGTTTAGCCCGAAAATTAATGTTAGTCTACGGATATGGAATACAGGTAGATGTACCTTCAGTTCTACTTGGTTTACCTTAAAGTAGTAAAATGGTTTAGTTTATCGAATCCAATCTTTATACTTATTTTATGAGAAAAAAAATCTTAGGTACTTTTACGTACGTACGTAGGTAAAGAAAGCTTTTTTTTGCAAAAATGATGACTTTACTCTATTGAGTCGTTAATGGATATGTAAAGTTTTCGCAATACCTACATCTATTAGGGAGATTTATATTAGTCTCATTTTGAAGAAAACTTAGGTATGTGTACTAACTGCAGACTTGTAGAGTTTGTTAAACTTAACCAAACAGAACCAGCTTCCGAACTTTTGATATTAAACCTAAATGTTATGAAAACAGTCTGCTCCCTCCTGTGTTCCGGGCGAAGTTTGGCTTTTGCATGGAATATGAAAACGAATAAACAGTCATAGACTTCCGCTCGAGCGGAAAACACACACGCTGCACATCAGTCCGACCGCGGGCGATGTCAATGAATGATATAGTTTGGCTACATGATTTGACCGTCCATACACAAGGCAGATTTACAGTGCGACCAGAAATTTATAGCGATGTTCGATCTAGATGTAATTTAATGTTGTTGGCGCACATAAATCAAGCTCATCCAATATCTACTCGTGCTGATATCCGTGCTTGAGACTTGTAAACTCGGTAATATACGAACGTTATCGTGTCCAACGTGTGCTTGACTGGTTTTAATTGGATTTGATTTCGAGATAAAGCGCGCTATATGACACAATTTGCATTAATGTTGAATTAATCAGTTATTGATCACTTGTAATTTATCACCTGTCAATAGGATATTTACTTAGTAGTCGAAAGTTACAGTCGTACTTCACAGTCAAAAATCCAAGTTTTTCAAGGTCCATTTTACGTGGTTTTACTAATGAAAGAGCCATAGCATCGCTTTAAGTAGTGTTTAACTTCCTTAAGATAGCAGTGTAGGTACGATATTGTAGATGATAACTAATCGTTTTCGGATATTAATTTTATCTACATCATCCACGTGGATTTAGGATTTTTTTTTTTTTTTTAGAAATTGCGTGTGAACACCTTTTGATTTTCCAGGTTGAAAAACCCAGGTTGCTCTAGGATGAAAGCTATCCCGCGGATGATTGCGCAAGTGTTCCCGTAACCCAGCCTTAAGGCGACGCGCAGGAGCGCCGCTGGGTTTTAGTGAGTATTCTGGAGTCCCAGTGAGTCCCACATACCCACTCGGAAGCATCGTGGTTTCATACTGCCTGCGTCCGAGAGGGATGCCTAAATGCATTTCCCAGCGTTAAAAAAAAAAAAAAAAAAAAGGATGAAAGCTATCTATGTATCCAATTTTGTCCATATCAGTTAAGCGGATGGGTAATGACAAGATAACAGACAAATAAACTTTTGCGTTATTAACATTTAGTATTGATTTGTTTGTACCGGGTCTCATAACTCATAAGTGTTAATAATATAGCTGTATAGCTAGTGAGGTGTAAAGTGGTTTTTTCAACATTCTTAGCAGCCGATATAGCACGCTACAAATCGGTGACCGTTAAAAATAAATTATAAATAACGAGAGAGCAATAACGAGCTGTTCGCAGGTCGCGATGCGGGCAGATAAATCACGGCCGACTGTCCGCCTTTGTAATAGTGTGAGTAATAGGAATGGGAGATCTGATGGGCTGTCTATACTCCGTGGTAGGACCATTGACCCGTCTGGAGCATTGGGCAAGGAGAGTTTTGGTTATTCAACTCATTTAAATACATTTGTGGAAACCTGGCAAAGAAAATGCAATGAAGTACACACTTACGAGTAGTAACATTTAATTTGCTTTTGCTGTCCCATGACTGGGCAAAGGCCCCCCTCTGATTTCTTCACATAAATATTTTGTGCCGCTGTGGGCCACTCAATTGTGCATTTTTATAGTTCAAGACGCCATCGTCACTTCGGCCTACTACGCAGGCGTTAACGATTTTAGGGGGTACAGAAAGAAGCAGCATGTATTAAAGTAAATGGTGAAAACTAAGCTAGGGGCACTAAGTGACTACAACTCACTTATATTTTACTAGGTGATGCCCGCGACATCGTCCGCGTGGATTGAGGTTTTTTGGTTCCTGCGGGAACTCTTAAAAAATTGCCTATGTCCTTCACCGGGATACAAACTATCCCCACAACAAATTTCAACAAAATCGGTTGAGCAAATGGGCCGTGAAAGCGTAGCAGACAGACAGACACACTTTCGCATTTATAATATTAGTATGGATTATTTATTATGTATTCATATTCATCTGAGCAGCACCAATCTAGTGGATACTAAGCTCCACTACTTAAATTTACGCTTATCAAACTCACTCTTATTAGGTAGTTACGTACACACTGATATCTCACCAACACAACATTATTATCTGAAAACAAAGAAACCAGCATCTGTCTTTATTCAGTAAACTAAAGTGTTTGCATCAACATAACCTCGTTATTGCAAACAGGATAAGCAAATTAAGCAGTCAAACATACTGCCAAAGGTGCTAACAACCTCGAGTGGCTTTCGACACCTAGCAATTATCACCAGTCCGATATCTACATTTAACCTTTAAATAAATGGTTACTTCCGATCGAGATTTATTAAACGCAATAACAAAGTGTGTCTAACGGACGATTATCTGCCTACAACGTAATCAAGGAACCTATAATTACGGATTTTTTATTAGAGATCTTGACAATTTAAGATGCGCAAGAGACCCGCTAACTGTATAGGCGCAAGTGGTGAAGGAAATTATTATGATGACCTCGCTGGCGCAGTGGTAAGCGCTGTGATTATAAGTACATATTATAAGTGGGTGTCCGGTTCTGTTCCCGGCAGGGGCCATTATAATTTGCAAAATTTTCAGTGGGACCATGTGGGATCTTCTTAACATAATATATAATTTATTTAATTTTAAACAAGTACGTAGCACCTACTTAATTATCGTATGACAAAATCTTCGAAACCAATAAACTGTCGAAGCAAAACCCACCAAGTACGAAGCCTGGAGTCGAAATTAAAAATCACACGGCTCACTTGCAGTCGGCGATAATGATCCGAAGTATCAAGACCCGGCGAATTCCCTTCGAATTAAGCCTAAAGGCCCAGGACCTACGAACGAACACTAAAAAGGCTTTTAAAGGAAATTGGCTGTTATTTTTCCATGAGGAGTCGATTTTTCCTCGCCACTCTTAAATTGGTAGGCGGGGCTTACATAACGGCACAAAAAATTGGGTCGTAAGCAGCACACTTAATATGCGATTGGGTTACGTTAAGAAATATTTCCGACTGAATTTTCCTGATTAAGTAGTCAATGACCAATGAATTGGATGGAATTGGTAAAACCTAATGAGACCATAATGCACGCTGCTACTAATACTAAGTCTGGTTAAAGTCGAAAAATCCTTTTTGTTGTAAGTTTGGCCACAACTGGGTTTTTAATAAGAGCTCAAAAAATTAAAACAGCATTTATTTACAGGCACATTAGTTATTAGATAACATTAAAAAGATATTCCATCGCAGGCAAAACAGCAATAATAAACAAGTTCCAAACTTATTAACAAAGAACGGGCAGTATACTTAAGCGAACGTGCGATCTTCAACATTTTATTTTAACAGCAGGTGCCGACATAGACGAAGACAGTTCCAATCATCGAGTTAACCTCATCGGGAACTTGATACTTTAATGGCCGGTTTCGCGCTTACTGGGAACGTAAAAAATAGCACCTATATTTAATTATTCCGCCGAACCACTATAAGCTTGTTCGTAAACATACCGGTTGCTTTCAATGCGCCAACTCTACCAGTTGACGAGAAATTTGTAACGCAGAATTTATGCTAAAACGTTATTTAAATACTATTTTCATAAGCCTACAGGACTCGATTCATACACATATTCAGATGTTATTTCAGGTTGAAGGTCTATTAGATTAGACTGTGTTCATGCAAACACGGAGCGAGGTTGAATCATTATATATGTACCATATTGTTACGATTTTTTTTATTTTAATATTTAGCTTGAACAATCACTTTATATTTTACAAAGTGTTTTTCCCGCAAAAAAATTTTAATCAACCACAAAAGCGAGAAATGAAGATTCAAGACCTGTGTAGGTACACTTACTCAATAGTGGTGTATTTTCTTGCCCGTTGCGTGCAATATAATTGAAGCAATAAATGACTTGCATTGTCTAAACACAACGTAACATTTATCCTTACAGGGGCAGAACGCCATTCAATACTTTTAATTGACTCGACAAACTAGCATGTTTGCGGCCAGTCTAAAAAGCAGTTCAAACCGGTGGTGCTAAGGTTTATGTGCTCGATTCATAATATTGCCTACTGGAATATAATTGTAGGACATATAATTGCCAGTGACAGGTTAGCTTGTAAAAAAAACGCAGTGTGTAATTTATTATTAAAACGTTCCAATATTTTATTCATCACAAATAATTATGTTTATTAAAGCTGGACGGCAGGCGAATTTATTTACTGACAGATTCGTGATATTTCTAACGGGTAGGGGCATATTTAATTATTTTAACACCATGAATAATTGTAAACATGAAAATCCTGGCAAACTACAATATTATCTACCCGATTAAGTATATGTATCTAATGGTAATACTTACTTGTAATTATTTACATACTAACGATTAGTACAACTGATTAAGTTATCAGAAACATGTGAATTACTAGCTGATGCCCGCGACTTCATCCGCGTGGAAGAAGATTTTTAATTTACGTGAAATTCCTACTTACCTATTTAACCCATTTAGATGAAATTGTATTTATTGTGCTTGTCTTTTTATCTCGGAAATTTAAATGATTAGTCACAGGAGTTTAAAAAAACCTAAATCCACGCGGACGAAGTAGTGGGCATCATATAGTTTTACAATAAATATAATAGTGCATGTATTATGTGAATCTACCTTTACTTCATAATACCTACATAAACTGGTGACAAAATTGCCGGAAGTTATCGTCGCTTCGATTTTTCTCTTTACAATAAATTACACTATAGTCTATATACGTGTGATGTCATTTAATAAGGACAGGTCTACACGTCTTGAAAACCTGTTGAATTATATTAAGATCACACATTTTTACACCTCACAAACACAGCAGGCATTTTTGAGAAGCATAATAAATCAAATTTAAATTACATTTTCATTTATCATATTCATTAAGAACATTAATTAGATTTACGAATTCTTGATTAATACTAAAATATCAGCTCCAATGTTACCATATATTATTTGAAATCTCGAGAGAAATGCCTCGTGAGTCGCCTTTGTTGAAATAATACTTTGTAGAGGTGTTACTTCCAGTCCGTGCCTCGATGATCTGACTCATCCTTAATTTTTTGAGAGGCCGTAGCTATCAGCCCCACCACCAGCGTCACCTCACTTTTCGTTCGGTATTTGGTGTGACCAGCTATTTAATATTGCCACACTAATAAATAATTATTAATAAATACTGTGTCTTGAAATTTATCTGATCCTATACAAATTATACAACATTCTTTTTTTAAATAAAATCATGACAATCAGAATTGCCATTCTATAAATAATAAATAAATGTTGCCAATCTACACGATCACGACATTCGGCCATCCGACATTGTGCAACCTCCCGGTGCACAACCGCCAAATATTCGCTTTGCTAAGCTTAGTTTGTTTCATTCTTTGCAATAATCTGTGGTGTATAATGAAACATATTCATTAATTCATACTTGCACTATGACATTTAGCATATTATTAGACTTTCAGTAAATCACGACATTCGGCAGAATCAAAAGGTTAATAAAAAGGAAATCTAAATTTACTCCAATTTAGTAATATCAAACTTAAAACCTTAAATCAATTTAAAATCCAAAACTATAGAGCTTTTGATCTTGAGATTTCAAAGAGTAACAAATCCAACCATAAGGATATTAAATTGATTGATATCGCTGAATCGAAATTTCTCAATATAAATATCGCAATCCAAATCTAAAACTTATATAAAATAAATAAACTTTTATATCACTCCTTGTACAAGTATACAGGGAAAAGATTACCTATTGATTAATTATCTAAAGCTGAATCAAAAAAATTAACCTGAAATTTAATCAAAGTCTGGAATAGTCACAGTCTCAAAAATAATCTAAACAATATGTTACTTACACCGTAAGCAAAAGTTGAAGTCTAATACTGAATTCAAATTTAATAAAGTATTCAATATTTATTTTATTTCTTGTACCGTTTCATTTATTTATACTTTAAAAGAATCTGACGCTGAATCTAAAACTTAGTATAATCTAAATCTTGATTACAACTTGGTGAACAACAGGTCCATTTTCCTAAGCTCCGCTTATCATGTATGACGCCTGCTTTTTTTTTTTTTAACTTTATTGAAATCGAAATCTTTATCAAAACGTAAAGGGAAGCTAATTTTAATAAAATTTGACTTTACTGAAATTAGTATTGAACAGTGTCACAGAGTTAATAATAAAATCTATAACTGTATCCAATGCAAACATAGATCAGGATAACGAATGACTAATCTATCAATTCTTCAATTCAATTGGATCTGCTGTACCATTTACTAATTGTTTGAATCAAATTAAGACTTTATGTTAATTATCTGCTCTAAGCTTCCTGACATCGTATGCCTGTTGGAGGTAGACTGTTCCTACTATGTTAAATTATTACTATTTTAAGATCTTCAACTATGTAAGGGTCAACGATTTTAATAAATGAACAAAACAAGTTGTTTTGGTTTATTTCCTTCAGTTCCTATATCTTTCCCTTCCTCGGAATAAACCCATCAAAAAGAGACAGCAGCACAAAATTACACCGAATCAGCTCAGTTATGTTGTTCAAGACAGTCTTTAAATCAAAAATACTTAGAATATTACCCAATACTATGAACTTGGTCCAATACCTGAACTTTCACGACAATCATCATCGAAACTAAACAAAAACTTAACGATAGTGCAAAAGCAACCAAATTTTTCATCAAAAGCTTGCATCGAAATTCAAAACTTTAGTATGAATTTAACTAGAATCAACTTGCAATTTTTGTACAATGTTAAATCACTTTCATATAATATTTTGTTAATAAAGTTTGCTCAATAGAAATTTCAAATTAATATCCAAATCAACGAAAACTCCAAATTCAGAAATCAGATAATTTAATATTCGAGATCTACACCAAGGCATAAAATATAACTTCAGTAAAATAATTTAGTACTTATATAAATACTGAGTATGTTTTATTCATTTTGCATTTTAATACCTACTCTTCACTTTACTTTTCTGTGTCAGTTAATAATAAGAGTGGTAAGTTTTTACAACTTAATTGACAGTTGTAAGCCTGAGCCCCTAGGTGAAGGTATACCATTGTCACGGACTTGCAAATCCACAACGCCCGTGCATCACACGACATTCTTCAATACATTTGAGAGAAAATAATAATATGGAGATAAAACTATAGTAAGCAGACCGGCACTAGTCACTCATTAGTAAATGTATATTATTTTTATATCGTATTATATATACTCTCGAAATTTTAGTCGGCAAAAGATAATTGATTGCGCGCCTTCATTCTCAATTCAAATAATAGTTTATTAAACTTTATCATCCACTTCATTACTTCAAATCACTCAGATAAATATAAAGAAAGAAAACTCAATGCAACTTCCAGAATGGCGCGTTTTTACAAAAAATTTTTTTTTTTAATACATTTTATTTAAACGGGCTTCGCGGGCCGTGACTGTAATTAATATCATTTTCTATTCTTAATAAACGTTCCAAATATTTAATTTTTTTGTTATTGAATGCAGTTTACGATTTAATGAACTAATTTAGTCAACCTGAATCACTTGAATGCTAATCAGCATTGACGAAACACATTTGAACTATTGAATTTTTTTTTATGTCATATCTAAAATTTCAAAAATACTGCAACCTTTGGCTCTTGCAAGCTGAAGTAATGTGTCTCCTTCCCTATTTAATTATTAATGCTAATATCATTCCGAACGTCGGAATTATGTTGAAACTTCAACCCTCCAAACTAATCAAAGTTAAAATAATATCTTTAATATTATTCACCAGTTTTATCTGACTGCGTTTTATTTTTCTTACTGAAATAACTATAATTCATTCGTATTTAGGCGCATGCAGATTATATACATCAGAAACATGACGAGGCTCGGTCACGTAACATCGAGATCACAAATTAATCCATTTAAAAGTCCATACAAATACAATCAATTTTTCTTTCAAACAATCTCATAACCTATACCAATATGTTGCGGCTATACCAGTAGGTACAATATTATATTACTTGTAAAAAAAAAATGATCCAAGTCGTTTAAAATAACCAAAATAAAACTCATTCATTAAATCTAAAATCATTCAACAAAGAATTTACAACTTCCTCTGATCAAAAACATTTAAAGGCACATTTGAAACTATGGAAATGAATAAAATGCCATGGTAATTCTGGATAGAACGAGCTACTTGTACAGTAATCTACTAAAGCAGCTACCTGCTATGTAATATTTAATTCTGTACTGGAAAACTTTCTTTCATGATCCCTCCAAACGAGACGTTTCATTACGTTTCCGTACATCACTTTAATTTTATGTGAACGTAAAATTAAGTTAATAAAATACAATAAATCTTTCACGAACAGTTAGATAACATACTAACACACTTGTTCACAGCCCAGACCCATTAGGTCACAACTCACTACTCATGGAATCATATGTTCCAATACAGTAACGCACTTGGATGTCTAGCACAATACACAGCTAGTGAAACTCATTCAAAGATTAACGTTTCAATAACTCTATTTGACATTCATAAATTAAACGACATTCTCATTTTAAATTCATAAATCATTAATTTTATACCTTTGCCATACAGGTAAATAAATCATGATACACTATCATACTTTCGACCGCTTTTTAGCCATTGGCCATCATCACGATTTACTTTCATCTTATTTTACGTGAAAAGGTAAGCATGTCTATATAAAATATATTCTCATATTGACGCATACTTGCATATTTTATTATCATCAGTAATTTAACGCCCTCATATGTTATATCGCTACCATGACGCACAATTACTTTGTGTCACCGTCATGAAACACGTCGGTGTAACTAACATAATCACAATCATAATCATAAATGCCATACTACATGTGTAGTTTGGCGAATAACATAATTTCTGTATATTTTGTGCAATTTATAAATTAAATAAATTAAAAAAAAAAAAAATCACAATCATAAATAATTTATTTTAAAATTTGTGGGTAAAACAGCTGTTTAAGTAGAAACTTCCAGTACACAATCCACTGTCAGAAACAGTGTGCAAAAACGATATAACATTACTAAATTTAAAATTATTAACAATAACATCTCAAATTTCATGCAACGCATGTCACATTTTCCACCATGACACTTAACAAACATATCAACTCAAATAGAACGCACGCTTACATTTTATTGACAACATAACACTCTCGCATGTCTATCAAACATCTAAAAAAAAACCTTTATTCAGATAAAATGCACTCTCACGTGTAATCAATATCGCAGTACATGCGATGGTATCAACTCAAATAAAACGCACGCTCGCGTTTTATAACCATCGCGACACACGCTCGTGTCTATCATAAGTCTCAACACAAATAAAACGCACGCTCACGTTTTATTACCATCACGACACACGCTCGTGTCTGCCAAACAAAACAAATAAAACGCACGCTCACGTTTTATTACCATCACGACCCACGCTCGTGTCTACACAAAATCAATAAAACGCACGCTCACGTTTTATTACCATCACGACACACGCTCGTGTCTACCAAACAAATCAAATAAAACGCACGCTCACGTTTTATTACCATCACGACACACGCTCGTGTCTACACAAAATCAATAAAACGCACGCTCACGTTTTATTACCATCACGACACACGCTCGTGTCTACCAAACAAATCAAATAAAACGCACGCTCACGTTTTATTACCATCACGACACACGCTCGTGTCTACACAAAATCAATAAAACGCACGCTCACGTTTTATTACCATCACGACACACACTCGTGTCTACCAAACAAATCAAATAAAACGCACGCTCACGTTTTATTACCATAGCGACACACGCTCATGTCTACACAAAACCAATAAAACGCACGCCCACGTTTTATTCATCATCATCACCATCATCGCGTGTGCCTTTTTCAAAACGAAGTTCTCTCAAATCTTCTATTTTGAGTCGCATCTTTTAGTTTTGAATAGCTAAGCCCTGTCCACCTCTTTATATCATCCAACTACTTGCGCCTTTGGCGACCTGGAACTCTCTTACCTGCAATCCTTCTTTCCAAAACTAGTCTTGGAAGCGAGAATTGGGCTCCTCTTTTCAAATGTCCGAAGAAAGCCTCAACCCTCTTCACTAATGTAATGTAAGTTCACTCGCGGCACTAATAAAAATAGTTGCCCTGCCACTCTACGCTATTCTACAAAAATTACTTTTTAAACACTACAACTTGTTCATACATCTGTTTTGATCAAGTCTACAACTTTCTAGATCACATAGATAGAATAAGTATACCAGTAAATACACTGTATATCGAGAATTTAAAACTAGATCCAACTTTTATCGTATTTCTTATAACACCCATTAAACTAATCAGAGTTCAATAAATTGCTTTGCATCCTAGTATTGATATGAGGGTATCTCATTTGACATATTCACTTCTCATTTATTACTATTATTCACTCCATGAATTCTCTTTGTGAATAACCAGTAATTTAATCTATGCCTGGTTAATATAAATTTCAAATCAAATCTTTGTACAATCAAATTCGAAACTAAATACAGTGCGTAAAAAAAACTACAATCTCGTTCAGTAAACTAATTTGAAGGCACGAGGACGCTTTTAAATTCAATAATCATTTAACTACATTAAGAGTAAGACTCAATGAAACGTTAGGTAACGTTCATCCAAAGTAATGGTCCAGAGGGTATTTCACAAATACTTAAGTTTATTAGAACTGATAATTATTTACCTATTTCATATAGCGAACAATATCTCAGGTTAACCAGTAGTGATAACCAAGCTGTAAGGTATCGCATTTAATCATCTAAAATGGCTGCTCAGACAGCCAGTACTAGTGAAACTTATTCCAGTATGCCAACTCTCATACTGGCGAAACCCTCATACGATATTACGCGATTATAAGGTGTGACCCCACATTAATGATCGCCCCATGACAATTCACTCAAAAATAATAATATTACATCAATCTTACCAAAGGCATCGTTAAAAGCACTCAAAAGGATTCACTCTGCAAAACCCATAATTTTAAAAATTTATAACACCTATTATCAGAGATATAGTATTATATCCACTTTGTGGGTATTAGGTTGAACACTTCTGAGATGTTGAAATAATACTTTGTAGAGGTGTTACTTCCAGTCCGTGCCTCGATGATCTGACTCATCCTTAATTTTTTGAGAGGCCGTAGCTATCAGCACCACCACCAGCGTCACCTCACTTTTCGTTCGGTATTTGGTGTGACCAGCTATTTAATATTGCCACACTAATAAATAATTATTAATAAATACTGTGTCTTGAAATTTATCTGATCCTATACAAATTATACAACATTCTTTTTTTAAATAAAATCATGACAATCAGAATTGCCATTCTATAAATAATAAATAAATGTTGCCAATCTACACGATCACGACACCTTCATAGGGTTTCATCAAAGAGCCAATTTCGAAACTCCCAAAAGTTTGTGAATTGGAAGCCCAAAGACGTTTTCGGTCGGGGAAAAGTTCGGTCCCCTAATACTTATGCAAACGACGGACATCGTCGCGGTTTGTATAATCTGCCTCATTAATAAAACCAAGAAAGACCTCCGAAGGTAAATAATTGGCGCAACAGGTGTGAAATAAATCTTGTACAAACGAGGCCGTGATTAAGAAGGCCGTATATCAATTGTTGAAGGGCGTACCACCACACGTGACTCTATCACTAGGCGCTTCAGAATTGTTCAATGTTGTCTGTACATTGTTGAGTTCCAATTTTCAAGTAACCGGCTGTAATTGTCTAGTAAGGACACATATTTTTTATTTTTTAGATAAGTAGATAATTAGATAGATAATAAATTTATTTGCCCACGATAACAAAACCAAAAAATTACAATGTTTACTTACATAAGTAATTAAAACTATTTTTAACCGACTTCCAAAAAAGGAGGAGGTTCTCAATTCGGCGCGTATCTTTTTTTTTTATAGATCGTGAACAAATAAGGCTCCTCATTCAGCACAAAGCCGCAGCAAGCTGCAGCGCTGGTTTTCAGGAGGAGCCTTAAAGTGTTCATAGACCTGTTTGCGACGGTTTTTATAATAACTAAAATATATAAATTAAGTGTAAATAAAATTTTACAGATTTATTTTACTTTTAGGTACTTTTACTTTACTAGGCAAATACTTTTGGGAAAAAAACCACTTCAGAATTAAAAGATGATGCGAGGTGTTTCGATTGTTCATTCCATTTCATATTTAAGTAATTTCTAGCATTTAACTGAATTATGAAGCGGTGCAAAATCTCCTATATTTTATGAAAAAAAAATGTTTTTCAAATTGAATAATACCTACCTGTCCGTTACATAGTTTCTTGTATGTATACTACTATGAATCTAGGTGTTGGATCTATGTCTTTGCGCAAGTGTGGAATACCACAGGCATATCCGCAAACAAAGGCTAGTTTTAATACAAATGCTACAAAGTCCAGCGTTGAAGAGGCTCACACGCTTGCCTTTGCGTGATCGTCTTAATATTTCATTCCACTGTTGTGAAGTGTGTAATAAATCAGTTACAAGTTTTAAAACAATATTGTAACATCAATGTAACTGAAAATTATGTATCAATCTCTGAGACTCTTTGACGAGAGTTCAATAGGAATCTTGACAATATTCGATTTAAAAAGAAATAAACCTACAGTTACTACTAATTAGCCTAAAAACAAATTACGAAAGGAAATAATCCTTAGCTGATACTAATGGAGATCGGACCTTTTGATTCTTGATTAAGGCGTACGACTGAACTTAAACAGTCCCTCAAAACTCTTTGTTTTGTCTTACAGTTCTGTCACCACAATACTATTTTTTCACGAAAATACAAAAAGAAAACATTTCATTAGATTTTGATACGAAATTGGGTGCGAGACCCAAAAATTTACATTATTTTTCACAATACAAACAACAAACACAAAAGAGAAAAGGCAAAATCATCTCAAAAGAATCAACATAATTTCCATTCTCAACAGCGGGGAGGCCAGCGCTCCTCTGACACGCCAATTAAATAGCAATTGGTTGCCAGTTACAAATAAATTTATTTCACGCCTTTGCTTTTATCTTGTATCGGCTGAATTGTTCTCTCTTTAACAATCGCGACTCGACGTACGTTTGCACTTCAGTCGAGGCTCGAGTGAGTCGAGAATGTGAAGAATTCTTAGAGCCTGGTACTCGTAGTGGCTGGTGCGTGTTTTTATTAAACAAATCTCTCGAGATTGTAAATGTGTACCTTTTCATCGATAAGTTATGTTTGTACTTAGAACTGACTCTCTTGCCTCGTAGTTAAGTTCCCATCGCTTGCTTTGCAGGATCAATTCTCACTTGGCTTAGTGATGAAAACTATGTTCGCTTTGTAGTTTGTATTATCCACTACTAACATGGGCTTCTGTCAGAATGAGGATGGCTTAAACACCAAGCTGGCCAAGTGCAGATTAAAGGAGAATATTCAGGCATTCAGGTTTCCTTATAATATTTTTCTTCACTTTTCTAGCAAGTGATGATAAATACTTAATAATTGCTTGGAAACATTACTATGAAAAGTTTGAGATATCTGGGATTCGAAACACAAGACCCCCTAATAAGGCCACAAAATTAGGCTTAAGAAGATTAGGCTATAACCACTTCGTAGTGTATTATTGTATGATATTTTTTCCTGACTTGCTTACTGAGTATCGTGAGATAACATTTTAGTCACGCGCAAAGCTGATCACAAAGCCGATTCGCAAGAAATCATTTTCTCTTTATTCTACGAAATACTTATTGCGGTCTTAGTTCAATCCTACGTGCTAAGTCAAAAAGTATCCAATTTTACTTTCTCTGAATTCAAAAAAGAATATATACGACGAAATTAAGTACAAAATTCCCTTCAACGCGGTTTAACTGTGCATAAATTTACATAGTAATTCGAAAATAGAGGAAGAGCTTTTGAAAATAGATTCGCAAATGGGAAAGACCATACTTCCCATGTGGTCCCATATAAATTTTATCGAAATCGGTCGAGTGGTTTTTAAAATATCAACAATAAAATAAGTACTTTGTATAGCGTGTGCTTGTTGTTGTAAAGTTGGCGCGGGAGTTTGAAGTCGGTTGTTTAAAAAGTATTTTTTATATTAAATTATTTTGAAGTCGGTTGAAAAAGCAAAATTATTATGATGCTTGAAAAAAATTGCGTGCGCAATCACTTGAAAAATGATAACAAAATTAAAGTTATTTAAAAATAATAATAATGCCCACCTCAAACGCTCTTTGATCCGTTTACAGACCCCACCGCATATTTAAGTCCGCGTATATCTGCGTAGATCTCGCAAAAAGCCGAGTCGATGAACATGCTTCGCCTCGGTAATGATTGCCCGCCATATCGAACCGTGGAATCCCTTGTAAAAATTACCGCCATATAATATGTAGGTACCTGCGTATTTTCGGCCAGATTTCTGATTCGTTTCTTATCATCTCATTTCAATCTTTCGCATGTTATGATGCTTACTTTGGGAGGTTCTCTGCGAGTGAAACGATTGACTTCCTCGCTGATCCCGCGATCCCGAGATTTTTTAGGGTTCCGTATCCAAAGGGTAGAAACGGGACCCTATTACTAAGACTCCGCTGTCTGTCTGTCTGTCTGTCTCCAGGCTGTATCTCATAGACCGTGATAGCTAGAAAGCTGAAATTTTCACAAATGATGTATTTCCGTTGCCGCTATAACAACAAATACTAAAAATTAAAAAAATATATATATTAAGGGGGGTCCCCATACAATAAACGTGTTTTTTTCGTATTTTTTTGCTCAATATTAAAAACGGTAACAGGTAGACGGTTCAAATTTTCACAGAATATTAACTTGTATATTACCTTTCAAAATAAATAATTAAATATCAATAAAGTAAATATTAAAGGGGGACTCCCATACAACAAACGTAATTTTTTGATATTAACAGTAAACCTCTACAAACAAAGTTAGTTTTGCGGTTCATTAACAAAGGTAATTATACCTACTTCTTGAGTACGGAACCCTCGGTGCGCGAGTCCAACTCGCACTTGACCGGTTTTTTTTATTTCATCCTCTTTGATTTGGTTAAAATGCCTATATAAAACGAGATCATATTACAAACCGCATGTTCTGTACTGAAACACAATTAGATATGCGTGTTTGATTACAGATTACGACTCATAGAAAGTATTATTTACTTTTCACTACCGACAATAAAGCAGTATCGCAATCTCACAGTTAATAAGTTGGGCGAAAGAGACCTGGTTTAACTGCCACTTGTAATTGAAAACCATTGGGTATTTTATTCGAATCAAAGTGAGCTTATCTCAGATATTTATACGCCAGCCTACACAAATTTCAAGAACGCGGAAAGAGTTTAGCGATTTTTATGTACTAGTATTATTAAATTAATTATTAAAGATATTTAAATTAATTCAGTAAAGATAGAATGAAATGCTAATGAAATAAATCTATTCTAATATTATAAATTCGAAAGTTTGGATGGATGGATGGATGTTTGTTACTCAATCACTCCAGAACGGCTGAACAGATTTGGGTGAAATTGGCACAGATATAGATTATAGTCTGGAATAACACATAGGCTACTTTTTGTCCCGGAAAATTAAACAGTTCCCGCGGGAACGAAAAAGCCGCAATCCACGCGGACGAAGTCGCGGGCATCAGCTAGTTAAGTATAAAAAAATACCCATATTCCGATAATGGTCTTCTTTCATACCATAGGTATATTTTAATACTAGCGGATACCCGCGACTTCGTCCGCGTGGATTGAGGTTTTTGATTCCCGCGGTAACTGGATAAATCTGGATAAAACTGAAATGGGATAAAAAATAGCCTATGTGTTATGCCAGACTAAAATATATCTCTGTGCCAAACAACCAGATCCGTTCAGCCGTTCTGGAGTGATTGAGTAACAAACATCCATCCATCCATCCAAACAACATCGCATTTATAATATTAGTAGTAATAGTAGAAAAGATTGAAATGAATAATATAATGCTTACACTCAGCTAGTATGAAACGGCTCTTATATGATCGGGATAATTCGAGAGCTGATACTAAGTAGGTACAGTCAAGTAATGCAAACGGTTCTGCGAACTACCATCTTAACGGTTATGCGGCGATCGTTCCGGATGGCCTGGAGATTAAACTCAAGTTTTATGGGAAAACTAGTTTTTTTGTTCGCCTCTTTTGTTATAATTGGCCTATTTTGTTACAAGTTAGTGCGACTTCGTGGCATAATACATTTTTATAAAACTTCCGGTTCAGCTGTGTTCCTTATCCTTACCAAGACCTCCCTGGCGTAGTTGTGCGTACGCTGTGCGTTTGGGAAAGCAAGTTGGGAATTAAAAATTTCTAAATTGTCTTAGTTACTTATTGACCAGTTTTTTAAGTTACCTATAATAATACCTAGTAAATAGCCTATGACATGGCGGCAGATAATGGCCGTGGCTAGTTACCACCATTGGGTTTAAATTCTAATAGGTATAACTACTATAAACCTACCACGATCTACCCACTACCATTTTCCACTGCCTCATTCCCACCAAGTTTACTATTAAATAATATGTGACCCAGGTGAAATCGCAGTCAAGAGCAACGTGTAGTAGAATTAGAAAAAAAACACGAGTCTGCACGACGTCTTCGCGAACTTTTCATAAAACTTTGACTAACTTGGAAGCCCTGGACTCAAGATTGAGTTCATACTAGATATGCCAAAGTCTTGAAACCAAAGCGTGGATATCTCCACAGGAGAGGCTATTTATTGCCAAGTTGTTTAGTGATCCGATACGGTGAGCGTATAAACCGGATCATGGGCCTTCATAAAACTGCCACCGACCTATCATCGCCATATAAGGTTAGCACGTTTCCATCCCAGACTAGGCATCTAAGACGTCATGACTTACTATCGTATTTTTTTTTTAATTATCAAATAAAAATCGTTACAATTTTTGGTGGGTAGCACTGCGAAAAACCACGTACCACGTAGGTTTAAATTGCGTGCTCTTCCGTCAACATATTTTCAGTTTCTTAAACTACATATAGCTAGCAAATTATTATAAATACATGACAAAACTACCTACAATTTGCTTAAGAAATACGTTTTCAACTTATATTTTAAGTTATTCTTCGTTATTTTAATTCTTAAACTACTATCTAGACTATTTATTAAGCGAGGGATCATGTATGCGCTAGTGCGCTCACCATATTTGTTCTTAGCTGACACGGTTATTAACTTTTGTTGAGATACTTTACGAGTATGAATTTTATGTGAAACTATATTTTGTATATCTAAGTTAAAGAAGTTCTTTTAGAAGCTGAAATTTTACCTTATCATGAATATTGATTACCTTGCAGTGTTTATATATAATTTTTTTAATTTTTTTTGGCTTAAATTTTAATATTTAAAGGCACAATGGCTTTTAAGATCCTAAGTTGTAGTTGATATATATACTGTAAGTGTGTTTTATCTGTTCGTCCGTAACTGCTTAGTCCATAAGTTATGATAGAATCGGCAAGAGCATTATAAAGCATAATTTTTACTTTGTAATTTAAACGTTTTTTACATTATAAACATATTTGCCAAAACAGCTCTAAGCTTGTCACATACATGCTTTATGTGCTCGTGCCAGCTGAATTTATGATCTACTAGCTAATGCCCGCGACTTGGTTTGCGTGGTTTGAGTTTTTTTGGTTCCCGCGGGTACTCTTTGATGTTCCGGGATAAAAAGTAGCCTATGTGCTATTCCAGACTATAATCTATCTCTGTGCCAAATTTCAGCCAGATCCGTTCAGCCGCTGGGGCGTGATTGAGTAACAAACATCCATACATCCATACATCCATCCAAACTTTCGCATTTATAATATTAGTAAGATTAATCTAGTATTCCACCGAGCTTCAATGACTCACAAAACGAGAAGAACTTTTGGTCCAGTAGTAAGTGAATACCATAAAAATGACAACGTAAAAATTCAAACATATCAAGATTTAAAAAAATATTAAAATTCAAAAACTTTATTTACAATTTATTTTTCATCGATAAAGCGAAATATCACACGTTAAATTACTAGACCTTTTGTATACAGAATGCGTGTTAGATAAGGCAAAAATTACCAAAAACTCCACCATTTTGATACTAATCTCACGGTTACGAGGAGTTTGAAGTACCGCGAGGGCTATTCAGTGGCAACTTACCGCTCAAATCCGACGACATTCGAGTGGGTTTCCAATTTCCATTCCTGTTATGACGGACCGTCAATTTTCCCGTGCCGTTCAACCAAACTGAATTGTCAGCGAAAGTATCGATAATCGAGATAATATAATTTAAATTTTGAATCAAGCTTTCAAGACAACCCGTTTTCCGCATGGTTACTGCCCATTAAACATGATTTTAAGATATTGGATAGAATCAGGCGTTACTTTGCGGAAGTTCATGATTTAGCAAGAAAAGAATACAATTATTTTCTTGCTAAATGATTTTAAGATTCAAGGATGGCGTACGAAGATGGCGATGAGTATTTACGTAGCTTACACGGATAATCGGAAGGAACTGGTGCCTTGTTCGGCGTAAAATATGCATATTTTTAAATACATATAGGTTTTTATTTTGTAATTTATTTTTTCATTTATATATTACTTAATCTTTAAGAAAATAAGCTTAACCGTAGCACCTAACCTAGTTGATTAAAATACTTACCCAGAAGTGTGGAACATTCCTCAAGTCACTCGACATTTTTGTATGATCCGAGGGCAAGTTGCCGAAATAGACGGTCCTGTACAATGGATCACAGTGGGAACTTGCAATAAGCGTCAGTAACGTCTGACTCAAGTATGTGACTACGAGTCGTGGGAAATGTTCGTGTGTGTAGGTACGTACGTCCCGTGACCCCTCAACGGTACAGGCGATTGTGCAAACTGCTTGATTGGTTATTGCGTCTAAACAAGCCGATAAACCTTCCGATTGGAAACCAAGGAACGAATACTCATACCGAGACGATTTTCGAACTGTGACGTAATTTTGACAAATATGCAACTAGTAAAATTGTTTAGTTGAGCCTGGATTACAATTAGGAACATTCTAGGAAGATTATACCGAACCCTTAATAATCTCAAAAACTAGTACCTCAAAAAATGCATTAAAATATTTAAAAACATAAGTTGCAAGATGGTTGTTAATCAATTAATATTATAAGAATTATTTTAAAAAAAAAAGTATCCGCCCAACGTGGGGCTCGAACCCACGACCCTGAGATTAAGAGTCTCATGCTCTACCGACTGAGCTAGCCGGGCTTCTGATGCTATGTTGAATATTCAGGTCTATTCCCTCACATCAGATTTTCAACCCATCACAAAGTCACGTTCATATAATAAGTTCAGTCAATAAACACCGACTGAATTTTTATGAAAACTTCTAAGTTCTACACGGAAGGGTAAGAAAAACTGCAAGTATATAACAGTATGTACCAACTACCAATACAGAATATTGTCTTGAGCAAAACTATGGGAGGTATTTGAATCATGTCTTTTCCAATAACAGCGAGCATTTTCGTTATAACACGAAGAGAAGTCGAACGAGGGGGCGTTGCGCAAACACTCGCGGGCAGTGTAATTTGCTCGTTAGGTCACTTCGGCGCTATTTTGTGATACATTAGGTACCGTAGGCAAGTTTGTATTTTAAGTTTCACCTTGTATAGTTATGGTGCATGATCACAAGGAACCTTTTATTTATAGCATTTTGTCTCAAGAATGTTACATAGAAACTCTAGCTAAGGGAACTCGGAATTTCGTGCGGTGCATAAGATTTTTTTTTAATTACCTACGAACAAGATTTTTTAAGAAATCTTAGTAGCACTAGAATTTTTTTGTTGTTTTTCAATCCATACTAATATTATAAATGCGAAAGTCTGTCTGTCTGCTACCCTTTCACGCCCATCTATATTCAACCGATTTAATGAAATTTGGTACATTGATAGGATATATCCCGGGGAAGGACATTAAAGAGTTCATACGGGAAAGACTGCAAAATTAAAGCGCGGCGACCAAATGTTTTAAATATCGTAGGCAGCGATGCATTCGCCTGCAACGTTAACGTACCATATGGTGAACAGAGCTGTATAACCACCACGTGAACACTACTGTTAAAATTCATCCAAAACCTTATTTTACTTTTTACAAAGCATTGCACATTCAATAATTATAACGAACTGAAAAGCTCAGCCTGTATACGTATGGGATATTATAGTGGGTCACTCTGCGGCGTGTAACTGCTAATCCTACATGCCATTTTCGTAAGATGTTCCTTAGTAAACAGTTAAGAAAAACCATCTTGGTTATGCATTTTCTAGCCAAATATCCGACTACGTTAATTAACATTTTTCAAATGCGACTGCGATAGACAAGAGATAAAAGCTAAACACGATAGATATTCTGCTCGCACTCCCACCTATGCATATAGTAAAGACATGCTGAAAACTTGTGGATTCAAATAACCGACCTAAAATGAACCTTATTTAGACAAGTGCAGTGAGCACAAGATATGCAGAATCCGAATTCTACAGAGGATGAGGTCGCCGACTCAGTGCGGTTTTTTTTAATTTCTTCAAATGCTTCTTTGCAACTTTCTGTTAAAGTACAAATTATTCTTAACTTTGAGTGTGCCAGAGAGATCACCCGGGCATAAAAATAATGACTGTTTGAACCACGTAAATCACGTGGATTATTATCAAACATCAGAAGTAGATGACTGCAACCTCATCCGCGTGGATTTAGGTTTTTCAAATATCCTGTAAAAATTGTTTGAATTTCCGGGACAAAAAAAACTTGTCAAAATGGTTTGAACAGACAGACTAATTCACTTTCGCATATTTTATAAAATTAGTATGATTATTCGACATATTATCAATAACTTGATATTACTCAAGCAAACTTGGTCCCTAGTGCATAAATTGGCCAGAGTCTAGACCGTTCCGTTAGATCCCGATAATTGCAGTTAGCCCACGGGCACACAGGCGAAACTGGGTGAAAACCTAGCTGTTCCTACAGCTGTTATTATTGTTTCAACAACTCGCCAGCGCCGGCAGCTTTCTATGCATCTAGATAAATTCTAATTTCGATTCTTAACTTTAGGGTATGCAGTTGAGCTTGCTGTAGACTGGTTACGTTTGAACTTCAGAGACTTTCAGTTGATCTTATAGAACTAGAATAGACATACATACTAATATTATTAACCAATGTTAGTATGTAGTTATTATTATATTATTAGTATGTAACAATAAAATAATAATGTTCTCTTCCTATGAATAAAGAGTTCCTAACTCCGGGCTAGTACTGAGAATTTCTAGTCAGAAAATCCCAATACTTAATTATGACCCAACCCGTGAATCGAACCCGGCACCTTGCCGGCCGCAGTCGAACATGCTAACCTCTAGATGACTAGACCAACGAGGCAATTATATACGTTACTAAATTAATAAACGTTAATAAAGTGTTACGTATTCACGGCCCATCAATTAACAGTTTTTGACGAAAATTTTTACAAAGATAGGTTGCCTAAGGAGGAAAGATATAGGATAGCAAGCATAATCTAGTCAATCTAGGAGAAACTAACTGACTGAAATATTATATCAACGTACTTCAGCTCAAACCATTGGTTCAAGAATCTTGAAACTTTGAACGTAGATATTCTCTATAACGTAGACCCTATACTTAAAAAGTTTCTAAAGAAATTTCAACGGTTTTAGAATTTATCAGTTAGCCAAAAAATATTGGTCATCCGAAAAAATTATAATATTGCTTTAGCAATTTAATTCCTCAGCGCAAATGCTTTGGGTAAGCACTAAAGTACTTGTCTGTGGTAGAATTTAACATTCGACAAACATGGACAGTTCAGTGAATTAGCGTTCCGTTAAGAGACCTTGTAGAATCCAATAAGAATTTCAGCCATTTTGTTCACATGCAGTAGCAAGGCATACCAAGAATAACAGTTGCTAAATTAGTTATTCCTTATTTACCTGAGAGGGAATACATAATAATCCATGCTAAGGCTATTAGTATGGGATATAATACATGAACATCCAAGTAATCCAATAAGCCTCCTACAATACCATGTCAGATCTATTCCACGTTATTTAGCGTATTGCCTCCTACCGATTTATGTAATCTACCACTTGCTCCCGCTATGCTATATTCAGACAATACAATACAATAAAGCGAAAATCAAGATTTATTTTTTAGCGTTCATTGCGTAATTTCAGAGAGTTCCATTTCGCAAACCACACTGTCCCCTTGAAATGGAACACAAACAGGACTTTGTTTTCTTTGAATACCCCATCCAGCTCCTTTGAAACGTCCTGAATATATCACAGAATGTCGTAGTTGAGCTCTGTAGTTTCTTTAGGACACGGAAAATTATTGCGATATCCGATTTGAATGGAGTGAGCCAAGAACGAACGAGTCTATCTTATTGGACTTTAAGTTGACAACTTAAGCCGTTGAGCTGTAATGGACCGTGCCACAAATCACTTGTTGCTTATATTTTCACTGGAAAATGTAGGTGTATTGTTATAATAATTTTATTCCAGCATTTATATGTAAATTGTGGCTTTCATATAATAAGTTCTTTCATTCTTTACAAAAAAGTGTTAAAAATTCAAATAGAATACTGATTAAGGTAGTCTGTTTTCTCTATTTAATAAAAAGGTGCGTGAGTAGGTATGTAGGAGTCACTTATATAAGATCATGGATAGGACGTGTTGCCTGTGGGGCCTAAGCATAGTGTCATACTTGAATACTCGGAGTTTAAAAGTCCGATAATAGGTATGATGATGACAGCTCAATCAAATCAGAAACTCTTATCAAACTTTTACTTATTAAACTTTAAATTTTATCAAACTTAAAAACGCACTTCTATAAGTATGGAAGTTGTATGAAATTCACAATTGTGACGTCATCAAATTTCAACGCGTTTTTTTTCCTTAATCTATATTTTAAAATGGAATTATCAAACTTAAAACTAACCGAGGATGTGAATTTTAGGTATTTTGGAAGACCCTCTATTCAATAAATAATCAGTTAGAAATTATTGGAACGAAGTTACGAAAGGGGGCTAGAAGGAAAAAATTAAGACCAAAAGTTGTAACGACACTTTTTTTGGTTGCCATGACTACTTGTGTTGTTGACTTCAAGCTGTTGAAAATAAAAAGGCGAAATAATTTTAAAGAATTATGTTTTCAATAGTTACATAGGCTAGTTATTCGTTCCATCCGAAGTTCCGAGTTCCTTTCGTTAATTAGTGAATGAATAGGCATGATGACTGATTTTGATAGATGGTCAGATTATATTCGGGTATATCTACTATTTCGAAAAAATATCTTATTTCAGCAGAAAAATAAGGTTTGGTAGATGAAATTGGCATTTGAAATTTAAATTTTAAAATTCACGCCAAAACGTTCGGCGGTGTCATGGCGTCGTTTGTGACGTCACTATTGTTTTAACCAATGTACTCTGTGCAGTGTGCAGTAAACAATAGTGTGATTGTCAAAGCTCGAAAACAAACAATTGTGACGTCATTCGCTTCTTGGTGTTTTATTAAATATGGCGGATAGCTGTATTTTATAGTTTTATTTTATCAAAATAAATAGCAATCTCACTCGAAATAGAAAAATAAATACGTTTTTTATAATCCATGAATCCTATTTTATTAGATAAATTCATAATTTCATTGATTCTTGGTTACTGTCATCATGCCTATTGTAATAAAATTTACACAGAGAAACACGCGCACGCCGCACGGCTTACAATAGATAGTAAAAAGTTTCTTTACAATTTTTGGTACTTCGTTCCATCCGGGTGACCCTTGACACCTCTCAATTTTTTTATCTACACTAATATTAGAGGAAAGATTTGTATTTTTGTATTTTTGTATGTAACGAATAAACTCAAAAATTACTGGACCGATTTTAATAATTCTTTTTTCATTAGAAAGCTACATTATCACTGAGTAACATAGGCTATATTTAGTACTAGATTACTATAGAAATCTTTAGAAATTCCTATTAAAACCAACCGAAGGTGTAAAAAAATTTGCCATAAAATGTCTTTCATCGCATACGCTGCGAAGAGTATTAATGATAGGACAAAAAAATGTTCCACAATATTATAGAATATATCAATATCTACAAAAAACTTCGCGAGACCATGTGTCTAACTATTGTAGTTACGTCACTATAACTACTTTTTTACTTTTAACAAATTTATAGAAATGCCGATCAAAATCAGACCGTGTTATCCATACCATTTATAAATTTTTATCCAAATAAATAATTTAATATTCAAGACTGTCTCAATACCTGATGATTACTTTTTGAATTATTGAAATCGGACATTCCATTCAAAAGATATCATGAAATTAAAATAAAAATACATGCCGGCGGCGGCCGCCACGCAG
The DNA here is from genome assembly GCA_963932025.1 of Erebia epiphron. Taxonomy (NCBI): domain Eukaryota; kingdom Metazoa; phylum Arthropoda; class Insecta; order Lepidoptera; family Nymphalidae; genus Erebia; species Erebia epiphron. The sequence continues at coordinate 11,226,541 of OZ009958.1, read as the reverse complement.
CGCATCGAGTAACTAACTCCATATTGTAACAAAGTACTCTGTGACTAACTCTTCGTGAGAGGGGCAGTGCGGGAGAAGGGGGTGCACCATTATACATAAGGCATCATCCCTATCCGAAATGCATTACCTTAAGAAATAGCTATTTCTGTATAATGACTTTCGCATACCTGTTACAAAGTCAGGGCATCCCAAACATCAGATTACCGTCCGAGACATTCCACAGATAAGTAACTATCAGCGAACGATTCATCAAGATGTGTGCAAAAGTTTAAAACATTTAAATGGTACCGGGGCAGAAACAATGGAGGCCGATTGAGAGATCTTTGATAACTGAACAACTGACTACCGAAGAACGCTTGGTTTCCCGTTTATGCAGAAGATAATGCAGAGATGACTGCAACGGGCAACCACAATATTATTATTAAACGTAATATGTAAGTAAGTATTCTGTGACCGTAGGCTGCCTTGTCGCTTATTTTTAGATTTAATAAAAACTAGAAGCAAATTCTTAAACTGCTCAACGGATTTGAGTAAAGTTTTTACTAATAGATAGCGTGACTTTCAGATAAGATTTTTACACATAAAATCGCTATCTAAATCCGGACAGCGTCGGTTAGGGAAGGCCTTAATAAAGTTTCATTAAACTGTCTAATTAAACGATAAAGTAATATATGACTAAGATCTTTCCTTATTATTTTGGAATATAAGGTGTTCCTGTGCTGTGCATTTTCTTATTCGATTTATTAACGCCGAGTTGTACAAATAAAATTAACTAATTTTGTCACTAGAAGAAGATACTCAGCGTGAGACTTTTTTTTTAAAAACAAACTTCAAAAACTACATCTAACTAGTGTGCTACCAAATTTCCCCTTTTAATATTTTTACATAAAAGGAAATTTTAACTAAGCATTAAAAAGTAAAATAAGCTAGCCTATAGCCAATTTTTTGTATCTTAAAAGATAAAGTTGATACGGAACCCGCATTAAAGTGTGTGTCTGACATGTACCTACGTGGACTGTGAACAGTTCCTATAATGATATCATTGCCATGGCCATATCACTCGATCTCATCGGAATGATATGCAGCTGTCAGATTCGCGGATATTTTGCATCTTCATGGCAGGCATTTCATACAAAATCGCAACCAACAATATGTTATACGTCGACAATGTTGATAAGAAGACGACGACGTGTAATTTATAATTTTATTAAGGATAATTTGGTTATCTTTTGATAAAAAATAAAAGCAAATAAAGAGTGATTTCAAAAAACAACTCCACAGGCATAAAATGATATTGCTGACGGCGATTAATGATTGCAAATGATTTTCTTATACATCAGCACTTAATCAAAGAGATTAAAGTATCCATTTCCCAATCATAATTAGTATATCATGTTTATAAATGCAAATTATAATCTTTATAAAAATTTCTAACCACATGACAAGGCACATAACATCTTTATGAATCGCCTTATCTCTTGCTTACAGTATTAATAATAGTTACTTGGCACGAAAGCGTCGAGCAAAAAATAAGTAGATATAAAGAGACACGCGAGATCGGCCGACGCAATAAGTAATGGGCTTGGCGCGGCGTGGCCATCGATTGCTTACGTTATCTCAATAAAGAGCAACAGGCTGCGCTCATTAACACTTTGACACGGCGCAATCATAAATTGTGGAACCCCGCCGAGCCCCGCACGCCTACCCTGCGCTGCACCCCTGGTACCTGGCCCTTGGCCCGCATTCTACTTTTTGCCATTTCCATTGTTTTTGGGAGCCGCCCCATATACCGTGACGGGGCGATCCTCTGATACGAGCGCAGGTGTCGCTTTTCACACATTTCAAACTTAATTAAAACGCTTTCGTACAAAAATGTATATTTGAAACGTATATCGCTATATATGTGCGAGCGATAAAAATCGCAGCTGCGCGAAATTACCTTTCAAACGCGTCAATTTGTTATCTAATATGATTTTTTATCCCCGGGACCACCATCCGTCGTATCCATTTCAATGGACTCGTGACATTGAGGGAAGATAATAAAAATTTTGTAGGATGTACCTACAAGGAAATTAAATTACACCGAATGATAAAGGACAGGATCGTTCATCAATAAAGATAATTCATTCGTTAGTAACAGGTAAGAACATAAAATGGATTTGTGTAATTCCAGGCGACGAAATCAACAGCAGTAACTGTCCAAAGCTATCGCCAAGTACATAAAATATCGTGCCCAAAGTTGCAAACATGGGAAGTCATTAAACCAACTGGCATGGCACTTAGGAAACTCCTATAGCCGTCTGGCCAAGCATAAAGATCAATATCTGGATGGCTCGTTGCCAAATCTTTTTAATATCGTCCCAGACGCAACTGAAGAGTGGTTACGAGCGATAACAACAAAACTATTACCTACGTGAGCAGTTCGCTCGCGAATTGGTCAAAAGGCTGACGATATCATCGGCCGCCAGTTAAATCTTATTGTCAGGCAGAATGGAGAATAATGGTCCGTACAGACCTCCCTTTTTAGCACTATTGACTCGGTTGATCCATGGTGTCTGAGTTACGAGAGACCTCTTGCGCCCCCGAGTAACTTTTAATGAGTGCAGCGCAGCTTTCGTCCTCTTTCTAAGGACTTCCGACAATGGTTTGTGAAAATTAAGTAGAGGTTACATTTGAACGAAGAAACAGTTTGTACCAAGTTGTCAACCTACTAATTTTGATAGGTATTAGTTTCATACCAAACTTCAGCTTTTTAAATTGAAAATACTTTAATTAATCTTTACTTTACTAATATTTTGAATGCGAAAGTTTGGATGGATGGATGTTTGTTAGTTGTTACCCAATCATGCCAGAAGGGCTGAACGGATCTGGATGAAATTTGGCACAGAGATAGACTATAGTCTGAAATAACACATGGGCTACTTTTCATCTCGGAAAATTATAGTTCCCGCGGGAAATACAGAACCTTAATCCAGCCGTACGAAGTTGCGGGCATCATCTAGTTATTATTAAAGGTTATAGGGAGGTTTATTTCCCTGGTTAATAGCATGATTGTAAAAATTAAATCTGTGAAGTGGTTGTTTTTCAAAATACTTTTTTAACGACGACATCGGTTCGCTAAACCGAATGGCTCAATAAAAAGGCGCGTGAATGAAGGCGTTAAGTTTCACACCGCGTCGCTCCCGCGCTTCAGGCGACGAAACGAACACCTATTATCATAAAGTAAACAGTGATGTAAAAAATAAACAAACATAGGCTTTAATGATTTGGTAGTTCTCGGGATGAATGCCAACGACGGGAGGGAGGAAATAGCAATAAAAATAGGTTTTATTGGGCGCTATTAAGAAACAAAATAAAACCCTCCAAAAAAGTGCATATAGAAACGAATAATTAAAACCTATGTGGTCTGGTGGCGTTTCAATGGCAATGCACCAGACGAAGACGTTTTCAAAAGAGTGGGATTTTTATGGAATCAAGTCAAGGATACATCCAAAGAGAAGAAAGGCATAGCCATAGATTCAGGATTGGTCTCCGCTGCGCTCAGCGCTAATTTTAACCAAGATAAAATCCTTAATTTATGCAGGGAATGATAAACTACTGCTGTAACCGTAATATTATTCTTCAAAGGGATAGCAGCCAACAGGAGTCAATTATTATTTGGCATCATTATCATGCATTAGGAATATGTAACTTCACCAACAATGCAGGCAAAAATTAAACCCTCAACAATTATGTAAAACATTCGAAAACCTAAACAAAAGGTGTGATATTGTACACCAAGTTAACACATTTGTGTGGTCTGGCCAACTGTTGTTTCCGTTAAAAAATTTCGTATTCTGCGAAAAAAATTTACCACATGTTAAAATTGTTTCAGACGAAATAATTCTGGGAAACTTTAGTTATATAAGTAGGTATGTAGTTATACTTACATCATAGCGTGGGATAATTTTTCATATTGCAATAACGTTACGTTAATCTAATTAAAGTGTTTAAGAATTACCTACGTAGGAACCTTAGTAAAAGTATTTCATATGGCTACAATAGTAATTATTTTGGGCTACGTGAGGCTTACACAAGTTTAATACAATAGTTAATATTAATTATGCTACATCATATTTAATATTATGGTTTTGCATCATATTTTCCTGATATAAGTACATGCTCGTAAGTCCCTCATGATTTCCATCCTTTTCATACAAATGTATGAGAGGTATTAAAATTTAAAAGAAATGGAAGCAATATAGTTTTCTATTACTATACTATTTGAGAACACAGTTTTATTGGCAGGATAAACACGAGGCACTGGGCTGGAAAAAAAGTCCCTCCCTAGTATAGACTATAGAGTCATAGATATATAAAGAGACAGAGAACCTGTACATATGTAATTCCCGAAGCAATCCCATACAATCCAAGAACCAATCACTTCGGTCTGTGCAGAGCTTCGTGAAAATTTGGACTCGAGTGTGTGGATAGTACTCATTATTAATACACTCCTCGGTACAATTAGACTGTCGTTGCGGTGGGGACTGCAAGGGACATCCCTCTAACCGCTTTGTACATCATGTCTGGCGGGAAACCTCCCCACTTGCTCCAGCTCTAATGTAATTTCGTACTTAACTATACCTATACTTTGTTCCTATATGCGAAAATGTATGTCTGTCTTTCCGTCTGTCTGTCTGCTACGCTTTCACGGCCCATCTTTTCAACCTATTTTGATGAAATTTGGTACACAGATAGATTGCATCCCGGGGAATACTTTTTATCTCGGAAAATCAAGGAGTTTCCGCGGGAATAAAAAACCTAATGAACACGAAGTCGCGGGAATAAATAGGGGAAACCTAGTTGGGAATAATTCCCACCCAATCCCAATCTTTAAACGCACTTAGTAAACACGAAGCAACATAACGTCGTTTTAAGCGATCTTGTATTTGTTTATTTTGAAACAGGAAAGAAATTTAAAACAATATTAATCTGATGGGGTTATTCAAAGCACATTTGGTGCTATAGCATCAGCATAGAAATGGGTGATGATACCCGCTTACGGCTACCGTGCGACGTGGTATATTCGTAAAAAAAACATCACGGATCTAGCGTTCTGTGAGGTAACACGTGTTTTTGATGGACTTTGAATATATTATTAGACAAGAATAACGATTATTGTATTAATTTGCACTATAACGCGTGCTGGTATTCCTGTGTGTTTTCAAATAAATCTATAGCTTTACAGTTACGGCAGTTTAGTAGTGTCATTACCAGTAAGTACGAAGGTAAATTAATTTTATAAGATACTTCTCGTAACTACAAAGTCTGCAAAATACGGATAAGGTAAATACAATCCAAACAACCTTGAAGGTAATTTTTACAAAGTATATTCCGCTATGCTTTTTTTATTTTTCGAAGTCTGTGGGTGTTATAGTCTTAAATTATTTAAATACGTTTATGACAAACACGTAGCACAATATTTGATGACAACAAAGATTGGATTAGAAATTTATTCGAAGCGAGATAAGTATAAAATATCGTCGCCTATACCTAATCCAAAATTTACGACACAACTTTAAAAAACACGATAGAACTGTTAAAAAGTTTCGAAGGCAGGAAGCTAACAAAAACTAACAAACATTTCCGCTACCCAATGGAGATGTAACTGCCATCCCGTAATGCTGAGAAAAAATACAAACAATTTATCTACACTAAGGAATATAAGGATAAAGGCGATGAATATTTCATTGTGACTTTTATAGTAGCGCCGAAATGTTATTAAACAAACAATTCGCCCATTTGACGCTTCTTCGGACAGGAGTCCGAATAATTGATTCTTTCCGGAGGCGTGGTGATGGCAAAAGCCATTGTGGAAACTAGGGGCGTCTGTTGACAAATAATAATTCGTATTCGAAAAGGTCCCTGGGAAATTCCTTCTCATTTCCGCCGCTAAACGAAATCTCGCACGCCGACAATGGCCGCGACGTGGCTCCAAATTAAAAAGAAATTGGATGTCGTGAAGTTATGACAATATGTCAACAACATTATGTCCGGTTATATTCTCGTCTGGATATATAATAATATTAAATATATTAACGCAAGACGTTCTTCTCAAGAAACGAAAATCGCTTGAATATTAACATCAAATAAGTAAACCCTCTTTAGTAATTTTACGTGCAAAAGTAAAATTATACTTCAAAATGACTTTAGTGACGGTCTACTAACTTAATAATGGTTAGGCCTGACACACCATAGCGATAAATGAGCGCTAACAATACTAAGAAGAGGAATTTCTTTCCGTTTTTTGAGCACGCGTAATAAGTAACATTAAAGGGCTATTTCGTAATGGTTGCGGATCGCTCGCTTAACTAATAACATTCAACTATTCACTGAACGAATTTCTTATCCCATCATTATAAAATATTTAGCGATACGTCTAATTTTGTAAATAACACAGGGTTATTTTAATAGAACGTCCGTAATAGCTAGGCACCCGATCGCAGTACGCCCCTAAGTTTGAGGTAATGACCGGTTCTCAGAGCCTCGCACGAGATTAATACATCTGAGGGATTCAAATAATAACAAAAGCGACGACGAAAAAACCAAAACGGCTGATAAATGTTCTATCCTACCTGGTCCCTTCACCTAATGCGGTTAAGAACGGCCCGTCCGATCGAACTGTAGAATAGATAACAACCTCCCCAAATATAATAAATCTAACCGATAAAGTTTAACTTAAACAAAGGCGCCCGACTAATTGTTTTTCGAAACCTACCATTAGAGTAAACTTCGCTAGCGGGCTGCACGTAGATAATGTATGCTCAAGTTAAACAAAGTTGTTAGTTCAAATTAATTAACTACGAAAAGCTATATTGTACAACTATAACCTCGGTCCTATACCTACGGTAAGTTTATGTCTACTGCGAAAACTAATTAAGTTTAACCGTCCACACAATGCAGGATACTTCATAGTGCTAATTGAACTAATGTGACGTCAAATCGTGATGTAAAATCACGATTGTTCTGGCACTAGTTACATAGTTTTTAGGGTTCCGTAGCCAAATTTGGCAAAAACGGAACCCTTATAGATTCGTCATGTCTGTCTGTCTGTCTGTCCGTCCGTATGTCACAGCCACTTTTTTCCGAAACTATAAGAGCTATACTGTTGAAACTTGGTAAGTAGATGTATTCTGTAAACCGCATTAAGATTTTCTTACAAAAATAGAAAAAAAACAATAAATTTTGGGGTTCCCCATACTTAGAACTGAAACTCAAAAATTTTTTTTTCATCTAACCCATAGGTGTGGGTATCTATGGATAGGTCTTCAAAAATGATATTGAGGTTTGCAATATCATTTTTTTCTAAACTGAATAGTTTGCGCGAGAGACACTTCCAAAGTGGTAAAATGTGTGTCCCCCCCCGTAACTTCTAAAATAAGAGAATGATAAAACTAAAAAAAATATATGTTGTACAATACCATGCAAACTACCACCGAAAATTGGTTTGAACGAGATCAAGTAAGTAGTTTTTTTTAATACGTCATTAATCGTAAATCGCAATTTACCTTTCATTCAATCAACTCAAATATTAAAAAAAAACATTTAATTTAAAACTTACTACAGGTTTGTACGGAATCCTCGGTGCGCGAGTCCGACTCGCACTTGGCCGGTTTTTAGGAACTAAATTTCTATCATAACGGACAACAAGAAACATTTTAGATAATTTTTTGTACGTCCTTCAGTATTTTAACAGTACATTTCGGTGATGTGGGTTAACTTTGGTCCCACATTACCGAGTTTAAACACACAAAAATTGCTGATAGAGTCCGCTATAGTATACTATACGCCCTATGTAGGGATCAAGGCACATAAGCGCTCCAACCACCCGTTTTATATAATGTAGGGGTTACTTTATCGGTAGAGTTATGCAAAGTTTATTGTAGGCAAAAGGGTCGGTACAACACAATCGCAATAGACGGACACCCAAAGCGAATAGATTGACGGTTGAGAAAAAAAAAAATAAACAATTCCAAACAGGGAACAATTACTGCCCAGCAATAAAATAAGTGAAATGGCTATATTGCCACAAAGGACCTGTTTAATGTCGCATAGAAGCTTAAATGTCGGCACTTTCATTTCTATACAATGGCAGGATTAGGTTTTGAAACAGAAGTTATCTTTCACTTCTGTTTTCTCGAAAGTAAAAGTATAAGTAAAGTATAAAGAGGGCCAGTATAATTATTGCAACTATTGCTTGTTTTTTGTTCTTGTATAATAAAAGCGAAATTTTAGTTTTGCTCTGTCTCTAGTAAATTGTCAGGTAATTGCCAAAATTCGTCTGAGAAGAAACTGGTAGAAAATTAAACGTAGGTATTTGTTTCTCATGTGTTGTTGTCGCAATAAAATGTTGGCAGCACTTTCTTTTCTAGATAATAGAATTTATAAAAATACTAGATGATGCCCACGACTTCGTCCGCGTGGATTAAGGTTTTTTATTCCGGTGCGGGAACTCTTGAATTTTCCGGGATAAAAAGCCTAACCTATGTGCTATTCCAGACTATAATCTATCTCTGTGCCAAATTTCAGCCAGATGCGTTCAGCCGTTGGGGCGTGATTGAGTAACAAACATCCATACATCCATCCAAACTCTCGCATTTATAATATTAAGTAAGCTAAGATAAGATGATGAAAATTAATGAGTTCCCGCGGGATCCAAAAAACCTCAAACCACGCAGACGAAGTCGCGGGCACCCGCTAGTTTATAATATTAGCAAGTATAGATTAGTATAAATTATAGATGCGGACAAGGCGCCGAAAACTCCACACGCCAAATTCAGCTCGGAATTGAGCCGGAGACGGTGACAAATGTAGAGGCATTTGTCTAAACCTTTATAAAGTGGGTTATTTATTTATCTATCATCTTAAGAACAAACAACTGCATGATTAGCTGTTATAAATTCCTCATCATTTAACTATGAAAAGGAACGCAGTGGTTCCTCGGTTACCTTCCATGAATCATTGCAGACAACTTACAAGATATAATCAGTATTAGTATGTAAAAGGAAACCCATACGAGAGTACCTATAAGGCAGAACAAATTGCAATATTTTTAACCATACACTCACCTTATAGGTTGTTATGAACTGATATAAATTGTAGCTCCTTTATTTCTCATTACAATCAGTTGGAAGATCGATACGGTTACGAAATGTTACGGGTATGATATTAAAAATTTGAAAAAAATTCAACCTCATTCCTTGTTTACATTATATAGGAAACCACTGTGCACAGCTTTGTAGGTCTTGGGCTGGGCTTTCATGAGTCAGTCAGTAGGCGAAGGAGGCAAGCCTCTTTATTTATTTACTAGCTGATGCCCGCGATTTCGTCCGAGGTTTTTTGGTTCCCGCGGGAACTCTTTTATTTTTCGGGAAAAAAAGTACTTAACCTATGTGTTATTCCAGACTATAATCTATCTCTGTGCCAAATGTCATCCAGATCCGTTCATCCGTTCTGGCGTGAAAAAGTTGCAAACATCCATGCATCCATACATACAAACTTTCGCGTTTATAATATTAGTAAGAATATGAAGTAAAAATACGAATATTAATACGAACGATTATAATATACCCCTCTTTCATAATTAGTGTATGAACTATGAATAAAAAACGGCGTAGGTATGTTTTGATCATAGAATAATTACCTCAGAATATATTAATTATTCATGTTCTATAGCCCCATCCTTAGGATCTTCACTTAACAGAATATTAAACTACGACTAATCAACGTTAATTTAATATTGTGTGAAGTGTCCGTCAACTAGCTTACCTAGAACAATACAAAGCTTATTCAAACGGCACAAAAGCCTTTGTGACCCGCCAAATGTTTGCCTTTGCACACTTTCAAATAAAAGACGCACGTGTGGACAGACTATTTGCTGATTTACGGCTGTTTTTCAAGTTTCTAATATAATCAAAGCTTCTTTCTTAATTTTCGTCTTATTTAAGGAATATCTACGTAGATTTCTGCCTGTGTTGACTCGGCCCGTTATACAACGGCCAACTGGGTGTTTGACAACTAGTCAAATCAGCAACTTTTTTGTTTTTTTTTTCTAACGTCAAAACGCGCGCTTGTTATGCTATGTTGTATGAAATACTGAATAATTGTGACGTCAAATTCGACGCACTCTTTTACGATCGATAGTTTAAAATGGTTTTCAAATTAACACCAACAGGGGGGTTACTATGAGCTCTTAAAGCAGGACAGATATTGAACTGCACTTAACTTCAAGGCACTGAACTGGTAGGCAGACACTGCATTGAACTGTGCTACAGTTCAATTTCTGTCCTGCTTTAAGAGCTCATAGTAACCCCCAGGGGACGTAGATATTACGACTTTTGGAGATCCTCTATTTAATAATCACTAAAAATAATTTATTTGACTAGTAGTCAAATACACAATTGTCGCATGATCTTTGCATTTCTTACAAGACATTCACTCGCAATAATTAATTTTCGCCCATTTTTTAATTTTGCTATTGTCCTATTAACTATTCCGTTCAGTCACTAGACTTAATATACAAGCAACAATATCTTCTTCAGTAGACCAAAACTTCTTATTTCCGTGATACGTAATGACCAATGAGTTAATCAATAATACCTAAGGACTCGAGAAAACTACCAACTACTGAATTCACTCAAACTTTACGTAGGTCCTTAAAAAAATATTATGATTTATTTAAAAATTCTTAAACTAATTACATAATAATTATTGTTGCTACTGCAAACTAGAGACGTTTTTTTTTTAACTAAATATGATCGCCGCCTAAAAAGTTGTAAGAAAATTAAGATGGATGACACATTATCTCCGGGCGTAGAGTCAACAAAAAATACCACACGTGACAAAAGCAATATGACACTAATGTCTTTGGCAAGTTTAGGGCAACCCTGTAATTTAGCGATTAGATATAAGGATATGGACACTTCCTTTTGATTTAACTAGAACTAAGCTAAGTTAAATTAAGTTTTCAAAGGTCTTTAATTCGAGAAATATGACTACAAGTTTTCATCTTTTCATTTCTTTTTACTCGAATACACAATTATTTTTACTTGAACGCCACAATATGTTATGTTCAGTAGATTTCATGTGTTCTTTGGTCTTGGTATATAATATTGTTCAGCGTATATTTCTTGTGAAACTATTGTTTCACCCAATTTTGTTTAAAATCCATATAATTCCAACGCAAAATTGGAGCAAAGTTAACAAAATAAACAAAGGCGGCGGATAGTGAAAGGACCCCAGGGTTTCTGTAAAGACAATAGAAAAATGATACTTTTCTGGTAGACAAATTCTCAATGGCATATTATTATCTAAGTAAAGGAATCCCAAATACTGTATTCGTCACTCAATTAGTTTGTCGGAATGTCGGTGCAATTACGAGTAATATGAATCATATATTTAATACTTAGAACCAATATCTTACAACATAAGACTGATCGGTGGTGCTGTAATACAATTTTTTACCTTACACCAATATCATTCGATTGACCGCAGAGCATTTGTTATCTTAGGAACTTCAAATAAGCGCCAAATATTAGAGTCGAAACCGCAAAACTATTTTAATAGTGCCATTAAAAAGTGATAGTTACAAATCGGTTCGTGTCCGTCAATTTGTTGGTAACAAGTGCTCGATGTTCAAATATTTTTGGGACAGGAAATGTCTGACAATTACAAAACACACAATTCTATTACTATTTAAATCACTTGCAAGGCCTACTTTTTGTTCTCGTTCAAATAAATAATGTTTGTAATTATGTATTGTATGTCAGTATTGTAGGATAGAGGGTGAGAGGAAGGCTTACTTGTGGTCGCTGGTTGTAGTTTCGGAGATTGAGGTTATACCGGCCGGCACTTGTAATCACTAATCACTTTGAGTCTTTGTTGTGGTGCGGCGACACTCGCGAGGTTTGATGTGAATTTGCGTTATTTATTAAAAAAATTAAAGAATTGATTTGTGATAAATTCAATCCACTCTTGTGTTGCGGGTTTTTGATGATTTATGTCACACACTGACGTTTCGACCATAGACGTAGGGAAAAACAGGAGACTAGGAGTGTGGAGTGTCACAGACTAAATATGAAGTGTTATAGAGTAATATGCATGTTCAATATAAACATGTATAAAATATATATATATGAGCAGATATGCGTGTACAACTCCCCCCGCTTAGAGGTAATCCTCTAAACAAAAACGGATTATAAGTAAATTAAATTTATGCGTAGAGTTAAACGTTAAAAATAAAACTGTTATTGCGTGGGCAAAGGACATATCCGGACCACAGGCCTCATGTAGCTCCCAGAACGTGTTCTAACTTTAACTGTTCTAACTACATTGTCCTTGCCTGGATAGAGTTGATCTACAACTCCTAAGGGCCAACAAAGCGGATGCGTGTTTGAGTCTTTTATAACTACAAGAGTTCCAGTAGTTATTGGATTAGAGGGAGTGTTCCATTTTTGTCTCTGTTGCAAAGAGGTTAAATATTCTTGGCTCCATCGTTGCCAGAATGAGCAAGTAATTTTTGAGAGTAATTGATAACGAGTTAAGCGGTTGTCAGGTACGTCAGTTAAGTCTTCAATAGGCAAATATTTTAAGGGTGTAATATTGAGAAAATGATTTGGAGTAAGTGCGGAAATGTCTGATGGATCAGAACTTAAAACACATAATGGTCTGCTATTTAATAAATTTTCAATTTGAATTATAATTGTATTTAATTCTTCATAAGTGAGGATTTGAGTACCTATAACTTTAAATAAGTGTGTTTTTACACAGCGTACATTAATTTCGCTGAGTCCGTTAAAATGAGGTCCATAAGGAGGGCTGTGTTTAAATTGAATACGGTGCTCTGCGAGGCGATTTTCAATAAAGTTTTTATGAGCGTTGGACTGTATGAGAGTGTAGAGTTCATCTAATTTGCGTTTAGAGCCTAAGAAATTAGTGCCTCCATCACTGTAAATCAAGCTTACAGGACCTCTGCGTGAGTTCAATCTTAAAAAGGCGGCAAGAAACAAATCTGAAGTGAGATCTGACACCAACTCCAGATGTACGGCTTTAGTAGTTAAGCAGGTAAAAAGAGAGATATAAGCTTTATGGCTTCTTATGCCTCGACGGCGAGTGTGAGTAACGAAGAAGGGCCCCATGTAATCTACTGCAGTATGGACGAACGCTTTTACTTGCGTCACTCTGAAGTCGGGTAAGTTTCCCATCTGCGGGAATGTATTTTTAGGATTCACGCGAAAACAAATATTACATTTGTGTACACGCTGACGAACCAAGTTTCTGGCAGCAATGATCCAGAACTTCTGCCTGAGCAATGCGAGCAATAATGCGGGTCCAGTATGCAAATTAGTAATATGATAATAATCGACTATTAATTGAGTAATGCGTTCTTTTGAGGACAATATTATTGGGTGTTTTTGACCAAAGCTCAATTGAGAGTTGCTCAAACGACCACCAACTCGAATGATGTCGTCGTCGAGAAATGGGTTGAGTTTTAAAATTAATTTAGAACAAGATTTATTATTTTTGAGAGCATGAATGTCATGTGAGAAATGCTTGTTTTGAATATAGCGAATTATATAAAGTTCTGTGAAATCTAAATCAGCAACTGTTATAGAACCGCGTGAATTTAAGCGTTTAGAAAATCTGAGTATGTATACCATGGTTCTGAGTAATTTAGACCAACTTGAAAAACGTTCGGCTAAGATTTCAATTGTATGTTGAGTTTTTGAAACAGAAGTTTCAACCTTTAAAACTGTAGTTTTAGATTCTTTAAGATTTTCATTATGAGTGTTTACATGGAAAGTTTTAATAGGCCATTGAGATGTAGGCCGGGTTAACCATAGAGGAGCGTGAAACCAAAGCTTTTGTTCTAATAAATCTTTTGGAGTGATTGGACGAGAAATGATATCTGCGGGATTTTCACAACCATTAATGTGAAACCAATGTTGAGAAGGTAGTTTTGAATTTATTTCTGCGATTCTATTAGCGACAAATGTGTGGAATTTATATGCGGGTGAATGAATCCATGTAAGAGTTACTGTTGAGTCAGAAAAAGCATAAATTTTGTGTATTTTGCAGCGCTTATTAAGAGTTTCACGAACGGAATCAATTAAGTTAGTTAAAAGAAGAGATGAACAGAGCTCGAGGCGAGCGAGTGATGTTTTCTTAAGAGGTGCAACTCTGGATTTTGAGGTGAGTAAATGAACAGATCCCGTTGAATTCTCATCTGGGCTCACTCGTATGTATACGGCGGCTCCGTAGCATTTTTCGCTAGCATCCGAGAAACCTATTAGCGTGACATGAGACTTAGTAGTCATGCCTATGTGACGTGGAATTTTAATTTGTTCTAAACATGAGAGTTCTTTACAAAATTGATCAAATTGTCGAGCGATCGAGCTGGGTACTGGTGTATCCCAGTCGAGGTTTAATTTCCAACATTCTTGGACGAGAAGTTTCATGAAAGCGGTTACAGGGCCTATAAGACCTATGGGATCGAATAGACGCGCGGTAATAGAGAGAATTAAGCGTTTTGAGTATTCACGAGAATTATTATCGTTAGCGTTAATTTTAAATGTAAAACTATCAGATTTAGGATGCCATTGCATACCTACAATCTTAGTAACATCGTGAGAATCAGTATCGAAATTAATTGCGTTTGCGTTTTTATGAGAACACGGAATTTCATCTAAAAGTCTAGCATCATTGGAGATCCATTTGGTTAAATTGAAACCACCTGAGTTGAACATATCAACCATTTCATGATAAGTCGCATGGGCTTTGTCAAAACCATCAATGGAATTTACGTAGTCGTCCATATACATGTGGTTGGTAGCTTCATTAGCAGCGAGCGGATAGCTGTTTTTGTTATCTTCAGCTAGTTGCCGCACTACTCTCATGGCGAGATAAGGCGAGCTTGAGACTCCGAATGAGACTACAGTGAAATTATATGTGTCTATCGGTTGGTTTGAGTCAAATCTAAAGAGAATGCGTTGAAAAGCGTGATGTTTTGGAGTGAGTTTCAATTGAAAATAATGTTTTTCGATATCTGCAGTTACCGCGACTGAGAATAAGCGTAAATTAATTATGAGTTCAAAAATGTTGTTTTGTAAGTTAGGACCTATGTATAATAAATCATTAAGCGATTTTCCTGATGAACTTTTATTAGAAGCATTTAGTACAATACGCGTTTTTGATGTCTGCTTATCAGGGCGATAAACAGCTCGATGAGGTATATAATAATGGTCTATGTCGCGAGAGGGGTTCTCTACCTTTGAGAGATAACCTTTGTCTATGTAAGACTGAATTGTTGCGTTATAATCTTCGCGAAGTGCGGGAGTGGAGTCTAATTTCTTTTCTAATTGAAGTAAGCGGCGTTTGGCGGTCAAGTATGAGTCACCGAGTTGTGCGGGGTCATCTTTAAAAGGTAAATGTACTATGAAACGACCTGTTTCATCGCGGGTGTAAGTGTCTAAAAAGATGCGTTCACATGCCTCATCGTCTGGGCTAATGTGAATTTTATTAGGTACGTTTTCTAAAGACCAAAAACGTTCAGTTAATTCTTCGAGAGAGGGTGAGTTTATATTACATAAAAAGGTTTTATCAGCGGCATGAGCGTTATAAGAGTGGTGAATATCACAATTAGCTTTACCCATGAGGATATAACCTAGAGTGCTTTGAATTGCTACCACAGAGGATTTCGGCGAAATTACTTTATCACAACGGATTAAAAATGGGAACAATTCATTTCCAATTAAACAGTCAATTGGACCTGGAGTATGATAATTATTATCAGCTAAAGGTAATGTACCTAAATGTTGAAGTTGAGAAATATCAATGCGGGCGTTGGGTAAATGGTCGGTAATGGTGTCTATTACCCTAGCGTTAATGGTGTATGAGCAGCGAGGATCAAAGCGCGAGTGGATTTGGAAAGTAACAAAACCTAAAGATGTACTCTCTGTCTGCCCAATACCTTTGACAACAGAAGGTGCAAATTTAATTTTCAAATTTAAGCGTTGGCAACATTCTTTACTTATAAAATTAGCCATTGAACCAGTGTCTAAGAATAAGCGAATACAATGTTGGACATTATTATTGTATACATGTACAGATGCGGTAGGTAATAATACTGTTGTGTCCCTAGTATAATTGCGGGTGGTTGTTGTAACAGAGAGGGCTAAATCGTTTGAATTCTGAGTGCAGGCCTGAGCAATAGGAGCTGTATTCTGTGTTGAATGCTCGCTCTGTAAGTTAGCCGACTGTGGCTGATGCGATGAGATATTGTTAGATTTTTGACTCCAATGGTTCTGTGAGTGAGGGGCGGAATGTGACCTTGAGGTGCTGGGTTCAATCCTAGATTTAGCAAAAGAACTACATAAAGTTGAGTGATGCATCTGGGTACAGTATGCACAGCGTCTCTGACTCTTGCACTGAGAAGTCTTGTGAAATCCAAGGCAATTTCTACAATTACCATTTTTATTTACTATTTCAAGTCTAGTTTTAGGATCTTGATTCATAAAATATTCACATTTGTATAAAGGGTGAGAGTTCTGATTTTTACATACAGAACACAAGCGTTGATTATAATTTTGAGAATTTAAAGAAAAATTGTTAATGTCTGCGGTGCTAGTAAATGAGTGAGTTTGAGTTTTAGATTTATAAGCACTAGGTTTCTTACTAGAATTTTGAGCATTGTTTTGTGAAGGAGTGGACGGAGAACGCAAAGTAAGAATCTTTAATTGTTCTTTTAAGAATTTATTTAAATCTGCAAAAGTGGGAATTTCAATGTGTTTATGATTCTGTTCGAACAAGGACACTGTATCTTTATTGAGTTTAGAGAGAGCAATATGAGTTATCATGAAGTCTGCCAAATCTTCAATTTTTAAGCGTTTCAAAGCGGCTTCTGCCGAACAAAATTGGTCGATGAAAGATTCTAGAGGTTGATTTTGTTTACATTGCAATAGTGTATCTATATATTGAGCTGCTTGTACTCTGGTATCTTGATATTTTTCTAATAATGAGTTCCAAATGATAATATAATTATCAGCGGTAGGTGGGATACCTGCGCAAACTAATAACGCTTTACCTGTAAGGCAACCGATTAAATACTGGACTTTTTGAATATCTGAGAGTCGAATGTTATTGTGTATTAAGCTTTGGAAGTTTTCAAAGAAGACTGGCCACTGAGAAGGAGTTCCGTCAAACTTCTGTAGCTGTAGCGGAGGTAACTTTTTATTTAGTAAGTTGTATTGTTCATTACATTGTTCGGTGGGTGATTTCTCCTTAATGGTATTTAATGTGTGTTGTATTTGGCAATACAGTGTGTCAAACGCATTGAGAGCTGCATAATTTGGCCTAGTGTTAGTGTCGTGATCCAAATAAGCAGATATTAACTGGTCTAAATTTTCTATAAAATCTTGGCGTATTTTATCAATGGATTGAACGCGGATTAAGAATTGCGTTTTGTTTATAGGATTACTGACTTGTAAGCTTAAATCATATACTTGTTGAACTATTTCAAACAAGCTGTCTTTGCGGGCTTCCAACCTCAAAATAGTGGGGTTTATTGGAGTTTCAGAAACAATATTGCGCTCTTTAGGCATTCTGATATGTGAGAAAAAGCTATAAACTTAATATGGTAAGTGGGTTTGGTGTAACAATAAAAATATTGTTAAATTTTTCAAAGGTTATGTTAAGTGAGGTTAATTTTTGGTAAAGTGCGAATAAATATGAAATAAACTTATGTAACAATAAAATAATGCGTAAATAATGATATGAATGCGTTTGGTTATGCGTTTTGAGTGTATATATGCGGATGAGATGAGATTACTTGATAATTTGTACCGGCATGTGGTGTGCGAAAATGGTGTGGGAATTTTCTATAAGAAATTATGCGTAAATATGAGTTTTGAGTAAATTGTGCGTGTAAATTTGAGGGGGATTCGGTTCGATTAGGACCAGACTTGTAGGATAGAGGGTGAGAGGAAGGCTTACTTGTGGTCGCTGGTTGTAGTTTCGGAGATTGAGGTTATACCGGCCGGCACTTGTAATCACTAATCACTTTGAGTCTTTGTTGTGGTGCGGCGACACTCGCGAGGTTTGATGTGAATTTGCGTTATTTATTAAAAAAATTAAAGAATTGATTTGTGATAAATTCAATCCACTCTTGTGTTGCGGGTTTTTGATGATTTATGTCACACACTGACGTTTCGACCATAGACGTAGGGAAAAACAGGAGACTAGGAGTGTGGAGTGTCACAGACTAAATATGAAGTGTTATAGAGTAATATGCATGTTCAATATAAACATGTATAAAATATATATATATGAGCAGATATGCGTGTACAAGTATGTTTATGTATGATTCGATTCTAATGCTGTTGTAGTGTACAAACCCTAAAGTCTAAACCTATCATCACTATAGGTTGTAATTTAGTTAAGGTGCTAAAAATATTCGATTTAATTATGTTATACGAGTTCATAATGATAAGGAGTAATTACTAGCTGATGTCCGCGACTTCGTCTGCGTGGTCAGTTATTCTGGTTCCCGCGGGAACTCTTTAATTTTCGAGGATACAAAGTAGCCTATGTGCTATTCCAGACTATAATCTATCTCTGTGCCAAATTTCAGGCAGATCCGTTCAGCCGTTCTGGCGTGATTGAGTAACAAACATCCATCCATCCTTACATACAGCCATTCAAACTTTCGCATTTATAATATGCACAGTTCAAACCACTGAGCCCAGAAACTTGAGATTTTCATAAAGATTTTCTCTATGTACAATTGACCTCCATTCGGTAAGCTTTTAAGAAATTCAACATTTCACGCAGGTGAAGCAGAAGGCATAAGCTATAATAAGTAGTACAGATATAATTGAATGTGGACATTAAAAAAAATCAACTTTTGATATCCTTTCACATAATGTAACATGTAACACAGGATGTCTGCATTTTATATGAGCATGAAATTACCTTTGAAATTTTGCAACAAAATCGTGGGCTATAAAACCGAGCAACGTTATGATGACGTAATCAAGTTGACATTCAAAGTGTGAGGTCCAGGGGAGCAATTCATTACAATTTGTTACCAAAACAGTGTGACGTGAAACAACCACCTAACCGCCTGCGATCCGTCATTAATTATTACGGGAGCCACTTCAAATCACCCCCCACGTTTTGTGGAGAAAAAAATGGGCGCCATAGTGCAATGCGTCATGCGTGAAGGTTTTGACTTTGATGCGATTTGCTTTGAGCACAATCCATTTGGTCTATCTAAACTTTTTTTTACTTTAAAAGCTTGCGCTTGACTGCATGAACACCTGTAGGTAAGTGATGATTGATGATGCAGCCTGAGGTTAAATGAGTTATTTATTAAACCAGAATATCTAGTGATCAGAATATCACTCTTTTGGTGAATCAAATGTTCGTTTCGGCTATGAAGCTATTATCAAATATTTTTGGGACAGGAAATGTCTGACAATTACGAAACACACAATTCTATTACTATTTAAATCACTTGCAAGGCCTACTTTTTGTTCTCGTTCAAACAAATAATGTTTGTAATTATGTATTGTTCGTCAGTATGTTTATGTATGATTCGATTTTAATGCTGTTGTAGTGTATAAACTCTAAAGTCTAAACCTATCCTCACTATAGGTTGTAATTTAGTAAAGGTGTTAAAAATATTCGATTAAATTATGTTATACGAGTTCATAATGATATGGAGTTCACAATGATTTTGTGTTTTGTCACTACCCATTTATGTAATTACTAGCTGATGCCCGCGACTTCGTCTGCGTGGTTAGAGTTATTTTTAAACTATACAACCTTCGAGCTTTCAACTGAAATGCTCGACAGGATAACGACTAATTGCAACCTCTTTACTTATTACATAGAAAATAATTGTACCCGCTGTATGCTCTAGACCAGCACCAATTGGCTTCAATATAATATGAACCAAAAGATCTACATTCCTCTACGTTCCCTCTTAGCTTATACGCACTGAATAAGTACTCTCTACGGGAATGAAATTTAGCTTCAACCTCTTAAAAAAAATTTGGTCTGCATAGTCAAGTAATCTAACAAAGAGTCGAATTGGCAAAGCCGTGTTTTGGTGGCACAAGTTTTGCATCGGCCAAAGTCTGTCCTAACAAAACAATGTCGGCAAACGAAACGAGCTTTGTCGGCCGCGACTATTAGAACGAATTGCCGTACGTGCCCGGGAATGATTCTCTTTGGCTTCTCTTTATTACCTTTAGTTTCGCACATTCTTTTATTGCTCTCACACAACACGCTCGCACCTATACTACTGTTGGAATGCCAATTTTTTGCTCCAATAACATAAACAAACCGCAACCACGGAATGCTTTGACGTCACACAATCTAGCGCTACCATTGACATGTTGGCATAAAAAAAATTGAGTCTGTCAGCTCCGGCGCACGACTGGAGTATACTTCTTACGAACGAAAAGTGTTACCATGGAAACAATGTAAATAACGTAAAGGAGAAAGTTTGATTTTACTCCCCATAAATTTTCATACCCAGGGCTTATATGTACCTATATGACAATCAATTCTTAAGGAGGTAGGTAAACTCCGAAAAAGTTTTACATAACCTCTTGTTTGGTGTGTCCTCCTGGTGTAATGCAATCTTAGAGTATTATTCCAAGGAAATATTTCTCTAAGCTTTTACCCTTCAAGTGAAAGTCTTCAAACTGCTTCAATAATGAGCAATTTTAGAAGAAAATCTAAAATTACATATGCTGCACTACCGCATTACAGTAAAATACTTACATACAACAACCTACAACCTACAAGTTTAAAAAGATAGGATATCCGTTAAATTTTGAACTCTTTTAGTAAATAATTTTACATGATTAAGAGATCGATTTGCATACAACATGACTCATTAACGCTTATCATAATTACAACGTCAAAAGAATTTTAAAATATAAATATTCAAAAACCAAAATGTTATCAGTGCTTTCTTGTTTATGTCAAAATCGTTATCTCTTAAAATGCAAAGGGAGAAGATAAGCGAAGACTGTAACCTTGTGTCGAATCAAAAACAATAAGACAAATTCACTTACACTTCTCCTGCATATTTTCAACCATACCTACTGCATGTTTTAAAAGCATACTAATTACCTAACTTCGGTTTTGTTTTGTTAAAAGAACTAAATCTTTAATCGGAATAAGCAATCAATGGTTGAATCCAAAATGGATAATTCGATCAGTACTGGTAGGTTACCTAAACATGAATATAGGTAGGTACCTAAAGGTAGAATATATTATGGCAAATTCATACTGATATTATAAATGCGAAAGTGCTACGCTTTCATGGCCCATCTTTTCAACCGATTTTGACGAAATTTGGTACTGACATAGGTTGCATCCCGGCATAGGCTATTCGGGAAAATTGAGGAGCTGAAAAAAAATAATCATCTAGACGTATATTACCGACGTAAGACATCCATAACGCAAATATTAATGTTAATCAACAACAAAAAGCCCGCTAAAACAACGGTGACAGCTTGTACACCCAAATCAAATAAACGTGGGCTCGGACAACTTATCTAATGAGCAAACAATTGAATAGAACCTGTGATATAATATAATTTATAGTACTTACCTACTTATTACATAAGCAAGCAAGTAATATAAATCTGTAAATATGTGACGGAAATATTATAATTGAATACCATGCCATTGGAGTTGAAATAGAAAATCTTGATGGATCATAGCTAAAAGGCTGCGATTAAATGCCCGATTGAGTAACTAACTCATTGGTTTAAGGTAGGAGTTCTAAATAACCGATACTGGCAAAATCTATACTAATATTACAAAAGCGAAAGTTTGGATGGATGGATGGATGTTTGTTACTCAGGCCCAGAGAGATTAAACAGAACAGAACAGGCTATTTTTATCCCGGAAAATTAAAGAGTTCCCGGAGCGGAGGAGCGGAAGCCAAAAAACCTCAATCAACGCGGATGTAGTTGCGGGTATTATCTAGTCTTAAATAACATGTAAATATAGGATCTTTATTGACATTGAACTGTTTCGTTACCATTTTTATGAATGAACATAAACATAGTGTTTTTTAATTTTAGCCACTATTACCAAAATTTAACGCGATCATATTGTAAAATAGCGTGAAATAAAACTGGTCACGTTTGAATGCACCCTCAAGTTTGGTAACGATTCACCTGTTATTAAAGCATCACACGCTTTTGTTCTCATACAATAGACTCCGAATTGCAACTCGAATTTCTCACATTGGGGCCACTGGTCATTTACCAGCCAGGTAAGATTTTTGGGTCAGTTAACCCATACTTAATATTATAAATGCGAAAGTGTGTCTGTCTGTATGTCTGCTACGCTTTCACGGCCCATCTGTTCAACCGATTTTGATGAAATTTGGTACGGGGATAGGTTATGTATCCCGGGGAAGGACATGGGCTACTTTCTATCCCGGAAAATTCAAAAGTTCCCGCGGGAATCAAAAAAACTTGGTCCACGCGGATTAAGTCGCGGGAACCAAGTCATCTAGTACAAAAATAAAGAACCCACTAACGTTAATCAACAGAAATTAAATGCCCTCAAACCAGTACACTGACTAAGAATAAATAAAGCTTAAACTTAGAAGTAACAACTACTTTTTCTTAATTATGCTAATTATACATTTTTTTGTAGGTAAAATAAGATCATTTGGGTCAGACAGTTTCTTTCTGAAAGTACACTATCTATATTGATGATAACAGTAACAGACTATTCAAACTCAAGCTAACATCTACTTTTTACACATCCAAGGTAAAATAAAGTTTAATACAAACAGACTCAGGCCTATTAGTTTCCACAGAACACTTCAGATATTCCTTCAGATATATTTCAGTAAATATGTAGCTGTGCATCGCGATACGGGTCATAAAGTTTACTTCAAAATCTTACTAATATTATAAATGCGAAAGTTTGGATGGATGTATGGATGGATGGATGGATGTATGGATGTTTGTTACTCAATCACGCCCCAACGGCTGAACGGATCTGGCTGAAATTTGGCACAGAGATAGATAATAGTCTGGAATAGCATTTGATGAAATTTGGTACAGGGATACGAGTAGGTAGGTATCCCATGGATGGAAATAGGCTACTTTTTATCCCGGAAATTAAAGAGTTCCCGCGGGAACCAAAAAACCTCAAACCACGCTGACGAAGTCGCGGGCACTAGCTAGGCATTTAATATATGGCACATAGCTAGCAAATATGTTAAAATTAACAGCCAATAAAACCAAAACATATCAGATCGTAAAATTGTACTACAATAGTGGCAGTAGTCGACTCTCAACTTCACAATATAACTGTATGATACGTGACACTTCGCTAAAGCTGTATTTTCCATATTTCAATATTAAATTAATGCGATTCCGATTCAATTCGATAAAAGTAATTCGATTCAATTTCATGTACATAATTATTATGAACTAGATTTTGATAGGGTTACGAAATACATCGCTATACTTTGACTTCTGTCGCTTTAGTCTTTTAATTCTCTATCAAGCAAAAACGACGTATCAGAATGACTTACTATAAATAGTCATAATTAAATAGTAAGTCTCATGATATGAAATAGGTATGCTCTATTATACGGCATTTGAATAAAACATGCACCCATTTATCCTTAATGTGTCTACGTATCCCCCGTCGATTTATTATATTTGAATCAGACTGCACGAGCACTGCGGAATTTAATATGGGATAGAGGAAATCATATAAACTAAGCCGAACGAATCCAACTGTCGTCAAACAACGACTGCCCGGCCACAGTGGAGTCGTCAATATGCATCAGATACAACATAGCAGTACTTAAATCGATAACATCCATCATAAAAGAAGTGACGTTTGCACCAACAAAAACCATTTAAGGCCCGTTACATTCAATCTGTACTATTGGCCCGCAAAAACGTATGTGTAACTCGAGGCAATCTCCCGGAAAAAATGAAGCAAGCTTTTCCAGGATTGTTCTATGTTCCGCTTTTATAAATTATACATTTTATGGGCACAACAATCGCTGATCTGTAATTATAATAAGCCCCGCGAGTCACGTTCGATGGACAGCGCTACGTTTACTTGAGGAATAAACAGTAGGGTTCGTGATAAGGACATTCACACACCTGGGAACTTTTAAATTGAAATCACATTATCACCTATAAGGCTTTAATTTTTGAATAAACTAAAATAATAACTAAAAAAAATACTACTCATAAATAATCCTTTAAAATAAGAATTAATTACAATTTCATTTTTAATAGACGCAATAACAAATGTTTGTACATTTTAAAGTTTTGGCAAAAGATAAATTTGCATATTAATGTTTTATAAACGACAAACCGCCCACACTTTCCACTTTCTTTGGAAAATATAATAAACCTAGAAGGATAAGATTATTTTAAACCTGTACAGTTAACAATCATAATACAGCAGGTATTAAACAGTAAACCCATAAAAGTATCACTTACTGCAAATTGCAATAATGGGTAGTAAAAACGTAAATTACAAAGATCTCTACATTGAGTCAAAGGCTAACGTTCGATTTAACTTGATGAGCTTTTACGATAGCCCTTATGTGCGCTACCTATCTTAAATATAGAATCAGCCGGCAGTAAATAACATTTAAAGTTCTTAAAAAGTTCCAGCATTTATTAGATCTAACATGGCTGCACTTTCTAAAATTAGAAAGAAATATGCTTAAACCGTACTTACAATATTAAATTTAATGGAAGATAGTTATTTTATAAAATGAGGTATGGACAGATACTAAGCGTGACGGCATGGACATCAGAGTAGACCGAAAGCGTGTACATTTTTTTTATTCTACTACAAGACGTTAGCCTTTGTCTGCGATCTCACTTTGTGGTAAGTAATGATCCTGATACCTACAGTACCTAAATTTAGTCCATATCCCTAATAAGTCTCCACGCATTGTGCCATAATGCTTAATTACTTGGGGGCACGCATTTGCCCGTAGAGTTTGGAGTAGCCACGGTAGAAGCGTCCCAACTCCCACCAGACTAGACCATAGCAATTTAGAGGTTATAATATAACTGACCCGCTGGGAATCAAATCCGAGACCTCCCATTTAAGACACTACAGCGCTTACCAATGCGCCAGGGAAATCGTCAGATGTGTGCAAGGAATTGAATGAAAAATATACATTGCAGAGCGTGATGAAAATTATGAGGATAGATATACAACTCTTTTTCACAACTACAAGACATGGTGGACATTGTTGTAGCGTGTCGCTGCCTTCACGCGTTGTACTTGCCCAAGCCTTTACGATCAATTCAAACATCATTATTTACAGACAAAAACCCAAACAATCATCCAAATCAGCACTGCATGATATAACAAAGAAAAATAATAATAGAATACATATTTTCATAGTATATTTAGCAACGGTTACAAAATTATAATCAACAGAAATAACTATCTCGAAATAACTAGCAGACTTTCGAAGGTAATTTGACGGTCGTCCCAATTTCATAGTACGGGTTTTTGTTATTTAAAAAGGCTTATTTGCTAACATGACCTAACCCAACGGCGGTTATTATGTTATGTTAGCATGCGGCTATGCTCCGGCGCATAAAAACCGCGTCGAATCGGCTACAATACCGACGGCTCACTCTTTCTGAACGCTAATGATCTCAAAACAATAATCATGTTTATATTGCACTTGTAATATTTCGACTATATCAGTAAACGATCGGAGTAGGAGTACAAATAGGTAAGTAACAATAATTTTATAAACTTAAAACACAAATGTTACTTTTTCGCAATAGTAAATATAGGTCTACACAGCTATTTATAATATAACACTACACACTACTAGGTATTAAATAATATTTAGGTAACTATATATTTAGTTTAAGGGTGAATACACATAATAATAGAATCCTGTCAAAAAGGAAGAAGGAGACGAGAATGATGCGTTCATTTGATTTAGTATGTACTTAAATCAAAAAGATAAAATGTTGGTTAAAACATTTACGAATAAATTTTATAACACTTACACTGCGCCTTAAACCAGTTTATAGTTGAGAATACATGTAACAAAGGTTCAATAAACCTCGTAAACCGTATATCACTATTTCGTAACCGCTTTTCTAATCTGGCCTTTGATGACAATCAGTTACGTGAACGATATCACATGAAATGTGATCAGATTTAAATACCTATTTAACTTTCCTCATCGTCAGTGATTTAACTAATAACGGAGTAGTAAAGTATGCGTAAAGCATATAGATAATGACTACAGATTTTCAATTTAAACTTAAATTTAGTTTTGACTTATCATAACTTTGATTACGTGTCATTAGTGGCATAAAATCAATTTAAGTTTTTGTATTGCGTGTTGAAGTTTATGTCAGATATAAATAATACATTAAAGCGGATCACGGTGATCGGGTCGTAATCACAAGCGCCACGAGTCGATTGAAAACTCTTTAATTTGTGTTCATAATCACAATTTCACGCGTACTTGTTGAGAGAGCAAACACGTTAAACTGTTAGTCACGGTGGCCGTTTTTGTGTACACTGCGCGTTCACACGTGCTTTTAAAGACCTGCAAGAAAACGAAGAGATCGTTTTCCTGCACTTTTGTAATTAAAACATTTAGGGAATAATAATATACTTACGAACAAGACAACTTCTTCGTTGTCATGGAGATACTGGACAGTGGACATAGACATACTCTACCCTTCCCTTCGCACAATAGCAAGGCAACACAGAGTGAACGGACCTGGTCGGTAATTTTTGTTAGTTTGTATCAAATTTTATTCATTTATTTTGTACCAAAAAGTTATAAAATACCTACGTAGAAAACCAGAAACATATTAGACAAGTTTACGAAAAACTTATGAGAAAAAACTTTGTTTTCATCAAATTTCTATCTTTAAAACTGAATAAGAAAATCTGCCTGTTTTTTTAGAATGTTCGCAGCTGTAACGACAAACGACAATTTTTACCCACGATAACGACGGAGACTTTTTGATCATTTTTCGGAAGTGCGGATCATTTCTGGGCAGGTTCAAAGACTAAAGAGAAGAATTTAACGGCTATAGTCCTCCTCCAGACCCGCAAGGAGTTCCGCGCTTCGAATGCGCTCAGCTTTCTATGGAAATAAGGCAATAATAGTCATAACGTAGGTATAATAATGTTAAAGTTTTTCTCAGAATGCGTGTATTTAGCCAGCAAGTGAATTGTCTCTATTGAATATTATAATTATTAGGTAAAATAACAGAACCTATATCTTACCAGAAATTGCTTATTACTGATTTTCTAATGTAAAATGTTGTATTATTATAGGTACACATTTTGCCGCCAGCAGGCGGTTATACAACTATCATCAGAGAGCACAGGTTGTTTCATTCGCCGACCCAACCTTACCGACACTACACTTTTAATAACTATAAGTAGGCATTGTCCCGACAACTGCCCTGGTTTACTACCCTGCCCTAGATAAAACAGACATAAAGTTCTACATGAAAATGACTAAAATTATATCCCTATGACAACGGGTGCGCAGCGTTATCTGGAATGCGTGCACGACCACGCCGTCCTGAGCAAACGCCCCGTGAACTCATAAAACCGAGCCACGGTAACTCTAAAGGACGCCTATAAATTCTATATTTTATGACCGAGAGCATAATAATAATACTTATTTAATTCTATGAGCGACCGTTTCTTTCCTTTTCGTCGTATAAAAACATTTTTAATAAGATTTTAAAAGCCTATAATCGATATAATTTATTAAATATTAAATTTGTAGCGCTAATGAACGGCAATAAAACCGCGGCGTGGCTATGAATAAAATTCGACTTTTCAATATTGAATATGAATTATTACGTGGTTAATTAAGAGAAAAATATCCACATTTTATTACAGGTATTACAATAACTTAAAATGCCCCGACTTAAATAAATTATAATAATTAATACACGTACCTACCTATATTTTATTTATTTGCATGCGTAAATACAAAAAAATATATACTTATATGAAAAATGTGATACATAACTGCAATGCTCTCAAAAAACCATTCTGACGGGGTCAGAGTATACTTTCTCATATAAAGAACAGCTTTAATTGAACATGTAACTCCGTCCACTATCAGTCCAATTAAATAGCGTAGAAATCAACGACAAGCTGATTTTGTGAGGCGACACGGACCGAGTCGGCTTTTCAAGCTCGTGGTTTTATGCTTTTTGTATAAAGGGTCGACTATAACAGTAAAACTGTGTAAGCGTGAATAAATGAAACGCAAAGGACATAAATCGGCCACACTGTAACCTCAATACTAAAAAAATAAATATAAGGTGGAACAACATTTTTATGCGTTTATTTTCCGAGAATCATGTGCGGAAGCTTTACTACTAAGCTCAGTCTGCATCCAACATAACCAGTCTTGATAGTTTACTTGACTAACTTAATAAATTTTGACATTTGAGTACAAAGGGAATAGGCTTGTACATACAGTCTTAAATACAATCGATTAATAGAAACATTTCAAATGTAACCGCAGATTTTCTTAGCGGTTTACGAAATAACTTATAGTTAGTTAAATTATTTCTTTTAAATTCTATTTTATTGGTACTCTTTTACTCACGACCACATGGTTACAACATATTATTATGATGTTCTGATAGAACGGACTAAAACTTGAGTGGAAAAGAGAAAAGTATCAAGACTCGTTGTAATTACACGTCTTCTATACGCGGTAGAGATATTCATAACAGTAGATGTTAACAAAGCACACAAAGCCAAACCCATGGAGGCATTAGGGCAGACAGCCCACCGGACCGATTTCACACACAATTGCTCTACCTACACGCCATCAGCCTTCATATCGGGCAGAAAGGCAAACATTTAAAAAATCATCACCAATAACACTCGATGTAAAAAAAACCATGTCCGACTACAATAAATCGTATGGAGCACAATAGTAAGTTTTACAAAAGTAAACAGTGCGCGCCGAGTTTTGAGAATAAGCATTCGACGGCTCTATGAAAACACTTTTTGCCTCATCGATATGTCTTTGGATGCGTTGATATTTGGTAGGTACCTACTTGGCCGATCACAATCTGAATTTCTCAGATTTGTAAGGATGATGAGGTAGGTTTTTCGAATTAGACGTCCGGAAGACCACACATGCAGTAACAAATAATCTATGATTAAATTATAATGACCACAATGCTCAAAAAGATAATAGTCAGAGAGTATCACCTTCGCATCCAAATATTAGCATGGATTTAATAATATATAATGTGAATAAGTATGTATACTGAAAACTCTAATACATTTTCTCTCCCTTCTCTTAATAAATTTTAGTGCGTATCATACCTCACGTTACTTACTCAGTTTGTGAATTTGCCTAAAAAAAACTCAAAACACGTGCAATAAAAGGATCATAACCTAAAATGATCCTTGTTGGCTCAGGTGCTGAGATTCAAAGTCAACATTTAGAAAGATTGATGGCAGATATCATATTTCTATAGAAATGATGCGTTATGCAACTTCAAGTTTACTTAGGATGTGCAGAAATATGTGCGGGCATTAATTCCCTTGCAAACAATTTTTCGTGCTACTAAAATATTTTTAAAGAGAATGATGAGCAAAATGTACTTTTCTTTAACATATTTTTACAGTAGTAGAATATTAACTTAAGTACAATATTTTGTGGATCACCAACTATTAAGCTAATAACCGACATATGTTATAATACCTGTTTTGTTTAAACGACTCTTAGGATAACTAATACGTACGTTGATTGTACTATGTCTGTTAGTAACATTTACGCAAATGCCAAAACCAACTGCACAAATATTCAACTCAATCCGATATAGGCGTACGCATGAATAGTTACGATGTACGAAAAGATCAAAGGAATTAATTACCGTAAGTTCTGTTTGTGTCGCTTATGATATTATGTCTTTATTGATTGTAAGTAGCATCCGACCGATAGACTGGGACAATTTTTTTTTTTAAATATTACAGTGTGATTACATAATTAACAGATTCATGCTTGATTGTTGAAACCCCAAGGTTGTTAACATAACCATAATAAGTATACCTACCATGCGAAGTTAATAAGACCAAGTTGCAAACCAATCTCGTCATACCTAAAGCTTTCAGAGCAAAAACCATACTTTATCTTGTAACATACTTAATTCAAACCAATCAATTGATTTTTCGTTTAATCTAGAGTCTAGACTGCGGATTTTTTTGCTTTATCTGTGAATGCAATTTAAAATGGCTAAACTGTTATATGTAGTTAAAGTATTTAAATGAAAAATACTTCATTGTTTCATCATTTCGATTCAACGCACTACATACTATTCGATCTATACACATTAAACGTATATTAAAAAAGGACAGTACATATAAAATTTCTAACTACACTTAGTCCAAATTGACTAATGCTTTGCGATATAAATCATAAAGGTAAGAATTATATAAATTATGAGATGATGAATTAACTCGTGGCTAATAACTGTACGTCCATCATTTTAAGGTCTGCACAGTCGAGTCGATGAGATCAAGGAAACTTCCTCTTATTTTGTTTTTAGCTTAAGTAATGCCATACGGAAGGATACTTTTCAAACCTTAGACTTTACAAATTTTTGATAGGCCACCAACGGAAATAGGTGGCCCTGTAAACGTTGACCCTATTCAGCCCAAGTGCACAAGCTGATGCAGCATAATTTAGTACAAGCCTGTATGGTGACCCGCCCACATCGGTGACGCCGCAAAAATGGTAGAATTTGAATTCTATCCAAAACAGAACATACATCCGTCTGCATGGAACGAGAACTATTCACTGCCAATTTCACCCGAGCCCGAAAACAGAGCGGTTGCCACGCTAAATGTCAATGCAATCGTATTGCCAAGTTCCTAAAGGCCAGAATTTTCTGAAAGTTCTATTCTAACACATAAGTTAGAAGTAATTAACAATTAGTTAATATCTTTATGGTCAATTGTATAAAATATATATGACAAAAAAGTACTAAAAATTATTGCTATTTTCTAAAATTACCTGTAGGAAATGTAAAGAATATTTAACCTGTTTGATGTCACACACAAAAATGTTTTAGTGGAATTATCCATTTGTCTGTTAGTAAGTTCTCCATCTGAACAGTCGATAATTTCAATTTCAATTTCAATTTCAATTTATTTAAAACATGTAGGACATACAGGTGTCTCTTATGCAACGTCATGTTATGATTCTCCACCGGTTCGGAAAGTAGATTCTGCCGAGAAGAGCCGGCAACAAACTCAGCAGTTGCTCTTTTTTTTTTAAACAATTTTTGATATTCGTCCAACCCGTTTTCTCGGGTCCACTAGTGAGAAGTCGGAATGTGTATCATGAATATTGAAGAACTATCACATGTTGTTATTTTTTTTTGGCATTAACAATATTTAGGACGCGGAAATGTCTCCTTTAAATTTGAATAATTTTGATTAAATATCCATTGATGTTGAATTTTAGTATGTAAATATCAGTCGATATTGGTGATTATTTACATATTTAAAGCTGTACTAAAAAGCTATTTGCAATAAAATAAAAGCTTAATAGGCAAATAAAATTTTCCATTAATTTAAAGTGTAGATAATAAAATCAAATTAAATGTTTCGTTTGGT
The DNA here is from genome assembly GCA_963932025.1 of Erebia epiphron. NCBI lineage: Eukaryota > Metazoa > Arthropoda > Insecta > Lepidoptera > Nymphalidae > Erebia > Erebia epiphron. Next base: position 11,194,816 of record OZ009958.1, on the reverse strand, counting down.
GATGTAATTTTATGTAAATTAAGACACTGTTCTTTTGTTTTATTAGTCTGGCCTCTAATCTAATCTAATCTAGCCTATGGTGTCCCACGACTGGGCAAAGGCCTCCCTCCGATTCTTCCACGACTCTCTATTCTGTGCTTCTATGGGCCACTGAGCATGAAATTTGTCCAGTTCATCACGCCACCGTAGCCTCGGCCTATCACGCTGGCGTTGATGAGTTTGGGGGGTCCGGAACGAAGCAGATTAAGCCCATAAGTCTTCTAGCATACGGCTCACATGACCAGCCCAGTCCCACTTGAGTGAAGCTGCTGCAAGGCCTACGTCAGCTACTAGCGTTTTGTATGTCTGGATTTTTTACACGATCTGCTAGTTTTAAACCTAGTATGCTGCGTTCCATGGCTCTTTGTCTGGCCTCTACTTTGAAATAAATACAGAGTTTAGACTGGATCAAATGCATAACGAACAAAAAAAACCCGCAGACGCTGTGCCAAGTTTAACAAGGTTTTTATTGCCAAAGATGCAAAAAAAACGTATCAACAGCCAATTCATTTCAAACCCGAATAGCTTAGACAAAATAAGAAATGCAAAAACACCACAATAAAATCTTCAAGACACCTGCAGTCATAACAAATCGATGTGCAAAAAGCTTTACTTTTCTAACCGCAATCTAACAATTTATTTGTAATCATCAAGCCAGCAGAAATAAACCGTTTTCGATGGTTAAACACTTGATAATTTTCCTTATTACCAAATCGTATACGCCGATCGCAAACAAATTTTCTTATACGATAACAAATCGGAATTGTAAATAGATCGTTTCCGATTTATTTATCATGGGAAGAATAACAGTAATTTTCTTTGCCAAAATATTTGAGTAAGTAATGTAAAAACTGGCTGAAAACAGTTTAAATGGATTTTGACGTACTACCTACTCATTGAATGATTGACCCAAATCACGACTCATCGCACACAGATCTCACACATGATATTATGCTAGATAGACGAAGCGGTGATAGCCTATTAGTTAAGACATAAGACCTATTTCGGCGTGATTGTCGGAAAAACCAACAAATCAATAAACCAAAAAACAAACACGCTTTCACATTTATAATATTTGTATGATAACACATTGAATTGTGTGTAAAATTCGTATTTTGATAGATAAATAAATAAAGTTTAAATAAAGAAAGCCAAGAAATATTTGTGCCTTTCCACCATCACAGCCTATTAACGTCCCACTGCTGGGCACAGGCCTCCACTCTCGTTGGAAAATGCCGTCCTTCACTACACCCATAATCTGTCTAATAGATTATTTGTTTTTTATGCTTGAAAATAACACGAGGATCGGGGTTAATATCAGAATAAAAAATACCACTATAAAATTCTACAAGCCTTATTTTTAAGCAGACTCACTAAGCGGGCTTACCTACTCACTTTAAGGCGCTTAACTAGCTTTACCCACGTTAAAACTTTTAAACCGAAAATTTGAAAAAACATCCTAATTTTAGCTAAACAAAAATATACTCATTTTCCAGATAAAACATTTGTGCCGTTGCATTCAATTCAACAGGCACGTCTTTGTTATCACTGGTGTCTCATCTCATGTAATCTTTTCTTTGCAAATATTAAATCCTTTGAAAGGTATAGTGTTTGTTCGTACAAACAATGCCAAACAATAGGCACTGGTTGTGATGCTGTTTTAAGACGCAAAGATCGTATCGATATCATGGAAAAATATAATCCACAGATGAAAGAACAAAATAGACGTCTGACCGTATTAGAAGCAGAAAAGGAAAGCCACCACCACCACCACTACAGCCCATTAACGTCCCACTGCTGGGCACAGGCCTCCACTCTCAAGGAGAGAGGGAATTAGAGCTTAGACCCACCACGCTGCTCTAATGCGGGTTGGTGGGCTTTAACGACTATTATCATGTTAGTGATAATAACCGGGACCGACGGCTTAACGTGCTCTCCGAGGCACGGGGGTAAAACACCGCCAACTTCCTAACTCCGGGCTAGTGCTGAGAATTTCTAGTCAGAAAAACCCAACACTTATTATGGCCCGACCCGGGACTCGAACCCGGGACCTCGTCAGCCGCAGTCAAACATGCTAACCACTAGAACAACGAGGCAGGCAACGAGGGAGAAAAGGAAAGCAAAACTACAAAAATCCATACGTAAATCTAACATCCAAATCACACATTTTTATCACAAATTCACAACACGGAATATCAGCCCCTACATTTCATAATATCTGAGACGTTATTTACTTTACTACTATAATAATTATTGCTAACAATAACAATAAAAATTTATTGGTCGTATTAAATTTAATGGTTCATCGACCCTTGACATATAAAGACTGTCGCTTACATCTATTTCGTTTCAGAGAACATTCTCAAAGTCGATAGTGTTGTATATCACAGGCAATGTAATAATTAGCGCGTCGGGTTTGCCGACATCTCATGTTATGAAGTTACTAGCTGATGCCCGCGATTCCGTCCACGTGGTTTAAGTTTTTTGATTCCCGCAGGAACTCCTTAATTTTCCGGGATAAAAAGTAGCCAATGGCACTTTCCAGGTCCTTAACTATAACCATGCCAAAAATCACGTCGATCCGTTGCTCCGTTGCGGCGTGTTTGAAGGACAAACCAACAAACCAACAAACCAATAAACAAACTGACTTTCGCATTTATAATATTAGTATGATAGTTAGTATTTAAAAAAAACTAAAATTTTTAAGCGATTATTATCGACTCTTAAATATTCATACATTGTCGTGATGAGGTCTAGGTATAGGACCTTGCGTTGTTGATGCTTAACCTTTGAATGGTTGCTGATTTAGCTTTGTAAGCTAACATTTTAGTGATAATTATCATTTTCATAGGTTCATATATTATCTTATATCATAGTTATTATCATCAACAAGATAGACTCAACCCAACGCAGGCTTTCGGGTTGTAATTATAATATTACTGAAGATCACATTACGAGCCGACAAAAAAATCGATTACTTACCTAGTTACGCGTGTTATAAGTACGTTTGCATCATATCTTCAGCCATAACGTGTCTTTATATAAATAAATAAAACTTTTATTTTTCAAAACTCCTATGAGTTCTAACTAAATCGAGAAAACAGTAAGAGCAGCTTTCAACTTATTTTATCGTCATGAGAGTAATTTATTTCGGAATCCCCGTAATGCGATCGAGAAAGAAAAATATTTGAGCTGAAGTGAGTTTCAAGAATCAATTTGCATTTTTAATTTATTTCAGAGATTACTCTCACCCAGAGCAATAAAATAAAACTAGACTTAAAGAAGTCCAGACTGAAGCCATCAAAAACTTTTCAGAATTTCTAACATTGGCTTTGATCAAATTCCTCGGTGATTTCATTTAAAATTTATTTCAAACTAGCTGATGCCCGCGACTTCGTACGCGTGGATTGAGGTTTTTTTCGGTTCCCGCGGGAACTCTTTAATTTTCCGGGATAAAAAGTAGCCTATGTGCTATTCCAGACTATAATATATATCTCTGTGACTTTCATCCAGATCCGTTCAGCCGTTTTTGCGTGAGTAAATAACAAACATCTATCCATCCATCCATACATCCATCCAAACTATCGCATTTATAATATTAGTATAGACTAGATGATGCCCGCAAATTCGTCCGCGTGGAATAAGTTTTTTGATTCCCGCGGGAACTCCATAATTTGCCGGGACAACATGTAGCCTATGTCCTTCCCCGGAATGTAATAACCTACCTCTATACAAAATTTCATCACAATCAGTTGGAAAAGATGGGCCGTTAAAGCGTAGCAGACAGAAATACAGACACACTTTCGCATTTATAATATTAGTATGAATTTGAAATCGTACAAATTACTGAGTCATAACATGTATCAAATATTATGCAAATATTTCTTATATCGGATTTGAGATGTATTTATTAAGCTGTACGTTCACAGTTCAGTACTCATCAAACACGACTTCGCCATCCGAAGGTCATTCATTTCAAGCAAGCGTTGAAATGTTAGAAGAGATTTGATAAATTTATAATCCAACGTTAAGTTTAGATACTACTTATTTAAATACTAACAGTTAACAGTTAGTCATAGTGATTTGCATCCTACTACATAGTTAGATGTCAGCGATATTTTTAATTTAGATGCGTGAATTCTTGTACAGCCAGCAACCACACATTTACATTTATAATTTCGAAAACTAATTTTATCTACGAAAAAAATATTTGTAGTTAAGTTTAAAAATACTTACTACTTTTTCAAAATGAACTAAAAGCGTACAGTGCATAAAAGAGATCGTTTTTACTGTATAATTAAGTAGTAATAAATAATAGTATTTAACTACTTATGCTTTAAAGTTTAAACTGTCGCATGTTTCATCACAATTTTTGAGTTTTTCCTTGATGCGGAAAAACAAACAAATGAAATTATAGGAAAGAAGATGACGTTGGTGTTGTGTTCTGAGTGCTGACTTTTGACACATACAAAATCAGAAATGATAATGCTGACTGTACTATAACACAACGTCCACGTAAGGTATCATACCCAGCGTAGAATATGGAACCAAACGATGCGGTAGTCGGCGGCAAAACTGCGTCTATTAATCACGTAGTTGACGCCTATGGGGCGGAGCTTCGGCTTATTAATTCGTGAGGAATTATTAAATCGACGCCGCAGCACAATGGCCTAGCGATTACAGAGAATAATTTGTCTTACTATCGAAACATAAGAAATGATCAAGTCGTTGATCCCTCGTACTGATATGAAGCTGTCTTCATTGATATACAAATCCAAGATATTTACTCACCTATAGGTACATACTTTAAAGAATAAAGAATGAAACAAATTACCTGAATTGCACGTGCGGTTCATGTGATCCTTACTATCATGTGCGATCGGCACTATTTAGCTCTTAAGCAGGTATAGTTGGAGCCAATCAAATAGTCGTCTCTGAGCTCAGGTGCGAGTACTTCCTTGCGCAGTTCTCGTACAGACTGTCGAAGTCAACGTACATACTACGGGCAAAAATATGCTATTACGACGCGTTTTGCGATCAACTTCAGACACGAATATTTCATTAATTGCGGCTTACTGCCGCATTCAGTCACTTAATAATTACTTAGATTTTGTATTGAAATCTATACTAAGGAGTTCCATAAGTGATAATATAATGTACAAACAAAATAGGAACACTCATTCACACAGAGGGAATCATTCTGTACTGTTTGCGTCTTTGGTTCTATACTATCAATGGCTTTCCGTACAGTTCCATATCCATCACAGCATCTCGAGGCATATCATCAATTACATTGACAACGGTATGAACGATTGTTTTGACAAATAAAAGAAGAGTAATATTGTGGGGCTATTTAAAAGCATATCACTATTCACTATTGTAGGATGAGATAGTAATAATATGGTTAGAGACAAGAGGGAACCATAAGGTATTTAAAATATTCTTGGTCGTATAAATATTATTTCTCTATTAAAACACAATTTAAAATTCTTCAATTATAAAGAAAACCATTCTGCTACATCCCACTGTTGTCGTATTTTCAATCTTTTCTTTTTTGATTTGGTTTTCTGGGTACAGATTAACTTATAAACTGCATCTTAATCCAATAATCCTTGTTTCATATTATGGCGATATCGGTTTATGAAAACATAATAAATAACACACTCGGTTATAGAATGAAATAATGTATTCAATTTACATGTATCATTAGGTTAATTAATGATTTTCCGAGTGCAAAAGCTAATTGCTTAGATAGTTTAGATGCAATACTGCACTTGCTACTGCATCGGTCTGTTAATTATAACAGGTCGTAAAGTGGTTTTGCAACTTAGCTATTTATTGGTGGTTAACTAAGCTTAATTGTGTGCTAGGCTGTCTAGTTCTGAATAAGGCAAGTTGCAATTATTGCATTCTGTTGAATGCTTTTGGAAAATAAATTTGTCACGGCTAAAACATGTTAGTGAAAACTGACATATTGATCCTGAGCGTCTTACCTTTTTAGCAGCCGCAGAAAAAAGAAAGAAGGAAAATTAGTCAGAGTGAAATTATTTATTTATTCAAGAGAGCGCCACTACGGCAGCTATGTCATAATGTCAAATGTTTCCGTTAAAATAAATAATAATTTCCGGTTTAAAATAAAGATAATGTTAAAAATTTAAATTATTCATTTGATATGGCAATTTAAGGTATGTACGAGTTAGGTCTAATATCTTCATTCTCACAATTTTAATAATATGACAAAATGACGATAAATTGTTCAAGTAAGTGGTTAACACTATTTGTCGTAAGTAAACAAGCCAGCATGCTTGGCAACTTTGAAGCAACAACAAGTCAACATTACACAGGTCAAGAGATATTTTAATAAGTATATTGCTCAATAAAAAAATAGGTAGGTACTTGGTAAAAAACATAGATGTTCATGAGACACATAAAAGTCACACTAAGACTTATCCAATTTACAGACAGAATTTGTTTTGTCCGGAACTTATTGGGTCGACGGCCAGTAAAGGATATTACTGGGTAGCCAATTTCTATTTCTTTGGACCAGGGGCCAGCAACATTATTTTAAAATTAGTCACGCTCTTGTTTCAGAATTATAATCTTTATTTTAGGATGTCAAAGTATGTCAAATAAAACTGACATTTAAAAATATTTATTTATTTACTAGATGTTGCCCGCGACTTCGTCTGCGTGAATTAAATTTTTTTTACTCCCGCGAGAACTCCATAATTTTCCGGGATAAAAAGTAGTCTTCCCAGGGATGCAACCTATCATTATACCCATCAAAAATCGGTTGAAAAGATGGGCCGATAAAGCGTAGCAGACAGACAGACAGACGGACTTTTGCATTTATAATATACTAGCTTATGCCCGCGACTACGTCCGCGTGGATTGAGGTTTTTTGGTTCCCGCGGGAACTCCTTAATTTTCCGGGATAAAAAGTAGCCTATGTGCTATTCCAGACTATATTCTATCTCTGTGCCAAATTTCAGCCAGATCCGTTCAGCCGTTGGCGCGTGATTGAGTAACAAACATCCATCCATACATCCATCCATACATCCATACATTCATACATTCATCCATCCAAACATTCGCATTTATAATATTTATTTGAAGTATGGATAAACGCTGCTGTTCCTGGCAGAAACAAGTATTGGCGAGGAAATTTAAATTGGAGGTCACATAACAATAGATCGGAGACGGTCGCAGTGATACAGGACATAAGGGACTGAAACCTCAATAAGAAGAAGAAGAAGAATGGATAATGGATATATACTATGGATTTATTTTTTATTTCAAGCGCGATGGTAGCATGCCCGCAGAAGTGACAAATACTGATCTCTTGCCAATCATTTTATTGACTTCGAGATACTTTAACTGTCTACCTTTCTATTAAACGACTTAAGAATCGACTGGAAGTCATTGCAATTTTCTGTAAGATCTTCTCATATTCTTTCAGCTCATCCAAGTCAGTGAAAATGAAAAGGTATGCAGCATAGATTTTTGATGTTTGAGTTTCTTTTGTTTATCATTCTTTGATTTGTGTAGGGGTGTACGATGGTGTTCCACACACTTCGATAAGAGGTGGCCACTTGACGGCTCGCGATCTTAACGACAGCGTTGATGGAGTATTATTTTAGGCATGTGACTGTGATGGATTCGATCGAATCTCTCATCGGACAACCTGCGTTACCGCAGAGCATATGGATGTGTACTTGCAGCTCGAAAATACCTCAGTGATGATGATGTAGTGCTGTTAAAACTGAGCTGTTGTTATAAATTACACTTTTAACAGTTTAACCTGCAGTAACGGTACGTACCGAAACAAATTGTTCTGTCCTTAACCAATGAGTGTTTATTTTACAGAACTATACTGTCTAGAGCCTAGACAATACTTTAGTCAATGAGAATTAGGACAATAATATTTTCTTAACTTCTTTATATTTTTATTTTTTCATCATCATTGAGTGCCTTCTTCAAAGCGAAGTCGCAGCCATTTTTTAGTCTTGGATAGCCAAGCTTTTATTTTATTATTTGAACTAATTTCTAATAATATTAGAATGAAATAAATTAAATTATATTTCTATTAGATATTAGAGTTGAGTAGAGTAGATTCTAGGTACGTTAGAAATCCAGTGGCATCGTAAATTATGCCTCCCTGGCGCATTGTTGAGCGCTGTAGTTTTAACGTGGGAGATTCCGAGTTCAATTCCCGCCGGGGTCAATTTGGGAATGTATGAATTGTGAATATCCTCCGGTCTGGCTGCGGCCGTGGCTAGTTACCACTCCACCGGCCCACCAAGCGATGTAGCGTTCCGGTACGGTGCCGTGTAGAAATCGATTAGGGTGTGGGTTTAATATAAGTGCCATACCCCTTACAGGTTAGCCCGCTGGTCGCTGCCATATTTGACTTTAGGATAGAATTTATAAAAACTGTGAATCATGTATTTCATAATTTAAACCAGTAGCCGAAATATCAATTTTCATGGCTATTTAACTTGAAAAACGCCGGCCTTTTACACCAACTTACAACCCCCATTTTACCCCCCGTTTGGGGGTTGAATTTTGAAAAACTGATACACACGTACTTCGTTATATTATACCGAAAGCCAAAACACCAAATTTCGTTGTTATAACTTGAAAAATATGTTGATAAATGAAGGACTTTCACCCCCTATTTCACCCTTTTGGGGGTTGAATTTTCAAAAATGGTGAAACACGTACTTCTGCATATCTAACTGAAAGCCCAAATGCTAAGTTTCATCACTATAACTTGAGAAATGAAGGACTTTCATACAAACTTTCAAACCCTCTTTTACCCCTTTAGGGGTGGAATTTTGAAAAACTGTGCCACACGTACTTCTTTATTTACTACCTAATGCCAAAATACAAAGTTTCGTTGATACAACTTGAGAAATATCTTGAGAAATGAAGGACTTTCATATAAACTTTCATCCCCTATTTCACCCCTTCGAGAGTAGAATTTTCAAAAACTGTGAAACACGTATTTCTTTATTTTTTACCGATAACTCATATACCAAGTTTCATGGATATAACTAGAGAAATGACGGACTTTCATACAAACTTTCAACCCTTATTTAACCCCCTTAGGGGTGGAATTTTGAAAAATTCTTCCTTAGTGAGCGCCTAAGTCACAAAAGGAAGCTACTGTCAAAATTTCAAGTCTCTAACCCTAGCGGTTTAGGCTGTGCGTTGATATATAAGTCAGTCAGTCAGTCAGGACTTTGAATTTTATATATATAGATTTCAAAATAATGAAATACCAGGACAATATGAAGACGAGAGGTCGTCTAGAAAAACACCGTTCCATATGGATCAAAAGCATCGAAGCCCGAGCCGTCTCTCGGGTAAAAATTATTTATGTAAATTTCGACCGCTCAAAATTGTATTTCAGTATCAACGTGATTAATGTAGACGGATTTTTCACTTGGCTTCTTCCTAACGAAACGATCAAACAAATGACGCTGCGATTGGTAAGCACTCAGACCCAATGTCTGCTGGGAATTCATTAGAATTTCTTCTGGAAAAGAATGGCCGTGATTTCACAATATTGTCTGACTGACAAATAGGATGTCATCGCAAAAAAGAAGAAATTTTCTTTCTTTTTTGCTTAATAAAGGAGCTCGAAGCGATTGAACGCAATCACAAATCCTATAAAAGACTTTTTGGTCACGTAATAAGGAATGATAAGTTATCCAGGCTCAGGCAAAAAAGAACAATGCGTTCGAATTCCTATAAGGTTGAGGGTCTTTGTAAATTAAGTGTATTATAATGAAAAATATGGTCGGATCGTGATTCGAGACCTGTACTCAAGTGATATTTCCGACAGGGGCCGAGGGGCGCATGCGTTAAATGAAATCAAAAGGATTAAGAGCATCTGCCCGCTTGTTATTCAAATCGATTGGGAGCTCGTTTATCATTTTAAATAAGCTACTGCTAGATAAATGCGGGGTGTGGTTTGTGTGCAACAAAGGAAGCGGCATTCGGTAGCTCAATTAAAAAACCAGGTAGGTATATTATGAAATGAATAAATGGGAACCGACTTTGAGGTATGCTGCTTTGAAAAAGCTGACAAATTAGCTTCATTGAACATACACTGGCACTGGAATTAAAATATGACTGTATCTAATTGACATTGTTGAATGATATTATAACATAGAACACTTAAGTCGAAATTAGGAGTAAGGTTATGGAACAAAGAATAATAGTAAAGTATTACCTAATAAATTAAAATTACCCTATAAATACAGTAAAGCCTCTCCTCATTATAAAATATTCTGGGGCTTATTTCGCTACGAGACTCCGATGCGGTTTGGCAACGAAGCTACATTAGAGGAAGCCAATTAAGCACCGAAGCAACGAAAATATACTTCGACGTTGTTAAGTTGACCAAAAATCGAAACGAAATTTTAAAAGTAGGTATTTTTAAGTTTTATTGTTTTTAATCAAGGCTCTAAAATCATGTTCCTAAAATCACAATAATGGATATATTATATCAACCACTTAAAAAAAACAATAACTATGTACTAATAAAATTACGAGTGTCTTAATGATCACCATCTTTTTACAAAAGATCTCTAGAAAACAATCATCATGTCTGACAAGAAATAAAGTGTTAACAACTAGCTGACGCCCGCGAATTCGTTCGCGTAGATTGCGGTTATTTGGTTCCCGCGGGAACTCTCTATTTTTTGGGGATAAAAAACCTGTGTCCTTTCCCGGGATGCAACCTATCTCAATACAAAATTTCATCGAAATCGGTTGAAAAGATGGATCGTTAAAGCGTAATAGACAGACAGACAGACACAATTTCGCATTTATAATAATAGAAGTATGGATAAAAATAGAAATTATTTGAAGATGTTCGCTAAATGACACTAAAAACAAGAACACGCAATCTAATTTGCTTTTCTAAGAGGTGTTTAGAGAAATAAATTAATATTGAATACGGACAAATAAATCACGAGGCGCGGGGAAACACGTCGCGTTTTCCTGGTGCAAACAATTAAGTAGTCGAAGCAAATTACTTGAGTATTGACGAGATGTTTACAAATTTAAGGACAATTGTCCCGTAGTAAATAAATCGAGAGGGTAGATCTTTATAAAGGCGCATAGAAAACAAATGTAATTTTAAATTCCAAAACATCATTATGGAGCTTTTGAAAAGTCACACGAATAATAATTACAATCAATAATAATCCATACTTCCATACTTCCATACCAATATTATAAATGCGAGTGTGTCTGTCTGTCTGTCTGCTACGCTTTCACAGCCCAACTACTCGACCGATTTTGATTAAATTTGTTAAAAAGATTACATCCCGGGGAAGGACATAGGCTACTTTTTGTCCCGGAAAATTCAATAGTTCCTGCGGGAATAAAAAAAAAATATCCACGCCTACGAAGTCGCGGGCATCGTCTAGTTTTGTATAATATAATACGAAAAGCTTGAGACAAGGTATGTTACAGAGATAGGTTACACCCCGGGGAAGGATATAGGCTACTTCTTTCCCCGGAAAATTGAAGAGTTCCTGCGGGAATAAAAAAAAACTATCCACGCCTACGAAGTCGCGGGCATCGTCTAGCTTTGTATAGCTGTGTATACGAAGAGCTTGAGATAAGGTACGTAGTGACTCCTAAACGTCTTTTATTTTATTAACGCAAGCAATCGTGTGGACAAAACTAATTATTTAACATTGTGAAGGTGTTTAGAAAATTGGGGACAATTGTCCTGCCGAGTTAAATCTTTGATAATGGTATTTGGAGAAGGGAATAAATAAATCCCGGTTAATTGGGACGCGGACGCCTGCGCAGGCTGCGTCTCTCGACAGCATAATGTGTTCTTTTGTTGGCATCACATTCTTCTTGGCCGAGATGAATGTAACAAATTAACTGAGCTAATATAAAGATGGGAACTTTCAACGTGTTTACAGAGTTGGACTAAAGTGTCAGCTGACAACTGTTAATAGAAACGTAAAAGCGTGATGTTTTCTTAATGATTAATACACAAAATATACAATATGGAATGCTTTTGTACAATGTTGTTAATGAAATCGCTTACATTTTTTTTTTGTTATTTTAGGTCACCCGGATATTGAAAATACTATAATAACAGCAACTGCCAACTACTATATTCTAATTCATCTCTTCCTGCTGGTAATGTAGTTGCACTTATTTGAACAAAACATAAAAGATTTCATTTGTACAACTTCTAGGATTTTATCTTTGCCAAGCTGAATTTTTCATTAAGAAGTCATATTATTGCAACATAATATTAAAGTCTACTTTTCTACAGTAGGAAATACAACTGAAAATATTCTTAGCAAATAAAGTAAGAATATCAGATATACTAAGCGAGGGCCGCTGTAAGCCTACATTCTTTATTGCCTGAATCTTCTGTTGAATATAAAAATTTCGCTGTAGTCATACTTACTGAGCATGTGTTCGACTGCTACAGACACGTTATATGGTCGAATTATAATTTTATTACTCTACTACATATATAACATTTAGCCTTTTTACCCAATACAAGAATGCGGAGACAGCAAAAACTAAGGAATACGATCTAGATTCACAATACTCACACTGTATTTGCTTTACTTATGCTAGGTATCAATAACCGTTTGTTATTTTGTGGTTTACTTTGCACGATAGAACCTTACTCATGTTGTGCGACTCTGTAGGATTACAATAAGATTAAAATGTTATTAGATAAGACCTTAGGTTAAATCAGTATTGTAATATGTTTTAGATGCCAAATAAATAAATAAAATAAAATAAATAAATAAAAATAATATTATAACAGTGCCTTTTCTGATGTAGGCGTTTTTTACACAAATTTAACCCCCTACAATATAACATAATAGAAATTGGATCACCATATGGCCTGCAAGCATAAACATAAAACAAATTGTTTACTGGTAACGGTCCCAGAATATGACTAATAGGTACAAAGAAGGGTTGAGAAATCGATCGTCTGATAAGGTCTTAACGCTACGCTGTACAAATAGTTCAGCTTGGGACTGTCGAACCAAAAAAACAAGACATCGTTGTAGCTTGTAACACACAGACAGTCTGGGGCATTGTTAAATGTTTTATTGTTAGTGAAAGCTGGTATCGTTTGATTAATCTATTTTTCATTTAAATTAGACATCAAATAGGTTACAGGTGTAATTATTGTTACGCTCGTTTTATAATGTAAACAATAGAAAAATGCTGCTGCGTACTGACATAAGACAATTACGTGGAACTCGATAACCGTCCGTATCTCTGATCTTTTAACATATTCAAAGTTTGAACAAATAAATCCATCATGTGACTAGGTAAGTTTAATTTTATTGCCCCATGAAAGCATTGACCATCGGGCTTGGTGAGTATCTACATATTACATACGATGTAATTGTAGACTACCTTAACACGACCTCCGCGGCGTACTGTTGAGCGCTACTGTCTTAACGTGCGGAGGTCCCGGGTTCTGCGCCCGGCAGGGTCAATTTGGGTATTTATAATATCTGAATTTTCTCTGGTCTAGCCTGGTGGGGGGCTTCGGCCGTGGCTAGTTACCACCCTACCGACAAAAACCGGATTGAGCGCTCCAGTATGATGCCGTGTAGAAACCGAAAAGGGGTATGGGTTTAATATGACTGCCATTCCCCTCACAGCTTAACCCGCTACCATCTTAGATTGCATCATCACTTACCATCAAGTGAGATCGCAGTCAATGACTAACTTGTAGTGGATAAAAAAACCGTCGATATTCAAGGAGTACAAAGTACTTGCTTAAAAGATTTAAACACGTGTTTTCTTCGTGAAAGTTAATCGATTTTCCCCAATAATATTAGTTATCAGTGACTTCAAAGTACCAAAACACGTGTTTTCTTCGTGCGAGCTTTAACGGTTTTCCTCAATAATATTAGTTATCAGTGACTTCAAGAACTCTACAGTGTGCGAAAGACACGCTGGCGGAAAAAATTGCTACCCATAGCAGTTATGGCGGGCGGGAAATCGCTCGGCAAACATAAGGTAAGCGCGCGTGAAATTGTCTATGTGAGCCCGTACCTATACTGCATACATTATAATATTAGAGTATTTTATTATGGGCTATAATACTAAATGACTTGAATACCAACTTTAAACGCAACCTTTTTTTAGATTTATTGCGGTATTATTAACAAGGTTTACTTGAATTTGCTATTGCTGAAACATTCCTACGTTATTTGATTTTTTGGGATAGCATTTTTATTTTATCATAACTTTAAAAATATAAATCTAAATATTATTAATATGTATATCATTTGTAAATAAAACGTCATTTGGGAGTTAAATTGAATTCACCATTAAAGCAACAGGTGAACTTTCAAAAACTTCTTTTATCGTCATAATTTTAAAATAACGCCTAAACGAGATACCCCAAAAAAACTAACAATAACATAAGTGTATAATTTCTATACCTGCATTTCACGGGTTATAAAAACCTATAGCCAGCAGGGGTGAGTGGGAATCATTCTGTTTTTATTCAATAACCGTACCGCCGCGCTGCGAAGAGAGATTCGTATTACTTATACCCTTTTGTTATTTTTAAATTGACTGGAACCGTATGCGATTGATCGCGGAGAAAAACTTATAAGTGATTTAAAAAGGTATGTTATTTTATGGTTAAATGCTCGTAAGCCAACGATCATAGTGTCCTCATAGAAAATACCAACAAGTTTCTGCTTCTTCACCCATGTACAATTTGAGTCCTGATGTTGGTTGAATATCGGGTTCTAGTTGACTAAATTATAACAAAGTTGGTGATGTGTGTGTAGGGTAGGTAATGTGTGTACTTACTTACTTCTGTACTTATTTTTTGCTTCTGACAAAGCCTTTAGGGAGGCTTCGGCCGTGGCTTGTTACCGCCCTACCGGCAAAGACGTGCCGCCAAGTGATTTAGCGTTCCGGTACCGTGTAGAAACCGATTAACACCGATTAACAGGTTACCATCTTAGACTGCATCATCACTTACCATCAGGTGAGATCGCAGTCAAGGTTTAATTTGTAGTGGATAAAAAATATCCCAATAGTTTTATAGAGATCAAAAAACACAATATTTTCCAGTTTTGTAACTAGCTTGCCCGCGGTTTCACCCGCGTAATCTTTGTTTTTGTGTAAAATCTATGTGTTTAGATCCAGTGTTTTGAGCTATCAGTAAAATGAAATGGGAAAATTACATAACTAGGTTAAACGAATTGTTAACAAAAAATATTAACGATTAAGACAGTGAAAAATGAGAATCTTACCAAGTCTACATTGTGTAATCAAAAACAATTTAATATGAATCACTCAGGCACGATGATGATGATAATGATTCTAATACAAACAGCATTTTAAATGCCACAATTTCAACTGATGTTAAATATGTGAAGACGGTTCAGATAAATAATATGCAATTACTTACTCGCTGTTGAATCAAAAAGCAAAATTACCATGAAATAGTCTTAATAATAAAGTTTCCAATATTCTTCTCGTAGCCGTTTTTCATTTAATTCGATTATTTTTTACCTTATGAATAAAATACCAACTTTTTCTATCAAATGGCTCTCTTAAATCAAAGTACCTATTGGGGTGATCTCAAAAACTTGCAAAAACTGTGCCCATTTCAAGGCATCACCGGTAAAAAACGTCGGCTTATCACAAAAGGGGAACACAGCAAGGCAAATACCGATCACTTGTGCAAAATCGAGGTCTCTATACAACCCTTTGTCGCAGAGATTCGATTATAGTAAAAGGCAGGATCACACACGAACGCCGGCGGAAGTATCGCGTTTACCAGACGCACCGCCTGCTCTGCGCACCAAGAGACGTTAAATTCGAATGCGATCGCATACAATCTGGCGATAATCTGCTGGTGAAAGACAATTACTATAAAGTGACAAACCTGTGGGCGTGATAAATCTTGAGGATTACCTACATGGGCGTTCGACGTATGACAGAGCTTCACGCGTGGTAAAGGAAGTATCAAATTTACAAGTTCATTGATCTGCAATTGACAAAAAATAGGCGGTGCAACCAGTCAATGTAGTGGATATAAAAGGGTTTCTAAAAATGTACTTAGAAACTCGTATAAGCATTCAAGATAATTCAAAATCTTTTACCGCATGGGCCGAGAAAATGTAGCAAACAGGGAAACACATTTTCTCCTTTATGGCATTGTTATGGGTATAAATTTACTTATAATTATCGTACGCGGGGAAATGAAGTCGAGCTTATTAACAAAGTGAATTTACGACCACATGACAGGCACGAGCCAATTTAGATACAAGTAATTAAATCGTTAAATGAGTGTATAACGAGAATGTGTTTCTGAACATTGACGCTGCACGCAACAGGCGATAAGGTCACATTTTATGAACACGACAATAAGGTTCAAGACATAAGAGAAGAAGAGAAGCGTCAGTTCGTAAGTATTTTAAAATGCAATCCACTTTGTACATGTTCCTACAAATAATATGTGTGGAACAAATAAGCTTTTGTTATTTTTTTACACAAAGCTTAACTGGTGTAGTCAACTTAGAACTGGCAATAAATATTAAGAGAAGAAGCGTCGATTCGATTGGAGTCGACACAAATAAGGCAAATATACCTTTCGAACGCAATGTTTCTTGAACTCGCACGTTCCAATAATCCAAACAAAGAGGTAAGATCTCAAACAAAAGCGACCTGTCTCAATTTCCTTCATTGCTCTGTTTAATCTTCGGAGCGACGTACAAAATACCGCCTCCAGTTTGTTTTGTATCTTTGAAACAAATTTCTCATCAAAGTCGCGTCGCTTTATGATCTGTGTCGTCACAGTAGACACCCCGAGGCGTTGACACAAATATATTCATTCGCTTTTAAGACTGTTTAATATTAAAAATTCATGCAGTCTTAGAGCCTATGAATTCTAACGATGCGATTTTCAATACTTAAGTTAATTGGAAACAGAAGCATTTTGTGTGGCCTATCATTTAATAATAATAAATAATTAATTAGCACCCTTTCCGTGTCACCTGTCGTCTCACCTGATGAAAAGAATATTTATTTTATGTCCTATGAAATAGGAATTATGTAATCAATTCCTCTCGGTGTAGAAGGAAATAGCTGTGGGGCTAAGGAAATGAGTCGAGTATATTTTGGGAAATTCTGCTCATGTAATAGTCTAACTGCAGCTTGTCACAAGTCACAAATCCTAGAGGAGGCAGACCTAAAAAGCGAATTATGTACTCCCCAGGACCCATGTTCAAGTAGTACCCAAATAAGTGAAGAGGAGGACATGGAAAACTACAGCTGCAGCCCAAAGATTTCCATGGTCAAGGACTCCATTATCATTTTCTATATAAAATTACTTACCACTACAGCCCATTAATGTCCCACTGCTGGGCACAGGCCTCCACTCTCATGAGAGAGAGGGAATTAGAGCTTAGACCCACCACGCTGCTCCAATGCGGGTTGGCGGGCATCACTAACATGATAATAGTCGTTAAGACTATTATCATGTTAGTGATAATAACCGGGACCGATATAAAATTACTTAGTGCTTTTGTTTTATAAGAAACTAGATGATGCCCGCGTCTTCGAACGCGTGGATTACGGTTTTATGATTCCAGCGGGAACCCTATGATTTTCCGGGATAAAAAGTAAGTAGCCTATGCACATGTACTTCCCCGGGAACTGTGTACCAAGTTTCATCATGATTAGTTGAACGGATGGGCTGTGAAATAGTAGCAGATAGACGGACACAATTTCGCATTTTTATAACATAAATATGGGGTTTTTGTCTTCTCATCTATCTATAGACATTAGTATGGATAAAATTATGTGACCTAATTCTAATCCGTTGGTTCCTTATCTCCTCAGTGGAGGGCAAAACCCCACCTTTACTTACAAGTTACGACTTAAGACATCCAAAAGCAACCCGCAACACGTATTTACGACGAGTTTTCGCGGCGGGAGATTCCCCGCCTAATTTCTTGGCGCGACGCACTGTTGGGCGATTTATTTTAAATGAGACCCTTCGTCGCACCCCCGCTGGGCGATCATCAATTATTTGCGCGGGCCTAGAATAAAACTGACGAAGACACAAACTTAATTCGTGGCGGGTTTTAATCATACGAATATCCTTACCAAAATAAATGAGAAAGTGGGTCTGTTCCTGTATCTGCAAGTCTGTCTGATTTTTTTATTTAATCAAAGAGTATCACGATAACAAAGTCTTTAACCAACACAGCATTTTTTTAAATCAGCAATTGGAATTCAAAAACAAAGTTAACAAGGTTTTTTTGATAGTTGATCAATTAAACCAATAACTATTAATACTAGTACTAAAAACCCTCAGCGGTCCGAGACCGACTCGCACTAGGCCGGTTTTTGTGAAATAGTCTTAAAATTAATGGTGTAGACTGTAGACCAATAAAATGAACACAAGATATAAACAACAAAAAATGTAGATAGATCTAATAGAGTTCATTTCAATTTCCGATTATGGTTGAAAATTATAATATTTACGTAATTTAGATTTAAATGGTCGTTAAAATATCTAATCATTTTCAAAGCTTGGGAGATAATTCTTCGTCCGTAGTAATTAAAATTAAAAGCACTAATTTCTCCCGCAATGTACACTGTACATGTCACGTCAAGTCGGACAGAATTCATTATTGGAATGTCATGCGGAATAGCCCGCTCAGTTCAATATCCGCGTTCAGTAATTACCAGGCGAGGATCTCTCGGCACAATCGGAGGGAACACTGTCAAACTTAATCGATTCCCGTCAAATCTCGCGTCCCGAGGTACAGTTTTAACAGCCTAAGCTGATCCATCACCGCTAACGACCCACAACTTCCTCAAACGTAAACTTTTCACTCCCATACGTGACAACAACAATATTGGAATGTGGGTGGTAGTAATTTTGCACGATGCGCGTAGGTGGAGCGATTTGTTGCCGCTAATCTTATGGCGTATTAATTTCCTTGGCTATTCCTCTTTCTAACATGTTATAGTATCAAGTAATAGGCGGGTATAGACAGCTGATGGTGCAGATAGTGATGTATTGGATTACAATTATCATATCAACTCTAAGATCGAGACGGCTTTATAGAGTCGATAAAACGGGCAGCTGACCCTTTTGAAAATAAAACGACACCTTTTAATGAGACGAGTCAGGTCAGAATGTGAGAATCGAATAGACGGGTAGCTTGATATCGCGATTGGAGATCTTAAGGTTATATTATATTTTCGTTTTTATTTTGTAACAAGCTTACAGTGGAAATCTAATTATGTTAAAGATCTGTATAACAAGAAGTTGATAGAGATTTTTATTATGTTAAATGGTATACAAAATGATTTGTAAAAGAAAGTGTTTAAACATGATTACTTCCTTTACTGGCACGTTGTCCTAAAGTTTGAACTGTTATGGCAAGCAATAACACCTAAGTGTCGAAGTAAAATACGGTGGAGTGAGGAGTGGGGACTTCAAACGTTTTGGACAAATAAAATAAATCAGGATGCACATGCAACTGCTGTGCTACAGTTGCGCGACACTTACTGATTGGTCGAATCAAATAATCAAATATCAAATAATCAAATAAATATTATAAATGCGAAAGTTTGGATGGATGTATGGATGGATGTTTGTTACTCAATCACGCCAGAACGGCTAAACGGATCTAAATGAAATTTGGCATAGAGATAACACATAGGCTACTTTTTATACCGGAAAATCAAAGAGCTCCCGCGGGAACCAAAAAAACCTCAATCCACGCGGGCAAAGTTGCGGGCATCAGCTAGCTAGCAAAATAAAGATAGAAATAAAATTTATTATTCGCTATATTAAGGTTCGTTGTGTGAAACTTGTACTGCTTACTAGACACGTTAACAAGGATTTCAGCACTTGTTTAAGACATTGGTAGGTACCTACTGTCGAAAACTAACAAGATGGCAAAGTATAGCAGCAAAAAATGGAGTTTGCTCGCACGTTCAAATACCTGTCCCAAATGTCATTTCGTTGATTAGTGTATCGTGTGTTCTATCTAACGCTAAATCCATAGGTGATTATCATATGATTTCTCGACGATTTAGTCGCTCAGGTGTAGGGAGGCATAAAATCGAAGACTTGACCCCACCACCAAGACGCAGAGGTGTCAAAACTCTTGGCGAGCAATTGACACGCGGACGGCCACGCGTGAGAATGTTTGAACAAATACCCCTCACAGTTTATTCTAGCACCGGCAATGAATCATTTCGTTAACGGTCAACTTAACACTTGGAAAATATTCAATACCGTTCAACGTCCATTAACCTCCGGGATGATTTACATATTACAAACCTAACGAGATTCAAGTAGTAACACAATCACAAATGGAATCAGAAAAATTAAATATCATATTTTTCACGTAAACCATAAATAACTCGTTTTGATGTTAAGATTTTATACAGCTCACCTAATACAGATGTCATACGATATCTATCAAATACGAGGAAATATTTTATTTCATACTTTTGGTTAAGTTTAGACATTATTTTTTATTTTAAATTGTTAATAACCTCGTACCTACTTGACTGAAATAATATTATGCACCTGATAATGATGCAGCCTAAGCTAGAGCGCGCTTGATAACGATATTTAAGTTTATAGGTACAAATGTGAACGCGTATCTGTCTGTCTATCTACTACACTTTCACAGGCACATTCAGAGTTTGAACACGCTATTCCGCAAAATCAAAAAAGTTCTCATGGGACCACAAAAACTAAGCCTACGCGGACGTAGTCACGGGCAGCGTTTAGTTTTCCATACTCTTAACAATGAAAATGACGGTAGTATAAAAATAATTAGGCGTTAAACCGGCACCGGTACCATAAAGGATCGAATGTCCACGTTTTTGATGTTTCATAAACTGATGGCACCTCACACGGAGCCCGGTGCATGCACCCATAAATAATACACGCCATCCACTGCATTTAGGCGCTGCGCAAACGTAGCCACTTTTTGGTTACCGACACGGGCACCGTCACTGAAAACCGTAATTTTTTCACTTTTTGACTGACAATTCCTAGTGTGAAGTGAAAGCAACTGGACACGACTCTATGTTTGCTTGTATTTGTTAGTATTTTTCATATTTGTCACGAGATACAAACAGTACAATATTGATTGTATAAAAATGAAATTCAATTGGCTTGTACCCGACCCAACACAAAAGTGTCTACGTTGGTGCAGCGCCTTACACCGACTTTTCTCATGTTTAGAATTGACACACTGTTGTTTGGAAAAGTTAAAGTACACGTTCATAAAACAGTCAAATTTTCCGGAATCACGACAGTCATTCAGACTCCGTTCCCATATCTAATTTTTTTACAAAATGGCACACCTTCTCCGTTTATCACTATAGGTAAATTGGTAAAATTAAATAGTAGAGTGAGGTGCAACGTCTTACATGACAAAAATTTAAACCAATATTTAGTTTCTAAGACATAATATCGGAGCCAAAACATTGCTCCACTCTCCTTCTGTCTGTATACGTCGGCCTTTACTCGTACATATCGTCGTTCTATGTTTTGCTACATAATAATATGCAACTATGACTAATACAACTATTAAGCAAACTAGACTACAATGGCTTTACCGCACAGCGCTTAAACTCTGCATTGTAACAAGTGTGGCGTACAGCACGAATGGTTACAATATGGCGCATCAAACATAGTGATAGTCACGCGCTTTAGCGCCACTACAGTTCTTGTTGCTAGACTGTACAGCTGTTTCTAGATTTTTTTCGCTTGCTCTATTAATCTTATCTGCAAGCGACATTAAGTGCATGAAATGACAATGAATGTCCGCTTGCGCTGAATAGGTACCGACGTCATTTATCATTAACTAGGCATTGCTCTGGAAACAGTTAATAATTCTTTTAACGTCTAGTCTATCTGAGACTTTAATAGAAATTTGATATAATAGACATTTTCACTACGCTATATATTTCCATGGCATACATAAAAATATTATATTAAAGGATGAATGCGACACTTACGTGGGGTACGGTATTCTGTCGTCAGCGTTTTCAACGCACAACCAAAACGTACCCTAAAGTTTTGACGCGGTTGTCTGTTGTCGTTAAAATTACGTAATTATTCAAAATAACGAGCGTACGGTAAACAGTTAGGGATTTATGATGGGTGGTAAATACCGGATCGAGAGTGAGATGTAAAGTTATTCATCCGGGCTTCACGCGGAGTCAAGAACAGTGGTAAGAACCACTGTTCTTGACCAAGAGGTCAAGATCAAAGATAATTTTGAATTTAAAATGTATTATTAGGTAGTTATAATAAAAATAGAAGAAGGAATATTGACTATGCCAACTCCATCTTATCATATCGTAATCTATGTATACGAATTTATTAATGCGAAAGTGTGTAATGTGTACTGTAAGTGTGTGTGTGTAAATTGTATAACGGAACGCAAACGTCACCCCAGACTATCTATGGCGCATATGAAGCTTCGTTTGACATTTAAAGTTCCCAGAGTCTTTGCGCGCTTTTGGTTGACAGCTATTGAAAAATCGACGTGCGGAGGAGTTTTGACTTTCTTCACTTAAAAGTACATACGTATATCTGCCTGTTATATTTTTACGGCTCATGTGTTTGAGCTAGGTTTATTGATGAAATAAGGTAGGTATAGACACAACAGACATACTTAGACAAATAAAAAAAATCACCAACCTAATTCGGTCCTCTTTAGAACACCAGTAAATCGAGCTGAAGGGAGTATTACACTACGTTTAAAAGAACGCGGCCTCCACTGTAGAACTCTCCGGCTTCAACGGAGGTCGCTTCTCCACTTACTAATGATTTGATTACACCTTAAATATTGTTTAGTTATGCAATATGTATGAAGTAGGAAGATATCGTTTGTCAACAAATCTAAAGATGACACGCGTCACACATTGATAGTTTGTCGCTAGCTTATTATTGATTCATTAAACAGGCAATTAAGATGTCATCAATGTATTAAGATTTATAAGCTGTAATTACAGGCGCCTAATTTGAACATGAATATTGAACATCTCGAACTAACCAGCTTCACACAATTTCACGCCGAATCGGGCAATAACGGTCCGGGGTCAATAAAAAAGTTTCACCGAAAAATGTCTTATCGAAGTTTTAAAATTGCTAATGATCAGTTTATAGCATAGGCGCCATTAAAGATAAAAATGTGTTCAAGCCCTGCAGCGTTATAAACTTTTATTTTCTCTATATGAATAGGAAAGTAGATATCTTAAGATTACTCCGTAATCTATATTTGATGAGATCTAAAATAAGTTTTAGCACCACGTCGTGGTCATTCATGTCCACAGCTGGATAAGGGTCTCACGTGTTTTTTTAACTTTACAGACTAACGCTTGCAGCTACTACTTATTAAGTATTCTGTGACGCCTTAAGGTGGATCTCGCTTGCGTAGAAGATGCCTATTCACTCTTGATTTGAAGATATCAATATTAAAAAGGGAGGGGAAAACGGCAGCCGGAAGGGCATTCTATATCCAACAGAACACACTACTGACCACACAGTTGAAGGTGGCTGGCGTATATTTTTATGAGTTCACCAAAAAAGATTTTAGCGTAAAACCGAACCTAGAAAATGTTATTTATAGATAAATTTTAAAAATTTTAACGAGAACATCTTGTGATATTCCATTTCGTTAATAACTTTTCCTCCATACGAGAAAAGTCTAGGAGGAAGCGAAATAACTTTGTAACAACAATAAAATAAACAGGAAGATATTGTACCGGTCACAAAAGTGTGTCAACATGCCACCTAAATGGGAACATGGCATTACGAGACACTGGAAAAAGTTGGCTTAAAGCTAGCAAGCGAGCTTCAAAATTTTTAACACTCTCTGAACATAACAATGACACATCGCTAAGTACCCTCTTGCGTTTGGACGACAAATATTTGTAGAAATGTCCGGCAAACACCAGTTTAGTTATGAAAAAATAAATATAATCAGTGGGAACCAAAAATCAATAACTATACACACGCATTACTTATACGTTATACTTATTACGTAATAATATTATAACAGATAAACTAGAATAAAACCATTATAAGTTCATAGTACTATGTTATACAACTATAAGTTGGCAAGTTTTAAAAATAAGCTATTAAGTTAAAATCTATCTTTGTCAAACAGCTATTGCTTACAAGAAAAGTGGTAATAAAACGTAAATTTGGTATGATGTCATCCTGTATAACGTCACATTTAACTTGAAAGAAAAATAAAAGTTGTCTACGTAAACACAGATAAACAGCGCAAGTTATTTCCGTCAGCGCTGCTAGATGTTCCGTTTACAACAAAAACGTATTCACCGATATCTTTCACCGCGCTCGCTCCCCGGGGATGCACGCAATAACGCTCAATTTTAGAGAAAACAACTATAACTCAAAGCACTGCACTCCGTCGTTTGTGTTCCTTTCTTCCGGGCAATTTCTATTACCATATAGACGCGGTACTTTTCAATTCTTTTCCATTAAACTTGGTGCATCGTCGTGCGTTCCGCCGCCGACTTCGTCTCAGTCGCTATTCTAAAAATACATTTTTAAAACGCTCTTTGCTCGACCGCCGTGTTCCTCTGCGACTGACATTCCATTGCGAATTTCAAAGTTGGAAAAGTGCCCCCCCGGTCAATGAAGCTTCCGTACGGGGTGCGGAAGTCGCGATTCATCCAGTTGCAATTTGGAATGAAAACAGTAATTTTCTTCTAATAATCTAGAGAATTGAATTTCTGAAATGGATATACTCGTATGTATTTGCTTTCAAAAATGGATTCATTTCTTTCTATTAGTTTGTTATTCAAAGGATTAAATACTTTTTTTAAAGTACTCTTATATTAGAGCTTTCTTCACAATCTACATCATTTAAAGTAGAAAAATTAACTATGATTTGCCAATCACAAGTTTAGCACTCGGTTTAGGTTAGGTTAGGTTAGGTTAGGTTAGGTACCTAAAAAAACTGTTTTTTTTTGTACTAAATAAATAATTACTAAATGTGTTACTGTCCACATACATATCAATTTACTTTCATCACTAAAACCTCTAACCGCAACCAAGGACCTCCCAATTTGTCATAACACCAAAATTTCATAACCAAAACATCACCTAACAATAACCGCTTGTATTGTACTTTACAAAACCATTCCGGCAATCTCCTGGACAAAGACATCTCTATCGGTAGCCCAAAAGAATTATTTGTCGTGTTTAACAAATAAGATGGATTTTATATCACAATAGAGCGAGCCGTCTCCTAAATTCAATACAGAACTGAGAAAAATCTATTTATCAAACAAGAGATGGGTTCCCGAGATAGAGAATACTATTATTACCCCTTTGAGCCCGTTCCCGCGGGTGAATCTTTAAGGGATAGCGTGCGTATGCATTTTTGTGAATAACATTAAACAGCAGATGCCTATCAAGAGCAAAGATGTCATTAAGAAAGGGTTTTTATTTGCCTATCTCGAATTTTTCTTCGGGCAGCTGAATAAATGGGCCAATTCACGGTCAACGATTACTATGAATATCTAGGGCACCTAATGCCCTCAGCCGTTTCAAAAGACACGCAATATAAGGCTTCTTTTTGGGGTTCCTTGGTAAAACAAGGGAACCGTCTTAGTTTCGTCCAGACTGAATGTCCGTCTGTCTGTATTTCTTCATCTCTTAAGAGCCGAATTTGTATGCTTCTATTTGTGATTTGAAAATATCATTCTAATAATGATGAAAAGCTGAAAGCAAAGAGCAAAGAATGAAGTATGTGTATAAATATACTATTTTTATTAACATTAAACTCAATTCAACTATCCTTTTGAGTAATTATTGCGGATAGTGGTGCAATTAATGAATTAAAAATATAGGTACGAGTTATGATATACAGTCCTTTTATGTTAACTGATTGAGGGCAATAATTAATATAGGCATAATCAGTAAACCAGTTTAAGCAATGCTCAGAGTAGTTAAGACTAAAATGGTAATGGTCGAAAAACGTCTACGGCGACGTCTGAAAACACCTGTCTCTGGCGCACTAATGTACTTACTGGTCCAGCTAACAAGAGTTTCCAGTTTGATTTTCCTTTCCGTTCAGAAAATATCTCAAGTAGTTAGCTCAAGGTGGCTCAAGCCTGGCGCGTGGCATCTGACTAGACACTAAACACTAACTATTACAACGTTACGGTGTCCAGTAGTCCATCCTTATCGCTGCCTATTACTGCAGACCATCCTCGTTGTCGTAATCGGCATCAAACAGTACACGTCCACATCTGGACATAGATCTCTTGCATGGCAAATCGCGGATAGTTGCGTCGTCTGGATCCAGCAGCTTCCTGCGGCTCAGTGTCTATAATTTCGCTTGGTTACCGGAGCGAAGTTAGTCAATGAGAGATTTTTTTTCCAAAAGTATCCAACTAAATTACGGTGCTAAAGTAACGGTGCTAAGTAAATAAGTAGTACGGTGATAAGTAATTAACTATTAAGCCATACGCAAAAAAAATGGAAACTTGCGCTAACTTCTTAAATGTTCGAATGCAAAGTTATTGCCATACAGCAAGACCGTAGGCATCCGCAAACCTATGAAACATTTTAAAAAAATCCTGTTCCACAGAACATAGGGCACGAGTAAAGGCTCACGATCGCTCCCCGTGATCAAACTTACGGATGAACAATAATGTATTACCATAAAAGATTTACCGAATGACGACTCTTTTACTCAAACTGGAATATGAATTCGTACACGGAGTTGCATACATTGTCATAACATTTGTACTTGTGTTGCTCGACATGTGAACGAATTCGCTTTGTTTCGAAAAATATTACTTACGTAGCTACCCGTTTTTATCCGTGAATATATTTCAATATCTGGCAACAACCGCTTCCTTGTAAACAATAAGGTATACATGGCCTTCTTCAATAATCCCGTAGCTGTATCATACTAATATTATAAATGCGAAAGTCACTTTGTTTGTTGGTTTGTTGGTTTGTTGGTTTGTCCTTCAATCACGCCGCAACAGAGCAACGGATTGACGTGATTTTTGGCATGGGTATAATTGAGGACCTGGAGAGTGACATAGGCTACTTTTTATCCCGGAAAATTAAGGAGTTCCCGTGGGAATAACGAAAAACTTAAACCACGCGGACGAAGTCGCGGGCATCAGCTAGTTACAAATAAGGCTACATTGCCACATAATAAATTTTCCTGCTTAACTTACTTTAAATTTTAGGCGTATAAATTACTTTTTTTAACAGATACGAGTAAGACAATTTGCGATACGATATTAGTCCATTTAAATTAGCCGCTATTATTCAGGTGTAAAGAAAAAAGGAATTAATTAAAGATTACCGTAAGTGGTTTAAATAAATTTTACATCTTTCAAAATGGCTACCGTATGATTAATGAACGATTAATTCCCTATAGACGGGCGATGATCGTAGGGGACATAAGCTTGTGAGCAGAGGCACGCATGATCTGCCGACTGTCCGGTGACGTTAACCCTCGCGCGCTGACATGGGTATCGGGGACCGCGGACCGTATGTAAGTGCACGCAAGCGGATTCTGAACAGCGACCTACTTCAGTATTTACTTTGCATATTTAAAAGGATATGTTTCCTTTAATCTTTGTCTTACTCGACCTGAAATCGTACCATTTTAATTATGGTAAGTGCTAAAAACCCAAAATAATTATGATAGCATATCGGGAAGCATATAACATGGTATCATACTAATATTATAAATGCGAAAGTGTGTTTGTTTGTTGGTTTGTTGGTTTGTCCTTCAATCACGCCGCAACGGAGCAACGGATCGACGTGATTTTTGGCATGAGTATAGTTGAGGACGTGGAGAGTGACATAGGCTACTTTTTATCCCGGAAAATTAGGGAGTTCCTGGGGGAATTAAAAAAACTTAAACCACGCGGACGAAGTCGCGGGCATCAGCTAGTAACCTATAAAAAGGTGGGCAGCTATAATTTGCACTGCAAGGATTTTGGTTGTAGTTTACATGCATGTCAGAATAGTTTGACTATATTTTATTTTTAAAAGATGATAAGAACAGTTAATGCTGTAGCATAAGATCTATGGATAGATAACATCGTGATAATTACCAACTAATTCATTTAATCCTGCCAAAAGGGATTAAATTATTCAAGAGATGCCAATTTGTAATCACATACGGCCCTCGATACCCATGTCTACACGATTGAGTTGATGTTAAAGGACAGCTAGCAAATCATGCGTGTATTAGCTAACATGACATTAGTAGTATAGTCTTCTATTAATTATCACGCACCCTTGTAATATTAAGATAAAATATATCTTACAAATATCTGGGATTGTTTGACGTGCTTTTTATTTCCCTACATCTGTTTGTTAATACGGTTTACTGTGTTTTAATTTAGTGTAGAGGAGGACAAACATAATGTAACGCGTATAGATCCGTAAGATTCTGGATCAAAATTACTCGTGACTTAAGATAATATGCGGAAATGATGACTAATTATTTAGTCATTTTAAAGTGATAAAGCATTAGCTAAAGACTAAGTGTTTGTGATTAATATTATTAGCTAGAACTTTTCTTATCAGTGAGTAACTAAAACATACCACAATACAAACTTTGCCATGATAAACTGATTCACGTTAAAATAAACTGGCGTCATGGACTCCCGGGGCGCATAAATATCTTGGAAATACATCGGATATTTAATTTTCTTTTTATATTCAAGGACATATTGTATTAGATAAAGGATGGGCTGTAATAGTGTCGCGTCATCCACGCTAGTAATGCATCTCCTGGCGGGGCGTCACCCTTTAGCGTGAAAGCGACGCATTTTATTGTGAACCGGTGTCCTAAGGAAAAAACTACAGATAAATAAATTTGAAAGGCAGCCCGGCTCGGTCGCTCTCCGAAATATTTATTCAAATAAGTCGCCATCAACCCGACCGTAAAAGTACGCGGAGGGTTGAGAGGCCAGTACTTTTATTAATATTAAACGAACGCTTCAGTTGACACAAATTGGCGATAAACGAACGGAGTAAGTCATAATTTTTTTGTCTTCTCTGAATTTATTATTCGTTAGTTGAAATAAGACGGCTAGACGCTGTTAGTTTTGGTGATAGTATTGACCATTGACCTTGGAGTTTATTGCCTACATTTGAAAATAGCTATTTATGCAACTGTATCGTAATGAGGGTCATTTTAATTCGAGTGCTGTTTTTTGATACGAGGCTTGCCGAGTATCAAAATAGGATAGTACGAGAATTAAAATGACTAATTACGTACAGTTGCATACAAGATTTTATCTACGACAAGGACGTCTTTATAATTTTTTACTTTATAAATTAATAAAAAAGTCAAATCAATCAAGTGCCAGAACCCAGAGCCGCTAAGCTATAGGTATCCTATTTATGAAGATAACCATATCGATACAGCTACGACTCATAACGATACAGCTCCCATACAACGAACTGTATCGTTATGAGAAGCAAACACGAAAGAGGGTTCAATGCGATATAGTTGTCAAATTCGAAATTGGAACTTTTCGATGCTGGAGTAGATAAAGGTTATTAATTAAACTTTTACGCTTCGTTATGTTATTTATTTTCAAAAAAGTTTACAGTGACATTTTAACCAGACCTGCCAAATAAACGCTCTTAAAATTAGGTAAATTTATCCATGAATCTGAAATCTTTTCACCTTTGCCTTTTATTTATAACTAGCTTATGCCCGCGACTACGTCCGCGTGGATTGAGGTTTTTTGGTTCCCGCGGGAACTCCTTAATTTTCCGGGATAAAAAGTATCCAGACTATATTCTATCTCTGGGCCAAATTTCAGCCAGATCCGTGCATGCGTTGGCGCGTGATTGAGTAACAAACATCCATACATCCATACATCCATACATCCATACCTACATCCATACATCCATACATCCATCCATCCATCCATCCAAACTTTCGCATTTATAATATTTATTTGAAAAGGCAAAGGTGACTGACTGACTGATTTATCGACACACACAGCTCAAACCTCTTTATATGTAGATCGGGCTGAAGTTTGGCTTAGGGGTTTATGTATTAAAAATCGGACCAAACGTGAGCGAATCCGCGGGCAAGTAACCTAGTTTAAATAAAATCATAACGCGAGCCTGGCCTGGTGGGAGGCTTCGGCCGTGGCTAGTTACCACCGTACCGGCAAAAACGTGCCGCCAAGCGATTTAGCGTTCCGCCACGATGCCGTGTAGAAACCAAATAGGGATATTTGTTTAATATAACTTACAGGTTAGCCCGCTACCATCATCACTTACCATCAGGGCTAACTTGTAGTGAAAAAAAAACGAAAAAAAGACGTGTGGCACTCGGAAACTGCCGCGGTAAAGCTATTGCATAGCATTTTTTATCAACTTATGTAATTATAATCATTTATTTATTTTATTTATGCAGTATTTTTTTCCTTTGTTTTTCTTTGATATTAATTCAAGTTACACTTTTTGAGCGTGGTGACCGATAAGAAAACAATTTTTTTTCTTTTATTAAATAAATGAGAAGTTAATATTGTTCAAAATATTTTTATTATCTTACAATACATGGAGGTTATTCAGGAATATTTATCATTGAAACTATAGGTTTATGGTAACTGAAATAAGAAACATAAGTTTGAGACTTGATATCTTCTAAATATCTGGCAAAACTAAAAAGTATCACCGCTGTGCCGGTCGAAGTGGGGGGTGTTAGGTTATTTTCGTTACGGAATTTTTGGATTCGGTCTCCACGCTCAAGGCCCGCGATAGAAGCTATGCAATAGCTTAAAAAAAGCGAAATCTAAGGCCTCATATCAAAACACAAATAAATGTGCCTAGGTAAATGGTATCAGGAATCGGTGAAAATCGTGAATAAAGAGCAAGCTCACAAAGATCTGCAGTAACTAACTGTAAATCGATCTGTGTGAGAAACAATCGGCCGGTCGGCTCAATGTCGGCTGCGTGCGTTTCGCCAATATTTTATTATCATGCTATGGAACAATAGGTAATGGCGGCTGTTTATGCCCCGGTCAGTCGGATTGAGGTCGTGGCAACGCCCGTTTCACTTATTATAGTGAATAGTTAAGACGAACTTACTGAAAGTAAATCAAACGTCAATTTGAAAGGTGCGCGGACATATTTATTGGGCATCAGACTGAGATCTATAAAGCGTACTTTGACTATGCTCAGACTTAAGATGCTATTGAAACGAGATAAATTTAGGTGACTGATGTAAATATATCGAATTTTAACTCACAGCATTTTTTGTTCTCCCTTGCTTTGTCTGCATATCAAAACATTCGGCTTTCTTCTCTTCATCCATATTCCAAGAGACAGTGCAGGACATAGCTTTCTCAAAATGACTCGTATTTATCACGCTAAATTTTTACATTATACAGTAAATTAAAATATCAAGATGTAAGAATTAAAATTAATAATTAATTTCAGCTGGATACACTAGGGTTACAGCGAAAGGACAACGTACTGTCATCGACACTGTAATCTAAATTAACTCCAACAGAGACAATGAAAAGATCTATTGCCGAGATAATACGCAAAGTTAACAGACACTTCTCACCTAATTTAATGAAAATCGAATGTAACTTCTGTCGTTGGTAGAGACGTAACTATTAAAAAGTTGGTCGACCGAGCTCCCCTTCAGCGAATAACTAATGTTCGTAATTTGTCATGGACACAAGTGAGGCGAGTGATGCAAGTGAGTCTAATACTCAATGAGTCAGCGAGCTAGGAATGCCTCAAAATGGTTTTGTATTGACTGCTTCATAAATGGAATGGAACAATAGGAACGCCAATTAAAACGTCAACCGACACAACACTCGTGCAGTCTACAGAAATGTACAATTTCGTGCCATTACTTTTGTATTTAGTGCCCTAAGAGATATATTACTTGATGATACATGCGACTTCATTAGGTTCTCCCAAAATCCTGTGGGAACTCTTTTCCGGAATAAAAGCATATGTCGACCTGTGTCTAGCAAAATAATCACGCAAAAATCAATCTGAATAAAATGGATATCCATGGAAAAAAACCGATGCTGTATGACTGACGGACATAAAACGGCTAGTGATATTCTATAGTCTCAGATCTTACGAGAAGTTTTGTGTGTAGGCTTATCATTACAAACTCTATAAAAAATACGAGACGCAATATATTTAATTTTTGTGTCACCGCATGCAATATTGTATATCTTAACGAGTAGGTACTTTATTTTGGAAATTGCTGTGGCTAATGCATTAAAGTTTTCAGGCACTTATAACTATCGTGAACAAATGGTGCAAAATCAAACTAAACACACGTACATCCGTCACTTTACGTTATATTATTACGATTGATACTATGATGAATGCTTAGTAATCTACATCACGAAAATTAGACACCATTGTAGTAAGGCTAAGGCTCGAACGAGTGTAGACTCTTGCCATAGACTGTTTAGAGTATAACCATGAAGAATTACATGGCCAATCAAAATTAAGTGAAACTGTCATAAATAATATTATAAGTACGAACCGTTACTTATTCTCAAAAGTGCGAGGTGTTTCACCCCGGCGATAGCATGGCTTAGCAATCATACAGTTCGGAAAAGCTAATTTCGCAAGCGGTAACTCATCGCCGTTTGTTTTATAAAACTTTTTTCACAAGCGCTACTTTGAGCTTAAAAAAAAGCTGTGTACTGAATTTGAGCAATTTGAACCTAAGCAACGCCCCGAGCGAACGGCTTAATAAAATAATAAGGCGCACAGGTACAATTGTCATAGATCGCATAATGACGCGAGTCTATAGCATTGGCTAATAATTAGTAATACATACAGTAGCTAATATTTTCATTCAGATTAAATCTAAAACGAACTAAAGGTAACTATATGAACCAGCGCATTGGCTCATGTTTGCAGCGGGCCAAGGACTACAAACTCGGTACCTACGTAGTTTTGCCGTTGGCGCCCAATTTTCGCCAAGATGAACAAATGTTTGGCCGACTTCATTTCCCTAACGGACAGTGGCCTACATTCGCACAACGTTCGTTTCTAAACTGTATAATTGTTAATCTGTGTAGATACGAAATGCGCGGGCGTCGCGACGTCCCGCTGCGCGCTGTGTACTGGGTTCTGCAGTTTAATTTATCGCAAACAACCGCATTACCATATCACTAACGTAATGCGGTCGAATCTGGGTATCCTCCTTAAATGGTTTTTCAACTCCTTTGTTGTCCGAAATTTATGAATGCTTTAATCGTTTCGGGTGTCATCTTCGCTGTGAAGGATTGTTTGCGATGCCTTTGTGAACATGATTTGTGAACATATATGAGAACATTATGTACCCACCTATTACATCACTACTTAGTATTGAGGAGAGCCGCCATGCCTGACTGTTTAAAAGCGCTAATGCCCCAAACTATGAAGTCTTTCAGAGAAGGTTACCTACATCCCTATACAGTGTCAAATGATGGCGTGGATTCCTTGAAGGGACCTCTATTTGAAACCGTAACGTTGGTGTACCTACCTACGAAGTCTCAGCCCCTCAGTGCCTCAGCTTTCAGCATACATAATGCAAGCATCTTGAATACAAAAATAGTTGTTTTAATGTAATGCTCTCATAAAAATTTAAGCAAGTTAATACGGTCATGACTGCCTCGTTGGTCTAGTGGTACGCATAGTCGACTGCGGATCACGAGGTCCTGGGTTCGATTCTCGGTCGGACATAAAAGTTAGGTATTGGGTTTTTCAATTAAGAAATTCTCAGTGCCAGCCCGGAGTTGGAAGTTGGCGGTGTTTCACCCCCGTGCCTCGGAGAGCACGTTAAGCCGTCGGTCCCGGTTATTATCACTAACATGATAATAATCGTTAAAGCCCGCCAACCCGCATTGGAGCAGCGTGGTGGGTCTAAGCTCTAATTTCCGCTCTCCTATGAGAGTGGAGGCCTGTGCCCAGCAGTGGGACGTTAATAGGCTGTAGTGATGATGATGATGAATACGGTCAAGGTTGTGTAGTTACAACAGTTTAGAAACAATATACTTAGCAAACACTTAAAATAAAAATTACGGTAAACGTGACGAAAGAAGAGAGGCTGCTTTAGCACTGTTATTTACAGAAACACGCAATTTTTAAAAATAAAGCATTTCACAAGCAGGATTCATAGTTCATACACATGACTCGCTAGAAGTGGTCTAGTCTAAAAATGAACGCGCCTCTAATATTTATGCAACTTTTTTTTTATTAACTATAATTTAGCCCTTGACTGCGATCTCACCTGATGGTAAGTCATGATGCAGTCCAAGATGGTAGAGGGCTAACCTGTTAGGGGCACAGCATTTATACTTAACCCAACCCCTAATCATCAAATAAATATTATAAATGCGAAAGTTTGGATGGATAGATGTATGGATGGATGTTTGTTACGTAGCGCTTAGGTGTATTAGATAATTCATAGTAACCATCGATTTACCAACGTAGCAATACACACAAATGAGACGTCGTCATTGGTTGGTCATTGGTTCAACCACCGGTTATTTGTTTGTTTGGTCAACTTGTGCATAAATAACGCGAACTTTTACTAAGGACTAAGGCACAATCATTTTTAAATAAGGCTTCTACGTATCCTCGCCCTATCCAAGTGTAAAGCCAGTACAATAGCACCCAATTGCATAATAAATTAATAACCTATCTCAAGTTACCCATAACGGCCCACTTTTCATAAATATCAAAAGCCCGTAGGTAGGTAGGTACCTATCATTTTAATGTATTATTCAAATGATGCGCCAACAAAAGAATCCAACACTCAGGTCGGGTTTCAAAGCGTGTCGTAAAGTAACAATGCAGGGCTTGCACTATGAGAGCCTATGGAACCGCATGAATATGGCTAATTGATGATATTGAACTAGTTTTTACCCCTTTACTACTTGCTAGGGGTGTGTGAATTGTACGGGTGATATAATACGTACAATATCCCTATATTTTCTAGTAGGTATTTGATTTGTGCTATTCACATTTCTTGGTACAAAAGGATTAATTTTTTTGGATTTTACTGCATTTAATCCGCAAACGGGTACGGCACGGGTCTCCTCTCAGAATAAGAAAAGTTTAGGCCATAGTCCACAACACTGGCGAAGATTTACCGACATTGGTGAAATTGGCCATAGGTAAGTGTAGAAAATAATAGACCCAAGAGACCATATTGAAACACTACGTACTAGGGCTTCCAATACCGGGATCCCGGTATTAGCTAATACCGGGATCCCGGACTTTTTTCGTCGGTTTTCAATACCGGTATTGAAATGTCTAATACCGGAATACCGGTATTGGCGACACTATAAACGAAACAGTGTTTATTGCATATATTTCATGGTACATGCCACTGTATTTTATTCGGCTATGTTTAAAATTTGTATTTATTCATATTAGCTCAAAAAGAACGCCTTTATTGCTTAAAACCAGTGATGAAAAGTAGTTTTTGTTCACTCAGGGGGAAAAATTAGTGTTTGAATTTAGATCCCTGTGGCTTGGCATTTCTATTTCATTGTCTCTCAAAACGTTCACAAATTTGTTTTATAACTAATACATATTTTATTATGGCGTATTTTCTATTAATAAATAGCTATTGAATTTAAGATTAATTTGTGTTCTGACAAAATTATCGTTTTCTTCGACTTCGATCGACTTTTAACAAAAATATCGTTTATCATATTTTAGTAGTCACTATACATTTTACTATAGCGTTTTAACGCTCAACGACCTCAGCAGAGTTTCTCAACAGCTGAGCCTACAAATGAATATAAGCTAGACGAAGATCATGTCTAATGCTCACGTTCAGCCCCACCCAGTGTTAGTTGAGTACACTGCACTCTAAATTGTTGATGAGTACATAAGATACTTGAGACATACAGTCCAGTTAGGTAGGTCCAGTTTCGAGAAAGTGGTCAACCGCCGAATCCAACTTTGCTGGGCAGCGTTTGGGAAACCTCGACATCTTCTCGTCCAAAATTCCTCAGTGCCTGAAGACGAAAGTTTTCGAACAGTGCGTGTTGCCAGTGATGACTTACGTCTCCGAAATATGGTCGCTAACTATGGACCGGATAAGAAGGCTCAGGGTCACTCAGCGGGCGATGGAGAGAGTTCGCCAGATGCTAGGCTATGCTTGGAGTATCCCTGCGTGATCAAATGAAATACGTCAGAAATAAGGAGATGCGTAGACGAACCAGAGTGACCGACATAGCTCGAAGAGTTGCCAAGCTTAAGTGGCAATGGACGGGGCGGGGCACATAGTTCGTAGAACCGATAGGCGTTGGGATCCCAAAGTGCTTGAATGGCGGCCTCGCACCGGGAAGCGCAGCGTTGGACTACTCCCCACTAGGTGGATGTCCATCCACCTCTCAAGCGTGTAGCTGGTAGCCGCTGGAAACAAGCGGCACAAGACCGTGCTCTGTGGAGATTCATGCAGGAGGCCTTCGTCTAGCAGTGGACGTCTATAGGTTAAGACGACGACAATGATAGTGGTTTAAATTACAGTTTTCGGCACTTATTTCACTAATTATTTACCAGCTTATTCATTTCTTAATATTTATTTAATTATGAGTGTAAATTGAGAAAGTGCGTCATAAATACTTAATATTGAAAGTTCAAAATTTGGAGGCTATAAATATATATTTTCGTAAGACTTTATCCAAAAGTAGTTCTATATTGAAAATCATACTTTATATACCTGGGTTCCAACATAACTAACACCGGGTCATGTGAGGTGGAAATCAGGAGGCGGATTGGAATAGCCAAAAGTGCCATGTCACAGCTGCATAAAGACTTGGAGGGACAAACAGATATCAATCAACACCAAAATGCGTCTTGTTCGCACACTTATATTCCCGATTTTTATGTATGCAGCTGAGACATGGACAATAAAAGCTGCTGACCGACATCGCATTGACGCTTTCGAGATGTGGTGCTGGAGGAGAATGCTTCGGATACCTTGGACAGCACACAGAACCAACGCATCGATCCTCAAACAGCTGAAAATTACAAAAAGGCTATCAACCACCTGTCTCCAGAGGATCCTTGGTTATTTCGGCCACATTGGCAGAAGGGAGGGACACAATCTTGAAAGGATTGTCATTACTGGCAAAGTGGAAGGTAAGAGACCTCGGGAACGTAGCCCGATGCGTTGGTCAGATCAAATCCGTACCGCTCTCGATAGCAAGGTCCGCGAAGCCCTGCATGTCGCAGAAAACCGAGCAACATGGTGCGACATCGTTCATAGAAGGATTATTGGTGGAAGGGGTCACGACCCTCAGTAATTGGGGAATACGATGCAAGGAGGAAAATAGAGTGAAGGAGTTATTAAACGTTTCATGAGACAATGAAATAGACATGCCAATCCACAGTGTAAATAAAAATCAACCACAGAATTTGAGCAGCATTTTGAGTTGATTTGGTGAAAAAATGTTTTTATGAAAAAACTTTGTTATGGTGCCGTTAGCTTCAGAAAGTACTAATTTGAAGTTAAAAAGCATCTACGCCAATTTAATTTTTTTCCAATACCGGGATCCCGGGATCCCGGTATTGAAAAAAATCTTTCCGGTATTAATACCGGTATTGAAAAAAACCGGTATTCGAAAGCCCTACTACGTACCGAAAAACTATACACTATACCGCAATTTTTAAAGTCTCTAAAATATTGTGCTGGCGTTTACATTCACAATTAAAAATAAGGGCTCTGGATTTAAAATGGACCAGACCAATTATATTGGGAAAAAAATAAAAACATCATTTTGGTTATTGTAACGCTGGAAGTCCGTTCCAGTAATAGCAATTTTTGACACCAAATACACAAACCCAAACGATCATACAGCAGGGGATTAAGCATTTTTGTTCGGAGGCTATTGTTATTCGCGAAACTGCCTATACGAACGACATGAATAACATAACACTGAATGGAATAAAGGTCGAAGCTGACTCTACATTCGGAGCGCTATACAAAAAGTACGACAGCGAAATTGTTCACCACGTCATAAACTTGATTATCCTACATATTGGAATGTTTTCGATAATTAATTAGCACTGTTTGAACTCGATTTCAAATGATAAGCAAAACATGTATTACATAGATTAATATAGAAAAAAATATATTTTTGTATTCGTTACACTTTGATGAACCCTCAGCATTGAACCCTGGACAGCTAAAGGCAAAACTGATTGCACCCATACATCAAAGTAAAGTAAAGTAAAGTAAAGTAAAGTAAATATTTATTTGGTAAAATATGGTACAGAAGACAAGATGTTATTAGGTTAATAATTAGGTACAAACATATTTTGTCGTTACCGACGTCCAAATATTGAATTACTTAATATTCTTATTTAAGAATTGAAGAATTCTTGTATCGAATAAAAACATCTTTGTCATTATGAAATTCATCGATATTATAATAATTAATAAACTAAATCCAACTAATGTTAAATTATTTGTTTAATATTTTCTTAAATGGAAAGGCCTAGAAAACGGGCATAGGTTCACTTATTATAGCGAAAATTCATAGAGACCCACAGGATTATAAATGAACTACATATATGAATACAAAATCGCTCGTAAAAAAGCTTTAAGTTCAATGAATGGCATTTTATCTGTACATTCAGTTTCTACCTTAATACAGTTTGTAGCGAAGTAAGGCTGATTGACACGTGATCCGAGCGCCGTGAATTTTGGCCACCTTTCAATGTACTCGCACACTTTTTGTGGAGATATTTTTATTGCTCTATTATGAACTCTACAATGGGCTGCATCAATGCGGAAAATATTTAATAAAGTCCTATTACAACTTCGGTTCCGGCTGTCATTTAAATTTTATGTTTCCAACTGTGTTTATTTGCATCTCCCGAAAAAACTTTTTAATAAGTTGGCTGTGTGTATTTGAGTGTAAGGCAGAGTAGGTTCAAATCACAAAAAAAAATACTCAGAACAGAAATGAAAATGTGAGTGAAAGGATCGCTTCATTCAATGAAACGTTCTAGATCAGTGTTAAAATGTACAAAATTATATGAATCCATACTTAATTTAATATTATAAAGGCGAAAGTGTGTCTGTCTGTCAGTCTGCCCGTCTGTCTGTCTGTCTGTCTGTCACGCTTTCACAGCTCATCTGTTCAACCGATTTTGATGAAGTTTTTATTCCGGGGAAGAACATAGACTACTTTTTATCCCGGAAAATTAAGGAGTTCCCGCGGGAATAAAAAAATCTAACCCACGCGGACTAAGTCGCGAGCATCATCTATTATATATGTCACCGTAAGATTGTAAAAACCGTAAGATTGTAATCTAACGCTTTTTTTTCGATAGATTGTAAACAGCATAGACTTAAAATTTTTTCGCTACGCAAACAGTCGAAAGATTGTGAACCGTTCAATGTTTTAAGTGTCAATTTTTGAAATATTCATTGTATTTACGTTTTCTTGTCTCTTTCTTGTAGGTTAGTTTAGGGTTCGACATAAATAATCATGCAGTGCCCGGCCGCAGGCCGGTCACTTAGGTTCTATACAATATATCGAAAAATAATCCGTTATATTGTAATCATTCGACAGTTTACAATTTCACGAATTAGATTATAATCTTACGGTGACATAATATACATGAAGACATGCGTTCCTCGCAACGAACGAATGTAAAAATGTGGTAGCCCGGCCTGAAATCGTAAAGGGCCACCATGTAAATTATTCCGCTGGCCGACTTGAATTATCTGGCCCGACTCGCAATAAAACACCGACACTGGAAATTTTATCAGGGAAAGAACACGTTGCCACATTTCATTAGGCCAACGGTCTGTATGTGTAGGTACACTGTTCAGCGTTATGTGAATCCTTCATAGGGTGTGCAGTATTGGCTTGATATATTGTAATATAGTAGAAACGATCCGGTCATTTGTTAGTGAACTTGTTATGAGCAATCATACTAATATTATAAATGCGAAAGTCAGTTTGTTTGTTGGTTTGTTGGTTTGTCCTTCAATCACGCCGCAACGGAGCAACGGATCGACGTGATTTTTGGCATGGGTATAGTCGAGGACCTGGAGAGTGACATAGACTTTTTATCTTGGAAAATTGAGGAGTTCCCGTGGGAATTGAAAAAACTTATTTCACGCGGACGAAGTCGCGGGCATCAGCTAGTTAATAATAATGCAACGAACTAAATGTTAATGCATGTTAATGGCAAGGACAAGCTTTTGTCAATAATTTATCAAAACATCCAAAACACAAAAGGCAATTAGCTGAAAGAACTTAACACGTCAGAGATTCTTTCAACGTTTTGTTTAAAATATTAAACTGTGTCCGTCTCTGGGACGCAACTATGTCCGTGCCAAATTTCGTCAAAATTCGTTCAGCGCTTGAGCTACAAAAATGTAAGAAACAGACAGACACACTGTCACATATTTTATAATATTATGTAAGGATATTCTACACCTGGCAACATAGATTTACTGGCGGTTCATTGATTTTAATCTGTTATTGTGATAAGAACATAGACAAGAATTTAATCAAGGAAGCAAACGAAATGGTATGCCAATAACACCCCGACAGACTCATTGACGGCAAACGGAATAAATTGGAGGAACTGTGTGTGTGTGTGCGAACACAAGAAAGGTTGCAATTGAAATTTCTAAGATGCCTGTTACATTTTTCTTAGTGGGAGCACGTACCGCTCGGCGGGGGATGGCTCGAACCTCCATACGAAATTCTACACAATAACGTTCTTCCGTTTATAATTGTGCCGCAAATGTTGTATCCCTACGTGACGCACAATCGGAATGCCCGATAACGCGGTATGGCAACATTGTGCAAGGAATTCCTATTTTATAGCGTAATCATATGTATCTGTGCGAGTCTCTACCTTGTTTGAAACTTGCGGGTAAAGGCCGATAAGTGCGACAGAATTCGTTCGATACGCAAATCGAGCATATTTTTTATTATCTGCGTTTTATCGGACCTGAGTAATGCAATGCAGTAATTAACAGCAGTTGTGTGTTCAGAACTTTATCAATGTAAACTTTTAAGCAAATAACATATCAGAGAGTGAAAATGATTACATTTAGGTTATATCTTCGACTGAATAAAATATACATAACTCTTTTACGAAGTTACAGAGTAGATTTATTTAAAGAACACTATTTAAATAAATTAATCAGCGTGTTAATTGGCTGAAAGCGCGGGCTAACATATTATTTATCATAAGCATAGCCTATTTTTTTCTATCCATACTTCCATACTAATATTATAAATGCGAAAGTGTGTCTGTCTGTCTGTCTGCTACGATTTCCCGGCCCATCTTTTCAACCGATTTTGCTGAAATTTGGTATAAAGGTAGGTTATATCCCGGGGAAGGACATAGGGTTCGGGAATCGAAAAATCATGGTCCACGCGGACGAAGTCGCGGGAATCATCTAGTTACAAAATAAAGGCGGAAATAGTCACAAGCGATGACTTGTTAAAAAAAAAGACTGGTACAAATTTTTATCGCATGTAACTATTTGATGTCTCGCAGTGAATGAGTCGTTCAATCAATCATGCACCATTAGTCAGCGCGTACGATCGGCTCATACAACAGACAACACGAATAATACTCACTGACAACTCTTCAAGCAAAATTGCTGGACTCCGTTACGAAGTACAATATTGACATGTTTTTTGTCGAACTATAAAGATTAAGACCGTTATGAGCGTAATTTGTTTAAAGGTTAATATGATAGGAAAATTTAAATGTTTATTAGGGCCAAAGCAGACTCTACTATATTATGATGTATCAGAGTCAGCGATCAGCGATTTAGCGATCGAACGCAACATCAAAAAGCTCTTTAGAGGGATCGTTCAAAACCTGTACCACAGTTTGAATGAAAAATACACAAAATATTAATAATATTACGTGAATTGAAATTCGAATACTAGCGGAATATAAGTAGCAACCCTTTTATCAAAGAAACTGATTCAATAATAGTTACAATAAAATTACAATAGCCGTGATTGACTACATTCATGTATTCTTGGTGTACCTAACATTAGAATTGGTAAATAGAAAAATTATTAGCCAGTCAAAAGATATTGCGATAGTTACACTATAGCAACCATTATACCGTTCTAGGGCCCGTGGAGTCCGATAATTGTGATCAAATATCAGGAGGTGAAGCTTGAATCGTAGCTTCTAGTTTCTACACCGAGTTCATATCTATTGCCGACTCTACAAGAATCGTACGTGCTTTGACCCTTATGTCAAACGTTTTGGCCACAATGGAAGGTAGAGGCGCAGATGCGTGGATTGTTCGCGAGTAACAAAGTGAGCGAGTGGGCCTGCGACAGTTTCCAATTGTGCCGCGACAATGCGTACTCTAACCGGTCGCATTGGCCACGTTGCACCTAGCGGAACAGAGGATGGGATAGAGTCGAATGATGAAAATATGTGCAAAACTTTGCAACAGATAGTTTTTTTTAACAGTAGCTAGTTGACATAAACTACTTTAAAACTTTCTCGTTCCATTCTAATCCA
Organism: Erebia epiphron; assembly: GCA_963932025.1. Lineage (NCBI taxonomy): Eukaryota > Metazoa > Arthropoda > Insecta > Lepidoptera > Nymphalidae > Erebia > Erebia epiphron. The sequence goes on along the minus strand of OZ009958.1, from coordinate 11,152,173 downwards.
TATTAATATCATCATTTATATTTTTCGGATCATCTGATATCATCAATCTGATGATGAGTATAATGCTAATATTATAAATACGAGTTACTTTGTCTGTCTGTTACCTTTCACGGTTCATCGATTTTGACGATATTAAGTACTGAGATAAGTAGCTGCCACAGGTTTTTTTTAAAATTCCCTAATCTGCACAGAATAAATCGCGGGCATCAACTCGGTAAAAAATACAACAGACATTGGAAATATTAAACTATGATCTGTTATATTAAGATCGTAGGTAATATAAGCCCTGGTGACGATTTTATGTTGTTTTGAATAAAGTACCAATATAAGAATTAATATGAAAAAAATTAAACATTAAATTACACTGTCGACTCCATTTATCACTAGTACAAGCGGCACCCCATAGCTTGCCAGGTGCCGGGACGCTCGACTAAGCCCGTGCGCCAAATTGCCCGTGTTGCGATCACCGGTGCTATTGCAATACGGTAATCGAGATCGCTTTCAAAAATATCTGCCACTAGTACTACCAACGGTATAAATCTATACTATAAATGCGAAAGTCTGTCTGCTTAGCTTTCACGGTCCAACTACTCAACCGATTTTATTGGAATTTGGTACAGAGACAGGTTATATCCCGGGGAAGAATATAGGCTACTCAGGCTACTTTTTATACCGGAAAATTGAGTTCCCGTGGGAATTTAAAAAAACAATCTACGCGGACACAGTCGCGGGCATCATCTAGTAATTCTCTACTCCTTTAAATTACAAAAAGTCGACAAAATATAGCAGTGCAAAATCCGCCTCATGGTGCGTCACGCCAGTTTGAAGCAACGTCTCCAATTGATTTCCGTCTACTAGGTATATTGATTTGTTGCTCTGGTGACTATAGTGAATACTAGGTTTAATAAATAGGTATAAATAAATACACTACTAACAATAGGTTTACTAATACCAGGTTTACTAAATAGGTAGGTATAATGTCTCATTATGATGCATATAAGAGGGAGGCTCGTACTCAGCAGTGGGTCAGCGACGGGTTGATGATGATGAAAATGATTTAAATTTAAAAAATAATGATTAACAGACATTTGACCGATTCCGAGCAAGGTAAATCACAATTGCCCTCGATGCACTTCTAAGGTCTCCGCTCACGTGTAAAATCTCTCCAATTTACACGATACACAACAACCCCGGTGAAGTTTGTAAATCGCTAACAAAACATGCTAATGGTTAAATTACGCATCAAAGCTGCAGCGATTATGTCTTTGATATGTTGTTGTACAAGTCGATTGAACTGTAGACTGGTGAGATCGTTCTATAGAACAGATTGGCCGGAAAAGCCCATTCTGTTAGGTGGAAACTGATCAAGTCGAATAATTTTTAAAAATACCAGTTGGTATCCAACGAGATCGTGAATTTATTATGAACGTGTTGTTTAATCCATACTTCCATACTAATATTATAAATGAGAAAGTGTCTGTCTGTCTGTCTCCTATGCTTTCACGGCCCATCTGTTCAACCGATTTTGATGAAATTTGGTACAGGGATAGGTTGTATCCCGGGGTTTATCCAGGAAAATTCAAGAGTTCCCGCGGGAATCAAAAAAACTTAATCCACGCGGACGATGTCGCGGGAATCATATAGTGCTTTAATATGTATAGCGTTGTAGCGAAACATGGCTATTTTGTCAGCAGATGGAAGGTCCGGATTCTTCTTAACCCCGAAATGACGCCTCAAGGCGGGTTGAGCCGCCATATACAGGGTACTTGGTCTTTAAACAGCTTTAAAGTGTGTACGCAATAACTCATTATAAAGTTAATAATATTTGTTTTTGTTTAATACATTACCCATTATAACTTCTCGATCACAACACTAGGTACCTGTAACAAAAAGAACATTAATTAGTTAAAGTAGGCACGAGTAGCGTCAAAATCTTTGAACTGTAATTTTAATTATTGTAACTTCTACATAGGCTTTAAAGCAGGATGTTAATTAGAAAATTACGTGGGAATTTATTAATAGGCCGACGGTGTACCCGATTAGATAACAAACTAGTTCATTAGCCGTTTGGGTTGGAGGCTCTATCGTATATAAATATCAACATTATAGTTATCACTTTAGGGTTTAAATTCAATTATTGGTATTCTCTGGTATAGACTAAGAGTTGAATGTAAGATGTCCTATTCATTGAATTCTTGAAAATAATAATGTTACCACGATGAAGTTACGATAAACATATGTGATAAAACACGATTTTCTGGATTTTCCCAATGATTGATGTATGAATTAAAGAATTTACAATTCTTGGCCTCATCTTTTAAAACAGAGATATCAACTATACGATCTAATGTCATTGATGAATCATACAAATAACATTTTCTTCACAATTTTTATTGAATGAAACCAACATCTGAAGTGAATATTATCCTTTTTTACGACGACTCCGATATATATATTGTGACAGGTAAATGAATTGTAAATTGATTCTTTTCAATTCACATCATCCACGTTTAAAAGGTGCATTAAACTTCTAGTTTGCTTCAAGTATACCTAATTGTTCGCATTTAGTTTGTGAGTATAAGTATCTAGACAATATTAAACTTTGGGTTTAAGCATAACTAGATGCCCGCGACTTCATCGGCGTGGAATTAGTTTTTTTACATGACGGGAATTCCTTATTTTCATTAGGATACAAAGTAGCCTAGCTACTAATTATACGCATGCAAAACGTCACGTCGATCCGTCGCTCTGTTGCAGCGTTCTAACGACAAACAAACACACTTTCGCATTTATAATATTGGTATGTTTTTCAGATTTTCCCAGCAGACCCATTTCGAGTTTAGGGGAAGTGAAAATTTTGCATTAGGTAGGTACTTTGGTAGTAGGCCCACTACTGAGCACGTGTTTTTGCACAGTCTAAAGAGGGTTAAAACTATTGAACTATAAGCCACCACGCTCAGTAAGAGCACCTTTGAGACTTTTCAGGCATGCGGGTTTCTTCACGATGTATTCCTACACCGTTAATGCACTAAAGCTTTGCTGCTTACGATTGTACGGGAACGGGCATACTTTTCACCCGGAAAATCATAGTTTTTTAGTAGATCAATAAAAAACTTAAATTCAAAAGGCAGAGTCGCGGATATCTTTATTTTATTTACTAAGTGTGCCGCGGATATCATTGTACGAGATTTACTAAGTGTGCCTTATATTTTATCTTCAGAAAATTTGCAGCCGTCTCTGGAAGTACGAAGGAAGTCTAGTTCGTAAAGGAGTGATGAATCAGTAGCGAACAATACGGCGAGCCTCGTTCGGGGGCGGGATTGACGCGTGGTTGAGGAATGATCAGCGGCGTGGAAATGACGACTTAATGGATTATACGTGTCCGCCGACGTCGAGATAAGTGTCGCTCGGGTATCGGTCCTGTCGCCGGAGATTAGGTACCGAAATTACAAAAATTAATAACATAATGGAAATCAACCAGGGAATCGTTTTACGCGCGATGGACCATCGTGATAACGCAAAATATAGAAGATGAATTATTACGCGCCAGTAATTCGATAATTTTATGTGTTGAATTATTTATTGAGTAATGTATACTAAATAATACTTTAATTATTTCTATGAACTCCAATTCGTAAGGTAGTTTCCTATGATACATAAAATGATTATTTTTAAGACCTTCAGTCCAAGTTTAGCCCTACTTAGCTGTTATTTTTAACAGTAACACAAAAGTATTCAGCCAAGACTAGTGATAAATACCTAGTTCCCTTTTTAACCCTAAAAAGTTTAAATGGCATATCATACTTATAATACATATGATATGAAAATCCAACCAAGCGTAATCCAACTTCTTTTAATAGTTCAGGCCTCTTCGTCGTTGAGCCTTCGAAGCTTAAAGAAACCAAAACTAAGAAATTGACATTTATGTATCCCAACCGCGTATTACTACGCATTACGCGCTAAGGAAGTCATTTGTCAATGAAGACACGGCCTGAGAATTTACTTGGAGGATGCCTTAATCAATTAAAGTAAAATTAATCTTTGATCAAATGGATATCATCAATATATTAAACCCTAGTAGGTACCGCTTCACATAAAATAATATTAAAAGTAATACCGACACAGTACCTACTTACGTGCAGATGACTTCAAAGTTCCATAGGATAATAATCTTGGATAATCTTTTCAATTGGACCGTATTTTCTCTAACAATCAATTTGGGTGTACGTAACGCAGTTGGGTATGTAATTTTCTGCATTCAACAAAACAATAACTTATTACAGCGGTTGAGCAGAGGTCTTCAATGAATCATAAAGGCAAGTAACTGACCCACATCAGACAGAACCTACGCACTATCATCTCGAGAAGGTTAACCAGATCGCTAGAAATTCTCGGGATATTTTCACGCGAAAATCCGAAAGCAGGCCTGTCTGTTTGTCTGCTACGCTTCAACGGCCCAACCAACCGATTGAAATTTAGTACAGATAGGTTGCGTATTCCTTTTAATTCCCCGAAAATTGAGGAGTACCCGCGCGATTTAAAAAAAACTTAATGCACGCGGATAAAGTCGCGGGCATTTGGATGTGTAAGTATATTATGTATGTAATGTAAATCCTATAAGCGTCCGATTGTAGTGCTGCTTTTGGGGTAAGTATAACAGATTCTTTGCTCTAACTAGAGCCATCTTATACAATGGCTCTTGTTTGCATGAAATACCTTGATATAATTATGTGATTGATAGAATTGAATTATACAGAACTAGATAATGCCCGCGACTACGTCCACGTAGATAAATATTTTTGATTCCTTAATTTTCCGGGATAAAAACTAAAAAGCCTATGCCCTTCCCCGGGAGGCATCCAATCTCTATACCAAATTTCATCAAAATCTATTTAAAAGATGGGCCGTGAAAGCGTAGCAGACAGATAGACAGACAGGCACACCTTCGCATTTATAATATTAGTATGGGTTAGTATGGATATATCGTCGATGATTTTCATTAAAATATAATTTGACTAGATTGAGCAAAAAAGATAGAGTCAAACCTTCAAAATACATAATAACATCGGTAATCAACTTATTTCAGGAATAACTTACTTACTTAAAACACTTCATTACAGACTTACGCACATATAAGTTTTTTATTTTCAATTCTAGGGTAGCAAGGTCATCGGGACAATCCTGAACATTCTGAAGAGCTGGCAATCTTAGCCCCGACAGTTGCGTGACGACTTGGAGCGTCGTAAATTGAATACGGACACTCGGTTATAACGAGCTATGGATAACAACCATCTAACATACGTTAAACAGCCAACAATAACCCACGATTTACCGGCAATCTTTTCTTTTATAAAATACACGCTACGCCTCTCCACTTACGACAAAAAGTCAAAGGATCACCCGCTGATCTTTTGTGGTATCAAGACGCGGGACAAACGACCCGTAGGACCCCGTGTGATATATTGATTCGATATTATAGCGAAGGACGAGATTCCCATTACAAAACCATTTGCGCTGTTGTGTGGGGGAAAGGTGCAAATCGTATGGTCAAGGTTCCGCCTGTTATTAGATAGTATTTTCGCTCATGACATGTCGCAGAACTATTTATCACCACTTGCACATGCACAAACTTAGCGATAGCTGCATTACATTGCGGCAATTTATTGCACACCTTGCTTATTTTTGGGACGAAGTGTCTTCTATGAGTAAATAATATGTACTTTGTATCAACGCGATTGGCAAGTTTTTTTTAAATTTTGACTACAAATAAGCGCTTCACGCACCCAGGATGTCAAATAATCAGGTACAAGTTACAGTAGAAGATTTTGAAAGGGGTATGGCAGTTTAATGAGCCACTCGATATATGCGTAAGCGGAACCGCACCGGAACTCAAATCGCTTGGCACTAAGCGGTCGAATCTCCTACTAGAAAGACCCGAGTTTCTGGACCTCTCACTTATGAGGCCACCACAAAGTCAGGGAGGTAATTTTTTTTGTTGAAAAATTAAATTAACCGTCGCGGTGTAAAAACATTAGTAACTCATGTTCCAATATAGGTAATTTTAGTAATTTGGAAAAAGCATACATGTCAGCTGTCAATAAGCTTGTTTTCTGTCATATTATTACATCAGCTGCATGCGACTGTAAACAATTGCATTTGGCATTATTCTTCCGAACCAGGTAAAGCAATTTATGCCCGAGAAGGCTCCAGGCACGCCGTTTGGTCAGCTACTTGATTTTTTTGTTCAGCCCTAATGTAATATTATCTGCAACTGGATAACAAAGGATACAAATGAAGAATGATTCAAGATTAGACAAGTAAGTATCCTAATACTGGAAATGTAAGCAGTGCCTGTAGGTATCGCCAAACAAAAAGGGAAAAACGGTGTAACTTTTTACGTTTACTAAAGATTATTATTTATAGGACCTGAAATTCATCATACTTTCTCCTGTTCTTGTTTGTAGATAACATAATATTATGAGTATCAGATCGACCCTAGTTTCGTACAGTTTCATATCTCGTACTACGCAAAAAGTTTAAATAGGTATATTTATAGCTGCAGTTTTCATGAATACCGTGGCTGAGCTAGACTTGTTAAAATATGATTTTTCGAAAATACGTTACTGCTATTAAGTACCTAATATAATCATTCGAAATGCGTTTTCATTTAAACTCCCACAACAATTTTTTTAATAAAACGGTTCCTACATAATGAACGCCTTCCCAAAACACATAATGTTTAGATGTTTAATTTGATTACGGGTTACATGTGGAATGGCGAGAAATTATATCAAAATCGTTTAAGTTAAATAAAGGGCGATTAGGGCCTGCATTCTCAGAAACTGCAATTTAGTTAAAGCAATTTGCAGTAGGAGTAGCATGCAAGAATCGTTCGAACAAAAAATATTTTTCTAAATTGACGAGACTCGACCTAATATTATAGGGAAAGGAATTTAATTTTACTAAATTAAATTTTGAAAATATGCTTTAGTAAAGAAACATAATTATAAATAACTAAATCCAAATCTATCTACTACTAGGTATATTCCCTATAATCATTTTTGATAAAATACTAAAACTAAATATAAAGAAAAACTAAACCGATAACATGGATAATTACTATACAGAAAATATATACAGTTCGCGCGCGAGTTGAATGCAGAGTAATATTTACTCTGCTATCAACTCTGGCGCGAACTATAGGTACCTAATCCACTAAAACCTCGTAGATACTAGGTTACCGTATTGGTTCAGTTGAATGTAGGTATTTATTGAAGTTGGTCTACGAATTGTACATAATAAAATTTAATCGGCACTTAAACCTCAAAAATGCACTGTCATGGCAATTAGTTTATTGCTGAAAATTAAAATAATGAGGCAAAATAACTTTTCATTTCATTAAGTATGATGAGTAAACAGTATGGCAGCATTCTTCAAACGTTCGCAATACAAATCTATTATCGCAGCGCTCACAAGCGGCGACCTCAGCAATGCGCCAGCGCACTACCTGGGCAGCTGTCGAACTCCCCCACCAAGCTCTGCGAGCTTACCCCGCAACCACTCGCCTGTCTCGCTCACACTCATTCTACTAAAAGCACGCCCGAGCCGTACAAAAAGCGGTTTTCATACCTAGTGTTGTGTGTAACACGTCTATGTGTGCGTACGGTGAATTTTTCTGACAAGCTCCTTCGTGAAGTGAGTAGAGCGAAAGGTAGAGCATTACACGAGGCGGATAGAACGTTTTAGCCCCGGGCGTCGATTTACCTGTTGGAACGCGTGAACCGGCACGGCCTTGTGCGCGAGCGCAGCGCAGGTTCTACTCCGAGTCAGTTCCACCCCAGACCTCGGCGCGGACGTGCGCGTCACGTTCCTCGTAATCGAGCGACGAACACGATCTTTTCCAATTAGTACTTACGCGGAATAAGAGTTGAGTGGCCGGTTAAACGTGTGCTCTTTAGGCTCGTTCGGATAATAAACGTAACGCGATTATGTGCAATTTAAGTGATAAAAATTATAAACAAAACTATGCATAAGTTATAGTGAAGTTCAGTGAAAGGAAAACAATGTGTCTGATGTGGCTCACGAGCGCTATATTGGCGCTTAGCGCTGTTTTGCCCGCTTGGAGCGCTTCTTTGTCGGCAACGACAGGAGCGCGCTATCAAGCTCCGGATGAATGCCGGTGGACTACTGACGACGAAGATTCCGGTGTTGCATTGCAATGCCGCCTGAGAACTATAAATAGTGAATTAGAAAATACTAACTTCAGTGCCATCCAACCGCATCTCACTGTGCGCCTGCGTCTTGAATGCAGCGATGCGCTTTTCTTTCAAAGTTCTCTCTCACCCGGCAGCTTTCGACAGCTAATAGAGTTGCGGGAACTAACAATTGAATACTGCAAAATTGGAAATCTTTCTGATGGTGCTTTTACCGGTCTCCGTGAACTTAGAAATCTGACTATAAGAACTCACAACACCGATTGGTCCACAATGTCACTCGAGATCACACCCACCGCTTTTTCGAGAGATGTACAGAACCTGGAACGATTAGACCTCAGTGAAAATAATATGTTGACATTTCCTGAGGGCGCGCTTTGCTCATTACGGAACCTGGAATATTTGAATGTAACTGGCAACAGAATGAGAGATGTCAGTCATTTTCAATTTTCAACAGCACACCGCCATCCAACAGAGAAATGTGGAGACAACTTGTTGGTCTTAGACTTGTCGAGGAATGTTATAGATACATTGCCACCAGGTCTCCTCTCAGGCTTAAGAAGATTACAGAAATTATACTTGCAAGGAAACGGCCTCAATTCAGTGGCCGATAGAGCCCTCGAAGGACTGATATCATTAACAACGATTAGATTTTCCGATAATCAGCTGACTAGCTTGCCTCCTGAACTATTTAGTGATACGAAGGAATTAAAAGAAATTTACTTGAACAACAATACCATTACAGTACTAGCTCCTGGATTATTTAGCGAACTCTTTCAACTTCTCGTTTTAGATTTGTCCTATAATGAATTAACCTCAGATTGGATCAATACTTCTACATTTTCTGGATTAAAACGTCTTGTATTTTTAGACTTTTCTCATAACAGAGTGTCGAAAATGGAAATTGCACTATTTAGAGATTTACACAACCTGCAAATATTGAAAATGCAAGACAATTTTATTGAGCACATTTCAGAAAACGTTTTCAGCTCCCTTAGCAATTTACATACGTTAATATTGTCAAATAATAGACTAACCAACATTGAAAGTTTTTCATTTATTGGACTGCCGGTCTTATCTGTCTTATCCATTGACAGCAACCGCATTTCTAAAATACACCCGCATGCCTTGCGCAACTGCACTTCTTTACAAGATTTGCACATAAATGGAAATAGATTAGATGAAGTTCCTATAGCCTTGAAAGAAATACCTCAATTAAAAACCCTAGATCTCGGTGAAAATTTAATAGTAAGCATCGAAAATGCTTCCTTTATGACAATGCAACAGATGTACGGATTGAGACTTACTGAGAATAATATTGGAAACATCAGCAAGGGCGTATTTGACAAAATGACATCACTGAAAATTTTGAACCTCTCTAGAAATAAAATCCACAAAATTGAAGCCGGTGCTTTTGATGGAAATATCAACTTACAAGCAATAAGATTGGATGGAAATTACTTGAGCGACATCGGTGGACTTTTCGCCAAGTTACCTAATTTGGTATGGCTGAACATTTCCGATAATCGTCTAGAATGGTTCGATTACGCTATGATTCCAACTGGATTGCAGTGGCTGGACATTCACGCTAACAGAATTGCTGAACTTGGGAATTACTTTGAAATTGAATCGCAGCTATCGCTTAGTACTTTCGACGCTAGTTCTAATAAGTTAACAGAGATTACTGGAAGTGCAATACCTAACTCTGTGGAGATGCTGTATTTGAATGATAATTTAATATCCAAAGTTCAGTCCTACACGTTCTTTAAGAAACCCAATTTAACTAGAGTGGATTTGTACGGAAATAAAATTACAAGTTTAGACCCTAACTCTTTGAGAATATCAGCTGTTCCGCAAGATAAATCAGTACCAGAGTTTTTTATTGGAGGAAACCCATTAGAATGCGACTGTACAATGGAGTGGTTACAAAAAATAAATACTGGAAATAGAGCCCGGACTCAACCTAAGTTAATGGACTTGGATAGCATTTACTGCAAATTACTCTACAACCGTGGTAATGCATACGTACCATTAGTAGAGGCTGCTCCACACCAGTTTTTATGTAAATACGAGTTCCATTGCTTTGCACTTTGTCACTGTTGTGATTTTGACGCATGTGACTGTGAAATGACATGCCCAAACAATTGCACTTGTTATCATGATCAGTCGTGGTCTGCCAACGTTGTGGAATGTTCTAATGCTGGATATAGTAATTCGTTACCTGAGAGAATCCCAATGGAGGCCACGCAGCTGTACTTAGATGGAAATGAAATAAAAGTTTTACCAAGTCACGCATTTATCGGCAGAAAAAGATTAAAAATACTGTATCTCAATTCATCACACATAGAGACCATTCACAATAGGACATTTAATGGATTAAAAGAATTGGAAGTTCTACATCTAGACTACAATAGTTTGACAGTGGTTGAAGGACAAGAATTCGATGGACTAGATAATTTACGTGAATTGTACATAAACAATAATAAAATCAAAACAATAGGAAAAGAAATGTTCAATCATATGTCGCGACTGAAAATACTTCATCTTCATCATAACAGATTAGTAACGTTAACTGTGTGGCAAATCAATCCGGCAATTACTTCAATCACCCTTTCGGATAACCCGTGGTCTTGTGACTGTGAATATACGGAGATGTTTCGGGAATGGACTAAGCGTGTAAGCTCGATAACTGATTTATCCAATATACGATGTGTCTATTCAAAAACCAACAGCACAGAAATAACAGTGTATAATGCAAGTATAGTCAATGACACAAATTCTGGCTTCAAAATTACTGATGAAAATGGTACGATATGCACAGGATTACCAAGCATTAACAACAGTATTAATGGTAATTTAACTGCTACAAAAACCATGATGACTAATGAAGAAGTACAAGATTACATCCCGTTGCTTTGTGTAGCTCTAGGAGCGGTCCTACTAGTGTTAATTGTGATAACGATTGTTTTCAAATATAGACAACCAATGAGAGTTTGGTTCCATTCCAAGTTTGGTGTGCGTCTGTTCTATAAAGCGAGTGACATAGACCGTGACGATCGTGAAAAGCTGTACGATGCTTTTGTTAGTTATAGTTCCAAAGACGAAGCATGGGTGACTGAGAAACTGGCGCCGGTGTTAGAACGCGGAGATCCTCCTTATAAACTTTACTTGCACTATCGTGACTTCCCAGTGGGTGGTTATGTGGCGGACAATATAATACAAGCAGTTGAATCGTCGCGTCGTACTATAATGGTGCTCAGTGAGAACTTTATAAAATCCGAATGGTGTCGTTTTGAATTTAAATCGGCGCATCATCAAGTGTTAAGAGATAGGCGGAAAAGACTAATAGTTGTGATACTAGGTGAAGTGCCCCAAAAGGACCTGGATCCAGATATAAGACTGTACTTAAAAACTAATACACATTTTTACTGGGGTGACAAATTGTTTTGGGAGAAGCTGCGGTTTGCGTTACCCGATGTTAATGATAAACAGAGGTGTCGTGGCATGCCGAGTCCGGGAGCCGGCGCCGTGCCAATGCATCGGCATCATCACCCAAGAAACCACTTGGGTGCGTTGCCACCACCACCAGTGCACGGCGCCCATCCCGTGCTGCCACCACACCCCTCCCATACCCAACATCAAATGCCAGCACGAGGTTCGCCTCGTAATCTCTCCGTCCATGTGTAGTGTAAAACGAACTGAGACTGAAGTGTCGTGGACTAACGTGCAGTGACTTAATGTGATGGCTAGTCGGTTATCGTATGTATTGTAAATATACCTTATATTAGTCATAGGTTAAGACTGTAAATAGCTTGATTACCGATTACAAAAAGCATTTGTCGTTTTAAGTTAGTGTCAATCACAAAAGTGGTCATTGTATGATTAATGATCGATATTGTGTTTGTACGGAACATTTATTAGGCCTAATAAGGCTGTGCTTGCTGGACAAAACTAGCCAACCAATACGATACTTAAATAGTAGTTAAAATGGCGCTGTTGCCGCAATCTGTGATAAATTAGCTGTAGATAGTTATTTTTCGTATCAATAATGTATATTTTGTAATTTAGTCATGACAAAACAACATATTTATTGTAAAAATTCAAAAATGGACTGTGTCAAAAAGTGATAAAGAAAATAAAATACGATTTTAAATGAAACTTAGTTTTCTTCATAGACTTTTTTATTTTCATTAAGCAAATACCTACCTATAATTTAAAAAAACACACAATTTTAAATTACCAATATCCTCTAATTTTTACAACATACAGAATTTACCTACTAATTATTAATATTAGTTGTAATTAGTAAACTATTTATTAATTTAAAGTTCTAGCACATAATAAATTAAAACAAATCACAAAAATAAGTAAATAAATTTTCAGCATACGATTGTTAATATTAATTATACAAACCCTAACTGATTTAAATACTTAGTAAAACTTTCATAAATAAATAACATTTTAAGTAAATAGAAGATATGCAATTATTTTATATTTAATTTAATTTAATTAATTAAAATTAAATGAAATTCAAAATATAATAACAATAGAACATTAAAAAGAAGTAAAATTTAAACTTATACAAAAATTAAACGATAGAATATATACATTATACAATAATTTAAATGATGCCAAAAATGCAATATTACTTTCAGTTCCAGGTCTATCTAAAATAAATAAAACAACTTCTTAACAAATTTTCCCATGAATAATAATAATATTGTAATAGTTTAAAAATTAAACTTATATGGCCATAATGATGCTGCCACACTGCGTAATAAATCGTTTTAAAACATTATTGAACAATTACTAACATTTAATAATTAGTAAACTAGTAAATGTTATAGTGTTAGTTAATGTTCAGTATTCATTGCACTTATTATACTTAATTTTAAAACAATTTGTAACCGCAGTGTGGCAGCACTATCATTATAAGCAAAAATTAAAATAGAAAAAAATATAATAACAATAAAGAACTCTTCCAATATTTTTAATTACTCATGGACACGATATTAGGGAGCTGGTAATCAACTAATTGTTAAACTATTAATAACTACTAACTGGTTGATTGTAATCCATTTATTATGGCATTTTTCACTAGGCATTAAATATTATATTAAAACAACACTTTGATAACATTCAACATAACCTAAATAAAACAACATTAAATAAAATATTACCAAGGAATATAAACTTATTGTATACTATGAAACTTGCGACTTTGCCCGCGTGGTAAGGTTTTTAGATTCCCCGGGAACTCCCATATTATGGGGATAAAATCCTATGTTCTTCCCCGGGATGTTACCTATCTCTGTACCAAATCTTATCAAAAACGTTGAACAGACATGTGTATGTAGACAAACAGACGAACACACTTTCGCATTTATAATATTAGTATAATTTATCCATACTAATATTATAATTGCGAAAGTGTGTTTGTTTGTCTGCAACGCTTTCACGGTCCATCTGTTCAATCGATTTTAATTAAATTTAGTACAGGGATAATTTGTATCCCGGGAAAGGACATAGGACCCCGGAAAATTAAAGAGTTTCCGCAGGAATCAAAAAACTTAATCCACGCGGACGAAGTCGCGGGCATCATTTAGTAGTATTATAAATGCGAAAGTGTGTTCGTAAACATTAATTTTCAAAAATGTATTTCTTATTGAATAAAATATCGATATGAATAATTGAAAGGTTTAGTTAACCCCTCTTTGTCCCTCGGCTTCCCTGGCGATTAAATAATAAAAGAAAAACTTTACGATATTTAAAGTGTTTTACTGAGCACAAAGAAACTGAAAAGAGAAAACCAAACAAAATACAATGCATTGAATATGAAACTATTAACTGATGGCCCGCGACTTCATCCGCGTGGAATAAGATTTTTTGGATCCCACGGCAACTCTAATTTTCCGGTAGGTACATATAAATAATTAGCCTATGCCACTCACCAAGTCCTCAAATATACCCATGCAAAAACTACGTCGATTCATTGATCTATTGAGGCATGATAGAAGGACAAGCAAACACACTTTCGCATAATACTTCATACTAATATTATAAATGCGAAAGTGTGTTTGCTTGTTGGTTTGCCCTTCAATCACGCCGCAAAGGAGCGACGGATCGAGGTGATTTTTGCATAGGTATAGTACACTTAGCGACCTGGAAAGTGACATAGGCTACTTTTATCCCTGAAAATGAAGGATTTCCCGCGAATCAAAAAACTTAAACCACGCAAACGAAGTCGTGGGCATCAGCTAGTTTATAACATTAAAGTATGATTATAATATGATCAAGTGCTACTTTCAGTATTTGTATTAAAAGCGTTGCAAAGCAAATTTTCCATGAAAGTCAATTTCTACACTAAATTCACATCCGGCAATAAAAATTCTAGTAAAATAACACCAAGCAGAGCCGACATGCTATTGAAGTAAGGCCGAGTTATTTAACCGAGCTTCCATAGGCGAGCATATTGCATATCAGGTTTTTATGTGAGGAACCGGGCGTCGACCGCGAGCCTTCAATCTCAGTTAACGAGACTTCACCCGCAGCCCTAAGTAGGTGTGAAACAACTGGAGACGGGAACAAAAGCGTTTGGTACTATGTTACATTGAGATTGCATATTTATGGGATTCGCGCAACAATATAGTTGGATATGGTGAGTGCAAGGTTATTATGGTAAGATACGTAAGAATAATGTACCTAGATAATGAGATTATAGAATTATAGAAAATATAGAAATGAGGAAATAATATAGAGATGCAGCAAGCATGAATTTTTTTATCTCATTGTAAAGTTAACTATAACCCAATGAAGCCAAAGTAAGTTATGAAGTTGGGGCGATTGTACGAACTTGTAAGCACCTAAGTGGGTTTAACACACATCCTTCGCTGTTAATCCTAGCACCTCCTTGGTATGAAGGCAGCTCATTAGCAAAAGCTAATACAGCCTTTCTTATAATCAGGAGATAATATGATACATTTTACAGGAAGGTAGGTCCGTGTTTGAATACCAGAAAGGCCTCGATGCCTAGGAGTTCTGCGTTCGGCGATCAAAACTGGCCAAAAAGTGAAGTGTATGTGTTACATTGTTTTTTTAGATTGATCAGTATTTATCCTGAGGACACATTAATCTAGAATTATGGATTTAGTTTTTTTTTGTTGTATTGTACCTTATTAGGAAGGTTGTTTAAGAAAGTGTGAGTCTGAAGTAGGTTTCATCGTTCGGAGCGAAAACACAAGAACCGGTCAGGACAAAAGGTCTGCGCGGTGCCTATGGATGACGACGTTTCATCCTGTCGCGCTAGTATTTTGTTTAAAAATAAAAGTGATAACGCGGACTTTTTAGGGTTCCGTAGCCAAATTTGGCAAAAACGGAACCCTTATAGATTCGTCATGTCTGTCTGTCTGTCTGTCTGTCTGTCTGTCTGTCTGTCTGTCTGTCTGTCTGTCCGTCCGTATGTCAAAGCCAATTTTTTCCGAAAGTATAAGAACTATACTGTTGAAACTTGGTAAGTAGATGTATTCTGTGAACCACATTAAGATTTTCTTACAAAAATAGAAAAAAAACAATAAATTTTGGGGGTTCCCCATACTTAGAACTGAAACTAAAAATTTTTTTTTCACTAACCCATACGTGTGGGGTATCTATGGATAGGTCTTCAAAAATGATATTGAGGTTTGTAATATCATTTTTGTCTAAACTGAATAGTTTGCGCGAGAGACACTTCCAAAGTGGTAAAATGTGTGTCCCCCCCCCTGTAACTTCTAAAATAAGAGAATGATAAAACTAAAAAATATATATGATATACATTACCATGCAAACTTCCACCGAAAATTGGTTTGAACGAGCTCTAGTAAGTAAGTAGTTTTTTTAATTAAAATAAAAATATTTTTATGCAAATTTTCGACACTCCCAAGGGAATCAAAACCTACAGGGTACTTCCCCGTGAACTCAGAATCTTGAAACTTGGTACGAAGCAACGTCTTATAGCACAGTTAAAGGAAAAGTTGCGAAAAGCATGTATTTTTAGTTACATCATATAATAAAAATATTTTTAATAATTTAAAACTTACTACAGGTTCGTACGGAACCCTCGGTGCGCGAGTCCGACTCGCACTTGGCCGGTTTTTGTTGATGATTTTTGGTGTTAAGAGCCATTTCAGTATTCAGCGTTCATAGGATTCTCATATCACGCAGAGTAACAAGCCTATCTCTAAGAAAACGCATCACATATTCCGATAATATTTAAATTTTCTGTAAAGGAATAACATATTATACTAGGTTCTCAAAACATAAACCATCAATAGTGTTATCTCACTAATCTATCATGTATACCTGTTAACACTTAACAGATAACTCATACATTTTGAGAAGATAGCGCCCAAAGGAAATTAATAATACAAAGTAGTCAAAGTATAATTTATAACTTAAAATAAAGTAGATACCTCCAGATATCAAATTGCATAACATGATTTACGTCATATTGCTCAGGAAAATAATTAGCAACTTATTTATTCGTTTTAATATACTTAAGTCAGAAGGTACAAACATTGTAATAAAATTAATAGAAATCCGAAATCTATATACGAGAAATAAACATCAATTGCCGAATGTATGTAAACGCATCACTCCAGAACGGCTGGAGCGATGCTGATGGATTTTTTGTGGGTGTTTGAGTGGGTCCCGGGATTATTTATATTCACAATTGAACCCGGTAGGTGGCACTGCAATCGGATTCTAGGTTCAGGGCAGGTCAATGTCTGCCGGGCTCACATAATTTATCTGGTCAAATCATACGATATTTTTAGTTACATTTATAGTACATTTACGCAAAGTCTTATTTTCATGCTTACCAAAAATAAAATAGGAGATTAGTGTTAGTACAACTCGATAACGTGTAGGTGGTTCCTAAGCACATCTTACAATGTGAACTCGAAGATTCAAGTAGTAACGCTCGCTTTGCGACCCGGTCGGCTCGACTCATAAATTCAGCTAGAGAACATGGAGGTGAAAAAATAAACGCGACGCGGCGCTGCGTACAACATTAATCAGAGCTCTGAGAAGGCGTAGAGAATTTATTTTACGATTGTTACAGCACCGATGAAACGTTAAAAATGCTGTCGAGTTTATATTGAAACATTCGAGGCATTGTTCGAGCCGATCAGTCCGATAACGCACCGCGGTTCCGACTCCTCTCCCGCCGTCTTGTTGATTTTCCAACCTAAACCGACGAATGCCCGTAACTAGTTTCTTTTTTATTAGTACTGGTTTAGTGTGGAACGGAACGCAACTCCGTATCGATGCTACGATTAAACTCTCGAGATATCATAATCACCGGTCTGCGCGTTTATCGAACATATAATCGGAGAGCGGCAATAAATTTGTCTCATTTTAATATCCTAGAGCGTTTAATGTGCGGCCCCGATGTTTTGACTCGAGATCTCGTTAGAAGCGGAGTAAAAAACTGGGCAGTACCTACCCGCGTCGCTCGCGCTCGCACCCGCGCCATACCGAAGAGTTCAACGCTGCCGCATGTCACACCTCTGTCGACGGACCAATATTATGTTATGATTATCTTTATATTATTATGCCTACTCGCTGACACTGGAACCGAATGTGAATCCCTGTGTACGCTAGTAAATAAAAAGTAACTCGCTTAAATGTTTAATTATTACCTCACGTTTAATGTTAATATGTAAGCTAATTTTAATGTGCAAGAGCGGCGGTCTTCTTAGCAAACCAAACCGACCAGTTACAGGCCAAACATATTATTTTTAACTTGTAAATATATTTTATTTTACAAAATTGAATTCATAAAGATTTGTTTGTAACTCATTTCTAAATATTATGAAAAGCTTTTCGTTTAACTTATCTTCCCACATTTCAGGTGAAAAGGTCTATTTATAGTAAGGCGAAAGGAAAAATTATAGCAAGGTATCCTAAAAACTTACTATAATATATGCATTATTATTCACTAGCTGAGTCCTAGAACACAGCTATTTTAGCACGCTAATATGATGTATTTTTTTTTAATCTTTTTTATAATGTTATTATGGACATGAGAACCGAAATAATTGAGAGATAATAAAATTGTGCGTAAATAGTTGCGGCAGATCTAACAAGATGTTGAGTGAGTGAGTACATACTCTTGTGAACTAGAGACTAATTAACACTTGCCTTGATGAGAAAGATGCCTGAAGATAACAGTTAAAATGATTATAGTCTTGAAAGCTTGTTATGTAAAAAAATTTAACAATAGCGATGACTTATTATTAAAGTAAGCGTCACTTTTTGTGCCTATTATTACATTAAAGCGAGTTATTAATAATTATATGGAATTATTATTTTATTTTGAAAAGGCGGGGTGTTATTTCGCGTAAATCTATGCATATTATACGTAATATTGAATACAGCTAGGAAAATGTACCAAAACTTTTTAGGAATAAATTATTTTGCTATGGTTAAAAATTAACTAAAACCTTATAATGTGTAATCAGCATTGGAGGTAGTTATTTGTGTATTTCTGTTTATTGATGACGGAACATTTTACAAAAAATAATGCATTTATTTATTCTTACATACAAGCATCAACTATAAAATATAACCAAAACGTTGCGCGCGATTTAATAAGTTAATTTATCTATTATCAAAACAATTATTAATTAAAAAACAACTATTAATTAATCTGGCATTAGATAAGGAGATAAAAAAGGATATAATCAAGATGAAACTATACTTAAGCTCTCTCATCGTAAACTTAGTAAAATCTATTGGGCATTTTTAAAAATAATCATTGTCAAATAAGTCTAACTGATCACGACAGTGAAATGCAACAAAATTATTAGTATAACACATTATTCGACTACATTGTTTACTGTGGCTCGATACGGTTACTTTATTATGATTTCACTCTTACTTAAGAATGTATGCTCAAAACAAATATTTATTCCGGTGCTACTGTTTCGTGTGGTCCCTTGTTCCTGGACCTCATACATGGAATTTTAGTGACACCTCATAAAATAGCGGGTGTAATGTTTGGCCAAATATTCTGCTTCCGTTTGGTGGAGGGTTTTAGTGTCAGTTTTATAGTACATAGAGTGGGAATTATTTAACCTCATAACACCGATGATGATGTAATCATCATCATTTCAAATTCAACCATTAGCTGGCTCACTATTGTGAACGAGTCTCTCAGAATGAAATAGAGTATTTCAACTAAACGTGACATACTTTATCTAAGGTTTTAGATAATCTTTACATATTGTAACAAATCATATCTTTACTCTGCCTTATACATAACTTAGACCTTCCATGTTAGAGCGTACCGAAATACGAGAAAAAATATTATTTCATCCAGTTACGAGTACCGATTACGTTCAAATTATAGTCTAGCTATTATGAAACCAAATAATATCACGTGGGTGACTCATCACGCTAACAATCCCGATTGGACGAAACAATTTCGAGTCAAATTATACGCTGTTACAACGACTACCTTAATTAAGTTGCCTGCACGAGATTAATTCGATTATCAGATTCTTATTTCAATTATATTAACAGGGCGTTATTATTTCGACGGAGCTGTTTGTTGCTACGTTGTTTAGCCGATATCAATCTCTCCGGCTCTATGTGGGAATACAAATGCTATCAATATTTACCGTTGAAAGTTATCTTATTAAATTTATCAACAGTGTTGGAATTAGAAAAATTCTTATACAACTGAATACCTGTATACACAATAGTAAGCTAGCTAGCTATATTTGTACGAGTAAGTTCATTGTAAAAATCCAGAAACGTTAAGATCGAGTTTTTTTTCTTTAAAATCGTTTGCACATGCCTAATAGTCAAAATACTACTATCTCTTACAAATAGTAAAGTGTGTTTCCATGTTGAGCTGACCTTAAATCACGCCCTGACAGAGCAACGGAATTTTTGCATGGATTTGTACAAGTAAGTTCATTGTAAAAATTCCAAAACGTTAACATCGAATTTTTGTTTTCTTTAAAATCGTTTGCATATTCCTAATAGTCAAAATACTACTTGCTATCTCTAATAAATTACAAAGTGTGTATCTATGTTAAGCTGACCTTAGATCACGCCCTAACAGCAACGGAATTTTTGCATGGGTACAGACCAGGACCAGTTACGCCGAGATTTTCAGAATCAAACTGCACGCAGACAAAGGCTCGGTCAACATCTAGAAACTAAATTAATAACAACATATTTTACCTTGAACAAACTGTAAAGAAACCAAATTATTTTAAAAGACAAGTTTCAATGGCTTATCATTATGTTTGACGTGCCTACATAAACATTTACTGCCGGTAATAACACTCCTATTAAGTATCGCTACAAATTAATTCATCCTAAATGTAACAAGCCAAATAGGACCGTTACTTTGGGCGAGGCGCTCGATATTCTGTGATGGTTAGAAGTATTTAATGGCGAGATAAAATCTTAACAAAGGCTATTTGGAACATTCCTATTTTGGTACTCACACACTTGCAGACACTTCAGATACTCTAATCTAGCACATCAATAGCCAGTGAATATAAGCTTTCAAAGTGTAAGCTGAGTTCGAGTGTAATACTTATGGAAGGAGGTGTGGTAGGTCATATTGTAGTGGCTTAAGTCTAACATTTTGAACTCATATGCAGGTAACTCAAATTATACGTCGTCGATGCCTCAACTATGCTAGTAATGAGTGGGTACTGAAACTAAAATATTCTGTCTATGTGACCATAACGGCGTGATATATTTTTTTTGATATCGATAAAACGGGTTTCGTGTAGTAGAAAGAAAGAAGTCGAGAATTACGAATATTTTTTGCGTAATATGAAAGCTACATATTTTTTTATCGTTACACTTTTATACAAACATAATATGCTCGGGTAAAAAACAAACGAAGGCAGAATCTATTCTATACCTCGTTTTTATTAATAAATCCATAAAATTGTAGTCTAGAATTATTTTACTACATGTATTTAAACAAATTAGTAGACATATCAGTATATTAATTATTAATAGTTGTCATTAAGTTGATTTAAATAATATGGTCTAAATTTCCTACAATATGAATCGCTTTGCGTCTTAAAGGAAAAGGTTCATTTTAGGCCTACTCTTGTACACTCTACCATGAATAGAGGAAAATACATAGATTGTATTAGAAATATAATAATTTAGAACAGTAAAGTAAATAACGAGAAAAAAATAAAAATGTATTTCAAGTGTTCGATACGTTACCAAGAGGCACCCTTCAGCCATAGAGAAGGCAGTAGGCGCGAACTGTCAAAATAACGTGTTTTTCTTTTGAAAACGTCAAAAAATATGAATCCGCCATTGTTACCCACTCAGGTTTAGTGTTGCTTAACTTGGAATGATAAAATAATTTCGCCACTGAAATTACGCCGCATTCGTAGATTAAACCAATTAAAACTGGTCTAGTATTTTATTTTCCTTCATTTCTTTACTTGTACAAGACCAGGCGTACGCCCCATGCAAATCTGAACCGTCTCTTTTCACTTTAAACTATTCATCATTTCTTAGAACACAGGTTTTAAGTTAAGCTGGTAGCCCAGACTAAAGCATTACTCGTTTTATGCAGAGAAAACAAGAGATTTGAAATGCAATCAAATCGTCTCAAGATGGCTTGGCCGCCGTCTCACCCAGCGAAAGCAACCGAGCCCGCTTTGTTTGACACACGAATTATCCGACAGCTTTTGCTCATTAATGGTGGGTTTTATTTGCTCTTATTTAATTTAGCATTTATTCAATCTGCCCCTGGCGCGATATGCATTGTGCGCTGTGTTCTCTCTCACCATTTGTGTGGGGCTCATTCAGCGAGGTGTCGGGATGTGTTCACGACTCGCGGCTCAGTTTACGCGTTTAACTCCGGTACCTTTCATCGGGCACAAAACGTAATTGAATCCCACAGAATCCTACGCACTCCGTAAGATTTAATAGGGCATTTAAACACTCGCATTGGCCATTGTGCATCGGTTTCGAGCGCAATTATTCATCGCGAACCGCAGCGCTAGCTTTCCGCGTGGCACCGTGTGTTAGACAAAGTGCGCCGTAACCACCGTGTGCGGTTCCACATTTATTAACATAAACTAAATGCCGTACAAATATGCGGATACGCGAATCCACGCGAGATATTAATTTTTAACCATTGGTTAAACGCAATTTTACAGTTCAGAAAATGAATTAAAATTTTATACCTACTTGTCATCTCAATCACATCATACCTATACCAGTTAGTCTCTTCTACAATTGAAGTTTTCTACATCTAGAGTCTAAGGGCCGCTTGCAGATGCAACTAAAAGAATGTGCCTAATCTGATTTAGTTCTTTGTAATGCTGTCACTTTTTTGGCAAGAGCATATTTCAGTTGCCTGAGTGACAACAATACATTTACTAAATCAATTTAAGTCTCAAGTGGGTCTTCATGGTACCTACATAATGCAAAACTTACTAGGTAAGCCGTATATTACAATATTCTATCCTCAGTATGCATAGGTATACATAATTACAATAGCTACGTAGACGCTCGACATGATGCCTCTTACAAATTCCTAACGAGCGTCATACCCTGGAGGCGTAATCCTTTACGTTACCACTTTACCGTGGTATTAAATTTAACTAGAAGTCCGTAACTGATGTAAGAACAAATTATACTCAATATGCAAGTTGGAACCTATCAGGGTCTACCATCTTGGCGCACCTTGGACATTCACGATGTACGACGCAGATGGGATTATTTAAGCTGCGTGCACACAACTACGACTAAACCTATTATTTTTATATATTTATTCTATATATTTTACCAACACGTACGTATTAATATTTGCTTACGCAGATTCATTTGTTTTTATTTTTTTGTATACTTATATGTAATAAGTTTATAACTTACAATCATATTCTATTACTATGCTTGCAATGAAATAATTGGGCCAAGGCATTATTTCTCTAATAGCTTCCATATCCAAATTAATTAGGTTTGAAAATTAACTGAACGATACTACATAAATACAGTTTGCGTTAGTTCGCGGTTTATTACTGGCATAACCGATGAAAAATTCTTATTATACATTTATATAATACTAGATGATGCGCGCGTCTTCGTCTGCGTGGATTGAGGTCTTTTAATTCCCGCGGAAACTCTATAATTTTCCGAAATAAAGAAAGAAAGAAAGAAAATAAATTTATTCAATAATGGTGTCACAAACAAACAATCATATACTATACTATTGTACCTAACAATATGTTTGTCTGTGACACCACCCAGAATGGGTGTACAGCTCAGCCTTTTGCCCTGCATCAAAACTTGCATTCGCACGTTTTGTGCAGGGCGCTGATTTTCAGCCGTGACCCGGGTGACGTCACATCCAACGACTTAACCTACAACAATAAATCAATAAAATAACTTACCTATATTCCACTATAATATACATCTAAATCTAGCATAGTACTATCACATACAAAATTCAAATCCAAAGCAGTAGAAGCAACAAACAACATGTATACGCAAATTTTAATTGGATATAATATAAAGATCATGATAATATAATATGATATAATATAATATAATATAATATAATATAATATAATATAATAATATAATGTAATACAATATAATATACCTACTAAAAACATTACGTAATAGTAATACATGATTGAACTATATATTAAACATATAATACTTAACTTGTGTCCGCACGAATAAACTTCAGAAATTCTACACTAATTACTTAATAACCTAACTATATAACGGATATATCCACAGCGACCATTTCATATTCCATTTGCTTAACCAAAATGAACTGTTTTATTTTTTGATTAAAAGCATACTTAGTACGGCAGTCCCGAATAGGCGGCGGGATGTTGTTCCAACATCGGGTCGCCGCATACTTAAAACTACCCCTAAAGGCAGCTGAGCAATGATGCGGAACGCTTAAAAGTTTGCGTGCACCTCTGAAATGGTCTCGGCCCTCGTACAACCTCCCCAGCTTATGATAAATATATGACGGTTTGCCACTTCTGAAAACGCCGAAGAGCAAGCTGGCAAGGTGCACCTTCCTCCTAGATCTCATTTTTAGCAGATTATGTTTATTTAAGTAAGGTGTAACATGAGTTCTAGGAGGAATGTTGAAACAGAATCGTGCACACGCATTCTGAACTCGCTGAATCAGCTTGCTCGTTCTGTAAAATAAATAGTAGCCTATGTCACTCTCCAGGTCCTCAACTATACCCATGCAAAAAATCACGTCGGTCCTTTGCTCTGTTGCGGAGTGATTGAAGGACAAACCAACAAACCAATAAACCAACAAACAACACACTTTTGCATTCATAATATTAAGTATAGATTAGGTCAGTGCCGTGATTGTATTACGGGCACTGACCCTATATATTAAAATAATATGATATTACCCTAAAAACAATCACGCCAAAGAGCTACTTACCTTTTCCCCATTCCGAATTCGGGTTCCACCGTTGACCGTAGTTGCGAGTTTCGTGGTAAACTGTACCAACTATCAGATATAAGCATAATAACTGTTAGTATAGGTTCATAAACTCATCGAGTTAAAGCCTTTTATTTGTGACTCATCAGTCATCACTCAGCTCAATGCTACTTTAGAGTAGTTTGCGACTCTTTCATTAATTTAACAGGAAGCAGTTTTAGTTTATGCAAGAACCTAATAGGCACTCTGTTTTTACACTGCCATCTCGGCTCCATTACTTTGTTAGAGGCTAGAGGAGTCATGTCAAAGAATCCTGGCGCTATATAAGCGGGCACGTCAGGTGGTCGTAAAATTGAAAATGGCTCATAAATCCGGGGTATTGAGAGGAATCGCAAATTGCAGTCGGCACGCGGGCGTGCATTCGTTTTCTTGATCATGGCTCTCATACTGAGTTAGCTCTAAAAACCGTTCAAATTCTTGAAAATATATTTTTCTCCTGCTTAACTTTAACTCCTACTTAATTTTACTCCTCGGAAATAGCCTCATTATTGAAACAAAACATTGCTAATACTGAAACTCAATATTTATTTATTTTATGCACGGCAACTTGTGTCCTTATACTAGTTTACTAACCTATGCTACTTTTGTTTTGACTACCGTGTTGAACCATCGCACACGCATCGGTTCAAAAATCAGATCCATTGAGAGGCGTACCTACCTATTATTCGAAAAGTTGACATGTAAATTCTCAACATACAATCCTACATATCATCTGTAAATGTGCGTATGAAACGTAATACCGTTAAAAAACTGGCAGAGCCAATAGTGGGCGGTAGATATATAAATTAAACCGTAAGAGATTAATACGTGGCAATAGAATACTCATATCCTACTGTTTCTACTACTTCGCTAGTAAATCAAAACGTGAAAGACGAACAGTACGTCAACCATAAAAACGTTATATCGTCCATCGATCAGTTCATACACGCACCCAACAATAGTGTACCATTGTGGCGTGCTATCTAATCGTAATGAATATAAATTTTCAGATGACATTTACGATCGAGACCCGGTATACAGTACAGAACCTATCCTATATAAACACGTTAGATTTTTTAACTCTCGCATTCTCACTGCAACAATAAAATACATCGATGTATCGCTCGCATCAAACTGTAATATAGTCTGCGTTTTTTCGAATTTATTGTTTGTTTTATCAACCGTTATTGATACAGTTTTTTTGGAATCGAAAATTTTAGGAATCCAACAAAACCTTTTGTTTATTTGCAGTGTGCGCTCTTAAATACAACTTAGAACTGTTTTTAAAATATACCCTATACTTAGTATTATGAATGTTAGTGTATTTGTCGGTTCTTCAATCACGCCACAACAGATCAACGTTTTGGAATTTCAACGTTTTGCATGGTTATCGTTAGATACCTACCTAGAAAAAAGATCATAGGCATATTTAACAGTTCGCCTTGTGGAGATTTTCTTGAATAAAATTTATAATTTACTTAAGTATTTGCCAAATTATTTATATAAATCGGTTAAAGAAAATATATTTTATTTCATTCCTTTTGTGTTTCTTATAATTTATCTTTATTTTAATTAAATTCAATGTTATTTATTAGACAAGCGCTAGAAAAAATATCTGGTCATAGTCGCGAGACAAGAGTTCCGTAGGTGTGTTTTTCTTTGAATTTCAAATACAAAACGGTAATTTCTGGCACATTAATAAGTCTTGTAAGTCGAGAACCTATCGTTTGCGAAATATTAGTTACTAAGGCTACTTACGTAAAAACATTAAGTATAGTAATTGATGCCTTATAGTACCTACTGACTAGAGGTGTAAAAGTAACGAAAAAAAGCGTACCCGTATGTATTCGTTACTATAACAATTAGTACTCGTTACTATCGTATCGTTACGTTACTCGTTACTTCTGATACCTCATAAGATGCTATGAAAAAGCCACAAATAGGTTCTTTATAACGTAAGTTTTTAAATTCACCCATACAACGAAAAATGCGACTCGTTACTATCGTATCGTTACGTTACTCGTTACTTCTGATACCTCATAAGATGCTATGAAAAAGCCACAAATAGGTTCTTTATAACATAAGTTTTTAAATTCACCCATACAACGAAAAATGCGAGTAACAAAATGCATGCGAGTAACGAAATGCATTCGTGAGTAACGTTTCGTTACTCGGTACTGGATGGCGCACCCGTTACTCAGTACCGAATACATACGGTTCGCTACAGCTCTACTACTGACCCCCAAAAAGAGTTGAACATACTATAAATAATTAAAATCTTTAAAAGTCCATGTTTATATAAAGTTTTAGTGTTATAAAATGTTGAAAAAAAAAGTTAAATAAAAAAACAAGACATCGCCGGACCGAAATGCATATTATTCTCATCAGAATTCTTTACACGAATTTATGGATTTCTAATTAATAAACCACCTTATCTAAAGTGGAGATCAATGTAAATATCTCATCCCGAAAGACAATTACATTACAAATCACGTAGCCAGTAAATAACCGAGCTTCTGAACGAACAGGTTTCAGAAATAATTCTTATCTACACTATTAAAACTAACGTCTCCGTTTTAGGCACCTAGTTTTAATGAATCCCTTCAATCGCAAGAGATAAAAAACCCATCTATAACCAGGTGGTGATTATAAATTGAAATTTTAAATAAGTACGTTTACCAACATGCGTCACTTGATAGGTACTAGGCATAAATTCATATCACTGATAAAGTAAGGCCCGAGTAAAGCACAACAAGTCATAGGAGTGGAGTTGAGTCGAGGCTCAGCGACTTTTTTACAATGAAACTTTAAGAAGTTAAAGGTACTGCGCTTGCGTTCCTAGCCACTCTGCAGATTTTCATTGCACCATAAAGCTCAATGACATTGAGTGTATTTACTACAGCAACGAGATTGCGAATTCATTATCTGCTAGTAAGCACGCCCAGTTTAACCATATTTACTAGATAACTAACAGATTGTAAGATCAACGAGAAAATTTGAAAGCAGAGGAAAAGTTGGCTAGTAGAAACCTCGCTAGCTAGTTGGCTACTTAGCGACTGGAAAGTTTTGTGTCTCACTGCCACTAATCACTATAGCTCTAGCTGACTCGCCCGTTTTTATCACTGAATGTAGTGGCTAGTAAACTTGCTCAATCTCATCGGACCTTTAATGAACCTTTTACCACTAAAAAACCTAGCAATCCTATTGGTGGTTTCATACATCTTTCCCTATACGCATTTCAGTACCTGCTGTAGTTGAAAAATAGTTTCCTATCAATAATAATTGAGATCTAGCATTCTGTGTAGAGAAACAACAACAAAAAGCTGGTGTCCTAACGAATTTACGACGATTTAAGATTTTATTTTGGCTTGTAAATTGTGTTTCAATTGGTTATTCAGGTTCCCACGTGTAGGAATGTCTATAAGAACATAAATACACGCATTATAATTTAATATAAAAAATTCTTTTTAAACAACCGACTTCAAACTCCCGCCCCAACTTTACAACAACAAGCACACGCTATACAAAGTACTTATTTTATTGTTGATATTTTAAAAACCGCTCGACCGATTTCGATAAAATTTATATGGGAATATAAATAAAAAAAGAATCATCCCAATCGGTCCACCCAGTCAAAAGTTCTGAGGTAACAAAAAAAAAAATACAGTCGAATTGAGAACCTCCTCCTTTTTTTGAAGTCGGTTGATAAAAGAAATTAAACTAACTTAAAAATTATTAATAAAAAAGATGTATAAAATATAAAATATAAGTACATACTTATTGTATTATACAAACAAAAAAATTTAAATACATAAATAATGAAATATAAATTGACTTGATTAAACAAAAAGCTGTCGCTTGGAGTTAACTGTTAACATCTGATAGTTGTTTAATCTATCGTAATGTGCTTAGCTTTCTTGACGGGTTACAAAGGTCAGATTGCAATCGCTGCATGAAAAAACTGGTAAGTGGTCTGGTATAGGTTAAGTTGATATATATAGCATCATATTAATACGTCATAGCACAGTATTGGTTGTGTTTATAGCCTTAAAGTACCTAATTGTGATATCGATAATAAGTGTATCGATTCAACAATTAATTTCGCCAAATTTCATTTACTATGGATTATTTATTTATTTCCTAAATTAACTTGAAAATATTATTTTATTTAACAAAGCTTGGTTTAAAATTTCAACAAGAAACACACAAAGTACTGTATAGCTGTAAAAATTATGACGAATGCAGGGGAAAAAATATTCATCACAAAATAAAATGTTCAAACAAAACCAACGCCGGGGCTCGGGAATCGTAATTTGTGGGACCGTTATCGTGTATCATATCATACTAATATTATAAATGCGAAAGTCACTTTGTTTGTTGGTTTGTTGGTTTGTTGGTTTGTCCTTCAATCACGCCGCAACGGAGCAACGGATTGACGTGATTTTTGGCATGGGTATAGTTGAGGACCTGGAGAGTGACATAGGCTACTTTTTATCCCGGAAAATTAAGGAGTTCCCGCGGGAATAACAAAAAACTTAAAACACACGGACGAAGTCGCGGGCATCAGCTAGTTTAAAATAATTTTATTTTAATACACAAATAACGGATTCCTCACTATTTACGGCATTGGGCGAGCGAGAATTATTTATCACAATGACATTGTCCGGTATATAATTTGCCATGTAAGCAGGAACGCCGCCATTACACACTTTGGCGATTCATTCGAAATAATGAGCGCGACGACTACCGGCCACTCTTTCACAATAGAAGCTGTACCACGAATCCACACTAAGTGATATTGCCGCATTTGAGCAGCAATCAAATAAAGTCAAACTGTCTATGCAATACGGACCTCACGGCTGTTTCACCTAGTACCGGTAAGTAAAGCAATGAATCCTCCATACTATCCTCCATACTTATTAATTATTAATTTTTTAATATTTATTATATTTATTAATATTTATTAATTTTATTATTTTATTAATTATTAATTATTAATATTATTAATAATATTATAAATGCGAAAGTGTGTCTGTCTGTCTGTCCGTCTGTCTGTCTGTCTGTCTGTCTGCTACGCTTTCACGGCCCAACTACATAACCGATTTTGATGAAATTTGGTACAGAGATAGATTACACCCCAGGGAAGGACATAGGCTACCCCGCCAACCCGCATTGGAGCAGCGTGGTGGGTCTAAGCTCTAATTCCCGCTCTCCTATGAGAGTGGAGGCCTGTGCCCAGCAGTGGGACGTTAATAGGCTGTAGTGATGATGATGATGATGATCTGTTCAACCAATTTTGATGAAATTTGGTACAGGGATAGGTTGTATCCCGGGGAAGGACATAGGCTACTTTTTATCCTGGGAAATTGAAAAGTTTCCGCGGGAATCAATAAACATAAATCCACGCGGACGAAGTCGCGGGAATAATCTAGTAGAACAATATATCCATTTATACGAACGAATTGTTCTAGACTTTAACGATGATTCTTATTTTTAGGGTTAGTATGAGATTTTACATTTCGCCAATGTCTTTGAGCGCAGAAATAATTTAAAATTCCCTCATTCTTGTTTTAAAGCCACTACACACACACCACGCCACACTCTGGTTTTAACTTCATCCTTTCATATTATACAGCCAGCGCTCCACATGTTATGAAATACTGAATACATGAAACTAAATTAGAGACTTCTAGGTTCATTTTAGTCTGATGTTACTGTCTATCTTTGCTCAAATGTTACCAACGTTTATGATATGACTTCATGCTAACCCTAATTGTTTACCTCCAAATCCATACTTCCATACTTATAATATTATAAATGCGAAACAGCCTTTAACGACGTTTCTTATTTTAGAGTTAGTATGAGATTTTACATCACGCCAACGCCTTCTAGCGCAGAAATAATTTAGAATTCCCTCACTCTTGTTTTAAAGCATCCTTCATCCATACATCTACAGCAAGCGCTCCACATGTTATGAAATGCTAGTTCTAATTGTTTACCTCTAAATAGATAAAATAATATCATGTTAGCACCTTAGTTTTACTTATTCTTATATAGGTTACAGGGTTATTCCAGGGGTTATTTAGAATCAATTAACTCCAGGTAGATAATTAGGGGGTAAAACTATTCATTAACAACCTTTTTCATTGATGTCATTTTACATTTACGATGTAAATAAAAATGCTTTCCAAACGGAACCTCTGAATATGAGAAAATCTGGATAATATTCTCACCATAAGAGAGAGCATATTAATATGTTTAACATACAAATATGTTTCAAAACGCATATTCTAATAAAGTTTAAAATTGTGTAAATCATGTTTATTTTTAACAAAAATAAGTTGATCTATTTTTTGCACGTTCCCAAAGATCAATAAACCTTAATGGTTTCTAAATACATTGATTACGTCAAGGTCATCGGATTCAATCGATTTATTAATTGGTTCGAAAAGACGGTACAATAAGACTTATGTTTTAGCTATGTTTATTTATTGGGCTCGTAAATATATCAATTAAAGTCATTATTTATTTTAATCAAGATCGTTGATGTTGAAGCACGGCATCATTATGAATGGAACCAAATAATAATAAATCCTACATAAATCATGGCTAAATTAACAAGCAATATCATTATTTGTTTCATTTAACCTACAGAGTTGAACAGCTTGTTCATACATACGAAACAATAACATTCAAACGAAATATGAATCACAAAATATGTAAAACCCTACAACTTATTTAATTTTACCTAGATGATGTATTGTATTGGAAAGGCTGGCATCCACGATACTTGATCACTCAAATCATATAATGATACCAAAAAATTACAAAAGCATAAAAAAATTAAACCTTTTTATTTATTTTCATTTTTTTATTCCACTACAAGTTAGCCCTTGACTGCGATCTCACCTGATGGTAAGTGATGATGCAGTCTAAGATGGTAGGCTAACCTGTTAGGAGTATGGTAGTTATATTAAAAACCCATACCCCTAGTCGATTTCTACACGGCATCATACCGGAACGCTAAATCGCTTGGCGGTACCTCTTTGCCGGTAGGGTGGTAACTAGCCACGGCCGATGCCTCCCACCAGACCAGACCAGAGAAAATTCAGAAATTATAAATTCCCAAATTGACCCTGCCGGGAATCGAACCCGGGACCGCCCACGTTAAGGCAACAGCGCTCAACACTGCGCCAGGGAGGTCGTCAAAAACTAAGTTTGAACTATACCTACAATACCCGTCCCGTTGGCTAGCCATAACAAAGCCATAACAGGTAGCGTAAAACCTTAACCGAACTAATAGGTATACAAACGAGCAGAATTATACAATAACCTAAATACGAGAGCTCGCTCTTGAGATAACTAGTTAAAATATTTGACCCTGACGGGAGCAAAGGAGCGATAAATTAACGCTAAGTAATATTATTTGCATGCAAATGGCCTACATTGTAGATAAGAAATGATTTGGGCTGAGTTATTCAATGCTATCATTTAATTTAATTGGAAACGCTTTCGCAGGTGGTTTATTCATTAAAATTTATCTGTAAATTGATAAAACTATGAGAGCGAAAGTCTCAATTAAACTCTTAAAAATGTAAATTTTCTTCTATGTAACTAATACCTAACACGGAATATAACTAGAAACACCGATAGACCAAATTACGACCATCTCAGTCTTGTTAGTCTAGCGGTGAAAATCTACGAGCATATTGAAAAAAAAAATACCCGTTGTCCTGGGTGAGCGACAGAAGCGACGCCACGCGACGCGACGCGATACGAACTTACGCGACGCCATAGAAAATGACTGACGTATCTACGCGACAACGTAGGCCACGTGAATGTTCAGCTACTGTTTGATACTGTCGCGTCACGTCCCATCGCACCGCGTTGCCGCGATTGTCGCTCACCTAGGACGCAATATGACGTCATAGAAAATGACAAACTTGTCTACGCGACAACGTAGGTCACGTGAAGGGTCAGCTACTGTTTTATACGGTCGCGTCGTGTCGTATCGAGTCACGGTGTCGCGTTTGTCTCTCATATAAGACAACGGGTTAGGTTCGAAACCTCTAAGTTTTTGGAGTTATGTGCGTTTTCAGTTACCACTAACTTAAACGGTGAATTATGAAGGAAAAAATCTTTAAGAAATGCCTATGAGGTGTGTGGAGGTTCTCAAAAGTGTGTGGTATCTGACTGTCCGAACTTGGCCAGCGTGGTAGACCATTGCTTAAACCAAAGACGAGAGCCGTGCCCAGTAGTGGGCCGGCGATGGGTTGATATGATGTTGATAAGAAGACCAAGCGTAGGAATTTTCGACCCCCACTGTCGAAAAAGAACTTGCTTCATTGACACCATTGAGCCAATCTAGTAAGCAATAAGGTGGACACTTGACATATGTCTTTCCATTACGTCAGTACGGCGTAAATACATCACGGCGAGTCTTAATCAAGGCACGACGAACTAGATAAATGCGTGGAAGAGGGGAGATACGCGAACAGAATTAGGAACAACGTCTAAAGATTTGGATGAGAAGGAAAAATTAACTGCTACATTTGGTTGCGTCTTCCATAAACAAAAAGTACGTAAAAGTTAACCTTTATAATATTTAGTCTTTATTAATTAAAACGAATGGACGGTCATCCACGAACAGAGTGTCGAAGTTTAGCGGATCACCAATTTCAATGCTTTAATATTATTACAAACTTCGGGCCACGTTTCTTTAATTAAAATTAACGACGCTAAACTCTGACAGTCAAACGAATTATTAGTACAGAAGTTTTAATTAGTTCTTCTCCATCTTGTGATACTTTTGTACGTTCATTTTTTAGAAGTACGTTTCATTTACCGTTCCTCACATTTTATACTATCGTCGGCCACAATAATCGTAAATGTGCCTACATATAATAAACCACCAATAACAATTTTGTTTCGTTCCACACGAGAAATTATCTCAATCTAAATTTAATACAGTTCAAATTCCTTATTATCAATGCCTATCAAAACGTAGACACAGAATGTCAAATTACTCGAGATTTACTCTCTTTTGATGAACCGACTATTCATGAATTGGTCTTTTTACAATAATGGTAATAACTCAACAAATTATAAATTTCATACGGTAGCGCGTAGCAAATCTAATTTTGTATATTTTTAACAGATAATTTCCTCGTGAGTAAAACTCTACATTTGATTATTTATTAAAGAAACAAAGTAGTAGATAGCCATTAATTGGTAGGTTTCTTGTTCACACATAATAAAGTGCCTCCTATAATAAAGATGCCATAACAAACTATATTATGTCACTAATCGTCGAAGAGAACATTTCGAAAGTGTCTAATTAAAATTGTCAATGTACAAGAAACGGTACAAATGGCAGGCACCATATTCACACCTCGTGAAGCCCCAGGGTGCTCGGACCGGTTGCCGAAGCCAACAGCAGAGGCGTTGGAAAGATGCCTTTTAATTTTGGCCTCTGCTTCGGCGCCTACGCTCATCGGCGTAAACAAATCGTGAGATGAGATCAATGAATATTAAACAACCTCCGAAACAATTTCGAGCAACATCGTCGAGATAAAATAAATAATTTCCCAAATAAACACGAGAAAAGAAACACTGATTGCTTCATAAATTGTCAAAAGGTTACCTCGGTACCGGTGAGTTTTGCAGGTCGTTTTAACTCGAAAATATATGAATAACGCTCGGCAAATTGGCCAATAAATAAAAGAGTATCTTAAATTATGTCCGCCAAATATAAATTACCTTTTCGCTACTAATTGAGATAAATGCATCACTGCATGTGAATTAAATGAAGCAAAAATAAATTCGAGCATTGCTTCGATACGAAGGTTATTAACAAAGTTATTAAATAATCTAAAGAGGATATCATTCGTAAGTTTGGACCGCTTCGATTTTGTTTCGTAAGCATTCATTTGTTAGCTGAGTCTCGGTAGTCAGTTGTGTCACTATCTCATTATAGACGGGGAAATAGCCAATATCGATAGTTACGAAAACCATTTGGGAAAAAGTTTTGCTGACATGCCATATGGGTAGAATAGCCTCCAATATTGTATTTCAACATAATAACTTGTTACAAAAGAAAAGTCTTTTTGCTATTGTATACTAGAAATTATAAGTCATGGTTTCTCTACCTATAGTATTTCGCTGCATCACTTTTAGCCCATCAAGGTGTATTCATAAATTGAATATTTGAAAATAAGAAATACTAGATAGTAGATATACGCACAGCATCTAGATTAAATATAATTTCACTAGACGATGCCCGCGACTTCGTCCGCGTGGATTGATGTTTTCTGATTTCCGCAGGAACTCTTCAATTTTCTGAGATAAAAAGTAGCCTATGTCCTTCCCCGGGGTGTAACCTATCCCTGTAACAAGTTTCATCAAAATAGGTTGAGTACCGTGAAAGCGTAGCAGACAGACAGACAGACACTTTCGCATTTTTAATATTAGTATGGATAACCAATAAACGAAACATAGCTACATCCTCAAACTAATAACTACCTTAATACATTCGTGTAGACGACGTATGTGGTTCGTACAAGAGTGAACTCCCGGCCGCTGTGTACGTATGAGTGAGCATAGAACCGTTAACAAAACGTACATCGAACTTGACAAATTGCTTACGCTCCTAATGTCCAGACGCCTCGACATTGGATGACGATATCTCTAACATCTCCTGGCCAGATGCGGAGATAACTCGATCGGCTCAGAAGACACGGTGCGTACTGTTGGAACAAATTAACTGTGAAACTTTCTAAATTGTTTTTGAGGATGCCGGTTTTTTTATGAAGCTTTGGGTCTTATCATAAGACCAGGAACACACTACTCGTATGTCATATCATAAGAATCATATGATGTCACATAATGTGTTCTTATAAGTTTGTCCTGTTTTAGCAGAACAATAATATATTAATTTTGTTGGATATCCTTCCACATTAAGTTAAATCTAACACCGTATGCGGTTTTTATCTAAACTGGATAATGCCCGCGACATCGTCGCGTGGTTTCCCTCGGGTAAAATGTAGGACATATCAATCTCCACTGCTTATGTTGCTCTATTGCAGCTCGATTGAAAGAATAACCAGCACACAAACACTTTTGCAATTTATATATTACAAAAAAATATGGGATGTGGCTGTGTTATGACACCTGACACCGCCGTTTGTTGTACGTGAATACGTCTCGTAACGGGTAATAGTTTCTATATTAAATATTACTATTTAACACGATGTGTTACAGTCCTTACTTAGCGTAATAAATTCTGATTGATTCAAATCAAATCAAATCAAATGTTCTTTTTAATTCAAATAAACTTTTACAAGTACTTTTGAATGGTCAAGTGAATCTACCACTGGTTCGGAATGACATTCCTACCGAGAAGAACCAGCAAGAAACTCGGTTATTTAGTTATCCAGTGGTGTAATTGAAATTTGGATGGGAATAATAGATATGTAGCTGCAACACTAAACTGTAACCCCCGATTCCGTTATCAATCGTTTTTTAGGGTTCCGTAGCCAAATTTGGCAAAAACGGAACCATGTCTGTCTGTCTGTCTGTCTGTCTGTCTGTCTGTCTGTCTGTCCGTCCGTATGTCACAGCCACTTTTTTCCGAAACTATAAGAGCTATACTGTTGAAACTTGGTAAGTAGATGTATTCTGTAAACCGCATTAAGATTTTCTTACAAAAATAGAAAAAAAAACAATAAATTTTGGGGTTCCCCATACTTAGAACTGAGACTCAAACATTTTTTTTTCATCTAACCCATAGGTGTGGGGTATCTATGGATAGGTCTTCAAAAATGATATTGAGGTTTGTAATATCATTTTTTTCTAAACTGAATAGTTTGCGCGAGAGACACTTCCAAAGTGGTAAAATGTGCCCCCCCCCCCCCCCCCCCCGTAACTTCTAAAATAAGAGAATGATAAAACTAAAAAAAATATATGTTGTACATTACCATGCAAACTACCACCAAAAATTGGTTTGAACGAGATCAAGCAAGTAGTTTTTTTTTAATACGCCATTAATCGTAAATCGCAATTTACCTTTCATTCAATCAACTCAAATATTTAAAAAAAACATTTAATTTAAAACTTACTACAGGTTTGTACGGAACCCTCGGTGCGCGAGTCCGACTCGCATTTGGCCGGTTTTTTGAATTGCGTCCCTACGGAAGAAAATTGCTATTTTAAAGACGTATTCACGTCATTATTCCAAGATTCAAGTGCAATCCAACAGTGTTCAGTCTGATTCGATTTTTTTGAATTTTCATCCTGCTCTACCAAACTCTATAATATGAAACAAGAAAAAAATTGTCTTCATAATAATAATAATAATATAGGCCGCTCTCTCCAGTAAATGATCGATGTCACCAAACGTCAAGTGAACATTTGCCCATACGTGGACGTCACGTATCGTTTCAACTATAAACCGTCTTGTCTATCGCACAAATCAATACGGGAAGCACAATCAATATGTTAATATCAGAGATAAGAAATTCAGATTCCTAAACATAAACCATTCAGACGCCGACATGGAACAAGAGTAGCTAGCATTCTTGGTTGATACGATCATAAATAAGGTCGGGCGCATTCAATATGGTGAATGTCTGATGAGTCTTATCAATTTTAAGTTTTTATTATTCAAATAAAACTATTTAAAATCCAAGTTTAAATATAATATATCTAATTGTGAGAACCGTTGCTAGTTAAACGGTTTTACGGGTTCTGTTCAAAAAATATCAATTAGACACGATCACTTTTATAACTCGATTTTTTTATATGGAAACATTAATCACATTATAGTTAGTTATAAAAACTGTATCTTTAAAAAGTTGACGTATTACTACGTAACTTTTGGAACTACAATCTAATGCAAATGCTATGAACATTCATCAGCGATTCGATAGAGGACTATTAAATATAGATTTAATGTAGATCTACGATTGTTTGCGGCGAGGGCTATTTTTGTAAAGGAAACAATAATTAAAAACTCAACAACAGTGCCGTAAAATCGTGATTGGCTCCAAGTGAAATCTCGTTACGGCGATCGTAAAAGTCGACAATAATTAGGCGGGCACAACCGCAAGCACCGATATGAGCTGATTACGAAAGAAATACAGTCGTACCGCGTTGATTTATTACGCACAGCCTTCGGTTTCATCGCCTCGCTTCGCCTCGCCTCGACTCTACTCACAAATAAAGAAGTAACTAACACGTGTAGTTAATGTACATTATAAAGAGACACTATGACTTCGTTTATTTTCTGCTTCTACCATGTCTCGATCTTAATCTATACCTATATCTTTCTTAGATTATCACTTTCAGAATAAAGAGAAAAGGAAGTAGTTATAAACTTATTCTTCACTACCGTGTCACAAAGGACAAAGGTCTCATTTATGGATCTTCACGGGTCACAGAATGATGCTTTATTAAAATATGCTTTATAGATTTTTTTTTAAGTGCCGATAGAAGTGAAAACGATTTTTTTTTAAATTAAAATTATGAAAATATAAACCTTAGCACTAAGGCATTCAAGTTTAATTTCGAATGTAGTATATTTATATTTAAGACCTATTGTCTTCGTGTCCACGTGAGCATGTCGGTGTTCGCGAGCATGTCACTGTTCGCGAGCATGTCGATCACGGTCACGCGAATCTACATTTTTACCCTCTACCAAAAAGCGCTCAACGCGGCTAAAGAATTATTCCCTTCAATAATTTAATATAAAAAATTCTTTTTAAACAACCGACTTCAAACTCCCGCGCCAGCTTTACAACAAGAAGCACACGCTATACAAAGTAAAGAAAGAAAGAAAGAAAAGAAAGAAAATGTTTTTTATTTGATCACAATCTAAGTCTAGTCTAAAACTATAAAATCAGATACAAAAACAAAGTTGTGTGACCAAATACAGGTCTCCATCTCAGCCTAATGCTACAGCAGGCTGCAGCGCTGGTTTTCAGTGGAAACCTTAATTGGTGAAGTCACGGACGAACCACGAATACAATATCTATTCTAATATATTTATAAATCTATTAGTCTAAGTAGTCATCACTACAGCCTTTTAACGTCCCACCGCTGGGCACAGGCCTCCACTCTCATAGGAGAGGGGGAATTAGAGCTTATTTTATTGTTGATATTTTAAAAACCGCTCGACCGATTTCGATAAAATTTATATGAGACCACATGGGAAGTATGCCCTTTCAAATAAAAAAAGAATCATCCAAATCGGTCCACCCGGTCAAAAGTTCTGAGGTAACAAACATTATAATTAAAAAAAACAGTCTAATTAATAACCTCCTCCTTTTTTTGAAGTCGGTTGAAAATATGCATTTGCATTATGCCTTTAGTTTATAAAGTAGCAGAACAATAGGCGCTACTTATTTTCCCGATAAGTACCGAAATAAATAGTCGTTAATATATCGTCAACGAAACTTGTTATAATGTTATTATTTCATAATAATGGTTGCTATCAGATCTCAGATAATTCAATGTAATCCATAGCCTACAAGTAATTAACTCTGACCACAACAGACTCGATGTGAATACGATACCGGGCCACAAATTATCGGTAATTGCGTGGGATATATTAACACACGTTATAATAATAAGCAGCATAAAAATATTTCACCTTAAAAACATTATAAATCTAAATTATTGCAATTATCGTGAGGTATAGCTGCATACTACTGGGAGTGGGTGGTTTTTTTTTTATCCACTACAAGTTAGCCTTGACTGCGATCTCACCTGATGGTAAGTGATGATGCAGTCTAAGATGGTAGCGGGCTAACCTGTTAGGGGCATGGCAGTTATATTAAACCCATACCCATATTCGGTTTCTACACGGCATCGTACCGGAACGCTTAAACGCTTGGCGGCACGTCTTTGCCGGTAGGGTGGTAACTAGCCACGGCCGAAGCCTCCCACCAGGCCAGACCAGGGAAAATTCAGAAATTACAAATTCCCAAATTGACCCTGCCGGGGATTAACTCCGCACCTTAAGGCAACAGCGCTACACACTGCGCTGCTGCTGGTGGATGAGGAAAGCGGAGGACCGCGCTTTCCAAAAGGCCTATGTCCAGCAGTGGACGAATAGTACAGGCTGATGGATTGGATTGGATTGAGATAGCTGCATGCCTGCTGCATTGTTAGGTACCATAATTTTTCAATGGTGTGAAGTCTGCCAAACCACAATAAGCCAGCATGGTGGCCAATAGCCTAAGTCTAAACCGTTTTCATTGCGACGGGAGGCTGTGCTCAGTATTGAACAGGCAATGGGTTGCGCTGCTGATAAATTAAATTATTAATTTAATTTTTACTTACATTTTTCTTCTACCTAATATTAATATTTCGTAGCGAACGTAGCCAATTCATTTTCATTTAAAATGTATGTGTAGAACATGGTTTAATGCGGTCCAGTTAACATTACTCATGAAAGATAAGCTCAATTCGTTCAAGACTTTAATTACTCCTTATGGAGTTTTCCGGAACAATTTATTAGTCATGCTCAACTCAAAACAAACTCAATAAATAAATAGAAAATTTATTATTTCTTATCTATACTAATACTAGCTGATGCCCGCGACTCCGTCCGCGTGGAGGCATAAAAAATTGATAATAGCCACTTCTCAGACCTACTGAACATGCATATTAAATTTCATAAAAATCGGTCGAGCCGTTTCGGAGGAGATGGTTACTAACATTGTGACACGAGAATTTTATATATTACTAGCTGATGCAAACGACTCCGTCCGCGTGGAGGTATGAAAAATAGATAGTAGCCGATTCTCATACCTACTGAATATGCATATGAAATTTCATCAAAATCGGTCAAGCCGTTTCGGAGGAGTATAAACACTAAAACTGTGACATAAGAATGTTATATATTAGATATAGAGAATATTATAAATGCGAAAGTTTGGATGGATGGGTGTTTGTTACTCAATCACGCCAGGACGGCTGAATGGATCAGGGTGAAATTCGGCACAGAGATAGATTATAGTCCGGAATAACACATAGGCTATTTTATCCCGGAAAAATAAAGAATTCCTGCAGGAACCAAAAAATTTCAATCCACGCGGACTCAGTCGCGGGCATCAACTAGTATTATAATACGCGAGCTGTCTAATAAGCCCAGATAGGTTCAGGACTTGAAACGTGAACAGACAGAATATGCCGAATAAATATGCAGAATGTGCAAATTTTTAGACTAATAAGGGAAGCTTACCCAAAAGTTTTTAAAATGAGTCGGTAAAATTAATATTTTTTATCACATTTTACCAACTTCTAATCTATTAAGTTGAAGATTCGATTCTACCTGTGTCGGACGTGAATTTTTCACTTACGACCAAACGTTTTCCGACTTCTGTTATTCCGTCACAAATGTCACGATAAAAATAAAAAAAAACTACCAAAAATCGCTGAACATACATGGGGTATTTTTTGATAGGTCTAGGTACGAGGAATCAATTTTTTATCTTTAAAAGTCACTATTCGGACTGCCTAGCCTGTATTAACTTAAGACAGTATCCTGAATGTACGCGGGCACAGATCATGGGTGTTCTACTCAATCATCGCTGCTCCATCATTCGTGACCGTTAACGCTTAATAATAACTAAACGTTTATTAAACATGAGTGTACAAGCGTACTAGAACTAGCATCGTTAAGGTACCGTACTTTAATTTACGTAAACCAGAACTTGTCTATACTCGTTTTTCTAAACACCCACTGCCTATAAGTAATCCTAGCCTGAGAATAATATTGAAATAGCGAGGTCTTAAAAAGGCGAGTATATTATTTTATGATAAAAAAGTTACTGTACAAAACACAATACAGCGCTCGTTACTTACGAAAATATTATCCCCCTAGCCGACGTGATGGACGAAAAATGCAAATGCGCAAATATAGTTTGAACTAAATTGCCTGTTACAAACAATAAAATGCTGTTCCAGGAATAAAATGTTGAAATTATTACCAGCACATACATGCCCCGGCCTTTTAATTTGACACATATTATTACTTTTATAGCTACTGAAGGAGGAAACGACAGTAACTTTAAGTGGAGTCATATATCAAAAGCCACTTACCAACCCACGATGACATTCTTTAGGAACACACTGGTATTCCATTAGATGTATCAATTTAAATGAAATAATACAATATTGTTAAGCAAAGGAAAGTTATACACAGCCCATTAAACATTTCTGGGGGGTTACTACCATCGTTTAAAGCAGTATTATTTCAAAATAACAGTTTAATGTCACGTACCGTGACGTACTTAAAATAAGGATCATAACTCTACAACACGAGCGTCAGAAGTATTAAAAAAATACGGCTTTAAGCGAAGGTAGCACGCACCCAGTAGTACCTACCTACATATTATAGGAAATGTTTTAAAATAGTTTGTGTGTCAAGATTGTGTTAAATATATTTGAATCACGAATAGCTGCAATAAAAGGGTCCAATAACTCACAAGCACATACATTAATCGTAATATCACGATGTAAACTGATTTAAGAATATGTTTTGAATCGAACCCAAGGGTTTTTTGTTGAGTGATACCGGTACTAAACTCAACTTATTTTTAAAGACAATGAACAAAGTTTTTAATTCGTCCAGGTCCGTATCTATTCCCTGGGTATGGGACTACCTCTGGTGAAACAAGTCACCCTTACATATTGCATCCTGGTGACATCTTCTTCTTCTTCTTCCTGCCCTTATCCCACGCTACGTGGGGTCGGCACAACATGTTCTCTTCTTCCACTCACTTCTGTTATCCGTCAACCTATCATTCACCCCTTTTATACGCATGTCCTCTTTCACACAATCCATCCATCTTTTCTTTGGTCTCCCTCTACTCTTTTTTCCTTCCAAATGCATATCTATCATTCTTCTCGTAATATGCCTTTCTTCCCTCTGCATTACATGCCCATACCATGCTAGCCTATTACTCCTCATCTTTTCTATCACTGGCGCTACTTTCAAACTTCCCCTTATATATTCATTCCTAGTCCTGGTGACATGTAGCAGCTAATAACTCCGTAGCGGTGGTGCGCTGTAGCTGCAATCTCCTGAGGATGCTCGGGTGAAAATCGAAGGGTGAAACAGATGTTTGTCCAAATGACGAATAGCCTCTTCACTCAAATTGTAAAAAATTAAATAAAAAGTATATTGAGGCCGCATGTGATGAAATGATGAAGCAGAATATTATCTACATGATTCACATCGATGGATGGAAATGTAAGTCACAAACGCATTATTTTATATTATAATACTTATAGGGAAATATAGAAATGGTGGCATATATAATGTTACTAGCTGATGCCCGCGACTCCGTCCGCGTGGAGGTATGAAAAATAGATAGTAGCCGATTCTCAGACCTACTGAATATGCATATTAAATTTCATAAAAATCGGTCAAGCCGTTTCTGAGGAGTATGGGAACGAAAATTGTGACACGAGAATTTTATATATAAGACTAGCTGATGCCCGCGACTCCGTCCGCGTGGAGGTATGAAAAATAGATGTTGGCCAATTCTCAGACCTCC
Organism: Erebia epiphron; assembly: GCA_963932025.1. NCBI lineage: Eukaryota > Metazoa > Arthropoda > Insecta > Lepidoptera > Nymphalidae > Erebia > Erebia epiphron. The sequence goes on along the minus strand of OZ009958.1, from coordinate 11,108,896 downwards.
TCAATATGCTCACAAAATTTCATGAGAATCGGTCAAGCCGTTTCGGAGGAGTATGGGAACGAAAATTGTGACACGAGAATTTTATATATAAGATATTATTTCACGCATTGAAAGTGATGAAAAGTATAAGGTAGGATAAGAACTGAAACCTGAATATCCATACAATACATACTATATACTATATTATATACTATCCATACTAATATTATAAATGCGAAAGTGTGTCTGACTGTCTGTCTGTCTACTACGCTTTCACGGCCCAACTGTTCAACCGATTTTGATGAAATTTGGTACAGGGATAGGTTCCCGGGGAAGGACATAGGCTACTTTTATCTAGGAAAATTTAAGAGTTCCCGCGGGAATCAAAAAAATGTACCTATCTGTTCAACCTATTTTGATGAAATCTGGTATAGGGATAGGTTGTATCCCGGGGAAGGACGTAGGCTAAAAAACATCAATCCACGCGGACGAAGTCGCGGGCATCATCTAGTTCCTACATAAGTTGCAAAAGTACAAGACGATAGAAATCACATGAATTGAAAGTAAAACTAGACCGATGCATGAAGCCACTGCAAGGAAGCGAGTCGACGTGAAGATAGATGCGCCAGTAGCCAGGTTAATCGAGTCAGCGGTATCTGGACGATGTTATTAAACCTTCATCACACGCTCATCCGCTACACTAACTGGACTTGGCAGTCGACCCAAAAGAACGGTAAAGTTACCCTCTTTAGGTGAAGATTTTACGTAATTGCAACTGTTTATAGTAGGGATGCCATAAAAATAACAAAAATCGTGCTTAAGAATAATGTTCTAAATTTCTCGTACAAAATTTAATGAAAATGGTGTCATAAGATTTGCTAAGTTTTATACCGGTTGAGACGGTTGAGATAACTATTCACAGCCGGTATTCTTATTTATTTAATAATTTAAAATATGAATTATAATAATTATTATTAAATATATAAGTAATTCTTCTTCTTCCTCCTGCCCGTGTCCCACGCTACGTGGGGTCGGCACAACATGTTTTCTTCTTCCACTCACTCCTGTTATCTGTGAACCTATCATTCACCCCTTTTATACGCATATCCTATTAATTCATACAATCCATCCATCTTTTCTTTGGTCTACTCTCTCTCCCTCTACCCTCTACTCTTTTTCCTCCTTCCTTCCACATGCATATCTATCATTCTTCTCGTAATATGCCTTTCTTCCCTCCGGATTACATGCCCATACCATGCTAGCCTTATTACTCCTCGTCTTTTCTATATATAAGTAAATATATAATTAATAATTATTATTAAATTATAATGATTATTATTGTTAAGTAAATAATTGTTCTGAGCAGAAAGTATTTTCTCTAGCTAAGTTTTGTGGTTACATAAACCATAGCAGCACACCACATGCTTCAAAGTATGCCGTCGTTGACGCCGACGAAACGCTTTGTTTCACTTAAGGACGTATTTCCGAAACGGATAGGTATGAAATCGCACTACTACACATGCTTCATTCCCACGCACACACATGCACGGATAAGCTGCGTTGAATCAATTTGTATCGATAGTCGATACTACGATATATTATTATTTATTGTTTTATCTATTTTTTATTTCGGGACTTCGGGCTCGTTTTGTTATTTATAATGAGATCTTAGCTCAATACTTGGTGAAGTGACCTGAAGGTATACTTCAACGACTACTACTGGAAATCCTAGACGCGTAGAGCTAGGCATATCGGATTTGGGCTCGTTTTGTTAGTTATGATGAGATCTTACCACAGAACTTGGTGCAGTGACCTGAAGGTATACTTCGACATCCACAACTGGAACTCCTAGACGCGTAGAGCTGGGTGTATCGAATTTGGGCTCGTTTTGTTAGTTATGATGAGAGCTTACCACAGAACTTGGTGGAGTGATCTGAAGTTATACTTCGACATCCACAACTGGAACTCCTAGATGCGTAGAGCTAGGTGTATCGAATTTGGGTTAGTTTTATTAGTAATGATGAGATCTTACCACAGAACTTGGTGGAGTGACATGAAGGTATACTTCGACATCCACAACTGGAACTCCTAGACGCGTAGAGCTAGGTGTATCGAATTTGGGCTCGTTTTGTTAGTTATGATAAGATCTTACCACAGAACTTGGTGGAGTGATCTGAAGGTATACTTCGACATCCACAACTGGAACTCCTAGATGCGTAGAGCTAGGTGTATCGAATTTGGGCTCGTTTTGTTAGTTATGATGAGTTCTTACCACAGAACTTGGTGGAGTGATCTGAAGGAATACTTCGACATCCACAACTGGAACTCCTAGACGCGTAGAGCTAGGTGTATCGAATTTGGGCTCGTTTTGTTAGTTATGATGAGTTCTTACCACAGAACTTGGTGGAGTGACCTGAAGGTATACTTCGACATCTACTACTGGAACTCCTAGACGCGTAGAGCTAGGTGTATCGAATTTGGGCTCGTTTTGTTAGTTATGATGAGATCTTACCACAACTTGGTGGAGTGATCTGAAGTTATACTTCGACATCCACAACTGGAACTCCTAGATGCGTAGAGCTAGGTGTATCGAATTTGGGCTCGTTTTATTAGTTATAATGAGATCTTACCACAGAACTTGGTGGAGTGACATGAAGGTATACTTCGACATCCACTACTGGAACTCCTAGACACGTAGAGCTAGGTGTATCGAATTTGGGCTCGTTTTGTTAGTTATGATGAGTTCCAGTAGTTCCATCATAACTAACAAAACGAGCCCAAATTCGATACACCTAGCTCTACGCATCTAGGAGTTCCAGTAGTGGATGTCGAAGTATAACTTCAGGTCACTCTACCAAGTTCTGTGGTAAGATCTCATCATAACTAACAAAACGAGTCCGAATTCGATACACCTAGCTCTACGCGTCTAGGAGTTCCAGTAGTGGATGTCGAAGTATACCTTCAGGTCACTCTACCAAGTTATGTGGTAAGATCTCATCATAACTAACAAAACGAGCCCAAATTCGATACACCTAGCTCTACGCATCTAGGAGTTCCAGTTGTGGATGTCGAAGTATACCTTCAGATCACTCCACCAAGTTCTGTGGTAAGATCTTATCATAACTAACAAAACGAGCCCAAATTCGATACACCTAGCTCTACGCGTCTAGGAGTTCCAGTTGTGGATGTCGAAGTATAGCTTCAGGTCACTCCACCAAGTTCTGTGGTAAGATCTCATCATAACTAACAAAACGAGCCCAAATTCGATACACCTAGCTCTACGCGTCTAGGAGTTCCAGTAGTGGATGTCGAAGTATACCTTCAGGTCACTCCACCAAGTTCTGTGGTAAGATCTCATCATAACTAACAAAACGAGCCCAAATTCGATACACCTAGCTCTACGCGTCTAGGAGTTTCAGTAGTAGATGTCGAAGTATACCTTCAGGTCACTCCACCAAGTTCTGTGGTAAGAACTCATCATAACTAACAAAACGAGCCCAAATTCGATACACCTAGCTCTACGCATCTAGGAGTTCCAGTAGTGGATGTCGAAGTATAACTTCAGGTCACTCTACCAAGTTCTGTGGTAAGATCTCATCATAACTAACAAAACGAGCCCAAATTCGATACACCTAGCTCTACGCGTCTAGGAGTTCCAGTAGTGGATGTCGAAGTATACCTTCAGGTCACTCCACCAAGTTCTGTGGTAAGAACTCATCATAACTTACAAAACGAGCCCAAATTCGATACACCTAGCTCTACGCATCTAGGAGTTCCAGTTGTGGATGTCGAAGTATACCTTCAGATCACTCCACCAAGTTCTGTGGTAAGATCTCATCATAACTAACAAAACGAGCCCAAATTCGATACACCTAGCTCTACGCGTCTAGGAGTTCCAGTAGTAGATGTCGAAGTATACCTTCAGGTCACTCCACCAAGTTCTGTGGTAAGATCTCATCATAACTAGCAAAACGAGCCCAAATTCGATACACCTAGCTCTACGCGTCTAGGAGTTCCAGTTGTGGATGTCGAAGTATTCCTTCAGGTCACTATACCAAGTTCTGTGGTAAGAACTCATCATAACTAACAAAACGAGCCCAAATCCGATACACCTAGCTCTACGCGTCTAGGAGTTCCAGTTGTGGATGTCGAAGTATACCTTCAGGTCACTCCACCAAGTTCTGTGGTAAGATCTCATCATAACTAACAAAACGAGCCCAAATTCGATACACCTAGCTCTACGCGTCTAGAAGTTCCAGTAGTAGCCCTCGAAGTATACCTTCAGGTCACTACCACGCTCGGGGAATAGAGACTAATAAATTTCTAAATTCTATCAAATAATAAAATTATGTTATGTAGGTAACATATTATGTACCTTATCGATATATCAGCATAGTCGATAACGTAAAATATAAATTATGTTCGCTCAACTATTTCGTGTCCGTACAGCGATGTTTTTCGACATCAGCGACTGCTTGCAACCGAGACAGGGTCCACTCACGACGGCGGTCAAACGCTGACTAATTTATAATTTGAAATCTAACCAGAGACCGAGTAAGATCAAAATAACCCTTATTTTCACTGTGTTAAGATTAACAAAGTGTGTGAAAAAAATACACGCGATTTTTATTTAATTTCTTGTACAATTCGTACTATTTTTAATATTTTTCTTACCAAAATTTGGAGGTGAACATATCTACTAACAGATGGTATTTTTTAATGACAAAAAATCGGCATATTTACAGTAAAAAATGTACCTAAAGTCACCCCTAAATCGTCAATTTTGAGTGAAGAGGTGAGGGAAAATCATTTTTATAGTATTAAAAATAAAGATTTTTTACAAAGTTATTACCAACAATTGGAGATATAGGATCAATCTATGTATAGTAATTTTTAGTTCCATCTTATTTTGCTTGACTTAGTCACAAAATGTACTGAAAACTCCAATATTTTAAGGGATTTGCAAATACGCCCTTAAGAGTAGGTATGTTATAGAAACCGCAGTGAAGTTTGTGCTCAAAGGAATATTCCTTTTACCGAGCTTCTAGAATATGCTTACTTTTCACAAGCTCCTTGATGTTAACGTAAACGTATCTAGCTTCTACCTGAACCAACCACGCAAAAGCGACATTAAATACTGTTAAGGAAGACTGTGAACGACGCGACCGCAACGCGCTACTTCGACATGCAACTTATAATGCACTTCTCTGTATAAAATTGTACTTAGAGCCGACCGTGACCGTGACCCGCTACACTTAGCTTGTGCAAGCAAGACACGTGACGGATGTCGACGTCTCTCATCTCGGTCGCGTACCGCAAAGTCTACCTTAACTTTCTTTAGGGCACTTCTTCAATGCGAGTAAAAAGCGCTTGAATGAAACACACAAGCCATCCTAGCTCTACGCGTCTAGGAGTTCCAGTAGTAGATGTCGAAGTATACCTTCAGGTCACTCCACCAAGTTCTGTGGTAAGATCTCATCATAACTAGCAAAACGAGCCCAAATTCGATACACCTAGCTCTACGCGTCTAGGAGTTCCAGTTGTGGATGTCGAAGTATTCCTTCAGGTCACTATACCAAGTTCTGTGGTAAGAACTCATCATAACTAACAAAACGAGCCCAAATCCGATACACCTAGCTCTACGCGTCTAGGAGTTCCAGTTGTGGATGTCGAAGTATACCTTCAGGTCACTCCACCAAGTTCTGTGGTAAGATCTCATCATAACTAACAAAACGAGCCCAAATTCGATACACCTAGCTCTACGCGTCTAGAAGTTCCAGTAGTAGCCCTCGAAGTATACCTTCAGGTCACTACCACGCTCGGGGAATAGAGACTAATAAATTTCTAAATTCTATCAAATAATAAAATTATGTTATGTAGGTAACATATTATGTACCTTATCGATATATCAGCATAGTCGATAACGTAAAATATAAATTATGTTCGCTCAACTATTTCGTGTCCGTACAGCGATGTTTTTCGACATCAGCGACTGCTTGCAACCGAGACAGGGTCCACTCACGACGGCGGTCAAACGCTGACTAATTTATAATTTGAAATCTAACCAGAGACCGAGTAAGATCAAAATAACCCTTATTTTCACTGTGTTAAGATTAACAAAGTGTGTGAAAAAAATACACGCGATTTTTATTTAATTTCTTGTACAATTCGTACTATTTTTAATATTTTTCTTACCAAAATTTGGAGGTGAACATATCTACTAACAGATGGTATTTTTTAATGACAAAAAATCGGCATATTTACAGTAAAAAATGTACCTAAAGTCACCCCTAAATCGTCAATTTTGAGTGAAGAGGTGAGGGAAAATCATTTTTATAGTATTAAAAATAAAGATTTTTTACAAAGTTATTACCAACAATTGGAGATATAGGATCAATCTATGTATAGTAATTTTTAGTTCCATCTTATTTTGCTTGACTTAGTCACAAAATGTACTGAAAACTCCAATATTTTAAGGGATTTGCAAATACGCCCTTAAGAGTAGGTATGTTATAGAAACCGCAGTGAAGTTTGTGCTCAAAGGAATATTCCTTTTACCGAGCTTCTAGAATATGCTTACTTTTCACAAGCTCCTTGATGTTAACGTAAACGTATCTAGCTTCTACCTGAACCAACCACGCAAAAGCGACATTAAATACTGTTAAGGAAGACTGTGAACGACGCGACCGCAACGCGCTACTTCGACATGCAACTTATAATGCACTTCTCTGTATAAAATTGTACTTAGAGCCGACCGTGACCGTGACCCGCTACACTTAGCTTGTGCAAGCAAGACACGTGACGGATGTCGACGTCTCTCATCTCGGTCGCGTACCGCAAAGTCTACCTTAACTTTCTTTAGGGCACTTCTTCAATGCGAGTAAAAAGCGCTTGAATGAAACACACAAGCCATATTCGCTCACCGCCGGGCGTCACAAATTACTGCAACACTGTTGCAATAAGTAGACACAAGTCATGTTCAACGCTTTTTTATCACGCGTTAAAAAGCTCTCTACGATCCTACGGAGTAGAATGAAGCCGGGACGCAGAGTCCGACCTCCCTGGCGCAGTGTTGAGCGCTGTTGTCTTTTAACGTGGGAGGTCCCGGGTTTGATCCCCGGCAGAGTCAATTTGGAAATTTATAATTTCTGAATTTTGTCTGGTCTGGCCTAGAGGGAGGCTTCGGCCGTGGCTAGTTACCACCCTACTGGCAACGAGTGCCGCCAAGCAATTTAGCGTTCCGGTACGATGCCGTGTAGAAACCGATTAGATATGGGTTTAATATATCAGCCATGCCTCTAACAGGTTAGCCCGCTACCATCTCAGAATGCATCATCACTTACCATCAGGTGAGATTGCAGTCTAGCTAGCTTGTAGTTGATAAAAAAGGAAGAGTATTTTTTGATAACAACTTATCCTCAGCTTTATTTACTTTAGCATACGATTGAAATTGGTATAACAATACTTAAAGGCACACAGCGCGCCTCGTTCTGCAACTACAAAGGCAAATAAAGCTTAGTTTGATATTCATTGATGCACTCCACTTTGTAGGTAGGAATGTGTGAGTGGCGCCTAAGACACAACCATAATCTCAATGCACTTGTTACATTAAATTTAAATTATTTTAATACATACTCGAAGACAGCGTGCGAATGTTTTAAGGTATTTCTTCCCATTGGTGCTCGGATTTCGAAAAATTGAGAGACAAATCTGTGAATTAAAATTCCACCCTTGGAATGCCAGTGACCACTGAACTGTGTAGACAGCGGCCGTTGAACGCAATCTTGTTGGACAATTTCGGATTATCTTGAACGCAGAGCGGGATTTTAAATGAAACATTGTTCGTGAAATTAATTCATTAGTCTTCAAATATAAGCTGATTTTTGTCTCGCATATGCAAATTGGGAAAACAGCTTCACACTGTGGTGCGGTTGTACCTCAACACTAAGGTTTGGAGTTATTTAAGGGGCTGATAGTTACACTTCATACAAGCCAGCTTCCAGCAAGTAAACTTCAGTCATACAAGTGACAACGCATGAATTAGCAGTTCTTCAGGTGCTGCAGATAGTCATGGGTTCATAACTTTGCAACATCAGATGACATTCCATGTTTTTGACAATAAAGGAATTATGAATTATGACACGTCTACTTGATTATTCACACCATAAGGGCGTAAACACACTAGGTACGGTCAAACAAATTTTCTTTTTTCCGCACGCGCACTTTGATATAGATGTGCACAGAATAGCGCGACAGGATGAAACGTGTTTCGTGTACGTGTTCTACAAGGCGGATGTTTTATTCAGTCCAGTCTGTAGGTAAGTAGTGTTTTCCGGTCAAAATCATCGCAACTTCATTCGGAACTGCATATATTTTACGGGCGATATTTTTGACTGGCAGAGAGCACACCAAGTAAATGCATTGGCTTTGTTTGAAATAGATAGATAATCGAGTCGTAAAACGGTAATAAGAGTCCACCGACTTTACTCTTACATATAACATTCCCTAAATCAAATAAATAAGTCCATAAAAAAGGCTATAATTTAGCATTAAAGTTCAGCTTTACACGAAATTGTCGCGAGAGATTCGCGAAACACTTCTGATTTATAGCCCTCGAGTAATATTTCCAGCTAAATTGTGAAGTTACCGCCCTGGCAGCAGAATTATCGGTAAGGGATCGGAGCAAACCGCTTTTAAATTATTGTTTAAAACATGGTGTGCGTGTGACTTTATAAGGCACATGATATATTCAATATCTTATTAAGCTCTTTATCGGTTGTAGCTCTATTGACTTATTACGTGCCAATGATTTTGATATTAAGGTCTTCATAAGACTTAATAAGTTAATGCATTTTGACAGTAAAGTATCAAATGGAATCTTCCTGAGTAAAATCATAAGTAAGTCAAAAGTAAGTCGGGTGGTTCGAAAGAAACTGCTAGAAATTATGCATACGAGATGTATTTTAAGTAAGTCAAGAAAACAAAAATAATGTTAGACCTTTGTATACGCGCAAGTTTAAGGTCCGGGCTTTAACACACATTACAAGAAATAAAGCTGGACAATTCCAATCTTCAATTAATCCACAGTTCTTCATCCGGGAAAATTCTTAGGAACAAAAAGTTATATGTATTTCATCCGCAACCTAACTCAACCAACAACGGTTTAGGAAAGAACGCTTCGTCCTATACATCAGTAGATAGAGACATGTGCGACACGGAGGTCGCAGTTAAAGCGAAGAGCTCGTCAAGTTTACGGTGCAAAAACCCTTGGTGTTGTGGCGGCAGCCGAAACGAGTTGCCGTTTTTGTTGGGATCCCGTCAAAGCGCGGTGTCGCGCGGCGCTTCTCCGACTTAAATGCGGCCCTTTCTAATTGGACGTCTACCACTTACCTGTTGCGTCGCTTTACTGTTTTTTCAGCTCCCAGACGAATACACTCCGCGATGAGCACTTAACATAGAGAGCGTTGTAATATTCCTCTAGAAGTCTAGACTGTCTGTCTGTGACTAGAATCTGGCTTCACCTTTGTGCTTTTTCATTTGATGGTCTTAAACGTTTTGGTTTGATGTTAGATATGTTAGAAATTTCTCAATTAAGTACTTAATATACCTACCAACTTTTACCTATCTTACATTTAAATAAAATACAGTTAGTAAATGCGAGTACTTAGTACAATTAGTTTTAAGTTGACTCGTCACTTGCAAGCTGGTTTAATTGTAGCGTTATAAAAAAGTGAAGTTTTACTTCAAAGAAATAAGCACATTTCCATATCAAGAATTTTGCTTATTTAATTTAAACCTGGTGACAAAATATACACTTATTTAGTGCAAAGCCAATGGTATGTTTTTATACCTACTGCAATAAGCTCCGCGTACTTAATGTGTTAAAAATGTAAATTTTCAACCATTTATTTCCTTTTTCATTGCATGACGACTTCAATAAACCGGTATTTATGAAGAGCAGGCTGCATCACCTGACACCTTGCAACAATGTTTAATTTGCACTCAAAATTACGCGTTTCTTCCATTTTGAAACTATTTGACGAAAATACAAAAGTGTTTGCTTGAAAATAATATTCATTCAACGTTATATCGATCAGAACGGCCCCGCGATGATCGGTTATTTCGGTACGTTTTGTGGTCATTAACAACTGGTGCGTGAAGATAGGACGCGCGATCAAAATGATCAAGTCCTGACTTAAAGAGCTTTGAATGATTATGACCTTTACAGATCTAGACTTAAAGCTTTATTTAGAACGACCGTCTTCATTATCGACGGTATGTGAAAAAATAAAATTCAGACTCGACGACATAAAATGTTTGCCAAAGCAATTGAAAAGTATGGTAATATTACGAGATGATCATTAAAGCTTTTTTTACGTCTACCGATCAATCTCATTAGAAATCCGATCCCGAGTTCACGCACCAATGTGCGTTAAACACGTTACGTTCAACCGCAAGTAACACCTACCTTTTTAGATCTACTTTCAACCGTTCTACTTGCTTATTATAAGATTTAAAAAAAAAAATTAAAAATATATTGATTAGATTATCGTAGAGTCGATTTCATAGGTCCCACAGTATATTAGTGTGGATTCGTATTAGATATACTTTTGAGTGGATTCAATTTGGCCATTAAAGCCTCCTATTTCGTAAAGGCACGAATCCCACTTAGCTACACTTCCAAGAGGTATCCCAAACTGGCAAAAAAGGAGAAGATTATCCTATTTTTAATTCTTAAGACTAATTTTTCATGCTAGAATAATCTTTTAATGAGGAATAACTAATGAAACATTTTTTTGTTAAAGATAATTATCGTAGGTGTCTGAAAAAATAATCGAACCGATACTTAACTATTTCATAACAGTTTTACCAAGGCAGCATAAAGTTACAAGCAGGTGCTTCGAAGTTTTATGATGACCGTCCATTTCGGTGTTCATCTAATCGTTTAGCTGGTGATGCATGACGGCCGGTCCAAAGACGCGGGGATCGAGTGCAAGTAGGACGCTACGCTGCGGTCCGACGCGTACGCCGATTCTCCACGCGCTTCTGCCGTGCGACCAACCCCAGCCGGAAACCGGGTGACAACACAACAAAAAGGCACTTACAGTCATTCATAGCTTTTTTCCCACCACCACCTGACTCCGCCGACAGGTTCCCGATATCTATTACAAGACTCATTGGACGAGAGCAATTTAAGATTACGTTCGCCCTTCTTAGCGGTACATGACGACATGGCGAGCGAAAATACTAAATCCATACTAATACTCTAAATGCGAAAATGTGTCTGTTGGTCTGTCTGCTACCTTTTCAAGAGCCCAGCTGTTCATTAAATTTTGATGAAATTTAGACGAAATAGCTTGCTATTCGAGGCCATACGCTACTTTTTATTCCGGATAATCAAAGAATCCCAAGAGAAATTAAAGATTCTAATTCCACAAAGACGAAGTCGCGGGCATCATCTAGTGGATAAATAATTATTTCGACTTATTTAACAATAGGCCTGCTCAATATTATGATCGTAAGGAGCTAAACTATCTCTGAAAATTGAGGATTGGTTCCTCACTAGGAGTCGTTAACAAACCTCAATCTCCTTTAACGACGACGTAAAATAAAGGGAGCCTTTACCTGCCGATCTGTGGAGATCACGAACAGTTCAGTTGACAGCTATCTCGTTCAGTCCGTAGACATCGCCAAGTTTGTGGGAAAATCTTCAATAAGAAAGCGCATTACTGTATAGAATGACGTGCACACAAGGAAACATTAAAATTTCTGTGAGGAGCAAAAATGTACAGGTATACCTACCTACTCAACACGAATGTATCGAAATAATTCTTTTTTATTGTTACAAGATTCAGATACAGATAAAAGTACCAAGAACAAGATAACATATTGGGATGTAGGCTGACTAAAACAAAACATCGTAGTATGATGTATGCGGTGCGGAGATATGCAATCTCATAGTCATGGAAGGAAAGTGGGACAACTTATCGCTTGGAACAATTTTGTAGCGCTCTCGGTTGAAACGTGCCGCTATTTGATAAGTTTTCTCAGTAAGGTTCGCAGGCCAATAGTCTAAATGCATGTAAAAAAAATATAAAATATATTATTGCAAAACTGTTTCGGGAAAATATTTTCATTTTAGTTAGGTATAATAAGTTGGCAATTTAATATGGCAAAAGGATAAAAAACAATTTTTATACGGACTGAACATAAGAACTCGAACGAAATCTCTAAACAACTTAACACAAAACCTTGGGCGGTCACACTCACAACCAATGCAAATAATTAAGCTTAGTTTGAGCTGTGTTCAAGATACTCCATTCTGCCGGTGTGTGTCATACTTTAGTATTCTGTCTGTCTTAGGACTTTACCCTACTTAAGGCTTCATCGTGATATTCTATACTAATCCATACTATAAACGCTTTGGATGGATGGATGGAAGAATGGATGGGTGTTTGTTACTCAATCACGTCTGAACGGATTTGGATTAAATTTGACACAGAGCTAGATTATAGTCTGGAATAACACAAAGGCTACTTTTTATCCCGGAAAACTAAAGAGTTCCCGCGGGAACCAAAAATCCTCAATCTACGCGGACCAAGTCGCGGGCATCAGCTAGTACTATGTAATAATGCTCGATCGAAAATTACTTTTTACGAATCGAAAATCCTCAATCCACGCGGACGAAGTCGCGGGCATCACCTAGTATGTAATAATGCTCGATCGAAAATTACTTTTTACTAATCGAAAATCCTCAATCCACGCGGACGAAGTCGCGGGCATCACCTATTATGTAATAATGCTCGATCGAAAATTACTTTTTACTAATCGAAAATCCTCAATCCACGCGGACGAAGTCGCGGGCATCACCTAGTATGTAATAATGCTCGATCGAAAATTACTTTTTACTAATCGAAAATCCTCAATCCACGCGGACGAAGTCGCGGGCATCACCTAGTATGTAATAATGCTCGATCGAAAATTACTTTTTACGAATCGAAAATCCTCAATCCACGCGGACGAAGTCGCGGGCATCAGCTAGTATGTAATAATGCTCGATCGAAAATTACTTTTTACGAATCGAAAATCCTCAATCCACGCGGACGAAGTCGCGGGCATCAGCTAGTTTGTAATAATGCTCGATCGAAAATTACTTTTTACGAATACCTACGTACACATTTGGTCAAAGAATAACCTTAGGATTTTCTAATACATGTCATCGAAGTCTTGTCTTTCTGTGCCTTCAGAGTCAGCCTATGATTGTGGCCGGGCGATAATCGGCGGGTGGCCGCATCGCCCGCAGTTGTGGCCACCAACCATCGCTAGATGTGTCTTGATTTGTGCGCGAGCGCCACGATCGATCCTCAGCGCCAATTTATTGCCTTTTCTAGACTATAACAGGACTGGCACTTGGCAGTGAATTAGAACGGTCGGCCGACTTGCGGGAGAGTCCGTTGCTGAGAGAGCAATTGAAGTTAAACTATTTTCTTGTATCAAATAGCGCATTTTCTTGACGGTCGTATAATTTGATCAGAAGTACTAGAAGCATTCCTTTTATGTCGTGAATAGTATAGATATGTCACAGGTAGATTGCAAAGGCCGTTGGATTACAATTTAACGCATTATTTTTCGGTAGATTGTAATCTGTTGCCCGATAAAACCTAAGTGCCCGGCCTGCGGCCGGCACTATCTTATTATTTGTGTCGAACCCTAACCTAACCTGCAAGAAAGAGACAAGAAAACGTAAATACATTGAATATTTCAAAAATTGACACTCACAACATTGAACGGTTCACAATCTGTCGACAGTTTACAATATCTTACGGTTGTTGCAATCTTACGGTGACAGATACACCACCAAACAATATTATCGGTGATAATAGTAGATTATTCACCACGGGGGTAATGCGATGTATTATGTCACGGGCGCCGGGATAAATCCCAAGCGGAACAAGGGATTCTAGAGTAACTCCCGAGCGTAGCGAGGGTGTTGCATCTAGAATCCTGAGAGTAGCGCGGGAATTAGGGGCGCCCAAGATTAATACAGCATTACCCCTACGGTGAATACTCTACTTTTCACACCTCGCGATACAACCACTTCTTTCAGCTGGCGTGGCCTACTCGATTTGACAAACAAATGTCGTCAGTGCGAATCTAGTGGGCCACGGCTTCGGTTTTCGAAAATCGAGCTGGCCGCGCCTGCTGAGAACACATTCTGTTCAACGAAATTAGACTTTATGGATATAGCTATAAGAATTATGAAAAAACCTCTTTGGAATGAATAGAATTTCTTTCAGATCTTGCTTCAGATGCGCGATGATTCTAAATTCAAATCACATTATAACCCTAGGGAATAATGGATTTCAATACAACATTATAACCCTAGGGATTTAATGTCTTACTTTAACCTTAGATAACAGGCCATGTAATAAGGCGTTGTTGAGCGAGTGGTGTGAAAAAACTATAATATTTCATTAATCACGAAACTGAACTTTTTTTATCCTACCACAAGTTAGCCCTTGACTGCGACATCACCTCATGGTAGGTGATAATGCGGTCTAAGATGATAGCAGGCAAACTTGTTGTAAGGTTTGTTGTATAACTGCAAGTTAATTTTGTTACCTTGCAAAAATATTATTAAACACTCAATACCTAAAAACACAAAGAATTGCGATTAAGTCATCGACACAGGAAATCGGAATGTAATAATAAGCTTGAACAGGTAATCACACGATCCGATAAAGGTACGACTATAAAAGTGGCATTAAAAAGTAATTAATGTACTAAGGGTTTATTTAATGCAAAGCTATAACTGCCGCAGTGGCATACTTACTTGGACTCGGTAAACAATTATACGAGTGTTTTGTACACTCAGCTACCATAACATGACGTACAATCAGAGTTAATGTTATACCTAGAACCAGTTTCCTTGAACACAGTATACCTATGTTTTTTGACTGATGTTCCTTTTATTCTCCTATTTGATCAGTTGGCCTTTAAGATAACGGGCTTCATTTGTAATGAATTAATTAGCTTTTAAACAGTCAGTAGCGTGCTGGTCATAAAGGCATAAAGGCACCGCTTACCCTGATAATAATAATACACGATTAACACCTAAGCTTGCCTTGGCTTCAAAGTAACACATGCACGTCACTGAACGTACTAGGTATACAGGGCGTCCCACGGCTATGCCGCATGGAGGGGAAGTACCTTAAATATCGTAGATAATTTTTTTTCTCGTATAGCGGGTTCGAGTCCCGGTTCAACCAAGCAATTATTTAAAAATCTATGAATGCAGTTTAAATTGTATTTTAAATTAAAATGAACTCTTCTTTCAGTAAAATATTCCATCTACGATATTTAAGGTAATTCCCCTTCATGCGGCATAGCCGTGGGACGCCCTGTATATGTGGTTATATTGATTAAACGCAACATGAATTGGTGATCCGTACTCTCATCGAATTCTAAATACCTTTTTTATAGTTATATCAGAACAAAGCCTTTTTTGTAAATCAATTTAAACTCGGACATCCGTTCTCATACAACAAAATGAAACCCAGAGTGATACACACAAAATTACCTGACATGTAGGTACAGTGTACACTCAATACATGTAACAAACGCGATTGAAAATCGTAAATATGCGGAGCGCACGTGTCACAGCATGCTCGTATATAAACTACACCGCCCGGATCCAATTTCGGTGAAATTTAATGTAAATGCATGAATTTTCCCCGTGCCACTCGTACAATCAGTGTCGTGAGCTGACATTTGCATATGCGTCGCTGAAATTTCAGAATAGCTATTCCGTGAAGCTTAACCGAGTTCCAAACTTGGCGGGTGTTTGGGTAAAGGAAACGTTGCGGCGGGATGTGCCTCACGTGACGTAACGAGGCCAAGTCGCTCAGCGTGTGCTGCGATATTAAAGGGCCTCAAACGGTTTCCAACAAAAAACGTGGTATTTCAGAGCTTCACCAGAGAACCGGCCACATGCCTCAGCTTATTCAATTTCATAGGGTTTTCAAAAATTTATCAAGACCATGATAATAGATTTTTAAATAAAAATTATCATTGCATCCAATCGACGAGATTTTTTATTAATTCACTACTTACAAGAAACTCTGAGCTTCTGTTAATTTAAGATTTCGAAATAATAATAGATTTTTTTACAATATCTTTTGATTTAATGAGTCAAACTGATTAGCAGCAGATGCAAATTGCACAAGCGGTCTGCAACAGATTCAAATTTTAGGAGAATCATCTTAAACACGCCATGCATTCTTGAGCACCGCAAAAAAGCATCAACTGCGCCCTTCAAGTAGCCATTAGTCTTGTTATCTCGGCATATGTTAAGAGACGTATCAAGGCGCGCGCCGCGCTTCTGCTGCTACTCGAAACAGATTTGCCACAAAAACATAACAGGTGGTGAAACTGGAGCCAGTGGATGGAAAATCAGAATTGCGAGACGATGTCACGCCCGGGTGACCAGCACATGTCAATAGCAACTGCCGACTTTAGCTGTCTAAAGCCCCACCGATACGCTGGCGATGCTATTAATAAACGCAAAGTAAAAAACTGATATCAGTGTCACTCATGTCCAGTTGAGCTTCAGATGTACTGTTGCTGCATAATTCATCATGCTGACTGAAATATAAACTTACAACTCGAACTGCTGACTCTAGAAACTTGAGATGCATGTAGGTTAAAAGGATTTACAGAAACATCACCGATATAGTTAGCCACCGATAAAAAACCGTTATATAAATAAATAATAAAATAAAATAATAATAAAAAAGCCTTTATTTCTAATACGTTACAACATACATTTTACGCATTTCATTTGCAAAGAGTATAATATTCTGAATTTATCTTATGTCACACTTCAGTCATTAAAAACCGTTATATATGTCACCGTAAGATTTTAAAAACCGTAAAATTGTAATCTAACGCTTTTTTTTTCGATAGATTGTAAAAAGTCGAAAGATTGTGAACAGTTCAATGTTTTAAGTGTCAATTTTTGAAATATTCACTGTATTTACGATTTCTTGTCTCTTTCTTGTAGGTTAGGTTAGGGTTCGACACAAATAATCAACTTAGGTTTTTAGGGTTATCCTAACAAATTACAATCTACCGAAAAATAATCCGTTATATTGTAATCATTCGACAGTTTACAATTTCGCGAGGTAGATTATAATCTAACGGTTTTTACAATCTTACGGTGACATATACAAATATTTAAATATAAAACACAAAGCGCCATATAAGCGTTTTCCCTACAGTAACGTGATAATAATGAGTCAGATATATACATACATAATCAAAAGAAAATATATATCGAAATCATTTCATAAAAGTCGGCAGAAAACAAAAGACAATACTTAATAGTATTGTACCAAATTTAATTTTCACTAGAAATACCAGTTCTGGTATTTTAATTGCCCAAGCTCAAATCCAATATTTGTTAGCTGCTACTTTACAAATAACTTTACGCCTACTGCACAGCCAATCAAAGATCAATTCCATTTGATCCGTCTGAGCTGCTTACTATCGCTTGTTAACGACCTGCCTACTCTGCCTAGGCCAGGGTTGGCGAACATTTGCATGCAAATAATAAACTTTACCTACGTATATTATATTAACTCTAACATGGAATAAGTATACTAGTACTTTCTCTGATATATACTGGAATAGATCCAGGTAAAAACTTTGGAAACTCTAAATACATACATCTCTACGATTCTTATAGTATTTGAAAGGCTAATGGAAATAAATAATAGGTTGTTGATTTTTAATATACTGGTGAACGTACATACTTACTATAACGCGGTAGTAAGAGATCCTCCAGCGAGTTAACTTTGGTTATATGAGTGGATACTGTGGCCCAGGCGTCCGTCAAAACTTGACCCATTTGTATCAATACTAGTAAACAAAATTCTACTTTTCGAAGATAATTATATGCATTTTAAGTACTTCACAATCGCTTCAGCGGTGTGTGCTTCATGGTAAGAAAACCTAATTCTGTCTGATTCTGCTGTCATTCCGTGTCTTCCCGTAAATCATTTTCATTCTGTGCTCAGCAGTAGGTATGCCGACGACGCGATGAATAAAGTTGAAGTAATCGACCATGCCGAAGTTTCCCTATCCCTGATCTAGACAGTGTGCGAATAAAGACACGCCCGGCTGATTGGTGCGATCAAAAACCTGTTTCGAGAAAGCAATCACGTCTGTTTATGTCTTTTAGAGGAAGGATAACGAGTCCGCATACGAACTACACGACGATGCTTACGTAACGGATCGTTTAATGAAACCACTTTGAAATTTACATTAGAGTAACAACGTTTGAAGAGTACCTAATTTATGCGATGATATGTATCGCTTCCTAGAAATTCGCTGGTGGTGAATGCATTATTCCAACGATCGATCCTGAATATATTAGCGAACTAATTAAATTAAGAAAAGACTTAACGGCTCTCTTTAACGTCATTTAGAAATCAACTTTGATATTATCAAACTTGGCATATAGATTAGAAATCTATACTCTATACTAATAATATAAATGCGAAAGTATGGATGGATGGATGTTTGTTACTCAATCATGCCGGACGGCTGAACGGATCTGGATGAAATTTGGCACGGAGATAGATTACAGTCTGGAATAACACATAGGCTACTTTTTATCCCGGAAAATTAAAACGTTCCCGCGGGAACCAAAATACCTAAATCCACGCAGACAAGTCGCAGGCATCAGCTAGTAGAAAAATAAACTCTTTTACTAAAATACACTTTTAAGTAAATATAAAAGCTTCTCTTGACTAGTCCAATGATACTGCTACAAACGTAAAAATGTTTATCGTTTATCACTAAACCTGTGAGTAAAAATAACCGTGCCAGACTAAGCTGAGATTTGTATCTAGGCCATAGCATCATTGACGCCGCAACATAGAAATAGTTCAACGTGGGCGTGATTTTTTGCATGACTATACTTGAGGACAGTGGCGTAGGTTACTTTTTATCCCGGATATACAAGGAGTTTCCTCGAGATCTTTAAACCTACCTAGACGAAGTTGCAGGCATCATCTTGTTAAAATAATCCATACTTCCATACTTAATATTATAAATTCTTCTCAAGGGTAATGTCACCGAGTGCAGTGTGTTGTTTAAGTTTAAACATGTGACCTCATATGATATCATTAAAATATTCAAATCTTTGCAATGCAAAAAAACCGGGGATCTATGGGGGATATCAGTAAAAATAATCAGCAATGTTATTGATATAATTGCACCATATCTTGCTCTCATATTTAATGAGTCTGTAGATTCAGGATCCTTTCCAGACCTTATGAAATGCAGCAAATTGATTCCACTTTTTAAATCTGGTAGTAGAAGTGACCCTAATAACTACAGACCAATTTCTATTTTACCAGCACTCAGCAAGATATTTGAGAAAATTATGCTCAACCAACTGCTTCTGCACTTTAACTCAAATAAACTACTTCACTCAGAGCAGTATGGTTTTACTAAAGGCCGATCAACAACCGATGCGGGAGCTATGCTGCTAAAGCATATATTCGATGCGTGGGAGAAATCACAAAATGCTATTGGTATTTTCTGTGATTTATCTAAGGCATTCGATTGCGTTGAGCATGAGACGCTTTTAGTTAAGTTGAACCATTATGGAATCAAAGACACTGCACTTGGCCTCATTGCATCATATCTCAGTGATCGCATTCAAACGGTATGTGTCAACGATGTGAAGTCGTCCGGATCAGCCTCACAAATGGGTGTTCCTCAAGGCTCTATTCTGGGTCCCTTCATGATCTTGGTGTATATAAATGATTTACCATATAACGTCCAAAATACTTGCGATATTGTGCTGTTTGCTGATGACACGTCCTTGATTTTTAAAGTGGATAGAAACAAGGACAATTATGAAGACGTAAATAGTGCAATTTCTCAAGTCACTAACTGGTTTACAGTAAACAACTTACTTTTGAACGCAAAGAAAACCAAGTGCATTGAATTCGCATTGCCGAATACCAAGTCCACAGGAAACATAAATTTAACTGTAAATAATGATATTTTAAAAATAGAAGAGACCACTGTGTTCCTGGGGGTGACCTTAGATTCAAAGCTTCAATGGGGCACTCATATATCAACTCTGGCTGGCAAACTCAGCTCTGCTGCTTACGCTGTCAGAAAGATTCGACAGTTTACTGACGTTGAAACTGCAAAAATTGTGTATTTTGCTTACTTTCATAGTATTATGTCTTACGGAATCTTACTATGGGGTAAAGCGGCAGATATTCAAAAAATTTTTGTATTACAAAAAAGGGCAATACGTGCAATTTATAATTTAAAACCGCGCGAATCCCTTAGAGAGAAATTTAAGGAAATAGGTATTCTTACAGTAGCCTCGCAATATATTTATAGTAATCTAATCTTCGTAAAACAGCACATTCACAATTACAAAAAAATATGCGATCTGCATGATAGGCAAACTAGAGGCCGCCATAAGCTCGTGACTCCATCGCTCCGCCTCAAGAAGGTCCGAAGGTCGTTCGTGGGAATGAGCATTCTATTTTATAACAAAATTCCACAACCTATCTTAGACTTGCCTTTACACAAGTTTAAGAAGTCCATTAAAAATATGCTCCTGAAAAAAGCTTATTATACTGTTGAAGATTACGTAAAATATGACAAAGGAGCATGGATTTGATTCGCTCCAGCAATGCTAAGGACAGCGGTTACATATGTATAAATTAATAAAATTGTAAATTATTTTTTTTTCAAAAGAGCAACCACCGAGTTTCTTGCTGGTTCTTCTCGGTAGGAATGGCATTCCGAACCAGTGGTAGATTCACTCGACGATTCAAAAGTACTTTTAAAAGTCTATTTGAATAAAAATAATTTGAATTGAATTGAATTGAAATGCGAGAGTGTGCCTGCTGCCTGTCCGTCTGTCTGTATGTCTATCTGCTACGCTTTCACGGCCCATCTGCTCAACCGATTTTGATGAAATTTGGTACAGGGGTAGATTGTATCCCGGGGAAGGACATAAGGCTCCCGGAAAATTAAAGAGTTCCCGCGGGAATCAAAAAATCATAATCCACGCGGACGAAGTCGCGGAAATCAACTAGTACTATAATAATAATTAATATTCTAAGGAGTGAGACGGTAAAATAAAAATAAATGAGCACGTCAAAGAAAATATACAGTGTATAAGGAAGGAGTGTAAATTTTGTATGTACCACTCATGGCCGAGATAAAACTCACACGTACGAATCGTTAAGTATGTAACGACCTACGTGTTTCTATTATTAAGGAGAGCTAATTATTATTTTGAGAAAGTATCGTTACGCAAGCAGTCTTTGTATGACTAGGATTTCTTTATTTCCGTAAATAAAAGTCGTAACAAGACGAGACGAAAGTTGAGAGTTGGGAATGACTCGTAGAAGGTCTTAATTTACACTCGTTGTTTTTCAGCGAATGTGACACACCCATTGAATAATTAAACTGCGATTTGAATGCCCGTGCGAACTCATTAATTTTCCGGGATCAAACTAGCCTTTCACAGTTTCCGGGTGAAAGCCATTTCTATACCAAAATTATTCAAAATCAGTAATAGTTCCAGATTACAATATTTATTATATTTAGGTATCTACTTTATTATATAAATAGTAAGTAATAAACATGTCTACATTGAATGGAAGCTATTTCTAGACGACTTCATATCGTAAAGCTATCGAACAATGACAGGACGATCGGTCGAGATTAAATTCAAGCCCACGCTGTCTCACATTACAAGAAGATCGAAGGCCGGCTGAAATATTTACTTGTACGTCTAATGGATTTTTACTCAGCCACTGCTATGAAGTTTTAATTCAATTAAAATTTTGTCTAAATAACCGATTATAAAAAAATCCAAACTAATATTATAAATGCGAAAGTGTGTCTGTCTATCTGCTACGCTGTCACGATCTATCTGTTCAACCGATTTTGATGATATTTGGTACTGAGATAGGTTACATACTGGGAAAGGACAAGACCTTTTTATCCCGATAAGTTAGAGTTCCCGTGGGTATAAAAACCTTCATTCATGCGAACGAACGGCATCATCTAGTAAGTACCTTCTTTTTAAATAAAAAAGAAACCCGACTTAGCAGGAGCCAATAAAGCTTAATAAACTTCAGTGCCAAAGTCAGGGACACACACATACATAAGTATGTATGTATGTATATACTTTATTGTACACCACAAATATACAAAAAAACATGTTACAAACAAGAAAACAACAATAAGTAGGTACAATAAGGCGGTCTTATCGCTAAACAGCGATCTCCTCCAGACAACCTTAACGCTAGGGAGAAAATGAAGAAGAGGATAAAGGGAGGTGGAGGAGGTTAAATACTAATAGCTAAAATACAGAACAATGTTAACCTAATTACTAAACCAATTATTAATCCCTTTGACGGTGTCTCTAAATAATCCCCATGTCTTGGACACTATTACCTACTTGTTACTACTCAATCATAATACAATAGGATAAGTATGGTCAAGTGTCTGACCACTTGATACAAGTGCCCACTTGTAGTTGTAAACGCGAATTAGTAACAATGTGTTACACCGGAAGAATACAAGCCACTCACACCTCACAGTACTCGTAACGGGCCACTTGTATGGACACAAAGCTTAAACAAACATTAGCTTGCATAATGTAGTGATTTGGAATGTCTTCTATGTGTTACATACCTAATCATCCATTTTTATTTTTTAAATCTTTATTTTCATAAACATAACTCTTGCTGGTCATTCGTTCTCAATAACGTAGCAGGCAGGGGCAAATAAAACTGTTAAGATAATTAAAATACAACACTTTCATATAATTGCCTTTGACTGAACACAGGAACTAATTAGCTCTTTGTTTCAATTAAATTTTATTTACATGAGCTGAGACAGTAATATTATATAGTCATCTACTTTCTATTTTTAATACGCTTTTATTAGATTCACCTGTAAAAAAAACTAATATTTAATGTTTTATCCACTACAAATTAGCCCTTGTCTGCGATCTCACCTGATAGTAAGTGATGATGTTGTCTAAGATGGCAGCGGGCTAACCTGTTAGAGATGTGGCAGCTTATTATTAAATCCATACCACCCTAATCGGTTTCTACACGGCATCGTACTGGAATGCTAAATCACGCGGCACGTTTTTTGCCGGTAGAGTGGTAACCACGGCCGAAGCCTTCCACCAGGCCAGACCAGAGAAATTTCAGAAATTCTAAATTCACAAATAGACCCTGCCGCCATCGAACCCGGGGCCCCTACGTTAAGAAGGTATGTAAACAAATCTTGGAAATCGAATTTAATCAACTTTTAATTGCACTGATTTGAAACTGCAAATTTATGTCATCGAGCTGATCTGCTGATGCATCCTGGAGGTGAATAGTAGTCTTCATAATAGTATCTAATAACTAGTAAGTAAGCCCTCGAGTTTGGGTTTATTTGACTTGTTTTAATGAGTCCTATTTACATAATAGGTTATATTTTCAACCGACTTCAAAAAAAGGAGGAGGTTCTCAATTCGACTGTTTTTTTTTTAATGTTTGTTACCTCAGAACTTTTGACTGAGTGGACCGATTTGGATGATTCTTTTTTTATTTGAAAGGGCATACTTCCCATGTGGTCCCATATAAATTTTATCGAAATCGGTTGAGCGGTTTTTAAAATATCAACAATAAAATAAGTACTTTGTATAGCGTGTGCTTGTTGTTGTAAAGTTGGCGCGGGAGTTTGAAGTCGGTTGTTTAAAAAGTATTTTTTATATTAAATTATTTTAACTACATATATAAACTTATTTCTTTGCTTCCAAAAGTTTAATGTACCATTTATATTCGTATGTGTATATTATGGCTTCTTGCTGAAATGCGTGAGTTGGCGAGAGAGACTTCTGCGTTCTTCTTTAGTTTTCGATAGCCAATTGGAATCAATGGAGCCTCATTCAAAACAGTTAATAAGCAGTAAGAACAGTAAATGCCGATACTTCCGAACGCATAAATAAATGCACCGAACCCAAATAAACGAAACAAACCTTAATGGACGCATTTAAGCAACAATTACCGGTTATCAAAGAGCAATTAAAGAGGCGACGCGCGAACCCGATGCACCGCCCCGCATGCTCGATTTACTTTTGACTTCGATTAATCGTTCTTTTTGTTCCAAACCAATCTCGCTCATTTGCATAAGAATGTAACAGTAAGAATATTAGTCGGGCGGCATGTTCGATTTTCTCCTAACTGTGGCATTTCTAATCACCATTAGCAGTCTGCATACCACCCTAGGATATAATGTGTAACCAGAGTGCTAGCATTAAAACAGACTGCGGATTCTAGTTTTTCTAATTATCTGCATACTTTTGCTATGGCGCCGCAATAATTAATTTAAATATACGGAAAGGTGTAGACTTAATAGGTTAAATGGAAGCATTATTTTCTAATCTTTTTATTTTTCGCACTATGTTATAATATAACTAATTAATTATTCTTTACTTAATCTCTGTTTAATTTAACACTGCAGTGATATTTTACGAGGGAATATAACTTGAAACTGATGTTATGTAGAGTTCATTGTAAGTTAATAACAAACAATAGAAGAAGGTTAGTGGGCAAAGTCGAGAGTACTGACGAAGTACTTAAGTAACTATTACGAGTATATTTACTTTACCTCTGTGGCACTGATTCGAATGACGATGTCAGAACAATCCTATTAACTTCCTATTTTCGTTTGTTATTTGAATAAAGACACCTACGATATCTTTAGTCATTCGAACGTGGAGTGCAGAAACCCTTAATCAATGAATAGGAGGATTCCTTTAGGAATTCTCACCTACTTCACATGTTGAGCCTTTAAATAAACAGTGTTCGAGATGCGTATTTTATACTTAAACGAGGCATTGACGTGCTGACAAGGTTGATGAGTCATGACGAAAAACACACAATCTAACCAATATACAGTCGGACAACAACCGTTTTCGCGTGAATGAAATTATTCGGTATTTGATTTCGCGCGGGTGGGGTTTACAAACTTTCTCAGTGCAGGACCTAATTACTATTATTTGAACACCTTAGTTACTATATTACCAGTGCCCGTCCCCTATTCGGTATTATGGACTAATTTTTATTCTTATTCAGCTTGATTTAGGTTTACGCAGTTGAACGAAAGTGCATGTCCCCTTAGGAAACCCAGTTTGTATGGCTAAATAATTAATAAGTTTACGTTACGTTTTTCTTCATATTTTAGATACAAAAATTTTTTTTTAGTCGCACGGGAACCATTATTATCGGTAAAACTTTGTCGGATGAGTCATGATTATATTCGCGGTCGATATCTCCTGGCCGAACTATTTTCGCAAAGTCAAAGGCTTTATCTGACTGTTGATTGGCAAACAGTGAATCGTTTGCCCGAGCTGCGTTTGCGCAACCTTACAGCTACACTAGCGTGAATGTTGCATTTCTCGGACGTCAAACTTGAACTTTTGCGAACGGTCAAGCGCAATGATCCGACGAACGGTGTTACGTAATACGGCCTGCCACGTTACTTTGATATGCTTTATTTATTTTTATGCAACAGACAAGTGAAGGTTAAGAGCGATATAATTGAGTGGTATGTTTTTTTATTGTAAAGCTTCGATAGGTATTACAAGTCTATTGCAAGCATATGAGCGATAGAACTCGATCGGATCCGTAATATATCTACTAACTGAAAATACTACTATATTTCCTGCCCGTGGGCTGAGAGTTGTAACCTGACGCCGACGCCTGGCTGTAGCCGAGAAAAATCGAAAACATAACATAACTATGATATGTATCAGAAGCATTAAAATAAGAAAAATATAAAATTTTAGGTGTCCTGTAAAAATTTATGTATTATTAAGTCAATGGTACTAATTTAACTTTGTCTGTCCTTTTCACGACCTGTCCGTTTTCTAACAGATTTTGGCGTTTGGCTCTACGATTATCTACCAAAGCTTGCAGGAACATGTGCGAAACATATCATCTTAAAGATTCCACGGTTTAAAAGAACCTAAATCTACTCGCACGAAAGTAAATAAGTAATAAAATATTGAGCTTGATAAAAAAATCTCACCAAATTTTCCTAGTTAACTTTTCCGACCTTTCATTCCTCATAAACATCACGTCTCCGTGTACTTCCATACGCCCTTACCGGTGATCCGACAAGAACATGTCGTTTGGCAACTGTGCCGCCGTTTTAAGGCAAAAAGTTAATTAGATCCGGTGCTATCCATTATGAGAATGCGTACACATAACACAAATCTCGTTTTATGGGCGAAGAAGGACATAAAATTGATCCGCCTGAGATGTGACGGACTATGTTACTCTATCTTCGGAATAGTCTTTTTTGTAGTCTTTCTGTAGGCACTCGTGCAAGGAAGATAACTATTTCTACTTTTCTCTCCATTTAACTAAGGTATATATCTAAATTAACTATCATTCGTACTGAAAAACACGGTAATTTACTTAATTTTCAACCGACTTCAAAAAAAGGAGGAGGTTCTCAATTAGACTGTATTTTTTTTTTAACGTTTTCTATTTTTAAGTACACTCTTGCTCTTCTCGAACTTACTTGCCTAACGCTGAGTTGTACGAAACAAAAATTTAAGTGGTGATTGAACTAATTTAATCTTAACTTAATTATACTTCAGAAAAGAGAGAAGGCTTCATACAATTTTTGCAACTAAATTATTTAAATCTATACTTTTTATTTATTTATTTGACGTTACTCAGCGTGTACCAGGTTTTTCTTAAAACTTTAAGGTTTGAAGGAAGGTTTTGCCTTGCTCTGCTTCTAGAGTGATTTCGCCCTAACTTAATTAACTATCAACAAATTAATGCACATTGACATAATCATCACTTAATGGTCAAGCAATTGCGTTATTTCATTACTACGAATACATTATTAATTTATGTAATTGTTATTGTGTTGACATTTCTATTCTATTAATCGTAATCAACAAATGATAAAATAAGCGATATTAACCGTTATACAATCACAGTCAAAGAGTATAATCACACTTGAATACCGATCCACAGGCATCAATTAAGAATCGTCGTTTCAATTAATATCATAGCGTGTATACTCTGCCACACAATTAGATGAAATTATTTGACAGGTTTAATTATTTGACTGTTCTTAACATAGTTACCTTCGTATTAGCGCCATCACACGCTATAATGTCTCCAGCCTTCCTCATAATATCAAAATTGTTTTTTTTTAATACCCCATTACGACAGATAATGATAAATTCCACGTGTGTAAAAAGTCACATACTACAAAATTTGACTGAAACAGCATAGCTTTTACTTCATTTTGTTTACCTAGGTGCCTGTTTGTAATATTCAGAATGTTTAAATCGCATAAGTAAAGTCGCCAAATATGCTCCCAAATCCTAATCGAAGATGAATGGTTGGTGTGTGTATTTTTTGTACGGTTAACATAGCAAAGGATCGACGTGATTTTTGCAAGGGTACAGTTGAGGACCTGGAGAATGACATAGAATCCTGGAATTTCGACGGGATCCACGGGATCTATCTTTAAAACCTTAATCCACGCAGACAACGTCTACTTAGTGCTAATTGCACCAACTCCGCGTTACGTTTAACCTAGGAGTAAAATTGATGTTTTGACAGATGTTGTATAGTAATTCTGTCAAAATATCAATTTTAATCCTAGGTTAAACGTTATTCGGATTTGGTGAAATCGACACTTAGTATGGAATAATTACAATATGAGCTTTCATATCGTAATAATCTATCAAAGGTCAATTTATTTCATCGAATTTTGAATCAGTGTATAATAAGAGTAGCGTACGGCAAACGGCAGGTGGCGGTGGGGCTATGAGTGGGCTATGGGAAGAGCGGCCGTGCGCAACCGAACCGCACCGGGACTAATCGCTGCTAATTGTGACGATGGAGCGTCCTTATTGATGAACGCCGAAATAAATCGTGTGTAACCTGCTTTATGCTCCACTCACTTTTCATTATAAACTACAAAGGAAATAGGATGGTGCGTTATAACTTTTATTATATAAATATTTACTATGCTAGAAGGTTGATAAGGCCACGGGTCCAGGGTCCAGGCACGATGGAGTTATGGGCGATGGAGAATAATCTTGAACAAACGGATGTAGAAAATGTAACGTCATTAACGTCCGATTTCTCCATCTCCGAATAACGTTTAACTGGCGAATAAATTTGATATTTTGCTATTCAGTTGTATAGGAATTCTGAGTATCAAAATTTGATGATGAAGTTAGCCAGTATTCCAAATGGCAAAATCTTTTTAATTTTGAAATAAAATAATGTCAACACACTCTTTAACATTGTCAAACATAAATCGTAATTACGGCTCAAAACAAAATTTAAAAAAAATACATTGACGCGTTTATCGAACGAGATCAAGGCTAAATATCTGCTAACCAGTTCGGTCTGATCGACGTCTTTATAACAAGTCTCTGAATATTCAGTGCCAGTGCATAATTTATACATCCTGGGTTATTTAAACAGCGGTTTATATGGAAGTGGCGAGCTGCGAAGATATGGCTCAGTCACAAATCTCTCTTACCACAAAAACGCTAGTCGCGGCTTTTAACAGAAGGCGTTAAATAAGTAATTCCAAATTTTATACTTCTGCACAGAATGTCTGAATAATGCATCAGTGTGGATTAATATTTAACACGAGATTCGAAATCACAAAGAAGACACTCTCTCACACTCACAGTCAAGTCCAAAGCCTAAATGCGGGCGTATCGCGACTGGCCTAGGCAATCCTCAGAAATGGCCAGAGGACCTGGTCCAAAGCCGAAAATTGGCTTTTGTCCTCGTCTTAAAGAGTTTACAGGCAAATCTCGTCTTGGCTAAATTTCTAGTCCAAATCCGAATTAGTGAGATGGAGTTTAGGATTTAGACAAAATCTCAAGTTTTACTTTTGGACCAAGCCATCCAGCCCCGGGCCATTTCTGAGGATAAGCTAGGCCAATCGAGATGCGCTCGCTTTTCGGCTTTGGAGTATAACATGAAGATAAAAAACACACGCAAAAAGGTGCCTAAAATAGCAAGTATTTTCTTTGCAATTCATTATGTAGAGACATGGCCGCCATACGATTTAATTATATTTGATGAAAATTATCATGCACTTTATTTTGACTGTTTCATTTTTCATCAAGCAGAATATTTATTAAATATTTCCTACTAATTTTAAATACAGTACCTTTTTGCGTTAGTAGTTTAAGTAAATAGGTAAGCACTAAACAAAGAACGTAGAGCAAGCGTTTATCAGCGCACTGCACGTTATTATTGAATTATTTTTAACTCCGACTTCAGTTCGCAAATACGATAATTAGGTTATTTAAAACAAAACTGGTACCTACTTATAATTCATTCCTTTCATTCCTTAACGACTTAATTGGGTAAAATAATACAAAGGCGGTCGGAGTTTCCTTTGCAAAGGGAACTTTATTTCAAACGAAATGGAAAATCTTTTATAAAGTTTTCAAGAGCCTACATAGCCTCAGGGAGTAGTTTTAACAAGCACTAATTGTTTTGTTGAATTCGTAAAACTTTCATTTCTAACTTGATTTTCTTGTACTTACCTATCTGCGATCTTTTGATTTGTTGAAATTATAAAATTTATAGGTATCTACTTCTTTGAATGAAAACAACCTCATCAAAAGGCAATAAGTTATAGAAGAGTAGCCTATTTATACACAATTTCCAAACTAAACTAAAATGCTCCCTGCGGAAAACAGCAGAAGTTATGTTGACTGTTAAACATAGCAACTTGCAGCCCAAAAAATTAGGTCTAAAAACTTGAGATTTTGCATTTAGATTTCTATAATACGTGGACTACACATTTGGACATAAGGTTTTTAGAAATTCCACCCAAGCGAAGCTGGGGTGGTTAAGCTATTTAAGTACAACCAATTATTATTTATTAAAATCAATTCCTTTACATTTATTCCAGTTTTTGATCAATAAATATTGATCGCACATAAAACTTTGTAATCAGGGTGGATTGGGAGCCGCGTATGATGCGCAGGCGCCGCTCAGGCACACATCTTTAGGCGCGCCTATTAAATCCGTAAGATCAATGGGCTTTCGACTCGTGGGCGGGACGCTTCATTAACTACTATAACATAAAAGCAGCCCGAACTGATTAGTTCCCTGAACGTCTAACCCATATTAAAAACGGTATTTATTCTGTCATTTTTATAGTAGGTACACTTATCTATCCATTGTTGGGTATTATTTTTATAGGCCGTAACAATACAAACAAAGAACACCTACGTACCGATTCCTAACATAGGAAATACAATACCGACACGATCTATAAAATATAAAGTGTACGAGTTCGGCTCGTTTATCAGCGGTCTCAAGATGAGTAATACACAGACGAGACTCCGAGAGTTGTTGGTACAATGGTCAGAGACACACGAATTACCCAGTAGCGGCGAGTTATCTGATTATAAATATTATTGTCCATTCTTTTAGGTGCGACGGTCATTAATCGAGTGGTCGATAGCGGCTATCGTATCGCCTTACGGGCGTCGCGTCGGGCCGGGAGTCTGGCCCACTGCATTGTTGGGACTATGGGCACCGCTTGCTCCTATTTATCATTGAAGCGGGCGACTCGAATACTGTTCCCGTATACGTACAAAGCGCTGGGCGACAACGAACAACGTCGAAGGCTTTATCTCGCGATATAACACCAGTAACTATTACCGACATATTAATTTAAACTATGCGAAGGTGTGATGGTTTAAAGAAGATATGATATATTCGTGGGATCCAGGGTTAGAATACTAGGCATGCATCTCTTTAACGATGAGGGATCATGAGGATATAGTTGAGAGTTACCCTTTACGGTTCCATGTTTGAAGTCTGCCAGTGCCAATTCGCACTTAGCCAGCGTGGTAAGCTGTGGTCTAATGCCGTCTCATTCTGAGAGGAGAACAGTGATCATTAATGGGAATAGGTAAGTTACCCGAATATAGCTGGGTTGAAACTTGAAATGTAAAATCATGTACACCTACCTTCCTAATCATAATACTAATCACCTCCGTACGTCACGCATATTAGAGTCACGATTTCGTCAAGTTCAAATGATTTGCATATAAATGACTTTCAACGATGCGTAAATCTACGTGTTGCTCGTACAGGGTATAGAGATTAATGTGGTAGGTGTCTCCGGCGGGCAGTGACAGACAAGTTAAGCTGACATCCGTCAACGCCGTCCGTAATCGCCGAATCGGAGATCGATGCTAAGTCCGGCTTATTGGTCTTCAACGGATTCGGATCCGGCAAACTCGTTCCGAGTTCATCGGTCGCCCCGCTCGCTTGGCTATTCACATGCTTATCTTTTCTAAATCTGACAGCATTCCGTTCATTAGACTTTCATATAGGCACGTTCATACGAGCCTACGCGTATAAGGTGGTGAAAGAATAACAAATATAAAGACTCTTTAGTTCATTCCTTCGTTCATGTATCATAAATACGAAATTACAAAGTCAAACTAGGTGCAGTCTAGAAATATTCAGGGCTCGTTTCTAACGATGTGTCAAAATGGCAGTGCCTAGATATGCCCAGCCTTCAACAGTCAAGAAAACTGTTCAAACCATAAAATTGTTTGTGAAGGCTAGCAATCTTATAGAATTATAACTATGCCTTATTACGTAAGTGACAGAGACTGAAATACTACAAAAAAGCATTATATAAATTGATGGAAGCGAAAGAAAGTTTAACGAAAGATGCGTTGAAAACCAAACTATTTTTATCACATTCCTCCTGATTTTGCGTCGGAATATAAAAGAAGCAGTACATTGACTACTTCAATTATTGCCCAATTACTAACAACTGCTATAACTCCCCGACTTAACTGCCACTAAGAAAAAATCCAGCAGCAGCCTGACAAGAACTAGATGCCGAGAGGTATCATTTCGCCACTTATGGTGCGTTCAATCGCGCGAACCTGCACATAACTTAAAAAACCGGCCAAGAGAGAGTCCAACTTGACCACATCCAATGGTTCCAAGAACAATATTAATAGAGTGGTTAAATTAATAATTAATCTTCCGTCTCAAAAAAACAAATCCGTTTTATTTGAGAGCGTAAAACTAACTTTGTTTGGAAAGGTTTATATTTAAAATTATTCCAAACTAGTTGATGCCCGCGACCGCGTCCGCGTGGTTTAAGATTGCCGCGGGAACTGCTTAATTATCCGGGATAAAAGCCCATGACACCTATGTATGTAACCTTTCACCCCCTTTTCACCCCTTTTGGGGTGGATGTTCGTAAAATTGCTTATACAGGTTATTATTATTTAAAGCTAATAACCTAAATCCCGATTTTCAAGTCTCTAACTTCAGAAACATAGGACTTTCATACAAACTTAAAACCCCCATTTTACCCTCTGTGGGGAAGATTTTCATAAAATTGCTTATGCCGTTTATTATAACTTAAAACTAATAACCTAAATCCCGATTTTCAAATTTCAATTTTCAATTTTCTTACTGCAAAACATTGGAACCCTTATGCAAGCTTCCAACCCCCATTTCACCCCTATTGGGGTACATTTTCGTAAAATTGCTTATACAGGTTTTTATTATTTATAACTAATAACTTAATTACCAATTTTCATGCGTCTAACTTCAACAACAAAGGACTTTCATACAAACTTCCAACCCCTATTTTAACCCCTCAGGGGTGGATTTTCTCAAAACCCGTTCTTAGCTGGCGTCTAAACGGTAGAAGAAATCTACCTTCCAAATTTCAAGTCTGTACGCTTTATAGTTCCTGAGATATCGTGATTAGTCAGTGAGTGAGTGAGTGAGTGAGTGAGTGAGTGGTATTTCGCTTTTATATATATAGATATAGATAGAAGAAGATAGAAGATTCTAAGTTACAAAGCCAGTGTTGGCAATGTGACCAAAGTAACTAAGAATCCTCATAACACGTCGCTCAATAAAGGTTCCCTTTTTCCATTTTGGTACGGAACCCTAAAAACCAGCTCAAGTCGGTAGCACAATGTAGAGGAGGCTAATTTTGTTTGTAATAGGGCTACGGGCGGGGTAGGAGGGCAGGGAGGGTGAACGAGGCGAGGGACGTATTTATTCTATTTGCTGAACGTGCCTCGGCGCCGTCCGCAACCGCTGTTTGATGATGCAAATTTATCGCGGCGTTAAATAAAATGCGCACGGATCTCATTGATTCACAGATGCTGATCATTACGAGGCGAGGCGGGCACTCGTCGTCTACAACTACTACAATACAGGCTTCATCGGGCGCCACTGCTAGTTAATCCAACAAATTATTATGGATTCCCGCAATCGCAGCTGTTTATTTGCACTTCGCTGGTCGTGTTCTTAGGAGTGCATTGATGCAAATCATTTCCAGTAATTATCGACGTCTGCGTAACCCACTTTTAAAGGAATCCACCACACACAACATAACAGGACAGAGCGTCATTCGCCTTTGACTCGGACCTTTCATGCAGATGTTCTCTCCTGTCCTGCAGTCTCGTATTTTTCAACCGACTTCAAAAAAAGGAGGAGGTTCTCTATTCGACTGTAATGTTTGTTACCTCAGAACTTTTGACTGGGTGGACCACCGGTTTGGATGATTCTTTTTTTATTTGAAAGGGCATACTTCCCAAGTGGTCCCATATAAATTTTATCGAAATCGGTCGAGCGGTTTTTAAAATATCAACAATAAAATAAGTACTTTGTATAGCGTGTGCTTGTTGTTGTAAAGTTGGCGCGGGAGTTTGAAGTCGGTTTTTTAAAAAGAATTTTTTATATTAAATTATCGTTCTAAACAAGGGTGAAATAAACATTTTAAAAGAACAGTACCTCAATTAAATACTGTACGTGAATAATGTTGAATGGTAGAAGAGTTTGAACCTTTGGAGCCGGACCAAGCGGTACTTGGTGTTCTTGGTAGATTCCCCTGACGATTCGACAGCACTTGTGACCGCACGCTTAGGGGTATAGACTATAGGCTACCTAATAACTGCCATACCTCCACTCCTGTAACCCACTTCCATCTTAGATGAGAGAGCGCTATCAACTGCAAACTTGCCAATATACAAAAATACAATTGAGAACAAGCGAGTCCTGGTATGTGCTAGAAACCTGAACTCACTGTTTTCCGTAAAATAAAAGTCAGTAACTCACGTCAAGAGATACCTACTCGACAGAATATTATGTACTCAAAACATGTACATATTGATCGGTAGAGTGTATCAGCCGAAGTCGGAACATGTACTGTAAATGCAACACAGGTTTACATCGGCACTCGAAACCGCAATACTACAAAACGAGGGCCGCATGAATATATCCTCACAAGTGCGAAATATTCACATTTGTGAGGCTGGAGGCCCTTGAAATTGATTTATTAGGGCTTCTACACACTATATTGGAAAAATATTGTATTAAACTTGTAACAACTACTTTGTTTATACGTATATATTTTACTGTATACCACAAATATACAAAGAAACATGTTACAAACAAGATACTTTGTAAGGATCTTTAGAAAATTAACAGTAGCACATGAAAGGTGTGTCCTTTCAACTAAAATAGAACGGATAAAGGTATGATCATACAAGGTATCGAATTTAACCAATAAAAGGTAAATTTCATTTTTTTTACTATTTCTTAATGTATTTTGCCATCCATTAAAATCACCGGACTTTAAGTAACTATTACGCACTAGATGGGTAATTTCACACAATTCTATTTGAGGGCTGCGACTCGATTTCGCTTATAATTTGATGACCAGTGTCATACTTATTTGAAGAACTTCATAGCACACGATTTTTTGTTTCTAATAGCTGATTTATAGATACATTTAATAATTAAAATAAATGTTTTAGTTTGCTCTAGAGTCAGCGTTCCTAAAAGCTTATACTCACTAGAATTATTTCAGTGAACATATTTTGTTAAATGGTTAAGGAATACTTCCATCGATAAATTACAGCCAGTGTTCAAGTGTTAAAAGTTTAAATATAGCCCTCGACCGGGGTGTTCAAGGAGCGGCCGTATTTCCCGCGCAACTCCATACAAATTGATGGTTTCACTTCGTTCCATGCAAAACAATCTTAGCGTCCAGCTCGCCCATCGCATGCCAGACAACGCGGTAATCATTGTTTCCGAAACAAAAAGAAAACGACACAGCTCAAGTATATATGGACGTGAGAATACCGAACGCGCCGCCGCGGTGTTCCGATAAGTTTATGATAAATAGCTTTCGAGTTTTACTTGCCCCTTACTCATTGTACTCTTTTTAACATCATACCATTTCTGTCTGCATAATCTATGCTCGATCGGCTAAGTATAAATCATAAAATATTCCGATTTTATACGGAGTGTTCTACATTTTTGACAAGAAACGCAAGGCTTCAAGCGATGCAATTATTTTTAACTGCGTACTCAAAAGAAGGTTCTCGGATCGACTCGTGTAGGTCCCCTTTAGTTTTTATTTGTTCATCGATTGTTCTGAAATGTTAGCCGAATAATTTTTATGTCTGCATCGAGGACCACTTTGGAATGGCATCGTACTAGTTTTTATTCTCGTACAAAGTACCGAAGTAGCTAATGCAACCAATAAAATTATGACGGTTGCATTTGTGGATATTGATTTAATTACACGGCTCTTCGTCTGTTCAGAGGTCGGATTTTTGTCGACTGTAAACTGTAGACGGGCCATTGTTAATTTACCACAGAGTGTTAATGCACAGAGACTTTTGACCCGTATTTTATGTGCACGCTAACAACGCCCGCTTGATAAAGCCTCCATCAGAACAAGAGAGCTCGCACAAAGGGTGTCTCATTTTCGGCAGCAAAGACAAAAGCGGTAATTACAACAGTTAACGGTTATGCTCGTAACCACGCGAGCTTACCATATTGCGTGGGATAGATATCGCTTCGAGTATGCAATGGCGAGAACCTGATATAGAAAATCTATACTAATTATGAGGTACATCGTACTGAATGCTACCGTTATTCTACTGATTTGAGTTACAACGTTAGTGGATTAAGAAGTGAGGCAGAAGCTTCTATCTTCAATACAGAAAATCTGTAAAATTTACCTTAATTTATATTAAACAGATAAAATAACGTGTGCCTTGCTAGAAATAAAATAATCCGACTAGGTATTATAACATTTAAAAAATTAAAAACATAACATGAAAAATATTTTACATTCTTGAACATTATCATAATATCTCAGATTATTTTTTTGTATCTACTGAAACCTTTTTCGGCAGCCTTCGCCGCAAAGTCCGTTCTCAACCTTATTTACCTATTCAGTGGTTTTAAACATGCCACCTTAATTGCCGTAGGTATTGTATAACATTTTGTAAGATAAATATATTCTTTAAAGATACCTATACAGTACAAAATTATTATAACTATCTAGATATGGATCTTTAAATGAACACAAAAGTTGTTACCAAAAAAAGAAAGATAAAAATCTATACTTATATTATAAATGCGAAAGGTTGGATGGATGGATGGATGGATGTTTGGTACTGAATCATGTCGGATCGACTGAACGGATGTGGATTAAATTAGGCATCGAGATAGATAGACTGTCTTAACACATAACATTTTTCCGTTATGTCTAACGTTCCCGCAGGAACTGTTCAATTTTCAGGGAACAAGGAAGCCTATTTGAGTATGTGCTATTCCAGATTATAATCTATCTCTGTGCCAAATTTCATCCAGACCCGTTCAGCCGCTGTGGCCTGATTGAGTAACAAACATCCATCCATACATCCATCCATCCAAACTTTCTCATTTATAATATTAGCAAGTATAGATATAGATCGTAATGAAAGGATGGAAATATAAATAAGAAAGGCATACTGTCAGCGGCGCGGTGGACGTGCACAGCCGCCAGGATTCCTCCTCACTCATTTAAAGGATCAACTTACGCGGCATTCCACACGGCCAGTGCCGAAGTTTTTACTAACCGCCGCGCTGGCTAATCGAGCGCCCCTACTGGCCTTTGTTTATTTGCTATTTCTATATGAATTCTTTTCTCAAAGAGAATCTTTATCAGCGTTGCTGCCATGTAATGTGCAAATTGCGGAAACAACTCCAATAAGCTCAAATCCACGATAAACATCGATGAAGGGTCGGAAAAACAAATTCCGGCAACAATCGATATTATAAATAAATGGCGGAAACGCATGTGGAATTACCTCTAGTGCTGCTACTTACTAAAGATTGTCTTGCTTGATAGTAGGTATGAAGTTTATAAAATTCTAGCTGATGCGTGGAATAAGTTTTTCAATTCCCTCGGGAACTTCTCAATTTTCCGAGATAAAAAGTGCGGCGTGATTGAAGGACAAACCAACAAACAAACACACTATCGCATTTATAATATTAGTATGATTAGTATGACAAGCCCGCGACCTCATCCGCGTGGATTAAGGTATTTTGATTTCCACCGAGACCTCTTCAGATTTTCTCTCTCTCTCTCCATACCAAATTTCAACAAAATTGATGTAAAAGATGGGTCGTGAAAGGGTAGCGACTGCAAAGACAGACGTTATCAACAAACAAGCTTTCGCATTTATAATATTAGTATGGATAATAAAAACAAGGGTCAAATCTCATATTAAAACTTAGGTACATTATAACAAGTGACGTGATCGAGTACTACATTTATGACTTCAGAGGTCAGGATCCTTTACGTACCTGTAAAAGACAAACATTACAACATGTAAAGACACTGAAGTGAATAAATGTTTATTAAAATAAAATATAATATTGTAGTAAATTGCAAAATAACGAAACAATTTCAACTCGGCGGCTCAAAGAAAATCTAATAATTACCTAAGTACGCACGAAGTAGCGACTACAATACACCGCGCTTAATGTAAAGTTAACCAGATGATAATTTGCTATCGCGCAAATAAGCATCTGGCCGGCTACGCAGTTACGCAAGACAAGCAAACTGCTGGTCCAGCGTGTTGTAAGTAACCACTTCACAATTACGAGCGTAGATCATAATCCTGATACCTCGATTAGCGCGGCTTAAGGTGCCACAACGAGTTATTGCTACGCGTTGGTAATTTTTCAACAAAACTATAAAAATAGCCGGAATAGGTAACGAAAGTACCGGCGACTAGATATTTAAACAGAAATTTATACGCTGAGTAGTCAAACTTTACCAATGGGTTCACAGATTTCCCATCCTTACATAAAAAGAACCGGCAACAAACCAGGCTTATTATGCAACCTATATACCCTGAGAAACCTATACAAGGCGATTACGAAGAAGTTGCATCAATGATTGCTACAATTCCAGTTGTTTGTTGGCTGAATATATGGTATTCTGGCTGTGACAATGAATTATTTTGGCCAATAGCGAAAGAATATTACCCAGTGATTGCGATAGTAACACCACGAATGTCTTGTTACCGTAATATACCTCCAAATTTAATCAAAAAGGAATATCTGCTTTGACCAAACAAGACCACATTGTTAATCAAGAGCAGAGGTTGTGTTTTATCGTCCGCAAGACTTCGTCTATTACTCTATTAGCCTCTTAAGGCTTTGTGTACTCGTAGGCCGCGAGGCGCACGACCGCTGTCGAAAGTGAATTGCGACCGATATGCCACCCCAAAGAGCGAATGCCCGCGTGACTAATGTTCTGCATACCTAGTCGCCCGTTACGAAAGCGTGCATACACGACCTTTATTGTTGCGAATAGTTACATGCAAATAGACGAAGACTTCGACATGCTATTAAAGACACATGAATAATTTTATATTAACCTTTTGTTAGATCTAAACAAGATAGTACCGTGAAAAGTCATCAATTTAGACTATCAGAATTAATATTTTAAAGAATTACCTAACATTTAAGTCGAGGCGAAATTCGTGCTGAGTGTTTCGTAAGATACTAAATAATGTTCGCGACTACATCCGCGTACGTTGCGTTTATTTAATCCCGTTGGAACTCATTAATTTTCCGGGATACAAAAGTCGCCTATGTCTGGGATACGTTATATCTCTGTACCCAAGTTTCGTCAAAGTCGGTTAAACGGAATGGGCCGTGAGAAGGTAACAGATAGACTGTCGCATCTGAATATCATAGCAAGGATTAAACTATTAATCTATTTTTATTCGAACTATAAATTTATCATGTGACACGTCAAACCTCGTACCTCGAATTCTGCATTTCTAATTCATATTAGAAACTAACTATATATTACTTGTGAATTCCAAAGAAAATAATTCAAAACGTATTGTGCCCAGTTCGT
This sequence comes from Erebia epiphron, assembly GCA_963932025.1. Taxonomy (NCBI): domain Eukaryota; kingdom Metazoa; phylum Arthropoda; class Insecta; order Lepidoptera; family Nymphalidae; genus Erebia; species Erebia epiphron. The sequence goes on along the minus strand of OZ009958.1, from coordinate 11,069,569 downwards.
GATCACTCCAATATCCGTGAATATCTAGGTCCAGGTCAATTGCAATATTTACATTATCAATTATATGTCATCGGCATAGCGGAGCGATGTTTTCACTCGAGTTGGTACGGATACGACGCGGCATTCATTATCACAGAATTATATAAGATGATAGAAATGGTATCTGCTTTGGTCTTTGATACCGCCGCGGGCCCTATCAGCGTAGTTTGACAGCTAATGTTTAATTTCCGGCATCGCATCTGATTGGTTGGCACTCTTCATTATTGGCTAAAATGGTCTGACGCAACAAGATTAACATTTATCTATCGGATCACAGCAATTATCGATATTGTAGCAATGTCATATTCAAAACATTAGTGTTATTAATGATATTGAAGCTATGTTATATTCGAAACTCTAGTGCTAAGAGGGCAGGACATCGTGCAAATCGTCCTTTTGAGTTTTATCAACTTATAATTCGAAACAAAAACAAACATTCAAACATCAAAAAAACAAAGCTATGCAAATAAGCACCCAAGTCTGTTCGACCGATGTTTCACTAGACACCAGCACGCAACTTTATCGTTTCTATAAGTACCTATTTTGAATTCTGTGCTCGTTACCTTTCGAAAGCGCTGACTCGTAAACAAATCCACCTCTGAACTTAACAACAATGTGAGGCGTGCGAAATAGAGAAGATGTGCTAAGACCTGCAATAATTCTTAAGGGACGTATTAACGTAAACTTGATATTGAAGTAACTTGCAATCTAAAGCTCAGCGCTAATCTTAGAACAAAAGGCGCGTATACCGCACATAATTCGTAAAAATAAATGAGGGCAAAGGATCTTGACCATTTTTGAATGAGATTTGTGCCATTCTTGCGTCTTAATGAAATTAACGGTAAAACATTGGAAATATACCCAGGATTATATAATAAAAAAATCATTAAGATATTAACTGGGAGTTTGGAGTAATCTGAGTTTTAAGTTTTGAGGTTGAGTTTGGCAATTGTTAGGTATTATTTAGCCATTTAGCTTATAATCATACTAATATTATAAATGCGAAAGTCACTTTGTTTGTTGGTTTGTTGGTTTGTTGGTTTGTCCTTCAATCACGCTGCAACAGAGCAACGGATCGACGTGATTTTTAGCATGGGTATAGTTGAGGTCCTGGAGAGTGACATAGGCTACTTTTTATCCCGGAAAATTGAGGAGTTCCCGCGGGAATGCAAAAAATCTTATTCCACGCGTACGAAGTCGCGGGCATCAGCTAGTAAAATTATATTTATCGACATGCAGGTCAACAACAATTAACAATTACCCAACTTAACCTTAAAACTTAAAAGTCATATTACTCCAAACTCCCAGTCATCATCTTAATGAATTTTTTACTATATAATCCTGAGTATATTTCCAATGCTTTACCGTTAATTTCATTAAGACGCAAGAATGGCCCACTTTTGGTCATTCTCTTTTACCCTTGACTGTGCGATCTCACCCGATGTTTCAGTCTAAAGACACTAGGCACGCAGACGGAGTGGAGTGGCACCGAGGCGCGGTTTAAATTTTTTAAATTAACTCAGCTCATTTACTTGCTAAGTATAACGAAAATATGCGCGCTAAAACGCATCTTCAAGCGGCAGGCAGTAGGCAGCCAGGCCAGCACTCGTATTCGTGCATTAGCTTCTCTAACTCTGAAGACTATACTCTACTCACTACACCTCGCCTCGCCTTGAATCCCCAAGTCACGCTCGGACTGCACTAGCCCAAAGATGAATGATGAATGTGATGTCTGTCCCAGAAAGAGAGTGACAAGGAGAAAGTGAGTAACATAATTTGTAGGCTGTCAAAAAGGCGCCCCGATAACACGCCAAAAGCAAGTACTGAACGGGCACCCTCCCGCGATTCGGTCCATATAACAGTGCGGTTGGTAGTTCAATGGGAGATAGTGACCCTCAATAAGACGCCTAAACATGAAGTGAAGTAGCCTTTTTCTTAAAACCTCTACGCTGGAGGCAGGATAATATTGAAACGCTTAAACATTAAAACGTTTATGCTTGGGCTGCTAGTGTACACACAGCTTTATCTTCGCACCTCAGCGTTTGGGCAACAGCTGAGAAGAGCTTTTGTGGACGGACGGCGATTGCGGGCTCCGATAATGCCTTAAAGAGACTTTATTGTAACAATTTTGACCCAAATCTTATTGTTTAACTTACATGGCAGTGAAATATTATGAGAATGAATCTTAAATAGAAAACAGGAAAAGCGCGAGTCGGGCTTGCTACACGAGGGTTCAACCCAATATTTAAATGATGTTAACGGCATTGGGACAGGAGGATTTTTTTTCAGGAACCACTAATGTTGAAAGCGGAAATAAATTTACCTAATATGAGCTGAAATATCTAAAATTAAAAAAACCTGACATATTAAAGTAGCAGGATACCCGAATCAATCAGACTTGTATAATTTTTTATTATACATTCATCAACTAGAAAAGAGCTGATGATCTTCAAACGGCTGAACTCTTGAATCATAACTACGAACAATCTGGTCACCTTTCAAACAAAAAAATACTTACACAAATAGTTTCAGCCGTTTGGGAGCTATGATGATCTATGTTGAACAGACGGATACATCGATACACAAGTAACACACACGTTAAACTTATATAACATGCCTCTGTTTGCGTCGAGTCGAGGGTTAATAAATTACTTTGATTGCGGTACCCCAAAAAGCTTTACCTCTTCGGGGCCTTATAAGTTAATACATGATTGTAACGGTTATCTTAAATTGCGATCTCAATTTAATTTTTCTACTTGCTGATACCTGCGACTACGTCCGCGTGGATTGAGTTTTTTTAGGTTCCCGCGGAAACTTCTTAGTTTTCCGGGATAAAAAGCAGCCTATGTGTTATTCCAGACTATAATCTACCTCTGTGCCAAATTTCATCCAGATCCGTGCAGCCGTGATTAAGTAACAAACATCCATCCATACATCCATACGTCCATCCATCTATCCAAAGTTTCGAATTTATAATATTTATATATATATATTTATATTTGACTATAGGACAAGGTCAGCAAGTGTAGGTTCCCGTACAATGACAGCGGACAAATTGCCGCTGTTATCTGATATGGAACTCGTGACTCAACAAGGATTTCCATTTTAGTTTAGGCCTTGAATTGTAAGGCCGGCCTCATATTATCAGAAAACTTTCTATCGCACTTACTTTACTAAGCTCTGTCAGAAAATGCTGTAGTCTGCAGGGTCTAGCACAAAATGAATCAGCAGAGTGCCTTCAAGCGGTCTCTTTCTGACAGACGTTTTCTGATAATATGTGGCCAGTCTTGAATTTATTCAAGAGGGATAGTCCTTTATCTTTTTGACTGAATTTGAATCAGTGAATGACTTTTATCTAAGGTATATACATATGTAAAGCCCACCAACCCGCATGGAGCAGCGTGGTGGGTCTAAGCTCTAATTCCCGCTCTCCTACGAGAGTGGAGGCCTGTGCCCAGCAGTGGGACGTTAATTGGCTGTAGTGGTGGTGTTGGTGGGATACACATATTATGTTAATCTCGTAGTAATATATTTTATTATTGTAATGTAACAAGGTTATTAAGATTATATTTGCTGTGCCACTAAGGTTGTCAGATAAATAAATAAATGAATGCATGAATGAATTTCCGTCATAAATATGCAAAATTTTAAGAAACATAAGGAATTCAAACCGAATAAATATTACAACATTAATAATTTAAAACTGCCTGCTGCAAATTTTCAAAAACCTGGCCAATTCTATAAACGTTTAACCTACCTACTACCTATTAAATAAACAACGCAGTATAATTCGATAATTTACCAGTCAACATTCAGACGGTTTAAAAATAAAAACTAAAGAACACACTCCAGAAATTCGGCAGCAAAGACCGTATCTCGACACGCCATCCATCAGCAGGCTAGTCACGCGACCAGGATCAGTAATTATTTCCCACTAACAGGGACAATTGGACGTTAATTGTGAACTTTTACTGGTGATAGGTTGTTTTGGAGAACTGGAAACGTACCACCCACGCACTCAGTCCTACTGACACTACAATTTGCAATCAACTAACAAAAATAACCTCGTTTTACATATTATGCCAATCAAAATTGGTGTCAACTGACACCATTCATATTCATATTCATTTTTTCGTGTTTTCTTCCATCTTTTCCATTCTTCCATTTTTTCATTCTTTTTTCCATTCGTGTTTTCTTGTGTGTATTGGGTGAATATCTTTAAAGCAAGAGTGAATAGGCAGCTTATAGTCTTAGCAGCTTATCGAGTTTCCGTTAAGCACAGCCTATTAGGCTTTCCACCATGCATGGTGGTTTGACTTATACCATGCATGGTATAAGTCAAACGAAAACCATCGTTAATAAAATAAATGGATTATTCGTCTAGCAGGTAAAACCTATGTTTCTTGTGCTAGAGCTTAAAATTCCTTTTTCTGGCCGATCGCACATACGGTTGCATTGAATGTGTGCTATTTAGGTCCTATGTAGTCCTAGGTTAGCGACGATAGTGACGCGACACAATAGCATGTCTGTCGTATCGCGTCGCGTCGCTTTCGTCGCTCACGTAGGACAATGGGGCAGAATTATTAGAAATTAGAATATGCATCTGGCAAGTGCAAAAAGCCAGGCTTTATGACTATCTATTTAACCCTATCAGATTATTATCTATCCATGAACATCGCTTTTTATCCTAGATCAATAGTAAACTCGGATCCGAGATACTGTACCGAGTAAACTGTAAAATAAAATTATTAACATAATATAAATTCCAGTATGAAGTTTCCGGCTAATTTAAAGCTCATTAAGGCCTCTTATCACAACAGCTAACGATTAATTTAAGCGAACATAAGCTATACATAACAACTTAAAGCATTAACTGGGAATTGAGCACTCATTAAGCGAAAGAATACCACATTATGTAACTATTCCATTTTGCTCTTGACTCTATACAAATCATCAAAGCGCCACCGTGTTTTTGTTAAGAACGTATTTTGTTATGTCTAATCTGTAATTAAATCTCTCACTTGTTATCGCTAAGGGTCACAGCACACAAGATACTTTTAGTATCGATGGTTAAGCGACTTGTAACTTTTCGGATGATCGAAGTTGTGAGTTATCTATTATGCATATTTGATTGACGATTGTAGACGTTGAATGCAGATGTTGCACATTCAGCAATTTAGTGAGTCTCTAGAATCTTTTATTTTCTATGAATCCAACCGATATTTGTTTTAAAGGGTAGCATATTTGTCGCTGATGATGCTGCATGTGTATTGTGTAGTTACAGGTTTGGCTACTAACCAAACCTGTAACCCCATTATACTTTACATTATAATTTATGAGTCATTATTTACAAAATGCGCAATACTATTCACGTATTGAAAGTTGAAACCTATATTATTGAAACTGACAAGCGATTACAGTAGGACAATAATTTCTCTAAATATTAATATTAATATGTAAGCTGGATACAATAGACATGAGACTTTATCTTCCAATCAACTGTAATAAATATCATAGCAATTATACACAATTTTTTTTTGTTCCACATCTCTAGTGAGTCTGAAATTAATAAATGTCAACTACTAATAAATATCGAACAAATAAAGTGTCGTAACCGCAGCAGACAATATTTTTTGTTGACTGGTCACATGATTTAATACGAATAGAGAATAGCAGAATGAATTGCGTAGCGGCATTGGGCTTAGCTCAAAGACACCTAAGTCAAAAGATGCTGAAAATTAGGGCGGACTTCACGCCAAAACCACAGCTTTGGTTAAATCTCTCAATTAGTTAACGAGTGGTATGAAGTGAATCATTGTCAACAGAGTCAGTAGTGAAGCTGAAAACACTATATTCAGTTCTGTGCAAAAAAAACATATCTAGCGGTTATCGTTTGACGACGACTCATCACTACAGCCTATTAACGTCCCACTGCTGGGCACAGGCCTCACTCACAGGCACTCTCATAGGAGAGCGGGAAATTAGAGCTTAGACCCACCACGCTGCTCCAATGCGGGTTGGTGGGCTTTAACGACTATTATCATCACCGAGTAGTAAACCTATGATCTGTGATTATCATGTTAGTGATAGTGACGACTATATTAAAGAAAAATAATGAGCCAAATGTATAAAGATACTCAATGTTATTACGTCCTAAATTTATCTTGTCAATTTCAATACGAGCTTTAAGAGGCAACCAAATTACACACCATATTAATACCTACAGAAATGCTATCATTAACAGGTGCACAATCGCTTTGACGCGCACCTCGTTATTAAAACTGACAAGTGGTCACAGCAGCATTAGCGATGGCTCCGTTTGAAACGAATAAATTAAGATAAAAGAAACGGAACGATCCCCCACTTCAATTACAACCCACGCGGTGAAGAGATCGCACATATTATTACATCTGCTACGTACGCAGCGCATCGCATTGAATATCATCTTCAAGTGTACACATTTAATTCAATGCTGCACATCATACTTACTAATATTAGATATAAATGCGAAAGTGTGTTTGTTTGTTGGTTTGTCCTTCAATCACGCCGCAACGGAGCAACGGGTCGACGTGATTTTTGGCATGGGTATAGTTGAGGACCTGAAGAGTGACATAGGCTACTTTTTATTCCGGAAAATTAGGGAGTTCCCGCGGGAATCAAAAAACTTAACCACGCGGACGAAGTCGCGGGCATCAGCTAGTTACTTAATATTCTCTCAGTAAAGCAGCCACGGCAATTACTATAACAGTAAATATTGTCATCGTAAAACGGTTAAATGTTTTCCTCAGTGTAACAATCACAATCACTTCTGATTGGCTCAGAAGACAGAATTCTTCGCTTTGAGCCAAAATTGGTCAAAATCAACTGTCGCAGCAAGCAATACCATAAATCAGCTAATGACAACAAGTGAGAATATAAAAATGATCTACAGATGACATGTCTACGGTATTCGACATAGCTACTTTTGTTGCGCACTTTTCCAATTCCACGATGTTATGTAAAATGATATGCGGGTTTTTTTATTGTACTTCAAACATCAGTTTCGTGCAGCGCGGATTACGTATGAAGATGTGCGTTTACTCTATCAGACAATTCACTGGATTGGCTATATCATAAATAGATAGGATTAAATGCTAGCCGTGTAGTAAATGCATTAAAGGTGGAGTAGATTAATATATTACGAAGAGGCGTTTATAGAGTATGAGTTGTGTGCTTGATTGTTTTCAACGCTTGTCAATCGATCTCCTTTTTTTTGTTTCTTCTTTGCCTCGTTTTACTTTGAAACTAGGTAACGTCATGGTACACGTTAATTAAATACATTGGCACAACACGCTAGGTACAAGAGCCATAATACAGTGTACAGTGCACTGTAATATTTGAGATTGTTTCTAGATAATTAATTCCTGCTTTGTAGAAATTAATAACATAATTAAGAATAATTATTGGGTGTGCGCTGTTTTAATATTTTGTGCTCCTTCAAAACTACTTTGTAAATTGTATCCGAGGCTGAAAACGAATAAAGTAGGTAATAACAGGAATTTATGGTCGCTTACTCGTTATCTGGACTAGAAGGGTGACCTTCAACTCTACGCAGCCTGAATACAGAGCAGAGTAATAACAAGAGACACTGGAGGTAAATGTCGGACGTTTTCGTATGCAAAAAGCGTTAAGTAGCCGACGCGGTTGTACGGGTCGAACATTAACAGTAGAGTAGGAGACGGCTGTAAGTTTTTATAAAAAAAATACTATTGATCATTATTGGCCCTTTACCTTTATATTGAAACATTCCTATAACTGTAAGAGTTGTTTATGAATGCAAATAATTGAGTTGTTTATGAAAAATGAACCGTGTTCTTGGGTGTGACCTTAGATGCTAAGCTTCAATGGGGCACCCATATATCAAATCTAGCTGGTAAACTCAGTTCTGCTGCTTACGCTGTCAGAAAGATTCGGCAGTTAACAGACGTTGAAACCGCAAAGATTGTATATTTTGCTTATTTTCATAGTATTATGTCTTACGGAATCTTGCTGTGGGGTAAAGCGGCAGATATTCAAAAAATATTTGTATTACAAAAAAGGGCAATACGTGCAATTTATAATTTAAAACCACGTGAATCCCTTAGGGAGAAATTCAAGGAAATAGGTATTCTTACAGTAGCCTCGCAGTATATTTACAGTAATCTAATCTTTGTAAAACAGCACATTCAGAATTACAAAAGAATATGCGATCTGCACGATAGGCCAACTAGAAACCGTCATAGGCTCGTGACTCCATCGCTCCGCCTCACTAAAGTCCGAAGGTCGTTTGTGGGAATGAGCATACTATTCTTTAACGAAATTCCTCAACCTATTATAAACTTGCCTTTACACAAGTTTAAGATAACCATTAAAAAAATGCTCCTAAAAAAAGCTTATTATACTGTCGAAGATTATATTAATGATAAAGGCGCATGGATTTGACTCGCTCCAGCAATGCTCAGGACAGTGGTTACTTATGTATCTGTATATGTTGTATGTAGATTATTGTAAACATACCATATACTATTTTTTTTTTTCAAAAGAGCAACCACCGAGTTTCTTGCTGGTTCTTCTCGGTAGGAACGGCATTCCGAACCAGTGGTAGATTCATTTGACTATTCATAAGAACTTGTAAAAAGTCTATTTGAATAAAAATAATTTGATTTTGATTTTGATTTTTTGAATAATAGGATATGACGGTCACAGTACTTTTACTGTTCAATTTCAGTGCCAATCTACTATAAATGATCTGTTGCACGACTTGGGTCTTTGTCATGAGCGACAATTCTGATTGCCCCCAATGGCATATTTCTATGGCATTCTTTATTGTCTATGGAGCAGGCTTGATGGAATTGGATCTCGAACTGAAAGTGTGTTCATCTTACCACGACCACATATACCACGACCGGATTATAATAGTCGTTGTCGTCGTCGTCAACCAATAGACTTCGACTGCCGGCTAATAGGTCTCTTTTAGGGTCTTCCACATCCACGGTCTTGCGCGATCTGGTAATATATCATAGTAGTAGTCATGAGTTATTGTGTTTGCGCTACGTCACACCTCCTCCGCTATTCGCCAGGTCCCCAAAAAGCTTTTACAGCTGTCTCTGAGAGTACAAACGTCAGAGGTTAAAATAGAAATGGGATATTTGAGTAGGGTTCTTTCGCGAACGCAATTGTACTCGGACGTGTCTTGTTAGCGAATGCGCTATGCAAATCTAGGTTGCGATGTGGCCAAATCGCTATTGTTAGTGACAGGTCGATGGCGGGTTCACCGTTTCAGTGATTCTCGTTTTTCGCATTCCGAGTAGGCTATTTGTTAATGGGTTTCTGAGCCGGGATTTTCGTATTGAGAAAAGTGATCCCTTTGATAAAGTTTTATATAGAAGGATTTACACGAACTCGACATTGGAGTTGTCGAAAGTCTGTTAGGTACTTTGTTTCGATAACTCCAAACATATTGAGAAACGCAACTCAAGACCTACTTAAATGTGTGTTAATTAGGAAAAGTACACACACAAAAAGTACAAGAGTCAAGAATATGTAAAATTAAATATGATTTTATGCGAATTGTAAGCCTTATTCAGTCCCAATCGTCGCTCGTGCAAAAAAATGACCAACTTATTTTTGTAGCAATTATTATTATTATTACTATCATATCATAATCTTCATTTTTTAAATCAGTTTATTTAGTGAATTTATCATAAACATCGAATCAGCTAATTTCAACATCTATTAAATAATCACGTGTAAAAAAGTGAAAAAAAAAACATATTATTATTTAGAAGATTAATTATATCATCTAGGAAATAATGACAACACAAATCAGTTTTTCTCGGTTTTAGTAATAGCAGAAAATAGGTACTTTCTCTATTAATGGGTTCAATTGAGATTATTTTTTATTTCTTAAAATCAAATATTTGGCACCTATAAATTGCAAACATTTATCGTAGCGAGTTACCAACCAATATTACTATTGCAAAAGTTGGGATGGATGGATAGATGGATGTATGTATCTTGTTACTCAATCACGCAACAACGGCTAAACGGATCGGGATGAAAGGATCCTGACCACTTTTGGTCATTTTTTTTTGGCACAGGCATAGATTATAACACAGGCTACATTTTATCCCGGAAAATTAAAGAGTTCCCGCGGGAATCAAAAGACCTCGATCCACGCGGACGATGTAGCGGGCATCAGCTATTAGTACATAACTCTAGTGTAAAGTTTACATTTAGTTGTTCGAGCCTTTAGACTTGACCCACTGTAAGATAACCCTTTAGAACATCAGCGCCATCTAGTAGTTCGTAACGAAACAATCCGAGCGTTTGTCGGTAAAAAAAAAGGCACATAGAAAGACATATAAGTAGATTAGTTTTTTAGTTTTAATTTTTGTATAAAATCTAAATGATTTAATTTTATTCTAAATAAATTATTAAAGTTTTAATCTATAACTTAAAATCTAAATAAATATAAAATATATAATTATTATTTAACATACTTTCTCTATAGGTACTAAAACTGAGGCATTATAAAAAAAAATTAAGGTGAAGGGGTTATACACCTATTCTAACCATACAGTGATTTAACAACCCAGAACGTAGCGCAATCCCTGTTAGTCGCTATGACTTGACGATATTTTATAAATGTGACTTACGCGAAAGGTTCAAACATTCAAATGATTTCGTGAAGCAATCGTAAACAAGGGTTATTAGAATTTACAATATGCAAATACATAAACTCGTACATACCTAAAATATAAATTCAATAGAACGCGTTTCGCAGGAATTGACAACTGAATACTTAAAATTCAAAACTCAAAATTCAAAATTCAAAATTCAAATTATTTTTATTCAAATAGACTTTTACAAGTACTTTTGAATCGTCGAGTGAATCTACCACTGGTTCGGAATGCCATTCCTACCGAGAAGAACAGCTAGAAACTCGGCGGTTGCTCTTTTGAAAAAAATAATATACAATTTCATTAATTTGTAGAATACATTAAGTAACAGCTGTCCTTAGCATTGCTGGAGCGAGTCAAATCCATGCTCCTTTGTCATTTACGTAATCTTCAACAGTATAATAAGACCTAAAACTATTAATTATTGACATAGGTAGTAAACTAATAAATTATTTCCGACAGAATCAAAATCCAGTATTGTCTGGATAAATAATTAACATAACATTACATTGCTAATTTACCACAAAATTAATAAAATATTTTTGACCAGAGATATCGTTAATGAATACCGAGGGCTATTAATAAATCCATGCACGGAGTATCTGAAAGTGATTAAATCTGAATTAAGGACATCTGTGGAATTACCAAGAAGTGGCAGTCGTTGCGGCATAATATGCTCGTAGTCTCGATGGTCAAATCCCCATAATAATCCCTGTGTCTCTCTGCATGTTAGGAATTAGGTACTCGTTGCAAGGAGGTCATAAGTTTTTTGCATTACAACCAATCAGTAACTACATTATAAATAATAAATGATTTATTTGTTTCACGTAGGACAACTTGTGTCACTTATGAAACGTTAAGACTCTACCACTTAAGACTAAGAGTTAAGTCTACCACTTAAGTTAAGAATTTTGCATATTATAGAATTTTGTATTTTGTCCATTACACAAATGATAATAGCGATTTTCTTGCGATAATAATGCAGGTGACTATACTTGATTCTTCCGCATCCGTATACGAGTTAACTACAGCCAGAAGCGGACGTCTATGGCTTGAGACGAAGACGAGACATCAAACTAGAACGACTAGACAAATCTAAAAGCCCAACAGTTTAAACAGTTAAGCAATTATAACTAAACAAAACCCTGTCAATAAATCTGTTTATTATGCGTTCGGCGTGCTCATTGCCGTCGACGTCTGCTTCGCAACACGACGCGCCGCGACGCCATGTTCGCATTACACTAACTTCCTATAAGGGACTAAGTCTTTCACGACCATAAAACGCTCAGTGAATAAATACATCTTAAAGCCTATTGCCTTTAAAGAATAATTCTATGTGACCACAGCATAAGGATTTAGCGACGGATCATCAGCACCTAATCTGAGAGATGCGCTCTCATCTCGTTTCTCTTCCCGTTTCATAATCATCCCTTGCGTCTGTACCTACTCCGTATCAAACTCTGACTACCATTCAAAAAGCTCGTCAATAATATATGAAATAAATTGAACCGTGTCTTCAAACTAAATATTTTCTAGGCACAAATATTCAGAGGTTAACTTTTAACTGAACAATCAGTCTAGTTTTCCAGAAATCGTGTAATAATTCCAGCCAATTGAAAATAAATTATATTTCACTTAAGAACCCCTCAGTCGTGGTGCAGCACTGTAATCTCAGTCGAGCCTTAAAATCGTAATGACGGCTCTTATTTGTGAGACTAAAACAGTAGTCAGCGCACCAGTCCGTGTCATAAATTTCGCAATTAATTTTAATTTTATTGCAGAAGCCATTGCTTTCACGTCGTCTTATGGCGAGATTTGCGTGGAAAAGCCACCGCCGCCATCTGCCTTATCATTAACCGTCCACAATCCTTCGCCCGCGTCCCGCAATGCGCTATAATTGTTTGCGAAGAAAAGAAACCGACTTAAAGGGTCATTCCAGTATACAAAGCACCCCCTCAGTCCAAAGCCATCATTGTAATAGTTCTTCTCGCTCGGCACACGGTTTAAAGGTAACCTATTTTCGCAATGCAACGTAATGAGAACTCAGCTTTGCAAAAAGCTGCCAGCTAGGCTAATAGGGTAAAGAAATTACGTCGCTTAAAGAAAATATTATTTTTAAAGACCACCCAAAAAAAATTCAGGGGAGTTCTTACAAAAGATTTCAGGCGCAACGTTGTCGCCTTACTCTTTAATCAAAACTTAACGCGAAATAGCAACGAGTTTAATGCAACTTTATACTAACTAGGGCTACGTGGTCCAAAGAAAATTATGGCCGACGGTGAAATTAACATAAAATTAAAATGTATGTACAAAGGAGAAAAACCAGTGGATGTTCGTTATATTTAAATTTATTATTGCGTTGTTATTAATTTCATGAGCAGTTTGTAGTTTGCATCTTTCATAAAATAAACAGCACAGGTAGGTATACTTCGTTACCCTCTTATCCACATAAGACAATTATTTCGATTTTATAAGAGTAATGTTTTTACTTAAGTTTTGAAATACGACGTAAGGTGTTTTATATACAAAATTCTTAAATTAAGTGGTAGACTTAACTCTTAGTTTTAAGTGGTAGAGTCATGAAATAAATAAATCATTTATCTTTTGAATTATGGTTACATAATATTACTTTACATAATAATAAAATGCTTTATTATTTTGTATACAAAATCATTATATTGATTGTAAGGTCGCAGGCACAGAGACCTTTGGCTTCACTATAAACGTTGACAGCTATTGCTGCAAATGGCATTTCCGAACGTGACTTTCTTTGTGCCCTTAACTCAACTTACTGTTTAATACCACCGACGAAACGATTTTACAATATGGCTTCTTGAAACTCGGCACTTTTACGATTAAAATTGGTATAAACTAAAGTGCACGCAATTAATAAACGTAAATTTACAATCGCATATTTCAGTTAAATAATTCGTTATACGATTACCAACATTTAATGAAAATACGAAAACCTTAATTCAACATGATATTATTTCAGTAAAATAATTTTGCGTGTAATAAAAGACTACATAAATTTTATTTCGCAAGTAACTAATTGGACTATAGTGTATCCAGTCAGTGTTCTATTAGAATGTAAACTATTTTGCTGCTTAAAATTAGATTAATCCATTTGTTTAACATTTAATTTGTACCAAATACAAATTAAATGTTTGTCTACCTGTCCTGACATAATTAACCTTAAACACGCAGTCTTAAGGTACAAATTACTTCAATAGTGGTAAGCCGTAATATTATGTGTCTACTGAGAATGTCGTGAATTAAGCATGAATCTCGAATTCAGTTGCTCTTTAAATTGCAAAAACTTGTGCAGAACTGCACCGAAGGAGAAGTGCATATATTGAGTGCATCTGAACAAAAAGGTAAAATCTCGTGGAGATAGGATAACAAGATAACAAGCGTGGAGCGGCTGACTTAGACAGATAAAAACATGGGGAACCTACGCGCGGACGTGCACCTTATTTACTTAAACGGGGCCCGCATTAAGTGCCTCCGCCGACTTCACATAGTTTGCTGTGGCACGCCATAAATGCATTCCATTTTAATTGCTTTCCTTGGAATATATTAAAAGTAAATTCAAATTTATTCAAACGCTTCTCTTTTGAGTTGAAGGGGTAACTTTTATAAAACTGTTCCTTTGCAGACATGACTCAAGACAAACAAGTCAGAATATGAGAATGTAAGCATTGTAACAAATTAGAGTGAAACATTGTACGGGGTTCTGTGTTTTATGTTAATATCGCTGGTCTTAGTTTACTATTCCACGTGGTTGTTCCAACGCCCCCGTGCCACCTCCGTTTATCTATAACTCTTGGCCACGGCGGCGATGCTGTACTCTACCCACTCTCTGTGACAAGTCCAAGCGGCTAAGTAAGAAACAACTTGGGAATTATTCATGTTGCACTTCTGGATCATGCCTGAAATACGGTATCGGCTTAGTGGGATAAACAGGTCTTAGAAGACGACGGGATTTATATTTTATCTATCAGTTTTCGACACTTCTTTCAGTGCGAAAACACAGAAAGTAAAGACCGGGCAGTGTATCTTCTTAATATATTTTATTGCTGGACTAAATAATGCCAGCGACTTCGCCCGCGTAGATTGATATGTATTAATTTAGGGTATAAGCATCTCCATTCCAATTTTCAGCCAAATTAGTTCAGTAATTGCGGCGTGAAGGAGTAACAAACATCCAAACTTTCTGATTTATTATAAGTAGGATACAGGTATGTTCCTACAATAACTACACATAAAGCATTAATTTATTTTTTTAATTCTTCTGAACTTATTTCTGACTAGCTGACGCCCGCGACTTCGTACGCGTGGTTTAAGTTTTATTGATTCCCGCGGGAATTCCTTAATTTTCCGGGATAAATAGTGGCCTATGTCACTCTCGAGATCCTCAACTATGTCCATGCCAAAAATCACGTCGATCCGTTGCTCCGTTGTGCCGCGATTGAGGGATAAACCACCAAACAGACACACTTTCGCATTAAAATTATTATTAGTATTATCATACCTTAGATTAGGTATAATATTCATAACTGACTTAGGTAAAAGTGGGTAATGGGTATGTTAATTCACCTGAGTAAACTGAATAAAAATCGATGAATCCTCACTTCATAAGTAATTGACAATGATGAATATTTCAAAACTCTTAGCACTTATAACTTGAACCAACATTGCTACTTACCCAAGAGATCTGTAATCAGATGTAGCGTGAGAACTTATGCGTAAAGTAGAGAAAAATGCGGTGCCTCATTTCGGCGTACAAAGTGTTAAAAATGTCCCAAATCAGTATCATAAGAATATGCAAATATGCAAATCAAGTGGCGAGCATCACGGTATATTAAACTCAAATAGACTCGAAATTATTTTCTGATTGCAAAAGAAAATATTGACCGAGCTGTAGTGCTAGCTCGAATATATTATATGACGCTAAATAAACACGCAGACAAACGCACGTCAAACATAAGAGGCTTAGAATAATAGAATCAACGGAGTGTAGTAATCAAGTTCTAATACGTAGGTGAGAACGGGTGGTTATGTTACGAACAAAATCCGCTGAGAGAGCACTGTTAGAAATACCCGGATAAAAAATAAATAGACAGTACAGAATTTTGAATCGTTTTGAAACCAGACCCATGCCATGTCTATATATATATATATGAAATAGCAGTATTCGTACATCGGCACATGGAGTATTTCAAGACATTCTCGCAACTAAATAATTATAATATAACAAGAAACAAAAATCGACTATGCACTACTAACTATAATTTACAGCAAACGTGTAAATCTCCGCATGCCATGTGTGTTAAAATTTATAATAAATTAGATAACAACCTGAAAAATCAAAATACAAGTAGCTTTAAAAGAAATCTCTTTCGTTGGTAGTGTGACAAATCTTTTTATTCTTTATCTGAATTTTTTAACAATTAATTGACATATTATTTATTTAAATTGGCATAATGTGACTGTTTAAGTGAATTTCATTTTAATATGGACGTCATGATCATAATTATTTTAATCTCATTAGAATAATTTTTAAATATAATACTATTCCTAATGAGTACTTACATTAAATATTTGCATGCTAATTTATAGTAGAATGTGAATGACGCTAAAAAATTGTAAACATCTGTACATACTCATATTCAGCAAATAAATAAATTCTAATTCTAATTCTAATTCTAATTCCAGATTTCTTTGAACTTCAAAAAATTCCAAAAAGTTCCGAATAAAACAGTTTAAAAAAATTTGGTAAATTGCTCCCGAAAAACTTTTGTTTTTGACTATTAAAGGACCACACTATTCGAGGTTGTACCAAATTGTTTCTTTAAGGTCATCGCATCGCACTTTTTCGTGGTTTGCTAATACTGTTTCAAACGAAACAACAATATAGGTTAAAATAAATTTTCACAAAATATGAACTTTCCATGTAACACAGCGTATTACTTATAATGGTTTTAATGGAATATAAGCAATTAGGGCCGGCGATGGGATCAGTGGCGCTGACAAGGTGCAAACGAGAGCGGACCGGATACGTCAGCAG
Organism: Erebia epiphron; assembly: GCA_963932025.1. Lineage (NCBI taxonomy): Eukaryota > Metazoa > Arthropoda > Insecta > Lepidoptera > Nymphalidae > Erebia > Erebia epiphron. The sequence continues at coordinate 11,052,760 of OZ009958.1, read as the reverse complement.
AATAAAACAATGACGATGAATTACCATAGAGCAGCAGCGGAACGGGGGGATTAAGTAAAATACGATCGAACAAGATGCACTGAATTTTAAACAGGCTTTTCAAGACGGATCCTAAAGTCGCCAAAATTCAGACACCGTGATTTTTACGTCCGATAACACCAGCTTTTTTACTAAAATAAATACCTCCACAACAAATACCTGTCTTTTATGAATACTTATGCATGATAATATACCTATTTACGATGAAGAAAATAAAAAAATAGAATAAATAAAATATAAATAAAAAAATATAAAAAAATGTAGAAGAGGTAAAGGTGTAGGAAAGGATTGGAATACATTAAAAAATATCAACTAAAACAATTCGAACTAAATACAGATACAGCTTCTGTCGTGTAGTCACAGATACAGATTCTATCATCTACTTAAGTCAAACTTCCAAGTCATAAATAATTAATTAGATCGACGCTTCTTTACACTGTTTTAAAGTTATTGAACGATAGTAAATAACTTGAATCAATGAAATATCAATCAAATAAATATTATAAATGCCAAAGTTTGGATGGTTATATGGATGTATGGATGGATGTTTGTTACTCAATCACGCCGGAACGGCTGAACGGATCTGGATGAAATTTGGCACAGAGGTAGATTATAGTCTGGAATAGCACATAGGCTTTTTATCCCGGAAAATTAAAGAGTTCCCGTGGGAGCCAAAAAACCTTAATCCACGCGGGCGAAGTCGCGGGCATCAGCTAGTCATATATAAATCTGATTCAACAAAAAAAAAAACATTAAAACAGTAACCGTGAAGGCGCCAACTGCATTCAACTCTGCTGACTCAGCAGCGATGCACTCCTGCGCATCGCTATTACGGAAATTAATCATACACCACTCATACCATCATCTTTCACTTCGCATACTTTATGAAGTTTATTCCTTTTCAAAATATGGGTTCCTTCGTATCGGTTTTGCATATAATCGCAGCTCGTGCTCGAAGGTAGCTCGGTATTTATAAGTTATCTTGTGACTTCAAAGGGTAAGTAATGCCTTTTCTTAGAAGCTATTCAATTCCAGCTAAAGAACTTTGGCTAAGATAACTTATCCAAAGTTTTTATTGTTCCAGGATAAACATAAAGCGAAATTGAAATTACAAAAAGCAGTTTATTTATTAGAGTCGATAAGAAGAACCGCTTTTATTTTCGAATCTAGAATCTAGAACCGAAACCAACAAGTCATCCTTATTTCGATCAATTAACACCAGCAATTTGTACGGACAAAAAAATAACCGTGACTAGATGTCGATACGTCCTTGTTAACTACTGACTTTCAACAAAGGTAGCAATAATAAATAATAATACAGTGAAAAAACCTTTTTAATAGCTACCGACTGCGTGGAAATGTTTTAAGCTCCCTTCTTTCTTCAAAAAAGTGTATAATTATAGTTTTTAGAGTTTCACACCAAGGGGATTTTATAAAAATTGTTTTAAATTGACTCCTAAGATAGAGTGCATTCGTGCGAAGAAACGGATGGCATTCTTTAGAATTATTTTTCTCTTGTACTTAGTTATTTACATATAATTTACTTTCTTTACCGAAAGATAGTTTAAGATATTTCTAAATAATTATTTTCAATACAGTTTTATTTTTATTTTATTCCACTACAAGTTAGCCCTTGACTGCGACCTCACTGTAAGTAAGTGATAATGCAGTCTTCTTAGACTGCATTATCACTTACTTACGGTGTTACTACTTGGTAGCGGGCTAACCTGTTAGGGGTTTGGTAATTATATTAAACCCATACCCCTCCCTATTCGGTTCCTACACGGCATCGTACCGGATGATAAATCGCTTGGCGGTAGGTCTTTGCCGGTAGGGTGGTAATTAGCCACGGCCGAAGCCTCCCAAGACTAGACTAGTGAAAATACTGAAATTATAAATTCCCAAATTGACCCTGCCGGGATCAAACCCGGGACCACCCACGTTAAGACAACAGCGCCCAACACTGCGCCAGGGAGGTCGTCAAAAATCTAAAAAAAAAATTGCTAGAAAAATGTACTTACAGAGGCAGTCAACAGGGCTTGTAAGTAAAATTTACTACCCTCGTGATATTTTTTTGCAGAATTTCCTGCCCTCATGTTATTTTTTTACAGTTTTTTTTTTTAATTTTTGTACGTCGACTTCTTAATAAAAAGTTTTCTTTTAAGATGGTTCATAATGATATTGACTTTGTATGTAGAAAACTTAAAAAAACCGGCCAAGTGCGAGTCGGACTCGCGCACCGAGGGTTCCGTACAAACATGTAGTAAGTTTTAAATTATTAAAAAACACGTTTATTGTATGGGGACCCCCCTTAATATATATATTTTTTTTATTTTTAGTATTTGTTGTTATAGCGGCAACGGAAATACATCATTTGTGAAAATTTCAGCTTTCTAGCTATCACGGTCTATGAGATACAGCCTGGAGACAGACAGACAGACAGACAGACAGACAGGCAGCGGAGTCTTAGTAATAGGGTCCCGTTTTTACCCTTGGGGTACGGAACCCTAAAAATAATAACTTTAAGATGTGGATTGGTAAAATTAAAATTTTTATTTAATATAATTAAATAAAATTATTTTAACTTTTATGATTATATAATTAGTCATATTAGGTACCTACTACATAGAAAAAATCAATGTTAAAAAAATTTTTGCCATGAAAATGTATGAAATAAGAACTAAAATGAATATGCTTACGAATCAACTTCAATACTTTTAGAATATAGCAAATACATAACACAAATAGCCAACGCAGTACACCTCACCTCAAAAACAACCTCACAACATTGCTTTGATAAATAAAGAAATTCAATTTTCTCCAATTGCTCACACCAAAGAATTGATTATATCTAGTCGGCGCAAGCACACATTCGCCACGCCACTTCATGACATTCAATTAAACTGGAATTGCTGCAAGTTTCGACTCGACAGTCGACAACGTCAATACGGCATTAGTCACAGTTGCCGCAATTCGCTATTATCACTGTGTTGCAAAAATACCGACAAAACACAAACACGATGCTTATAACGACGATATTAAACTACAAGATAATACACTATAAAATACATAAAACAGAAATGATATATAATCTTCTAGTTGATGCCCGCGACTTCGCCTTTCTTGGGTCATCCGTTCAACGGATTTTGATGAAATTTGCTAAAGGGGTATGTTGAATCCCGGGGAAGGACATAGGACTTTTTATCCCGGAAAATTAGAGTTCCCGCGGGAATAAAAAAATCCTAATCCACGCGGACGAAGTCGCGGGCATCATCTAATAACATAATATTGAATGATTTAACAACAAGTATAAAAGTATCTTCAAATAAAGATAAGATATTACATAAGAATATAGGCTTTATATTTTTAAATTACTCCGGATCGTTTGAACTGCTCATAGTACCTTTCATTAATTGCACAGTGAATGGCTGAAGCAATAATGATAGACGTCAACATACCGTATGCAAGTATTGTGCTGTCACCGCATTAACAGACAGTACCAAAATAATCCGCTAGCTATTGTTATTGTGATGCTCATGAATATTAAAGAAAAGGTATAACCGATTTTTTTTATTTTTCAAACTTAGCAGGGGAAAGTTGGGAATTTATAATTTTTAAACTGTCTCTGGTCTAGCCTGGTGGGAGGCTTCGCCCTTGGCTAGTTATCTGTCGGCAAAAAAAGCGATTAAGCGTTCTAGTACGATGACGCGTAGAAATTGACACCCCTCTTGAATTGAGCCTCTAGTAGAAATCGATTAGGGTTTAAAAGTATCTTCCTACGCCTACCAGGTTAGCCCGCTATCGTCTTAGACAGCATCATCACCCACATCATCATTCATCACCAAGTGAGAACGGAGTCGAGACCCAACTTGTAGAAGAATAAAAATATGAGGTGGTAATGTGTCCACCTCGTATGCAAATTCCACCGCCTAGCCAGGGCTAAACACTAAGTAAATGATAAACTGTAGGTACACTGGTAATTACATATATTGATGTAACTTATATTACAATATTAATATACAAAATATAAAGCAGTGTAGTTGCTCGGAGAACTACCAGTTGCTTTCTGTTCAATGGCTTGTGTTGTAATGTGTGGCGATCTTGTTTTACAGCGCCGTTTTCCTGAGCATGTCGAACTTGAATATTTGAATATAGATTTGGAAGTTGTAACCAGCCGTCTAAAGAGTATGCACGCCACAAATACAAACAGCGCAGCGTTGTAATAGCTCAAAGTCAAAGCAAGTACTTGTAATTGGTAATTTAAAGAAATATGAATGTATTTACACAGTTAATCCCGTAAAATCGACAATGTTGGGTTACTGCACTTCGGTACATTAACTATGTACAATGTCATTAATTGTATTTACGAGCAAAATGGTGTCGAAATTATAATACATCCATTTTTCATACCCAACACAGAGGTTTAGTATGGGCCATTAATCCGCGCGCATTAATTAGTGTAATAAATTGGTTAGCATTATCTTTTCAAATAATACACTATTATTTTATATTTATAGTGAGAAATCAGTAACCGTAAAATTTACTTACTAAACTAATCATTATATTATTGATTTTTAAAGGGCAAACACCGAGTTTCTTGCTGGTTCAGTTCGGTAGAAAAGGTAAGGAATTCTGAACCATTGGTAGATTAATTTTCGGATGGAAAGCACTTGTAAAAGTTTATAATAGACCAGCCAAACACGCTGATTTCTACACCACTAGGCTATCTCGCCGCTGCATGTCTGTAATATCTGCTCAATTGGTATTTGGGAAAAAAAAGTTATTTCTGCTCTTGACCACACACAAAATTTTCCAAATGAAATCTAAATTCAGTTCAATCTCGTCTTCAGTCTTCGGGTTACATCTCATTTGCCGCTTCGAATTGTCTTCTCACCAACTTTGCTTATTGTCTGAGCTAGGCATTACTGAATTATACCTACAGCAGTCCGTCACTAACGCTAGAATGATTCTTATTAGCATTAACGCACTGTCTATTTTAAATGCCCTATTGATCTTGAGAAATTTGTTTTTGCATCGATGGTTTTAGCCACTCCTAAAATACTGAGAAGTCGTTTTTTTTTCGACCAAATCACATAGGGTTATGAACATTTTAAATAGTCCAATAAAGAACATTTTAATTTTAACTAGTGCCTGGTTAAATTAACAGAATACTCTATCACTAATAAGGAAAATGTTCACAATCAATATGTCACGTGTACTCCTGCTTGAGTTTTATTTCTAGACGCTTAAGATGTTTATCTGTGTATGATACACTAAATAATGCTCGACACTTCGTCCGACCTCCAGATGGATCGAGGATTTAAAAAATCGGTGCGAAGTCCGATTATCCGAGATAAATAGTGCAAGCTACTTACCTCAGTATTTGTCAAATTTGGTTAAATGGATGGCCTGTGAAAAAGGTCAGTGACAGACAGAAACTCTTTCGTATTTATAATATTTCTTTGGATTATATCACAAAACAAAGAAGTAGATACATAGGATTTGGAATTTAGGTGAAATGGACACCTTGGAACTAGAGCGCACTCTCCTACACTATCGCAAATTGAACTGCGATTCAATCCCAAGATTGGCCCGCGGGTAACATCTCATTTGTCGCCGCGCACCGCTTCCGATTGTCTCCACGCAAACTTCGTCTATTGTCTGAGGTATCACCGCATATTAATGTTGAATACCCAATGCAGCTACTCAATAACACGGAAGGAACAATCCTATTAAGATTGGCTAGCGCCTTGTCGGATGCAATGCTATTTGTGTTAGACGTGGCAAACACAATACAACCGTCGCTCATGATAAATAAACAGAACGGGCTTGATGCAAAATATTTTTATATTTTTATACATATTTTGTAAATACTAATAAGGAGGCAATATATTTCAGATGATAAGTAGGTAGGTAATTATTTTTTATCGCCAATGTACGTACGAATCAAGTTTGTTTCAACCGTCTGTAGCGTTAGAATAAATAGCATTACCTTACCATATTTTGTTTACCCGCCCGCCCCAAGAATAACTCATCTTACTTCTAATTGAAGTTGAAGTTACCTGTAATCCATCCAGCGTATAGATACATGTACACTTGCTTTTATATTGAGAACATAACAAAGTAGATAGTTTCAGTGCTAACATTAATGAAACATTTAATCATTTTAGTCCGATTTAACGATACACGAAATTAATTTCATAAATAAGCCAATACATTTGCAAACGGTAACAAAAGGTTAAGACTACAATACAATCTAATATTGTTATTAAAATGTGCATTTCCCTTTTTAAATAAATGACTAGATGACGCCCGCTACTTCGTCCGCGTGAATTAAGTTTTTTTTCATTCCCGCGGGAACTCTTTGATTTTCGGGGTATAGTTAGCCTATGTCCTTTCCTAAGATATAAACTATCCCTGTACCAAATTTCATCAAAATCGGTTAAACAGATAAGCCGTGAAAGCATAGCAGGCAGACAGACAGACACACACACTTTCGCATTTATAATATCAGTATGGATTCAAGCACTCAAACACATAAGTGTTATGAATATAGTAACCCAAAAATGCCACTAGATTGTGTGGGCACAAACGCAAATTATAACACAGAACCGCTATGCTATTAGGTAACAAGCACGTTATTTTGATGTGCATTGAACGACAGACAAGTGAAATTCATAAGGCCCTGAATGGGCACGCATGAATAGAAAATAACAATTGGAAAGCGAACGGTATGAAAATGAATAACCTGAATAGTAATAAAGCATGATGCCTTTTGCGGAGGCGGCAAGAATTAAGTTTCGTTACAAGCGACCGAGTGTTGCTTTTGCACTGTGGGGAAATTAAAATTTCCGTTTCACGAAGTTAAAACTTTAATTTGAAAACCTTCAAGTTAAGTAAATACTAGCAAATGCCAGCGAAGTCGTCAGCCAAATAACAGATTTAAATAAAAGATACGCGCCGAATTGGGAACCTCAACCTTTTTTAGAAGTCGGTTAAAAATACTTTATCTCTTGGGAAAAATTATAGTTTTTAAGCGCGTACATACAGGCGATAGGTTCTGCGTCAATCAAGTCCGCCAATCTTGAGTGTTAAATGAGACATAGCTGTGGAATATCAAAATAGCAGCTTACTGGATCGACTGTTTTCGTTATTAATTTGCATAACTAAATCGGTATGCTGTCGTTTTCAATTTGCATCATCATCCATACTTATAATATTATAAATGCGAAAGTGTGTGTGTCTGTCTGTCTTCTACGCTTTCATGTCCCATATGTTCCACCGATTTTGATGAAAGGGATAGGTTGTATCCCGAGGAAGGATATTTGCTACTTTTTATCTCTGAAAATTCAAGAGTTCCCGCGGGAATCAAAAAAATATATATGTTCAACCGATTTTAATGAAATTTGGTACAGGGGTAGGTAGTGTCCCGGGGAAGGATATAGGCCTCTTTTTAAACCGGAAAATTCAAGAGTTCCCGCGGGAATTAAAACATTCTTAACCCACCCGGACGCAGTCGCGGACATTATCTAGTCATACTAATATTATAAATGCGAAAGTCACTTTGTTTGTTGGTTTGTTGGTTTGTTGGTTTGTCCTTCAATCACGCCGCAACGGAGCAACGGATTGACGTGATTTTTGGCATGGGTATAGTTGAGGACCTGGAGAGTGACATAGGCTACTTTTTATCCCGGAAAATTAAGGAGTTCCCGCGGGAATAGGTAACAAAAAACTTAAACCACGCGGACGAAGTCGCGGGCATCAGCTAGTTTTAAATAATTCTAAGTGCTTATAATTATAGCTTCTCATGTTATCATACTAATATTATAAATGCCAAAGTCACTTTGTTTGTTGGTTTGTCCTTCAATCACGTCGCAACGGAGCAACGGATCGACGTGATTTTTGGCATGGTTATAGTTGAGGAACTGGAGAGTGACATAGGCTACTTTTTATCCCGGAAAATTAAGGAGTTCCTGCGGGAATAGGTAACAAAAAACTTAAACCACGCGGACGAAGTCGCGGGCATCAGCTAGTTTTAAATAATTCTAAGTGCTTATAATTATAGCTTCTCATGTTATCATACTAATATTATAAATGCCAAAGTCACTTTGTTTGTTGGTTTGTCCTTCAATCACGTCGCAACGGAGCAACGGATCGACGTGATTTTTGGCATGGTTATAGTTGAGGAACTGGAGAGTGACATAGGCTACTTTTTATCCCGGAAAATTGAGGAGTTCCCATGGGAATTTAAAAAAACTTATTCCACGCGGACAAAGTCGCGGATATCGGCTAGTAATTAAAATCGCCTGAGGATAGTTAATATCATTACTCATTACAGTCACAAAATATAGTTTTTAGTTAGGTATATATTGCAAAGGAATGGATGAAAAGTGCAAAAGCATTGAAAAAAATAAAACAGATGTACATCGACTGCATTACTGGAGGGGAAGGCGTATGGTGGGGTACTATTTAATTATCCTGTGGCGGAAGCGCGAGGCGGGGTCGCTTTGACCCCACCCGCGGTCAAAATGGCCGCCGATGTTACAATTACACTCCTTTATCAATCTACGGAAGTCAGCACTTTAAATATTTAAAGAACGAAATTACCATAATTGCCCTTTGGGCCCCATTGTGTATTTACCGTGTAAATGCAACGGAGCAATCAAAAGTGCTTCATATTGGAAGCGCTCCTTTATATTCCAAAGGATGTACGTTAGATTTGCATTGTATCTCTCTCCTAATAATATACGTCGACAAAACCACATAGCTACGGGAGCACATATTTACAAGAAGAAAGCCACAATCTCATTGTAATGAACACATACCTAATGAAAGAGACCATTATAGTGTGGGAAGTTTTTGTGTTTGAGATTTGAATTTAATTTCCCAGAAACAGATTCATAAAACTAAGGAACGAAAACAACTGCATTAGTAGGTATAAAATGTTGATAATATATAAAATGAAATAAAAAATATATAATCTCCGGGCTCTACGACCTCATACGTAAAATACAGATCTGTCGAAGTCTTACCTTATCGACTAATTGTAACGTTTCGTTTGATGTTTAAGACTAGGTAATGTCTGCAATTTCATCTGTGTGTGTTAAGGTTCTCTACGATTCCGTTAAAGTTTCTCAAAATCCTGACATAAAGAGAGAAACTACATTAAAAATCTGTAATCCTTAGATCTACTGTTTGTAGGCTGATAAGTCAGTCGACTAGCGTACGTAAAACAGTAGCCTTTTTCCGAAAAAGCTGCATCGATCATTGTTATACAATTTCAATTTTTGTGATTGTCTGATTTTTTGGTATCCTTACTCCGATAATGGATTTAGGCCAATAGCGAAACAGTCAATCAGAGGTGATTGTGATCGTTTTGGTAATTTTACCATAATAGATCCCCAGATTTGAAGTCTTAAATAAATAATTCCAACAATAGAGTCGTTACCATATCTTGAAAATCTTCTGTACTTAGAATGAATAGCAGCTTATTCATAATAATAATTTTAATAAGAATTTCGCATGATTCACACCGATATATTATTATTATTTATTCAGCGTTATTTATAAGAGATTCCAGCCGCTCTGACGCTAAGTAACTTAGCGTGGATAATCGCGAAGCTAACGCGATCCAGCCCGATACCGGCTCTACTACTCTAGTCTCTAATAGAGTGAGACATCAAATTAGTCTCTTGAGATTATATCTTTATACTGCATCATTAATTATATTAAGTAAGTTGTTTTATAACTAGAAAATCGATATTCAAAGACGATATATATGAGGCATTCGGAAATACTAACGCGAATGTCTTAAAAATGCTAATTGCATGAAAAGATTAATCCATAGTCCTTATTATAAATGCGAAAGTTTTTATGTATGTCTGTCTGTCTGATATTGACGTAATTTAGTATCGAGAATATGACTTGCATCCCGGAGTCTACTTTCATTTATCCCAAAAATCAAAGAAACCCCACAAAAAAAAAACATATTGACGTCATCTGATTAAAAATCTTAGTTAAGTAAAACTTGCCCAGATAATATGACTAATAATCTGAACTTAATCTAAATAATATCAAGTAGCAAATAACTTCAATATTTAATTGTTTTCATTGTTTGATTTGCACGAAAAATCCTCTCTATCAACTCAGCTCGTTGAAGTCTTTTGTTGCGCTGTCAAACCATTCTCACTGAGATCTTCACTGAGCGGCCGCACATCTGAGTCACTGACCACCGGGCCACCACTCAACGCGACCAAAAGGCATCCATACACAGGCTTATGCTTATTCTTTTCCGTCAATTTGGGGTTAGTGGCTCAAGCAATGTGCATTTAACCTCTTTATTTGACTTCACGAAACATGAACACATAGTGACAAGCGAGGAATTACTCCTTGTATTTGGCCAAGTTTACGCGTGTGCTAAGCATGAAGCTAAAATGCGGCCAGTCCGAACGCCTTTGCGTCGAAATCATACACAATGTATGAAAATTTTTGTGTCTAATAGTTTGCATCGCCGCGCTGGTTGCCCAGTGTGTAGCAACCCTTAGCTCCAAAGCATGTTTGTTCGCCCATAAAAAACGGCGAACACTTTTTTTTTGCTTTTAAAAATACTTTAAAGCCAAATGCCTCGTATCAATCTTAATTAATACAGGGAATAAATAAATTGCTATATAAAACTGTGCATGAGATATTTAATTATGGGTGATTCTGATCAGTCCAGTTGCGTGACACGAGCTGAAGAGTTAATCTTAAAAACGTCCACTTGGGTGTACGAACGCATTAAAAAGGCTTTTATGTGTACCTATGTGGTTTTTATTTTTTATTCCAATCAAGCCTAAGGCAAAACGTTGGAAAGTTTTTATACTTCAGACTTCAGTTACGGCAGTTTGACCATGGGTATGTATGGCTTCTGCATGGTATTTTACTGGACAGCTAAATCACTTGATGGTACGTGATGGTCAAGTAAAATTTTATTAAATTTTGAAGACTGGTTTTAATGCTAATGTATCATTTGATTTTCAAAAAGCAGCATAAAATCAAAGAATAGATTAATTATTATTATTGGTTAAATAGTCCGTCTATCGCATTGCCAACGAAACTTAAATCATTCATTCATCATTTCATTTCATTTGTTTAATTTCTGACCAATACCTCAATTTCTTGTTTGACTATCGCGGTCAACTACTTGTTTTAATAAAGATACAAGGTATCGCATTATATTCTATGCATGCGGACTCAGGACTGTTTGATGGATGTTTGGATGACACCTGAGTTAATGACCCGAGTAAATTTTGAAAAACAGACGTAATGCAAAAAATAATCCAAAAACAGTATAGTCCATAAACACTTACTTTATTATAAAAATAAACCGTCAATACTCTCGAGAAGGAGCCCATTCACAAAATGAGGAGCATTATGCGCGGGCGCGGACGGGCCAGCGATTAAAGCGAGCGCACGGTGTAATGAAGCGAGATAAATCAACGGAGTCACACGCATCCATCCGTGGCAGCGCCGGCACCCGGCGTCTTAACCGAACGCTTGTCATTGCAATTTTGATGACTTCACATTAATTGTTTACTACAGTTAAGTTTAAGGAAACCGGTTATAATCAATACTCATAATACAGTGGACCCCCTATAATCCGGCCCCTGTCTAATCCGGCACCCCCTGTAATCCGACAGCTTTGGTCTTGTGTTTCAACAATGATAAACAAAAAAAAAATTATGAATATTTTCATGCTTCATAAAATGATTCATAATTATTGACTATTTTAGTATGCACATTTGTTTGTACACAATTATTTCCTAATGTAAAGCTATTTTTTGTAAATTAGACATACATAATTAAGTATGATTTCTGTAATTTGTCGGATTACAAGGTACTCTTTTGTAAAAAAAACCGGACTATCTGGGGGGGGTGCTTAGACAGTACTCTATAATCCGACAAATTCGATAGTTCAACACTGCCCTGCAAAACGTTTGTCGGATTACCGCAGGTCCACTGTACTATACTTTATGTTGAAAAACACACGAATCTGATAATGCCTAAAAAGATTTGAAGAAGTTCACATTCATCAAGCGGCATGCCCATTATTTCACATATTATTGCCTGTATATTTATAGAACCACAAAGTCGTGAAATTGGAAACCAAACTAATTTGGTAACTGACATGTTTGCCGCTATGAGACAATGGCCTAATTCATATGGGTGAATGTCCGGGGTATATTATGTCCCCAGACTAACTAGTTGGGCATTCGAAGGCGGACGCTTGTGAACTATTGTCTCGGAACACATTTGAGCGACTCGGCTAAACCAGATCTACATACATCACGAAGTAGGGTCGATACGAAACTTTATCGTTGCTCTTGGATACGGGTATGAAAGTTATGTATGTATTCGTATAAGTAGTACCTTGTTTCTATCTGACTAATATAACGTACTGTTCAAACCACCGGACATAGAAACTCATGATATCACATAACTATCCGCATTTCTCGATAACGTGAGGGATATTGGACCTCCTTGTTTCTCGAAATTTATCGGAGCTTCTTAGATTAAGAATTTCGAGTTTCACCCGAGTAAAGCTGTGGTAGATCAGCAAGTTATAGAACTAAAATCGATAATCACGATTAAGAATACCTTTAAAAATATTATATCCCTTAATTATTGTCATTTCGTGTAATTACCATCTAACTGTCGATAATAATCTGACGGCAACAAATTAAAAAATGCAATTCAAGATAAAGGGCCCGAGCCCAACACGGCCCTCCTACGTTTTTAAGTAGAAACAATAAATTCATCGACACTAATTGGTGGTTTTCTCCCATTTATCAGCTCATTACATCACAGTAGCGCGAATAAAATAAAATATGTGTGCAGAGCAGTCCGTGCGCCTTGGGCAGATCATTCGCATGCGATAAGCGTCGGTCAGGCACATCGTAAATTCAAAGAGCAGGCTCTGCCAAACTGCGGTCCTGATTATGCGCCTTAATCACTAGTGTGTATTGTGCCCACTCGCTCCTCGACTCCTCGTCCTCACCTTGCCAGACAAGTGTGGACTTCATTTCTGTGATCCTTGTATGTCGCAATTTGATACTTGTGAACTTAGAAGTAAACTTACTAATATTTTACTCAAACTCAATTCATATAACTCATGTTGGCCTTATTTTTTTCGGAAAGTAATCTACTGCAAACATAGTATAGAAAATTCAGCAGTGACTCTTTTTCGAACGCAACCTAATTTACAAAACAATGTGCCTAAAATTAAATTCCCGGTTTTCTGCACTTTAAAAATAAAATTTTGATTTTGACAATATTTATGACAGAATAAACCAAAGTATAAAAGAAGGAGTTATCTTCATGAGCTGAAAATCGTCCTAGCCTATATGTCATATGTATGCAAACTTTAAAGAAAAATTCAGACGGAAATGAAGATTTATATCCCCACGGATTTAGCCACACACAGATTTCGAATCACATTTGCTGCTGCAGAACTACAAATCCGAATTTATCCGGCTGGTTGCACTTTGAAGTACACTGCGTTGCATGCAAATGAATGAACAGCATTTAATCGTTTAATGGAGACTGCATTTGTGTATCAGATTGAACGTTTATCCTTTTAATTTCTACTTAAGTATAGGTAATAAGCGGTCTTTTATATACCTGCCTCGTTGGTCTAGTGGTTAGCATGTTCGACTGCTGCCGATGAGGTCCCGGGTTCGAGTCCCGGGTCGGTCCATAGCAAGTAATGGGTTTCTGTGGCAATAAATTCTCAGTACTAGCCTGGAGTTAGGAAATTGGCGGTGTTTCACCTCCGTCCTTCCACCGCCTCGGAGAGCACGTTAAGGGCTGTCGCATGCGGTGCTTGCGCCTGATTTCTCTCTGTTTGTGTCGAATTTTGCGTCCCATCGAGCTATGAGAGTAAAGTAACAGAGAGTGCACCTGTGTTTGAGCAAACACCTTGATGTCTCCTGCGCAGATGGCTAATCTCTCTGGAGATAGGCCGCCGTGGCCGAAATTCGGTCGGGAGGAGGACATTATTAGTTTGCTTTCCAAACTAGTCACTAAGTGCACAAAACATTGACCCCAGACTTGAACTCACGTATCGTAAATCATGTTGTTTTGCAAATTAATCGATATCAAGCGATTTCCGCAGCATTTTCGAAGCCGGTACGCGTGCCGCCAGAATCATTTGCAAAACAAACAGGGGCCCGCAATCCCATTATAACATTCTACCCCGTAAGAAAATAAAAGGTCTCAAATTTACATAGCACGAATGAACCCGGGTCGCTGTAGAAATCCGCAGAGTTCATTACGTCTCTTTCCACCATGATGTTTCTTCTAGCGATGGTATCTAAGAAGGAAAGGGAGCGAGAATCAACGTGACAAGTTGTGCGCCCAAGTAAATGTCAACCCGAACCGAATTCAATTTCATTTTCAACATCGGTTTATGCGCGTGAGTTACAATGCTCGTGCACATTGTTTCCCTTGCGATCGTAACTTGGCACAAATATTGAAATCGATAAGTCTCAAGCAACAGGCGACATTAAAATGTACTTTTGCAATGAACATTGAAAACCGTAAAATTAAAAAGTTAGCCCTTGACTGCGATCTCACCTGATGGTAAGGGATGATGCAGTCTCAGGTGGTAGTGGGCTAACCTGTAAGGCGCATGGCAGTTATATTCATATATATACCCCTACCCCTATTCGGTTTCTACACGGCATCGTAACTATCGCTTGGCGGCACGTCTTTGCCGGTAGGGTGGTAACTAACCACAGCCGAAGCCTCCTACCAGGGAAAATTCAGAAATTATAAATTCCCAAATCGACCCTGCCGGTGATCGACCCCGGGACCTCCGCACATTAAGACAACAGCGCTCAATACCTCAATACTGCGCCACGGAGGTCGTCATCACCCTAATCGGTTTTAAACTACCATAACGGAACGCTTGGTTATAGGACTTTATAAATCGCTTGGCTATAGGACTTTGCCGGTAAGGTGGTAACTAGACACGGCTGGAACCCCCAACCCGACCAGACAAGACAATTTAGAAATTATAAACTCCCAAATTGCCCCTGTAGGGGATCGAACTCGGGTCTTCCCACTTATAAGACCACATAGCTCGCCACTGAGCCAAGGAGGTTGCTGTTTAATGTAATTAGTAGCTCAGGCTTGTGGGAGATTCCTTTGGTTGACATCGCGTGGTAAAAATAAAGTAGTCTTAAGAAGAGTAAACATTGCAAAGATTATTATTTGAGCGTACACAGAACCAGTTTACATAAGATACTGCGGCAATTAGTAGTTAGGCCTGTGAGCGACAGCGTGGCTAACCCGATTATATGCAGCCTTATTGCGACGCCGCCAACCAACAATACCGAACGGATTCCTGTCATGATGGACAACAGAACAAACCAGATCGACTTACTGCTAAGTAACGCCCTTTTTAATGGTATTCCATCGCAATGGTGCCAGTAGGTTGATAGACGAGAGGGCATACCAACTGCTTTTCAAATAGTAAATGCATTATTCGAGCGCCTGCTGCATATCAAAAGGATAAGTGAAGCAGATCCTGGTCTACCTTTTGATGGTTTGCGCTATCTAATTGACATGCCTGGTGTTTGACTCAATTTTTTGTACTTATCTTAGTTACCTGTTTGTAACTGGGATTACCATACGACAGAGTTGTGGTGCTAATTCGAGTGCTCCGTTTTATCATCCGTGAAAATCTTTCTTTGTTGACGAGCCCTGAGCCTGACAAACTAGTGAGTGCTATGGTCGAACGTTTTGTGTTTTGTGTATTCCTGACGGGGACAAGTAAGATTTTTATTATTTCTAAATTGACTCAGGAAGGTATGACTTGGTGAGAGGCTTTGGGCGTAGCTATAGTTACCACGTTACCAGGAAGACGTGCCACCAAGTTTAGCGTTCTGGTACAATCCGGGTTGACACCTATTATGGTATACATTTAATGTAATTGCTATATCCCTACCAAGCTATCCCACTATCATCTTAGACTGCACCATTAAGTACCTACCACCAGATGGACTGGCAATCGAAGGCTAACTTATAGAATTTAGATAAAGAATAATAAATAAGAATCGAACAAGTACAAACTAACAAATTATTAGTATTAAGTTAAGTATTTTGTGCAAAACCGTCTTTAACCAAGGTCTTGAACAAACCCCAATCCGGTTTCTCATTCCCAACTGAATATTATTTATCATTGGTACTAACACGCTAGGTAAATCAGATTTAAACGTTTTCCAGAGACAGAGCTCAAATAGATTGCTGCAAAGCTGCGATTTATTGCCGAATATGATCCAATAAAGATATGCATGAAAGCAGCCATCATGATGTAGAACAAAAGTTATTACATAACAATGCATTCGAAACGAGAATTGCAAATTCGCGTTGCTATTCTAAGCCATGACGTGGACGTTTAGTATCTAGTCTGACACTGAAAAATTGCAACCTCTTTAGCCGGCAGCAACACAGCGACCGCGACGGTACGATCGCTAGATAGTTTCTAATGTATCGCTGTCAATCGCGTATTTTGACGCACGGAATCACTTCGCACCATCTAGTCCAGGGATTCCCAAAATGGTTGATATCGACCCTCAAAACCGAAACCGACCCGGTTTCGGTTTCCCAGGGGTCGACATAAATGAAAACTGATTTAGGGGGTCGACGAGGTCTACAAATCGACCCGTATTTTAATGTTTTTTTTTTCAAAAACTAATACCTGTTTAAGTATTTTTACGTAATTCGTATAAATAGTTATTTATTACAATGGATATTTACTGAATTTTATGTCTATTTATTTTGTTAAATTTTGATGAGAAGAAAATGATGTCAAGTTTACTCAACCGCCAAGTTTTTAAATTGGTAAGTATTTTGTATTAATACGAAAAAAACTAGAGATAGTATTTTTAAACTAGTTGGGCTATGGGGGTCTGAGGTAAAGAGGTCTCTTGCCCAAAATAGTTTGGGAATCCCTGATCTAGTCGGTGCAGCCTCTTTCCATCGCCAAGTTCGCTTAGTCACTATCTATAATAAAAGAGTCCCCAAGACATTTTTGCAATGTAAATTGCTTTTTGTGCGTGAAATCGCCTATTACATATGGTTCGCTAGTTGCAATTACATTTTTTCCATGATACCCGCGAAATTGTCCTTGTGAATTTAGGTATTCAAAAATCCCGCGGCAATTATCCTTAATTTACCGGGTTTATAAAAACTAGCTTATATTCGTCTCTGAGATGCAAGGTATCTCTGTACCAAACTAGTTCGTAACAGGGTAGGTAATTAGGTAACTGACAGACCAAAAAAAGAGAAACAATTTCGTATTTAAAATATTAATTACTATGGATCTCTGTTTTGTGATTGTTTCAATTAAGAATTACAATTCACTTATATGAAACTTACATGCTAACGCCATGATAAATATTGACCTTGGAATGAAATAAATCGTCTATTGATATAGGTACGTCGCTTCGCAATTCAATGAGTTTCAAATCTGGTAAACTCGTTGAAGGAGATTCAGGTAGAAGCAGTGAATAGATACATAAAACACTCTATTGGCGAGCTCAGCTTGGCCGCCCTACATGCAAATCAAGTCACGGCACGACCTAAATTACTCGGTTGCATCTGTCTTGGAATGACTCAGTAACTTCTGTGCTCAGTAGAAACAAATAATGAGCCAATTATGTCCGTCACACAATGACACCAGCGGCGCAATCATACCTCAATTTAAAGCTAAGTACCCTTAATATCTGGAAAAACTATTATAACTAGATTTGTAGACAAGAAAAAATTTGCGTGTTCATATCATTTTGAGCATAACCATATAGAATTACGTACGCGAATTTAGAAACTATTTCAACACTTCCGCAAAGCACTGCCTTTCCGACATCGCTTTTGGGAATAAAACTATCTTGTTCAAAGATCAAAACAGTTTACTGACACATTCATATTTAATGGTGCACTCTAAAATATATCTAACGACATATACAAGGTTTACTATACAGTCCAGATTAAATCTTTTAAATTGCTTTTACGCCTTGCGGCTAGATATGACCTCGACAAGGCACTTAAGATTACAAAACAATTACTTACGGGCAGGCATTGTCCCCATGTAGCCGCTGCTTATTTGCCATAGTTATTACTATTCCCGAGATGTAAATGCCAAAAGACTTACCTGAATTACTTTAAGAAACCATGTCCAAATTTATTTCTCAAGTAATTACCTTAGGTACCATAATATCACTACATTATTATTCATTCATCGTTTCTCTCATAATTCAATTTAAAAAAAAAAACAATTAAGCTTACTTAATTCTCACGATATCCGCATTAAAGCTCATTTGGTAACCAAAAAAGTTTAATTCGCTATAATCCGCCACAGAAGGCAAATCTATGTGGTACCTACAGTGCCTATCTCGAATCTGATGCCCGCGACATTCACCACACCACATAAACCATCAAAAATACCCTTAACGTACTCACTCTGATACCGGAGCATCTTCAGGAGATGTTGCCTTTACGAATGTTAACTTCTAGTTTTTTCATTGTCATGGACGTTCGCAAAATAACGCCTGCTTCTATCCAATGCAAAAAAAATTGGTTCATACGAAGCCCATATAAAGAATCCTATTAGTGTGTACATCAAATATAAAAAAATAGATGCAATCTTTCTAGAACTAAACATTCCTAGCTTAATATAGGCTGTTCACTTATGAGCACTTTCTATTAAGATTGAACAAGATTACAAAAGCCATTGTCTCTGCTCCGACCTTTACGCAGAAAATAAAGTTAGGTATGCGAGGGTCAAGTTACGCTGGTGTGTTAATATTAAATTGCCCGCATTAGGTTTGAGCGTGCTCTATTTGTCAACGCTCTAGTTTCGCCGACACCATGGGAAGTCGTTATTATGTCGCGTTCTATGACATCAAATAGCCTTAATCACTCCCGCTCAACAGTACAGCGGCTAACGGCATCTTATGGGAACATGAATGCAAGAACGACATCGTAATGGCTACTTATTGCAATTCATAAGTCATAAGAACTAATGTCAAGCCCTTGATGTTTAGTAGCTCACAGCCGTGGTTAAAGCGATTATACGGCCGGTTTCTGAATTGAGAATTTCATGTTGAGTCAGTCTCAAAGACTACTTAAGGACTAATAAAGCAAATTTTTGTTTCTGAATTGATATTGTGTAAGGTTTGAGAGTTGGAACTTGCTGTTTTTGCTTGAATGCTTAATTCAGAAACCGGCCGATAGTCTAGTGCTTAAATCTTCGGTCTCCTGTTCGGGGTGCGGGGTTCAAATCCCTGGAACGCACCTCTACGATTACGAAGTTATAAGCACTTTCAGCCATCTTACTAATATTATTTATTATTTAAGTTAAATATCCGACTTCAGGTAATGTTCAAGCTTAGTGCCAAGTTTGTTAAGATTGGTCATGATACAAACATATACGCTTTCAGATTTATCTCATATTAATATTGATAAATAGCAAGTAAAATGGCAGTCGCAAAGTGATTTGTATAAACACCTGTACACTAAAAGGAGCTGGAATTTGTTTATTCTCCCCTTGACTAACCCAATGTCATAGATATATTTAGTTTATACTGTTTATTAAAAATTGGCACTAAAATGGAAAATATTTCATAATAACTTTATAATATTATTTTTCCCGTAACTACGAGTGTAGGTACCTACACTGAGGTGCGCGTGCGCAAATCAATTTGCTTGCGATCTCGATATACCGGAGATATCCAATAGCCAATCTGCTACATGCAACCGTCCAGCCGTACCACTAATAGTTGCCTTTACTGCAACAATTTGTGTCAAACGGCTTTACAGAATTAGCTATAGAAATCTATTAGTTTATTTTAACAATATCAATCATTTTGTAAGTAAAATTAAACACATACCTATATTGCCTCTGCAATAGGAAAGAGACCGTTTTGGAGGTGGATCAGTAGGTATAGTTCTAAGGAGTTCTACCATACAGAGTGAAGTTTTTTCTTAAGCATCCTTTTGCATCTCTGTCATACTGGACGAGAATGTAATTTTTTTGAAGAATATTCTCGTTATCATGCTTTCCGTAATCAGTGCGTGTAAGACATTGCAATACCTGTATTAGACTATTTAGTGCGCTGTCCAGACCTCTCAATGCTGTAGAGCATTATGAGGTTAAGTTAAAATCTTGACTAAAACACTGGTCAGTTGCAGACTACAGTCTCTGAGGTCTAGTAAACTAATCTCCATACATCAAAACATTTTATCAACTAGAGTAGGAGTTAATCTATGCACTACCGGTGACTTTCAAATATTGCGTGAACAGTATAATTTGGCGTGGTAGATATCTCGATCTTTATTGTTGTCCACAAACTACAAGCTAACCTACAATTAATAATAATTCCGAACAAAGTCAATAAATCTATAATAAGTAAATGCTAATAATAAAGTTTAATGTGATAAGCCAATAAAGTAATATAATTTAATACCTAAATATTGAATTACAAAAGCTAACCAGTAAGTATAGATAGGTACAAATGCTTATTTAGCTGAATCTATATCAAAGCAACTATTATAATACCTATACTCTTTGATAAAAATTACATATTAGTTAGTCAAAAATATCAGACCAATCATGAAATAAGATGCTTTGTAATAAGTAATAACGTAGATGACAAATTCTGAAGATGCAAAGTCACGATGAATATTGCACGTTAAATTGTACCGAAAACTCGCAATGAGAGCGATGTTTCTTTTCATGTTTAATCTGCTAAGGGCTGAAATACAAAATTATCTCCCAAACATATGAAGTTTGTACGCCGGCGCAATCAATCATGGCGGCTGAAGGGGCACGGAAAGCCGGCAGTGTGTAAACCGACGGAAGGAACTCTTATGAAAGCTACGAATAATACAACACGAATCAATCATAGATTCAGCGACGATCGATCATCAATTTCCAATGAAGAAAATTCGTGTTATTATAATCCACCGATGAATGGTTCGCTGACACTTAACGAAATTGTTCAATTATTATTTTTTTATTTAAAAAAAATATTTTGATCTACGAAACATTCCCAATGAAATTCTTTATTAGAACACTAGTGGGCCCGACAGACGTTGTCCTGCCCTGAGCCTAGAACTCGATTGCAGCGCCCCCTACCGAGTCCAATTGTTAATATAAACCATCCCCAGGGATGGAATATTTTGTGCGGGTTTTAGTGGGTCCAGACCCACTAAAACCACAAAATATTTCATCTAAATCGGCCAAGCCGTTTCTGAGTTTTAGCGAGACAAACGAACAGCAATTGATTTTTATATACATTGAGAAGAGATGAATATTATAGTTAGACTCCTTTGTAAAGCAATTGCGTTGACATAAGTGTTAAAATAAAAAAAGTGCAACTTTAAATTATTTATTTATGTAATAGTTAGTGCAGTCAGTAGTCTGTTCAAAAGAATCGCCGACACCAGAAGAGGAAACTTTTATTATAATTCGTGTGGATGAAGGCGATTTCACATGCGATTGGGCAGAGAGTTGGCATGTCCCAAGCAATCGCCGGTATTGATCTCACTTCCTCGAAGAGCAACCGCTAGTATTCCAAACCAGTCAAACGCACGACGAGTGCACAAAGGGCGTCGGAACACGGCATTGTAACGTGGATCTAAGTAGCTTCTTTCTTATGCAGTCGCTGAATTTAAAATTAGCTTGAGACTTTGGCGAAGAAACACGGAACGTAAATACTTTAGGTTTGCTATAGTGATTATGCAACACCGTTGAGACTTTAAATAAATCTGTATAAAAACAACCAGTGGCACAGATTTTTCAGAAGAGTCTAAAGCGCTCGATCGTTATTTCGCATTGCATCCAAGAGAGTTTTTTATTAGGTATAACTGGCTGATGCCCGCGAGTTCATCTGCATGGATTGAGGTTTTTCGGATCCCGCGGGAAAATTTCCGGGATAAAAAGTAGCCTATTCCAGACTATAATCTATCGCTGAGCCAAATTTCATCTAGATCCGTTCAGCCGTTCTAGCTTAATTGAGTAACAAACATCCATCCATCCAAACTTTTGCATTTATAATATTAGTATAGACTATAATATAGATGATTGCCAACTTTTCTCTCCTCATCTAGAATCCAAGACGCATTCACCCTGGTTTATCTTATCTGAATTCCCAACAATGCCCTGAACATTGTATAATTCAAGGAATAGTTGTACCCAATCAATATACCTTACATTATCAGTGACAGACAATAAAATTTTATAGTGCAAGAATATACATCTTGTATTATGGAAGCTACGTTCTTTTTGATACAGATCGGGACAAGGCAAAGCGCTTACGGAGCTCTACTCGATCTAGTATTTTGCTTTTAATTTGTCTTTCTATTTTTAAATGAAGACACAGCATATTAAAAGTACGTGATAGGGTAAAATCAAATCGTCAAATAACAGAAATAAAAGGTAGGATAATTACAAAACTAAATTCAAATACTAGTTACACTACCACTAAATTATTGAAATTTTTTTTGAATACTACATTTACGTGCATTTTTCAATAATCTATATATACAAAAATGAATCCCTATTTCCCTTGGTCACGGCATCACGCGTGAACGGCTGGACCAATTTCGCTAATTCTTTTTTGGTTGTATGGGTGAGGACCTGGAGAGTAACATAGGCTACTTTTTATCCCAGAAAATTCAGGAGTTCCCGTGGGAATAACAAAAAACTTTAGGTACATCACTACAACAAATACACCTACAGAAATATCAATTTTATTTCGCTCATTGCATTTTAAATCAAGCTTTTACTCAAAAAGGGACACAGCAAGCTCAACAACTAGCCCCGCTAATCCAGCCGAGTTGGCTAATTTATCCGGCATTTAGCAGTAAACGTGAGATCCATATCACAGCAGGCTGAAGCGCGCATCGTATGTAGGGTTTCCAGACAAAATTATTGTTTACAGAATATTTTCACTGGTCACAGGATGTGTAAGTTTAAACTGGGTTAACAAACAATGTTTTAAAAATAAGATACTAGATGATTCCCGCGACTTTGTCCGCGTGGACCGAGTTTTTTGTTTCCCGCGGGAACTCTTGAATTTCCCGGGATAAAAAGTAGCCTATGTCCTTCCCCGGGATACAACCTACCGCTGTACCATATTTCATTAAAATCGGTTGAACAGATACATTTTTTGATTCCCGCGGGAACCTTTGAATTTTCCGGGATAAAAAGTAGCCTATGTCCTTCCCCGGGATACAACCTATCCCTGTACCAAATTTCATCAAAATCGGTTGAGCACATGGGCCGTGAAAGCGTAGCAGACAGACAGACAGACAGACAGACAGACACACTTTCGCATTTATAATATTAAGTTTGGATTAAAATGATGTGTCAAAATGAGTAAAAAACGGAATTATATTTGTTTTGAATTAGATACTTAACAGATAATGAGACGATAACAAAGAAACTATATTAATTTAAAAGGAAATTATTATATCGGGTCCCAGAAGACAGACGCAGACTTTCCACGAAGGTTAAGTAACAACTAATATGACTATCAGTAGCCATATTGTTCAAAATAAGGAATAGTAGTTGCATTTAAAAACAATCCGGTAAATTCTAAAGATCTGGCAACCATAATCCGATACCGGCAGGCGGTCTAGATACGTCCGCACGAAACTGTAAACAATTATTTATTACATAGCAGATTTAGTTAGATAGTTGGATAAAAACAATATAAAAAACCGTATTATGACTTTATTCTTCCAAATACGACAGCGGTGAAAGCTATAGTTAACCTTTAAGTCACAATGAACCTTAAACCAATCACAAAAATTGAAAATAGTTTATTACTTAACCTTATCTAAGATTTACTCAATCTAGAAATTAATAAATAAATTCATATTCCACTGAAGAGGACGATGATCGTATTTAATATGCCCAAGCTTACCATAGGAGGCAAGGATATAATCGTGGCTATCACAAAGTACCACGGCACTGCGAGAACATTTAAATTATCGGCGAAGTAGATCCGCGATCCATAATCACAATCATTTGTAACCAGCTAACAGTACAAGAAAATATCTCCATCAGATAGTGCGGACTGAGGCTCAATATTATTCAGAACTGAGAAAAACAATCGTGCCTCGTTAAACTCCATTACTGGATACCCGATTACTTGAATGCAGGGGTCTGCTTATCTAAGGTTGAATTTTATTATATCGTTAATTTGTTTAGAAGCTTCAGCAAATTAAAACAGCGTGCTTATGTTTATTGCAAATAGATTTTCTCAGATAAAACTTCGTAAGTCTATTTTTCGTAGAATTATTTTGTACTATCGCGATATGTTAAAACAATATTGACAAAATTATTGAAGTAATGGATTTTAACAAAATTCTTGCACGAAGCAATTCCCACGTCACAGACAATAGCAAAGCACGAGGCAATAGCAAACAAGTCACCTCAACCTAATTACGAAGCATTGCTAAAGAGACCTTTACCGTCAATGTATCAATCCAAAGGGATAGGTCGAAGTCGAAGCTATCTGGACATGCTAATGAGGCCGGCCGGTTAAAGGGACAATTGGTTGCCTTTTCTTTAAGACGTTTTAAGACTCTATTTCAAGAGAACTAAGACGTTGATTAATCGCTAACCAACTTTGTAGGAATTGTGCTACTGTGCTGCGAATTCAATTGAAAATTTAAATTGGACGCCGGCGGTAAGAAAACGTGGCCTCCGAGTAAATCACGTCTGTCTAATGAAGCGATGTGTACAAATGGGAGAAATTAGACGGTTGGTTCAACGCTTACATGAGTTTCCTGGTAATAAACATTGAACAAACAGACGGGTCGTGTCGTGAACGTCACCGTTGCGCAAGGCAATTAGATCGACATTTGGCGGTTGACAGCGCGCCAACAAGGGTTACGTACAACGCTGTGTTGCTTAACTTCCAGTCGTTGCTAAAGCTTGTAAACTGGAGCTTGCTGATGATTATCGATACTAATATTATAAATGCGAAAAGCTGTCAACCGATCTTTAACCCAGAGCCCATCAGTTGAACCAATTTCGATGATATTTTGTACAGAGATAGCTTGCTTCCTTGAGAGGACATTGGCTTCTTGTCATTCCGGAAAAATAAAGAGATCCCACTAGATTTTCGAAAACATAATTCCTCGCAAAGAAGTCCTAAACACCTAGTATAATAAATAATAAATCTAGTAAAACTAATATATTAAGTACCTACTGCGCCGTCAGTTTGTTACATTAAAATCAACTACCTTTTTACTGAATAAACATTTATGCTAAACAATCCACAGTCAATTTAATAAAATATACGTACAAAGGATCACATAACACGCAACGCAGAAGTGACATACAACTCTTCTGCAAGGCAGTGAACCTACTGAAAGCTCAACGCTCAGCAGTAAAGATGTCTGCGCATGAATACATTTCTATGAATAAAATACGCATTAAAAAAAATAGTTACAAAACGCAGTTTCAATAAATCTATTGGCACCACTATCGTACCAAGTGTACAAATACGAAATTGATTGCTTCGTGTGTCGAGTGACATTTCAGTATCTGCGCGGACGTGTGCGGGTGAGGCGAGGGAGCGCGGGGCCCCTTCACACTGACATTTGAATAGGTCTGTCCCGGCGTGTACTGGCACCCAACGACGGGTAACTAGAGGCGACAATGTTCCCGGGCAACAAACAACCTTCGCATTGAAAAGAAAATTTACTTTATTCAAAGCTTGACAATGAAATTCCTTATTTTAAAGTGTCCTGCTTGACGCAAGGCCTGTGTAGCGTAAGCAAAGCAGACGAGTCGCCTCTTTAGCCGTAGATTTTGTTATTTTTATCATTTTTAGGGTTCCGTAGCCAAATTTGGCAAAAAAGGAACCCTTATAGATTCGTCATGTCTGTCTGTCTGTCCGTCCGTATGTCACAGCCACTTTTTTCCGAAACTTTAAGAACTATACTGTTGAAATTTGGTAAGTAGATGTATTCTGTGAACCGCATTAAGATTTTCTTACAAAAATAAAAATAAAATAATAAATTTTGGGGGTTCCCCATACTTGGAACTGAAACTCAAAATTTTTTTTTCATCTAACCCATACGTGTGGGGTATCTATGGATAGGTCTTCAAATGAAACCAAATGATATTGAGATTTGTAATATCATTTTCTATTTAAACTGAATAGTTTGCGCGAGAGACACTTCCAAAGTGGTAAAATGTGTGTCTCCCCCCCTGTAACTTCTAAAATAAGAGAATGATAAAACTAAAAAAAATATATGATGTACATTACCATGCAAACTTCCACCGAAAATTGGTTTGAACGAGATCTAGTAAGTAGTTTTTTTTAATACGTCATAAATCGTAAACCGCATTTTACCTTTTATTCAATCAACTCAAAATCTATTTAATATAAAACTTATATTTAATTTAAAACTTACTACAGGTTTGTACGGAACCCTCGGTGCGCGAGTCCGACTCGCACTTGGCCGGTTTATTTTTTATTTATTTCTTCATTAAAGTTTTTATTTAATCACGACTTAAGGGTACCGTTTACTAAACATTTTGATGTATGGATGAGTAGGATGTATGGATGTATGGATGTATGGATGTATGGATGTATGGATGTATGGATGTATGGATGTATGGATGTATGGATGTATTGATGTATGGATGTATGGATGTGTGGATGGATGTTTGTTACTCAATCACGCCCGAACAGCAGAACGGATTTGGATGAAATTTGGCACAGAGATAGATAATACATAGTCTGGAATAACACATAGGCTACTTTTTATCCCGGAAAAATAAGGAATTCCCGCGTGAACCAAAAAAACCTCAATCCACGCGGAAGTAGTCGCGGGCTAATACTCTTTAAAGAACTAAGTACGTAATTATTTTTCAAGATCGCCTATCAAGAGGGACCTCTATAGTTTCATCCAGCCTACCTGTCCATTTGTATGAATTGGCCATTTTATTCAAACTGACATAGGTATATTACGGGTACAGTAGCAGAAAAAACTTGTTTTTCAATTTGATTATTTACAACCAATAATTATTTCAAATTTGTTTTTCCAGCAATACGCGCGTGTTCCTAATCGTAAATTGAATAATTTGAAAGCAATCGCGGTTCAGGATCACACAGCGCACGTAGTCGCACTAGACCACAGCCTCATATACCATATTTCAAACAATAAATGCGTTATAACGTTTCTGCATTAGATTATCCGCGAGCGATACGTGTTCTGAAATAATGTTATAGCCATGCGTCGAGCGAGCTACACGCATCTAAAATCGCTGAAATACTATGGCCCTGCTGCGTGTTATCAAGGAGAATTAGAATTTTAGATGAATCTTAAGCTTGGAAACTTCATGAAATTGTATTTTGAGTATGCTGCATTAGCATTCACGTTCTTACTCATAGGGTGGGTGGGTGAATAGTTAAGCATTGATTTATTTTTTCCTTTTTTTTATATAACAAAAGTTCTATTGTATCACCAATTGGCAAAGGAAACAAAGCCATATCTAAAATAACCACAAAACAAAGTTCATTAGTAGGTTGTTAAAAAAACGAGTTTTAAAAAGTAGAGTAGCGCAGGATGATAATTTTCTTAAAAAGACTAATAATTTTCTTAATAAGAATATTATTACGCAAGGTTAAATTTTTAAGAATGTTGAACATAATATATTCTCAGCTTTGGATATTTAGATAATCCATAATAGTTTATTAGGAATCGAGGCTCAGTTCTTATCTCTGAAGCTTAAATAAATTATTATTCTTCCGCGAACCTTTTTTCACAATGCCTTTTCAACTGCGGTCCCAATTTCCGTGACCTATATTCTGTTTAATTTTTTCAATCCCACAAC
The DNA here is from genome assembly GCA_963932025.1 of Erebia epiphron. Classification (NCBI taxonomy): domain Eukaryota; kingdom Metazoa; phylum Arthropoda; class Insecta; order Lepidoptera; family Nymphalidae; genus Erebia; species Erebia epiphron. Next base: position 11,024,817 of record OZ009958.1, on the reverse strand, counting down.
ACGAAACCCTAACGAGAAATTGACAGTTGTTATCTTGACACCGGTGATATACCTAAATAACGACAGCTGCTTTATGATTAGAAGTACTTATGCTCGCTACCGTTTACCGTATGCCACATGGCAGGAGCACGCGGCTGATAAAAAATCCTAAAAGGAATTTTAAAAAAACTAGTGCGTATACAATATGGTCTGAAAACGATACACGGACATGTGCCGCAATCACAGACCATTAGGTTTACTACTCGGTGGCCGCAATACACCATGTCTGATATAATTTTATTTCACCGGATTGTAGTTGAATAGAGTCAGCTGTTGTACCTGAATACCTACTAGAAATCTACTACTATTGGAGAAGCTGCTAGCAATTAGTGGGTATATTGTTCCAGTTCAGAAGAGGTGTTGACAATAAATATGCAAATGCGAAGACACGTTGAATTCTCTACCGGGCTGAACTCCGGAGGCCAGGAGGTCCCCTTCACCACCTGTACCGCTAATTGCCGCGCCCCCTCCATACAAACAATTAACAGTTACTCTCCTCACAATAGGCTCGTACATTATTTCTTGTATACCATTATAAAGTTCCTGCTTGCGATCTAAGCTTAGCTCAAACAATCGGAATTGACAACAATACGCAACTTAAAGAGATTCTGATGGATTTGGCACCGCTTTTGAATAATTTTAGCCCGACGTGCTTTACAATTTATTAAAAAGTACTAATCCCAAAAATTGCTGAACTAATTTCTGAATAATAATTTTTTTTTTTGTAAAAAGTGAACAGACTTAAAAAACATTAAATACATTTTTAATTACTTCCATCCAATTTACTCTTAGGCCAAGAACAATAAATTAAAACTTATTTTGTAGGTAGTTTTTGAAGGCGGCGCCTAACCATACAGAAAAATACTAGTAATATACGAAATATCTATTTCATCATAATCTAATAGTTCATCAACCGACAGTCGTGGTATTGTCACGCATTAATAACTATTACTGTGGCACGAGTCACTTGACAGAGCTGAATATCAAATTACAATTTCTATAGCTAATAAACAGCTTAGTTGTATTATCATTGATTGTTTTATGTCCATTCGGGACGTTGAAATGCCCCTGCATGACTATTGGTCATGTCTAGGTATCGATAGGCACCCGGTCGGCATGGTGATGCTATATTATACTATCGTAAATGGGAAAAAAGATGTATTCTTAGTTTGTCCTTCAATCCCACCGAAACGAAGGAAAGGATGCGACGTGATTTTTTGCAAAATTCCCATGGAATTATTAAAGAACTTAACCCATGCTGATGAATTCGGAGTCATCACTTAGAATTTATATAATTATTATTATTATTAAAACTCGAGTTTGCAATGAGCATGTTATTTCGATTTTCTATAAACTATGAATGAAATCTTGGTTCTGTCGTCAGCATAGTAAAAATGTAAGAAATTTCATGTAATTGTATAGGTATGTAATGTAAGAATTGGGTTTTTGAGTTATGCAAGCACAACAATTTTTTTCAATAACTGATTTGGCAAGTACCAATGAGGTAAGAAAGGCAATTACGATCTAGCCTGACTTACCAAACGATTTGGTATATTGTCTACGTGCACAAGCAAATGAACTGAGAAATAAGTACAATTATATAAAAGTAGCGAATAAAGAAACGTCTTTAGTAGGTTCCAGTAGATTTGTGCGAGTTAGGTACAACTAATGAACTAACTAAAGGCCACTGTACCGCAGACCGCTTAGCAATGCAGGCAACAATTTCTCAGTCGACGGGTTTTGAGTTACAGCCCTTCGAGAATCGAGCTGATGCTTTATTATCAAGTCCATCTCTTCCGCCCTTGTTGCGGCGATCCTGTGTCACTGTATAAAGGCGATACATCCGCGCTATTAATCTTACCATTGTATTTGTTGAAGCCGTGTCACAACTCACAACACATACCAGCACTGATAACAGTAATGGAAATACTCATTGATGCTATCAATAACTTCAATTACAGTTACCGGACACCTTGTATCGCTTATCTGAGTCCGGGTACACATGTATAAGACAAGTGGCAGTGGCCAGTTATTGAATACCTAGATTAGGTTAGAAAATATTGAACACTTCCTGTTGTTTAGAGAGGTATGCCCACTGCCCCGATTATCAATATAGGAGTACGTAATCAATCTATCGCATCGGTTAGTGCGGCAACGTTGAGTTATGACGGTAATAGGATAAAATAGGCCATGTCTTCCGTTCTATGGTCAATACATAGGTACTCATGTGTCCTGGTTATTATAAGAACTGCTGACCATAATAATTCGATCTCTACAACTGTGTTTTGTCTTGACATTATACCTAATCGATAAACGGTAAGAGATATTTCACTTTCAACGGCAATAAGATTACTATTCGGTTTACGCGACGCGTGCGCGCATTTTCCGTCATTGAGTTAGACCATGGAGAAACAGAGACTTTATAATATAACACATGTAAAAAAGGTCCCAGGCTAAATTAGATAAGTTTGGAACTATTCTTTTTTAGCGAAACATAATAAAATTACTCTCCTTTACTCTTCCCATAAATAGGGTTGCGTCTTATGATAAAGATCATATATTACTGCTAGACTGAGTAAAACTTTATCAAATTTTCACGACTGCTATATGCTTATCTTGCCTCACAGTTGACACCAGTCTGGTTGTGTCCGTTTCACGGAACATTGTGGCTGATTGATTCAACCCAATAGGTTTAACACTGTCTTTAAACAGCAAACTGACTGCCTATATTATCTAACTAGTTGATGCCCAAGGCTTCGTCCGCTTGGAATAAGTTTTTTTTAAATTCCCACGGGAACTTATAAATTATCCGGGATAAAAAGTAGCCTTTGTCACTGTTCAGATCCTCAACGATACCCATGCAAAAAATCACGTCAATCCGTTGCTCTGTTGCAGGCTGCAGCGTGATTGAACGACAAACCAACAAACAAAAACACTTTCGCATTTATAATATTAGTATGATGCTATCCTTGTCCTTGGGGAGTGTTATGTAAGATATAAGTAACAACACGTTTCACCTGTCTTTTTTAATTTATTTTAGATACTGTGTACAGAATAAATAACAATTAGCCACATTGCCGCTCTAAGACAACTCTCTGCCACCCGTGATGTTCTAGGCGGTACGCGATGCTCTCTTACCCTCTCACCAATTATGATAACCATCACTCAAGGCAAGCGGAACGAAAGGAGGCAGGTACCGGTTAAAACGTAAAATTACACTTCGATTTTTACTCGACCGCGAGCACACAATAAAAAACAAATATTCTCATGGCGCGAGTATACCTATCGACGAAACGTGACCGGCCTTCGTCAAAATAGTCGGCCGTTGTCTTATTGGGCGGCACTTCACATCGCACGGACGAAGTGCTAAAGTGTAAAAGGCTGCAGTGAAATTTATAAGCTCGACGTCACGATTATTGAATAATGACTTTACAAATTAGCGTCTGCCCGCTTTATAGCTATTTATGCAACTGTATCGTAATGAGGGTCATTTTAATTCGAGTGCTGTTTTTTGATACGAGGCTTGCCGAGTATCAAAATAGGATAGTACGAGAATTAAAATGACTAATTACGTACAGTTGCATACAAGATTTTATCTACGACAAGGACGTCTTTATAATTTTTTACTTTATAAATGAATAAAAACCAAAAGTGCCAGAACCCAGAGCCGCTAAGCTATAGGTATCCTATTTATGAAGATAACCATATCAATACAGCTACGACTCCTAACGATACAGCTCCCATACAACGAACTGTATCGTTATGAGAAGCAAACACGAAAGAGGGTTCAATTCGATATAGTTGTCAAATTCGAAATTGGAACTTTTCGATGCTGGAGTAGATAAAATTATAATCTAATGCGCACTCGTAAATTTGGAATAATAATGCGGATAATTTATTGCTTAAAGGATACAGCCCTCATTACGGTTTCGCGGGCGCAATCCTTTATCACAGGTAAGAGAAAAATATAGACTTAACACATTATAATAAGCAACGGTGATAGATAAACGCACATTATTATAATGAGAACTAGCTGATGACCGCGACTCCGTCCGCGTGGTTTAAGTTTTTTTTATTCCCGCGGGAACTTCTTAATTTTCCAGGATAAAAAGTAGCCTGACATAGGCTCCTAGGCACATAGGCTCTCCAGGTCCTCAACTATAACCATGCCAAAAATCACGTCGATCCGTTGCTCCGTTGCGGCGTGATTGAAAGTAATTTTAAAACAAACCAACAAACAAACTTACTTTCGCATTTATAATATTAGTATGATGCTATAGTAGCATCGACATCTACATCTTAGCCGGTTTTTAAAATATGGTTATAATAAGACAAAATGATAAAATATAATTTATGAACTCCTACTCCATGAAGATTAAATCCTACCTAATTAATATTACAAATTCGAAATTGTGTTTGTTTCTTGTTCTGTTGTTTGTTTTGGTTTGTTTTAAAATCCCACCGCAATGGAGCAACGGATCAATGTGATTTTTGGCAATGTTAAAACTAAAAACCTGACGAGTGGCATACTTATACTATTTTTTGTAACAAAAAAGTAGAATTCTCGCGGGTATTAAAAAATCTGAATCATCGCAGACTATTTCGCCGACATGGCCCCCAAATATGTAAGAATTGTCGATCAAATCGTCTAAGTTCGGCTTCAAAGTAAAATAAACCATAACAGCATTGTATTAGAGCTCAACTTCGTGTATCCATTCTCATACGTTTAGGTATGTACGATACCCTAAGCGTATAAGAATGAATACACGAAATTGAGCTCTAATACAATGCTGTTATGGTTTATTTTACTTTGAAGCCGAACTTAGACGATTTGATCAGCAATCCTTACATGATTGCACCTCGGTCTATTTATTGATATAAACGTTCGTATTCGGCAGCATATATCTGAAGATTTAATGAAAACTGGCTATGTTTAGCTTTTTTTTCTCTTTTTTTATTATTTAATACAAGACAATGTCAGGGTTAGGTTGATCTATCGTCTCATCTCATCTCCATGGACCTCTTATTTATTGCAAGGGTTAGGTATTTATATCCAAACCCTTAGGTGCCCGAACGAAGCACACATATTTACATATTTAAGTTACTCCTTATTTATACGACGGTTCGTTAGTTTAGATCGCCGTAGGGAATGGCCGTTTGTACGTGGTTGTCGATGTGTTTTTACAAGATCGGCATGTTACGGCAAATCCAACAAACAACCGGGCATCATCTATCAAAAACGTTAACGAGCCCAGATGCCGCGGCAATTTACAATCACTGCGCATCAATAATACAGAATGATGTTGATGAAATATCGGAGGCCTGTATCTAATTTAACTCTTGGAATAGCGTCAAAACAGTGTCTCTATAATGCATTCAGATCGATGTAATAACGTTGTTTACGACCGCATTAACAAGCAATAATAGACTACTATCTTTAATCATCCATTATAAAAAAAGATTACTTTAAAGAGAAGATATTTTTTAGGATTCCAAATTCATATAGAATTTTCCTCAAGGTCGTAACTCTCTTGGCACAGTGCAGCGGTCGTAACTCGTGTTTGTCTCGAGTATGCGTCTCCACTCCTCTCTGTCAGTTACCTTTCTTGTGGTGGACGTCTCCTTACATGAGGTAAGGAGACGTCCACCACCCGCAGCCCTCACTAGGTCTGTTCATGTCATGGCCGATCTATTAGGTACGCGACCTCTACTATTGCTTGAGCTATTACAACTTCCATCGTTACGTCTAGAGTCTAGTCTCTAGATACGTGCCAGATGAAAGTGAGAATGCGAGCCTTACAGAGGAGAAAAGACGCTGATGGTGACCCATATAGGATACGGGATCAAGAATAAGTATGTGTATTACATTCTTACTGTAAAATTTACAGTAAAATATATTACGACAACTATTTCAACTTTGAGGGCGTATTTAAACGCATTCAAAAAAGGTTCTCCCTAACACCTGACATGATATCGATGTTATTAATTTTATAAAGTTAATTCAGCCAAACTACTTGTATATTGAATACGCCATATGCCATGGTCATTATTAAACTTGAATAGGACTTTCGGTTTTGTAAAGGAAGCTTTAATTGTTTGGTTCTGCCCACGTATAAACCGTTAACTTTCTATGATACGTTTTTTACTGTATCGCGCTTTGGCGAACACTTTTTCGGCACTAACAAGCACACCCTCTTTTTATTCTAGTTTTTCTTTCAGAAAAAAAATAATAACAGTAGGTAGCATTCGTCAGAAGGCATATGAATAGATAGAATTGAATCGAAAATTTAATATTTCCATGGGCATGTCACCTTCAAATTGCATTTTTTCATTTGCATTTAATCAATAGTAGTTTATTGTAAGAGCACGTTGCTCCAAGTTCACAATGTAGAGCAATATCTTCTACAAAACCGATCTTCCACGTGACTTTTTACCTAGTTACTGAGTGTAAGTAGTCATTTTTATACACCTATTATATTTATATAAAACGAAAGATTTTTGTTTGTTTTCCACACCTGCAAGCACCCGCAAAAGAATATATTTAAGGAAATAACTACATTAGGTATACATTTATACTCATAGCAGGGAATTGTCTCAAACGATTCAATCAACAGATTTATTCCTCTTGGTTTTTAACCAAGTGTATTGGAATTTTATAAAAATTCACTAGTGAGCCGGATGTTACTAATCATTGGGTGATATCTATAAATATTTTTTTTTTAAATATAGGTACATTAAAGCTAGAAAACAAGCAAACAGGCACCAGAGAAAATGCCAATGCGTTGCCAGCTCAAGAGAAATTTGTCTGTCCGCCTCATGCGTAGCCCTATCAGCTATCTCATAGTTTTGAGGGAAAACCAAACACCTGCCGGTGGAAGCTGGTTTTATAATTTCAGGAAAGTGCCAAAAAAATACCTGGTAATAAAAAAAGAGGGACTTTGCGAATGTCTTTAAGTTACTAAGAAAAGTAGCACAATTTTTACAGATAGATATACGAGCTTACAGATTGATTGATTATTAAGCACTAGCTGATGCCCGCGACTTCGTACGCGTGGATTGAGGTTTTTTTGGTTCCCGCGGGAACTCTTTCATTTTCCGGCATAAAAAGTAGCCTATGTGCTATTCCAGACTATAATCTATCTCTTTGCCAAATTTCATCCAGAGCCTTTCTGCCGTTGGGGCGTGATTGAGTAACAAACATCCATACATCCATACATCCATCCATCCAAACTTTCGCATTTATAATATTTATTATTTGATTAATCTCAGCCGTTATTTCTTAACATACCTACTTAATCAATTTCAATCATAAAATTTATAGAGCTGTATCATAGCACCTACATCTTAGCTCGGGACATAGCAAAGACAAACAGCCTAACAGAAACGTTGTCGATGAATGATAAAAAACTTACGACAGTGCCTATGGCGCTGTTCAACATCAACAAGATGTGGCATCCGAAGTTAGCGCGTCCACTACTTCAAACCCTCGCGGGTGGTCCCAGCGGGAGTCCCTCTTACGATGTACATAACTCAGAGATTCGCACAAATATGCCTCCTGCGCCTATCGGACGGGACATCCAATACCTTATCCGCAACGAGGAAGCACTAAAACAAATCTTAGTATTCTTAGTCAGTTTTATCGCAGAATAACTGATGTTTACGGCTTCGTGTAAAATAAACTTTACTGAGCGTAAAGCTTCGTAATGATGGTTATTTTGAAGTATCCAATATTAATATATCTATATTAGGTCTATAGTGATATCTGAGTAGATAGATATAGTATTATGTGTGTAAAACGGTAATAACCTTGTAGCTAAGACGAGGAAGAAAGTTCGATCCCCAAGCCAGGAGAAATCTGCAGGCCTAAGTCATAATGTTCTCAAAGGTGAGTTCAAATTTTATAAATCCGCACTTGTGCAGAGGCGGCGTGGAGTATGCCCTACAGTGACAGTCTACATCTTCTCCTGAGAGGAGACTCGTGCTATACAGTGGTCCGGCGATGGGTTGATGATAAATGATTATGATGATTAGGTATGTACCTAGTACCTACTCTTAGGGCCAACGCATACAGTTCGCGCGCGAGTTGAATGCAGAGTAAATGTACGAGTATGTATCACCATATATTTACTCTGCATTCAACTATACATACTGAGTGTTGGAGCTGAGCTTTTGATTACAATTTAATCTCAGCTCTACGCACTTTGACATCAGCTCGAAATACTCGATCGGATGTCAAAGTGCATAGAGCTGAGTTTAAGTTGTAATAAAACCAAATAATAAAACAAAATAAAACAATTAAGTTGTAGATAATAAAACAAAACACAGAGGAGACTCACAGGCACAGACAGACAGGCAAGCTTCCGTATTTATCTAAGTATGGGAGGAAGCTACGCATAACAGGAAATAATAACGTTAACTGTATGGTCCCGCAAAGTGGCGAAGGTAATAGGATAACTGAAAAGATTGCGTGACGGTGAATAAAATGAGCTTGCGGTCGGTTTCAATTTGCGAGCACATCGCTCGTTAGGGCCCACTAAGAAGTTAACATAAAAAGGGCGAGAGACTAATTTGTTGAATAATATTTAACCCTCGACTGCCAGAAAGCGCTTGGGATGAGTAAGTGGTTACTTTCAGTGCCATTTAGTAGTGTTGTTGTACATAAATTACTTTAAATATTTCAACCCTTTTACGTTTTATTAAACCTTTTTGAAGGCAAAGAGCGTTTTCTTTCATCACTTTTGCTAGCGAAATGTCCATAACTAAATAGCGAATTAAGTTAGTATGTACATAGAAACCTAAATTTTTAGGGAATTTTGATCATTTTACACAAAGGGATTGCAATTTAGGTCTTTGTCCTGTTGTTATATCATGAAAATATCAGTTGCATATACTTATCTACTTTCAATGTAACTTGTGAAAATTACAGGTCAATATACCAACTCGTATTATACCATCATCATTAATCATTCATCAAACACCAATAGTAGCCAACGGTTTACATAGAAGCCGAAGTGATTTACTAACATGTTTATTTTATAGTTAATTTAACAAAAAGCTCGCTATTAAACCTCATACAGTGTAGGTATTTATCTAAAGGCGCAAGCACACACAACGCGCGACAGACTCTCTTAAATGTTGTAAGAACCATATTGTATGAAAGCTTCTGAACGCGCATAGAAGCCGCGCTTCGGTAGGTTTAGCAAGAGATTATACATCTCGCCAAAACGTTGATAAAATTAAAGCGCCGCCGTAACACTTTCAAGTCAGATATAAATGGACTTCAATTGGCTTGTTTTAAAGCTCTGTTTCGTTCAAACATTGGCCAGCGTTTTATGCGAAAACCTATGTGTAATACTATAGGTGGAACTGAATGCATGACTTTGAATAAAGGACCTTTAGGTTCGATAATGATGTTCCATCTGACAGAGATGTAAAATCTCATACCGTGGCCAGTTGCAAATCGCCGCCTGTGTAGCGTCACAATGTGACAGCTCAGTTCCTTGTATTCTGTCAAACCGAACACGCGTACAAACCTTCATTAATCAAATCAAATAAATACTATAAATGCGAAAGTTTGGATGTATGGATATGTGGATGGATATTCGTTACTCAATCAGACCCCAACGGCTGAACTGATCTGGATGAAATTTGGCAGAGAGATAGATTATAGTCTGGAATAACACATAGGCTACTTTTTATCCCGGAAAAATAAGGAATTTCCGCGTTAACCAAAAAACTTTAATCCACGCGGAAGTAGTCGCGGGCTAATACTCTTTAAAGAACGAAGTACGTAATTATTTACGTACGAAAATTAAAGAGTTCCCGCGGAAACCGAAAAACCTCAATTCGTCGCGGACATCAGCTAGTAATATAATATTATATCCGCTTATAATCGATCGAAGATAAAGACGCGTTCTGCCGCGCAATTGACGCCACTTGTCGTCAACTTTGCGATGTATGTGTGAAAAAGCCTTAAGTAAGCTTCACCGTTCGACGGCAGCTTTGAAGTTAGTATGTAATCAACGGCAGCGCAAACTCTTCTCATTTCAAATACGCAGTAGGTAACTTCGAATTAATCCTCTTTTGATCAAGTTGCCACCGAGACACATGATATTATGTACGTTTATGTATTAAACATTGAGAATGTTATTTTGCTACGATTACGATTGGTTTCATTTCAAACCAGAGGTGAGATTATGTAAGAATTGTCGATCAAATCGTCAAAGTTCGGCTTCTAAGTAAAATAAACCGTTTAGGTTATCGTACATACCTAAACGTATGAGAATGGATACACGAAATTGAGCTCTAATTAAATGCCCTTATGGTTTATTTTACTTTGAAGCCGAATTTTGACGATTTGATTGGCAATTCTTACATAATTGGGGGGCAGTATTCAAACATTTATTTTTAACGACCGATTATAGCGCATTTGGCTCGATATTCAATAGTAAAGTATAACATCTTCTTTTATAACACAACAGACAGAAATAGTTCGTACTTTCACACGTTGAAATTATTTTAGAAGTTTAATATACGACACAAAGGAAAATATTGACTTGGATCTTAAGCTGTAGACACCGCTAAGAGATATAGACAGGTAAGAAGCTTTTATATCACTTATCAGGTATCTAGACGAGTAGGTAAGTACTTATTACCAATATCAGGAAACAATTAAGGTTGGTTGGCGAAATTGACTCTCGAGTTCCGATTACATTGCGTACTAAATGTCATAGAGTACCACTACCTAATTAAGTAGGTATTTTAACAGGAAGACAGGGCGCTATTAAAGCGCTCAGTATCTCTACTTAAAGGGTTTTATGGAGAAACTGCACGTGTACTAAGAGAGTCAATTTGTTTCGCTAACGAGATTGGATGAGCATGGAGAGTTTATTGAGATCCATTAGGAGTCTGTGCGACACTGCACAAGCAAGCCGCGTCCCACCGCAGTGTCACAATGGCGTTCTTGTAGGGTCAGAATGAGATTTACATCTAGCTTATAAAGTCTAGCATCGAAACAATAATGATAAAACGGAACTTAATTTAAGGTCACAATTTCAGTAATATAGATTTTTATTTCGAACTAAGACTTCCAAGCATGGGGCGTTAGCCGTAAATAAATATATTTTGACATGTTTAGACAAAAAATATATGGATGGATTTGGGCTTTAGGCAATTTAATCCACACTTAGATCTCAGTGTTTGGTAGCTCGAATTCTACCGACGTTGTCGTAGTGTAAAATCTGATACTAACCCTACCGACAATTTTGTATATATTTAGGTTTAGTCATTGACATTATGAAAAAATCTCAGAAATATTCCTCCAATATAATCTACATCTCCTCTCTCCTGACGTTGTATGCTTTCTTCCTTTTACTCACACAAAAAGACGAAGCTGACAGCTAAGTATAGTTTCCAAGTCCATGTATTTTGCTACAGAAAATATACATTACAGCTAAAGAACCTTACAAAGTAAGGTATCGTACAAGGAGATGTCTGCGCCACATGGCACAATATGGACCACCCAGCCAATAGCCGTGTAGCGGTCAGAAACACTACCCGTAGACGCGTGTCTACGTCCTTGCTAATCGATAAACTAAACGTACCTACTAATATTATGTATCTTATTCTTAAGTGTGTTTGTATGCCTACGTGTCTACTATCAATACAACTGAAAATCCTATTTTGATGATAATTTGAAACCTTTGGCAAAATAAACTTTTTACACCGGGCAAACAACGAACTATTAAAACACCTATTGTATTTTCCTAGTTCTTCGTATATTAAAAGTAGCGTGGTAGACTCTCAGTGTGAGATCTATAGAGCGAACTTTGACTTTGCTTAGACTTGAGACATGGTTAAAACGAGACAGATTGATGTTACTCACATAAGTCCATCTCGTTTTAACTCTAAGTAAAGTCTGAGCCAAGTCAAAGTACACTCTATAGATCTCAATATCAGTCTCAAGCAGTAGATACTCAGGAGTCAAGTACGCGGCAGTATATGATAGCACGAATCCCCATACCAACCACGCCATACCAAGTATACCAACTCGTAGCAGCCCAAGAAATTTTTGGGTCGACATCGTGAACACAGATTTGAAAGCAAATATACTCGAAAATCTAGTCTACAAAAAGGTATACAGACAGCGGACTCTACCTAGTTGTTAGGTATACCTCGAAGAAATAATCATTACAAAAATAATCTGTATAGTGTTCGCAAAAACTAAAAAAAAAAGCATATAAGACATACTTAGGAAAATAACTTGAGACTCAATTCAGCTCACTAACGAGATTGCCTGAACGGCAGGAGGTTGATTTACTTCCATTAGTAGTCCGTTACACTGTACAAACAGACCGCGCCAGACCACGGCGTCACGTGGCTAAACAGGCTAGCTTGCGACTAATTAAACATAGCCAGCTGAAGTGCCTTTAGGCATATGTGGTACTTCTAGTAAAGGAGTGCAATTACCTAATGCAACGAGGAAACGTAAGGCTGCCTTTCCACCAGAGCTGTGCTACGTTGCTAAGCTATGCCTCGTTGTTAAACCCACCAATGAGCGCTTGATTGTCATAGTTTAGATCGCTAGATTAAGATCAAGTGAGGGAAGATTAAGTGGGTTTGACACACATCCATAACTTAGCAACGTAGTACACCTCTGGTGGAAACGCAACATATTCGATTCTAGAACTTCAAATCTAGTTTACATCTGAGTTCCATATTATTCACTACTACAGTCCCACAAACTTATCTACCCCGATGGCCAGAATTTAAATTAATCTTTATGCCTGTTTAGTTTTTGTTTTTAATTTATCTCTATAATTTCATCAAAATCGGGTGAACAGGGTAAATAGTAGCACACAGAAAGGGAGACCCACTTTAGATATCTATGCATTCTAAGTGTATTAACTAGGTTTATTTTCTTAACTTTCATCACTAGCGATCGCGTGGCGACTCTCCCTTAAGAATTTCGAAAAATCATGCCTTATTCCTTGTCTTCATACTAACCGGAACCTTTGTCATGAGTCAGTCAGAGAGGGTAAAAGGCGGGACTTTTATTTTTCATGCAAGTACATAATCATCTCAACCCATCGGCGACCCACCACAGATCACAAGCTTATCAGAATTAGAAGGATTTCAACTACCTTACATAACATGGAAATTTAATGACATGCAGGTTCGCCGTCAAAGCAACTATTAAATTTCTTAAAACACATTAACTTCGAAAAGTTGGCGATTCGAACCCGGGAATCCATCATCTGAATAGAAGGCCAACTCTTAACCGCTAGGATATCACCACCTGCTGCTACTTTCATACCTAATCATATGATGCCAATATGGAATGCTTTACGTGTCCAAACAACACTCATTGCATTCACAATCCATATAATTTTCTTACCGATGTATATTGTTAATGTTTTTAGCAGATGTGTCGGCTTGGTTGCATGCATTGGATATAATTGTTAAATTTGCATCTATAATAATGGCTGACAAGCATAAGATTGCGATTAACCAGTTCGCGCCACAAAGACTAGTTGATTGTGTTCATTCGTCGCAACCGGAATTTAGCTAAAGAGATTCCCATATATCGATAACATAGTGAAAGAAATGTCGATAAAAAGCTAGGTATCTGTACTTTCCGATGACCTATGTATAAGTACAGCTCAAATTGCTGGGTCATAAACTTGACATTTTGCATGAAATTCCACCCAAGGAAAGCCTGGGCTGGTCGTTAACGTAATGAAAGGGAAAATAAAAAGATATTCTACTTTTACATCCTACAAGATATATTGTGTAGTTAGAACGATAGCTTTTTAAAATATACGTAGTAAAGGAACCCCTAATATAAGAATATTTACAAATTAATTTCACTCAAAGCTAAAATGCTTATGTATACCTACAAAATATTTAACTTTCGGCAGCCGTATGAATATCACATATTTTGATGTTAATAATGTAAAATCACAGAAAATTAACTATGCCAAAACCCCTTACCCCAATTACGCCATAACGAATATTAAAGTGATCGACAGCCCTGCTAAAATAATATTAAGAAGAATAAAACTTTCAGCACGTTTACCCGAAAGCCAATTTTAATTGAGTAATAGAGTATCGAGTGTTTTATCGACACCGAACACGCTAGCACTAATCGGGCCGACCGTTGGGGACGGGCGCACTAATTACTGTTCATCAGAAGACTTGCCAGAGTCAAGACCCCTGGGAGAGTTGCCAGCGATCGGGAGAACACCGCGTTAGTTGATATGGCGTAAAGAAACATAAAGTTACAGTTTGACCCCTTCCCATCAGCAGTTAAGGGTTGATCTTTGTCGTGAAAATGCCACGATTTTTTTGTCTCTCAACACAATGTCCAGCTCATACATAATACACGAAATATTTAAAAATGATTAGTACTAGTTATCATGATTTATGATAATTTCAATTCGGTTTTTAGGTAGCCAAATTTGGCAAAAACGGAACCCTTATAGATTCGTCATGTCTGTCTGTCTGTCCGTCCGTATGTCACAGCCACTTTTTTCCGAAACTATAAGAACTGTACTGTTGAAACTTGGTAAGTAGATGTATTCTGTGAACCGCATTAAGATTTTCTTTCAAAAATAGAAAATAAACAATAAATTTTGGGGGTTCCCCATACTTAGAACTGAAACTCAAAAATTTTTTTTTCATCTAACCCATACGTGTGGGGTGTGGGGTATCTATGGATAGGTCTTCAAAAATGATATTGAGGTTTGTAATATCATTTTTTTCTAAACTGAATAATTTGCGCGAGAGACACTTCCAAAGTGGTAAAATGTGTGTGTGTGTCCCCCCCTGTACCTTCTAAAATAAGGGAATGATAAAATTAAAAAAAATATATGATGTACTTACATTACCATGCCAACTTCCACCGAAAATTGGTTTGAACGAGATCTAGTAAGTAGTTTTTTTTAATAATTTAAAACTTACTACATGTTTGTACGGAACCCTCGGTGCGCGAGTCCGACTCGCACTTGGCCGGTTTTTTTTAAATAGCTGACCCTACCCGCATTCACATTGGCCTTACGTTGCATACTACAGAAAGTCCCAATGTAAAATACAGATGTCAAATCAAATCAAATCGAATATTTTTTATTCAAGTAGACTTTTAGCAAGTGCTTTCGAATAGTCGAGTGAATCTACTACTGGTTCGGAATGACGTGGTTAAAAATGTACCTACCTTTTATTAAGGTATTACACTGATCTCAATTTATTTGCTGTTACCCGTTGACGAGTTCCTTCCTCGTCTCCAAACTACTACATCAGATCTACGCGAAATTCACGTGGGACCACCAGTCACTCACACGGCATTCATTTCTTTAAAAAAAAAATTTGTCAAAATCGCTTCAAAGATGAATTATAGGGTAAAATCTATCAAAACTTTCATTCCCTATCGACTGGTAGAGTCGAACTTACTACTTCGAAAGCAAACTCGCCAGTTTTCTTTCCAGCAAAGCGAGTCTTAACGTTAGTAAATAGCATAAGTTTGCCAACCTTATATTTAACTAGGTGATGACCGCGACTTCGTCCGCGTAGTACAAGTTTTTTTTTTATTCCCGCGAGAACTCCTCAATTTTCCGGGATAAAAAGTAGCCTATGTCACTCTCCAGGTCCTCAACTATATCCATACGTTACTCCGTTGCGGCGTGATTGAAGGACAAACCAACAAACTAACACACTTTCGCATTAATAATATTAGTATGATCACTTCGTCGTATACGAATCGCTCATGATTATTAGCACATGGGACCAATTAAACCGACTTATTTACAAAGCCACCCCAAGGCTCGGATAAATACACTTGTGATTATCTGAATACGATATCATTAGTCGTCGCGTTGATGAGGTATGTTAATTTATTATTTACTAGCTGATGCCCGCGACTTCGTCCGCTTGGTTTAAGATTTTTGTTATTCCCGCGGGAACTCCTTAATTTTCCGGGATAAAAAGTAGCCTATGTCACTCTCCAGGTCCTCAACTATACCCATGCCAAAAATCTAGTCAATCCGTTGCTCCGTTGCGGCGTGTTTGAAGAACAAACCAACAAACCAACAAACAAACTGACTTTAGCATTTATAATATTAGTATGTTTGTATACACGATTACACAGACCGGTTGTTGTGTCAAGATTAATGTAAGAAATAAAGTTAAAGAATTCTACTAGCACATTTGCAGGGTGAGGGGGAATACCAAGGCTCGCGCTATAGTGTAGGTTGTTACTTGTTGGTGAAGAGTCTGATTGAACCTTACTGAGGCACTTTATTTACACTCGTGTATCTACATGTCCCTAGTACCTCGGTATGTAAAGGCAGTAATTTGAATTAAGTCCCTTTTTTTTTAATTTTTACAAACATAATAATAATTACGTACACTATATGGGCCGTTGCCTGAAATAAACAGATATTATTTTGTTTCTTTGTATACAGAGTCGTAAACAATAAGTGATCATTGAAAAAATCTGTTCTTACTCTCTAATCTTATCTCTATAAAGGAAGAAATTCTAGACGATAATATTATGACATTACCATAACATGTTATACGAGTATATAAAATGCGAATTGAAGGAATTAAACGCGCGTCGTTTTGACTAAACAACACCATTAACCTTTACTGAAAATATGAAACAAGCGCCGAGGGACAGAATTGCACGTGTAGCAGATGTGTTTCATTACTGAGCTGACAAAATCTGGGAAAGAGTTGAGGTTCATTACGGGCACAATGAGAGCGGCTTCGGCCGGCGATAAACTAAATAAAATATCAACACGTTGCTAACACCAGCCTGTTAGGCTTCGCACAAACTTAATTCGGAAATAGTATAATGTAAGGACGTATTATTGTGCTAATAGTACAATTATGATCTTTTGCCCAATCGCTTTTTTCTCAGAACACTATCATCAGCAGTTATAGTGTTATGTAATATTCATACTTAATATTATAGGCACTAAAGTGACTCTATTGTCTGTTTGTTACCTTTTCATGGCTCAACCGGTACACCGAAGTTTAAATAAATTATTATAGAGATAGTTTGAATCCTGGGGAAGGGCATACCATACTTTTTATAATGGAAAATCATGAGAAATCCCAATGTTTCACGGGATTTTAAAATCCACGCGAGGAAAGCCGCGAGCATCATCTGGGTGAAGATATACCTATATCTTAAATCTAATTCACAATATTGTAGTGATAGCCTGTATGTCTTTTTCGTTATGACTTAAGTCGCTCGACTGTACGAATCTTAATTAGGGACGTACGTTTTAAAAACGACGAAATATTTTACAAAAATATGAACCCTGTGTAGAAATTAATTGGCGCGTTAGACCTTTTTTACTGCGCTCGCGGGCCCAGCGTTATATTAGCCTAACAAGATCCCAGAGTTAGAGGGGTTAAAAAGCGTAACACATGGCGACGTTAATTTACAAATTAAAGAAAAAATATTGCGCAAGCTGTACGTTTTATGTCGGTTCTAGCTATGCAATAACATATATATAAATAATACAAGAGTAAGGTTTTCCACAGATGTACAAAGCATAAAATATGATAAGATTTTGAAATATATTTTTCATAAAGGATAACTCTCAAAAAATTTAAATAACCCTATACAACGATTACTTGAATCTGATCCTGACTTAATTATGAAGGTTTTCAGTGATTAAAAGACATACCTATTAGTAACAGGTCCATACCTACTGCGTACCTACTACACAGACGCGCATAGCTGTAGGTAGGTATAGTAAGACGAATTATAGGAACTCTGTGTCCACCGTCCCCTATCTACGAGTTCTATTTGTGTTTGCGATGTTAACAAGTAACTAGAATGTATTAGCATGTTCTGCATAGGTATAGAATAGGAAGAAGCGTCAATATTAAGTTACTGAGATATTTCAGAATCTATTTCAAGTCACGATGAATCCTCGTAATAGTAACCTAATATTATGAATAATATTATAATGTAACCGACGAAACCGACGAAAGTAACCGTCGTTGCTCAACGCATGCGAAGCTAAAGTGGCAATGGGCGGGGCACATAGTTCGAAGAACCGACAGACGTTGGAGTCCCAAAGTGCTGGAATGGCGACCTCGCACTGGGAAGCGCAGCGTTGGCAGTCCCCCTACTCGGTGGACGGACGACATCAGGCGAGTCGCAGGGAGTCGCTGGATCCAGGCGGCGCAAGACCGCGGGGTGGGGAAATCCTTGCAAGAGGCCTATGTCCAGCTGTGGACGTCTGTCGGCTTATGATGATTATGAATAAGAAAGCTTGTTGATATGCCTACTACCTTCAATCACGCTGCACCAGGGCAACGGAAAGACCTGGAGAGTGTCAAATGCTAAGTACTTTTGTCTCGGAAATTCAAAGACCCGGGATTTAAAGAAAAAAATCCAAGAAGATGAATTCGCAGGCACCATCTAGTATAAAATAAGAAATCAACGCAACCGCACTTATCCAAAGCAATTTTCTTTCATAGCCAATATTTTTAGCGGCTTATGGTTCGGCTCGCTCTTGGATCTTTGTTTAGTTTGCAATTTTGCACCCGAGCACGCGTATATCACGTTTTTCACAACCTGAACGCAACCAAAACGGCGTAATAAATCTAAAAGTCCATTTTCATATAAAAGAAAACCGATTAAGGAGCTTTTCCGATAGCGATCGCTTGAATGAAGCTATATATTTTCATGATCGAGCGAATCGAAGATCACGGACGGCTGAC
Organism: Erebia epiphron; assembly: GCA_963932025.1. Classification (NCBI taxonomy): domain Eukaryota; kingdom Metazoa; phylum Arthropoda; class Insecta; order Lepidoptera; family Nymphalidae; genus Erebia; species Erebia epiphron. Next base: position 11,006,040 of record OZ009958.1, on the reverse strand, counting down.
GGGAGGCGCGTGAGGAAATTGAAAAAGAAAATGTTTCCTTAATAGTATTGTTCTTGATTGAAGGATCATTTGCTTGAATCTTTTGCGATTTCCGAACTATGCGGTCATCAGTTGACACGAAATTAATATAGCGCCGGTCAACTTTACAAATTGTCACCCATGTAACAAATGAAAGTGTATGTCTGTCTTCTATCTTATCATGACTTAACCGTCGAATTGTTCTTAACAAAACTTGGCACAGAACTAGCTTACGTACCGGGGAACAGGACGTGATGCGTTTGATAGCAGAAAATCAAAGTCACGGGATTTTAAATAACTCAAAACCTACGCGAGAAACAGATAAAAGAAGTGCTGAAATGTAAAATAATTAAAATACAGTGCATTTTTCCAAAAATATGAAAGTTTCTCAATTTGCAGTGTTTTTTTTTTAAATAATAAAATTGAGTTAACATAAAATATTCCCCTTTAAAATTGATCTCAAAACGCAAGGCAATAATTATTTTGTCTGTCACTCAAAAAATTACCAACCGTGCCAACCTTTATCTTCGCATCCAGCAAGATAACAAAACAAATGAATATGTTCAAAAGGCTGAACTGGAAATATAAAGACGTCACATATTTCCCAAGGATATAAAGAAATTACCGGACATAACAGGGACGCCTTCGCGACATGACAATGAAACCAAGTCACGCACCACTCTTTCATATAATTTATCCATATTTTTATGAAACGAAAAAGGAAAAATATTCTTGTTCTTTTTTTACTTCGACATAAGATATGAAAATAGACATCATACACATACCTAGTATGATGACTATGGTAATTAATATTACGGATACTAGTATTAAAAGTAAGTATTAATACTTAGATAAAAATGAATTAGGTAACTAAATAGAATAGAGTATAAATTATATTGTCAGTACAGACCCAAATCTGCAATCAACATTTTAAGCGAAAAATGGCTACTTTAAAACAACCAACTAATAATATCAACATTAAAAAAAAAAAAAAACAAAACCCAATTGTGAGGCAATCAAAAGGAATACCGAATTATTTTAATTTGGCGGATACGTAAAGTTTTTCAGTCTGATAGCGTAACTGTACAAAATTGGATCAAACATAGTTAAGTATGCGCCATATTAAATTCTTGGAAATTTAATTAATTCCGTTGCAAAGTTAAATATTACGAGAATCTTACTTATTTAATCTTCAACTTCAACACAGTCAGTCTGTTGATTACTATCAACCAACATTGGATTTTAGTGACTGGGATGTAATTTTAATTTATACGCAGATTTCTTCCTTTTGCGTATCCATGCGTCTTTGAACAACCTTTCAAATCCTATAGGTGTCGATCGAGTTTCGACGATCCTGTCTCCTCACACATATTTCTTGCGTATGAGTAAATTGGCATCTTTTAGGCAAGCGCGCTCATATCTAGACCTTGTCATTGTTTTTTATCATTTATAATTAACATGATTAGTGAACCAAAAGCCGATCTTTCCCGGTTCCATTACTCACTGACTGACTCATCAACGCGAACGCTCAGCCGTAACAGTTGGACCCAAAAAGTTGAAATTTAGCACAGAGGTTCCCTTACATAATGTAGACAAGGAATATTTTTTCGAAAATCTCACGAAATCGAAGTTTTGGTTTGTCACTAGTCTCTAGTCTACTGAATAGTCCATAGTCCATACTAATACTTTTATACTATTTATATACTAATATTATAAATGCGAAAGTGTGTCTGTACCTGTCTGTCTGCTACGATTTAACCGCCAATCTTTTCAATCGATTTTAATGAAATTTAGTATAGAGGTAGATTGTATCCCGGGGAAGGACATAGGCTTTAATTTGTATCCCGGTAAATTAAGGAGTACCTGCCGGAATAATAAAACTTAATCCACGCGGGCATCATCCAATTGATTGTAAATTCTTAACCATAGCTAAAAGTGAAAAACCGCTAGACACTCACAGGTTTTCACATAGAACAAACGTGTAGAAAAGACGTGAAATAAATAGCTGGCATTGTTTCAAAAAGTAGGGAAATTGCCGGGGCGAGTTCCCGGGCACGCCTTTTATCTGTAACGTCTATCAGCTCCACGTCTGCCTGTTTATACAGATAAGGGAAAGTACATAAAAACAAAATTTATGGAAGCAGCGATGGGGGATTGAAAAAATATTTTTATTCGCTGTAATTCACGATAGAAGATTGGGGATTTTTTGAATAATTACCATGTTGTCCAGTAGTGTTGCCTAGAAAAATAAACTTTTTGACTGCACTTTTAACTAACATTATATAGTACACGCACCCTTTAAATGGAGAAAATTAACAACACGAATATAGTAAAAGCAAAATGAACCGTAGGCATACACCGATAATATTTTCCTTCTAGTTACCGCATAATAAATGGCATCATGTAAACCTTTCGCGATAAAACTGCTACAAATACAAATAACCGATCTAGTTACTAGTTGCGATCAGTAGCTTGATTAAGAATACTACTTAAGGCGACGGTACACAACTCTCTTTTGGGTTCTTACTTCTTAATTATTAATAACTAGCGACCGCCCGAGGCTGCGCTTCCGTGGGAATTTCGAAAAATCCGGCCTCATTCATGTCTACCTGTGGTCAAAAATTCAGCTTCTGCGAGTTTTCTTCTCAGCGAGTCAGCAAGTGAGTGAGCTAAGGCTTTTCTCTTTATTGTAAGAGATGTCATTTGCAATAATAGAAAAATGTATATGATTCAACATGCACACAACAAATCCGCTAGGCAGGATAGGAAGTTTGTGTGATTTAAAAAAATAGCATGTCGATCGTAATCAAAAAATCTGTACCTACGTACATATCTCAGTAACTCATTTCACTTTCCATACGAGACATAAAAAAGTAAAAGTAACTAGACCGGGAGCGTGACACAAAACCATAGAAGATAAGAGGGAAACGAACAGCGATTCGCCTCCGAGCAGACGATATCTGCTTGCCCAGAGTTATTAAATATTAAAATAAACCAGCATTCCGACGCGAGTCCTTTGATACACTAGATAACGACAAACAATGAAAACTATATACCTACCGGACTATTTAAATGACTATTAATTTTACACTATTACCATTACGGATCCAAAAAATACAACAAGCCTACGAAACTAACCTTTGCATGATATTAAGTAGGGGATGTTAAGTTAGCGTTTAGAACTTGCTGTTAGTCAGTAACTAAAATATACCTTTCTGCTTAACATTCCTTTATTACCAATTTTGTGACGCGGTAAAACAATACTTTTCCATACTGCTATGATTACCATCTATGAACCAAACGTTGGTGAAAAACTACTAGACAAGTTCATCATGTTTTAATAACGTTTTAGAAGCTCAAAGGGCAGGCACGTATTCCTGTGCAACGTATCAGAATGCTATAAATCGCATAACTCAAGGGATTGCTTCATCTCGGCACGAAAGTGTATCGGTCGCATCGGTTGCTCAAGCGCAGCGCCTCCCACTTACCTGGAACAATACATCATTACAATATCACTACGCGAAGTGTTAAAGATCGTATGCAATTATGATACAATTTAAATATGTTAACACGATCCGTGGTTGCGTAACGTGTGACGCATTGGAACACATGGATTTGTTAACCATCCCAAACAACTAAGAATAGGTAGGCATGAGAACGAGTTCCTAATGGTTGTAAAACTAGCAGGTAACATTTTTGATAATAACTCAGGATGGTCTGCTCAACTTCGTGTACAACTTTAATTACGTATCTTTGTTTTCTTCAAGCATGTTTCCTTTTGCTTCTCTTACCAATACATTCCAAGATCTTCTTCTTGACAATATTTCAAAGGTCCATGTGCAAAAGTCAAACATCATTGCGGTTTTTATAGAGAGCCGCGCAAAATTTCTCACTAAACCGCACTCTTGCATTGAGCCATCAGCGAGCTTTACCGGCCAAGCAAGAAAATCGCGAAATCTCGAAGGTCGATCGCAGCGCTATTAGGACAGATTTTACAAATGCCAAATAAACTTTCACCGACAATTTCTTTTTTGACAGATTTTCTATACAAAATAAACAATAATTCTCAGATAAACATTAGTTGGCGAATGAAAAATCAACCTTAGGTAAATAAATAAAAGCAGTTAGTATCTGAGTTATACCGTGTTCGAAACTAACAAGACGCTAAGTTCCAATATTAATTAAATCATTCGCCGTCGCTCATCGGCAACATCTATCGGCGCGCCCATTAACTTCAACTACTGTTATTATTAACTTAGGCGGGGATTCCGCGGAAACTTCTGGATTGCCTCCGTGATGGCACACCGCGCCTGTTGATTTAGCGTAAAAGCAGGAAACAATAAAAACCATTAGGGGCTTTATATGGTGAAACAAAATATCTACGTACGGTAAATACGGGATGCTATGAAGGTAAGCTCCGATGCGAGAATAAGGTGGATCACACAATGTGAGACTTTAAAGTTCCATGTTTGACTCTCTCTTTCCCTTTAAGACTTTGAATTTCCCTCTTTAATAAGCTGAAGAAACTTTTGAAATTTCAATGAATCATAGATAAATCCGTATCTAGAGAGATAGGTAGCTGACCTATTAATGTATTAATTAATAGAGTGAATTGAAACTAGCCACCGATATGGATAGCCAATAATAATATTGTGCTGTGCCGCCACGGGATGCCTTCTCTAATTATTCATGCAGATTCATGATGCGCAAAACTAATTCTAATTCGAATATAGCCTTACCTGCTGATATATCTTTAACCAATAGACGGGATTAAGCTTTATTCCTTGGATAACAAAAATAATGTTCTGTCTTTCTAGATGTTAATCGATTTTACTTAATTTTTTCAACGTCAGTCTGCCATGATTTTAGGGTAATTTTATAACACCGTATGACCTAGGAGATCCCAGGAATCGAAAAAATCCGCTGACTATCATTTGTTATGCTCACCACGACTTTATTTATTCATCCTCGCGAGCGTGTTCAAGTACCCTTAGTGGGCACAATTTCTGCCCGGCTCTGTAGGAGCTGGCGGCAGCGGGCCGATAGCGCGCGCACCGCTTTGATAAAGTTTTATTTAAGAGCATTAGTATTCGCAGGAGCTTATCAGGACGCAGGCGAGGGTCGCGCACGCACACCTGTGGGAAATTTCAGAACTGGGATTATAACTAAGTACCTATTTTAAGTACAGTACTAGGTTTTAAATGAAATAATAAATGCTATCAATGTTGCAGACAAAATTTTCTGCCGAATCTAACGCGAAGACTAAAACCACAGAGTAGTTTTTATACGGATAAGTTTATGATTTTAACCTGGAAAAGTATTTTGTTCGATATTTACCTAGTTACTTCAAAGAGACGTTTACTTAGTTTCTTTTTACCGGACTCAGTAGTCAGTACCACGCCAGTGCCCCTAGCGAGCAGACAAGACTACGCATCATGAACCTGCCCATGTACACAATAAAAAATTTAAACATAATATTTACATGCTTGTAACAATATAAGATAAATTAACAACGCACAGTTAATTAATATTAATAAGCACATTTATAAGCGACACTTCAACAGCGTGTTAAATTTTTTATGACTTGGGTGGATTTTGATCACGGCGGCAGCTGCTGTCAGTGTCATTAGCTGTGTTTACCGCACGTTTACCATGTCATGAGAAAAACGATGTCAAATGCAGCTTAACAATTAATTATCAAATTAAGTATTTTTTTTAATAGGTTTTGTTATGAATGGCCGATTCCACTACATGACTACACTAAATTAATGGTGATAAACTTTGTATCTAAGTATCCAGTAAAAAACCAAACATTGTGAAGTTACTGTTTCCTTTAATGTCAATAGAATAACAATAAAAAAAAGTAATTATCGTCTAGACGGCCAGACGTTTAGATCGTTGAAAATCTTGTACGTCCTAAACATCAGCTGACACGAATCGGCATTAAAGGGATAATCTATTCGTGATACACGGCGTATTTAACGAAGGGGCTCGTTGGCTATCGCCGTTTGGATCTGCCGTCGTGTGCAGGCGATGTCGGGCTAATGTTGTTTAATTAACTCGTATTCATTATCGGGCGCGTGCTACCACAGGTGCCTGGGATGCCTGGGACCACCGACGCAACTTGCCCACACTTTTTCTCAATCTGCGTTCTGAAAATGTTCCCTTCCCAGAAGCAACCAGATCTTGCTTATTAATCCCAACCCATATTCCATGCCTATATGCCTCGGACCATCGATGAAACTTGTCCGCACTTATTTTTCCTCTCCTGCGTCAACCTAGCATGTTTCTGGAATAATCCAAAGTTAGCGATTTATTCTCGGCCCATATATGATACTTATATGAAAGGCAAATTGACATTTGGAGAGAGTACCTACTACGTGACATACGTAAACGGTTACCTACCGGGAAAACGAATAGGTTTGAGTATAATATCCACTTAAAGTTTAGAATCATCCACTGAATATATTTCAAATATCGAGAGCTAATAACGAAAACGCAACTTTTGTAGAAATGCATAGGCGTGCCTGTTAAACCTATAAACACTATGTGGGAATAACTTACTGAGAGAATCACCTACAGAGCCTTTAAAGAAATTCATAGATGTGACTACTAAAACTATAAACCCTTTTGTAGGCACCGGGAATAGTTACTAACTCAGTACTTAAGCACCTACGTCCCATACAGAACACTCTATAATTTAACTTCCACACATCTCATAACTAACTTTATACCTTGCCTGAAGGTAAGTTTTAACTTACATATTAATCCAAGCGTCAAGGCAGCCTCGCGTCGTCGTCGGATCGCAGTGAGTGAAATATAAGGGCTATTATTATTCGGCGGGTGCTATGAAGAGATAGCTGGGTGTCAAGTCAGGTGACCGAAATGCATTATTTCTCATGAATCTGAAAGCTGAATTTCTAACACACCACTCAGACGTCCACTAAGAACTTTATAAGCCGTAAAAGCCGCGTTAAGCTATACAAAGTTCGATAACCATGTCATAATCGGCGAAACATACAAAAAACACTAGGCTCGGAAAACGAAAATATGTACGAAAATATTTTCGGGCCGTCATCATAATTGTACAATATTTCTAGTAAATAAACGATTGACTGATTTAACGAACACCCAATTAAAAGGACAAAATCTTGATAGTTACGAAATCAATCTAAGAGACGAGTCTAATTAATGATGTTACTAAATTAGAATACCTGAAATATAAAATGTCAACAGCTACTTGGTTGAATACGACCTTAATTATTTCACGTTGCAACAATAAAATCACAAGAAACATGAGCATTCTAGATCCTATAGGCGCAAGTTTACGCAAATGTCGAACAAATAAATTTTCATTATGATCCAATCCGTGCAGAAATCGGAATACAATAACTATTAACACACTATAAATTATTTTGTTACAACGGTCCAATGTAAATGTTACATTTGATAGCCTGCTTATAGTAGAGAAGGATAATATATTTAGTAACATTAAAACGTCGGTGCTGTTAAAATGTAAGCCGAAGGTAGCAGCTATAAACCTATAATATATATTGGTTTTGGTACATAGAACCAAAACAAGCAGTATAGCTACCTTCTGCATTCGAAGGATTAAATGTTGTGGGGTCAAACTTATATACCCAATATCTGAATACCTACCATATTGTTTAACATTATGACTTTTCTTATTCAACATAACAAAAGACAAATATATAATTGAGAAAGAAAGATATGTATGTTATATCTTATTTATATAGTTGAGTGCATTGTATCTCATATAAAATTATGTAGAGCAAATGCAGTGAAAAGCGATCACAACTAGATGTATCACAAGCATTTCTAAACCATGAAGCTGGTAACAGCCGAAAACTCTATTAAAATTCAATATGTATATAAGGTAATCGACAATCCTTGTTAAATTATGCAAACACGGTCTTAAATCAGTCGTAAATGGCAAATAGGCAGACATAAAAATATGTGCGTTGACAATAATAGCACGAATGACGAGCGCCGTGGCGCGTTCAGCTGTTCCCTTATCTATAGTGGCGAGATAAAAATCTCGGATGAACGAGTAGTTGTGAAAGAAAATTTACAAGTTTGTCCGGTAATAACCGTATACATGTCAACGTGATTCCCGTCCGAGAGGCCGGCGACACTTACGACCCCAATAGAAATCCGATTTATGATCGTACCCTCAGCAGAAGGGTAAGGCGTTTTACAACTCAATTTGAAACACGGCATACTTTTGTTTTTATCACACGCCCATTTCTGATACCAATAAAAGACAGTTAGTTAATGGAGATACGGTGTTGTTAAACTGGAAATTTATTTTGCCATAATATTATGTAATGTGTGATAGGATATTTTCAAATAAGAGCGCATTACGGTGACATAAGCTGATTAAGGAAATCAAATTCTGTTCGGTAGCACATAAAGTGTTTCTTTTGCGAAAAAAATAAAATCTGCATTGTAAACTCCTGTTTCTACATTATTTCATGATCTGTGTACACTGATCGTTCATCGGCAAATAAGATCCATAAAAACACGCAAACGAAATCAAACTACACTAAATATTGAGTCCCTAACAATACAATTGACAGACTAAAATAGAGATTTACCATAGAGCTTTTTTTTTATCCACTACAAGTTAACTCTTGACTGCGATCTCACCTGATGGTAAGTGATGCTGCAGTCTAAGATGGTAGCGGGCTAACCTGTTAGGGGCATGGCAGTTATATTTAACCGATACCCCTATTCGGTTTCTACAAGGCATCGTACCGGAACGCTAAATCGCTTGGCGGCACGTCTTTGCCTGTAGGGTGGTAACTAGCCACGGCCGAAGCCTCCCACCAGGCCAGACCAGGGAAAATTCAGAAATTATAAATTCCCAAATTGACCCTGCCGGGGATCGAACCCGGGGCCTCCGCACGTTAAGACAACAGCGCTACACGCTGCGCTACGGAGGTCGTCAAAGAGTTATTAAACAGACTAAAATAGAGATTTACGATAGAGTTATTAAAAAGCAATAAGCTGCAAGCTAAAGAAAGTTGTGCCCTATGAGATAATAATAAGTAATTGATTATGACGTAAGAAGCCTTTCGTGAAACGGCAACGTCTCAATCGCGTGATCGTTTTTTACATCGAAAGCCTCTATTGAATTTGATGATGGGGTACCATTACGAGAGAGCGTCAATCACTTGCACAAGAGGGAAAGTTACGAACGGAACACTACGACAGTTACGGGTACTGGGTAGACTGGTAGAGCATGATTAATCCAACACAACATACAGCAAGAAAACGGTTACAGTACAGAGGGGAGAAATCAGAAAACATCACTTGACAACATTTATTCAAATCCTAATATAATAAAATAAATGAGAAAGTGTGACTGTCTACTTGTTATCTTTTCATGACGAACCATCCACTTCTCTGATTTTGACTAAATTTGGTACCGAGATAATTTCTGCCCCGGAGACGAACAGAGCCTTTTATTCCGGAAAATTATTGAAATCACACAGAATTTAAAAAAAATAACTCAACTACGTAGGTAGTAAATGATGCTCACGACTTCGTCCGCGAGCAGAAGACAAGTAGTTGTATTCTGCACTTTACATAATATTTGGAATACCAAACGATGTTTCAGTGGTTTGTTTGGCAATCCTAAAACTTGATCAGACTAGAATTGAACTTAAGAAGCGGGTTAACCAGAAACTAATACTCGTTAAAGGTCTAGTTTGTTTTCGTGATTGGGATAAGATATTCAGTAACCGAACAATTTATCGTCTAACCTCCTAACAACTTCATTGTAATTGATTTAATCCGAGGCGCAATTGATAGATGCTAACAAATAGACGACGCGAGCGATATAGATCAAAATCTCGGTAGGCATAATGTCGCAGGTTTAATATTCATTGTGAGATCGTGATGCGTAGGCCGACCACACTCCTGGGCGAGGCCGGGACACGCATTAGAGACAATGCGATTTGCATAGCAGGGCGTTTCTAACTGTCAGCCAGGACATTCACATTAACTAATCCGATTCTCTCTATCATATTTTTTGTCGCTTCTTTAATGAGATAATCAAATAAGCAGACAATCAAAAGGAGCGATTGTTGTAAATGTAATTGCCGTGCGAGAACAATGCCAGATCTGGGCGGATTGAATATTGAACAGCTCAGGTGTTTCTTTTTCACGTCGGATTTTTAACCAAAAGATCAATGACATGTTGAAATTTTTAAGTTTTGAATTGAGGGAAACCTAAAAATTATCGCCATATTTAAAAATAATGTTGTTCAAGTACAATCCAATACCTGTCCTGTCTGAATAGGAGCAGAGAGACAGTTTTCATTTCGTCTACAAAAGCACTTATTCCAAAAACTCAGCTGAAAAGCATAAGATATTGTACATTCGTGAGGCGTACAACGCCGCGAGCCACCGAGCGTCTTGCAATAATGCGCTTACAGCACTCAGTGGTTGAGCGCCCTTATAATACCATTCTTTGGAGGTACATAGCGAGTTGGGTTAAGTCGAAACCCGTGTTGCTTGTGAAAGACTTATTACTGTGTCGTTTTCTTATTCTTTTACCAACACCCGACTTTATGAAAACCCTTTCAGACTTTCAGTTTCTTTCAGTTCTGAATTCTGGAAAAAAGAAAAGCTTTTTTTTATACACTTTCTTTGGAACGTAGTTCCTTTCGCGCGTTACGAAAGGGGGCTAGACGGAAAAAATGAAGACCAAAAGTTGTAACGACACTTTTTATGAAAAGATTAGTTTGGTTGCTATGACTATTACTTGTGTTGTTGAAAATAAAAAGGCGAAATAATTTTAAAGAATTATGTTTTCAATAGTTGCATAGGCTAGTTATTCGTTCCACCGGGTGGAACGAATAACGTGGACGAATAACGGTGGAACGAAGTTCATTTCGATTAATTAGTGAAGGAATTGTAATAAAATTTACACAGAGAAACACGCGCACGCCGCACGGCTTACAACTATAGCAAAAAGTGTTGTTACAACTTTTGGTACTTCGTTCCACCGAGTGTCCCTTGACACCTCTCAAGTTTTTATTTTTTTTATACGTCGTTTTCATGTGTTGCAAGGAGTACCTACCTATCAAGATTTATTTGAGTTAATGTAGAGAGAGACGTGACTACTAATTCTAGAAAGGTAGGTATACCTCAAGGAAAGTAAATCTGTCATTGCAGGAAGACCGCTAACCTCAGATTGAAAGTAACTAAAAGTAAACAGGCTCGGATTTGGCATCCTTAAGAGTTTAGATCACGGCACCTATTAAGTTCATTTATTAATTTGTGTTGAGACTATTGAGTGCATCCAAAGAAAAAGTTAATCTCTATATTAGAGAGTTGGCATCAGTAAATCACTGCCCAGTGCGGATACTTTAGCAATTAAGAGAGAACTATAAACGGCGGTATCTTTCCTACGAACTAATGAGCGGAGTCGGGCAGGGACGACGGGCCGCATACGGACACTTATCGCCCTGATAAACAAGTACAAATGGGTTACACGTTCTATATAACCCCCGTCGTACCTGTATTTCTTCCTTAATGTCTTAAGCAATCCTGTACTACTTTTATCAGCGGGGCAAAGGATTCCCTTCCTACTTCATTTTGTAAATGTGGTACCAATTAGATAGAAACACATTCCGAGATTGGATTTGAGCAAAAATAACTTACAATAAAGACTTTTAAGGTAGATTTGTTTTTGGAGAACCACAAACCTGGGGATTCGATCATTCATTAATTTCAGTAAGTTTATAATTGGGTCTGGCCTCTGGGTATTATACTTCTGCAATCTACATGATACGTCTTCTGATAGAGAGCAGTCTATTTGAAATATGTCCATTATATTGAGCGGTCGAAAAATTATTAGATAAATTGCTAACAATAAAACAATCGTGAATGTAGGAAGGAAGCCAATTAAGATTTGAGATGTCAAATGCTGCAAGATTTGTACTCCAAAATGTTTATGAAAATCTCAGTCGAGAAGGCGATTTGTAAGACAGCGGCCAGAACACGTAGAGCGGGGACAATAAACGAATCTTAACATGTCCGGGTATTGTCCGACCCGCCTTTATTGCTACATATTTTAGTGAGGCAACTGGTACGAACCGAGCGTTGGTTCTGACTTTAAGATGACTGGAAACACCAATTAGCTTTTATAACTGTAGGTAAATAAAATTTATGTTTTCGGAGTTGATTTATAAACGTAAAAATACGGGGCTTTCAATTTAATCAGGTCTGTTTGATACTTGAAGTATCTCGTTAATTTAAAAGAAACTGCACCGAATATTTAAAAAGGTGCACAATCAGATCACTATTACAGAAATCGCATTTAAGAGGTGCGTGATTTAAAAAAGCTTGGCAAAAACACAGCACATTAACATGGTTATATTTTTTAGGGATCTGAAACCAAAACGTCAAGGGAACCCTTCGCGTAGTTTTCTTGGCAATTCTATTTGTTCTTCTTGATTTCGAATAATTTCTCTGAAGTAAGAATACATAGGTACAGTGAACTTTGGAAATAAAAAAAATTATGTGTGGGATAATTTTTCAAACAAACTACTTACGCTAGAAGATAGGATCCTCACAAGTAGTCTTTAGATATAGGCGTAACCACTTAGGTATCAACCAATAGATAATGAGGACGAACCGAACGTTAATAAAGTGACGTTTTGTCAAAACTGCCTGAGTAATCTGGTATAAAATAATGTGAACCTATTTATCTGCACGTTATATTTGTAAGAAACACTTAAAATATTATTACTTCCGTGATTTCATTTCATTAATTCAAAACATAAAACCATAATATTGACCGAATTCACATATCAACGATGGTCAGTGCAAGTTGTATAAATATTAGCGAGTTTTAATTAGCCCAACGACACCATAAAAAGATAATTATAATGAAATCCGAGATAATAAGCGGAACTCTTATGCATGAATGTTCAAGAGTCAAGACCCGTCTTTCTTGATTATTCAAATGAAATATCCGAATGTAATTGTATCTTTTAAGTCTAAAACAAAATGCTATTAGGACGCTACCTTTTTATAAGATTTGATTACAGGACTCATCTCATCGAAGTGTTGGCGTTCGAAATAACGGGGCTTATTCAAGTTTGCAATAAATCAGAAACATTGATTCTGAACAGAGTGCTAAAAACGGGACATAAAAAACGTAAGTTATCAATCATTAATTAATGTTATCAACATATTTTATTACCAAAGTTGGTAGTCGCTACATGGTTCGGAATTTTAACATGCTTAATCATCAATCAATAAGATCCGTAAACACAAATCTGCATAATGAACGGTCTTACCAGTTCACTTGAAGTACTTTCGTGTACTTGACCTTTGTTTGGGCCAATAAAACATTTCGAATAGTCTGCCATGTTTAAATTGTCCTATTCAGTATTCTGTTAGCTTGTAGTAACCTAACTCTTATGTCAAAGAGTTAAAATAGGTATAATTTCGTAGTAGGTAAATAGTACAGCGATGGGAGACACTTATATATTGAGCGCACGCTACCGAAGTCACAGACATCTGCTATATAGTAGACGTATACATTTACTACCAATCCGGTTAATGATCGTCGAATATTCGCTCAAATAAACATTAAGGAGAAAATCAACGCGACGGCGCAACCTACGAACCTTTTACTGGAATTATGTTGTGGTAGTTGTGGCTAATGCTCCCCTTTAGGAGCTCGCAACGGATGACGTTTCATACGTAAATGTATCAATGTATGTAGTTTTCTGGAAAACGTATTCATGAATATGTACGTACAAGAACATCAAGAAGATATTTTAATATACCCAATAATGTTCAACATCAAGCACTATGAAATTGGTAAACTTCACGGTATTTCTTCATCATAGGGAACTATTTACGAGAATAGCGACTATGTAACGATACGAGTATATGTAGAAAGAGAACGAGATTAAAACTTTGCCACTTGAAACTGCAGTGGCCGCATGGCTGGAGTGAAATTTACTCGGAACAAAAGTTAATATAAGCGAAATTTGTACTTTCGCAAGCGGTTTGCGGGCTGACCCAAGTTGAAACTTTCCTGTGAACTAACTTGGGAATTCAACAAGGACAGTTGGGCACCTGTGTTTTAAGACATGACTCTCTACTATATTTTCGATCTATTTAACATTAAATTCGACGTTCAACGAAAGATAAAGCAATTTATTTATTTTTTGTTTAACTTCTTGAATAATTGTCATTGGTACCAACTTATTTTTTGAAGCTATAGAACCTTAAAAAGCAACGTAAATTAAATATGGTTGAGTTCTGACATATAGATTTATGTTGGCCGTAAATACATTAACCAGTAGTTAGGTACATCAGATAATTTTCAGTGTGTGGGGGTTAAAAATTCTGAATTTAATTAAAGTTCCGCCGCTAGCAGTTTTTTCATTTCCTTATCAGATATTCGTACAGGCATGCACCAAATGTAATTACATTGGGCGAACTTTAAAACGGCCCGCCAAATAAACGCATTACTCATCTGTCAACCGACTAAATGCCCCTTTAATTAATTTTACAACTGTTCCCTAATTTAAGTAGAATTCTTCGCCAAAATTCCATCGTCGTCTTTGTCCAGCTACCTACATAGTGATTAAGTCGAGCTTTAAGTCTTTTTTTTACAAACTATTTTAAAACATTTTCTTTGATTCATTCAAACAAATAGTCGCAAAGCAACATTACTCACAAATTGTCAATTTTTAAATTCCGCACGAACTCCTTGATTTTCTGGAAAAAAGTAGATATAAGTATAAGTATATTATGTCCTTCCCCTGGAAGGAAGCTATTTCTATGGCAAAATTTCGTCAAGAGAGCTATTTTGTCATCTAAAAGCACACAAAGTAAGTATGTAATATTTTTGTACAAAGTCCTAACTCTTATGTTATTATAGATGTCACACACGTAGATAAGCAATTAGCAACACCTTCAATAAAAAACCATAAAAAAATGTATTGTTGCAATTTTTTAATACACTATGCACTAAGCAATTTATTCTAGTCTCTACATAAACAGCAACGAAGCTGTGGCTGTAAATGAGGTCGGAGATAGCTTCAGCTTGGAAGTTAGTAAGCATAAATTAAAACAAGTGTTTCTATAAAAAGTTGATAAATGGCCGTCCACAGGCGGCGTGACAAAAAAGGGGAGCTGGCGTCAAGCGGAGCGCTAACGTGTTTCATTTTGCACTCTGAGCAACATCTGGCCGTTTTCAGCATGAGCAAATTGTGAAGCTATCAGTTGAGCGAAGATTTTATTACTGATATTTTAAATTCAAATTAGATCGAAGGCTTTCGTATCTTGTCCTCAAGATCCTTGGGCACATAAAAAGTAAGAGAAACAATGAACACCTAGTAGTAAAAGATCGGTTGGAAGACACACGTCCACGTGATTCTCAAGGAGGTGGACGAACTTAATTCCTACAAATTCATCACTCTCAGAGTTCGCTGGTGGAAAATTGTAAAAGGATAATTAATAATTCATAACCACGACTTCTATGCCAAGAATGAACGAATGTGAATTTGAACTATCTATCGCGAACGCATAAGTAACAAACACAGAGTACACGAAGCCTTTAATAAAGTAAAAGTAGGAATTCCGATCCCGAAATGCAGCGAGGTAAAATGGAGGTAAATCCTTGTGTTTTTACAGAAGAATTCACGAGAGCGAAGTAATGGTACTTTGGATTTTCGACTTCATAAAATAAACAACACGTTCAACACAAGTTCGCTTAATAGTAGAGACTAGATAGTTAAGTAAGTTTTGATTCAGGTAGTCATATTGCCTTCATGAGGTGAGTGAAAATATACGTCTAACACATTTTCATATAATATGAAAATGTGTAAGACATGGATGATGATTGATTTATATTTAATATATTTATTTTTTTATTCACAAAATTATTAGATGAGTTTTTATCTAGTTTTTCCGTAGTCCGTCACTAAACTGAATAAATCGTTGAGAAACGCGTAAGCGACGCGCAGAGCCAGGCGCTTTAAACGTTCTCGAGTTATATTTTCTCCCGTATCACGATTTCATATTAAGTTCGTTGCAACAACATCCTATGCACTGTGCACATCGCGTCTCATGCGCGTTTAAAAGAAAAGCTACTGTCTTGTTAAACTATCTTTTGAGTAATTTAAGTAAAAATAGGGTATTAAGTTGATACGCTAAAATATTCACTAATAAAATGATGAAAGGAAAGTACAAGCGACCGAAATGCAAATATTCAGATGGTTGTGTGGTGTGACTAGAATGGATGAGATATGGAATCAATATAGAAAGTGGAAGTTGTAAAATAGCGCCAGTGACAGAAAAGATGAGAGGTAATAGGCTGGCATGTAATACGGAGGGAAGAAAGTCAAATTACGATTAAAATGTTAAATATGCAAGGTAAAAAGGGTAGAGGAAGACCAATGAAGAGATGGAAGAGGATATGCGCGTAAAAGGGGTGGATATTACGTTGACGGATGACAGAAGTGAGAGGAAGAAGAAGACATAATATTGTGCCGACCCCACATACGTGGGATAAGGACAGGTAGAAGAAGAAGAATAGAGACAGAGATCTGCGGACCTTTTGCAACGTATGGTAATCGAAATAGGTATATGGGGTATTTCACAGTTAAAACTCCAATAAAATTCGTGCGAAAGTGGACTTGAAACGTCAGAAATTGAACTGAAATTGCTTTGAAACCCGACACACTTGTCACCAACATTGAAATTCCAATTTATCGCAACATGTTGAAGACGGCAGTGTAAGATGTTTGCGGAATGTAATACAGGTCTCAACAGCGTTTATAAAACCGCAATACGCCACGATTAGAGTCCGAAGTAGGAATACTAAGCCTCTGAAATGTGCAATAAAACGATGTATGCGCCAGAAGTCGAGTCTGCACCGCATGACTACACAGAATCGTGGATATTAATTTCTATATAGTACCTATAAATTGCAACTGCGCGTATATATAAATGTTTCATATATTTTATTTATAGCAAAGCCGGGTATAGCGGCTTCTGAGAGTAGCCTAAAATTATCCACCTCCACAGGTTTCTTATTGTATTTTCAGGTTTTTAATTATGTATTTTTGTTAATTTTACAAGATACACTTCTAGAGAAAAACATTGTCCTCATAAAAACGGTTGGGCCGTCTTTGCCAATAATGATTTTCGCCGACCTTCTCGACAATTCATCTAATTCGAACATTTAACAGATTATCACGAAGAGATATCGGTAAAGGGACATATTTTTATTAGAGTAGCTTGCAATAGTGATTCTTCATGGAAACGGGAAATAAAGATACGTCCAATATAAGCTTAACAACGCTACCAGATTCGTACACACTAAAAGTTAAGTAATCCAGAAGCGCTCCCTTTAATTGGTTTACCGCAGACCTCTATTAACGAAATAAGATGGGAAATCAGAGTATTAGCATAACAGTGAATTCAATTAGGGTTCACAAAGAGGATTACAACTTTAACAATGAAGGAAAAGTTAGCGGAGGCCCAATAAACTACCACGGAATAATCAAAATTTGAACGAGTGCGATTATTAAGTTAAAATTAAATTCGTGCTCGGTTCACATCCCCATTATGGAAGCTTTAAATTAAATTATGGAAAATGTATAAGTATTACGCAAATAAATGTAGTTTCGAGAGCCGCAAATTTTAACTAAAAACACCTACATTATAAGTGTACCTACCTCGCTTTAATGTGTAGTAAGTGATGCTATCCTTTTCCGCTGTGAACATTGTGAAAGCGTAGCACTATTTCTAGACCTATCTAATTAGACGAATTCTGTGGTACACAATCTCTGAACTAAACTAAAATGACAGCTCTAACCTTATCACTATGTATTCCATTCATAACAAATATAAATCTCGTGGAAAGGGACGGCATTAGATGTAGTCCTGTCAATTTATAGTTTACTTTAGTGATCGGGTACAGCAGAATTGGCCACATTGTGTACAATTGTACCAGCGCTAATGGCACAACGAGTTACATTTTGTAAACCTGTGAAGTAACAGGTATGTATCTAAAGTAATACACAGAAGTCAATTTCTAATAAATAAAGGTAATGCAAGGTGCAACATGCAATTTCCTCAACGCCTGTCAATTACGAGTAAAACCGCGAAGCTTTACCTAGGAGAAACTTTGTACCGCAAATTCGTCTTCACAAGCATTGCACCCGATTTAACGCGATGGACTACTTAGTTACTTTTAAGTCTTTCCCTTCACTAACAACAGTTGTCAAAGGCATCGTGAGACATCCAAGTAATTTATCAGCTCGCTTCGTAGATATCCCGCAAAGGCAATGCCTACAGCGTGTTGACATCTTGAGGATTTGAGTCCTTGTATTTAGAAAGTTGTTTGTATGGGTATTTCATACTTCCTACTAAATTAATGCAAAGATCTGTAAGTATACCCTTTAGTTTGGCGACAAAATATTTTCTTATTATCATCAAATTAATCATCTACCAAACCGACAAAGCAATTCCAAACTGTGTATTAAAAAAATAGTGTCCTGAAAGTATTTTTATATAGTATACTAGACGATATACCCATTACCCGCTACTTCGTACACATGGATTTAATTTTTTTTTAATTCGGGGGAACTCTTTATTTTTCCGGAATAATAAGCATCCGTCCCCGGAATTCAAGCTATCTCTGTACCGAATTTAGTGAATCAAAATCGACAGACAGAACTTTCCTATTTACAATAGGTATAGCATGGATCTTATATTAGTTCAGTAAACTTAGTACAGTTAGGCGATAATAAATTAACAAATAAGGTTTTCAACACTAATCCAACACCAAGTAACGGGTCTACTCGTATCTAAGTCCTAACTGAATTTGCCAGATATATGGTCCGCCACTGCATTTTCATTTGCCACATAGGTTTCGGCGAATGCGAGCTACATGTAACGCGATAAGCATTTAGGTCGCATAAGACGTGACGTCAGTGAACTATAGCAAAACTTATGAAAGCCATGAGAACAATGCGTATGCCTTGCGCAAGTCTATGATCACAGGGGAACAATGGCGTATTAATAAAGCCATTCGTCGTCTCATCGCTTATTCATCCACGCCCCCGACGCGCCTTCGTAAGCAACCGTCGCGATTCATGTCCTCGTGTTTTAACCAACCCGTAACCTTAAAATTACCAATCATAATAACTTGAGCACAATAATTTGCAATCCAGTTTGTAATGCTATTAGATAGTAGATACTAACTACAAGATACAACCTTTGAAAAGGTATTCAGAGATACGGACGAACTAGTCTGAATGAATTTCTGGTAATTTCTCCAAAATTTTAGACGACTGTTTTTTTTTAAATCTTATGGGAATTCTCGTAATAAAAATTAACGGATGATTAATTATTTAAATCATTATTTTATTGATAGGACATAATTATTTACATGTAAACCTGGATTTTCGGGATGTAATCTACCTGTGAAAACGTTAAAATCCTTTTGGGAGATTGACCGTGAAATGATAACACATACACTTTCGCATAAAATAATATGTAGTATGTACATAATACCAGTAGGTAAAGAATGTGTATTTTTTTTAATGTTCGCGTGGTGATAAAATCTATACATAATGTGAGTATTTTAAATCCGTGAATGTCCAGGATAATTTCTTAGAGCTAGCACAAAGCTTCAAAATTATTATTTAACTAAAGGCATAGCGTTCAGATATTTTATTCAAAGAACGCGTGATAAATGAGGAAAGACTCAGCTGTATCTCATACATTATTGCGCGTCTCGGTGAGGATTACCAGATAAATTTTATTTACCGGATTCATTATTGTTTGTTGTTTATTTGCTGAACACAATGTTGGTTTTTGACAATGTTGGATGAAGTTGGCCTAGCTCATAAAAGTAATCGCAACTTATACTGCCGCATTTTTTTTAAATTACAGGAGTTTAAATTCCGATGGATTCGCCTAGGTACTTACAACAGGCATCTAATCTTTATCTTTTCTTAACGTTCAGTAATTTATATACTTACTCGTACTAAAAATCGATCAAATTCGCTTTATCTTCCCCTGCTTCAGTCTTCCTCTTCACAAACAAAATAACACCTCCAGACAAGGCTACCGGGCATCTTCGCAGCAATCATACTCCACCTCAGACTCCTCTTTCGACTCTAGATTCTACTATATTCATATACTCTACTACTTACTACATATACTCTGCTAGAGTATAATGATTAATGCATATACTATCAGGAATAATCGCTGTCAAGCGTAAACCAACAAACTACTACCATACCAGTGAACTAATGTCAGTTCCTAGAATAAGTTGGTCTAGTTGGTCTTAATTTGTTTAAACATCACCCACACACGATAGCTCTCTATAACATATGACTAATTTCAAAATGATATTATGGCGACCCTACCGCACGCATGGTCTTATCACAAACTTGTTACCGCCCCGAGCCCGACTATAAAACTATCATTTGACCGCGACCGCCACCTCGAGGACTTGTTTCAGATGCCATTACTCATCGGCAAATAGTAATGAAGCATATTATTTATATTAAATGCAACTTTATTATGCAGGAAGATATGCTCCTTAAGGTAACTGTGTATGTTAGATGTCTAAGGAGGTGTAAATTAAATCTTCCTTGATCTTATATTTGTTGCACTTAACAGTGGATATTAATTTATGGCTGACTGTTAATAACTTTCATGTGTTAAGCCGACTTGCTTCATTGACACGGATGATACCTACTTTCTCTGTCTGTTTCTATAATGTGGCATACATGACAAATTATTTAAGAATTTACTTATACCAAATATTTTTTATAATGGCTTCCAAATTGGCAACATTGAATTTAAACTTATATGAGCCCTTACCTTGAACTACTATTAAAAGTTGTCGAAATTATGAAATGTAACAGTGGACCAAAATATTTACTACTTAAAAATATAATTCATATACCTACATTCTTTATTGAATGTAGATATACTATAACTAGCTATTCAATGAACACTTAAGAATATACAGTAGTATAATACAGATAAATAATGTACCCCGCTGTAATAAAATTATATGCAGCCGTCACTACTGTTCTTATATAGGGAAAGCAATCTGAATTCAATCGTAAAGTTAATCTTGTTCCGGACATAATGTGCGGACACGATCATGCAACCAAATAAGCCTTTCATGCATAAACTACTGCTCTAACAAAATACGATATCCCGGTAAATATAATAATTTTACGACAAGTCACGATAGCGGCTTCATGGAACGGTTAACAATCGTTCAATTTGTAGGGTCCGTGGCTCGAGGCTCGACAATGGCTCTGCACGCGACTTACTGCCCGAGTCGACATTCTCATACATAGGATAACGCGCAACAATCAAGATGTCATTTTTCAACTACCCACGCCGCGGACACCGGAGCGAACGAACGGTGAGAAATATGGCCGACAACGCACGCACCGGGCCACAAAGGAGGCGTCCTGTGAACGTTGCGATACATATCACTTGACTGTACACTCGCTACAGATTCACTCCGAGCTTTCTATGCTTTATGGATAGCCGACGGATGTTGGAGAATGGGTTTAAGTCTGCCAAGTTTGGAACTAAAATAACGAGAAGGCACTGTTACAGAATTCAATTTATAAAGAGTATAGAACCGAGGCTCCCTAATTAGGAGATATATACATGTGCGTAAAGGAGCTAAAACATTATCCAAGTCTTCTGCAACGGTCATTATGACAATTCACAGAAGTCAGTGGGTAATTTATTGACGGTGGAAGATGGAAACTGGCGGCGGGAAATAATAGTAATTATTGACACGAACCATCGCTCGCAGCACCCAGCGAACGTTGTAAGAGATCGCAAGTAAGCACTAACTCGAAAATTCCACATTCATAACGGAGCAAGCCCTTGGGGCGGGACACCAGCTTATAACTTGTTTGGGAATCGAAATAGCTATTCATTGCGAAAATGTATGAAGATAATGTATCTCATAACGTAAGGATGTTTAATGGTAATTTTGTAGCAATAAGATACATTTTAATATTAAGAAATTGGTTATATTACAATTAGGTGAGATATTTAAAGCCAATACAAATATTAACTCCTTTATTTGTAGATTAAATTATTATGCAGATGGTTATCTTAATTCCTCCAAGATAATAATTTAAACAAAACATTCCTGAACATAGAAAAGCCATTTTGATATTTCAGGTAAACTTCCATTTGTTAATATTGTCCTGAAGTCATGATAAATCCAAAGTCCACACCACAAAATATGTATTAAGAGCGCTTTCGTATATGGCAAGGAAACGCTCATGTGGTAACAAATGGGATAGAAGCGGGACGACCTTTTAAGGACAACTATTTCTATTCGGAAGAGACTTTTGTATGTGATACAATGGCGCATCTATTGCAGCACGCTGGTGGAAAATGTTCGCAAAACGCTAACAAGAGAGTGCCGCTAATTGAAATTATTGCTTCAAGATACTTGTATCACTTCCTCCACATGGGCATTCTCGTGAAACGTAGACAACATTCGAAATGTTGACACTAGGAGTTCATCTACGATCACTTCCTGTTCTGAAAAACATATTGTGCGTTCAGACAATTCTAAATGAGATATTCTCAGATTTTAGTTTAGTGCATTGTAGTTCTGCGCAACATGCCGACAAATTCCTATAGCCTACTATGCTAAGAGCTGAAATCATTTTCTAAACTGTTGTCGTGTCGAATGACTTCGATTAGAGCTAAACCTCGTTCGATGACTCGTTTATTTTGTTAGTCGATCGATCAAGCGATGTCGACACAGATTGGCCCATGATTTATGAACGTAATGTGGCAACCTTTAACCCACTTAGTTAAAGAGGTTTACGAATATCCTTCTCTACTTAACTGTACTATAAACAAAGACAGATTTAAAGTGTAACAATGTTTAACGTAGGATATTATTTTGCATTAAAAGACAATGTGCAAAAAGGAAACCTCTAAATAATTCCTGCGGACTAATTCCTGCTTTCTGTAGTGCGATTATGTAACTTATGTTCATGGATGGATATTAAATACGATAGTCATAGAACGTATAAAGCAAATTCCGATTTCGTAAAACTGTCCATTAAATGAACACCTAAACGTATAAAAACGTATCATGAAAATACTTAACAAAACGCAATTACGATCAGTGAAACGTAATTGTCAATTCAATATTTCAATTTTAATATCTAATTTAATTACGTCACACACGAAAATAATGTAGTTTTACGAGCTAACATAATAATTTTATCATAAAAATGATTTTTCATTATTTAAAACGAAAATTATTTCGAAATATTGTCGAAAATTATCTCTATGAAAATTTTGTACCATAGAATTAACAAAGCTTTAACAAAACGCCCAAGAACGAATGAATACCATAGATATAAGATATTTAACGAGTTTCGGCTAGTTTTCTGCTACTCAACAATAGATGGCGCTAGTGGGCTCACGTTTTTTGTACTTTTTCTGTGATTTTGTATAAAAGTCTGTGACATTTTTGCTAAAGATAATGTCAAGTGTCAATGTCCGTCATATGTCAGTGTCAACTAAAAATAGTCTAATACTTAGAATTTTATAATAATTATAGTAAATACGCTGGTAAATACGTACGAAAGTAATCCGTGAATCAAACAACAAAGACGAACATTTCTTATAAATAACTGCTGAAAATATACTGCCCTAAATATATCGTTATTATATTTAAATGATATCTTTCCTACCAAAGTTAAATTCATAAATTGAAATAACAAACTCTTTATTTTATTCTTATAAGGCAAGGGTGTCTCCAAGTGAATATAGCGAATTGCTGGGCTAATGCAGAGGTGGTTTAATATTGTTATAAGATAATAACATGCTTTTAACCACAGTGTGCAGGTTTTTTCTCACAATATGTTAAAATACCTATCCCCCAACAATCAACAGTACCTATATCTGTCTGCTATGCTTTCACGTCCTATCTTTCAACAGATTTTGATGAAATTTGGTATATAGATAGGTTGCATCCTGGGGAAGGGCATAGGCTAGGGCTTTTTATCCAGGAAAGTTAAGATGTTACCACTGGAGTACAAAATAAGTACTAAATTCATGTGGACGAAGTCATGGGCATCATAATTATAGTGACGAAATAATACTCCAGAAGCTATGTGTGGTTTTAAAGGTGGAAGATAATATAAATTTGACGACCTCCGTGGCGCAGTGTGTAGCGCTGTTGCCTTAACGTGCGGAGGTCCCGGGTTCGATCCCCGGCAGGGTCAATTTGGGAATTTATAATTTCTGAATTTTCCCTGGTCTGGCCTGGTGGGAGGCTTTGGCCGTGGCTAGTTACCACCCTACCGGCAAAGACGTGCCGCCAAGCGATTGAGCGTTCTGTACGATGCCGTGTAGAAACCGAATAGGGGTATGGGTTTAATATAACTGCCATGCCCCTAACAGGTTAGCCCGCTACCATCTTAGACTGCATCATCACTTACCATCAGGTGAGATCGCAGTCAAGGGCTAACTTGTAGTGGATTAAAAAAAAAAAAAAAAAAAATGGAAAAGTGTGACTGTCTGTCTGCTATGCTTTCACGGGCCATCTTTTTAACCAATTTTGATGAAATTTTGGTAGACTTTCCAGAATTTCCACAGGAATTAAAAACCTTAATCCATGCAGATGAAATCCCAGAACATCTAGTATTTGTAATAAATTAGCAATAACATGTAAAATTTCAATTATTTCAGACCAAAGATGGCCAAATCATAACGGCATAATATGATGACCATACAAAGATGAGAAGAAGATGAGAGAGATATCAATAGGGATTTGAGGAGCAACACCTTGAAATTAATTGGATCACTTTAGTTAATTTGTGATCAATTGAATTATTTACTATGTTAGTAAGTTAATTAATGTTCCAATAAATTAGTCATATGAGACTGCTACAAAATAATGTCCTTTTATTATAGTCCTTTAATTTAATTTTCTAATATTTTGTATATTGGTAAATAATAATTATTTTTATTATTTGGAGAAATAAAAAGGATAAATGTGTATTCATAAAGGTCTTTATTCAATCAAAGTAATTTTAATTCAAAGTAGGTATAGTAATCAAAGTAAAATTAACTTAATTTTTTAACATTTTTTTATTATTATTAATTAGTATACAAAAGTTATATATTAGAAGTTATATATAGAGAGGTAAAAGATAGGTACCTAATAATTTTATTGAAATATTATGGGTAGGTACATACCGATGAAAATAAAATTGTACCTATAACTTGCCCCCCTTAACTTTGACAAGTATTTCATTAATGATCTTTTTTTACTTTGTACCTACATTTTGATTTTGTAATTGGTTTATGATGATCATTGGCAATTCGTTTAGAAAAGAAGGAAGCAGGTAATCTTAGGTAGGTAAGTAATCACTTATTATGTTATTAATAACATCCTTTTTAACACATACCACTACAGCCTATTAACGTCCCACTACTTAGAGCAGGCCTCCACTCTCATAGGAGAGAGGAAATTGGAGCTTTGACCCACCACTCTGCATTCTCCATTTATTGAGTAAGAACAGGGCAAGCGCCTCTCTTGAAGCAGCTTCATCTTTAACATAGACTGGCTGTGGAGATTGCCTTTTGCCATCTCTTATTTTACCAGCATTGATTGGGTCATTGTGCAGTGTCCTATGGGCTAAGAGACACTGCCACTGTATTGAGCCCACTGTATTGATGGTGCTGACGTCTGCGTAGTTAGCTTCTGGTGATTTATGAGTCGTCTGCAGAATTGGAGTCATCATCCAATTAAGCTGCGCAAACCCTTAATATCCTGTAAGGTAAAAATAGGGCTATAATGTATGTCCTATCGTAGTGACTTACTGTTATATAGAAAATTGGATATCTTTTATACATCAATATGTAAAATGTTAAGATTCAAAAAACAAATCTAGAACATTATGAATAGGTCTATGAAAGTAGGTCTAGGTAGTATGAAAAGGTAATCTTAAATAATTGAGTATGTTAATAACTAGGTACCTGCCTAGTTGCCTACTTACTTATCTATAAAACATGTCTTATGTAAGTAAGTAGGTAAATAAATTTTCCTTTATGTATTATTATATTGTATTGATGTAAGGCAGTACACTGCATTTTCATTATTTGGAGAAATAAAAAGGATAAATGTGGTTTATTGACATAAATAGACTTAAATTAACTTATTTTTTTATTACTTATACAAAATACAGAAAGATTGTGACCCACCAGCAGAAACCACACCCAGTTTATGTGCTGGTGGTCTTAAATCCATCCATACTAGTTACCTACCTATTATAAATGTGAAAGTGTTTGTCTGTCTGTCCGCTATGCTTTTACAGCCCATCTTTTCAACCAATTTGGATGAAATTTGGTATACCTATAGATAAGTTGCATCCTGGGAAAGGATATAGGCTTTTTATCCCGGATAATAGGCTTTTTATCCTGGATAATTAAGGAATTCCTGAATACAAAAAGCTTAATCCAGACAATTCGCTGGCATCATCTAGTTTTACATAAGTGGTTAAGTAATTCATTCATACTTACCTTTACAAGTTATAATATAGATAGGTAAGAGGATCCGTCCCTTAAGTTTAAAAAATGAGCCAGCCCGTCTGTCTCAATCATTAATTACATTTAATGAATGATATTACTACTACTAATACTAATGAAGAAAGCTTCCTCATAACAAGTCTTAGTAGTTCGGTAAGGTAGTTTTTACTCTGAGTTCAATACCTAAAATAGAGATCCCTATACATCTCTGCCTTGACACCATAAAAGGTCGGAGTTCGTCCACTAGAGTTTGAAATAACCTAAGGACAGCCTACGGCCAGTAACTCCAACGCCGGCATATCATATCCGACCGACTCTAGTCTTAACTCTTAGTTGAGCTAGATCTCCTCACCTGCGAGCGTCTCATGCGTCGCTCACGCTCAATCATGCCCAGCATGTATTACCTACTTACTATCTACGCCATTTTCACTAAAAACCAAAATACATAGGCACAACCTTTAAAATATTTTCCCATATTTCCACTAAAACACTTTCCTATCAATTTAAAGTCTAACAAACAATAAATGGGACAAGCTGCGAGTTTACCCAGTTATTTTTATTTAAAATAGATATTACTTTTAGATACAAGAATTATGTTAGGAAGGAAATAATTTTACGAAAACTAAGACAAACTATACAAGTGGCTATACGTTTATACGATTGTCATAGCCTGCGAGCTACCGCAATGATTTGACGTTGGCGATGGACTCATTTTTCTTACACAATACGAATTATCTGTCAAACGCCTACAAAAATTATGAATTCATTCACTCATCGTCAAAAATAACGATTTCGATCGAACACGATCTATGAACACCTTAGATAATACGATTTGACCGTTTGACATACGTAACCATACGTTTTAGGCTGTCAAATTTATACGATTTCCTTACATAATCGCACCTCTGAACCGGTGGTAGAGTCAAAACATGACGTAGCATAAGAGACCTGTATGTCCTACATGTTTTAAATAAATTGAATTGAATTGAATTGAAAAGAATCCATACTAATATTATAAATGCGAAAGTGTGTCTGTCTGTCTGTCTGTCTGTCTGTCTGTCTGTCTGCTACGCTTTCACGGCTCAACTACTCAACCGATTTTGATGAAATTTGGTACAGAGATAGTTTACATCCCAGGGAAGGACATAGGCTACGTTTTATCCCGGAAAATTGAAGAGTTCCCGCGGGAATAAAAAATTTTTATCTGTTCAACAGATTTTGATGAAAATTGGTACAAGGACAGGTTGTATCCCGGTGAAGGACATAGGCTACCTTTTATCCCGGAAAATTGAAGAGTTCCCGCGGGAATCAAAAAACATAAATCCACGCGGACGAAGTCGCGGGAATCATCTAGTAGCAAAATATTTAGAGCTGCCATTTTAGATCTAAAGTCTAAACTTGTAAGTACTGAACCTGGCCATGAAAACCAGTAAGCTAGACTGTTGGTATGTGACCCGCTGCTACAAGTTTTCAGCAGGTGATAGAGCCTTTGGTTGCCATGGGGCAGTAATGATTCCAATGTTAATTTATCATTTATTAACATAAGCCAAGTTACTCGTAATAAACGTTTATTAATATTTATTTAAAGAAACGGTCGTCAAAGCACAACGACTTCCACAAAAACTGAATGACTCTTGGATATTGAATCTTAGATTTTATCCAAATTACATCAGTTTTAGGAATCGCTCCCGATAAAAAGGTGAAAACGTAACAAAAACAACAATAAGTAGTTAAATGAAGCTGTGTGAAACGTAAAACTTTGTTTCTTGTGACGACGACGACGACGTTGCGAACAATGGTACTATATACTGTTAGGTAATAGAGGATTATTTAGTTTCTCTTAAATCAAGGCTATATTTGTTTTTATTTAGTTGCTAATTTTTTTTTTTTTATTCAGTTTGCTAATGCCCAGGATGACCTTGGCGAAAGCCGAAACGCAAACTATATTATTATATCGCTGAACAATAGGTAAGAATCAAATTGTATTAAGTGAATTCTTTTTACTTTTTATACCGTTTTTCTCCGTAAAACCTCACGACAGCAGTCAATAAATAAAGGGCAATATCGAAATGCAATTGAATACGTGTACACTGTATACTTGTATAGCCGTCAAACTGCCGTATATGTTACTCCTCTGACCTCTGTATTCGTAAAAGTAATCTTTTATTGCCTGCCTTACTATAAGGGCACCGTTTGTCATTAGATATGCTGAATCAAATAATGCAAGAATATCAGTTGTTTATTTAAAAATATCACTCCGACTCCACTTCAAGAGTGTAGAGGCTGTTCATCATCACCGTATTTTTGTGATGATGAACATTACAAATTGAAGCTCGTTGATCAGATATAACTTTAGGTGCCGTATGTCATCTTCTTAATTTCTGAGTATTTATGGAATTTCGTAGAGGCACACCTTTATAGGTGACCGAAAGTATCAACCCTACAGCTTACAACGGTTGTCACTTGCCATCACCCTGAGGCCTATTACGCATTATAAGAAAATGTCTTGTACATTTCGTATACGCGTGTCCGATCCTACACAATAAAAATATCTTGTAATATGTATGGCCTCATACAACAACCGTGGCGACTGAATTTCTTATAAGACATTACTCATAAGACACAAGAAATTTTCTTATATAGCGCAAAAGGCTTGAAGATTATTTCTAACTTGATGATGTCCGCGACTTCGTCTGCGTGAATTAGGTTTTTCATTCCCGCGGGAACTCTTTAATTTTCCGGGATAAAAAGAAGCCTATGTCATTTTCCAGATCCTCAACTATACCCATGCCAAAAATCACGTCGATGCGTTGCTCCGTTGCGGCGTGATTAAAGGACAAACCAACAAAAAAAAACCAACAAACAAACTGATTTTCGCATTTATACTATTAGTATGGATTTAAATAGGTAGAACAAATAAACACACCTGTCAAATGGTTGCCAGTGAATTCGAAGTCGTCGTCTTGGTCCCAGTGCTTGAGCGATAGGTTTCCCAGAGGAGTAGCGTTCGCGAACTCCAAGTTGGCGAAATGCCAATCCAAAATTTGACGATCTCGAACCGAGAGGTATACCGAACTGTAATATTAAAAGAATTTCAATTTCTGAACCCCCTGACTATAGGAGCATTTACTGAGCAGTGTGACATAGTGGGAATTCTATTGATTTGGAGGCCTTTAAATAGCTCAAATGTTCAGATCCAATTTTTGTGTTGTTATTAGTGGGAGGTGAGAATCTTAAATTGGGAGATTATTAACAGGTTTGACAACCTATTAAGCCTGTTAATAATTTTAAACATAACTAAAAAAAATCTAAGTTTTCTCTGGCCTTGTCTAGTTGCCACTTGTTATCATGCAATTAGGGAACAAGTAACAACGTCTCACCTGGGTGGATTGGTCTCGATCTGCGTCAACTTGTCCTCTATAGTGCTGTTCTGATTCACGAGGGTTTCGTACTCGTTGCAAAGCTGTGTCATTTCCCTGTTAACATGCATTTAGGGAACAAGTAACAACGTCTCACCTGGGTGGATTGGTCTCGATCTGTGCCAACTTGTCCTCTATAGTGTTGTTCTCATTCACAAGGGTCTCGTACTCGTTGCAAAGCTGTGTCATTTCCCTGTTAACATGCATTTAGGGAACAAGTAACAACGTCTCACCTGCGTGGATTGGTCTCGATCTGTGTCAACTTGTCCTCTATAGTGTTGTTCTTATTCACAAGGGTCTCGTACTCGTTGCAAAGCTGTGTCATTTCCCTGTTAACATGCATTTAGGGAACAAGTAACAACGTCTCACCTGGGTGGATTGGTCTCGATCTGTGCCAACTTGTCCTCTATAGTGTTGTTCTCATTCACAAGGGTCTCGTACTCGTTGCAAAGCTGTGTCATTTCCCTGTTAACATGCATTTAGGGAACAAGTAACAACGTCTCACCTGGGTGGATTGGTCTCAATCTGTGTCAACTTGTCCTCTATAGTGTTCTTCTTATTCACAAGGGTCTCGTACTCGTTGCAAAGCTGTGTCATTTCCCTGTTAACATGCATTTAGGGAACAAGTAACAACGTCTCACCTGGGTGGATTGGTCTCGATCTGCGTCAATTTGTCCTCTATAGTGTAAAGTGTTGTTCTGATTCACAAGGGTCTCGTACTCGTTGCAAAGCTGTGTCATTTCCCTGTTAACATGCATTTAGGGAACAAGTAACAACGTCTCACCTGGGTGGATTGGTCTCGATCTGCGTCAACTAGTCCTCTATAGTGTTGTTCTGATTCACAAGGGTCACGTACTCGTTGCAAAGCTGTGTCATTTCCCTGTTAACATGCATTTAGGGAACAAGTAACAACGTCTTACCTGGATGGATTGGTCTCGATCTGCGTCAACTTGTCCTCTATAGTGTTGTTCTGATTCAGAAGGGTCTCGTACTCGTTGCAAAGCTGTGTCATTTCCCTGTTAACATGCATTTAGGGAACAAGTAACAACGTCTTACCTGGGTGGATTGGTCTCGATCTGCGTCAACTTGTCCTTTATAGTGTTGTTCTGATTCAGAAGGGTCTCGTACTCGTTGCAAAGCTGTGTCATTTCCCTGTTAACATGCATTTAGGGAACAAGTAACAATGTCTCACCTGGGTGGATTGGTCTCGATCTGCGTCAATTTGTCCTCTATAGTGTTGTTCTGATTCACAAGTGTCTCGTACTCATTGCAAAGCTGTGTCATTTCCCTGTTGAGTCTGCGTAAGTTGAACTCTTGGAGCACGCTTGCGTCTCCCGTCGCGCCCTTCTCTCTCTCAGCGAGCAACGCTTCCTTCTCAGCTTTCATTGAATTTAGTAGCTCTTTTATGTCTGACATTCTACATCAACAAAATTTTGTTAAAAAGTAGTAGATAAATTTGAAATACAAAAATTAATCTAATCCTTTAATCATAATTACTACTTTTAATATAATTCTAATGGGTTATATTTTCAAATATAACGTTTATTCATATTTTCGGAATGAATAAAATGAGACCTATCATTTGATATCAAACTCTACATTTGCATATGTCCTTTCCCTGGATACAACCTACCCCTCTACCAAATTTCATCAAAATCGGTTGAACGGATGAGCCGCAAGCAGGCAGACAGACAGACAGACCGACCGAGAGACAGACAATTTATAATATTAGTATGGATTGAAATATACCATACCTAAATACTGTTAGGCTCAGTCTGAAAGAGGCAAAAATTTTGTACTCTGCATAGTCGAGAGTGGCAATACTGGTCTATAGCAATCTTTACTAACGTTGGAGATTAATCTATGGCATATGGCGTTGCGGCTGCTTTGTATTTGCCTTGTAGTTGCGGTTGTTTTTTTTGGTGTGAATGGCTAAATTAGAGTATGATCAATTGGATAACAAGTGTTTCCTTTTAATAATACATAGACTGCTTAACTCATACTACAACTTGAAAGTTTAGTTTAGTTATTTAATGAAAAATATAAGCTTATACTCACTTGTTTATGTTATTCTTCAGTTTTTCTTGTAAAGTTATCACTGCTTTTAAGTGCTGAATCTAAAAGAAACCACCAAATTTAAGCACCAGTGCAGTAAGCGCCTTTAGTATTATATTGTATTCATACAAAAATTATTCATTAGAGCATATCTATAGCATCCAACGCAAATTAAATTAAATTAAACTGTAATGCTATGCAAAACAGTCTATTTATCTACTCGACGCTACTCCTTTAACAAAGGCAGTCAGTCAACGAGGACTAGGAGGAGGAGGAGGATGGTCCAGTGGTTAAGATGTTCGACTGTGGCCGACGAGATCCTTAGAGTCCTGGGTCGGGCCATAACGAGTGTTGGGTTTTTCTTACAAGAAATTCTCAGCACTAGCCCGGAGTTAGGAAGTTGGTAGTGTCTCACCACCCTGCCTCGGAGAGCACGTCAAGCCGTCGGTCCTGCGCCTGATCTCTCTTCGGTCGTGATTTTCCGTCCCATCGGACTATGAGAGTAAAGGAACAGATAGTGCACCTGTGAATGCGCACACACTCGTGCACTATAATATCTCACGCGCAGATGGCTAATCTCTCTGGAGATAGGCCGCCGTGGCCGAAATTCGGTCGGGAGGACATTATTATCATGAAAAACTAGCAGATGCCGGCGACTTCGTCCACGTGAAACTCCCTTTTTAAATTCCCACGGGAACTCCTTAATTTATCGGGTTAATATATAGCCTATGACACTCACAAATAATTTGCCTTTCTATTGGTACGACAATTTTCAAAATCGTTTCATATATCCAGAGATTACCCCCTACAACCTCACAAACTTTACCTCTTTATAAAATTAGTATAGATAAATAGCCCGTACCTGTTTATGCTTAACGTTTTTCTGCTGCAATTTGATGACCCACTCCAGAGCTTGCCCGAGAGAGACGGGGGTATCGTTGTAATAGTTGAAGTCCACTTGGTGCGACAGATAAGACGTAGCGTCCAGCAAACGGTTGAACTCGCGCTCCACCTGGTATACGGGAGGTTTTTGAAATGAACAACGACGTCGATTTAGACGGGCCTTTCAAACAAATAGTGTGGGCATATTTTACAACGCCATCTAGTCTGAAAAGCGGGAACTTGCTTATAACATACATGCGCCATACATACATTGAAAAAGTATGACTCGGTCATAGATAATATATGTCATAGTCATAGAAGCCGTAAGGCCAGTTAGTGAAAAAATAAAAGACGTGTGGCACTCGGAGACTGCCGCGATAAAGCTATTGCATAGCATTTTATATCAACTGTGTGTTGTTGACTTCAAGTTGTTGAAAATATAAAGGTTGAGGTTTTTTGATTCCCCTTGGACACCCGGACTATTCCGGACATAATTCTTTAAAATTAATTCGCCTTTATATTTTCAACAACTTGAAGTCAACAACACAAGTAGTCATAGCAACCAAAATCATCTTTTCATAAAAATAGTCTTTTGATTTTCAACAACTTGAAGTCAACAACACAAGTAGTCATAGCAACCAAAGTGTTAGGGTTTTTTTCGTTACGGAATTTCTGGATTCGGTCTCCACGCTCAAGGCCCGCGATAGAAGCTATGCAATAGCTTAAAAATTATACAGTTTGCCGCGGAAATTAGATGATTGCGTAATGGATAAAAATATTAAATGGGAAGATTAAATAACGTTTTTTTGGAAATGCATAATTGTGAATTGAAACACTTACCTTAAAATAAAAATTATACAGTGCCCAACTAATTAGACCTTAAAATAACAAATTATCTACACGATGAGCGATCGTGACAGCGCTACGACGCGGACAATGACAGGCTTATGACAGGTGAGGAACGTGTTCAGCAAGTCGGACTTTTTTCTATGAAAGGGCCCATCTAGTACCTACATATATATCGATGGAAATGAAAACTTCTTTAGCCGCGTTGAGCACTTTTTGGTAGGGGGTAAACTTGTGGATTCGCGTCACTGACACCTCGCTCCGACATGCTCGCGAACACCAACATGCTTCTTTTATTTTTTTGTTACGAAGACAAAAGGTCTTAAATATAAATATACTAGATTCGTAATTAAAGTTTAATGCCTGCGTTTAAAGGTTTGTATTTTAAATAGATGAGGCCCGCGACTTCGTCCGCGTGGATTACGGTTTTTTGATTCCCGTGGGAACTCTTGAATTTTCCAGGATAAAAAGAGGCTTACGTCTTTCCCCGGGTTACAACCTGTCCCTGTACCAAATTTCATCAAAATCAGTGGTTTTTTTTTATATTTACAGATATTTTTTTTTGATTCCCGTGGGAACTCTTGAATTTTCCGGGATAAAAAGTAGCCTATGTCCTTCCCCGGGTTACAACCTATCCCTGTACCAAATTTTGACATACACACTTTCGCATTTATAATATTACTATCATACCATTTCATCTTTATGCTTTGGCACTTGGTTTCCCGTTGCTTCATAAAGAGGACACTTCTGCTTGATTTTGTGCAATTCCATATTCATTTGCACGGACAGTGTGGTAACAGGATTGCCACCTAAACCTGTTACTACCATAGCACCTAAAATAACATTGGATATTAAGAGGCATAAATACACATTTTATTACAGGCACAGTGGTCACTGCTGTATTCAAATTCAAATATATTTTTTATTCAAATTTTTTTTACAACTGCTTTTGAATCGTCGAGTGAATCTACCACTGGTTCAAAATTTGATTCCCGATGGTAATTAGAGAGTTTAAGGTTCTTGTCATGTCTGGACTTCATGACTTCGGCCGTGGCTAGTTTCTAAACATCTTACCAGCAATGGTGATTTAGCATTCTGGCAAAACATCTTACAGAATCTGAATGTGGGTTTATTTATACTGCTGTATCCCTTCAAATGTACTTATCTAATAATAAAAATAATTCATTTTTGTTGCATTGGGCCTATAGTGCTTCCACTCTTACAACATAGTATGATTTGATTTCACAAAACCCAAAGTTACATAGCCTAACAGTATTCTGACAACATTATATTACTAGCTAATGCCCGCGACTTCATCCGCGTGGATTGAGGTTTTTCGGTTCCTGCAGGAACTCTTTAATTTTCCGGAATAGAAAGTAGCCTATGTGTTATTCCAGACTATAATCTATCTCTGTGCCAAATTTCATCCAGATCCATTCAGCCGTTGGGGCGTGATTGAGTAACAAACATCCATCCATACAATAATCCATACATCCAT
Organism: Erebia epiphron; assembly: GCA_963932025.1. NCBI lineage: Eukaryota > Metazoa > Arthropoda > Insecta > Lepidoptera > Nymphalidae > Erebia > Erebia epiphron. Next base: position 10,970,694 of record OZ009958.1, on the reverse strand, counting down.
CCATCCAACCTTTCGCATTTATAATATGTATTTGATTATTATATCAGTAGAACCATTTCCCGGTTTGTAGTTCAACAAAAAAAGTACTTCCTATTGAAACAGTTGTGGTAACAATATCCTTTTTGTAATGTTCCTTATGAAAAAGGCAAACACTATTGGAACTGTCAGTTAAATTTAGATATTGGTGAATGAAATAAACTGAATTTTCACCATCAATAAAAATTATGGGTTGGTTACCTAAATCAGCCACATAAGGTCCTTTCCTGTATGTGACAACCCTACCACCAACGCGGTCTCTGCCTTCGAGTATAACAACCTCACAACCAAAAGACTGAAGTTGCCTTGCAGCTGCCAGCCCCGATACTCCTGAAAATTAAATGAAATAAATATTATTAAATAGGATTCTGAACTCTATTATTTTTTTTTGTTTTTTGCAAGCTACATTATGTAGAGTGTGACTTTCTGTAATTTCAAATATCCTTGCAACCTGGAGACATACGCTCTTATCCAGAAATTTTAAAGAGATAAATAAAATCTAAAATTGACATAAAAACTACAGAATATTTAAATTTAATCAAATTTTCAAAGGCATGGGGATTTCTTTTATCAGAACAGAGATAAACTTCCCAAGAACGCATCATTACAATGACCCAATATCTAATACAATAATCAGAAATACTAACCTGCACCAATGATGATAACTTTAGGCCTCTGTTTTCCTTTAGGTGGATTTGGTATAGGAGTAACTCTCTCATAGATGCCGTAGTTGATAAAACCATGCCTTTCCAGAAAAGCGTGAATCCTCAATACTAATGCAGGGTCTCCATTGTAAGGCGGCTGTAAAGATAATATTTATTATAAGTATAATTTTTTAAGGTTTCATGTGTCACATCTTAATCAAGCCCACTCTTATTTCTCCGATGGCTAGGTTCTTTCCAGGTTATAGAAACAATAATTTAATTCCAATTTCTTGCAGTTTCCTACAGCTTTTACTCATTTATTTCATTTAAATGTTAGTTAGAGCAAAATTTTATAATTTTATTATTGGATATTACTGGATTACAGATGCATATCTCAAATTTTGGCACTGGTAGGAAAGTGAACCGTGGTCTAGCGGTCAAGGCGCTCAGGGCGCGATTCCCAGAGAGACGCAGGTTCAAATCCTGCCGGTTCCGCGAATTTTTGATATGCATGTTTAAGTAAGTTTAGAGCAAAATTTATTGTAATCTGTTTTGGTTGCCAAATAAATAAAATATTTAACAATTTGAATATAAACAAGTGAGCAAACTCATATTATGGGTTTAATAATCTGCAAAACTTGACTAAAAATCTTAAAAGATCAAAGTCTGTTATCATCATCTGTGACATCAATGACATTAAATTTTTTTGTTTCCTAAAATCAAAATAATCTTCTCTTACCTCCATTTTCTGTAGTGATACTTCTTGAGTTAGTTGTTTTTTTGGATCCGCAAACCATAGTTTCAAGATTCGATTTCTGATTTGCACAAATGCATGGCTGGAGGCACCTTGTAAGTCAGAGAAACACTCAGCTTCTAATGAAGACATTTTATCAAATGGCAATCTTGACTGGAATGCCGCTCCTTCCAAACTGGAAAGTAATAAAACACATACAGCACTAAGGCCAACAATTTTTTTTTTGTGTTAATCACAATAAGTATGTCTGCAAATATCTGTTGGTGTGCCATAAAAGTATATTTATTCATTCATTCATTATTGGAGGGCAGACAATCAAAGCTAAATGTCTAAGGTCCCTCATTGTAAAATTTGCTTTGATTATATTTGATATTTGCTTTCTATAATAAGAAATGATTTTATCTCTACTACAATGTAAGTTGTAACAAATTTCACAATCATATTGTTGTAATGGCAACTTTAATAACTACTAACTAACCATCTAATTCTACTCTATCTGTTATTAAATTATTTATTCATTAAAAGTAAAATATTGAGTATTCTGTGCCATTAATTGAAAATAGTGGATAGATTACTTTTAGAGGGTAGGTACCCAATATACAGACAAAATAAAAGTGGGTATTCAAACAGAGCACAAGTGCTATTGTGAACAATCAAAAAGAACATAATAGTTCTTATTTACCTGTTTAGCATATCTTTATAGTTAATTTCTTCGATATCTTCACTTTTGCTTTCTTCTATGATTATGGGTTTATCTTCCTTTTTGGAGTCGGTAGTTCGACTAGACGAGGACTCCCGACGTCCAGCGACGGACGTTGGACTGGGAGTGATCTTACTCTTCTCAGACTGATCAGATTCCGAGTCATCTTGCTTTAATTTTTCTTCCAATTCGCGGCTTTCAACCTTAGATCAATAAACATAACCTTAAATCAAAAAAACTATTTTCTAACATTTGATATCTCAAATAAAAATACGTACCTTCGTTCGCTTACGACGGCTCATTTTTCACTTATAAAAATTGCTAGCTTAGTTTTAGAAGTTTTATTTTACTTTTACGACACCAAATACCAATGACCAAAAATCTGCCAAAAATGTTCTGGTTAACTTGTCTCTGGTTTTTATAACCCTACCAAAACAAATGAACAAAAGCCACAGATAACAACACAGACAGAGTCACAGACTAGTAACACAATCAGAGACAAGTAACGCTAGCCCTATACGGTCAAGTTTATCGTCAAGTTCGCAGCGGGCTTGGAGCGGTGTCCAGTTAACTTGACGGTGTATAACTATATCACAGATTTATATCTTTACTAGATGATGCCCGCGACTTCGTCCGCGTGAATTGATGTTTTTTTAAGATTTAAACTATCCTATCTCTCAAGTTGGATCGAACTGCACATGGTGTGCGAATTTTATTATAATCGGTTAAGTGGTTTAGGAGTCCATTGAGGACAAACATTGTGACACGAGATTTATATATATTAAAGATTAAGTCTGTGAACTTTATAACTGCATTATAATATACGTCGGTGACATTCCAGGATTTTCATATAATATTAATGAAATCCCTAGATCATCACAAACATTGATTTGTAAAAGAATTTGTATCACAATGATAATTATTTGCATATTAACTTTCAAAATTAAGTTGAAGGAAAACATCTATAATCTATATCCATTTTGCTATCGATATGTCACCGTAAACTTGTAAAAATCGTTAGAATATAATCTAACTAGCGAGAATGTAAACTGTAACTGAAAGATTACAATTTAACGCATTATTTTTCGGTAGATTGTAATCTGATATGTCACTGTTAAGTATGTGTCACATATATAAACCCGACAGAATCTAAGTGCCCTACCTGATTATTTATGTCGAACCTACAAGAAAGAGACAAGAAAACGTAAATACAATGAATATTTCAAAAATTGACACTCAGTACATTGAACGGTTCACAATCTTTCGACAGTTTACAATCTATCGAGATAAAAAGCGTTAGATTTCAATCTAACGGTTTTCACAATTTTACGGTGACAGATATAAAAGGTAAGTTTACCGCCAAAACGCAGTTATACAAAAGACGATCGCTTCGCTCTGATTGGTCAATAATAGCATAAAGCATATCCTCTATTCGGTAACCAGCATTGGCGCCAATAGTTTTATATGGATGGGCATCAAATTCAAATACAGTTTACGAACTTATCATTATTGTAAAATATTGTTATTGACCAAACATTAACAATATTTGATACAGGATATTTATAAATAAATACAACAACAATTTAAATAAAGCTGAACGATAGCAACAGGCACGTATTAATTAATTTTCTTATACTAGAAATTAGTATGCAACTTCATAGAATTATTTATCATTAGATGGCGCTAGAAGTCTGAGAACGTGACAGAGTTTAAAATATTTATAGAGGTTTTTTAATAAAATATTAAAAAATCACAAACGCCCACATACAATAAATAGAGCAAAGATAACTGTTATCACGTTCCTTTTCACGTTCTCTGTCATATTATTCTATGTATGTTCTGTATACTTATAAATAAACAAAATAAAAAAATAAAATAAGGCCAGCGTGTAACCGAAAGGGATAGGTAATAATAGGTAAAACGCTGCAATGCTCCATTGTGTAAGTTTTATAGTCACTCTTTTGTGTAGGGCACTCATTATTTTAGGATAATAATTAATCAGTAGGTAGATAAAATTAAAATCTAAATTAAATCCAAATTAAAAACTAAAAACTAAACATTAAAAATATCATCCATCCCGCTGCAATGAGGCAGTGTGCCCAGAACGCTGGCTGCGTTAAAATTATTATAAATTATTATTATTATTATTATTTATTATTACAAATTTATTTTAGGATAAATTAGTAATTTAGTTTAAATATTTCAAATTTAATGTTCGCACTTTGAAACACTTCCCAAATGCAGTCTAGCACAATAAACAAACTGAAACCCGTGACACGCAGAAAGGGATAGAAGAAAACATATATTTTTGTTCTCATTCTATCTTGTGTAACATCTCAACACTGCATCTCTTTCATGTGGGAATGAAAAGGAGATATGGATAGGTCTATATTACTTTCTCTGTCTACGTCACGAAGCCTCACACGAAGCACATTTTGTTTTAACTGGCCTTACTGCTCTGGGCTCCAGTATAAAGATCCACCACAGACCATAATTATATCTTACCTCAGATTAGAATGAGAGATCAGACCACATAACGTAGACTGAGAGAGATATATAGACGACGCCTTTGATTAGGTATATAGATAAGGATGTGTAACGTTGGAGTCTTTCTTGGGTATCCGGGGAAGTGTTCCAGGAACTGAGTTATAGTCGCTGACTCACTAGACCCGGTGTGCGTTCTATGAAAGAGTCCACGTTAACAGTGGGTTGATCTAAATTAGGGTAACGGATGATGAATGGTTATCCATACTAATATTATAAATGCGAAAGTGTGTCTGTCTGTCTGTCTGTCTGCTACGCTTTCACGGCCTAACTACTCAACCGATTTTGATGAAATTTGGTACAGAGATAGTTTACATCCCGGGGAAGGACATAGGCAACTTTTTATCCCGGAAAATTGAAGAGTTCCCGCGGGAATCAAAAAAATTATTTGTTCAACCGATTTTGATGAAATTTGGTACAGGGATAGGTTGTATCCCGGGGAAGGGCGTAGGCTACTTTTTATCCCGGAAAATTGAAGAGTTCCCGCGGGAATCAAAAAAATTATCTGTTCAACCGATTTTGATGAAATTTGGTACAGGGATAGGTTGTATCCCGGGGAAGGGCGTAGGCTACTTTTTATCCCGGAAAATTGAAGTTCCCGCGGGAATCAAAAAACATAAATCCACGCGGACGAAGTCGCGGGAATCATCTAGTTTTATAATAAATAAAAGAGAGATCTGTTATACTACGTAAGGAATATATTTATATAGGCACAATTTTCAATATTTATAAACAGTTTTAATATCAAATTACATTACTGAAGTACTTAAAAGTATTCTTAATTTTACCATTTAAAAGGAATACCGTTCCTACACTAGGTGGCCACCCAAGCTCGGCTTTGACTCGGCTAGCTCCGGGAGAATCTCAAAAGGTCGAGTCCGGCTTGAATAACGCACAGATCAAAGCCTCACCCAGATAGTCCACTGAAATGCCTATATGATTTGATAAAAGACCTAAATTTATTTGAATGAAATTTGAGTTTAAGTTAGACCTGAATACCGCAACCATCACTATTTGTGCAGACCATCATTCTGACTTCCATGTAAAAAGAATTAATATTAATTAAGCATAAATGCTATTACGACCTGAAGTCGCGCGAGGCCGCCGTCCACGAACCACGAGGTAACATGTGGCCGAAGCTGCTCGGGTCTCGAAGCTCGAGGGGTCACACGTGCACGTCGTCACCCCGGCGCGAATCGACACGAGGTAGAAACATTTGCCGTATTCGTGATGTCAAATTAAGTAAGATTCGGGGAAAATATTTATGCGTACAAAAATACTACCATTATGTCAAACCCAAGTTAAATTTGAGAAAGATCTAACTTTACAAGGTGGATGACCATTTTTAATAAATAAAAATAAACTATAGAAGTGAAAATAGATTAATCTAAGTTAATCCAATCATCACAATTATCTATTTAGTTATCTATCTAGTTATTTAACTAGTTAATTAATTGATTTATTTATTTATCTAGTTAATTAATTTATCCCGTCCACCTGTCAACAAGAAAAAACGGGTGTGAGAATATTGTATTTAAACAAAATTAAGGAGTACAAAGCCCTAACGATATTTACCCGACATTAAATGCGGGAGGCGCTCCCTATTCCCCAACCATATGATCACCGTACAGGTCTGCAACAATGCACAAGAAAACCACTAAACACGCGGCACTAAATTTACAACGCTGTGATCACTTTCGTTTCTTCCACTTACCATTTCCAGAGATATTTCGCAGCCAGGATTTTATAACCCGCGTGGGTTACCACACCACAGCCATGTCAGGCCACACCTTCAATTTTTCGACCAGCACAACCGATGCACAACAGATGTGCCTCTCTAGTTTAAAGGTATTATCTATGGATGTGCCCTAACATATTTAAATTGAAGCTTCCTAAATGGCGCATGGGCGGAGCTTAATGCGGGCATTAGGGCTGAAATTATCGATACCTTTTATTATGTCGATACTTATATACTCGATATAAAATTATCAAAATATAATTACTTAATAAATAATTAAACATAATTTTTGAAATACACTAGTATTCGTATTTTATAATGAACAAGCTGATGCCCGCGACCCCGTCCGCGTGAATTGAGGTTTTTTGTATGAAAAAATTTTGTATGAAAAAAAACTTTTTTACTCATCGTTTCGTATAGAAGACAAAAATTCATTCGGAGAAAAAATACGGAGAGAGCTGATGATTGAGGATTTCGAAGACGGATGAAGAGCACAGCCAGGGTATTCAAGATAGGTGGGGTGTGCTCCACCAAATGTCACTCGAAACTTCATCCAATTGACAGTGTGCTGAAAAAAAATTCAAAATGGCGGATTTAAGATGGCCGCCATACAAATTTCGTCAGTGTCTATCTCGGAGAGTATAAAAGATGGACGAGTGGTTTCTTGGCAAAAGATGATCAGGACATGAAGGTCTACTTGATGAACAGGAAAAAATTCAAGATGGCGGAATTTATTTTTCCATAGAAAATGTAGTATTGAATAGGCTTACAAGTGTAGAACTATGCAAGACTTTGATGCGGTTCCTTTTAAAAATTTGTTTTTAAAGAAGAACTCTCCATAATTTTCCGGAGAAAAAATACATGGAGGTGTTTATTTCAGAAAGTACCTATACTAAATGGAAGAGTGGAGTGAAAGTACCTATACTAAATCGTTAAGGGATCAACGCACAGCCTAAACCGCTGGGGTTAGCGACTTGAAATTTTGAAAGAAGGTTCCTTTTGTGACGTAGGCGCTCACTAAGGAAAGATTTTTCAAAATTCCACCCCTACGGAGGTGAAATAGGGGGTGAAATTTTGTATGAAAGTCCGTTCGAAGTTCTCAAGTTATCTCCAAGAAACATGGTATACGAGCTACTGGTTGAAAATGAAGAAATACGTGTTTCACAGTTTTCAAAAATTCTACCCCCGAAGGGGTGAAATAGGGGATGAGACTTTGCATGAAAGTCCTTCATTTCTCAAGATATTCTCGAGTTATATAAACGAAACTTGGTATTATGGCTTTTGTTAAAAAATAAAGAATTACGTTTGTCAGTTTTTCAGAATTCAACCTCTAAAGTGGTAAAATAGGGGTTGAAAATTTGTATGAAAGCTATAGCTATGAAACTTGGTATATGAGCTGCGAGTTAAAAATTAAGAAATACATATTTCACATTTGTTGAAAATTCGACCCCCAAAGGGGTGAAGTAGAGAACAAAAGTTGGTATGAAAGCCTTCATTTCTCAAGATATATTACAAGTTATAATAACGAAACTTGGTACTTTGGCTAGCGGTAAAAATAAAGTACGTGTGTCACAGTTTCTCAAAATTTCACTCCCAAAGGGATAAAATAGGGGTTGAAACTTTGCTTCATACAAATTTTCAACCCCTATTTTATCCCATTAAACTTAATACTTGGAATTTTGGTTTGAAATAAAGAAATAGGTACCTGATTCACAGTTTTTTGTAAATTTTATCCCCAAGGACGTTTAATAGATAGTTCGTCCTTCAATCACGCGCAACAGATCAACGTTAGTTTTTGCATGGGTATAGTTGAGGATCTGGTTAGTGATTGGATAGTCATAGGCTACTTTTTATCCCGGAAAATAAAGGAGTGCCCGCGGGAATTGAAAAAAACTCATGCCACGCGAACGAGTGACGCTCAATCACACCAGAACGGCTGACCGGTTTTGATGAAATTTAGTACAGCGATAGATTATACAATAACACATAGGCTACTTTTTATCTCAAAAAAAACCGGCCAAGTGCGAGTCGGACTCGCACACCGAGGGTTCCGTACAAACCTGTAGGTATATAAGCAAAAGTTATGGTATTTTTATTCCACTTATCTATTTTAATTTCAATTTAATACCTCTACGCGTGCATAAGTTTAAAATTATTAAAAATATTTTTATTGTATGATGTAACTAAAAATTTCTGCTAACAGCAGAAAGATGATAGTCTGGAATAGCACATAGGCTACTTTTCATTCCCGAAAATTAAAGAGTTCCCGCGGGAACCAAAAACCTCAAATGGATGTTTGTTACTCAATCAGCCAGAACGGCTAAACGGATCTGGATGAAATTTGGCACAGAGATAGATTATAGTCTACACATAGGCTACTTTTTATCCCGGAATAAGTCCTTAATTTCTCAAGTTATAGCCATGAAATTTGGTATGTGAGCTACCGGTTAAAAACAAAGGATTGGTCCTTCAATCACGCCACAACAGAGCAACGGGTATTTTGCACGGGTAGTTGAGGACTTTATCCCGGAAAATTAAGAAGAACCTGTGGGAAAACAAACTTATACCACGCGAACGAAGTCGCGAGCATCCGCTAGTGAATAATAAAAGTAGACAGATAATAAAAATGATTTATTTCTAAAATTTATAAAAATGCAGACATGTTAAGAAAATCTCAATTGCAGCGCAGCGTTGAGGACTCTGAACATAAAATATATACATCTATATAGCTATACACATCCAATGCAAAAAATCGCATCTCAATCGGCCTAGTACTTTTTGAGAAAAAATGGTGACATTGAAAAATAAAAATCACGATTGCAGCTCATCTTCATGGACTAAGGTCCTACATACCTAGGAACCTTCTCAGAAGAAAACCGCGTAATTATCGGTCCAGTAGTTTTCAGGAAAATGGTAACAACTAAGTGCACAAACAAACGCACACCTCTTAGGGCAAGTACATATTATACCGTCTCCGTTCCGTCTTGGGTAAAAAATGATTACTCAAAAATTAAAAACCGGCCAAGTGCGAGTCGGACTCGCGCACCGAGGGTTAATTAATATCGTTCTCCGCAAAATGATAACTACATATTATGTTTCCATTTGTAGGCTTGAAATCAGGTCTGTTTATAGCATTTAGCCATTTCATCCTTAATTTAAGATTTTTTGGGAATCTGAAACAATTGTAAAACATTAGTTAAAATGATACACAATAACTGCAATGAAGGGACCAAAAACCACTTGAATAGACACTGTAATTTTCGAATACGAGACACCATCCCGGAGATCGGGTGTCTTAATCACAAGGTTATCATCGCTACAGCCTAAAATGAGTTTGGCAATATTATAAGTAGAAGCTGACTGTTCAATTTCATCTCTCTAGCCCTCTGAGTGAGAAACAGTAAGAGTTATATGAAATTTTAATTTTATCGATACTTAATTTAATTGTAAACAATACAATCCCCACACTATATAAGCACTCAAACAAAAACTAATGAAATAATCCAAATTTTCTGGGATAGCGCAAATATTGGCGTGTTTTGGATTCAGTAAAGAAGAAACTAAGATATAATTAGTTGAAATAACTTAAAATACTCGCCACAAAAAGAAAAATTAAAACAACTTTGTTACTCACTTATGAAATGAAATTCCTGGGCGTTTTACAATATTATTATTACGACACCCGACAACTGAGCACTTCACCATTGTTGATTACACAAAACTGCATAAAACTAAGCAAAAACACATAAAAATATTATGAAAATATTCACAAAACTGGTAATTAGCCACAACCAAAACACCGGAAGCAATACAGACGCCATATAAAGGTCATATAAAAATTGGCTTCAATAGCAAAATTTGATGACGTCATATGACAATTGCCTGACACGTTCACGCAATAACATAATACACCTGTCTCATTCTAAAAACGTAGCTTTCAATAAGTAAGACTAGTCAAAACATAGTAGTACATGTTTTATTAACAAAATGCATCGTATAACTATAATTGAGTAAAATGTAACACATCCATCTCTATATACCTAATCAAAGGACGACGCCATATCTCCTTTTCACTCCCACATGAAAGAGATGCAGTGTTGGGATGTTACACAAGATAGAATGAGAAAAAAATATGTTTTCTTTTATCCCTTTCTGCGTGTCACGGTTTTGTTCGTAAAGCACTTAATGTGTTTGGTGGTTTGCAGCGTTTTGCCTATTATAACCTATCCCTTTCGGTTACACGCTGGCATTGATTCTAGAGATTTAATTGTTCTGTGACACATAATAATATTATCATTCTCTTATCATCTCGTTTTTTCTAGGTTATTTGAACGGGCGAAGTAGGTATTTGCTTAAAAATAATTGTCTCTGGTTAACTGGTTGTCTCTGATAGGGGGTATTATTGCTTTTACACACCTTTTACACAATCGCCCCCCTGCACAGTGCACTACCATAACTTTATTTGTAGGAGCTTGCGCTCAAAATAATTTATGTAAGACGTATTTGATTTTGATATGGTTTATTAGTTACATAATAAAACGATGTACTTACTTTGGTCAAGGTTCTTTAATGAATAAAAAATAAATATTTACAGCTCAAACAGTAAATATTTTCATTCAGTTTACATAAGTTAACTTAAGAGCCTAACTATTGAGTAGAACCTAATTTATAAATTTTTCCTGAACTGTTTTTGAAGAAATTCGTCATCTGCGTAACCAGCTATTTCTTGTGGAATAATTGAATGTTCTTCAATAATGCCACAAGGCCGACACATGCATTCTAGTGGCGCTTTTGTGGATACCTGCAAAATAGAAAAAAATATCAGTCCTTACCAAAAATATAAATAAAATTATTATTTGGGACTTACGTAGTAGGTACGAGCCACATTCTTCTTCTCTGGTAATGGAGAAGTTTCATGATGTTGTGAATATCATATTTAACACAACGGAAGTAAAATATAGATTAAAACTAATAAATCAGTGTTTTTTTTTTTAATCCTTCAATAAATGACTGACAAATGACGATTTAAAAGTTTAATTATTTAATGTACACTGATTGCTGTATCTTACTGGAGAGAGAAATTTTGTGAGTGAGTTTTAATACCTAGCCGAGATTTAATACTTCAAAATTATCTTCACACACAAATTAAGTGCTTTTAATTCACACAATTAAGTCACGTTAAGACCATTTATTTCTTTTATTCGGCTTTATAAAGTCGGTTGATAGGGAATTATGACGTCACGTCTCCCGTCTTGCAAACGCAACTTTAAAGTTCCATAAATTTTTCATTTGTTGAGATATTTTAATGATGCTATCATATTTTTGTTTTATTTTGTCTCAATTTTCATAATAAATTTAAAAAAAATATGGTAAACTTCTCCATTACACACCTAGAAATCATGATTTCACTATCCTTATTTGTATGGTACTTATGTATTTTGATATCTATGTCGATCATTTTTCCTCCCCGAACAAGGATTGAAAAATTTGTGGTTGATTATTCAGAAAACGACCTGACTGCGCAAAGTTCTTGGCAACTAAATTATGAGCTTGGCTTGGATCAAATAAATCAATAAGCTTAGAAATAAATAACTAATACCTATTCATATTAGCTAACTATACGTTGTCTATATGTTCACATGTTTAAAACCAAATTCCAGTCTATAAGTAGAAGTTTAAATGTGCATCGCCAATGTAATGTCATCATTCATCGTAGCCATCAGTCTGTGAGCATGATGAGCATTAATTCACCTGATCCCCAGCATTCTTCATCCATCTACTTCTGCTTTCTTATGTAAGAAAAAAAATTATACCTTTCGAAATCTCTTTTCTTCACTTTTGGCCTTAGGACAGAAGAGAACCACAGTTGCTTCACGCTCTCCAGATTCTTGGCAGCAGTTGCATGAACGTTCCATTTGCCAAATTTTACTTCCAGAGACCTAAAACCAACGAGTTTAGGTAGGTAGGTATAACAACCTCTAATTATTTTGGTATTAATTCTTATTTGAATATAAACAATAGTAGATTGTATTATAAGGGAGCAAAATAATATTTTTACGGCGAGGGCACTTTTTGAATCCAGAGCGAAGTGAGGGATTCTTTAGTAGAATCCTGAACGTAGCGAGGGATTCAAAGTACGTCGCCCGAGCCCCAAAATATTTTGCACCCGAATGATACACTCTACTTTTCATCCCCCTCTATGAGAAAATAAAACTACAAATCCATCAGACATCCTCTTCAGATACGCTATTAATTTCGAATATGTGTCCAGTTTTACGTCGTTATTAGAACTGACTGTTGATTTTAGCATTGAGTAGGTACTCCAAAGAGTGGAAGGTTGTTTAGTTTTGGCTAAGTACTGGAACTACTTCCAACACACAAACCACACACACACACACAAAACACAGATTCTGAACAATTCTTGGCGCCTCTTGCATTTCTCCGTTCAATAAATTTACTATAGGCTTTCATATATTTTTCCCGGGATTTTGCAAGTAATAGATCACATTTCTTTCGTCAGTTCTAATGCTTTCAGGAATTAATTCTATACTTTCACTGTCATTTGAAGAACTCATTTTTCAAAATAAAACCATGAATTTTTAACAATCCGTGAAAATTTACGAAAACGCGGCATTTAGTTCGCGCATTTTTAATTTTTTTTTATTTAAAAAAAAGGAAACCAAAGCCGGCGGTGCGACTATGGGCCGTCGTACCATTCAGTCTCTATTCAAACAATATTTGTGTTCGATTTCTTTCGCACTAAGATGTTCCAAATTCAAAAAGTGCGCGGAAAAGATAATTGCCGCGCACTTTTTGAAATAAAGAGGATTAAAAGCTCATTCCTGCCCGCTAAAAGTTCCTCATAGAAAACACCACCTTTGGGCGCACTTAAAGGGGAACCAAGTCGTCCTTTTCGAATAGATGATATGAAAAATATTTACGGTAGTACAATAATAGCTATGTATGCAACTGTATCGTAATGAGGGTCATTTTAATTCGAGTGCTGTTTTTTGATACGAGGCTTGCCGAGTATCAAAATAGGATAGTACGAGAATTAAAATGACTAATTACGTACAGTTGCATACAAGATTTTATCTACGACAAGGACGTCTTTATAATTTTTTACTTTATAAATTAATAAAAAAGTCAAGTGCCAGAACCCAGAGCCGCTAAGCTATAGGTATCCTATTTATGAAGATAACCATATCGATACAGCTACGACTCATAACGATACAGCTCCCATACAACGAACTGTATCGTTATGAGAAGCAAACATGAAAGAGGGTTCAATTCGATATAGTTGTCAAATTCGAAATTGGAACTTTTCGATGCTGGAGTAGATAAAGGTAAAAACACAAGGTCTGTGTACCAAATTTCGTGAATATTACCTGTAGGCTAATAAAATATGTGCGGCAATATCTTTTCACCCTAGGGTGATAAAAGTCTACTTTGTAGTTTTACTAGCGATGATGTAAGAGCCACTCTACGAGCAAATGTATTTATGCAACTTTTCACGTGCTTTGCCGTATACATCATTTTAATTATTGATTATCTAGGTACCTGTACATAACTGCTGCACTTCCCGATACAAGCATAGGAAGGGATCGGCTTAGGTACACAGCCTGGATGCTGCAGAACGTGTATCACTGGAGTCATCTGGCATTCTTGTCCTGTACATAATAATAAAGTATTTTAAAATTATAATTACAAACGAAATGCGAGAAAATAAATGTAAGTGCTTCATAATAAGAATAAGAAAAAAAAATACTACCTACATTTACTTCCTTAGGTATTTTTACATAAATGGAACGATTTTCTATAATGTAGGTATATAATAATTATTGATACGTAATATTATAGACATGTCATAAAATATAATACATTGGATTTTCATTAAATTATCATTAATAGTTAAGCAATTTATATGATCATCACAGATTTTTACGAGAACTCAGCATATTATATTTACCTGGAGATAGTGTTATTTCTTGGCCGTTTACAGGTTTGTTCCGAAGATGACATGCGGAGAGAAACATTAATCCTAAACATATCAAATTTAAACCATGCATTGTTATTTAAATAAGTCTTCCAATTCTTGGCGCCAGGACAAGGGTTGAAACTTGTATGAAGCATTTGTTGAAAAAGCTCTGCTTATAAAGGTTCGAAATACATTTTCATATAATATTATATTATTAACACTTGATCATATGATACATTGAAATCATTTTAGTAAATGTACCTCCTAAAGAATTACACGGAGTTCAAGCAGTGCCAACACGACGCGGTTAATGGATTTTACATCGGTTGATTCAAGTTAAATAGTTTTCGGTCGTATATTATGAATTTGCTGTTATTTCTGTCTGGTCAAAATTGTATGAAAAGTTTTCAAAATTGAATGGACACAAAAATATTTTAGTGGGTAGGTATATATTAATATGTATGTAAGGAATTTAAAAAAAACTTGAGAGGTGTCAAGGGACACCCTGATGAACGAAGTACCAAAAGTTGTAACGCGCGATAAGGAACTCCGTTCCAAAAATCATAAGTTCAGACATCTTAAGGTATGGTTAGGGGTGTTCTATTTATAACGCAAATGCAGGTACCTACGGCATATCTACGCAGTGCGGTAACTGGCATTTTATGAGCCCAGTGCGAGGTTCTTTATCTATGCCCTAGAAAAAAATGTTCTAATATTAATTCCTATTCAACCTTGAAATACATGCTACATAAAAAAGCTATCTGTCTAATACAATCATCCAAAAACAAAATTTTTGTTCAATTTAGTGTAGTCGAGATGATTATAGAGATCATTACTGCACCCCGTTAAGAGGAAATGGCATCAACGGAAATTTTTGAGAATTGGTATATTGCCGTTGCACTACTCCTCGAATATAATCCCTTAACACCCGATAGTTATATAGATACCCGATTTTAGATAGGTAGATAGTCGATGTTTTTCATCTGCATCACCAAGCTGCAGGATACTGCAGCTTGGACCGTTAATACCTACGAAAAACAGTCGAACCCTATACTCTCGTATTTTTCTGTTTCCACCTCCAAAACTGAACCGTTTTTTTTCAAGAATAATTTAAGGACTCAGGCAATGTCGGTGTGTTTTTCTGAACGCTATTAATTTATCCCAAAGTGAATCTATGCCCAAAATAATCAGCGTAACACGCTTGCTTTGAAATGCACGGTGATGATTAAGAGGCCATCACGAAATAAAATGTGGAAAGAACAGATTTATGCACTGCAGTTTAAAGTTTACATAATGTAGTGTATCGAGAAAGTGATGTATCTATTTTTTTTGAAAATAAAATATAGCCTATGTTACTTGCTGATAGTGTAGCAGTCTATAGGTGAAAGAATTGAGAGATATTGAGAGAGAATTGTGAGATGTGCCAAACAGGCCAGTCAGACTCTATTTTATTTTCTTCTTTTCGCTAGGTATTTTATTTTCAGATTCCTGACAGGTGACTTGAAAATAAAATAGCGCTATCGATCAAAAATCTGATTTTTCGTCCTTACTCTCTCGCTTCGTTCCGCTTCCTCGCTTCACGTCAATGAATAGACTTGCTTGAGCTTGAGACTCCAGCCGCCTATTCAGTCCGGGTTAGACTCCCGGATGTTAACTTTAACTATGAGTGCATTTAGAGTAATACCACAATTACCACCCTACCGGCAAAGACGATCCGCTGCCATGTAGCGTTACGGTATGATGCCGTGTAGAAGTCGATTGGGGTATGGGTTTCATATAACTGCCATACCTTCAACAGAATAGCCCGCTATCTTAGACTGCATAATCACTCATCATCAGCCCTTGACTACAATCTTACCTGATAGCATCAGAATATGAGATTGCAGTCAAGGGCTAAATTGTATTGGCGTAAAAAAAAATATTATTATAACTTGATATGATCCATGAAGGAAAACATCGTGAGAAACCTTGCACGGCTGAGAGTTCTCCATAATGTTCTCAAAGGTGTTTGAAATCTGTCGATCCGCACTCACACTGAGAGGCAGACTCAAGCCCTAGCTAGAAGCTAGACACCTAGCCCACAAGACTCTAGTCTTGTGGGCTAGAGGCATAATGTTGATGATGATGTTTTTTCTATTTTATGAAGGATTTGGGTCAAAGAACCAAAAAGCGGACAGTGAAATACTTACCGAATTGAAATATCAAATAAACAGAATCCAAATTCTTCAGTCTGGGCCTGTTATAATTTTATTATGTAGGTACTAGTGATAATGGCCCGGCAGACGTTGTCCTGCCCTGAACATAAGACTCGATTGCAGCGCCACCTATCGTGCCTGTATTAATGTAAACCATCCCGGGACCCACTCAAACAACATCAAAATCGTCCAGTCGTTCTGAAGTGATGCGCTCACATAAATTTGATATGTAATGTATTTATTTATACAGATATTTACTAGCTGATTCTGCCCGCGACTTCTTCCGCGTAGAACACTCGATTTTCCTGGATAAAGTCTATGTCCTAGATTGCAATCGTCTTCATACCAATGATCAAGTTTGGTTAAACTGATGTGCCAAGAAAGATAGCGTAGAAAGACAGATCACTGCAGACACCGCCAGTCTGTATATAAATGCATTATTCTTTCCTCGGTTCTAGTCAGTTTTAAGTAAGTGTAGTACCGTAAAAACCGACCGTCAGCTTTTAATCCATTTACAACCATTCTTGTATTTAAAAAAACAACTACGGATTCTTTAACGAAATATCAGCTGCTTCTAGTCAGTTTTAATTTATTGAAGTAACGTAAAAAACCGACCGTCAGCTTTTAATCCATTTACAAGCATTCTTCTATTTTATAAAACAAAATATTGGTTCTCCTACAAAAATATCAGCTGCTGAACAGGTACTAACATTCTACATCAATGTGCTGAACAGTTATTGGTTGGAAATGGGTTATTTTATCAACGGAGGTATAAAAAACTTGAGAGGTGTCAAGGGACACCCGGTGGAACGAAGTTCCTTTCGATTAATTAGTGTAGGAATTGTAATAAAATTTACACAGAGAAACACGCGCAAGCCGCACGGCCGTCTAGCCCCCTTTCGCAACGCACAATAAGGAACTCCGTTCCAATAATATCTGGTCGTGTGGCTATAGCCAGATACATCAAAGAACCAATCAACGCCTGATATGGTATGTTCTTCATTTCTTCTTCTGTTTAAACTCTCTCCAATTATAAACCTGTTTCCATCGGCGTTGAAACCGGCTTACATTCGCCCATGTTCAAAGAGCATACTGGTTCTTTATGCTCTTTGCCCATGTTACATATTTCTATTAACTTTTCGATATAGCTCGTCTGTGACAACCTCATTTCTCCCCCTACCCATAACCTATAACACGTATAATATAACTAGCTTGTAACTATTGAAAACATAATTCTTTAAAATTATTTTGCCTTTCTATTTTCAACAACTTGAAGTCAACAACACCAGTAGTCATAGCAACCAAAATCATCTTTTCATAAAAAGTGTCGTTACAACTTTTGGTCTTAATTTTTTCCGTTTAGCCCCCTTTCGCAACGCACGATAAGGAACTCCGTTCCAACAATTCAATCACTTCTTAAGACTTTGAATCGATCAAATATATTTTTTTCCGCTTCCAGTTCCTCCCTCGTCAGTCTCTGGATATTAATGTACCTAAATTACATTTTAGACTTTAGACTGTCTAAATTGTGCCTACAGTCTACCGCGGTTCTTGTACAATATTTAGTGGCCCTCATCACGGAAAACCGTATCGGCTATGGCTAGTGGTAGTAAGTGGTCCCCAATCCCAAAAAAGTCTTCCCTATAATTATATTTATAATTATTACTTGCTGATGCCCGCGACTTTGTCGGAGTGGTTTAAGATTTTTGATTCCCGCGGGAACTCCCTAATTGTCCTCAACTATACAACTATACAAAAATCACGTCGATCCGTTGCTCCGTTGCGGCGTGATTGAAGGATAAACCAACAAATTACAATCAAACACACGTTCGCATTTATAATATTAGTATGACTTTACTTAAAATTATATTTATGTTAGCTCTTGGTAAGTTCTCATGCAATAAAATAAGATTTCAATTTAAAACAAATTTATTTTTTCTCTTAATTTTATAAAAATATCTAAAGACCTTGACCAATTTTACAATAATATTATGTATCTGTCTATATTTACAATATTAAATTATTACGCAACAAACTACAAACTCAGTGCATTTCAATATTACGTGTGTCATTTTATGATTTTTGTTATCGTCATCATCATTAACATTACTAGCGACCTTTTTCATCATTATCGACTGTAATCTCCACATTTGTAGCACCGGCATTCAGCAGGTTCTCTTAAGCGGATCTCCATAACAGCTCGGTCATCTTCTAGTCTCAAGCCATCTGAATCATAGCAATGGAGTAAGTTGACTAGACGTTCTCTCAAATAGTTTTCTTTGCAACAAAAGCATTCCTGTAAAAGAATTAAGGGGATTATTTATTTATCTGCTAGCATTGACTTATAAATCGATGTCTGCTAGTGATAAAAAATGATTTGCAATAATTAATCTATTTACTTGTTAAGCAAAAAAAAATTGCATCAAAATCATTTGGTTATCTTAAAATGTTTCGGTTAGCAACAAATCTTGAAATGATCTGCAGACAAAGAAATATTCCATACTAGATGATGCCCGCGGCTTCGTTCACGAAGATTACGTTTTGAAATTCCCGGGGGACTCCTTAGTATTCCAGGCTAAACCGTAGTGACCTTCCACGGGTTGTAACATGCCTCCATACCAAATTTTATCAAAATCGGTTGAAATGATGGGTCATCAAAGCGTAGCAGACACGTCACTTTCGCATTTATAATATTAGTATGGATTAATAGTAATTATTAGTATTAAATAGAAGTTGCTGCCTCTAATAATTTTTAATTAGTGTTTTTCACTGCATTACCTGTTTTGGCCGTCGAAAAATTAGTTCCAATTTTGGCCACCGGGTCAGGTAAGTTTGTGATTTAATATATTTAACTTACCTACCTTTAGAAACCCTGTCGGTGTAACGACTGATGGTTGAATCTGACTATTGCATATTCCTTCACATTTATTAACAGTTACATCGCCGCTACACGATCTTACTAATCCACCCATATCATCATATTCCTCTGAAAGAAAAATATTTTAATATTAATTCAACGATGCATTAGAAAATAGTACCTATTAAAAAGGATTGAATTAATAACATGATTTGCAATAAATTAATTGAATAAGATCGATATAATTTTTAAAGAATAATTTCGATTAAAATTAAAATTTCACACAATTTTTACTTTTCAAAATATAAGTATTAATTTTATTGCAAATTTGGGTATAGAGTGGTCTTCTTAATAATAATAATATAGTGTCCGGCCAAATTTCACCTAAAAACCTTTAACTAAAAGTCACAAAATTTTCAATATGGGGCCTTAAAATGTAAACAGCTAATACTACAGATAGCTTCTCAAAAAATGTAAACCTTTTATACCTTTCGTCACATGAATTTCTGATGGAACAGTTTCACAATCGTCATCAGAATAACATGAAATTGCAGCTAGTGACATTAACATTAATAGGAAACAGAACGTTTTATTAAATAAAGCCATCTTTTTTAGTAAGATCAATTCGGTCTCCCTATTAACTACGATACAGTGCAGTTGAGACTGTGCGGTATGTGAGCACATTCCTCCCTTTTATATCAAAATCGTATCGATATAATAACTGTAATAATAACTAACGTCCCGACGCGTCGTGTAAATCAGCAGGAGATCTAGGATTAAGTAAGATGCCTTGTCTTACAAAGACTAATAGTTAAACCAAAGTTATTAGAAATATTGCTCCTAAAAAGAAAAAATCGTGTATGTATGGCATGAATGTCATCTACTTTACTACCTACTAAAATCCATCCATACTAAAACTAGCTGATGCCCGCGACTTCGTCCGCGTGGATTGAGGTTCTTTTGTTCCCGCGGAAGCTCTTTAATTTTCCGGGATAAGAAGTAGCTTATGTGTTATTCCTTGGTTATTCCAGGATATAATATATCTTCATCCAGATTCGTTCAGCCGTTCTGGCGTGATTGAGTTAAAACATCCATCCCTTCAAACTTTCGCGTTTATAATATTAGTAACTAGAGGACGCCCGCGACTTCCTTCGCTTGGTAGGTACCTACTTTGCTGGTAGTTGCCTACTAGCCAGCCGAAGTCTCCCACAATTCTTCAAACTTGAGTTACCTAGCTTGACTGTAAACGGCTATTCGGGTACTATTCAGGACTTTGATTAGGTACATAGGATTCAGGCACTCCGGTCATCCCTTACAGGCCTACATGAACCCCTGACCATAAGGCTCCAAAAAGATGGAACCCAGAGCCGAAAAGTTAATTAATAAAAAACCCTGACATTTACGCCTTTCATAAATGTCAGACGTCATTTGTCTTCTCGCCAGAGACAAGTTAATCGCTTCTCGTGTTCGATGCGAGTTTGCCGAAATCAATAAAACAAATTTCTATTTAAACTCTAATAATCTATCTAAGTACGGTTTTCTAATATGTTAATCGACGAGAATTTATTACTTTTTTTGATATTGATATTTTCTTGGGCGGAATATTTATGGGAATTATATCTTTCGATACGGCAGGTATAGTACTACTATTATTAATTAATTGCTGTTTATCAGCTTTTTATGAATACATACATATATAATTAAAATATTATCGAGTCTTAAAATAAAAAGAAGCCATACCGACCTATTTGGGTATCTTTAAACCCAAAATATGTGTTGGCCTAATGTTATTTCCTATTTCAGCTTTAATCATGCTAAACGTCAACACCCATCTGTTCGTATTTCGGATCTATTCACAATTGCTAATTATTAAATCTATTTATTTTCAGTTGAAGATATACAAGACTAACCAGACTATCCCTGAAGATCTGAAAGATATGCTGAATGAGGAGTCTTTCGAGAAAGCACGACTATATGGTACAGACAAGTCCCAGTTCAAAATAGTTAAAGAATTTTACAGCATATCCCTAACATCTGTAATCTTATATAAAAGATGGATATCTGTCGCATGGCAAAAATCTGAAAACATTGCAGCTGTTCTAAACGTAAATCCTGATCAAGAAATCATCATAAGTTGTATATTTATGACATTTGTCACATTGTTCAATTTTGTTGTTAATATGCCATTCACTATATATGGAACATTTGTTCTTGAAGAAAAACACGGGTTTAACAAGCAAACTGTTGGATTCTTTATAAAGGATCAAATAAAGTCACTAGTTTTAAGTCTAGTAATAACGTTACCTATTGTCTCTATTGCAATTTGGATAATTTTGATTGGTGGAAATATGTTTGTTGTTTGGCTGTGGCTCTTTACAACTGTAGCTACATTGATACTTTTAACAATTTACCCATCAGTGATTGCACCTTTATTTGATAAATTCCAACCTCTATCAGATGGATCACTTAGAAAAGGCATAGAAAATCTGGCATCGAGACTCAATTTCCCCCTATCTCAAGTTTATATTGTTGAAGGATCCAAAAGATCGGCACACAGCAATGCATACTTTAGTGGTTTGTTTGGTGCCAAGAGAATAGTTTTGTTTGACACACTGCTACACAAACATGATGAAGCAAAAAATGTTACCACAGGTTGCAATGAAAACGAAATCCTGGGGGTCTTAGCTCACGAATTGGGTCATTGGAAATGTAGTCACATATATAAATCTATTGCTCTCACTGAAGTTAACCTGCTGCTTTTATTCTCTGCATTTGGCTTCCTTTTTAAGAATTCTTTACTGTACACCACTTTGGGTTTCCCACCAGGGCAGGAACCTGTTATTATTGGCCTAATAGTGGTTCTACAGTTGATTCTTGCACCATATAATTCATTGTTGTCATTCTTTGCTACAGCTTTGTCCAGGAAATTTGAGTTTGAGGCAGACAACTTTGCAGTTTCCCTAAACTATCCTACAGAACTAAGATCAGCCCTTATTAAGTTAGGGAAAGACAATTTGGATTATCCCATTTATGACAAGCTTTATTCTGCTTGGTATCATTCTCATCCAACTTTATTACACCGAATTGAAAATATAAAATCTCAAACCAGTGGTGCAAAACTTGATTGAGTTAAGCATAAAAATGCATTTATTTTTAAACAGTACAATAACTTTGTAGTGACTACTATAAAGTGCATTTAATGCAGTAAAATTATAATGTACCTAGATTAAAAAAGTATGTATAATAATTTTATTAAAAGAATTTGAAATAATCTTATGGAGAGCCACCAATTTGTTTTCAAACTATAGAAAAAAAACTTAATTCAATGTAAAACAAACTGAAGCAAAACAGGTTATGTTGAGTTGCAAATAATTAATATTTTATTTAAGAAATATCTTTGCAGTCAGGTAATTTCAAGTATGTAAAATTTTCACACTGTATTGATAGTTTGTGATTCGCACAAATGTGTCATATATATTAAAAACTAATTTCTTATCTTAGATACTTAAATATAAAGAATAAGTTACTATTAAATTAAATGGTACAAATACCATTAAGTACCTACTACCTATTTTAAAGGCGTTTAAAAGAATATTTTATACCAAAAGATTTTATTATTTTTTTAATTACCTAGCAGTATACTGACTTTTTAAGATAAGTTTGTTATTACCCAATATAACATTAATATTAAAGCTATTTGGTTGTCAATCACTTGTATAAGAATAAAACTTTTGCATCATGATGTCTTTTAGTCGCTTGTTACTGGTTTCATCTCTTATTTTAGAATTCCTGCAAAAAATAAGAAGATAGAATCGCAAGTTAAATCACCAGTGATAACTGATAATAATTAAAAGGCAAGTAACGGTTAATCCTTGTGGGAAGACTTTGGCCTCACATTCGTGGGATCTGGTGATCTTTTTAAGGTTCCGTATCACAATTATAAAAAAGGAACTCTTATTTATTTTTGGAGTCATATTATATCACTTGCTTTAACAGTGAAGGAAAACACCGTGAGGGAAACAGTATGCCTGAGTTCTCCACAACGTCTAAGGTTGGTCTAAGGTGTATGAAGTCTAGCAATCCAAACTTGGCCAGTGTTGTGGTCTAGGATCTAAACTATTCTCATTCCGTTAGGAGACGGTCTCTACTGTAGAAAGCTGGCATGGATGCGTTGATATAGATGGTTGAAATTGTTCGCCGTGGTGATCAGTGATGTAGATCCCTCTATGTTCAGTATTCTACAATAGTATGGTCTACAATAAGTATTAGGAACTGTTGGTTAAAATTCTACTTCTATATAAAAAGATATACCTACTTTTTTTTTAAAATTCTCCATAGTAGGACTACGAGGACGTCCTATTCCTTGTGGGCTGTGGCCCTACTAGTAGGGCAAGTAGGACAACCGTGCCTAAAGCTATAACTATCTAGTTAAAAAAATAGACACCTTTTATTAAACTGTTCAGCTTCTGCTAGAGTATCTGGAAGTGGTTGGTCTTTAGTTTCAGGCAGCGGTCCTAGGAGGGCGAGTTGTCCAAATGACATAATAGCCAATAAGGCTAGTGGTAGATCTGGCATAACCTCGTCCAAGCTCACGATAGCAGGAGCTACCATAGCAGCGATGCGCGCAAACGTCGTTACCCCAGCCACACCGGAGTTACGGCCTATAGTCGGGAAAAGCTCGCCGGAAAATAAATACAGAGCTGGAACTGTGCCCTGTTGGTTATTAGAATGTATTGTATAATTTTCTACGTCAAACTGGGTACTTTTCTTCATATTATACTTAAAATGTATGGGAGGGTGGTAGGTGATGACTTATGATGCAGTCTAAGATTGAAACGGGCTAACTTAAGCGACTTTGTAGGTCCAACTAGGTACCTTATATCGCTTGGTGGCACGGCTTTGCCGGTAGGGTGGTAACTATAACTATAGTCATGCCCGAAGGCCTACAGATTAGACCAATTATCCTGTCACTTTAGTTCAGAGATTGTGTACAACAGCCATATCAAATAGTTTCACTTTTAAGATAATCCATATCCATACTAATATTATAAATGCGAAAGTGTGTCTGTCTGTCTGCTATGCTTTCACGTGGCATCTATTTAATCGATTTTGATAAAATTTGGTACATGGATAGGTTGTATCCCGCAGCAGGACATACTTTTTATTCCCAAAAATGATAAGAGTTCCCGTGGGGAAAAACACCTTAATTCACGCGGATAAAGTCGCGGGCATCATCTAGTAATAAATAATTTAATTTGATTACTATGTAAGTAAAAATCTTTACCGATAACCCTGCAAAACCCAATCCGGCAAACAGAAGCCTTGGCCAGTCATTAGCGAATAAATCCTTCGGGATAAACAAAATAAACACAAAGCAGAAAGCCGTTAACATTTGAAATATCCACACGGTCGTCTTCCGTCCCACTCTAGTGACAATGTACAGACAAAATATCCCTCCCGAAACTGAAATGATGCCACTGATTGCCACTGTGAGGAAAATGTTCCCTCCGATGAGTCCGAGATACTGAGAAAATGAGAAAAACGCTAATCCAGTACAGAACCTGAAAATATTCAGCTTTGGTCAGTGTGACGACCTCCTTGGCTCAGTGGTAGCGATCTGTCTTATGATTGGGAGGTCCTGGGTTCGATATCCCTATAGTCCATATAGTCTGTTCTATTTACAGTGTGTATTTGTTTCTGGTCTGGTTATCACACTACCGTTCGGCGATAATAGACTAGCATCAACATTCAACACGTATTATACCACCAGATGAGATCGCAGCCAAAGGTCTTAATTGTTATCAAAAAAATAAAGTCTAAGACAAAGGTAAAAGGTAAGCTGTAAACTCCCAGCCCAGACCATTCTGGTGCTAATTTATATAAGTTACCAAATAATTGCAGCCGAGATTCGAACCTGAGAACTTCCAGTATGAGGTAACATTACTTACCTACAGGCATCTTTAGACTTTAGGTACGTCAGTACTATTATATTATTCTGTGCTTTAGGTACCTAGACTTATTAGGTTTAGGCCAAAGACTGCCTACTGTGTATATTTAGGCTCGCACCAATTGTCTAGTGGTCTACGTGCTTATATACGCACTACTTAACGGTTACATTTACAAACTATAAGTACCTACTTAGTAGTAGGTACGTCGTACACTAAGTAAATGGGAAAGTTACCAATTTATCGATAAAAGCATCGTTTTCAGTCTCATGCTTTCAGACTTCATAAAAGCCATAAATCCTGGATCATTTCGGATTTGGTTTTTACATTTCTTCAAAGATTTTTTGTTATCTTCAAAGTATTGATCCCTGTTATTTTGCCGAGCAGCCTTATGTAGTACTTCTAAAACAAGGAATTATAACAAACATATAGACTGACTAACTGATAGCCCGCGACTTCGTCCGCGTGGAATAAGTTGTTTTCAATTCCCACGATAACTGCTTAATTTTCCGGGATAAAAAGTATCCTATGTCACTCTCCAGGTCCTCAGCTATACCCATGCTAAAAATCACGTCGATCTGTTGCCCCGTTGCGGCGTGATTGATGGACAAACCAACAAACAAACACACTTTCGCATTTATAAGTAAATATTGGTATGATGAACACATAACCTAACGTTAACATTACGCAGTCGGTTAAAAATATCTTCCGTTCTTCACAGCTCAATCAGCCTTACCGACCTCCCTGGCGCAGTGATGAGCGCTATTTGGCTTACAAGTGGGAGGTACCGGGTTCAATCCCCGGCAAGGTCAATTTGGGAATTAATAATGTTTGAATTTAGTCTGGTGGGAGGCTTCGGCCGTGGCTAGTCCACCCTTCCGGCACCTTACCATGTAGAAACCCATTGGGGGCATTGGTTGAGGGTTAAATATTATTGCCATACCCCTAACTGGCTAGATTAGGTTATCATCATCCTTATGCTTTAAACATAAGAATACTACTTATTTGTGAAAACGTGAAAGCATTGAGAGCACTCTAATCAGTAATAACATCCTGCAGGGCGACCGCGTATCATTTGCATCAATCATTGATACATCGCAATCACTGAATTTGGCTGAATTTATGATATTCTTGCTGCGTCAACGGATTTCGTCCAATAGTGGAAGAGTGTTAACCAATCAGAGGTGATTGCGATGCATCAATGGTTGATGCAAAAGATACGCGGTCGCCCTGCTGGTCATAATACCTACCCATAGTAGGGTACACTCCTGAGTCCTGACACAATCGATCCCTTGAAATGCCTTGGTTCTTGACTCAATGTGGTAAAAAACGATCTTGGAAGGTTATTGCATGTACCTACCTACCTATTCCGTATTCCGAGAAGTGTTAATTTTTACTATACAGTAGGAAATTTAATGTAGGTAAGTACCTAAAGCCTTTTCATTTTGTGCCATAGCAATCAGCCATTTTGGAGATTCTGGTATGATTACCCAATAGAAGATGTAAAATGACGACAACGTAGCCAAGGCGAACTCTAACTTCCTCCAATCCCTCAGCCAATAAGCTAGGACTGCCATTACAGTGTTTCCGAGTCCGAAAGGCAATTGGTACACGATGGGTATTATTGTTCGCCATTTGCCACCAACAACCTTCGAAAATACGCAAAAAAAAAATATAATTTGATACCATGCCTGATCACTTCATGTTGGTCTATAAAACCTAATAGCATAAACCCCGTGGTTAAACCTCTATAGATTTTGTGGAAAATGGTAACAGACATACACACAATCTTATAACGCTTTAGCCTTAACGTTAGACTTAGCACATTGAAAGTTGAAACACCGTCCTCCTTGGCGCAGTGTTGAGCGCTGTAACGTGGGAGGTCCCGGGTTCGATCCCCGGCAGGGTCAATTTGGGAATTCATAATTTCTGATTTTTTTCTGGTCTGGCCTGGTGAGAGGCTTCGGCCGTGGTCAATTAACACCCTACCGGCAAAGACGTGCCGCCAAGCGAATTAGCGTTCCGGTATGATGCCGTGTAGAAACCGATTAGGGTTTAACATAACTGCCATACCCCAAACAGGTTCATCACTTACCATCACGTGAGATCACAGTCAAGGGTAAACTTGTAGTGGAATAAAAAAAAATGATTTCCACTGATCAGATCACTCCATATTGGCTTAAAAACCTAACAGGATAAACCCCTACCTATTTAAATCGAAACTATTGATTTTGAAATGGTAAGAGACATATACACAAACAATCGTACGCCACGATACCAATACCTACCGCCTTAGCGTTAGCGCATTGCGAGTTGAAACACGGTCTGTAACAAGTTATTATTTTATCTTGCGAAAACTTTTTCATTAGATATACCTAGCCATAGAGGTAATATCGTAGCTAATTATCTCTATGGATAAAGCACTTAGTACTTACCTGCCAAGATGCGAAAATGATGGTAAAATTTTAATTTACGTTAACAATCAAAAAGATTGAAATGAAACGGTTATGCAGTAGGTATACTTACTTCCATGCTAATGACGAACGATATGATACCAATACCACCGGATGCTATAGCTAAGATGAACCAGCAAACCAGGAATATTCCGTACGACGGCAATATGCAGGCGATGTAACTCATGGTACACTGCATCGTTATTCCGATCATAAGGGGAGTTTTTCTTCCGTATTTATCAGCTATTATCCCAAAAATTATACCACCGAGAAGTACACCCCACATCATAATGCACTGAGTAAGCTAAAAATATTAAGTACTGTGGATAAAAACAGAAGTACCTACCTAAGTATTATTTTAGGTAAGTAATCGTCTATGAACCTGTAAGTAGATAAAGATAAGTGGATTAGGAAAGAAAGACGTTATGAACTATGAATAGGGATTAATATTAACTGAATTGAATTATATATTTTTTTAAATATTTAACAATGCATGCCAAAAACAAGTTAAGTAAGTACCTAAAGTTCGCGAGGAAGTTGAATGCAGAGTAAATTATGTATGTGTCACCATACATTTGCTCTACATTCAACTCGCGCGCGAACTAAGTATAGATGATGCCCACTACTTCGTCCGCGTGGAATAAGGTTTTTGATAGCCGCGGGAAATATTTGATTTTCAGGGATAAAATGTAGGTACCTATCCTTAGTACTTAGGTACTTATAAGATATCTCCATTCCAAACAGCCAAATCGGTTCAATAATTATTGTAATAGCGTGAATGAGGTATTAAGCATGGTAAAAGAAAAAATTTGATTGTCGACGTACGTGTATGTACCAATGCTTAGAGCATACAAGATTCCAATCAGATCTAATCGTACGACTGAATACAGTGGTGTCGTACACAAACTCTGGACAAATCACCAGTGGAATCAACGCCCTGTCCATGGTTGGCTCGATAAGCAGTATGTCCGGGTCGAAGATCAAGCATGGATGCTCTTCAATTTTCTAAAAAAAGTAGGTAGGTACGTTAAGTAACTACAATACTTACTTAATATAACTGGAAAATACGAAGTTAATAATTACTAGAAAATACTTTGTAATAATTTCGTTGGTTTAGTGGCAAGCTTATTCAGCTCGAATAGAGGGACGAGCTTTTTTTTATTCTACTACAAGTTAACCCTTGACTGCGATCTCACCTGATGGTAAGCGATGATGCAGTCTAAGATGGTAGCGGGCTAACCTTTTAGGAGTATGGCAGTTATATTAAACCCGTACCCCTAGTCGGTTTCTACACGGCATCGTACCGGAACGCTAAATCGCTTGGCGGTACGTCTTTTTCGGTAGGGTGGTAATTAGCCACGGCCGATGCCTCCCACCAGACCAGAGAAAATTCAGAAAATATAAATTCTCAAATTTACCCTGCCGGGAATCGAACCCGGGAGCTCCCACGTTAAGACAACAACGCTCAACATTGTGCCAGGGAGGTCGTCAAAATGTATATTTAGGACTCAGATTTATCGAGTTTAGTTATCTTCTCGTAATTATCAATAGCAGCTAGGATGCAAGATGCTGGCGGATTTACAACTGTCTAATAAACCAATAAGTAGGTAAGAAGTAAAATTACGCTATCTATCTACTTAGTCAATAACACGAGCGACGAATGACGATATCAAAAAATCTAAAGCTTGCAATTATTTAGCGATTCGGTTCAAAATTTTATACCTAAGTACTTAGTACATATAAAAATTACTAATTAGTACCTACATATTCGTCCAGCAGTGGACGTCTATATATTGTTTGAGCTGACGACGCCGATAACAATAGTACCTACCTAGTACCTACCTACAAATTGTTAGGTAGATAATGCTTACAGGAGCACAAATATCTCGCCACTCTTCATCCGTATATTTACTAAACGAATTCGGCTTCGCGCACCAGAATTCCTGAGGTGGAGCCATGAAAATGATATTTAACTGATACCAAGCGAGTGGCAGCTTTAACAGTGCCATTAGAAAACTTATCCAGAACTGCCAGATTCCAAAGTCTCCAACTATTTTAAAAGTTATGTCGTCGGCATTGCAGTCGCTTGTCTTTCTGTTTTTGGGGCCTGTAAAAAACGATTTTTTAACAAACGTAGATACAAGAAATAAGGCCAACAAGAAATAAAACATTATTCGCTATAATCCGGTCAGTGGTACAAGTAGGTATACAACATGCATCATGCGATAACGATAATAAACGATAATTAAGTATAGACGAGTCATTGGATGTGTCTGTTTTAGCGGATTAAAGTAGGTAAATAGTTAACTCATGGATTGCCGCAAAGTAAAACCTGCTCCTATTCAATCTTCTAATCATTAAATTCATAGTAGATAAGAACTTTATCTATTGGATTGTAAAATGAGTCAGCCAGCCGCTTAGCGCAGACTTTGGCGAGATTTCTTGCGTTCCGAAAACGGTCATTTTTTAATTATTGGAATCCCAGAAAATCAGAAATTCTTCACTGATGTTTCTAAAATAGTCTAAATCCACGGTGACAAAGTCCTGGGAATTATGTTACATTAGTATTTATTAATGTTGACAGTTGGAAGTTGCAATTTAAACAAAATAAACCTTTATTATTGAGTTCTGAGGGTAGTAGGTACTCACCCTCAGCCTTGCCATACGCCGCCGGTGAGTTCGGTGAATCAGAATCGTTGTTTGAAATATTCATTACGGATGATTTCGTTGAATTTCCACCAAGAAAATATTGAAAATAATTTATACGCATGCATAAACGCTCGGCACACAGTATATTTAAGTCAATATTTTTCTATTCTAATAGTAATAAAGTATTTTTAGATTTAAAAGTTTGATTTCTCGCGCCCTTCTCCTTCTCGCCCAAAGTATGTAGGTACCTAATTAATGTTGTTGTCTATGTTTTTTGTACTAACTGGCTTTACGGCTCTGGGTTCCAGTCCTTCTGAGTATATATGTATAACCTTAGATGTTAACTGAGACGTATTTCTGAAATAGGTGAGCTGTACTGTAGCAGATATAAAAAAGTACTCTGTGTGTAGCAGGTAAACAATATGGGTTTCTAGATGTAGTCTGTGTATTCTACTGTTTATGTCTATGTATTCTTCTGTGACCTATAACACAGAAAAAATGTCATCACTTAAATCACAAGTCACAACCACGATCACAAGATGGATCAAGCAACTGACTACCTATCGCTATCCCGTTTTGAATTATGAAGATTAGAAAGAGAAGTCAGACCACAAAAGAGATTTCTTCATCTCTCTTCAGTCTGCTGTTTGGATCAGACGATCCGTAAGTTATTTGTCTGTGCATCTGATATAATCAGACATAATAAAGACCAATAAAGACGTCTTTATTTTTTCTCAGAAGGACTAGAATCCAGAGCCGTTAAACCAGTTTTTAAAAAAAACTTTGTTTATTTTTACTTGTTTCTGAAGTCTGATATTTTTTATTAGTCTATGGTGCATTAATGAAGAATCACGAATCGACTTTAATTTTTATTTTGAATTTACAATTCTTTTACAAATATTGTTAGATATTTCTGCTGAATGTGTATTATTAGAAGCTAGGAACGATGCCTCTGGCCAATGCAACGGATCCATGGCGAATGCAGAGTGGAGATGTCACAGTATGTTAAGAATTATTTTTATTATAAATTTGTTTGCGTATAGATACACATTTTCCTTTACGATTACTCATTTCTTATAAGTAAACATATTTAGTACACTTGTATTCAGTGTTCTTACGCAGTGTTCTGAATTACTGATTTGTTGTTACGCCCAATAACATCTTATTTGTACTCAATTATTAATGAGTTATTTAAACATAAATGCCTTCCAGAAGTTCTCCTGCCCATACTTAAAGTTAAATTATCTTGTAATACACTTAGGTGGTGTATCACAAGATAATTTAACGATCCATCAAATATCAAGGTTAGTTTGAACTAAACATAGCAGGAACTAAACTAAACATTATCTTACATATATCATTGAAAATACAATGTCCCAATAAGATCGATCTTATAAAATTATGATTCAGTCAAACAGAAGTATTTAGCCCTGTCCTTGAGGATGGTATTTCTTTCTAATGTTCATTGATCAATGTTCAATAACTGGTGCACCATTATTACTGTACACTTGATTAATTTTGGTGACTTGAATCTGTATTTCCAGCGTGGCATTACATCACAAACGACAAACAGTCTTCCAATGGTTGTTGAAAATGCAGCTGAGTCTCGACAGGCATCAACAACAGAAAGTCTTGAGTCCAACACATCCATAAATGACCAAAACTATGAACAAGAAGTGGAGCTACAGGATGTGGTCAAAGAAGGCCACGAGAAAGCAGATCCTTCTCAGTTTGAGTTACTCAAAGTCCTCGGTGAAGGTTCCTTTGGTAAAGTTTTCCTAGTACGAAAAGTCACTGGTCCAGATACTGGTACTCTGTATGCTATGAAGGTATGTCATTATTTTTAAGTTTTCATTTAAGATTTTAGCAACTAACCAAACTTAAGTCCCAACTAAATTCAACCCAATCCATGTGCCTTAATGCATCCAATGCTGGACAAATACTACTTTGTAAGTATGTCTCAACAAAATATGCAAGAAAAATATTAATTAGTATGCCTAGTTTTAACAATGCAATATATTATTATGTAAGTGGTCCAAGATATTGCAAGAATTTTCATATTGTATTTGTATAAATATTCAATTATTGAAATAACTTGTGTTATCATTTACTTCTTACAGGTATTAAAAAAGGCAACACTAAAAGTTAGAGACAGAGAACGTACAAAAATGGAAAGAAATATTTTAGTTGAAATGGGGCATCCATTCATTGTTAAATTACACTATGCATTTCAAACTGCGGGCAAATTGTATTTAATATTAGATTTCTTGCGTGGAGGTGATCTATTTTCACGGTTAAGTAAAGAGGTAAGTTAAATGTAATGTTTTATTTCCTAAGGTGATGATACAAAATGAGGCTTACGAATCAATTTCAAAGGTGCTTAAAGAGGAAGTATAATATATTAGACAATATAATATAGCTTAGATACATGTTTTACACTGGGGAAGTTTTATCTTCACACAATCACACTCAGTCGGCTCATTGTAGATAACATGATAAAACACATACTTTTGTTAAAGTGTGGCTATTTAAATTTTAGGTGATGTTCACAGAAGAAGATGTTAAGTTTTACTTAGCTGAGCTAGCATTAGCATTAGAACATGTGCATAAATTGGGAATTATATACAGGGATCTCAAGCCAGAGAATATATTATTAGATGCCGATGGGCATATAGCCCTGACCGACTTTGGTCTATCCAAATTGCCCCCTAGTGATAAAGCCTACAGTTTCTGCGGCACAGTGGAGTATATGGCACCTGAGGTTGTTAATCGAAAAGGACATACAATGGCTGCTGACTGGTGGTCATTTGGGGTTCTTATGGTAAATTTTATTTTTTAATAATCATTTAAAATATATTTCTAACAATATCTTTTAATCTTCTTTCTCTAATTTTTAAATCATCAAATTATTTTAATTACTATGAAGTAATGCAAACAATATAATAGCATGAAGAATCTTAAAATGTGTTGTTATTATAATAAAATTTAATAATAGACACAACAGGAAAAATAAATACAGTTTTCAGTTTCTTTGAACATTATGTTAAATTATTAGGTATTTAGATAAAGTTAATTATATTATAAAGTCAATTGTCTAAAAACATTGTAATTGTGTAACATAGACACAATTTGCTTTTGCAAGATTTAAAAATCATGCACCAAAAATGTAATGTTTCAGAATATTACAGCTTTTCATTTATTTTAATAAGAAAAACCTAATTAACTATTAAACTGAATTGTTTAATTGATTACTTCTCTATGCATCCCTTACAGTTTGAGATGTTGACTGGAAACCTTCCTTTCCATGGCTCGACAAGGCATGAAACAATGACACAAATACTCAAAGCAAAACTTGGTATGCCATCTAATTTAAGTGAGGAAGCCCAGTCATTGCTTCGCGCACTATTTAAGAGAAATCCACACAACAGGTAAGAAAAAACTTAAAGTATCAAAAGGTTTAATTTTTTCATGTAGGTACTTTATAATATTTTAGATTTTTTAAAATATTTATTAATATTATCTCCAGACATTGGCCTCATGTGATGCGATTTTTTTTGTTTTTCCTATTTTTGTGTCTGTCACTTCACAAGTGTTTACCAAAATTTTGGTTCTTAATGCTCACCATGTTGGATACGTTATGACGTAATTGTCCATAGCTTTTGTTGAGTGTAAGCCATTGGGAGCCCGCCTGGGTGCTTGGCGGGTGTGAGTGTGACCAGAAACATGCATGATATTAAAAGGAAACTCGGTAAATGTTCGGTCGGTACTGGTCGTTTTGTTTGTGAATTGCTAAATTAAAGTTTATTATGTCCACATAATAAACTTTAATTTAGCAATTCACAACACAAAACACGGCCGCCATAATATATGATCAATCAGAGTCCCCAGACCAGTGTTGCCACTCTAGATTATGCCTAAAGATCGCTTTAAGTTTCCATCTAACAATAACAATTACAGAAAGCTGGTAAAATCATAATGAGTACAGCTGTTATCATGTCTTGTATTAGTTTGCCTTGATTTTTAGGGTTCCGTAGCCAAATTTGGCAAAAACTGAACCCTTATAGATTCGTCATGTCTGTCTGTCTGTCTGTCTGTCCGTCCGTATGTCACAGCCTTTTTTTTCCGAAACTATAAGAGCTATACTGTTGAAACTTGGTAAGTAGATGTATTCTGTAAACCGCATTAAGATTTTCTTACAAAAATAGAAAAAAACAATAAATTTTGGGGGTTCCCCATACTTAGAACTGAAACTCTAAAATTTTTTTTTCATCTAACCCATAGGTGTGGGGTATCTATGGATAGGTCTTCAAAAATGATATTGAGGTTTGCAATATCATTTTTTTCTAAACTGAATAGTTTGCGCGAGAGACACTTCCAAAGTGGTAAAATGTGTGTCGTCCCCCCCCCCCCCGTAACTTCTAAAATAAGAGAATGATAAAACTAAAAAAAATATATGTTGTACATTACCATGCAAACTTCCACCGAAAATTGGTTTGAACGAGATCTAGTAAGTAGTTTTTTTTAATACGTCATAAATCGTAAACCGCAATTTACCTTTCATTCAATCAACTCAAATATTTAAAAAAAACATTTAATTTAAAACTTACTACAGGTTTGTACGGAACCCTCGGTGCGCGACTCCGACTCGCACTTGTTTAAAATACATAACTAAATTTTCTCACAGATTGGGAGCTGGACCTAATGGTATTGAAGATATAAAAGAGCATGAGTTCTTTGCAAACATAGATTGGGATGCATTGTTAAAGAAAGAGGTATGTATTTGATTTGCATGCATGAACAAGTTTGCTCATAATAATATCAATTGTGTTTCAGTAGCAGCCCTAATAATTTGTATCTGTATTCTGTAATATAAATTTACTATTTGCGTGATTGAGGGCAAATCAACAAACAAACGTACTTTCCCATTTATAATCTTGTATGACTAGGTATTCTTGATCTCGCTCCGCAGAAACGATACACTATACCCTCAAGTCAAAAGTCTGAACTGAGGACGACGTAAGAAAACACGAGCTCAAGTACGTTGTTCTACTGGACTTCGTATAGAGTCTCGACTCGCGTCGTCGCATTTATTGTCGCTCACGTAGAACTTGATGTCTTACACAAATTTAAAAAAGCCGTAAAAGAACACTTGTTGAGTCGAGGCTATTATACAATTGTTATAGGGAAGCAATCGACTTTGGGTCCAGCGCCCCACATGATAGTATAATAACTTACACTATTGTATTTAATTTATACACTTACCTACATATTGTAATATCTTGTTTCTAAAAAAAGAGCAAGTTGCTGAGTTTCTTGCCGGCTCTTGGAACCGGTGGTAGAGTCAAAACATGGCGTAACAAAAGAGACACCTGTATGTCCTACATCCATACTAATATTATAAATGCGAAAGTCAGTTTGTTTGTTGGTTTGTCCTTCAATCACGCTTCAACGGCGCAACGGATCGACGTGATTTTTGGCGTCGGTATAGTTAAGGACCTAGAGAGTGACAGGCTACTTTTTATCCCGGAAAATTAAGGAGTTCCCGCGGGAATAACAAAAAACTTAAACCACGCGGACGAAGTTGCGGGCATCAGCTAGTAGTAACTTACACCTACGTATTGTTGTTTAAAAAAAAAACAACTGCAAAGTTTCTTGCCGGCTCTTCTCAGCAGAACTGCTTTCCGAACCGGTGGTAGAATCAAAACATGACGTGGCATAAGAGACACCTGTAAAAGGCTAATTACACTACACTTTTTTAAGGGCCCTGCGAAACGGGTGGGCGTGGTCCCTTTTTATGACCCTTTCTCCCTAAATCTTATTACACTACACTGATTCAGGTGTAAGGGTCCCTTGAAAAAGTGTAGTGTAATAGGCCCACTGCCTCGTTGGTCTAGTGGTTAGCATAGTCGACTGCAGATCACGAGGTCCTGGGTTCGATTCCCGGTCGGGCATGAAAAGTTAGGTATTGGGTTTTTCAATTAAGAAATTCTCAGTGCTAGCCCGGAGTTGGAAGTTGGCGGTGTTTCACCCCCGTGCCGTCGGTCCCGGTTATTATCACTAACGTGATAATAGTCGTTAAAGCCCGCCAACCCGCATTGGAGCAGCGTGGTGGGTCTAAGCTCTAATTCCCGCTCTCCTATGAGAGTGGAGGCCTGTGCCCAGCAGTGGGACGTTAATAGGCTGTAGTGATGATGATGATGATAGGCCCAAATGTCCTCCATGTTTTAAATAAATTGAGTTTACAGGTGGTGCCGCCGTTCAGACCGGCAGTGTCGCGCGCAGACGACGCGTTCTATTTCGACTCGGAGTTCACGTGCCGCACGCCGCGCGACTCGCCCGGCGTGCCCGCCTCCGCTAATGCGCACGAACTGTTTAGGTGCGTTAGCTGACTTTTACTTCTTAATTTTGTACCTTTTTGTTAGTGACCTTGTGATCCCAAATAAATATTTATTTATTGAAGTGAAAACATCTTTAGACGCGTTGAGCGCCTTTGATAGGGGGATGTGAATCGTGCGTGATCGACTCCATTCTTTTTAAGACAAAAGGTCTTAAGTATAATAATATAGTACATTCGTAATTATAACCTTTAATTCCTTAGTTTTAAGGTTCATATTAATGAGTGCTGTGTAACCGTGGGCGACACCTCGCGTTGTTACGAAGACAAAAGGTCTTAAATATAAATATAGTACATTCGTAATTAAACTTTAATGTGTTAGTTTTAAGTTTTTGAAATATTTTTATTTTTTTAAATTAGAAGAAAATAAATAAGTATTCGTTTTCACTTCTATCGGCAGTCCCTATGACTGCCAATTTTTTTTTATTTGCTTATTGAAGTACTTTATCGCCTACCTGTGACTTAGCAGAGAGGTTGGTGGATCGTCTGGCAGAATGGCAGCTGTGTATATTGACTAATTATAGGAGTAACTGCTCTCTTATTTCTAAGGTTCTTGCGACACTAGATAATTTCATATTCACACACGTTGTACATACACGTCTTATATAGTTGATACAACACGTGTAATTATTATAATAGTTCTGTCTAATAGACGACTCGCCCCTCTCGCTAACTCTCTTCCTGGCTCAGTTAAATTATTTTTGGATTTATTTTTGTGTTGTAACTAAGCTTATAATTCCTTTACTCAGATATGTTTTTCAATTATTTTTGTTTTATACCCAAAATATCGCTGTAATAATAACTCTCCTAAAAATAAACTATAACTAGTATACCTTTACAGCTTTCAGAATGTAATGATAATATGTTGTTATGTGAAGTCATATTTTTTAATGAAGCATTTTAAATTAAAAATGGTTTTTCAGGGGTTTCAGTTTCGTAGCACCGTGCCTACTAAATGATGACAGTAATAAAACAGTGACAAGTCAGAATCAGAACCATGTAGCACAAACCAAAACATCAACCGAAGAATTTTGGTCAGGATTCGTAAATAGGAACAATTTCTTTGATGAGTACAGGTATTTTTCTAATATTTCACTTATCTGAATAACCTATTTCTAAGTAAGGCTCCTTCTCTGTGTCAATTTTTTCTTTTAAAATGCCGTAGATTGAAAGATTTAGCGAAAAATTCACTGGACTAACTTTTCTTTTTAAAAACCTGTCAAGTGCGAGTCAGACTCGCGCACGGCTCCGTACTGCCACAGAGTAATATTATTTTAGTGAATAACAAGAGAGATATCATAACCATAAATCAGATGTGAAAAACCTACCTTACAGTATGGCGTTAACAAATTTTGAGTACGGAAGCCTAATTAACGATTTTGGATTTTTTCCTATACTTGTGCTGCGAGACCTTGCTTCTTGCCAAATTTCATGATTTTAAGTCACTGGGAAGTACCCTATAGATTTTGATTTATTGGCGAGTGTTAAAATATGCGACGCAAACGGCCGTATCTTTTGATTGCGTTGACTTAGAAGCTTGAATTTTTTTACTACTCCAAGGGGACCACAAACCTAGATGTATTTGATATTAATTTCAACTTGATACTTCTACGCATTCCCGAGAAAAAAGGTGGTTAACAGACAGACAGATGGACAACGAAGTGATCCTATAAGGGTTCCTTGTTTCTCTTTAGGTACGGAACCCTAAAAATAGATTGCGAAATAGTTATCTAAAATGAAACACTAGGTTACGTTTTTGCCCCTCCCTTGGACTTTTTTAACGCAACTCCTTTTTTAATTTATTTGTGTCTTCCTATTTGACTATACCGTGTTATACCAACAAACAAGTAAGTAGTAAAAATGATTTTACTTTTTCATATAGTAGTTCATTACTTTCATATAGCAGGATGCTTGATTTCAGATTAATGGGTGAATTAGGTACGGGATCGTTCTCCGTAGTGCGATTGTGTGAGCACAAGACGTCGCGCACGCAATACGCTGTCAAAATCATGGACAAGCTACAGTATGATCCAAGGGAAGAAATCGAAATTCTTTTAAGGTATGTTTTTTCTAGGTAAAATGACGCATCACATCAACATAACAAATATATTTATTCCCAATTTATTTTTACAGTTTTTAGTTATATTAAACAATATTTTAATTATTATCAAGATATTTAAAAAAATAATTTTACTAAAACTAAACACGCCAGCATATTTAGCGGAACATAAAAAAGGTCCATAATTAAAAAAATATGGTTTTATTTTAAAATCTACTTACTACACTTCTTTTGTTATTTAAAGTTTCATTTGTTTTACTTAAAATGAGATCACATTAAGAACAGATTTTGCGAGTAAAGGCTATTTGTGAAAAATGGTAAATTTTTGAACTTTTCATGTAACCGGGAAAAGTGAAATTTAATATTAAAATAACAATTAATTAAATTAGAAAAATGGTGATTAATATCGCGTATTTCCTCCACGTGCTCTTATTAAAGTTTTTACCCATCTAGGCATACTGAGAATGATGTTATCGATGGTCTCCTGGGATAGTCTCCGCCATTCCTCAACTACGGCGATTCGCAGTTCACCCACGTTGGCAGGAGCTGGAATTCTGGACTTTTCTTTTCAGCAAGTCCCAAACGTGCTCTATTGGGTTCATATCCGGTGTTCTCGCCGGCCACTCCATAACAGTGATATTCATATCATTAAGATAAGCTTGAGTTACCCGAGCGGTATGCGGCCGAGGATTATCCTGCATAAAAACTAAATCGTCACCGATATATGGGGCAAACGGTACGACATTTTCTTCTAAAACTTCTCTGATATAGCGGTCTGCAGTCAGACTCCCTCTGTCAATCACTACCAAGTCTGTGCGAGCTCCCAAACAAATGCCCGCCCAAACCATTATTGATCCACCACCGTATGCAACTGTAGTTTCAAAATTTGTCTGAATGTATCGTTCTCCTTTGCGTCTGTATATTCTTTGCCTGCCGTCAATTTGATTTAAGATAATTCTGCACTCATCACTAAACAATACCTTACTCCATTGGTCCGCGTTCCAAAGTCGATGTTCCTGAGCAAAAGTTAACCTGTTTCTACGATGATTTACCTCGAGCCTTGGAGCCTTGGCGGGCACAAATGAACCCAAACCAGCTCCTTCGAGCCTTCTTCGTACCGTACGCTCAGTTACGGTTACACCCCGCACCGCTTCTAACTCATGTCGGGCTTTGACGGCCGTCAAACGGGGGTTCCTACGTACACGAAGCCGAATGAAACGATCATCCCTACTCGAAGTGCGTCTTTTTCTGCCTTGTCCTGCTCTTCTCACATAAGTACCGGTCTCCCTGAACCGTTGGATACTGCGATGGATCGTTGAAACTGGTCGAGAAGATCTCTGGATATCACTCTGTAGGTTTGACCATTTCGAGTGCCCTGGCAATCTCCGTTGGGGCTAAGTCAGGCATAATTCAGTCATCAACTCCAGAAAGATACGCGATTAAGAAAAAACTAACAAAAAACAGTATTTCAATGAAATTTTAAATCAAACTAGAAATAAAAAAGAAATACTCGAAGTTCGCTCCAGATAAGGTGTATTTGAATAAAATTAAAACAATTGCATAAAATGTGATGTTCAGTTGTTTTCTTAATTTGAAAATATTTCTTTTTAAATTAAATGACGTATAAACCAGCCAGCAACCTTATATGATACTGATATCAAACCTTTTTTTATGTTCCGCTAAATATGCCGGCGAGTGTATTAACTAAACCTAATTTTGTTATCAGATACAGCCAACATCCGCACATAATAACCCTCCGTGGAGTTTACGAGGAAGGCGGTCGGATACTGGCGGTGACGGAACTGTGTCGAGGCGGTGAACTATTGGAGTACATCACTCAGCGGCGCTACTTGCCCGAGCGAGAGGCCGCGCCCATACTGCGCAATGTACTGCACGCTGTGCATTATCTGCATCGCCATACCGTCGTGCACAGGTAACTAATAACTATAATATCGGATTACGAATGTTCTAGTAACTGAGCTGAGCAACCAACTATTGGAGTACATAATTTTACATTGGTTTACATTTAAATAAATAATTTAGTGTCTTGGCCCATCAAGGAGAATAACATCATCCCAAATTTCTGTACACCTCATCGAGATACAGTTAGGAACGCGATTGTTTTTTCAAATATCAACCTTGTAAGCTTGAATAAAAATAAAAATTGTCAACTGTAAACAAACAATTTTTCCTTGACCTCCCTAAAAAAATTTCTCTTCACTAGCTAGAAAATACAAGATGTAAAAAATATTGTACCTACTTAATAAATATTGTCATCAACCAGGGACATAAAGCCGTCGAACATCCTATTCGCGACCGCAGAGCGGCGTGCGGCGGACGTGAGGCTGGTGGACTTTGGCCTTGCAAAGCAGCTGCGTGCGGAGAACGGTTTGCTCATGACGCCGTGCTATACCGCCAACTTTGTGGCGCCTGAGGTGCTGAAGCGAGCGGGATATGATGCCGCATGCGATATCTGGAGCTTAGGTGAGTGCTCCAAATCTATATAGGTATTTGCAATGATGGGGTGACAAATATCCAGGATTTGCCCCCCGATTGTGTAAGGAAATCGCAATCATAATCGTTTGTCAAACGTATAATTCGATCTAAAGCATGTATGAACTCCTTAAGAGGCCGGAGAACCCTGCTTGCAACTTCTATTCGAACCGCAAATATAAATTTGCCGGTATATTGCTATCTCTATTTGGCTAATGACACATGATATCGTGCAAGCGCGATAGCAATATGAGCGTACAAAATTGTTATAAGTTTAGTCCAAGTTCCGTGAATACCATAAATGATGAATGAAAAGTTGTTGTGTTTTTAACTTCGTGTTGTTATTCTGTAACTTGAAAATATAGGCTATGTTCCTGATCAATTAGTACGTGAGATATCGTTGGTTTTAATATGAAACAAATAAGGAGAAAACATGTCATTTTTGTCGTAAAAACATGCAAGACGCAATGTGCTTACATTTTATTTTAGGAAAGTATTTTGAAAAAATTATTATCCAGGGACCTAGATAAATACAAGTTCAATCTTAATAATCGCTTAATATGGTGGAAATATTCTCGAATTACAAATTCGCCCTCCGCTGGCCCGTTAAACAGTTCGAGTAATACGTTTCAAGCCGTCAAATTATTACGATTGACTCAGACAATTGGGCTTCTGTTATCCTCATCAATTTGAATCTGTTGTAACGTCCAATTTGATGATCAAAGTGATTTTATTTCAAAATAACGAGTGAGGTCTTTTTTCGTTGATTACAAAAATGACGTCTTTTTTTTGCAATCCAACATGACCAAAGTTTTTTGAAGGCCTGTTATAAGTTTTATTTCCGAGATTTTTCGGGGTACTGCTTAGGAAAATGACGTATGTACATTATCCGGTTTTCAGTTTATCTGACCTCAGTAATAATATTTAGACCAACAAATGATAACTAAGCAAGATAAAGGCGTTTGAATTTTCCGATTAATATCTACAAAAGTAATGTAAATTATGGAGACTCATAATAAAACTTTGTAATATTGTTTAAGGTGTATTGGCGTATATCATGCTCTCCGGCAGAACGCCTTTTGCCTCCACCGGAGACGACACGCCTGAGGCGATTTTAGCAAGGATCGAATCCGGAAAGGTAGGTTTGGGTATTTCACTATATTAAAAAAAACTTATATACGGTTTATACTTCCAATAAATAGTTAAATACTGTTAAGGTATAATTATTTTGTCGAATATTTAAATAATAATAGGTTCAGGGAAGGAAGGATCGTCTTGCTACGCAGTTTGCTGTCGATGATGCTGTCCTTCATTTATTAATTTCTGGCGAAATATCTCGGCGTTTCCCGCTATAATGTTTATATGTTGTCTAAAACGGATAATAAATTGTTGTCTAGATCGCTTTGGACTATTTATCCAATCGTTTGTAAATCGTTTAACGACACGCCCCTGGATGAAGAAGCGCAAGCATTGAACACAACAGCTGTTCGATGGACTAGTATAGTCCATACAACGCAACGAGTCTCCTAGCCCATAAGGGGTCCCGCCATTTTTATTTTTCTTGAATAGCGATTACTCATAAAAACTATTATTCAATAGCTGGCATTAAAACAAGCAAGTATTATATGAGACAAAATCTTCTGAAGCGTCAGGTTTCCGACATATAAGCTGCCGAATGGAATAAACTCTTGATTTTCCAGAACAATAATTAATATAAAAAATACTTTTTAAACAACCGACTTCAAACTCCCGCGCCAACTTTTATTGTTCATATTTTAAAAACCGCTCAACCGATTTCGATAAAATTTATATGGGACCACATGGGGAGTATGGTCTTTCAAATAAAAAAAGAATCATCCAAATCGGTCCACCCAGTCAAAAGTTCTGAGGTAACAAACATAAAAAAAAAAAAAAAAAAAAAAAAAAAAAAAAAAAAAAAAAAAAAAAAAAAAAAAAAAAAAAATACAGTCGAATTGAGAACCTCCTCCTTTTTTGAAGTCGGTTGAAAAGTAGTCTATACTCTATGTACTTCTTGAGGTCGCAACCTATCTCCCTACCAGTTGTCATCGAAATTGGTTGTAAAGATGGGCCGTG
This sequence comes from Erebia epiphron, assembly GCA_963932025.1. Taxonomy (NCBI): domain Eukaryota; kingdom Metazoa; phylum Arthropoda; class Insecta; order Lepidoptera; family Nymphalidae; genus Erebia; species Erebia epiphron. Next base: position 10,927,161 of record OZ009958.1, on the reverse strand, counting down.
AAAGCGTAGCAGTGGTAGCAGACAGCCTCGTTGGTCTAGTGGTTAGCATGTTTGACTGCGGCTCACGAGGTCCCGGGTTCGAGTCCCGGGTCGGACCATATCAAGTATTGGGTTTTCTGACAGTAAATTTTCAGTACTAGCCCGGAGTTAGGAAGTTGGCGGTGTTTCACCCCCGTACCCTCGGAGAACATATTAAGCCGTCGGTCCCGGTTATTATCACTAACATGATAGTCGTTAAAGCCCGCCAACCCGCATTGGAGCAGCGTGTTGGGTCTAAGCTCTAATTCCCTCTCTCCTATGAGAGTGGAGGCCTGTGCCCAGCAGTGGGACGTTAATAGGCTGTAGTGGTGGTGGTGGGTGGTAGCAAACAGACCGCGTAAATTAAGGTTTTTGGAAAATCCCGTGATTTTTCGGGGCAAAAAGCACAGTTTCGCATTTATATTACTAGTATAATAGTATTACCTAGTCGCCAGGATGTGGAATACCCTTCCAGTGCATGAATTCCCTGCCGCGTATAACTTAAATACCTTTTAGACAAGAGTGAATAGACATCTTCTAGGCAAGCGCGCTCCAATGTAGAGCTCATCATTGCTTTGTATTAAGCATGATTGTCGTCAAGCGCACTCCTATTCTTTAATTTAAAAAAAAAATGGATTAATAGGCATGATGACTGATTTTGAAAAATGGTCAGATTATGTTCGGAAGTATCTACTATTTCGAAAAAATATCTTATTTCAGCAGAAAAATAAGGTTTGGTAGATAAAATTGGCATTTGAAATTTAAATTTTAAAATTCACGCCAAAACGCTCGGCGGTGTCATGGCGTCGTTTGTGACGTCACTATTGTTTTTACCAATGTACTCTGTGCAGTGTGCAGTAAACAATAGTGTCATTGTCAAAGCTCGAAAACAAACAATTGTGACGTCATTCGCTTCTTGGTGTTTCATCAAATATGGCGGATTGCTGTATTATATAGTTTTATTTTATCAAAATAAATAGCAATCTCACTCGAAAAAGAAAAATAAATATGTTTTTCATAATCCATGAATCCTAATTCATTAGATAAATTCATAATTTCATTGATTGTTGGTTACTGTCATCATGCCTATTGACAGGTGGAGACGTCAGGCGGCGCGTGGCGGAACGTGTCGGCGGAGGCGCGCGCGTGCGTGCGGCGCATGCTGCAGCTGGAGCCCGCCATGCGGCCGCGCGCGCACGAGCTGCTGCGCGAGCCGTGGATCAGCCGCGACGACCCCGAGCCCGCCGCCGCGCCGCGCGCGCCCGCGCCCGACGACGAGCCGCCCCAGCAGGACCTGAGGCGAGCTGTGGACCTCACGTTCCAGGTACTGACTGCTAGCCGCACACCGATATTAGTAGTGCAGTGAACACATCGAGCTGCGCGAGCCGTGGATCAGCCGCGACGACGCCGAGCCCGCCGGCTAAAGTCGCGGGCTTCATCAGCTAGTTTACAGTCGTATATTCTTTCCTTATACCGATATTAGTAGTGCAGTGAACACATCGAGCTACGCGAGCCGTGGATCAGCTGCGACGACGCCGAGCCCGCCGGCTAAAGTCGCGGGCATCATAAGCTAGTTTACAGTCGTATATTCTTTCCTTACACCGATATTAGTAGTGCAGTGAACACATCGAGCTGCGCGAGCCGTGGATCAGCCGCGACGACGCAGAGCCCGCCGGCTAAAATCGCGGGCCTCATCAGCTAGTTTACAGTCGTCCCCGAGTCCGCCGGCTTAAGTCGCGGGCCTCATCAGCTAGTTTACAGTCGTATATTCTTTCCTTATACCGATATTAGTAGTGCAGTGAACACATCGAGCTACGCGAGCCGTGGATCAGCTGCGACGACGCCGAGCCCGCCGGCTAAAGTCGCGGGCATCATCAGCTAGTTTACAGTCGTATGTTCTTTCCTTACACCGATATTAGTAGTGCAGTGAACACATCGAGCTACGCGAGCCGTGGATCAGCCGCGACGACACCGAGTCCGCCGGCTAAAGTCGCGGGCATCATCAGCTAGTTTACAGTCGTATGTTCTTTCCTTACACCGATATTAGTAGTGCAGTGAACACATCGAGCTACGCGAGCCGTGGATCAGCCGCGACGACACCGAGTCCGCCGGCTAAAGTCGCGGGCCTCATCAGCTAGTTTACAGTCATCCCCGAGTCCGCCGGCTAAAGTCGCGGGCCTCATCAGCTAGTTTACAGTCGTATATTCTTTTTTCAGGCGATGACTTCCGCACCAATGACCCCTCACATACTGGGCCCGGTCACACAGTCGACTCTTGCGCAGCGCCGCATCAAACCGCAACGCCGGTTCCCGCCTACACAAGTATAAAGACATAGGTATCTCAACAAATTGTATAGCGACTTTCCTTTCACTTGATATTTGGCAATTGACTTCTGAACATTTATATAAAAATCCGTAAGTTAATAAAATAAAATTTTAAGTTAATAAAAAGTGATACAAGAATTTACCACAATTTCTTAACATTGTACGTAGAAGTCAAATGACGATGTTTGACCGTCCTTACATATTCACAGATTTACCTCAACGTATCTAACGAAAAAGAATAGGAATTCTTCATGAGAAGGCGTTTCATAAAGTAGCAACTAACACTGGCGATATCAATGAATGTATAACGTTTGTTTTATACAATGTTTGACTATTTCATGAAAAAGTCGTGTATTTAGATGTTTATATTGTCAAACAATTTTCATTCATTGATATAGTCAGCAACAAGTTTCATATTTCATGAAACGCTCGACTACTTTATGAAATAATAATCAATTTTATGATTTGGTCATACATAACTTATGGACTTCTAAACATCATGGAAAATCCATCCCTTTTAAAAATTAACATAACTCGTTCACATGTATTTACTTCCAAGTTCACATTCATAAACCAGTAAAATATTGTCGAAAGTAACAGTCAGTGTACTGTTAATCATACTTAATACATATTATAAATGTGAAAGTGTGTTTGTTTGTTGGTTTGTCCTTCAATCAATTTTTGAAAGGGTATAGTTGAGGACCTGGAGAGTGGCATAGGCTACTTTTTATCCCGGAAGTTCTCCTGGGAATTAAAAAACTTATTCCTCGCGCAGACGAAGTCGCGGGCATCAGCTAGTGTAGATGATATTAAAATATTGAGAGATAAATCATACGGATATAAATGATTATAATATTCGTAGTATCTTGAAATTAAATCATGCAATACTGCAAAATATTACTTATCAAAGTACAAACTCAGAGATCTCTGAAAATATTTTCTTAAAAATTTTGTTTCGCTACTGAACAAAACATCGACGATAAGTTATAAATTGAGTCGTTATAAAGATAAATAATACAATTATTACATTAAGTACAATAAATAAGCTGGCTGACTGTACCCAATTGTTAACATGGAGTCCTATGTGTATGTTTTCAAGTTTAAAAAACCGGCCAAGTGCGAGTCGGACTCGCGCACCGAGGGTTCCGTACAAACCTGTAATAAGTTTTAAATTAAATGTTTTTTTTAAAAATTTGAGTTGATTGAATGAAAGGTAAATTGCGATTTACGATTAATGACGTATTAAAAAAAAACTACTTACTTGATCTCGTTCAAACCAATTTTCGGTGGTAGTTTGCATGGTAATGTACAACATATATTTTTTTTAGTTTTATCATTCTCTTATTTTAGAAGTTACGGGGGGGGGGGACACACATTTTACCACTTTGGAAGTGTCTCTCGCGCAAACTATTCAGTTTAGAAAAAAATGATATTACAAATCTCAATATCATTTTTGAAGACCTATCCATAGATACCCCACACCTATGGGTTAGATGAAAAAAAAATTTTTGAGTTTCAGTTCTAAGTATGGGGAACCCCAAAATTTATTGTTTTTTTTCTATTTTTGTAAGAAAATCTTAATGCGGTTTACAGAATACATCTACTTACCAAGTTTCAACAGTATAGCTCTTATAGTTTCGGAAAAAAGTGGCTGTGACATACGGACGGACAGACAGACAGACAGACATGACGAATCTATAAGGGTTCCGTTTTTGCCAAATTTGGCTACGGAACCCTAAAAACGTGACTGTCAGTTACGTTACTACCGTTTGTGTATCTTAATTTAAAAAAAACCGGCCAAGTGCGAGTCGGACTCGCGCACCGAGGGTTCCGTACAAACCTGTAATAAGTTTTAAATTAAATGTTTTTTTTAAATATTTGAGTTGATTGAATGAAAGGTAAATTGCGATTTACGATTAATGACGTATTAAAAAAAAACTACTTACTTGATCTCGTTCAAACCAATTTTCGGTGGTAGTTTGCATGGTAATGTACAACATATATTTTTTTTAGTTTTATCATTCTCTTATTTTAGAAGTTACGGGGGGGGGGGACACACATTTTACCACTTTGGAAGTGTCTCTCGCGCAAACTATTCAGTTTAGAAAAAAATGATATTACAAACCTCAATATCATTTTTGAAGACCTATCCATAGATACCCCACACCTATGGGTTAGATGAAAAAAAAATTTTTGAGTTTCAGTTCTAAGTATGGGGAACCCTAAAATTTATTGTTTTTTTTTCTATTTTTGTAAGAAAATCTTAATGCGGTTTACAGAATACATCTACTTACCAAGTTTCAACAGTATAGCTCTTATAGTTTCGGAAAAAAGTGGCTGTGACATACGGACGGACAGACAGACAGACAGACAGACAGACAGACATGACGAATCTATAAGGGTTCCGTTTTTGCCAAATTTGGCTACGGAACCCTAATTACACTGGCCTGAGATACGTACTCGTATACGAAATAAATTTATTAGTTTTTTCCAAGAAGGTAAATGTACGATATAATTATTTGCCTTTCACGATAGAATTAGAATAACGATTGCTTTTACATGACTAATATCACGAAACTAGTGTTGCGACGAGTCAACTCGAGTTAGGAGTTAGGACCCGGCTGCATTTGTCCCTCTCACTTTGTCCACATCGGAAGCGAACGTCCGAACCGGGAACTTTATGACAATGTACGCCAGTGACAGTGGGTGGCTGCGCGTCTACTAGTGCAAAATGTATGAGCAGAGTGAATAAGAGCGCGCGTCCGATTTTTTCTGACAAAAATTCTTATAATAAAAAGCTCGGCTAAAAGTCAAGTATGATGGATATTCAGAACTATGTATCGCTTGTGCAAAATTTACTCGTCGCATCTCTAAATCAAACTGAGATAATTCTTAACTGAGATTTTTCATGAGATTGAAAATATTATCTATTATGCCATTAATTACCTAGTAACCGATGCGTTTATTTTATACTTATTCAATGCCCCAACTAAATGTAAAGCATTTAATTTGTATAAGTTCTCAAAAACATTCCATGATTTATATTTGCAAAAATTTATAGGAAAATATATTTACATATATTAAAAATAATATGAATATATAAATATAGGCCAAGTTGTCTTCCTAAAAATATATAAATCGTAAGAAAGATGCTATATATTTTTTAAGCCACTCGTTGCTTACCCCACCTCTTTTTAGTCTATCTGTGCCATTTTAACTGGAAGTCCCACTGAATAAATTTTTAATCGTGCAATAACTTTACGTCTTGCTTAAAACTATCTATTAATATTTATATATATTGGCCATTTTTATACAGTATTAATATTGACTTCATGTCATAACTTCTACTTCCTAAACTCTATTAAAAATTATAATTTATATTTTTGTAAGAAATAATTATCCTTTAGTTTAAGATAGGTGTGTAAGTTTTAAAAAGATATTTACGAGCAGAGTATATTTATATGATATTAGGTGGGTTATTTGTGCTCTATACTTCCTTCAGTATGTTGCTGTAATCGTGTATTTTGTCACACAAAATGGCCTAACATGCTCACCATAGTAAATAATTAAATATGTTGCGTGTTTAAACAAGAAAACAAGAGTGGATATTGTTCCTCACATACAAATTTTCAAGTAGTAATATATAACATATTTTTTTATTATATGTAATACAATCCCAACAGTAAATGTAAATTATTTTTTAAAAATAGTAACAATACACGAGCAACTTGGATCGGCCACACGGACCGTGTACGAAATACATACGAATATACTTCACTTTACAATCATTGCCTTCCGTTGGGATACACTACAGTTTATAATTGTTTGTATGCTCATCCTCTCGTCTTATTCACTCGTGTTTTAGGTTACTTCTAAAATATTATGCCATTATATATATGTTGTTAGATAGTAAGTAAACAATGTCTATTTTGTTGTATGCTTTAATTAGTAGTAGAACATAGCTATCTGATATTGAATGTGGTCACAAACAAACATTTTAATTTGATTATTGCTTATTTTCAAATCAAATCCTTGAAATTAAGACTATGGTCATTGTAACTTATTTACAATATTTAATATCTACGTTTAATTTTAATATGTGATATTTTTAAGGAATTTTAAGTATTTAAATATTTTCGGTGGTGGCGGTTTTTCTATATAAAAATTATGATAATCAGTTAAAGGTAGGTAAGTATATTTTTAGATGTCTATGTTTATTGGGTATCAAAATCCATTTATTTGTGTGTGTGAGCCAAAAGATTTGATTTAGGAGATCGATAATAGTGCGGCTCATACTTGCTAAACCGATACACACAGATGAATGAGTCTATTTATATTATATCTTCATGTTAGTTATATTACTTGTGTTTAATCAGCGTAGATTTACGTAACCAAAGATTTTTATATATTTTAGTCACGAATATCGATGAAACTTTGACCTAATTTTTATGTTTAAGTGTCGATATACCTATTTAACATTGAGCGAAGAGTTAAGCCTCAGTTGGACTGAACTTAACCGAAGTTGGTCGAGTTTGAACTTAAGTGAATAGTTTGACCGAAAACATTGGCAATCGTACTTATACGATTTTATTAATATCGACCATCTTCGTGCTTCTGTCATCATACTACTTGGGGTATGCAAACTATGGAGATTGTTCAAAATGAGATTGCTGAAAAATATACCCACCTATATTTTCTATGATTTTTGGAAAGCATTAGAATAGTAGTAGTTCTTAAAGTGTATGATTCGAAATTTTAAAAAGAGTCTAGAGCAAATTATGTGCTTGGTAAATTCAAATTGAATTTGCTTGATTTGGTATGACCCATATTTATTTTGACAGAACCTTAAAAATCTTTAATATTATTGTTTTAAATGTAGCATAATATTTTCAATTTAATTATTAAGATGTGACATAATTTTATGGAAGTAAGATTAAGATTGTGACGCACACAATATTTATATTCGTTTCTAACATTCGATATTTTATTAATTTTACTATTTTGCATAATTCTATGTACAAGTATTCTGTTTTTAGAAGGTGAAATAAAGGTACAATTGATTTTTTTTGGGATTTTTACATAAAATTTCACTTTTATGTACACCAAAGCAACATAGTGCGACATTTCGGCATGCCGCGGAACTGGTGGTACCAACGACCTCAATTTACATAGACGGGCCCCGTCAAACAAAGAATGTGGGCGTATTTTTATCAACGCCATCTCGTCTGAAAAGCGGGAACTTGCTTGCAACATATGCCCCATCTTGAATGAAAGCTTAAAAACGTATGACTCGGTCATAGATGATATAGGTCATAGCCACAGAAGCCGTAAGGCCAGTTAGTAATTAATTAAATAGGAATATTAAATAAAGTTTTTTGGAAATGTATAATAGGCATGATGACTGATTTTGAAAAATGGTCAGATTATGTTCGGAAGTATCTACTATTTAGAAAAAATATCTTATTTCAGCAGAAAAATAAGGTTTGGTAGATAAAATTGGCATTTGAAATTTAAATTATAAAATTCACGCCAAAACGCTCGGCGGTGTCATGGCGTCGTCTGTGACGTCACTATTGTTTTAACCAATGTACGCTGTGCAGTGTGCAGTAAACAATAGTGTGATTGTCAAAGCTCGAAAACAAACAATTGTGACGTCATTCGCTTCTTGGTGTTTTATCCAATATGACGGATTGCTGTATTTCATAGTTTTATTTTATCAAAATAAATAGCAATCTCACTCGAAATTGAAAAATAAATACGTATTTTATAATCCATGAATCCTATTTCACTAGATAATTTCATAATTTCATTGATTCTTGGTTACTGTCATCATGCCTATTGTAAATTGAAACACTAACCTTAAAATAAAAATTGTACAGTGCCAAACTAAACTAATTTACACGACGAGCGACCGTGACAGCGCTACGATAGGGACAAAGACAGGTTAGGAACGCGCTCTCAAAGTCGGCCGAAATATTTAAATATAAAATGCAGCAAAAATAGTCAGCATACTATCGTGCTGTTAAAATAAGCTAAATCCACGGCACAATTATGTATCGGCATCACATATCGACATATGCACACGCAAATCTAATATTCATTCCAATCCATATATTGCAATTATAGTTATCATTGTCGCATGTTGTTGCTTCAAAGTTAAACAACCACTATTGAGAACCATTAAATACTGGTTATAACATTTATTGAAATCTTTATAAATAGTGTTGTAACTAATTTTTAAATCAAATCTACATATATAAATTATTTTTATCATTAAAACATTAACATATAATAACACAATTTATGTTTAACTGTACCTTTATTTTAGTGGTAAATAAAATTGTCTCTTCTTTTATAAATTGTCTCTGTAAATGACATTCTAATTTAATTTGGTATATAAGTACATAAATATCTATCTATATGTTTGAAATATTTTACAAGCGACTAACGGAATTGAATATTAAAAATAGAAGCTTAATCAATATAGGCACAGTAAAATACTGTAAAATAAAATAGATCTATATTCTATACCTAGAAATAATGTTGGTACATATCTGGTGGTAAGCATGTCATTATATAATCATATCATGATTATATTAACCATTGTCAAATTCAAAATTAATTGCACTTGTATATTTCACTTATTCTTACTAAGTATATTATGTACATGATAATCAAATTTTATGCTAAAATCATTAATATAGGCTGACTTTATTGACCTATGATATTGATTTCATTATTGGTCATTAAGTGGTTAACCTTCAATTATATATTTACTATGTATACAATATAATATACACACTAGCATTGTATTTAATTCGAATATTAATATATATATATATACCGATGCAGTATGCTCAAATAATGTTAATAAGTACTTCTTAGAAGTACTTTCTGCCAAGTAAGTCACTACCCACTTCACAAAACCATGACCATAACATTATTATAATTAAGGTTATTAATTAGTAACAAAAACGCGCATTGAGAGAAACTGTGAGTAAGAAATTAGAAATTGCGATAAAAGTATTATAGTAGTATCTTTATGAAAATTATTATCTTGTAAGATAGTCATAAAAATATTTGATCTTCACAAAATTAAATGTAGTACTTAAGTATAAACAAACCAAAAGTTATATTTTTGCATTACTTATGGTTGTACAAATTAAATTATTATGGGCGGCCTGAGCATGGCATGGTTTTATGTGGTGGGTGAAAGCTTTAGATATTCTTATCACCAATATTCATCAATAAGCAAATGCACCATACAAAATAAAAATGTTAAAATTTTCACTATTACAGTATAGGAACAGTAGTTCTTCATGATGCGGTAATTGTATTAGTGAACAATATTAGATTATGTACGCGTTGGATGATGCTGCCTGCACACTTGTTAAATAATAAAATAACATATATAGATGAATATTTTCCTACTAGTTAACCTACACAAATGTAGTTTTTTTCTGTGAAATTGTTTAATCAAATTGTTATTCACAAATGAAAATAATTTTATACACAAAGTTAAAATTACATAGGACCACAGAATAAAATTCATAAATGGCTATAAGCTAAGATCTTTGTGGTGTTAATGTTGACGTTACTTTATCACATCTATCTATTTTTCTATCTTTTAGATATAAATCAACTTACAGTAATTTGTTAAAGTAGGCTCACATAATATTATAATGATTACAAATGTAATATATTGTTGATATTGCTTATAACTGTTGTTTTATTTAATTATTGCTTTCAAAGTCCAATTCTATAAACAGGGTAACCTTCTATTTTTTGTCTTTTAATTTTTAAAGCGTCACATCGGTATTCGGTTTCCATAGTTCCCGCGGAAACCAAAAATATTTTGTGGTTCCCGGCGGAACTCTATTAATTTTCCGGGGAAATAGTAGCCTATGTGTTATTCCGGACTATAATCTATCTCTGTGCCAAATTTGGGGGGTTACTATGAGCTCATAAAGCAGGACAGATATTGAACTGCATTTAACTTCAAGGCACTGAACTGGTAGGCAGACACTGCATTGAATTGTGCTGCAGTTCAATTTCTGTCCTGCTTTAAGAGCTCATAGTAACCCCCCAGATCCGTTGAACCCAACGACCTCAATTTACATAGACGGGCCCTGTCAAACAAAGAATGTGGGCGTATTTTTAGCAACGCCATCTAGTCTGAAAAGCGGGAACTTGCTCGCAACATATGCCCCGTTTTGAATGAAAGCTTGAAAACCCACATTGAAAACGTATGACTCGGTCATAGATAATATAGGTCATAGCCATAGAAGCCGTAAGTCCAGGCTCCAGCTAGTAAAAAAAAAATATTATACAGTTTGCCGCGGAAATATAATGATTGCGTAATGGATAAAAATATTAAATAGGAAGATTAAATAACGTGTTAAGGAAATGTATAATTGTGAATTGAAACACTTCCCTTAAAATAAAAATTATACAGTGCCAAACTAATTAGACTTTAGGTGATAATAATAACAAATTATCTACACGACGAGCGATCATGACATACGCTGCGACGGGGACAAAGACAGACCTGTGCTATGAAAGGTGAGGAACGTGTTCAGCAACTCTGACGCGCGACTTTTTTCTATGAAAAGGCCCATCTAGTACCTACATATATATCGATGGTTGAACCGTTCTGGCGCGATACATGGCGTCATGGCGCGTAACAAACATTTAACTATCGCATTTTGTAGATACGCAAAATACTACAAAAAAATTTGTAGTATTTTAAATACTACAAAATAAATTATTTATTTTGTAGTATTTATTTATCAGTATAGACTATAGATAAAGATAAAATTTAAGGTAAACCATAACAACAATATGAAAGAGAAAATATCTCAACAAATGAAAATGTACCGACAACCGAATGTGGTGTAGAACATTGTGGTGAAGAACATTTTAATATGAGTATTAGTACTGGGCCGCTAGTACTTTATATTATCTCGGCAAGGTTACACTCGAAACTTAAATAATTGATTTTAAAAAAACTGATTTATTAGTTTTGATCTATATTTCTAGATAAAAATGATACTTCTCCATTGAGATATCTATAATTATAGGCGGTTTTACCTTCCTAATACAAGGAACCACATTGAAATTGATGCAGTAATTTTGAGCAAAATGCATGGTAACAGCCTTACCAAAATAAATATTATGTAAGTACATATATCATAATATGATATATGTACTTACATAATAATATTATTATGCCAATAGCAAATACTGTATGGTAAATGATAACTTTAAATTGAGGTTATGAAAGGGCAAATGAAAACATGAAAGTAACCAATAAATAATAATTTATTGTAAAAAGAACTAAATTTTACAAAAACAAACAGGCTTAAAATTACTTAACATTCACCCCTTTAAGGGTGGGTGCTTTAACTGGGCCTTTACCGGGCACTACTAGAGGACTTCCTTTATAACATGCTACACCATCATCATTGGTCTTAAGATCCGGAGCACAGGTTTCAAATATCTTCTTCTTAGGGTTGAGCTGAGGCTCTGGCTCCCGAGGGTATCCTTCACAAGAGACCAGGTCGCCAGGAACAGCTCCATTTGGTGGGATAAGAACTTCAACTTTTTCTGGTGAGCTGGCACACATGACCATTGCTTCAGAGGTGACACCCCGCATCTAAGAAATAAGATATTATGTATATCAAAACAATAAAATCATATTAAAATGATTAATACTGTCTGTACTTTAATAATGCAAAGTAATTTATAAATTGTATCTGCTTGTATTGACACTTCTGTCCCACTTAAAACCAGTGAGCAAAAATAACTTTTGCTTACTGGTGTTAAATAGCAAAGGCACCCTTTTTAAGGTATTGAGGTGAAAATGATTATAAAAGCGACAAGTGTAAATGATAATAATATGCTAAATGTCATGAAACATTTAGCCTCACCTTGCCCATTTGAATTTTAAGACTAAATAGCACAAGTGAACAACTTCTTCATATTGAACAAGGCTTTATCATCATTATATTCCTGAATATGAATTTAGTAGAAAAAGGTGTTTTAATAAAATGTATTATAATTACCTTCACAGGTTTCAAATTACATAGAACCATAACAATCCGCTCCTTCATTTCATCAATAGGTACATGGTTCACAAGACCTGACACTACTGTCCGAGGGTTCTCTTCACCACAATCAATCTTTTCCATATACAGAGTGTCTGCATCTGGATGTTTACCAATGTCAATAATTTTGCCAATCCGAAGGTCTAACTTCCGAACATCAACAAAGTCATTAGTTGAAACTGCGGCTGCTTTTTCTTTAGTTTTCTTTGCATCTTTTTCTTTTTTTTCTTTTTTTACAGCAGGCACTTTCTCATTTACATTTTCTTGCTCTGATCTAAGTTCGTCTACATTATTTGTTACAGTTACTGTTTTTCCCGGCAAAGGATATTGTTTCTTGCCATTCAGTGTTTCTAATGTTATCAATTCAATCTTTGCTTCTTCAACTTTGTTCAGCAAGGATTCATTCTCTTTTGTTAGTTCCTTGATTTTCTCTTCTACTTTATATCTCTTCACTTGTTCTAGCTTAAAAAATCAAATCAAATTAACCTTACTTCAGTTATCCTATAACGTGTATTAGTATGTATTTTTTAAATAAAGTGTCTAAATATTTTGTGCTGAACTTAATTATTACATAAATAGAAAACTCACCTTGGTTTTAAGTTCGGATAAACGTTTTTCAGCCTTTTCGGCATTATTTACCAATTTCAAGGCAATGCTCTGAGACATTTTTCTCACAAAAACTTGAACGGACATAAAAGTATGCGATTTATTCTTCTAGAAACGCTATAAACTTATTCGCAGCTCCTAATTCTTGCAAAAAAATAATTCAATTTATTTTTCCACTAAATTCGCACTACAGAGATTTATTTTGAAGTACCTACTACCTAGGTACCTAGTACCTAATAATTGATGGCGCAAAGCGCAAATCATAGATTATTATCAGCAGTGGTCTCGAACGTCATAGAGCGAGATCGGTAGAGTTGCCAGCTAAAATCGGTATATTTGTACCCAAAATCGGTATTTGACAAAAAAATACAATATATTTTAATTAAATTCGTTTATTTATTGAAAAAACACTTACATACTAATTTATTACAATCATACTAAAGTATAATTATTTTGTATACCAATATTCTTTGGTCATGGCCGCGGTCATCTTCGAATTAATTTCAAAATCATAACAATTAGCTGTACTAAAGAGTCGTTTTGCATGTAATAGACAGAGATTGATTGAGTAGACAGCCTATTTCGCTGTTTTGTTTTCAAAAGATTAATATGTGAAAATATGCGTTCAACGTTAGCGGATGAATGAGGAAGTGAAAAATGTCAGCTTTAAAACTAGTTATGTCCCTTTCCGAAGGGACTATTATGAAAGGGTTAGCAATAATTCATTTTAGTTTAGTTTAGAGATTGTGCACTACAGAATCAGCCCCAGTTGTTTCTAATTAATTGAATGCATAAAAACTCTTTGGTTTAAGATTTCTATAGTTGTACAGAAAAGTTTTGGGTGCCCGTTTTTTTTGCAAAGGAGTTTGTATGGAACATTCTGCACTAGGTCCATCCATACCTACTTACTATTGAGGGCTTCCCCTTGTTCATTAAACAAAAAAGAAAAAGGTTGCCATCTTAAAAGTGTAAAATCGGTAGAAAATTCGGGAGAATTTCCATGTATACTCTGAAATCGTAGAAAAATCGTTATATTTCGGTATTTCGGTAGAACAGAGCCCATATCGGTATAAATACCGAAAAATCGGTAGGTTCGAGACCACTGATTATCAGAGACAAGTTAACCAGAGATATAACGCTAAACGCAAATGGAGTGGTGAGGCATGACATTCGCTGTTAACGTAGACAAATAGCAGCGTCGGACAACTGACAAGAGTGATGATTTTAGGGTTCCGTAGCCAAATTTGGCAAAAACGGAACCCTTATAGATTCGTCATGTCTGTCTGTCTGTCTGTGTGTCCGTCCGTATGTCACAGCCACTTTTTTCCGAAACTATAAGAACTATACTGTTGAAACTTGGTAAGTAGATGTATTCTGTGAACCGCATTAAGATTTTCTTATAAAAATAGAAAAAAAAACAATAAATTTTGGGGGTTCCCCATACTTAGAACTGAAACTCAAAATTTTTTTTTTTCATCTATCCCATACGTGTGGTGTATCTATGGATAGGTCTTCAAAAATGATATTGAGGTTTGTAATATCATTTTTTTCTAAACAGAATAGTTTGCGCGAGAGACACTTCCAAAGTGGTGAAATATGTCCCCCCCCCTGTAACTTCTAAAATAAGAGAATGATAAAACTAAAAAAAATATATGATGTACATCACCATGCAAACTTACACCGAAAATTGGTTTGAACGAGATCTAGTGAATAGTTTTTTTTAATACGTCATAAATCGTAAACCGCAATTTACCTTTCATTCAATCAACTCAAATGAGATAAATTTGGTATGAAGCAACGTCTTATAGCACAGTTAAAGGCAAAATTGCGGAAAGCATGAATTTTTAGTTACATATATAATAAAAATATTTATAATAATTTAAAACTTACTACAGGTTTGTACGGAACCCTCGGTGCGCGAGTCCGACTCGCACTTGGCCGGTTTTTAGGGTTCCGTACCAAAATGGTAAAATGGAACCCTTATGGTGCGACTTTCTCCGTCTGTCTGTCCGTCTGTCCGTCCGTCACACTCGATTATTTTAGTAAATACCGAAGCTATCGACATGAAATTTGGAATAGTTGTGTATATTAGTGGCCCAAAGACACTGGAATTAAAAAAAATTGGAAATTATTTTTGTTCTTATTTAAAAAGGGGAGAAAATCTGAGGGTTGAAATTTAAAAGTGAGATAACTGTACTGTGTGGGGTATCATATGAAAGGGTTTACTTTGTACATTCTAAAACAAATTTTTAATTATTTTTAGTTATGATAGTTTTTGATTTATCGGGAAAAATGTCTAAAAAAATACCGTTCCCCCCCCCCCTTATCTCCGGAGTTTACCAATCGAAAAATTTGAAATAATTATGGTCAATAGGAATTTACGTATATTTTACAGGAAAACTATAGCCAATGCTCTAACTAGCATAGTTTTTTTGATATTAACAATAAACCTCTACAAACAAAGTTAGTCTTGCGGTTCATTAACAAAGGTAATTATTTATTAATAATGGTACGGAACCCTTCGTGCGCGAGT
Organism: Erebia epiphron; assembly: GCA_963932025.1. Lineage (NCBI taxonomy): Eukaryota > Metazoa > Arthropoda > Insecta > Lepidoptera > Nymphalidae > Erebia > Erebia epiphron. The sequence goes on along the minus strand of OZ009958.1, from coordinate 10,911,574 downwards.
CCGACTCGCACTTGCCCGGTTTTTTTTTTTAAAAGTTGTCACTCTGACGGAGCGTCGCATTGGCAGTAGCGTGGCGGGAAAACCAACTTTTTCCGCCGGCGCACCGCTTTCACGACGAATCGTTTTATCTGGCGCAATTCTAATTCTTTATTTAATTGTAATAATAATAATAATAATAGTAATTTTATAAGTTGTGGTTAAATTTAATAGTTGGGGTTTAGTGGATAGGATTAGCCATGGATACCGACGAGAGCCGTCCTGTGCCTATACACTTGTATGAGTTGTACATCTATAATCTCTATACTATTTTGGTCTACTACTATTTTGGTACTATTTTGATTTTCAGCAGCCCTACCGGCTAAAAATTGTCGTAACATCATCATCATCAAACATCCAAAAAAGGATCGTATTTATTTTAATCCTTTTAACCGGCTTCGCGTAAGCTTTTTCAGGAATGTAGCAATGGGTCGCAAACCACAGATTACTAGTCACGAACGCTGAATATCGATAATTTGGTTGTGCAGACCTACTTATAAACCGACTAATTTGGATATCTATGGTAGGTAACCATGCGGTAATCTAGCAATTTAAATCGACATAGTAGTCTTCCAAAATTTACTGTATTACCTATTTACAATTATATTTTGGGAGTCTGTGGTATCTTGTGATTTTCTATTTAAAAATTGGTTTTGTTTTTTAATGAACATAATACAAAATATTAAAAATAAGAATCCATACGAGCATGTTAGTAAATTTTCTTTTTAAGATGCAATCAAAGGCTATAAATAATATAACGGATAAGCTAGAAATATCTCGAGATCTTTGATTAGGTATATAGTATAGGTACCTTTGATTAGGTATATAGAGATGGATGTGTTACATTTTACTCAATTATAGTTATACGATGCATTTTGTTAATAAAACATGTACTACTATGTTTTGACTAGTCTTACTTAGTGAAAGCTACGTTTTTAGAATGAGACAGGTGTATTATGTTATTGCGTGAACGTGTCAGGCAATTGTCATATGACGTCATCAAATTTTGCTATTGAAGCCAATTTATCCCTATGTTCCGATATACACTGAGAGCACTGTTCAGTGCTCTTACTGGGGAGAAATTCGTTCCGCTATGGAGTGACAGTATAGTGCTGCAGTATCTATAGGGAAATATATGACGTCATAAATCGTCGCCATTTTTGTACTGCGAGCACTGGCGTTTTCGAGGTAAGGTGCTCTCAGTGCTGACTGCGTTCCGTTTTAAACTGTGACCAGTGTAGCTAACTATAAAGGAACGGTTTCGCAGTATACTAAATTGACGTCACACCTTACAGTGCTCGCAGTGTATTTCGGAACATACCCTTTATGTACCTTTATATGGCGTCTGTATTGCTTCCGGTGTTTTGGTTGTGGCTAATTACCAGTTTTGTGAATATTTTCATAATATTTTTATGTGTTTTTGCTTAGTTTTGTGTAATCAACAATGGTGAAGTGCTCAGTTGTGGGGTGTCGTAATAATAGTATTGTAAAACGCCTAGGAATTTCAGTTCGTAAGTGAGTAACATAGTTGTTTTTATTTTTCTTTTTGTGGCGAGTATTTTAAGTTATTTCAACTAATTATAGCTTAGTTTCGTCTTTACTGAATCCAAAACACGTCAATTTTTGCGCTATCCCTGAAAATTTTGATTATTTCATTAGTTTTTGTTTTTGAGTGTTTATATAGTGTGGGGATTGTATTGTTTACAAATAAATTGAGTATCGATAAAATTAAAATTTCATATCACTCTTACTGTTTCTCACTCAGAGGGGTAGAGAGATGAAATTGAACAGTCAGCTTCTACTTATAATATTGATAAACTCATTTTAGGCTGTAGCGATGATAATCTTGTGATTAAGACACCCGATCTCCGGGATGGTGTCTCGTATTCGAAAATTACAGTGTCTATTCAAGTGGTTTTTGGTCCCTTCATTGCAGTTATTATGTATCATTTTAACTAATTACTATTTTTGACTGCCTCGTTGGTCTAGTGGTTAGCATAGTCGACTGCGGATCATGAGGTCCTGGGTTCGATTCCCGGTCGGGCATAAAAGTTAGGTATTGGGTTTTTCAATTAAGAAATTCTCAGTGCCAACCCGGAGTTTCATACAAAATTTCACCCCCGTAGGAGTGTAATTTTGAAAAATCTTTCCTTATTGAGCGCCTACGTCACAAAAGGAACCTACTGTCAAAATTTCAAGTTGCTAACCCCAGCGGTTTAGGCTGTGCGTTGATCCCTTAACGATTTAGTATAGGTACTTTCACTCCACTCTTCCATTTAGTATAGGTACTTTCTGAAATAAACACCTGCATATATTTTTTCTCCGAAAAATTATGGAGAGTTCTTCTTTAAAAACAAATTTTGAAATGGAACCGCACCCGCCCGCGTAGACCGCGCGGCCCACTGTCTATTTACTTGCTCTCCTTCTATCCTAGTGTTTACTGCCTACGTGTTCTGAAGTAAACAACACACTGCTATGCTAGCGAGCACAATGGAAGCGCCAGAGTGCCACGCATCCGACAGACGTAAAAAAAAATCTCATAAGAGAACATAAAACAGAGACCCCTTAAATATCTAAAAGGGCCTTTTAATGTAAATAAACTTTCCAGACATGCATACAGTGTAAGAGACTGTTGAAGTAAAAACACAAAGACACCTTCCTTAGTTGATTAGTATCAATATCATACCACTGAAGATCGGGTACCTTTGGGTGCCATTGAACTTCGCCATCTTGGCTTTCCTAACAGCAAACCGACAATTCTTCCATACAGAACAAATCTTGTAAAAAAACCGCATCAAAGTCTTGCATAGTTCTACACTTGTAAGCCTCTTCAATATTCGCCATACATTTTCTATGGAAAAATAAATTCCGCCATCTTGAATTTTTTCCTGTTCATCAAGTAGACCTTCATGTCCTGATCATCTTTTGCCAAGAAACTACTCTTCCATCTTTTATACTCACCTAGATAGACACCGACGAAAGAAGGTCGGTCAGCTTCATACAAACTGTGACCTGATTGTAAAGTGTCGCGACCATAAATGACCTAAGGTGGGATCGATTGATAATATAGCAGTGCATTAAATGTAATGATTCTTTTTTTTTTAAAAGCCGGAATTTGCTGGTAAATTCATGTTTGGTTTTGAGGTTAGGATTGAATACGACACCGGCGCCATTATTCAAAAACAACCATAATAGTCCAGTATATTATGTCTTTCATTTATTTTGGAGTATAAGCCATTTTTGCTTTTTTGATGTTGGTTTTTAGTTAGTTCATTTTCGATGTTTGCCGTAGAAGCATCGATGTTTTTAAGAACAATGGTGCATCCATAGAAAAGGATGTTTATAGGACTGGCAACCCTCGTGATTTCAGATTTTGAATTTGATTTGAGTTTTGACGATACTCTTTGACTGATGACAGCTGTCACTTGACGTTGACGTCTGCGATCCGTTTCATATAATTTTTGCTGTTACACAAAATTATTCACACATGAAACACATTAAACAAGATAAAAACTGTCGATAACTGCATTAGATTACGTGATGAAACGAAACGTAGTGATGAATTATGGTGCACAGATTAAAGAATATATTTAAAGGTGTGATCAGAAACATTAATACGATCCGATATGGTATTTTGCAATCATTTTATTTTTTATTCCGGCTTTAATAAAAAAATATAATAGTTGTACTTAAATGCCCCTTTAATCACCTATATTTTGCCATTGTATTTATCAATGGTCGCTTTCATTTTTGGTCAGGGCCCGTATTCTCTAACTCAGTGACTATCAAAAATGAAAGCAACTGACATATATGTAATATCCATTGAAGGTTTACTATGAAATAAAAAGTAACATTTCATAGCAAACCTTCAATGGATATTACATATATGTCAGTGGCTTTCATTTTTGATAGTCACTGAGTTAGAGAATACGGGCCCAGGTCATATTTGGCCATCCTTCTTTGTATGGCGGCCATCTTAAATCCGCTATTTTGAATTTTTTTTCAGCACACTGTCAATTGGATGAAGTTTCGAGTTACATTTGGTCGAGCACACCCCACCTTTCTTGAATACCCTGGCTGTGCTCTTCATCCGTCTTCGAAATCCTCAATCATCAGCTCTCTCCGTATTTTTCCTCCGAATGAATTTTTGTCTTCTGTACGAAACGATGAGTAAAAAACTTTTTTTTCATACAAAATTTTTTCTTACAAAAACCTCAATTCACGCGGACGGGGTCTCGCGCATCAGCTTGTTCATTATAAAATACGAATACTAGTGTATTTCAAAAATTATGTTTAATTATTTATTAATTATATTTTGTTAATTTTATATCGAGTATATACTAAAGTATCGACATAATCAAAGGTATCGATAATTTCAGCCCTAATGCCCGCATTAAGCTCCGCCCATGCGCCATTTTAAGGTTATAGGAAGCTTCAATTTAAATATGTTAGGGCACATCCTTCTGTATATACCTAATTAAAGAGAGAGTGATGGTAGGGATGAAATCGGCTACTTCTCTACACACGTCCCTGCCAGTTAGTACGTAACCCACCGTGCAGCAAAGCGCTCGTCGATTCAAGATGCCAACTACACTCTCAAAATATCAAAAAATAGGCATCGCTTTGGCACTTGCTTCGGTGCGACCAAAACAGAGACAAAAGAGGAAGAGGTTAAGAGGTGGTCGATGAAACTCTTATGTTTTTTATCACCCATAAAAAATACTCTTTATGTTTTTTATCCCACAAATAAGACAACTCCTTGAAATGGTCAATTTTTTTCGTCCAGGTCTCTCGCTTCTTCTCCTTCGCCATATCTCCGCACAAAATAAAAATTAAATTTACAAAAAACGCGTCCTGTTGCCACAACACTCGCACGCACACTACGTTGAAATCGGTCCCAATTTCACTACACACGCACCGACAACACTCCCTAGACGATAATTGTGAGCTCGCCCGAACCAATTTCTGAGTTAGGGGTAATAATAATAATAATAATTACTATTTGCCTACACACGAGGCGATCAAGAGAGCGATCTAGGGCGCTCCCCACTACTTCCCTGATATTGCCTCTGATTTTAGGGCCGTGTGTAGCCGGTCTAATAAAAGCCCACGGTAGAATAAAATAATTAGTATATTCACGGACCAAAGTTGACGGCACAGGAATTTATTTACCGCGGCTAGCTCACTAGGTAGGTACACAAATTTAGCGGGTCGTGGGTTACTCAGATCCTGCCTTGACCTAGGTGGTAGTGTATAAGTACTCCCCTTGTTAGGTGGCCAAGGTGTTGGTGGCCTCGGAGACGCTGGAGGAAGGCGGCTGGCACGCAGACCCGCAGACGAAGTGACGCCGAGGCTAAGACGCACGGGACGTCGACCGTCGCGGCCTGGAGACTGTGACTAGGTGGTGGTGGTAGCGAGCGTGCAGTGGTGTGAGCCTAAGCCATGCAAGGCTTAAGCAAGCGGAAGTGATCCAGGCTGGGGCTTAACCCAGGCGTAGCTCCTGGAAATGATATACCGACTGATGTTAATGTCAGGACGTGAATGCACATATTTATCTATGCGTGAATGACAAAGCAAGGTTAACCGCGCCGGCGGCGCATTGAAGCCATCGCGCCTGCGCAGTTCCATTAAGCGACGACGCATCGCTTTGTGGCTAGTTCAGATGCCTAGTAATTTAAAATTTGAGCGCGCTTCTAAACTTACTTACTTATCTCGTGTGTGAAACACTGTAGTAAAATTATAAAATTTTGAGCGCGCTTTGTTTAAAAACCTAATTATATACGTATTTATTTAAACATCATTACAAAAAAATAATATATTGTGTAACGCTTCGAAATGCAGCCAGCATTCTTGCCACCATTTCACGCGGGCGTGATTTATTTGGTTAACCTATCTAATTTTATGTTCTATTATATTGTTTTCAATAAAGATTTTGAAAAATACATACTTATAGTAACTTAATTTTTTTTTAAAAGTTATAAATAATTTAATATTATTAACTAAGTACTTCAGTAGCATTACTAATGTACTCGATCGTACAATTATTATATTTTTTAATAGCGTGAGTTGGGAATACTGTCGATGAAAATATTTTATTCATAGATTTTATTAGGTATACATAAGTATAGCCATAGTATAGCTAAATTATCAATAGAATGTCTTAAATTAAATAATATTTTGAAGCCATTCCAATCTATCATACCTACTTGCTTGAAATAATAGTATTTTTTTTATTTTTACTAACTAACTATGTATTCGAGCTATTTTAAATCCTAACGATTAACGGACACCTTATGTCACCGCTAAAAATATCTCTTGTGGTGTATCAATGAAAGCCTAGTTTGACGTAACGTTTATCGTGGTCCATAGAACGACATCCTATTTCAAAAGTCCTAGGCGACACCAATTTTCAGCAATTATTTCTATCGATAGTTACTGCATCAATGTCAAAACGTTTTTTGTCCTCAACGATCCTTTACGGACAGTCTCTATGATACGCGAAACCAAAACCATGTTTTGGCATTGATGCAGTCCTTTAATGATTGATGCAAAAGTTACGCGGTCGCCCTGCAGATGTTACTTGTCTCTGATTTTCAGGTTGTACCACAGTCTATGCATAACGTTTAGGCTATGCTGTAAGCTGCAGGGCAACCGCGTAACTTTTTGCATCAATCATTGATACATCACAATCACCTCTGATTGGTTTAAAACTCTTCCACTATTGATGCAGCAAGAATACCATAAATTCAGCCAATCGGAGGTGATTGCGATGTATCAATGATTGATGCAAAAGATACGCGGTCGCCCTGCCGGGTTTATGGAGGGTAGAGTAGAAGGAGTGTCATCTCTTAAGGGAGAAAAATTGAAAAAGCGTCCAGTGGCTGATAAATAACAGTTCAAAAAACTCCCACAGTGGTGCTGGTGTAGACAAAGGGTATGGCATGAATGTAGCAATTGTTGATGAAGTGAAGTATGCCGAGTTAAAAAATTTATATAATTTTATTGTAATTGTCGACTAAAGTAATTATTTATTAAAAATTTCAACAACTTACGTCGTTCAAAATAATGATGAATGTATTCTCTCCTTGCTTAAGTCTCAAACCTACTCTAATAATATTTTGTGCTTCCTTTTTTTACCCTGATGATAGGTGGCGCCCCCAATTTAATGTATTTCGACGGACACTTTTTATATACAGAGATAACTCTCCTTCTACCTACCCTCTACTGGTGTGCGTTGCGACGACGAACCGTTTCTTCTCTGTTCTGCGACGGTGAAACCGTTTTTACGTCAAGGGTAAAACAAACTTTTTAAGTCTTCGTTGCTCAAACCCGTCTTCGAATAACTTGGTGCGATTTTACGCAAGAAAATACAGTCGAGAATGAATTGATTCAACGACACACGTCGTCGCGAACGCAGTCGTCCTCGTTCCACGTTCGTTCTCAAAACAGTTCTTACAATCAAAATTGAACTTTTTGCCCATGAGATACAGTCGATAATGTATTACCAGTAGACTAAACTATGCTGTCGTTCGTGATGTGACTGTCAACGTCGCAACTGGTTTGAAGACTCGTCGTTGCAACTGGTTTGAAGATGGTTTTTACCACCACCTTTTTCTGCAACCGTTTTCGTCGTCGGGAAAACAGTTGCGTTTCGTCCATCAAAAATACGACAACGACCCACCACTACTACCCTCCATAGCTGGATTCTCGTGGGATTCTCACATTGATCTGAGCCCATAGAGTAAGAATATTTCTCCGTCTACGTCTGAGCCTCCTTTGATTTTATATAAAGGAGGAGGCTTCAGACGTAGACAGAGAAAATATATTCTTACTGTATGGGCTCAGATCAATGTGAGAATATATAAAAATATAAAATCAAAGTGAGCCTCAGATTCTAAGGCTAGCTTAAGGCTAGATTAATGGATATGCCAGAGACAAGTTAACCAGAGATTTGAGCCACCACAGAGTACTTGTCTACATAGATCACAGATAGATACCGGTGGTAGAGTCAAAACAAGACATAGCATATGAGACACCGGCAGGGCGACCGCGTATCTTTTGCATCAATCATTGATACATCGCAATCACCTCCGATTGGCTGAATTTATGGTATTCTTGCTGCGTCAATGGATTTCGTCCAATGGTGGAAGTGTGTTAACCAATCAGAGGTGATTGCGTTATATCAATGATTGATGGAAATTGCAAAAATTACGCGGTCGCCCTGCTGTATGTCCTACATGTTTCAATAAATTGAATTGAATTGATCTAATGCTTTGATTTAATGTTTGTCATAAATTAGTTTCACTAATAGATTATTATGCTTCTAGAGGCTTCTAGATTTATATACATCTAAAATTCCCATAGACAATAATTTACTGAGATTCTGAACAATGGACAGCACATGGACAACACTAATTTCTCAAAAAATCACATTCACAGAGAAAAAAATTTAAAATCCAACATGGCTGATGAAATGGCGTCATAAATACTCTCTGACGTTGTTTATATTGTGTAAAAACTTTAACAGTTTTGTAGATCATTTACAATTCTAATTAGCAGTGAGTTTTAAAAACGATGTAATAATTGATATGCGTGTTTAAACGGGCTATTCACGATAATGTTTTAGGATCTCCGCAACGTAACAATGTCAAACAATACTGTCGGCTCGTCAGGCCATGCTCCCGGCAAAATACGTGGACCTGGAAGACCTCCTAAACGTACTTGCACTTGGTGCGCCGAAAGTAAAACTCCATTAAAGTACGTTTTGCCAACGGAAAATGGAAAAAAGGAATTTTGTTCTGAAACATGTTTGTCCGAATTTCGACAGGCGTACAGTAAAGGCGCCTGCCTTCATTGTGATAATGTTATCCGCGGGAACGCTCCTCCCAGTAGCAAAAACTTTTGTTCCACGTATTGTTTGAATAAATACCAGAAAAAGAATGAAAAAAGAACGACATCTCCTCAATCTGGGAATGGAGCAAATGGTACTGAAAATCACTCTAACAACAACTCCACCGGCTCTTTTTATGAAATTTATCAGTCCTTTGATTGGAGCGACTACATGAAAGAGACGAACAGCGTTGCAGCACCACAGGAGTGTTTCAAACAGGCTCCGACACCTCCGGTGAATGATTTCAAAGTGAATATGAAATTGGAAGCTCTAGATCCCAGAAATCTTACATCCACATGTATAGCTACAGTTGTTGGTGTTTTGGGACCAAGACTTAGGTTGAGATTGGATGGTAGTGATAATAAAAATGATTTTTGGAGGCTTGTTGATGCTGGAGACATACATACTATTGGGCACTGCGAGAGGAATGATGGAATGTTGCAGCCTCCTCTTGGATTCCGAATGAATGCCAGCAGCTGGCCTATGTTTTTACTGAAGACTTTGAACGGGGCTGAAATGGCTCCGTCAAAAGTATTTCAACCTGAGCCACCTACACCTAAATCTAATCTATTTGTTGTTGGTCAGAAATTGGAGGCTGTTGATAAGAAGAATCCACAGCTGATATGCTGTGCCACTGTAGGTGCTGTGAAAAATGATCAGATACATGTAACTTTTGATGGCTGGAGAGGTGCATTTGACTACTGGTGTAGATATGATTCAAGGGACATATTTCCTGTGGGATGGTGTGCCAGGGCAGGACACCCTTTGCAACCACCGGGACAAAAGAGTGCTACTGCTCCATCTAGGTAAGTAAATACACATTCAATTTAAAAACTGCTATCCATCTATGTATTCATCAGCCCACTACTTGGAGACTTGCCACAATTTACCCCCGTTTTACTGTAATCAAACCAGGGTTGGTTGCCCTACAATTCAAAATTTTGGTTCAATATGTGAGATGCTTCATATGATCAGGTTAATTACTAAATATTTTTCATAGGCTTGTTAATCTTGTTAGTAAGTAATTTATTTGCACATTTGCATTAACTCCAGGTTCAAAAGACCAAGTGGTATTCCCAATCCTGCTTTACCTGAAGGTGGATCCACTGGTACTGGCAACACAAATGGTACTAGTACAGTGACCCCAGCAGCAAATGTAGTGCTGCGAATCAGAAGCAGCTGTTCAGGCGGCAGTCCTGTGTTGCCGTCTTCAGTGACTGGAGTTGGAGCTTCCGGTGTGGTGGAAAATCTTGTCAAGGAGCTATTTGGGACTCACTTGGACCCACAGAAGTTGTCCAGAGCTATTCTTAGTGCTTCAACTAACTATACAAATAGTACTTGTGTACAGGTAAGACTACTTTGGTTATCAAAAGAAAACTTAGCATGTCAAGCAAGATCCCCTTTCCCTAACAAGAAAGTCTACTATAACCATACCAACTGGCATATGAACCAAAATGTATGATTTTCTTAAGTCTACCCCCTTAAATCATTGAGCTCAGTCTGAAGTCTATACTTGAGTGTACTTTGTCTTTATTAGACTCTTGTTTCAGTTAAAACAAGAACATTTTTGTCTCTGGAATAAATCAAACTATGCTCAATAGATCTTATAACCTGATGTCTAAAAAGTTGTGGCTTACTCTAGTAAGATGAAAAAGAACAAAACTATTTTTGAAATTCATAGATTTTTGACCCAATGTGTGTATTTATTTTCAGGTCTCATCTGGAACTAAGAATTTCACAGTGAAAGTGCCACTAGATTTATCAACTGAGGAATTGAAGAATTGGTTAAAACTAGTATGTAGCGGCGTTGGGTGTTGTGTTGGAATGATAGAGATTGATACGGGGGAGGCCGCTGGTCGGCCGTGCACTCTGTGTGGGGAGTCTACTTCCAACAGTGTTACATCCGCTTTTGCTGTTAAGAGGCCAAAAAGTGTAAGTATTCTATTTCATTGTTATTAAATCTTTGCAGCTGAGGCTTAAAATTTTACTAGATAATGTCCGCAACTTTGTCTGCATGAATCTGAAAGAGTAATGGTAGCCTTACTGATTTTTCTCAGTAGGGCATTCGAACTAGTGGTTGATATATTTATGTTACTGTTATTTGTGTTCGTATATTGTTATTTTTCTAGTTTTATTATAAATAAATGAGTAAATAAATAAATGTATTGTGTTTATTTGAATAAGTTGGGACCCCAACAAAAACCAAGTTCCAAATAAAACTTTTTGGAGTTTGTTCTTTTTAGAAATCCTCCTACATTGTGTTTATTACACTTTAAAAGATTTTTTCTCATATAACGCTTGTATTGATGGCCAGCTATTGAATTAATACAGGTTTTATGAGTGGCTGTTTTAAAATTTAAAAAGGCAGAACAGTAGTGGGCCAAGCTGGGTACAAAACTATTCAAACCCATTTGTATGCAGTTTTGTATGTCCATATAAGTATAGGTTCTCCAGCGATATAAGGTGACAAGGACGGTAATGTCAAATTTGTATGCAGCTTCCTACCTCTATATAAGTATAGGCTCTCTTTATTTTTGAGGTGCGGGTACTGTACCCTATGTGCTACTACGGCCATAGTATACGGGTCTGTCATTTGGGTGGACCCATTTTATTTATATCTGTCCTCTCATTTTCCAGGAGTCCCCGACGGGCAGCAGCGCAGTGGGCGCGGAGGAGGCGGCGGGCGGCAAGCTGGCGCGCGTGTCGCCCGAGCGGCCCGAGCCCGCGTCGTCCACCACGGGCGCGCCTGCCGCGCCGCCGCCGCCCGCGCCCGCCGCCGCGCCCGCCGACTGGTCCGTCGAGGACGTCATCGGCTTCATCGCCGCCGCCGACCCCGCGCTCGCGGCGCACGCCGACCTCTTCCGCAAACACGTGAGTCCTGCTCTATGTTCCGTGTGACATAATAAGGTCCTCCCGACCGAATTTCGGCCACGGCGGCCTATATCCAGAGAGATTAGCCATCTGCGCGGGAGATATTATAGTGCACAATACAGATGGGTAACTCAGGAGAGATAGATAAAAAAGATATGTATCAATCCGTTTCCACTAATCACTCTTTGTATCCGTTCACATCCGAATGTATCAGTGTATCACTGTATCTTTACATTTCATTCTCTCACGGCGACTTTTTCTATCTGTCTCGCAACCGTGACTACTGACTAACTAGCGAGCGCTAGATGCACTCGTTCTATTATACCACTAAGTTAAATACAAGCGTCTCTTTCGCGCGTCTATCGAACTCTATTACTGGTGTGTAGGGCTCAAAGTCCTTAAGCGGTACGTGTACATTTAGGTTTTATACTGGTTTTAGTTGTACGTGTATTTGCCTTTAAAAAGTTTTAGTAAACTATGTAAACTAATTTCGGTCATAGATCCATCGTAATTAGGATCTATTCTGGATATAAAAAAAAGTAAAAAGAGAGATTTGCGATTTTCAAAATTAAACATAATATTATTTAATATTAAGTAGTTGGCTTCATTACTTCAACCATGACCTACGTATGGTAATTGGTATGGTTCGGGATCGGGAGTAATATTTAAAGTATTTTCGTAGGTACTTACAGCTAGTGACTGTTTAATTTAAAATTTTAAATGTAACCTACCTACTTATGTACCTACTTATCTATCGCTCTCACTGATATGGTATAGTGGATTGAGTTGCGCTAGCCGCGAAGCGACAAGTGATTGGTGTGCGAAAGCGTGAGCTGCTGATACATAAGGATATAAAGATACAAAAGAGTGATACATATCCCAGTGATTGAAAGATACATATATCTATCTTTTCTTCTTAGTGATACATTTTGCCCATGTCTAGTGCACAAAATACACAGGTGCACTCTCTGTTCCTTTACTCTCATAGCCCGTGTGACATAGTCCGCCGCCGACTGACCGATCTTCCTAACCCCAACTAAGTATATAATAAGAATTTCTAGACAGAAAAATCCAATAAACTATTTTAGCCTGACTAGGGAATCGAACCCAGGATCTCATCTTGAACTTGCTAGAACAGCTAAACGTAGGCATTTCTCTGTGACATGATTTGTTGCCGACTGTTCTGAAATTGAAAATGGATGTACTGTTCGTAGTTAATATTACACCCAAGGAAACTTATAAAACAACATCCTGAAAAGTTAAAAAATGGCTCAAATGCAATGCCTTGATAACGATTGTTTAATAATTTCAATTAATCAATCAATCAATCAGATCATTTATTTGCATAGATTGTGTAGGTGTTACATTATTAATATTCGTATGAACTACAATCTGCCGTGTATTGGCATGCAAAAGTTATCTAATAATAATAAATACTTATTTTAAACATCATGTAAATCTTATTATCAATTATTTATTATTCTATACAATATTTATATCAAATTATTTTATTAAAATTTATTGTATTGTATTCAAACCGTCAGTCTTATTGTACTAATGTTTTATCGTTTATTTGTATTTATATTTTACACCCACCGTATTTTTATTGCAGGAAATAGATGGAAAGGCATTATTATTGCTGAATTCTGACATGATGATGAAGTATATGGGATTGAAACTTGGACCTGCATTGAAAATCTGCAATTTGGTATCGAAGATAAAAAATCGTCGACATTATAGCACCTAGTTCTAGTAGCACTCACTTTAAACTTTTGAAACTATAAGTTTCTATTTTTATAGTGTTTAGAATTTGCTTCAAATATTTCTAGAGCATTTCATAATTATTTATCTTACCTTTGGAAAACTACAAGATTACAGAATTTGAATCTCCGATATGATTGTGATTGGTAAAGTTAGTCTCAAAGAAGAGTACAAGAAAATATATCGAAAAATATTAACGACTTCAAAAAACTGTTTAAAAATAAAAAATAAATCAATATCTCGTAAGATAAATTAATTGTAGTCATGTAAATAAGTATTTTCATTGAGTGAACATGCATTTAATGTAGTTTATACTCTTTGAGCTGCAGCATACATAATATTATGTATTATTGCTATAGTTGGTTATACATTTTGCTTATTTTTATTGTATATATACTTTAAAAAGAATTGGCTAGTCGTATGCATAATTGAAACATTGATTCAATTGGACATGGAACATACCAATAATTACACAAAATTTTCAGAAAATCTGGTTTTTTTGTTGTTTTGGTTTTATTAATTATATTTTTTTGGGGTCTATCATTTAGTTCTCTCACACGTTATGGGGATATTCAGGGATCATATATTTTGGAGTGTGACAAGTATTTATGTGATCAATAATGGTGTTTTTGGACAATCTGTTAATTCTGTCATAGTTTTTGATTATGGGGATATCTGGAATATCTTGGAGTATGAAAAATGTTCAACATTCATGCCACATTTTCTATTCAATTGGCGTATTCGCCAATTGACCAATTGACCGCCAATACGGAATTTTGCGTTTGCAGGATCACATATCTTCGTTTGTGTCATGACACCTGTGTTTTTATTTCGTATTAGTAAATTAATTCTACACATAAAGTTTAACGAATTATTTTTATCTGTGTTGGCATTTGTATCAATTAATATAAAACTTTATACTGTGTACAGAAATTCTATTGTAGATTAGGGTCTAGTGCCTTTCAATAATATTTAGGTGTACTTAAATACCAGTCCCATAAGAGTAAACACAATCCAACCTCATGATGATAAATCCAACAATATATTTAAAGATAGAAAATCATTTATTATAAACTTTAGTTAAAAAAAATAGGAGAATCAATAAATCAGTTTCGGTTTGCTTTAAGCCGCGTATTCACTAAGCGACAATTAACTTGAGATTTAGACATCGCCCAACCTAATATCCCGTGACGACGTGTTTCATCCAGATCCCCTATTCTTTAAACCAGTGGCTATCAAAAAATGAAAGCCACTGACATATATTTCTATCCATTGAAGGTTCGCTAGGAATATGTTAGGTATATTTCATAGCAAACCTTCAATGGATAAACAATATAATATCATTTTTTGATAGCCACAGTTATAGCGTGATGTCGACATTGCGTGATGTCATAAGCTCGTCGCTCGTCCCGGGACATTGGTCCCCTCCTGGATATGTCACCGTAAGATTGTAAAAACCGTTCGATTGTAATCTATCTAGCGAAATTGTAAACTGTCGAAAGATTACAATTTAACGCATTATTTTTCGGTAGATTGTAATCTGTTAGGTATATTAACCCGATAGAACCTAAGGACACTTAGGTTCTATATATATATATAACATATATATAATAATATATAATATATATTATAAATTTATATATATATATATATGATGTATTTGTATATATAATATATTATATATAGGTTCTATATATATAAATAATCAGAAATTATGTCGAACCCTAACCTAACAACGTCAACCTAAGAACGTCAATATACAATGAATATTTCAAAAATTGACACTCAGAACATTGAACTGTTCACAATCTGTCGACAGTTCACAATCTATCGAGAAAAAATGCGTTAGTTTGCAATCTGACGGTTTTTACAATCTTACGGTGACGGATACGTGACTTTATTGATTTGATATTTTAAGTTAAGCGGCAAGTTATTATGAGTTACGAATTTTGCGTCTTGTATTATTTTTAGGATCGTTTTACATCGTGCGACTAAGATGACACAGATTCGATGCACTACACTTCATTTTACATTACCCTATTTATGATTACAAACTTATCTTTAGCATAAGCGTCATTGTTATGCTTAAACACCTAGATTATGCAGAAGGTGACTTTTAAGAATATTGAAATCTGTGTTTTATCTCAGTCGAATGGAGTGAAAACACAACTTTAGTGATGTTCCTTTGTCATTCTATGTTTATGTAATTTGCCATTTGAAGCGTTATATAATGTTTAAACATTTCATAATGTGATATCTCACTGTTATTTGTTACTAGTGATAAATGATTAAAAATATAATGAAATTATGTTGCATTATAATAAAGTAGCTAAGTGATTATTTTAAGTTTTATCATGACGTAACTACTAAGTGTAGTTCATCGGCGAGTTGCCCTTTATTTAAATATTGTTGCTGTAAATATAATATATATTAATACTAGATGATGCCAGCGACTTTGTCCGAGTGAATTAATATTTTTTAATTTCCGCGGGAACTCCTTAATTTTCCGGGAGAGAAAGTAGCCGATGTCCTTCCTCGAGATGAAACTTGTCACTATACCAAATTTCATCAAAATCGGTTGGAAAGATAGGCGGTTAAACCGTAGCAGACAGACAGGTGGACACATTTTCACATTTATAATATTAGTATGGATTGCGATTGGAATACATTTTTTAAAATCAAAAGTAGTTCCGTTTATCAATAAGGTTTTTAATAAGTTTACAGTCGTATAGATAAATAAAATATATCTATAGTCTTCTAGGCAAGCGCGCTCCACCTTAGGCTGCATCACCATTTGCAAGCAAGTCTGATTGCAGCTAAGCGCTAGCCTATATATATATTTTTAAAAAAATATTCTTAATTTTATCATCTAAAGGCAATACTGCTAAATTACCATCATTATGAGCAGTACTACAGCACTTTCAGCTCATTGTTTGCAATTTGATAGAAATAAATGAAAACCGAATTCATTAATTTGCTTTTTCACGTTGTTGTCGCGAATTGGTATATTTTGTGTTTTCATCTTATTATAAACAATGATAGTATAATATATGGTTTGTAGGTAAGTACCTGCTTTTGTATACAAAATATCGTGATATGTATGGAGCAATAAAGATGTGGTATCTCATACATTACATTGTAGATATATTTAATGTTTCAGAGTACACGATTTTATAATTGTATAATTTTTATTGTATGGGTCTGTATAACTTACTTCTTATCTTACTAATATTATAAATGCGAAAGTTGATGGATGGATGTTTGTTACTCAATCACGCCAGAACGGCTGAACGGATCTGGATGAAATTTGGCGCAGAGATTATAGTTTGGAATAAAGTTACTTTTTACCCCGGAAAATTCCCGCGGGAATAAAAAACTGCGGGCATCAGCTAGTATATAAATAATAATAATCATAGAGGATTGTGGAAGTGTTATCATATTACAAAGCTATTATTTTATTACGGTAGAATTTCTATTATTTTTATGTAAATAGCTGATAAATTGAAACAGATGTGTATAAATGATAAAATAAAGTTCGAAAATAATAGACAAGTTTCTTTTATTTAAACGTCTCTAGTTTTGACTGATTTCAAAGTATATGTCACCGTAAGATTGTAAAAACCGTAAGATTGTAATCTAACGTTTTTTTTCGATAGATTGTAAACAGTCGAAAGATTGTGAATCGTTCAATGTTCTAAGTGCCAATTTTTGAAATATTCATTGTATTTACGTTTTCTTGTCTCTTTCTTGTAGGTTAGGTTAGGGTTCGACATAAATAATCACGTAGTGCCCGGCCCGGGTTAATAAACTTAACAGATTACAATCTACCGAAAAATAATGCGTTATATTGTAATCATTCGACAGTTTACAATTTCGCGAGTTAAGTAGATTATAATCTAACGGTTTTTACAATCTTACGGTGACATATATAAAGGTAATGGATTTTAGTACAACATTACAACCCCGCTAAGCCATATGAATGTTATAACGTACCTTTAGGTAGCATTGTTGTAAGGCATTGTCGAGCGAGTGGTGTGAAAAATAAAAAAAATAATCTTTTGAGGTACCAATAAGTAACAAAGATGATGCAGTAGGACTTGGGCACCCACCGCATTATTATTCCAAGAAAACTCCTACCATTATTTGAT
Organism: Erebia epiphron; assembly: GCA_963932025.1. Lineage (NCBI taxonomy): Eukaryota > Metazoa > Arthropoda > Insecta > Lepidoptera > Nymphalidae > Erebia > Erebia epiphron. The sequence continues at coordinate 10,893,868 of OZ009958.1, read as the reverse complement.
TAATTGAAAGGGGTCAGTAATGAGGAATACTACACAGACAGAGAGAATTAACAAAAATAAATTGACGTCAACTCAGAATCCCTGAAGTTATCCTTATCACTTCACATTTGAACCCTACCTACATCAATAAAATTAAAAATAACCCATTGCGCAGTCCAGTCATTGTTATCTGCCGTATCGACTACTGTAGGGTGATTCTACTGTAGTTATATGTTCTGGTAGAAGGAGGATACAGGTAGGCTACAACACCTCTTATGAATCTGTAAAAATACCTTGGTAAATAAACAAGAAATGGCACCTCCCTGGCGCAGTGGTGAGCGCTGTCTTCGAGCGGGATGTTCGATTCCCAGCAGGGTTAATTTGGGGATTTATAATTTCTGCATCTTCTCTGGTCTGGTCTGGTGGGAGAATTCGGCCGTGGCTAGTTACCACTATACCGGGTTGCTAGGTACCGCTAAGCGATTAAGCGTTCCGGTACGATGCCGCGTAGAAACCGATTAGATTAGGGGTAACTTAATTTTATTTGTGGTAAGGATTATAACTGATTTACCTACGTAAAACAGGTTAGGTTAGGCTAGCTCTGTAGTCTGTATAGCTCAACCCATCAACGACATAGGTTGGGACTGGGAGTGATATAGAGGGAAGAAAATGCACACTAAGTAATTTGAGTGAAAGAATTATTTTGTAGTGAAATTCTGCCACTTTCTTTCGTCTCTTTGTTAGTGGAAGAGTAGGTAAATCTATCGTTGTCTGAAAATAATCTGTTCCGATTAGCCATTTACCGCTCTATATCCAATTTACCGCTCTTGGCCCTGGAGAGCATTGCAGAGCCATATCCTACCACCCAACAAGCGGCTTTCTTATCTTACATTTCACCGAGATGAAAAGTGGCGAGAGCAGCATTGACTTGTTCTGTTTTTTTTTTCTGATAAGAGATCAACTTACTTGTGGGGTACTAAATTAGCTCTGGATTGATATTCGGTGGTCAGTAAAAATGGAAGAGATAGGTACATTTTTCCAGTTTCCAATAAAATTTACATACGCATTTAAATGGTAGGTAGGTATCTCAATTCGCAACCCAATATATCTACAGGCCCAATAAGAGGTCGCGGTCGTTTCCTACTCGGCATCCTACCGGAAAGCTTTATCACCAGACCCAGAAACTAAAAGTGACAATTTAAAGTTATTCTCTATTAAAATTTCCCGGCCGGGAATCGAACCCGAAACTTACAGCGCTCTCATCACTGCGCCAGAGAGTTCGGAAATACAAATTTAACTAAGTATACAATTTGTGTCATTACATGAAATTTTGTTATCAATAAATTACAGCAATACACCATAATGTTCCGCCACGACATCACAAGAGCGGTTGCGATTCGGAAGCGCGCGCGCAGTATCAAAACACGAAAGACCAGTCTGTTGCCGCAAGCCACTGGGAGAACATTCTCCATGCCCCAATGATAAAGTACAGCCCTTACCGTGTGTGATAACTGACCAGTGTTTCTAGTGTTAACAGACTCATCATGGAACTGCAAAATCACAAGGAAGAAAATGGTGAGAGTAACACTTTTGTGCGGTGAAAGTAAGGTCCGCTTTGTCTGCAGTGGCCTCGATATTGCAAATGTTTTGTATTGGAACCTTGACAATATAACAGCTATAATAACAAAAGCTGGAGGAGATAAATAAAAAAAAACCTTCAAATATTTACGTGCGGTCAACCTTTAGCTAACTAGTTAACTAGTTATGTATGTAAATAATTTCCTAAGTAAAATAATATGGTAAATTCGAATATTATATTAATAATTCAGGTATTTTTATTGTTTTCACTTTTTCACTGGTAAATTATTGCGAAAAATTGGACTACTAGTACCTATGTGAGGTAGAACTTACCTACTAGGAATATACCTATGCGATTTTTAAAAGCAAAACACAAACCAAAGTTCGATTGCGCGAAGCTTTTAAAAAGCTTTCGCAGGATTGGGTCAGACAAATCTCTTTGCAAATTATTAAAATTATGATAGTCGTAAATAAACGTAGTTGTTGTAAGTATTATGATGAAATGTTACCGAAGTTGATGACGATACTATGGTAATGTTAGGATTGAAGTTAAACAAACCCAATGTAATTTACGAATATTATATTATGAAAGTTGATTATTTATTTAGTTACAAAAATGTATTGATATATTATATGACAAACGATTTAAGACACTAATTACGAAGTATGGACGTTACAACAAGTATAATAATTAATTGATTGGTATCGAGTGAATTAGCCGTGCGTGTACGCCAATGTGTACGCGGCCTCCCGTCGTCGGGGTTCAGAATTCACTGATTGGAACGCCCGGGAGAATCCCGACCGAAAGCGAGTCGGAATTCCCGAGGGTTCAGTAGGTCTCGTGGGACTTCGCCACATCAGCCCCCCCGGAGACCTTTACGTCGATCATGACGAATAAAGAATTCGTTCTTTTACACAATTCGTTTCACTCGTTACAAAAGTAAGTATTATAATTTATAAAATTAAACATAAAACTTAATTAGATATTTAACTATGACATGTTTACAAAAAATAAACGATACAATGCAATATTAGAAGCTTACGTACAATATTAATAGCTAAACGTATTCTCTAAAAATTGTTTTACATACTAATGACATGTGGGTATACTCACATAAACCTGCGAGGGAATCTTACCTGTCTGCCAGAGCGAGTTACTGTATCATGCTTGGTGGCAGGCGGTTCTGAAGTGATGGGCGTGAAAGAAGAAGGTTGAGATTCGTGTACAAAGTACGCTGGTTTGAGACGATCGATTGAAACCGTGACGACCTTACCGTTTATGTCGATTTTGAAAGTTTTCTCCGATCGCTCTATTACCTTATACGGACCAGAGTAAGGTGGTTGTAGTGGTCTTCGGACGGCATCTTGTCTCAGGAAGACAGCAGTAGCAGAGGATAAATCCTTGTGCACGAACGTTTTTGCATTACCGTGGCGTACTACCGGAGTCGGCTTCAATTCGCGGATGTGATTGCGAAGGCGAGATAGAAAATCGCTGTAATCAACGACTTCCGGTGCGGATGGCAAGAATAAGTCTCCAGGCAAGCGAAGACTTTCACCATATACCAGCTCTGCAGAGGTAGATGCAATATCGTCTTTCCAGGCGCTGCGTATCCCCAGTAACACAAGAGGAAGTACCTCGACCCATTTCTCGTTATCGTGACACATAATTGCTGCTTTTAATTGCCGGTGAAACCTCTCTACTAAACCGTTGGCGGCGGGATGATACGCCGTAGTGGTGAGGTGTTGGCAACCAGTAAATTTTGCCAGCTCTTTAAATAAATGGGAGTCAAATTGGCGCCCTCGGTCTGTCGTTATTTTACGAGGACAGCCAAAACGTGCTAACCAACCACTTACAAAAGCACGAGCCACTGTTTCTGCTGTGATATCTTCTAGAGGAATCACCTCGGGCCAACGCGTAAATCGATCGACTGCAGTAAGACAATAGCGGTAGCCGTGCGATATGGTAAGCGGCCCTATGAGATCGATATGAACGTGATCAAAACGCGAAGATGGAGGAGTAAAAGTGTGAACTGGAGCTTGGGTGTGCCGTGTAACCTTTGATCGTTGACAAGCGAGGCAGGCTTTTGTCCATGCTCTGCAGTCCTTTCGTATACTAGGCCATACGTACCTTTCGGTCATCAGTCGGATGGTAGGCGTAGCACCAGGATGACTCAAGCCATGAATAGCGTCGAAGGCCTGTTTGCGAAATTCGGGCGTAAGATACAGACGTGGTTTTGGACCAGAAACATCGCAATACACTTTACCTGCACTAGAGTCAGAAATTCTTATTTTCTGTAAGTCCAGCGAAGAAGAAGTGTGCAAAAGATGTCTCAATTCGGAGTCCGTCTCTTGTGAAGAAGCGAGTTTATCTAAATTAATGCTATCAGTAACAGATTCAATCCGAGAGAGCGCATCGGCAACGACGTTTTCCTCTCCGGAAATGTGTCGCACGTCGGTCGAGAATTGTGATACGAAATCGAAATATCGGAACTGACGTGGAGAGCATTTTTCAGACGCTTTACGAAACGCAGCAACAATAGGTTTGTGGTCTGTCCAGATCGTGAACGGCTTCAGCTCGACCATGAAACGAAAATATTTCACGGCTTCGTAAATTGCGAGTAGCTCTCGATCGAAAGGGCTATACTTACGTTGAGCTGAGGTCAGTTTCTTGGAGAAGAAAGCAAGGGGTTGACAATTACCTTCAACTTTCTGCTGCAATACGGCGCCGATGGCGATATCGGACGCATCACAGACCAACATCAGATCCGCTGTAGGATCGGGATGAGCAAGCAGTGTTGCATCGACGAGGCTCTTTTTGCATTCGTTGAAAGCCTGTTCCAGCTCAACCGTCCAAGTGATTGGAGTGTTTGGCTTGGTATCCGTGCCGCTAAGTAGTTGGTGTAAAGGTGCTTGGATTTTCGCAGCGTTCGGTAGGTACCTTCTATAAAAGTTAATCATACCGAGAAATCTCCTTAATTCTTTCAAGGTCTTGGGCTGTGTGAAGTTCTGGATGCTACTTACCTTTTCTGGCGTAGGACTCGTGCCGTTTGCCGTAACTAAGTAGCCGAGGAACTCGACTTCCGGAACACCAAATACGCTTTTAGCGGAGTTTAAAACAGCACCATGATCTCGAAGGCGCTCTAGAACCTGTTTGAGATGACATTCGTGATCGGTGTGGTCGCGTGACGCAATCAATATGTCATCTATATACGGAAAAGCAAAATCCAGGTCCCTTAAGATTTCGTCCATGAACCGCTGAAACGATTGCGCGGCGTTCCTTAGACCAAAACTCATGAACGGAAACTCGAATAATCCGAACGGCGTAGTTATGGCAGTTTTGGGTACATCCGCAGGGTTGACTGGAATCAAATGGTAAGCACGCACCAAATCAATTTTGCTGAACACAGTACAGCCATGTAGATTATGGGAAAAATCTGCGATGTGGCGTACTGGATATCGATCGGGTACTGTTCGAGCGTTGATACCTCTGTAGTCTCCGCAAGGTCGATCAGTACCGTCTTTTTTAGGTACTAGATGGAGAGGCGCTGCCCACGGACTATCGGATCTACGTGCAATACCTGCTCTTACCATATCCTCAAACTCACGCTTAGCTCGGCGGAGCCGGTCCGGTGCCAATCTGCGAGGTCGACTGTACACCGGCGGACCGGGCGTAGTGCGTATGTAGTGCAGCGTTTGATGCTTAACTTCGCGCACTATTGGCTCACCAGAGGGTCGCGTGACCTCAGGAAACTGTTTGAGTAACTGATGATAACGAGAATTACCTGTAACAGTCTTAATTTCGCACTCTAAGGAAGATAACACGGGTTTAGCATTTACAATGAGCGTAGTCGTATTATCAACTAATCTGTGGTTCCTTACATCTACGAGTAGGTTATAATATGATAAAAAATCTATGCCTGTGATCGGTCGGGTTACGTCGGCTATTACAAAACGCCAGCGAAAATCTCGACGCAACCCGAAATTTAAATTTAAGTTTATTGTTCCATATGTATTAATCACTGTACCATTAGCGGCAAAAAGTTTATAGTCAGTCTTCTTAACAATTGTCTTATTAGAACTTACATTTCTAATTGGGAACACACACAAATCAGCACCAGTGTCTATTAAGAACTTAACGTTAGAGTGTTTGTCCGTTACAAATACGCGACTCGGTGTGACGTCACGACAGTCATCGTTAGCCGCCATCAATGACTGCGTTTTTCGTTTTCCGACGAGTAAGTGCACGGATTACGGCACTTTGTAGCCTTGCTCTGGAATTTGCGGTGATACCAGCAGTGGGCATCAGTCGCAGAATCATTGGATCGGCTACGGGAACGTCGGCGCCATCTCGTGCTGCTATTCGATCTCGAGCGGGATCGCGATGACGATGCTAGTGCGGCGACTTTGCGCGACAAATCAGCGATTGATTGTTTCAGTTCGCTGATCTCATTATTCGACGTCGACGCAGACAGCTGATGAACTTGCGGCGCGGTACCAATCACATCCTTAACTGTGTCCGCAAGTGTAGCCAACTCGTCGAGGCTACTCTTCGATTGCGACGCCAAGATTACTTGAATATGAGTAGGTAGTCGGCCCGTCCATAGGGTACGTAAAAAGTCGTCGGGTACGCTTGGACCTGCTAAACCTTGTAAGTGTCGCAGGAATTGCGATGGCTTACGATCCCCAATGTCCTCTTGGGTTAATAATTGACGTACTCGTTGCTCCTGTGACGACGAAAGACGTTTCACCAGCTCTGTCTTAATCTTATTATATTTATCACTATCGGGAGGGTTTTTAATAACGTCTCTTATTTCGGTTATGTACTTATAATCCAAATTTGAAATTACGTAATTATACTTAGTCGTGTCTGCTGTTATATTTGTTAAAGCAAACTGCCCTTCTAGCTGTGCGAACCAAAGAGCTGGCTCGTCTGGCCAAAAAGGTGGGACTTTTACGCGCACAGTTTCTACCGCGGGAGATTTGTTGTCTTCAGCCATTGTTTAAAATAAAAAACTTTTATTACACTGAATCTATTTTCGGAATAAAATAAGTTCGTCACTATGCACACAAAGAATGTTCGAAATATGCAAGCACTTGAGAGTTCGGGACGCGTCGCCGGTTCACCACTTATGGGGACGTCGGGTGTCACCAGTTATGGTAATGTTAGGATTGAAGTTAAACAAACCCAATGTAATTTACGAATATTATATTATGAAAGTTGATTATTTATTTAGTTACAAAAATCTATTGATATATTATATGACAAACGATTTAAGACACTAATTACGAAGTATGGACGTTACAACAAGTATAATAATTAATTGATTGGTATCGAGTGAATTAGCCGTGCGTGTACGCCAATGTGTACGCGGCCTCCCGTCGTCGGGGTTCAGAATTCACTGATTGGAACGCCCGGGAGAATCCCGACCGAAAGCGAGTCGGAATTCCCGAGGGTTCAGTAGGTCTCGTGGGACTTCGCCACAATACCATATTTTCAATACACTTGCTCGAAAAATGCACTTACAGAGGCAGTAAACAGGGCTTGTAAGTTAAAACTGCCCTCGTGCAGTAAATAATTACCGCCCTCGTGCGGTAAATTTGCAGTTTTTTTTTTAAAATTTTATTCCTCGTTACTTCTAAATAAAAAGTTTTCTTGCAAGAAGGTTCATAATGATATTATTGACTTTGCATAGTAGAAAACCTAAAAAATAATGAAATTAGATGTGAATTGATGAAATTAATTCATAAAAAAAAATGATGTAATTAATTAAAATTGTTTTAAGTTTAATCGCGCTATTAATATCCGCCTAAAATCTCGAAATAAGAACGGGCGTGAGAAATCATTTTCTAGTGAGTACCTTGTACCTACCTACTCGAGTTTTATTTTCTAGTTTTCTCACAAATGTAGGTATTGAAAAATATCGTGTGATACACGGGCGTTAAGGTTTTAACAAACTCGTGACGATGGTCAGCCCTCGACTGGCGTCATCGGGCTGACTATATGAGTCAACTCATATGTAAAAACCTATTTACCGCTCTTATATCACATACTACTATTACCCTATGCTACTTCTTAGAATCTTCAAAAACCACTTCACGTTATTCTGCAAAAACTAAGCCTACCTATTTAAAACTTCTACCTAATTATAATGTTGGGTTCCTAGGTTTAAATTTTCCCAAATCACTATAGGCTCATAAAATATTAGGTACTCGTTGATATTTTTTTAATAATAGCGTTAAAAAAATAAGTCAAGGAAAAGTAGTCTTCGTGTTTGAACTAGATAGCTACGTATATCGACTTGTTTACGCTTTGAAGTCGTAGTATAAAAGTAATCCATTAATACATAGTGGAACATATTTACATTCCATACCCATATGGTACCTTAACCATCCTTAAATAGGTAAATGGGATGGTAGGCGAAAATATTAATAATTGTATTTCAATTTTTAATACTTACATCATTTTATTGATAAAGTTTATAATTATTTACTGTAACATAACTACACTCTATGTTTTCACCGTTCGCGATGCGTTAGCGGTAACCTTTACATTGGCCGTTAACCCTGCAGAGTGCAGCTTGAATACCACTGCATATTTCGCGTGAGTGGTAATACGGTAATTTGGTAGTTTTACCTGGAAAGGGAGTGTTTGAAAATTGTTGTATTTTATAGATTTCGACGTGCTCTTTCCGAATTTTCACGTTGCCACCTCGTATCTTTGCCGCTCGCACCGCCAACTTTGGAAAAATGGCGCCTAGAAACAGTTTTTTAACAATAACTCCTTTAGGACTAATTTTACGATGAAAATAGTTATATATTAAATTAAACTAGAGAAAATTTTCTACAATTTATGTAGTAACCTTTTTTTTGTAAAATCAATAGTTTTACAAGTTATTTAAACTAAATTAGCCAAGTCAATCTAATTTAGTTCAAATAACTTGTACAACACCCACAATACAAATTTATTTGAACTGTGGAAGGTGAATTTAGGATTTGGTTTGCGGCTCGGCTCTTTGTTTTTGAGCGCCATTTTTCCAATATGGCGGCGCGAGCGGCAAAGATACGAGGTGGCAAAGTGAAAATTCGAAAAGAGCATGTCGAAATCTATAAAATACACCAATTTTCAAAACTCCCGCGAAACTTTCCAGGTATTGAGCACTAAATTACTGGGTTATGGTAGGAATAGTATAGAATAATCAAAATTAATTTCGAGCTTTAAGTTGGGCGTAATGATATGAGTTAGACCTTGGATCAAACAAACACGTGATGACATAGCTAAGCTTAGGTAAACTTTAGGTAGGTAAGCAGTAAGTGACAAGGTACAATAGGTAAGTAGGTAGGATTTTTAGCAAACAACATTTTTTTTGAGTATAGCATTGGAATAGCATCTGAATTATTTACATCTAAATTCAACGACTATCGGCCAGTTTCTGAAATTGAGAATTTCATGTTGAGTCTGACTCAAAGACTACATAAGGACTAATTAAGCAAATTTTTGTTTCTGAATTGATATTGTGCCGGTTTCTGAATTACGCATTCAAGCAAAAACATCAAGCTCCAACTCTCAAACCTTACACAATAGTAGTCTTTGAGACAGACTCAACATGAAATTCTCAATTCAGAAACCGGCCGTATGTTTTTATTAATATCGTAGTCTAAATCGCGTTCGTAAACCTGAAAAAACTAAACTAAAACTTCTGAAAAATCTCCTAGAAGTGGTACCTAACTACTTAGTTAACGTAACTTATACTATGATATAGGTACTTACTTTAAATATTTTGGGAGATTATAAAAATATTAAGTACTAGTTGATGCCCGCGACTTCGTACGCGTGGATTGAGGTTTTTTGGTTCCCGCGGGAACACTTTCATTTTCCGGGATAAAAAGTAGCCTGTGCTATTCCAGACTATAATCTATCTCTGTGCCAAATTTCATCCAGATCCGTTCAGCCGTTGGGGCGTGATTGAGTAACAAACATCCATCCATACATCCATCCATCCAAACTTTCGCATTTGTAATATTTATTTGATTGATGATGATTATTTGATACCTACTTAGTTGAGAGAGTCTAATTCGTAAATGTTATGTACCTATTTAACAATTGAAAGAAGTAAATACCTATATGTAAGTACAAAAGATAAACTTAAAAGGCATTGGAATTTATCTACACACAAGGCACAATGCGATTCATCTATTGTGCTCATACACGTTGAACTCGTATACAGAATGTTTGATTCGGATTGTATGGACATGATCAAATTCGTTTTTTTACAGGGGGCAAAACAAATGACTCATCACCAACACAAGATCTCATCCAAAAGGCGACAGGTTCATTTGGCAGATACCAGTTATGCCTTTGTTTATTGATATTTTTAACCAAATTTCCGGTGGCATTCCATCAGATGGCCATTATATTCCTGTCACCAAAAGTGGAGTATACTTGCAAGAATAGCAATGTCACATGTCCATGTCCTGAACCGGAATATGACACCTCAATATTTACGAATACAATAAGCATGGAATGGGATCTAATATGCGACAGAAAATGGCTGACCAGTTTTACGCAAACATTGTTTCAATTGGGAACATTAATGGGCAGCGTATGCTTTGGAATGGCTTCCGATAGGTAAGGTAATAACAAAAACCCACTTATCTGTTATCATACTAATAATATAAATGCGAGTGTGTTTGATTGTTGGTTTGTCCTTCAATCACGCTGCAACAGAGCAACGCGACGGATCGACGTGATTTCTTACATTCGTATAGTTGAGGACCTGGAGAGAGACAGCTACTTTTTATCCCGAAAAATGAAGGGGTTCCCGCGGGAGTAAAAAAACTTATTTGATGCGGACGAAGTTTTTAATAAAATAAATAGTAGTTTTTAATAAAATACTAGTTTACTCATATATGCGATTCTTCATTCTGCACCTAAAAATCCTCAACTAAGGAGCTCCCATGTACGTGATGCTATCAGAATAACTATCGATAGTCTTCAAAATCTGCTTCGTGGTTAGTACCTACAGATAAAGTTGGTACACTTAGATATAATTTAAAATTGTATTAATCATGTAGTGGGGAGATGCGTACCTACCTTGAATTACATAGTTAATCAGTAATCACTCAATTTGAGCATGGAAATTCCTCGACTCGAGGAGGAGGCGTGTGATAGTCGAAGCCGTTTCCTGCTTAAGGTTGCGAAGATTCTGCAATTCAAACTCAAATTATATATGTCACCGTAAGATTGCAAAAACCGTTAGATTGTAATCTAACGCTTTTTATCTCGTTAGATTGTAAACTGTCGAATGATTGTGAACCACAGAATACTACCGCTATGTTGTGAACCGTTCAATGTTCTGAGTGTCAATTTTTTAAATATTCACTGTATTTACGTTTTCTGTCTCAGGTTGGGTTAGGGTTCGACATAAATAATCACGTAGTGCTCTGCCTGCAATCTTTCGAGAGTTTACAATTTCGCGAGTTAGATTAAAATCTAACGGGTTTTACAATCTTACGGTGACATATATATTCAATTTAGTTACAGTAGTACACTTACTGACGTCCAATTAGATACTTATGAAACCTGAAGCTGATAATCAGTTAACTACGGTATCTTAAAACTAAAGCTATGATTTATGGTTACAAACGCGCCCTGGCCTAAGAAGACACAACAAACGAAGCCGGGTTTTGTTTTAGTATCACCATCTCACAAATATCATAAATTACTCAATTAGATTTATAATTATAACAATTAAGTACATAATTAGCCGCCGCTGTAACAATTCATACCCATGCCTTCCTATCATTCAAATAATCGTTTACACTCTAATATGACTTTCCAATTAGTTCACGTTTTACAAAAACTTTGAACTTGTTGTGAGACATCTCCAATATGTATTAGTCTTATTATATAGTATATGCTTATTAAAATGACAGTAAAGTACCTAAGTAACTAAATGAATTTTTTTTCAGGTTTGGAAGAAAAAAGCCTTTATTAGTGGCAGTGGTAATACAAGTTTCTATGGGAATAACTGCAGCCTATATTCCTGAGTTTTGGACGTTCACTTTCATCCGCTTCTTGATCGGGATGTCGGTCGGCGGAACAATGGTCACCGGATTTGTTATCGTCATGGAGTTTGTTGGCACAAAATATCGGGATATCATCTCGGCACTATATCAGACACCTTTCAATCTGGGTCACATGATGCTACCAGTTTTTGGATACTACTTCAGGGACTTCACGAAGTTCCAATTAGCTATTTCATTGCCGACAATAATCTTATTGTCCTACTTCTTTTTGGTGCCTGAAACTGCGCGGTGGTTGATAGCAGTAAAGAGAACCGATGAGGCCGTCGTAGTATTGGAACGAGTGGCTAAGGTGTAAGTATAGAAACTAGAAATTTAATAGCTATAATTCAATACAGTAGGCAAATCTATAAAATATGATCTTCGATCAAACGAGCTGAATCGTTGGAAAATGATATTATTGTTTTTGACAATATCATAGAAATAGGTTTTCGATTAGACTTAACATTAATTATTCTTTACAGGAACAATCGTCCAACAGAAAATATCCGAAGGGACGTGGAGTTATATCAAGAATCGGTGGAGAAGAGTCAGCTGAAAAAAGGCAGTATACTGGATCTATTTAGAACACCCAATTTAAGAAAAAATATTACTGCAATGTCATTTAATTGGTTAACGTGCAGCTACTGCTTTTACGGTGTATCTCAATACGTTGGACAATTAAGTGGCAACGTGTTCATAAATGTCGCAGCCAGTGCCAGTGTTACGTTACTGGGCACTATTGTTTCCATTCCTTTGATGAAATTAATAGGCAGGAAAACCATTTTGATAATATTTAACTTCATATGTGCTTTGTGTTTGTTTGTATTATCGGTTATTCCAGAAGGGAATGTAGCAACTGTTGTGTTGGCAAGTATAGGAGTAGTAGCTAGTTTTATTAATTTTGTGGTTGTTTATTTATATTGCACTGAATTATTCCCGACAGTAGTTCGTAATGCGGCTATTGGATTCTCATCAATGATGGCCAGAGTCGGTTCCATGTTGGCACCTTTTGTTATAGGAATGAAAGACATTGCAGAATGGATGCCTCCTGTTGGTTTCGCAGTGTTTCCACTTGTAGCTGCATTCGTTACGTTTCTCCTTCCTGAAACGAAAGGATGTGAACTGATGACTACGATAGAGGAAGGAGAACAATTCGGTAAAAAGAAAAAAATATGTGATAATAAAGACTAAAAGTATTGACTATTCGTTTTGCATGCAACAGTTAGGTAACTTTGTAAATATAAATTTTGATTTTATAATTACTGTGTTTAATTTACAACACATAGTCATATTTATGATATCTTAGGTTAAATTAAATGTGATGAGAATTAAGTACTTCATTGTATTTTATTAATCAACTTCCAAAAAAATAGGAGGTTCTTTTTTTATCATCGTCGGGTGCCATCTTTAAATTAATTAACTTTATTTTCAATTTTCTTATTACAATTTACAATAGAACCAATGTTTCCTAATAAATTTCTTAACTTTTTATAAGATATAATATTTTATTTTATTTAATTTTTAATTTTTAATTTTATCTTTAAATTGAAGTTTGGCGGTCAGCAGGTAAAATGCCTTCAGATTTTGAGCTATCTTCTTTAAATCCGCGTAATTATGACGGGTCCATTCCTTTACGTCATACATCCACTTCCTCCTCTGTCTTCCATATATATCTTAATCTTGTTAAACAATGTATCTGTATTAAACAATTTTTAATTGAAATATATACCGACAATTTAGATATTTGATTATAAACATGCTAATTGATTCCGTTTACTGACATGCCTAATTTTATTAATTAATTAATGTTCTACATTCAATACGGTTATTTTACATCTTCAATTAACCTATTTTGCATTGTTCACAGAGTTTAGTTATTTCACGATTGGCTACATCCGTTTTCGGTAAATTCGTCACATTTAGTATGTAACAATGAGCTGAATTGAAACACGATTCTGTTGTATATCCTCTCACGACACCGTAAGATTGTAAAAACCCGTTAGATTATAATCTTACTCGCGAAATTGTTAACTGTCGAATGATTACAATATAACGGATATAACGGATTTTTATGTTCACTTGTTACATACATATAGTAGCTGTTAGCTCATAGCTATAGTCTTGGGAAGACATTCTGTCATCGGTTTTTTTATAAATATTGTAAAACTTCATACAAATTACCAAATTATGCCTCTTTATTTTGAATATAATTACCTATTATCTTCGCAGACAAAAAGTAAAATGTGCATCACTGAAAAATATAATGACATCCTCTAATTTGAACATAGCTTTTTTTGCCTTGTTAATGTTATCTTAATAACTATTAAGTTTGAAAATATTTACACTTCTCTCATTATCTTTCTACAAATTAATAATAAAATAAGTAGATAAAGACGATTAAGTATATGTCTTGTGTAGTTATTTTTTCTTGCATCTTATGTAAAAATGCTACTTATTGATTGTCCTAATATTAACGTTACCACACTTTCTCAAATCCTTATTATTAACTATTTTAGTTGTTTCTGTTTGGAAAAGTTTGGTGGTAATCACATAACAATAACGATATACCTATTCATATAAAAAATCCAGAAGATACTTGCATCGGTATTGTTTTATCAAAGCAAGTGTTAAAATCCACGTTTCAGAATATCTCATTTAATCTTATCATGTGTCGATCTGTTAGATAATAATTTTCTCAATTTGATGCGATTAGAAAGATACTTGAAGCCTATAAATTCTAAAGATGTGCATTCAAAGATTAAATTGTTTTATGTTAGCAAATTTTTCGGGCTTTCCAATTAAGACCAGTAATAGACTATTGAGAACTCGCAGTTTAGAATTTGTATAAATTATATACCTACATAGGAGTTTATTCTAGTCTAGAGGATTAAAAAAAAATACGCGCCGAATTGAGAACCTCCTCCTTTCTTGGAAGTCGGTTAAAAAAGGTCAATTTAAAATGCACTGAGTTGCCAGTGGGGTCAATATACTTAATGTACCTAAATTTTCGAACATCGAATTTGAACTGTCGTTCTGTGTATTACCGCAACACATACCTACCTACCTTTGTTTTGTGTGCGAATCTAAAATGCATTTATACTGCCATTATTTCTTGTGTTCAGCTTGGAAAATGTTATAGGTACTTATTTTTATTTTTTATGCAAATGAGGGAAGTACATCGTTAACACCTACTTAATAAAATATGGCATTCAATACGCTATAACGTGTGGTAAACCGCAATCAATATTTTGTAATAGATTTTCTCCGTACAAACCATGTATAAACTCAATGTTGGGGTTAAAATAGCTGGACGTTTTTCTACTTCATCAAATATAATACTTAATAGCAGTTTTTAAATTTCAATATACGAGTAATCGAAATATGTATAAAGTTAGAGAATCTGAAAAGAAATATTTTACCTATAAAAAATTTAAACAATTATACATACCTATGCACCAAGACATTTCAAACGTTTATTTTTCGGCATCTTAGACTACGCCATCGCGATTACATTGAAATGACGTCGGAAAAACTCACAAACAATCTTAAGCTATTTATTTTATCTTGTCGCAATTATTATAATATTGACATAGAAATATGGTTCAAGTACACATAAATGATCTCATTGGAAACTTTGGAAGATACCACTTTTGGCTGTGTGTTCTAATATTTTTCGGTAAATTTGGGATAGGGTTGCATCAGATGGCTATTATAATCCTTGCTCCTCCTGCAGTTTATATATGCCCAAACAATAATTCTACGTGTTGTGACAATCCTGTTTATGATAAATCTGTCTTCAGTAGGACTATTGTGACTGAATGGAACTTAATATGTGAGAAGCTGTGGCTCAAAGATTTCACCCAAACTGTTTTTCAGTTTGGTGTTCTTATTGGAAGTCTGTTGTTTGGTATTGCCTCTGATAGGTAACTTTAAACTTACCCATTAATATTATTATTTTTGCATTAAATAAGGTGTAACTTATATTAAGAATGTTAAGGTGTTTGCAGATATGGTAGAAGGAAGGTATTGCTAGTATCCGCTGTGTTAGAAATGTTTACTGGAGTGATGGCTGCTTTTATGCCAGATTTCTGGAGCTTTACAATCATTCGATTTGTTTTGGGTCTGGCTGTTGGAGGTGTTATGGTGGCGGCCTTCGTATTGATAATCGAATACGTTGGAACAAAACACAGAGATATAATATCAACCCTATTTCATGTCCCGTTTACTCTTGGTCACATGTCGTTGGCGATTTTTGGATACATCATAAGAGATTACGTAATTTTTCAACTTAGCATATCTGTTGCGAACTTGATTATGCTGATTTATATATGTTTCTTGCCTGAATCACCACGATGGCTGTTGGCTAAGAACAAAACTTTTAAGGCAATAGCAATAATGGAGCAGATTGCAGACATGTTAGTACCTACCTCCTTTTGACAATCATTACACACGAATAAAGAATGCCTTAGAATAACATATTTTTAAAATACATGTATAATAAACATGTTACTTCAGTATTTATAATTTGAATTCGCATTGCGAACATCAATTTTACATAACTTTAATGTTTTATTCATGTTACAGAAATAATCTTCCCAAAGACGAAATTCGAGCACAAGTTGAAACATATCAATTGCAATCTATAAGAATTAGACAAAAGAACGGAAATGCTTTAGACTTATTTCGTACCCCTAATTTAAGGAAAAACATTTTGGTGATGTCAGCTATTTGGTTCGTGTCGAGCTATTGTTACTACGGAGTATCGCACTACATCAGCCATTTGACGGGCGATCTATTCATCAACCTAGTAGCCAGTAGTGGTGTATGTCTATGCGGTTGTTTCTTAGCCACACCACTTGTAAAATTCATAGGAAGAAGGATATTAGTGATCGCCTTTAACATCGCCAGTAGCTTTTGCTTTGTAATAATTGCTTTCATCCCAGAAGGTACCGGATCTATTATCATGGGTTGCATCGGTGTCTTATTCAGCTTCATGTCCTTCATCGTAGTATACTTGTATTGTACAGAAATGTTTCCCACTGTTGTACGGAATTCAGCAATTGGAATTTCATCAATGGTGGCACGATTTGGTTCCATGGTGGCACCATTTGTAGCTGGTTTGAGACCGTACGGAAAATGGTGTGCCCCGATCGCATTTGGGGTATTGCCGATTTTGGCTGCAATTTTGTGCGTACTGCTGCCCGAGACGAAAGATATTGAATTACCTATGACTATAGAGGAAGCTGAAGCAATGGGAAGAAATAACTGCATTCAACAAAGGTACGCAAGTTCGACGACAGAGAACAATGAGGAACGATTAACAAGTATAACAGAAACAGAATATTAACTTCACGAATATCTATGTAAATGTAGGTATTTATTTATATAACAAATAGGGTCTTAAAATTTTAAATAAAGAAAATACTGAAATAAAATAGTAGTTTTTTTGTTCATAAAAGAACAATAAGTCTCAATCTGTAAACTTACTGATAAATATATATCTGTAAAAAAGGATGCAGATAGTATTGTTTTTTTTGCCATTAATTAGTCTGCGTAAGGTAAGAAAAGCTCATATCCTTCCCAAGTAGCAAAAAATTCCAAAAAGTCGTATAAATCTAGAGTTATACGATGTCATGTTGTGTAGTAGTCTTATAATGGTAATAAGAAAACAATAACGTCCTATAGATGTCATCGATTCGGCCTTTTAGTCGTGCGACTATTAAGTTATAATAAATAGTCGAGTAAACGTCTATAAAACGAAATTATATGACGTTATGTAATGGTAACAGCCACAACGCTTATACGACATTCATGATTGTTTAAACGTCGGCGTATGATATTTATATGACTGAAAGTCATGTAGACGTTAATTCATAACATTTATATAACTAACATTACTTTGTTTTTTAGTCGTCGTGGTTAAGCCTTTTATACAACCAAGTAGTTTTCTTGTGACTGCAATATAACTATTACGAGACATTAAGTCCTATAAGAGTCAAACTCCAACTTTAATAAGACTTAAAGTTGAGTAGGAGTCTAGACCCAACTTTAATACAACTTATCCTACACCTAATAATATTACTTAAATTAGTATAGATTGTAATTTTAGTTAGGAAATATATATCTATACACATAATAGAAAAAAATTGTGATTATACACTAAAATAGTGTTTTAAATACACCCTAGCTTGAGAACCCTAATGTCTAAAACATGGCGTTTTCAATGGTCGTCACAAAAACATTTACACGACATATAGTTATTTTAACGTCGTTTAGAGGTTGGACACTAACTAAAACATCATGGCCGGAAGTTTTGAATGAAGAGATAATTTGAAATTATTTAAATATAATGCATAAAACACAAAATCACGGGGGGGCATTAAAATATTCATAGTATTTTCATATATACTTTCTCGTAAAAATTAAGGTTCCAGTCGGAATCAACTCTACGCAATATAATACAAACATAGAATAATTAATTTTTAATAGAATTAGTTTTACTTAATTGCCTTCTAACCATAAATTTTTAGTTAATTATTTTTTTCACAAGAGCACGTACGATTTCTTTTCAACTTCCACAAAAAACAGTCAATCGCATAACGCTAATAAGACGTTTTAGTCACTTCACAAAATTAATATGAATATGTAAGAGTTATCTCGTAACGTCTATATAATCAAAACGTTCTATTCTGCAACGTCTACAGGACGTCTAAACGACGTAAATAGTCATCGTCGCGACCTTTATGTGACCATTAAACGACAAATGGTCTTATAACTGGGGCCATTTTCGCGTTTTGTAAACGTTATAATAACGTTTATACAACCTTTCTTTAGGACTAAAAGGTAAACAAAAAACGTTGTCACGACTTTTATACGACAACGAATTGTTACTTGGGTTATGAGCCCATACAAGGAAAAGGCGATATTTACAAGTCAATAATAGTTATTTGTTATACAAGAGTGAAAAGTTGTTTTTTAACCGCGTGCTCAATTTTGATGACCGAGCAAGCGAAGGATTCAAATTAGAATCCTGAGCGTCAGCGAGGGAATCAAAAGAGCACGAGGTGAAAAATCTTTTCACTTGAGTGGAACACTTAACTTTTCATCCCACCTCAGCGAGGAAATGACATGACGTGAAAGAAAATGGTGCGCGCAAATCAAATTAAAAAAGTACACCAAGAAGGTTACGAGTGTGAGTTTTTAACAAATTAAAAACGGTTGTATGGAAATTCGGCACCATAGAGGTAGAAGTAAATAGGTTTTAATTATGTTTTGAATTCGCAAACTTCATAGACGAGTGATATTTACTAACGTGCACACGATGTTCCAAATTCAATTTACTTTATCCTCAAGAGGATAATAATGGCTTTTGCATTCAGATATCGAAGATTAAAAATACTCTTTCCGAGATGGTGGGATGAAAATTATATTACACAAGTTGTTCGTCTATCATGGAAAGGGATCATCGATCCTTTTCAAACGATGGTTTGATGAATTTTTAATTTATATAAACTGGATATATTTGGTACTTCTTAATCCCTATTAGTATTTTATTTATATTTCGAGTTTAATGCTGAGGTTCAGATTTAAATTATGTATGATTTCATAACCCAGTTATTAGGTATTATATAAAGTAAACGCATGTATTGACTTTCATGTTATAAGGGTTCTAATCTAAAGGGATTTCTATGGCTTCATTTCAACCCCTCGTCAGTGTAAGTCAGCCATCATGGCGTCAGGTTTGCTGGTTTGTGCAGCCTGGTATTATACCATCATAGCTGGTAAGGCAAATCCTTTTACGTGAGAATCTAACAGTGAAATTTTTGAATTGGTTAACTATTAAAACTGAAACTTAAAACTAAATTGCCAGCATCGATTTAACGCAACACTGATAAATCAGTAATTACATAGTGAAACTGTGGTTGGAAAACGTCTAGTGAATGTTGAAAGTGACTAATCTTAGAGGAGATTCGATCAAGTGCTCTAGGGTACGCCAACGGCCCCATACAATCTACTGACTCCTTGCAAGTCTGGCCCTAGTATATATTATACTAGTTAATCTATGGTCCGGCCTTTACTTGCCAAAAAAAATGCCATCACAATCGGTTGAGCCACTTCGAACTTCGAAGTAATAAAAAACAAGTATTTGATATTTTGGCAGCCGTAATGATACCATATTATTTTGATATTAAAACCACATATTTGAAACATTGCATTTATTTGAATTATGCAACTTCATTCACTTCGATGTCATGTTATGGATTTAGCTAATCTTTATAATCTGAAAACGCTAATACTTAATGACGTGTTGTTTTATAAGCATTGTTGATTTTTATACTTAACCGCATAAATCACACGTATAAAAATATCTAAATTCCAGGATTTTATATACTCTACTGCCCGGCTATGTATCTAATGTTTGTCAAACACATATTCTATAGAAAAGTGGTTGATGTGCTATTTGCATTATGGGAGCTGTATCCAGTGGTAAAGTATCTATCGTTATGATGGCTCCCATTAGATTTAGATTATCCACATTAGTAATTTACTAGAAAAATATGTCTTCAGGCATTGTTTCAATGGTGTTACAAGTCAGAACTACATCATTATGGAGATTACGTCGATCCAAATGAAACTACTATAATAGTTATGAACCATCGTACAAGAGTGGATTGGAATTATTTTTGGATCGCTTTGTACCACGCAACACAGAAGCCTTATAAGAATATTGAGTGCATCTGTAAAGGGAAATTTATTGAGAAACCACCAGATGTGAAATCAGATATTCTTGATGTCATGGCCAGAGGGAAATCAAAAATTAAATTTGTTTTGAAAGACGAAATTAAGACCATTCCTGGAATGGGTAAGTTGGCCATGTTAAAAGGTAGTTCTTATGTACTGGGAACTACCTACACAATTTTTAAAGCGTAGTTATGTGTCTGCATTAAAATAATATTTATAGCGTTGTAAGTTGTAACGCTAACTTAATTCAAGGAAGCAAGGACAAAAATAGGAATAATACGTTACCTATCATTAATTTAATTATATACCTATACAGTCTGTTGGAAAAGTAAGTGGCTGTTTCTAGATTTTATTAGCTCTTAGTATTATATCTATAATTATTATATTTTGTAGGCACATAGATATATCTATGCGTCTATGTTTATATATTTATGCGTCGTAACGTAAATCTAAGTACCTACCTACTTACTTTTAACTTTCTCGTAAAATTTTCTCTTCCTCTTATGAATTTGAAAGCAGCGCGTTTGCGTTGGATATTTTTTCTTGGGACTCAATTTAGACGATTGCTGTAAAGTTTATTCCCTATGTTTAGACTATTCTGTCGTCCTCAAACAATTTTAACAATGTGGGCATAGAGGTAGTATAACTACCTCTGTGAATGTGGGTGATTAAATTGGTTAGAGCAACTTCCAGTGGAACTGAAGTTTAATGGAGTTCCATTAAACTTCAGTTCTCCTTATTTTTCTCCTTATTTAAAAATAACCGTTTTAAAATTACCCGTTGTTCTTAACGTATTTTTTTTTAAATTATCAAATTAATTGATCCAGTTTTGGTGGGTAGCACTGCGAAAAACCACTTATAAGTTTAAATTGCGTGCTCTTCCGTCAACTATAATTTGTAACTATTTATAATGCTATCTAAATTAGGGAAAATAACTAAAACTAAATAATCTAAAATTGGTTTAAAAAATAAGATTTTAACTTGTATTTTAAATTATCCTTAGTCATTTCCATTCTATAATTACTATCAAGACTATTTATTAAGCGAAGGATCCTGTATGCGCTAGTGCGCTTACCACATTTGTTCTAAAGCTGACACAGTTGAGATACTTTACGAGTATGAGATATTTTATGAGAAACTATATTTTGTATATATATCCAAGTTAATGAAATATTAAGTAGGTATATTAACGTTTTAAGGTTGGATAATGCAATTAAACTACTTTCTCTACGTGAAGAGGAACTGGCAGGAGGACCAAGCGAACGTGTCACAGTTTGTGGATTACTACAAAAGGCTGCGATACCGTCAGCGCGTGGTGCTGTTTCCTGAAGGCACCGACTTGAGTGAAGATAATAAACGGAAAAGCCAGAAGTATGCACTTTCGAAAAAATTACCGGTTAGTACGCATTGTCAGCTTTGCTTTTTTTGAATTGAATTTTGAGAAACGATAAAAGATTGTTAATTTATTTATTGTCGTATGTTTAATTGAGTTGATAATTGACTCATTCGATGTATTTCACTCGGTTCGTTCTTTGGTGGGGATACGCCATATTGGAATAATTAACATTAATACGAGTATTTTGACGTTTGAAAGGACCGGCAGACTCAGCGATTATAGAATAGGTACTCTTGTGTTTAGATCGCAATTTGATTTAGAGCTTAGCAGTAGCAACTGCAGTCTGATCAAATGATTAAATTATTGTTGTTGTGATGCTTTGGCCAAGTTTTATACTTAACGTGTTTACATTAAATCTCTCGTGAAACCGCTACACGTTGTGACCATTCGCTCGTGCAAGTTTTAAAGAGAGTACAAATATATTTTAAAAGTAGTTTTAATTATTTGCCCACTTCTGGAATTATGCTTACAGTATTTTGGCTATGTCCACATATTTTGATCATTTCAACGCATCGTATAGATTTCGTCGCCATTGCACCGACGTCTATTGAAGTCGCTAGGATGGATGCAAAAGGAGATCGGCGAAGTCTGACCCAGCTAATTTGAAAACCATTCAGATTCAGAAATCATTTAATATTTTTTAATATATTTCAATGTATTTTTCTGTGTAAACACCAAATTTTTAGAAGATGGGGATCAATAATAAAAATAATTACGAAACAATAAAAAAGTCGTTCTAATGGCAATACGGAGTATAGATACCAGAGTATAAAAGTAGAAACTAACGTGTCAAATGTCAATTACTGTCAACTCAATCAAATGTCATTCGTGGACCGTGGTTAGAGATGTGCCAACTCGGAAAAAACACGTTAACTCGAGTTGAAATTCAGGTAACTCGGAATTGAATTCGAGTTTCACAACTCGAGTTAGCATTTAAAGAAACTAAGTGTATTTTATTTGTTACAAAATACTTTTTTACATACATATTTGTACTTCAATCCAAATCTCTGTTAGGACAATTATTATTATCATTGCTTATCTTCGTAGGTAGGATTGAAATAAAAAGGGTTTTATAGTTTACCTATAATTATTTATACCGTTCTCATTAGAGTTAATACACATTTATTTTTGGTTTTAGTCTTAGTTTAGTTATAGTAAGTACTCATATTTAACAACAAAACCAGTTATGTAAGCAGTCTTCACAAAATAATATCAGTCTAACTTTATAATGTAGGTACATATTATGTTATTAATAGTTTAATCATCACAATGAAAATATTCATAAATAACTTTTTTAATAGTTGGTGTCATTCGGTCAATGCAATGGCGGGAGTACGTAGACAGAGAAAGAGATATAGACAGGGTGTCAGCGTATACAGTATGCGATATTAATTAATTAATAAATACGTAATTGTAATTAATTAAAAACGTTAATTTAATTCAAACGTGATGCATTATCGATACAGTCCCGCGCTGTAGTACCTGCCGGCACCCTTCGCTCTTCTTTTACCCGATGTCACCTGAAATGCTCACGCTTCGCGACGCGATTGTATCGCTATTGAATTGCTTCTGTCGCGCGTTGTAAATGCGACTAACACCCAAAAGTAGCGATGCATAAGAGCGTTAGGGTTAACCCCCCTTTTCAAACAATAAGAATACTATAACAACCATCAATTTGTATGTCATAATATACTTACTGGCCGCGTTATGAATTACGTAGGTTTAATGTACCCAGCAGGTAGGTAACTTGTTTTTATGTAGGTAGGAAAGCGTATGACTATTTGGTAATAGTCAGATAATATTAATCTGCAGTGCCTGATAGATTTTTCAAAGCTATTAAATGGTCATCTGGCTTAAAAACCATGAAATAGAAATCTAACCTCACTTTTAACTATTACTACGAATATCTTTTTTCTCCCAACTTTATTTGATTGACTTTCATAAACTTTTTTGTTAGTCTGGTTTAGTATAAAAAGTATGAGAAGTTTGATGCGTGAACGTGAACCTCAAGTTTGGGTCAAATACTATATGGGAGCTCGCCGACCTCCTTTACGCGATCATGTGATACGCCGTTGTGATAGGTACCATATCTGATACACCTCGTATCGGATACACGTAAAGTGATCGATATTGTAGACGTATTTTAATACTGATACGATACGATGACACGTCTCCAAAGTCCATACCTAACCATAATATCATAAATTACAAATTGTACACGCGTATGCGCGCGTTGTACTTACTCTCCTGCCGCAGAGTTGCCATACCGCGTTTTTGTGATGTAAGAACATTACATCATTGATCGTAGGTATATATCTACCATAATGTAAAAACAAATGTTTTACAGGTTTTCGCGTTATAGAATATTCCTGGGATAGTTTGTTAGCATTTGTTGTAGTCATGTTGAACTTATAGTAGGTAGGTATATTTTTGTAAAACTACTAAAGTCTAAAGGTATTTAATGATCGCCAAACTGGAAATCCGTTTATGCAGAATATGAATTTTTAGTTTGTAAATTACTTTATTTTTAAACTGGAATATTATTACAATTTGTCAGTCACATTCCAATCTCAATTTCAGCATTTAAATTGTTTTAAAATTAAAATAAAGGTTCTTAAATCTGTATGTACTTATAACATTAATGTCAAGCATATTGTGATTTATGATCTGGTTGGTAGGTACAGGGTGTGCTGTCGTAGGCAGTAGCGGCTTTTTATAGTTTAACTTGAGGTTTAATATCTTCGGTACCTTAATTTTTTTATCTGACTTTTTAACCTGGGTGAAAGCTGGAGAGAGGAAAGGAGGGAGTATGGAGGCTTAGCAACGCATTTCCACGATCCTACAGTAAAACCGAATGGTTTCCACCTGCCTCGTAAGTTGTGGTGCCGTCTAAACAGCCTAAGAACATGACACGGCCGCTGCAACTACCTTTTGCACAAGTGGGGGTGGAAACCTTCCGCCCTCTGTGACTGTGGTGAGGAGGATCAAACAATAGATCACATCATTCGGCGCTGCCCCACACACTCATACCAAGGATCACCGAAATACCTCTTTGAACTCCCTCCTGATTTTGTCACTTGGCTGGAAAATCTGGATATTGACATATAAATAAATAATTGACCAATATTACTCACATTAAACCATTGACATTATATTATAAAATCATTAATTAGGACTTAAAATTAATTTAATAAAACGCTTATTTTTCAAAAATCAATTGCCATACGATTAAATAAATAAGGTCTGGCCTGATCTACTAAGTTTTTTTTACTTTACATTAAGGGTTCCCTAGTAAATCTAAGAACTCATAAAGTTACCTCGGAGGTACATTAAGACCTCCAGTCCATCTATCCATCTGTCACCGAATTCCAGCTATTTTTAAAATCAAAGTTGAAAATTGAAATATTAGTTATGCGCCCTCCCTGGCGCAGTGGTGAGCGCTGTTTTTTAGGGTTCCGTACCCAAAGGGTAAAAACGGGACCCTATTACTAAGACTCCGCTGTCTGTCTGTCTGTCTGTCTGTCTGTCTGTCTGTCTCCAGGCTGTATCTCATAGACCGTGATAGCTAGAAAGCTGAAATTTTCACAAATGATGTATTTCCGTTGCCGCTATAACAACAAATACTAAAGATTAAAAAAAAATATATATTAAGGGGGGTCCCCATACAATAAACGTGTTTTTTTCGTATTTTTTTGCTCAATATTAAAAACGGTAACAGGTAGACGGTTCAAATTTTCACAGAATATTAACTTGTATATTACCTTTCAAAATAAATAATTAAATATCAATAAAGTAAATATTAAAGGGGGGCTCCCATATAACAAACGTAATTTTTTGATATTAACAGTAAACCTCTACAAACAAAGTTAGTTTTGCGGTTCATTAACAAAGGTAATTATACCTACTTCTTGAGTACGGAACCCTCGGTGCGCGAGTCCGACTCGCACTTGGCCGGTTTTTATGAAGGAGACAAAGGGTTCGTTTCCCGGTAGGGTCAATCCGTGATTTTAAAATTTCTGAATTTTTCCTGGTCTGGGGAAGGCTTCGGCCGTGATAAATTTAGTAATTAAATGATTATGGGCTTTTGAAATGTAAAGACAGATTTTGACAAATTAAATGCGTGGGTACACTGGCATTATCCCATTGGTTTGGTTGTATCTATTTACTTAATGCTATAGGTAAGTAATTGACCGAGCGAAGCAAAGGTCTCTGAGTCTACTTGAGTGAATTTGCACTTGTCCGTCCGTCCGTCCGTCTGTCAGAGCCTTAAACCTCCTGAATTACTGAAAGTAATTACTTCAAATTTAAATATAATATGTGAACCGATGGCCTCCAGCCGAATATGGCTTAAAAGTTATAAAAATCTTTATTTCACGGGGCTCCCCTTTATCTATTTCGTGGGGGCTCTCATAGAAGCGAATGCGAAGTAAAATATTTTTTATAGCGTTACATAGGGTTGCGGTATATCACTTTAAAGATAATTAGGAATAGAGTCCAAAAATATTTTTTTATTTTTCCCTTGACAAAATGGGGAGCTTTCAAAGTGGAGATTTTCTAACGTCAAAAGTTGACCTCAGAACTCTCAATTTTCTGAAATGCTGAGCCTGAAACCTGATCAGTTATTTGAACTACATCCTGTACTTAAACAACAAATACTAAAATTAGATAAATATGATAATATATATATGTTTAGTTTTAGTTTTTAATTTAGTTTTTAATTTAGATTTAATTTAGATTTTAATGTATGGATTTTGTATTTACTAAACTAACTACTAATAATTTAATAGTTGATGTCAAATATGAAAAAGTTCCTTCCATAATATGATAAGGAAACGAAATTATTGAATTTTTAGTGAGCTTCAGTATTTTTAACAGAACTTAACAATGATGTCAATAGATAGCGCTCTGTTATGGCGATACCGCGAGGTTTCAGTTCGGGGCGAACCACTAGTATTATTAAACATAGTCATCTATCTTGTTTGTAGAATTACGAATACGTACTCCATCCGCGCACAACTGGTTGGGCGGTGCTTTGTTCACGCATGAGGAGTGCTGGCTTGGCGTCGGTCTACGATGTCACCGTCGCTTACGACACACCAGCTCAAACTGAAATGGACCTGTTGCATGGGATAATGCCTAAACATGTGCATTTCCATTTCAAACGGTAAGCTCCTAACCAAAATCTTTAAAGTAGGTAAGCTTTACGAGGATTTTCTTTATAAACTAAGAACTTACAATACTTACTTATACTTACTTATGGGCCGGTTTCTGAATTAAGCATTCAAGCAAAAACAGCAAGCTCCAACTCTCAAACCTTACACAATATCAATTCAGAAACAAAAATTTGCTTGATTAGTCCTTAAGTAGTCTTTGAGACAGACTCAACGTGAAATTCTCAATTCAAAAACCGGCCGTTAATATACCTTCGCAAGCGCAACCCGTAGAGGTGCATTGCACTCTGAGACGAACCCAACACCCGATACACACTTGGATGGCTTTTTCTTTTACAACCATGCAACAGCAGGAATTCGGAGGAATTGTTCAACCTTTTGAAAATTAAAATATTTTGAAATTTGTTTCAGGCACGCTATCGAGGATCTTCCTTGCGAAGAGGATGAACTAAGAATTTGGCTTCAAGATCGGTGGAAAGAGAAAAATATTAGCTTGGAAAGATTTCACAGAGATGGTAATTTTACAGTCAATACTTTTGGGTAATGTTGCATTACACAATACGGGCTATGTCAAAAATAATAGAATGATACATCTATCTATGGGTACATTTATCTATTACATATACTTATGTAGGTATATCTGAATCAAACACTACTCGTGACTTAATAATGTCTACTTAAATCATGATTGAAATAAAATAGACGTCTTAAATATTATTCAGTGGATCTATTAACGTTAATATTAATTATACTTACTTCAAATTCTCAAGGTTAAAGTTTATGTACCTAGAGTCTAGACTTTACGTCATGATAACTTTACATGATTATAATATGGGCCTCTTCAAAGGGCGGATAAATAAATTATCTCAAAAGCCAGCAACGCATTGGCGGTTCCTGTGGTGCTGCAAATGTTCATGGGCGGCGGTAATCACTTACCATCAGGGGACCCGCCTTGCTCGTTTGCTCGCTAAACTTATTAAAAAAAATAAGATACCTACACTAAGATACTTATCGTTGTCTCGTTTTCAGGTACGTTCATAGATTTCGTATCGAAGAATCCTCCGAAAAAAAATGAATCCAAATCGCTACGAATTGCGAAGTTAGCGTTCGTTTTCTGGACGGCTATTGATATTTTATTTCTTTATTGTCTTTTAACTAGCGTGTTATTCAAGTTTTGGGTTATCTACCACACACTGCTTTTCATTTTTGTGACAAAATATTTCGGTGGCTTTCACAATATTCAATATAAAATATTGGATACAGCCAAAATGTATGAAAAGTTCTTTTAAAAACATTAAATAGTCCAGTAGGTACTTTCTTAACTTAAGTAATAATTTAATATAAAAAATTATTTTTAAACAACCGACTTCAAACTCCCGCGCCAACTTTACAACAACAAGCACACGCTATACAAAGTACTTATTTTATTGTTGATATTTTAAAAACCGCTCGACCGATTTCGATAAAATTTATATGGGACCACTTGGGAAGTATGCCCTTTCAAACAAAAAGAGAATCATCCAAATCGGTCCACCCAGTCAAAAGTTCTGAGGTAACAAACATTTAAAAAAAAAAAAAAACAGTCGAATTGAGAACCTCCTCCTTTTTTTGAAGTCGGTTGAAAACATTAAATAGTCCAGTAGGTACTTTCTTAATTTATGTAAAAAGGACTGAGTGTGGCGAATAACACGAAATAAGGTGCAAGAAGAATATCTTAAAAAGCAGCAAACAAGTGACGTGAGTGGCGTTTAAATATTTAAAAGCACAACTTTAGAAGAATTGGACACACAAATCGAACGAAACGGTTCTCCTCTACATTCCTGATTCGAACCGTCGGGATGTGGAATACCCTTTCAGCGCATGTATTCCCTGCCGCGTAGGTATAACTTGAATACCTTCAAGGCAAGACTGAATAGGCATCTTCTAGGCAAGCGCTTCAACCTAGACCTCATCATTGCTCGCAATTAAAAAAAATGTACCTTCAACTTTAACAATAAGGTAAAGTATAAAAGTACCTAACTTCCTTTTATTTATTTATTTTGGACACTAGATGATTCCCGCGACTTCGTCCGCGTCGACCAAGTTTTTTCGATTCCCGCGGGAACTCTTGAATTTTCCGGGATAAAAAGTAGCCTATGTACTTCCCCGGGATACAACCTACTCCTGTACCAAATTTCATTAAAATCGGTTTAACAGATAAATATTTTGATTCCCGCGCTAACCTTTGAATTTTCCGGGATAAAAAGTAGCCTATGTCCTTCTCCGGAATACAACATATCCCTGTACCAAATTTCATCAAAATCGGTTGAACAGATGGGCCGTGAAAGCGTAGCAGACAGACAGACAGACAGACACACTTTCGCATTTATAATATTAGTATGGATTTATAAAATATGTACTTACGTTTAGGTAGCTCATGTTCCTCTATCATACTGTAAAGTTTTGTCGCCGGAGGAATTTCTGTATGGTATGGGCCCACTAGCTTCCTTGCCTAGACTACTCAGAGAATTAGTTTAAACGAAGGTACCTATTCTACTTTTTTCAAGTATAGGTACTCGGAGTATTTTATCAACTTTAATCTTATTAGGATACGACGTGTCACACACCTAAAGGAGATACATATGTAATATCACAGATAGCTAAGTAGATATTATTAGGAACTAGGAAGGTACGGATAGAAATGATTGTCTTAATTTCTATGTACCTAGTGCTCCAGCATACAACTGGTATTTAAATTAGTCAATTTTGATTAGGTTTTATTTTTAGGTTACTAACATAGTTTTAAGTTATTATTGTACTAACATTATTATGGACTTAATCAGGGTCTGAAATAAACAATTTTTTTTTTTAAATTATATTGTGATGTAAGTGATGGTAATATTGGTAAATAAACATTAGGTACAATAATTGAAGATAAGTTTTATTTCTTCTTGCTATCGTTATACATATTTCGCCTGGGTATATCTATAATATAAAAATAAGTCGGATTTTCCTTCCTGACGCTATAACTCCAGAACGCACGAACCGATTTCCACGGTTTTGCATTCGTTGGAAAGGTCTCGGGCTCCGTGAGGTTTATAGCAAAGAAAATTTCAAGAGCGGGAACGGGAACGGAAAACCGAATTTCACGCGGGCGGAGCCGCGGGCAAAAGCTAGTACTATCTATAAACTTAATTTTAGTCGCTCGCTGATCTGTAAATTATGTGTAAATCTAACTTCTACGATAGAATATACTTACATGAAAGTACCTACTGTTCTACCTACTTAGAGTATCATGAATCTACTTTGGTATAATACATAATATTATATAATATCCCTAACATCATTATTTTGATTCGGGATCTACAATATTCTTAACAAACTACAACAAACAATATTTATTTCAAAATTCAATAGGAACTTATTTAATAATATTATGAAGTTTATTAAATATCTACGGGAAATGTTTGCTAAATTAACACAAAGAATAATTAGTAACCTTAACAAAAAAAATATTAATAAAACTTTTAATTTTACTGTACCGAAACCTTTCTAGCTTCAAATGTTTCTGTTTGTTGCACTGTATTTTGAAGTACAGAATCTTTAGTCTCTGGTAAGAAATAACATAAAGATGCAGCAATAAAAGCTAAAAGACTAAATGTAGAAACAGAAACCCACTCTATTCCTATATTGACCACAAATGGCGCAGTAAAACTTCCGAATCTTGCAAGTACGGAAACGAAACCCATCGCTGAATTTCTTACGATAGTTGGAAAAATTTCACAAGTAAATAGATAAACTTGTATAAAGGCTGTATAACCTGCTGTTTGTCCGATAATAGCAAATACTAATTCAACAACACATAAATATTTTGGTATAAACATGAAAACAAACAACGATAAACTGGCCACTACGAAACTTGTAACGACTCCTATCTTTCTTCTCAAATACAAGGAAGCAAATAATACGAGGACCAATCCAGGAATGAGGCTCACAGCTGAAAGCATGACATTAAGATAAAGGTTTCCTTGCAGTGTGCCTATATACTGATTAATACCGTAATAGGTGAATGCGCAACACATCCACACAAAAGCTGTGAGCAATGTATAAGTTCTGATTTTTGGTGTTTTGAACAGGTCTAAGTATGATCCAAATTGCTCTTTATAATTACTATTCGCCTCTTCTTGAATTTGTTCAACAACAGCTCTAATATTCTTAGTTGATCGTTTA
Source organism: Erebia epiphron (assembly GCA_963932025.1). NCBI lineage: Eukaryota > Metazoa > Arthropoda > Insecta > Lepidoptera > Nymphalidae > Erebia > Erebia epiphron. The sequence goes on along the minus strand of OZ009958.1, from coordinate 10,862,728 downwards.
TTCCTGAAATCAAATTATAATCAGTGATTATCGTAGCTGCTGTTCCAAATTTGTACAGTACTTGATAAATTAAGCAATAAAATTACTTACTTTTTGGCTATATATGTCAATACTTCTATAGCTTTTTCTTTTTTGCCTGTTGTTATTAGCCATCTAGGAGATTCTGGTATAAGGAAATAGTAAAAAAGAACAAATGACCAGGGAAGTGATGTGGTAAGCTGAAGGTATCTCCATTCTCGTATAAAGTAAGCGATAATGGGTAGTGTAAAATAAGATGCGATATATGATATCTCCATGAGAGCCGTTAAATATGGTCTAAAGGATTTTCCACTCAGTTCAATTATATATACGTAACAACAGAGCATACTTCCTCCAACAGCCGTACCAATTAAGAAACGCATTACGACAAACATCCAAAACTCTGGCACCGCAGCGGACAAGGCAACAAATAATACTTCGCAAAACATTGAAAGCAAGCAGGCAAGTTTACGACCGTATCTGCAACAGAAAAAAGTATGGTCTTTTTAGTCTTAGATTGTACAGTCTTTTAATATATTATCTTTACTACTAACATTAGATGTAAAATATGTGAAAGTTTGGATGGATGGATGTATGGATGTTTGTTACTCAATCACGCATGAACGGCTGAATGGATCTGGATGAAATTTGGCACAGAGATAGATTATAGTATGGAATGATACGTAGGCGTTCTATCCCGGTTAATTAAAGAGTTACCGCGGGAGTCAAAAAAACTCAATCCACGCGGACAAAGCGGACATCAGCTAGTTACATATAAAATCAGTTTAGAAAAGTTTGGGAAAATCATGTAAACTTAAAGAAATCTCTAAGTAATTGGATAAAATGTTTAAACATTTAATAGATTAGATGAAGTTTGTGTTCAGGCAATATAATCAAGAAATACTACCTGTCAGATATATGCCCATAGAATATGCTGCCTGCGAGGACCCCAACATGTAACATTGATTGTGCCAAACTCGCTAATTGTCGGTTTTCACATATCAGATTCCAGTGAGTGGTTACGGAATTAACTATGTAAGTTTGATCATACTGAGGATTTTTACAGGGACAATAATTGCTAATATTATATGCATCTTTATCTTTACACACAAATTCAGCATTTGGTAAAATAAAAACGACGTTATTAAGTTGATATTCAGTCGGAAATCGCCCTATAGTCACTAAGAAAAAAATCCACGTCTGATATCTTCCAAACCGACCAATAACTGTTTCTATGGCATCTTCTGCTGGCATCGTTTACCTTAAAATAATATGAAACAGGTCTTGTTTATTTAAAACACCACATTTATCTTGAACTAAAATATAATTAAATTATGAAAACTTACAAAATAAATAAAATTCAACCAAATCAGTAAGTAGTTCCTGAAAAAGATAATTAACACGGGTAGGAACCTACTCCAATTAAATCGTTGCGTTTGACTTTGATTTCTAGATGTATGGTGACAATGGTGAATAAAAATACTTAATTGCATTAAGATTTTATATAAAAAGCATTCACGAACCTAATACAAGTGTTATACTGTTAAGGTGTTAAAACCAACTAAGATTTAAAGTATCAAGCCCACATAATTTGCGCAAATAAAAGTTGAGTTGAGTTAATTAGAATGTAATATCATACCTTCCTAGTAACTAGTTGTTCCTATTATACTTTAATGCAGGGGATCCCAAACTTTTTCAGTTCGCTAAAACTTAGGTACAGGTTTAGTATTTTGTTTTGGCGCTTTGGCTAGTCGATATAGATGATGTACAATCATAAATGATACTAGGTATATTGACCCAAAACATGAAAAAGTGGGGCAAAGCAGAGGCGGCTCGTGAAAGATCATATTGGGAGTTCACTAAAAAAAAAAATGCTTACCAATTATTTGTAAATGAAGTCCATACGTTATATTGTTCCATTTTAACCGCCTACACTATTTACATAAATCACAGTCTTTTTCACATAAATACACAACACAATAAGTACACTATTTAAAACAACAATACCTACAGATTTTCCAGCCACTGTACAATGATCCGACGCACTCGCGAAGAAATCAAAATAAATTTACTTTCGTATTTTGTGTTTTGTTTACATCTTACCGGCATAATACGAATAAAAAAAATACTCGCGAGTTTTAACTCTTTCTTCGTGACAACAGGCCATCTCATTTAGTCGGGTAATATCGCGCATGCGTACTTCGTGTGGAGCGCCGCTCCATATTTACCAAACTTCTCATACAAATCTTTTGTCTCACGCTCCGCTCGCATCGAATGCTCTCTTTTACTCTCATTACATTTCAATAAGAACTTTGTACTAAACTTTCGTCTATAGGAGCGTTGTTCTAAGCGCTCCACTTAACAAAAATACCATGTGTTGATTGATGAATTATGTAGTAAAGTAGGTAGGTAGGTACTTATGGATATTCATGATTAAAATGACAATGGGAATAGATTTATGTAAAAATATTTATAACGTTTATAGCAAAGTTTATTTGATTATTATACCTACCTAGTACCTATGTATTTTTTTAAATTTTGTGGGAGTTCACTGCACCAGCGCTCCTTTGAGCGAGCCGCCTTTGGGGCAAAGTCGAGTCGATGGCAAAATTAAAAAAAATTTACAATTGGACAAGGTTGGGGCATCCTGGCACGGCAAAGTTGTTGAATCCTTCGAAAGCTGTTCCTTGAAAAAGTGACATTAAGCCTTGTGCCCCTTTTATTCTCTACGTCGCACGGGCGCAGTGGCGCACACTTTGGGAGCCCCTGAATTTTTATTTTACATACTTAACTTTAAATTTTATATTTAACACAATTTCCACTAATTAGTTACTTACCTGTTTTCTTATCACTTTGAATGGCCCTACCTCATCAAAGTGAAACGAGTATGTAGGTAGGTACTTATTAGTAAAGTACCTATTATTAAAGGTAAGTAACATAATATAACATAATCCATACTAATATTATAAATGCGAAAGTGTGTCTGTCTGTCTGTCTGCCACGCTTTCACGGCCCATATGTTCAACCGATTTTGATGAAATTTGGTACAGGGATAGGTTATATCCCGGGGAAGGAGATAGGCTTTACTTTTTGTCCCGGAAATTTCAAGAGTTCCCGCGGGAATCGAAAAAACTTGGTCCACGCGGACGAAGTCGCGGGAATCATCTAGTATTAAATAATTTAACGCAAAAAAGTTTGTTACAAAATTAAATAGGAACCAAGTACCTACTTATACAAAACGAATGTCTAGCTCTAGACACATTTTATGAAAAAGGCGATTTTAAGCCTATCCATAGGTATTAGATACAAGCTTAGGCATAAAAATAAAATAATTATATAAGATAAAGTTATCAGTCTAATAGCCGGTGCTGTGGTCTTTGAGATTTGAGATAGAAATAGAATAGTCCTTTATTTTAGGTAGGTAAAATATAATAAGAGAAACATCAAACAGGCATAAATAATTTAAACTACGCGAATTGCAGAATTGCTCGTGAGTGCAAATTCTAGGACCGTGGTGAAGCCCTGACAAAACCTTTAAATATACTAAATATATATTTCATTTTATGCTATAAGCCTTGAATGTTTCATTCTAAACAATTTTTTGTTACTAGTTAGTAATTTTAGTCAAGTCTAGTCTATTTTCTTATTCATTCCTTTACCTTCCTATCAAAATTTAGTAGAGTCTGATGAAATAATTTTCACGTCTGATTTTTCTGTTTGTTCTATGGTATTTAGTAGTACAACATCTTTTGTTTCAGGTAAAAAGTAAAATAACGATGCAGCTATTAAAGCTAAAGAGCTAAATATCATTATAGATAACCATTCAACTCTAATATTGACAACGAACGGTGCAATGAACCCTCCAAATCTAGCAAACACCGAAGCAAAACCCATTGCTGAGTTTCTGATCACAGTAGGAAATATTTCGGTAGAGTATAAATAAATTTGGCAAAAGGCTGTATAAGCGCCTATTTGTCCAATTATAGCAAAAGCTAATTCCACAGATTTCATACTGGTTGGCACAAATATAAATACTATTAAAGATATTCCAGCCAAAACAAAACTTGCTACAATTGTTACCCTCCTTTTCAGATACACGCAAGCTACTACCATTAGGACAAGTCCAGGTGCCAGACTTGCGGCTGAAAGCATAACATTTAGGTAAATGTTGCCTTGAAGCCGACCTATATACTGATTTATACCAAAAAAAGTATGAGCACAGCACAGCCACACATAAGCTAGTACTAACGTATATAATCTGATTTTGGGGGTTTTAAATAGATGTAAATAAGATCCATATTCTTGACCACTGTGAATAACTGCTTCTTCATGAATTTTTTCCACAATGTCTCTTATGGTGTCAGTTGGTCGCCCATTTCTGTAAAATAAAAATTATGTTTTGAAAGTATAAAAGACAGTCCCGATTTAAAACCTCAGATCATTTCAATTTTATGTACCTTCGTGCTATGTGTGTTAAAATTTCAATTGCTTCTTCCGTTTTACCTCTTGTTATCAACCACCTAGGCGATTCAGGTATTAGATAATAGTAAAATATCACAAATATCCATGGTAATGATGTTGCCATTTGCAATTGTTTCCAATCTCGTAAAAAATATGCTATTATTGGTAATGTGAAATATGCAATTAGATAGGATACTTCACTTAAGGATGTAATGTATGGCCTAAACGACTTTCCGCAAAACTCTACGAGAATTACGAAACAACATAACATGGTTCCTCCAACGGCTGTGCCTATTAAAAAGCGTAGCACAATGAAAATCCACAATTTTGATGCTGCAGCAGATAGGGCTACAAATAGAACTTCCGAGAAAAGTGCCAGCAAACAAGCGAGTCTGCGGCCGTACCTACAAGCAAAATTATTAAAGTTAAAGGAAATAAGAAAGCAAAATAATTATTATTAAAGTATTTGAAAATTCATATCGATAAAGTATATTTTATTTTATGAATGGCACGATCTGTTGTTACTAATATGTATTACCTATCTGAAATATGACCATAGAACAGACTGCCCGCCAATATTCCAATTTGTAACATGGATTGTGCTAAACTTGCGAAGTAACTTTTTTCACATATGAGATTCCATGTCGTCGTCACAGAATTTACAATAGAACTCTGGTCATATATTGCAATGTTACAAGGACAATGATTGGTTAAATTGTAAGCGCGTTCATCCATACAGACATATTCAACACTTGGTATAAGAAACACGACGATGCTGAGCTGATAATCTGCCGGAGCTCGACCTACAGTTATCAAAAACCAAATCCATGTTTGATATCTTCCAAAGCGACCTATTATATTTTCTATGTCATCATCAGCTGCCATCTCTTACCTGAAATTTTTAAATACAAATTGCATTAAAATCAGATCTCTAAAAGTGTTAAGGTCAGCCTTAACACTTTTAGAGCATTGGGTATTTTGTATTTGGGTTGCTTTAAATACCTACCAGGTTGAAATGATTCAAAGTTCGGTTTTGGGAACAGTCTATATTTTATTTATTTATATACCTATAAGCAGGATTATACATAAATATATACATGCATTACATAAATTTAAAGACTGTGTCAAAAGCATTTGTTAAGTCGAACTTATTAAATACTATCGACGTTTTTATTAACGACAAAATTGCATGGAAGCAACCGGCCTCGAATCCTGTGACCCACAAGTTAGTGTAGGTAATACTTGTAACGATGCGTATGTATTGTATTGCTTAAATATTGTAAGCTCTTTCTTTTTTGAGAAAAGAGCAACTGCTGAGTTTCTTGCCGGCTCTTCTGAGTAGAATCATTTTTCCGAACCGGTGGTAGAGTCTTGAAGTATCATAGGTAAGTGACACAAGTTGTCCTATGTGAAATAAATAAATCATTTATCATTATACCTACATATTTTTATGCGGAAGGACTTGGAAACTCACCGCATTATTATCCCAAGAAAACCCCTGCCATTATGCATTAATGGAAAGGGATCACGACCCTCAGCAATGAGGAATACGACGCAGAAAGAGAGATACAGGTACATACTTTTACATTTCACATTCATTCTTTAATAAATCAATACCAATCGATAACGTATATATATTATAATATTTAAGCTGCTGCGTGTGCGGACCATACTGTATACCTATTATAAAAACGGCATAAATGCCTTATATGTTATGTTAGTGCGATAAATATATTTTAGGTTATTATCGTTTTTTATAATATAAAACATCATTGTATACTAGGCATATGCCACAGAAAAAGGAATGTGTTTATACACATAATATACCTTAAGGCAGAATTTATATTTTTTAAAGAATAGGTACTTACCTTAATAATAAAAGTACATAAATAGCAAAAATTATGATATATACAAAAATACCAATGTATCCAAGAGAGTAAAAAATCGGCAACTTAATCAAAACGTCCTGAACTCCTGACTTTAACGATTTACTAAAGAACAAAATTAGCAAGGAAAATAACTCGTAAAGAATCAATACGCAAGTCCGAAACGAACAAATAGTTTTTACGGAGAAAGAACGACCGTCTATCTCATTCCTACCATTAGGTATACCTATCTATAAATACATTTCCACTACCACAAAGATTCAATCTAAAATATAAAATATACATATATATTAATGCTTGTTTGTTTGTTTGTGAGCCGTAAATTAAAAGTCTTTCTAACACATACCGGGCATATCCTTCTACTTTAAACGACTAGCTATAACTAGGGTTAGGTACCGTAAGTAGTCAGGGTAAAATGGCTCGATAAGCACTTTATGGAGAAGCAAGAGAATGTATTAACGCATAGCTCGCGTTGGGACTCCCAAAACATGATTTTGTGAATTTGACAAGAATTCGAACTAAGTCCAGTACTGAGCTCACTTAGAACTTAGAAGGTAAAACTCCGGGTACCTAACAGAGCAAGTTCAGTTCCATTTGGAGTAGTTACTGGACCTGAGTATCCTAGTACAAGCTTATTTCCTTTGTCTCGAGGATTGAATGAATTCACGTAGCAGAATGATTTGCAGAGTTAGAGTCCCTAGAACACCGAAGAGAGACGTCAGTTTGTTATGTTCTATCGACTCTACAACGGTAAGTGTTCTGAACAGTTATTAATTGATCCTACCCATCCCTGTTTCCTGATCGCACCTTTCATCTCATCCCTACCACAAAGATGCTGGGTTTTCTTCCATCCACATGGAATCAGCTTCCATATGCTGCGTTCCCTCAAAAGTTCAAAACTACATGGAGGTATTCATGGGATGCAAATGTTCATGGGCAATGCTCCCACCACTGCTCGTTAGCTTGCATTAAAAAAAAGAGATTCTAGCAGGATTAAAAACCGAAGTCCACACCACACAGGCGAGTTAACGAGCAAGTGCTAGTTAAAATATAAAACGGGTTCTTAAGTTAAATTATGTATGATAAATAAACAAAAAAAACCTGTTTCTACGAGCAACAATTTAGAGTAGAATATGTTTGGACGCTATTCGATGACCGATTTTAACCAGATTTTGTATAGGGTCTGGAATTTCGATTATCTCCGTGCCAATATATGAAAAGAAAGAATTCCGTGCCAATATATGAGAAGAAGAAATTCTCAACATTGTGCCACACCTTTGGATCGTATGGTAACTTTCTTTTGTGCAACTGACGCTCAATGTTTTAAGTAGGTATTTATTTTTACTCTAAACGCTGATCTACTGGTAGGTATTTCAGCTATAAAATAATTCCTAAGTCAAACTAAAACTAACAATATGATCCTAAACTTCTCAACATAACTCCTTCGCAACATGTATTTCTTGTGAGATGATGTCCAGGGTCTCGTGTTGAAGCTGGGAACTGTTCATTGAAACTCCTCAAATAGGTACCTACTCATATAACTCAATGTGTTCGACCCAAACATCAAACACGTTAGAGTTGTATGAGTATTCATTGGATTTGTCGTGACAAGTAGGTACTCAAAGTATTCAGTCTGATGGCTGAAGAAAAAAAAATCCCTTTGCAGACACAAGAGAATTTTCATATTATATTATAATGTTGAAGTAGACGATCTGAGATCCATTATTCATCTTCTATACTTAATATTATAAAATGTGAAAGTTTGGATGGGGATGGATGGATATTTGTTGCTCAATCACGCCAAAACGGCTTAACGGATCTGGATGGAATTTAGCACAGAGATAGATTACAGTCTGGAATAACACATAGGCTACTTTTTATCCCGGAAAATTAAAGATTACCCGCGGGAAACAAAAGTACCTGCAAACCTCGCCGTCGCGACGAATCGCTTATAAGCAGCCGACTGCCGCTGACATGGCGGCTATCATACGTGAAGTAGATCTCCAAAGAGATTTAGAACTTCACGCCATAGCCCAGTATTTTAACGGCTCTCTAAAAACTATCTTGAGAGAGCAGTCAGTAACCCAACCACTCTTCTAGTTCATCATATACCACCGGTGAAAACGACCTACCTACCCGACAAACGACGTCCCAAATACATCCTTTACGATCCTGACGGCCAAATTACCACTGACAGGCTCCCTGCTCTCCAAAGCACAACGTCTTCGGCGAAGACGAGGTCTCCCATTTCTTAAAAGTTTAGCCACTCGGACGTAGATTCAAGTTCTACCTATGGCTTCGGAGCGTACTATAAAGTAGAGTCGACTACAGAGATTATTCTTCTCTGTACAAACGGGGTTCCGAACCCGTGGTAGAGTCTCCGATTAATACCTACTCGAGTATAAAAAAAAACCGGGCAAGTGCGAGTCGGACTCGCGCACGAAGTGTTCCGTACCATTATTAATAAATAATTACCTTTGTTAATGAACCGCAAGACTAACTTTGTTTGTAGAGGTTTATTGTTAATATCAAAAAAACTATGCTAGTTAGAGCATTGGCTATAGTTTTCCTGTAAAATATACGTAAATTCCTATTGACCATAATTATTTCAAATTTTTCAATTGGTAAACTCCGGAGATAAGGGGGGGGGAACGGTATTTTTTTAGACATTTTCCCCGATAAATCAAAAACTATCATAACTAAAAATAATTAAAAATCTGTTTTAGAATATACAAAGTAAACCCTTTCATATGATACCCCACACAGTACAGTTATCTCACTTTTAAATTTCAACCCTCAGATTTTCCCCCCTTTTTAAATAAGAACAAAAATAATTTCCTTGTTATCAACCACCTAGGCGATTCAGGTATTAGATAATAGTAAAATATCACAAATATCCATGGTAATGATGTTGCCATTTGCAATTGTTTCCAATCTCGTAAAAAATATGCTATTATTGGTAATGTGAAATATGCAATTAGATAGGATACTTCACTTAAGGATGTAATGTATGGCCTAAACGACTTTCCGCAAAACTCTACGAGAATTACGAAACAACATAACATGGTTCCTCCAACGGCTGTGCCTATTAAAAAGCGTAGCACAATGAAAATCCACAATTTTGATGCTGCAGCAGATAGGGCTACAAATAGAACTTCCGAGAAAAGTGCCAGCAAACAAGCGAGTCTGCGGCCGTACCTACAAGCAAAATTATTAAAGTTAAAGGAAATAAGAAAGCAAAATAATTATTATTAAAGTATTTGAAAATTCATATCGATAAAGTATATTTTATTTTATGAATGGCACGATCTGTTGTTACTAATATGTATTACCTATCTGAAATATGACCATAGAACAGACTGCCCGCCAATATTCCAATTTGTAACATGGATTGTGCTAAACTTGCGAAGTAACTTTTTTCACATATGAGATTCCATGTCGTCGTCACAGAATTTACAATAGAACTCTGGTCATATATTGCAATGTTACAAGGACAATGATTGGTTAAATTGTAAGCGCGTTCATCCATACAGACATATTCAACACTTGGTATAAGAAACACGACGATGCTGAGCTGATAATCTGCCGGAGCTCGACCTACAGTTATCAAAAACCAAATCCATGTTTGATATCTTCCAAAGCGACCTATTATATTTTCTATGTCATCATCAGCTGCCATCTCTTACCTGAAATTTTTAAATACAAATTGCATTAAAATCAGATCTCTAAAAGTGTTAAGGTCAGCCTTAACACTTTTAGAGCATTGGGTATTTTGTATTTGGGTTGCTTTAAATACCTACCAGGTTGAAATGATTCAAAGTTCGGTTTTGGGAACAGTCTATATTTTATTTATTTATATACCTATAAGCAGGATTATACATAAATATATACATGCATTACATAAATTTAAAGACTGTGTCAAAAGCATTTGTTAAGTCGAACTTATTAAATACTATCGACGTTTTTATTAACGACAAAATTGCATGGAAGCAACCGGCCTCGAATCCTGTGACCCACAAGTTAGTGTAGGTAATACTTGTAACGATGCGTATGTATTGTATTGCTTAAATATTGTAAGCTCTTTCTTTTTTGAGAAAAGAGCAACTGCTGAGTTTCTTGCCGGCTCTTCTGAGTAGAATCATCTTTCCGAACCGGTGGTAGAGTCTTGAAGTATCATAGGTAAGTGACACAAGTTGTCCTATGTGAAATAAATAAATCATTTATCATTATACCTACATATTTTTATGCGGAAGGACTTGGAAACTCACCGCATTATTATCCCAAGAAAACCCCTGCCATTATGCATTAATGGAAAGGGATCACGACCCTCAGCAATGAGGAATACGACGCAGAAAGAGAGATACAGGTACATACTTTTACATTTCACATTCATTCTTTAATAAATCAATACCAATCGATAACGTATATATATTATAATATTTAAGCTGCTGCGTGTGCGGACCATACTGTATACCTATTATAAAAACGGCATAAATGCCTTATATGTTATGTTAGTGCGATAAATATATTTTAGGTTATTATCGTTTTTTATAATATAAAACATCATTGTATACTAGGCATATGCCACAGAAAAAGGAATGTGTTTATACACATAATATACCTTAAGGCAGAATTTATATTTTTTAAAGAATAGGTACTTACCTTAATAATAAAAGTACATAAATAGCAAAAATTATGATATATACAAAAATACCAATGTATCCAAGAGAGTAAAAAATCGGCAACTTAATCAAAACGTCCTGAACTCCTGACTTTAACGATTTACTAAAGAACAAAATTAGCAAGGAAAATAACTCGTAAAGAATCAATACGCAAGTCCGAAACGAACAAATAGTTTTTACGGAGAAAGAACGACCGTCTATCTCATTCCTACCATTAGGTATACCTATCTATAAATACATTTCCACTACCACAAAGATTCAATCTAAAATATAAAATATACATATATATTAATGCTTGTTTGTTTGTTTGTGAGCCGTAAATTAAAAGTCTTTCTAACACATACCGGGCATATCCTTCTACTTTAAACGACTAGCTATAACTAGGGTTAGGTACCGTAAGTAGTCAGGGTAAAATGGCTCGATAAGCACTTTATGGAGAAGCAAGAGAATGTATTAACGCATAGCTCGCGTTGGGACTCCCAAAACATGATTTTGTGAATTTGACAAGAATTCGAACTAAGTCCAGTACTGAGCTCACTTAGAACTTAGAAGGTAAAACTCCGGGTACCTAACAGAGCAAGTTCAGTTCCATTTGGAGTAGTTACTGGACCTGAGTATCCTAGTACAAGCTTATTTCCTTTGTCTCGAGGATTGAATGAATTCACGTAGCAGAATGATTTGCAGAGTTAGAGTCCCTAGAACACCGAAGAGAGACGTCAGTTTGTTATGTTCTATCGACTCTACAACGGTAAGTGTTCTGAACAGTTATTAATTGATCCTACCCATCCCTGTTTCCTGATCGCACCTTTCATCTCATCCCTACCACAAAGATGCTGGGTTTTCTTCCATCCACATGGAATCAGCTTCCATATGCTGCGTTCCCTCAAAAGTTCAAAACTACATGGAGGTATTCATGGGATGCAAATGTTCATGGGCAATGCTCCCACCACTGCTCGTTAGCTTGCATTAAAAAAAAGAGATTCTAGCAGGATTAAAAACCGAAGTCCACACCACACAGGCGAGTTAACGAGCAAGTGCTAGTTAAAATATAAAACGGGTTCTTAAGTTAAATTATGTATGATAAATAAACAAAAAAAACCTGTTTCTACGAGCAACAATTTAGAGTAGAATATGTTTGGACGCTATTCGATGACCGATTTTAACCAGATTTTGTATAGGGTCTGGAATTTCGATTATCTCCGTGCCAATATATGAAAAGAAAGAATTCCGTGCCAATATATGAGAAGAAGAAATTCTCAACATTGTGCCACACCTTTGGATCGTATGGTAACTTTCTTTTGTGCAACTGACGCTCAATGTTTTAAGTAGGTATTTATTTTTACTCTAAACGCTGATCTACTGGTAGGTATTTCAGCTATAAAATAATTCCTAAGTCAAACTAAAACTAACAATATGATCCTAAACTTCTCAACATAACTCCTTCGCAACATGTATTTCTTGTGAGATGATGTCCAGGGTCTCGTGTTGAAGCTGGGAACTGTTCATTGAAACTCCTCAAATAGGTACCTACTCATATAACTCAATGTGTTCGACCCAAACATCAAACACGTTAGAGTTGTATGAGTATTCATTGGATTTGTCGTGACAAGTAGGTACTCAAAGTATTCAGTCTGATGGCTGAAGAAAAAAAAATCCCTTTGCAGACACAAGAGAATTTTCATATTATATTATAATGTTGAAGTAGACGATCTGAGATCCATTATTCATCTTCTATACTTAATATTATAAAATGTGAAAGTTTGGATGGGGATGGATGGATATTTGTTGCTCAATCACGCCAAAACGGCTTAACGGATCTGGATGGAATTTAGCACAGAGATAGATTACAGTCTGGAATAACACATAGGCTACTTTTTATCCCGGAAAATTAAAGATTACCCGCGGGAAACAAAAGTACCTGCAAACCTCGCCGTCGCGACGAATCGCTTATAAGCAGCCGACTGCCGCTGACATGGCGGCTATCATACGTGAAGTAGATCTCCAAAGAGATTTAGAACTTCACGCCATAGCCCAGTATTTTAACGGCTCTCTAAAAACTATCTTGAGAGAGCAGTCAGTAACCCAACCACTCTTCTAGTTCATCATATACCACCGGTGAAAACGACCTACCTACCCGACAAACGACGTCCCAAATACATCCTTTACGATCCTGACGGCCAAATTACCACTGACAGGCTCCCTGCTCTCCAAAGCACAACGTCTTCGGCGAAGACGAGGTCTCCCATTTCTTAAAAGTTTAGCCACTCGGACGTAGATTCAAGTTCTACCTATGGCTTCGGAGCGTACTATAAAGTAGAGTCGACTACAGAGATTATTCTTCTCTGTACAAACGGGGTTCCGAACCCGTGGTAGAGTCTCCGATTAATACCTACTCGAGTATAAAAAAAAACCGGGCAAGTGCGAGTCGGACTCGCGCACGAAGTGTTCCGTACCATTATTAATAAATAATTACCTTTGTTAATGAACCGCAAGACTAACTTTGTTTGTAGAGGTTTATTGTTAATATCAAAAAAACTATGCTAGTTAGAGCATTGGCTATAGTTTTCCTGTAAAATATACGTAAATTCCTATTGACCATAATTATTTCAAATTTTTCAATTGGTAAACTCCGGAGATAAGGGGGGGGGAACGGTATTTTTTTAGACATTTTCCCCGATAAATCAAAAACTATCATAACTAAAAATAATTAAAAATCTGTTTTAGAATATACAAAGTAAACCCTTTCATGATACCCCACACAGTACAGTTATCTCACTTTTAAATTTCAACCCTCAGATTTTCCCCCCTTTTTAAATAAGAACAAAAATAATTTCCAATTTTTTTTAATTTCAGTGTCTTTGGGCTACTAATGTACACAACTATTCCAAATTTCATGTCGATAGCTTCGGTAGTTACTGAAATAATCGAGTGTGACGGACGGACAGACGGACAGACGGACAGACAGACGGAGAAAGTCGCACCATAAGGGTTCCGTTTTACCATTTTGGTACGGAACCCTAACTAGTTAAACTTATAAGCCTCAATTTGATGATTCAAACAAAGTCGATTTTATTGACTGATCTAGTCGATTACTTGGTTGATCAGATAATTTATAATTATGGTGGATTTACTGTGGTATATGATAGATCCTTGATTATCATTGAGTTTATATTATTTAATTTTAAAAGCTGCGTCTGGTGATTCCACGCTATTATGATTTACAATACGTCATCGAGGTTTTCAAATGGTATTTGGTTTTCTCTTTTTTTATTTCTTTTTATGAACCACATATTACGTAAGGTGTTAAAAATTAAATAAAAGAAAGATTAATTATTTATCAATGTTCTTAAATTAATTAATATTTTATTAATAAACATAAAAACTATATTATCACAGCCTATTAACACGTTAACATGGCATTATAAATAAATTAGATGATTCGCAAAATTACATTCACATAAATATTTGAAAAATAGAGAACATTTTGTACAATTGTACCTAAGTAAGTATTTCAATATATTTTTTCATCAAAACGTTAGAACACATCCAGGAAAATCTCAAGATTTTGAAGCTATTTATGATTTTAGTCACGATGATGAATATGAATATCTTTATTGAATTTTGAAAAATGAATGTAATTGAAAAGGATTTGAATATTTTTGTATTTTTTTTCTTCCTAATAACGGACACTCATGAAACCAGTAGTAATAATCAATAGCTGGCATCTATTCAAGCAAGTATTGTATGAGACAAAATCTTCTAAAGCGGCAGGTTTCCGAGATATAACTTATAAGCCTACTACTCGATATAATATACCTACTCTACTCGATAATGGTGCCACCAGCACGGCTGTGCTTGTATTTACGCCAGTTATACAGGTTTTGCGAGTGGCCGCTAATTCGTCAAAAATTAAAAATGGCGGGACGGTAGTTAGGCCAAAATATTCAAAGCCTTTGATGCCCAAAATATATACTTAATAGATATACATGAGTCATGACTTCTAAAAACTATTCACTCCTTAGTCCTCACACAGTCGTCTTGAAGGACTGGAGTTTCATGAAAGTAGCATAATAATTATTTATTTCGTTTCGTCATGGGACGTGCGTGCAGTTATCCAATATAATAATTGAACTTCTTATCACAATGTTAATTTATTATAAGAATTAGAAATTAGAATTTAATCGAGTAATGAACAAGTCATATTATGGTGAATTTTGTATACACATATAGTATATAGTTAAAACAAATTTTACCACCAATAGAATTTTAGCGTCCTTAATATTTACATAATGTAAAACTATTGTAAACAAATGTCAAACGCGTATTACAACATAACGCGTAACATTATTCTGTCAATATTTTAGTTTGCAATACAATCTTCCCACTTGAAATCTTTCACGCTTCTCCTTCCTCTAGCGTGTCAGGCAGTTTTTTCCCGCGTGTATCCGGCAGCAGAACACATAGACCTGAGCCAATCAGTGGTATGATACCGAAAGCGAGTGGTGGTAACCAAGCGCTTGTATTAGCCAATGTGGCAACAAAAGGTGCTACCATAGATCCGATTCTAGCCAACGTTGACGAGAGTCCCACACCAGAATTCCTCACGACTGTTGGGAACAATTCTCCAGCGTATAAGTATACAGTAGCGAAAGATATGCTCATGCCCCATAAACCAATGCAACCGAGGGTTAAGTGGCTTACAGTAGAGCTAGGAACAACAATAATAAGCAGACAACTGAGGCCGGTGATGCAATTGGAACTGATAAGAGTTATTTTCCTGCCCAGAATCCGATTGGCGTATATCGAAATTAGAGTGCCTGGGACCTGTAAAAGAAAATTTGAACTTTATTGTGGATATAATATTATGTTAACCAGGGGCCATACTGCCAACGCTTACAGCCATATTGTTTCATTATTGTTGACTTTCCTGTTTTAGAGTTATAATCCTTATTTTAGGAACCTCAAGGTACGTGACATGAAACTGTCATTTTGAGTACCTAATAGAAATAGAAATATCGTTTATTACTCAAAAGCATTGGTACAAGTACATAAAAGCATTAATTACAATTACAGATTACTAATGATGATAATAAGTATGTAACTAGGTGTAGGTATATTATACTTGCTTGTACGTTTCATAAACTTTTACCGGTGGACCCTAAACTAGGAGGTGACCTGTATCGTAGGGTCCGAGTAAATGTTTACTATGGTTTACTTTTTTATTATTGCGGTTAAGCACGGAAAATTTGTGGCTGCGGATCTTAAGTTACATAGGAGTAGATATTCAAGATTCAAAGACTCAGAGTTTCAGGGTAATATTAATGATATATATATATGTTATGAATAGATATCATAATAAAGATTATATATAAGAGATCATTACATCACATCTAATAATAATAATTTAATATATTTTATAAATAAAAGTAATAGAAGTGTACAATTTTTTGTTTCAATTGTTTAGTTGATGCGTTTGAGCAACCGTTCTGTATCTTCATAAGATAGTGTGTTAAGCCAAGATGTCAACTTCTCCTTGGCCTGCTTGATCGTTAGATTTTTGAGATCATTAAATTTCAGTATTTTGTTATAGATACTTGCATCTATTGATGGAATAAAACGTTTAGCAAATGTAGTTTTTGTAGGAGGTATATTTGCTTTATACACTCTTCTTTTCATGATTTCACTTCGATTTGGCGCATTAAGCATATCAGAGTGTTTCTTCAACGTTATTTTCAAGAAGAAGAGTTGACGAACATTTAACACTTTGGCTTCCTTGTAAAGGATGTTTGTTGGATATCTATATGGCTTCCTTAACATAACCTTTAGGACAGATCGCTGGGCTCTCTCTAATTCAAGCATATGTGTTTTAGCAGCTCCACCCCATGAAGATATGCAATAAGTTAGCAGCGACTGGCACAATGACGTGTACACTAATCTCAAGATTTTGAGGTTGGCTATATTCCGAAGCTTTTTCATAATGTGTATGGTCTTTCGGATCCTTGATGATAAGATGTGAATGTGGTGCTTAAAGGAGAGATTATGGTCAATGTGGATTCCAAGGTATTTTATTACATTTACTCTTTCAATCTCATCGCAGCTACAGCACGAGTCTTCATCGTCACAACTGTGAATTTTTATGTTAGGGGATACGTTTGGAGCTGATGCCGATGTTTTGTGAAAACATAGAAACTTGGTTTTCTTTGCATTTAGTGTTAAAAGGTTATTTAATAGCCATCGTTTAACCCTTGCCATACCAGTTTGCGTGTATTTTATTGTGTCCTCCCAGGTTTCTCCGTGAAAGACCAGTGCCGTATCATCCGCATAGCAAACAATGTTGGCATTTTCTAGCTCAAGCTGGTGTACGTCATTCACGTACAGTAGAAACAGCGTGGGGCCCAGAAT
Source organism: Erebia epiphron (assembly GCA_963932025.1). Taxonomy (NCBI): domain Eukaryota; kingdom Metazoa; phylum Arthropoda; class Insecta; order Lepidoptera; family Nymphalidae; genus Erebia; species Erebia epiphron. Next base: position 10,845,279 of record OZ009958.1, on the reverse strand, counting down.
GCTACCCTGAGGAACGCCACAATTCACCGTCTGGAGATGACTTGAGAATTGACCGATTCTCACACACAGTTTCCTATCTGTGAGGTAAGTTTTGAACAATTGCAAAGGCGTACCTCTTATACCGATTAGCTCGAGTTTTTTTATAAGAATCGGTATTGATACGGTATCGAAGGCCCTTGCAAGGTCCAAAAAGACCCCTATACAGCATTTTTGTTTATCTAGGTGAGTAGCTACAGTTGTTGTAAGTGTTGACGTTGCATCTTCTGCAGATTTGTTTTTTCTGAAACCAAATTGGTTGTTAGAAAGTATATTTATAGAATCTATGTAGTTCACCAGTCTTTTATTTATAACTTTTTCCAGTAGTTTAGAGAAAACGCCAAGCAGTGAAATGGGTCGGTAGTTTTCTGGGGTGTCTTTGGCACCCGATTTATGTATAGGACAAATCAGTGCAAGTTTCCAAGGCTCAGGAAAGATACCTGTAGATATACTTAAATTGAAGATGGAAGTAAGAGGTTTCGTGATTTCGTTACTAATTTGTTTGACCAACTCACTATTTATATTGTCAATACCGGGGGCTTTTTTAGTATCTAGCTGTATTATTAGGGTTTCAACTTCCATCTCATCTACTGGTTTCAGAAAGAGAGAGTTTCTTGGTGTCTTCTTAAAGCTTAATTTATCGGCAAGTGCACTTTCAGTGCTGTCTATAAGAATGTCCTTTGCTAGCTTCTGTCCCAGCGTTGCATAATATTCACTACAGATATTTAGCGAGTCTGTACTGCAGAAGGAGTTTTTTAAGGTAAGGAGCTCTAATGGTTCTGTCCTAGTTGCCGTTAAGTGACAAATGCCTTTGATTGACTTCCACAGTTTCTTAGGTGATCTGCAGTTGTCTTCCAACTCATTTTTATCATAGTTGTCTTTAAGTTTACGCAAGAGTCTGTTACAGAAGTTGCGATATCTTGTATATATTAGTTTAAGTACATTGTTGTTTGGATCTGCTTTATGTTGTCTATGGAGTTTATCACGGTGTTTCATGCATCTTATTAATCCCGGTGTAATCCACGGCTTTAGGTTGTACTTAGCACGAGATAACTTGACAATTTTGGTGTGCTTATTTATCGCATCCAAGAGAATGGTCATGAAAAGTGTAACTGCGGAGTTTACGTCTGAGCCATCTAATATTGCTTATGTAGTTATTGCTTTGAGCGTTGGCAGTATGGCCCGTGTAGGTCGATTACGACAAAGCTGCATAATCAAATAAATATTATAAATGCGAAAGTTTGGATGGATGGATGTATGGATGGATGGATGTATGGATGGATGTTTGTTACTCAATCACGCCGCAACGGCTTAACGGACCTGGATGAAATTTGGCACAGAGATAGATTATAGTCTGGAATAGCACATAGGCTACTTTTTATCCCGGAAAATTAAGGAGTTCCCGCGGGATCCACAAAACCTCGATCCACGCGTACGAAGTCGCGGGAATTAGCTAGTTATTGCTATAATTTCAATTGTTCTGTTTTGCTGAATTTATGATATTCTTGGTGTGCCAATTGGTTTTGGTCAAAGCCAGATTAGTGTTAGCCAATCAGAATTAGTGATTGCGGTCGTTAGTTCGTTAAGTCATGTAAATGACGACCATGATGTCGAAAACTGAAGGCTGTTAAAGGACCTCAGGATTTGCTTTAATAATAACCAAGAATAAATAAGTCACACTCACCAAAATAGCGGCTGAAATTGCAACATTCGAAAAGATATTTCCAGAAACGTGTCCGATATATTGTGAAACTCCGAAGAAGCAGAAGCCGCAAACGAACCAATTGTAGCAAATCGCAAGAGTTCGTGTCCGGAGCCGAGGGGTCCGGAACAGCGCGAGCAAGGAGGCTCGCTCCTGATCACTGGTGACTTCAACCACCATCTTCTGCACTGACGATTTTATATTCTCGGTTGGTCGACCGTTTCTGTAATACAACGGCAATTCATAAATTGTTGGTAAAATTAGAATTTAGATTATGAAAAACATTAGATAAGCAAGTGTAGTATAAAGTGAAACATATTTTACCTTTTTGCTGCTGTTTTTATAATTTTCATGGCATCGTCAATTCTTCCAGCAGTTAAAAGCCATCTCGGCGATTCCGGAAGTAAATAATAATAACTGAGAAACAAGATCGATGGCAGTGAGATTGCTAGCTGAAATTTGCTCCAGTCTCGTAAGTAGTAGCCAAATAGAGGTAGCATAAGATGTCCTAAGTTGAAAGGGATTTGATAAATGATTCCAACAGTGTCTCTATATCTTGTTCCAATAAGTTCCATTGTTAGGACGAAGCTAGTGACCATAGTGCCTCCTGTAGCTATGGCTAAAAGAAACCGGAGCGAGGTGAACATGTACCAGTTAACAGAGTAAGCGGTCGTCACACCAGCTATAAGTTGAAGGAATACCGCTGCCAGGAATGGCAGTCTTCGTCCGTACCTTAAAAATTAACATAATAATATTATAATTTAAATTCATTGCTATGAATGTATACTTTTTATTAAACTAAGGCATAAAGAGGCTAAGTTTATGGAATGGTTTGATCTTTAATGTTATCGAAACTATTGGATCAACAATAATAATTATTATTGCGTTATAGCATACTACATAATGTAAACAAAACATACACGCAATTTTAATGTTGTATTGGAAAGAACCGTAATCAATTATGTTACATTGTTTAATTTTATTGCTTTAAATTTACTTTGTGTGTGCAGCGCGCTCTCCAAAAGGCCTATGTCCAGCAGTAGATGAATACAGGCTGATGGATGCATGTATGGATGTGCGGTGTGCATTACATCTCGTGTATCAATTTTATTGAAATATTCATAGTCCGTTTCAAGGGAAGGTAAAATAATCATAATTGTAAGATCACGAGAGTTGTTCCATTTAACTAGAATAAAAATAGATCGCACGGAAAATATTGAAGACAAAAGTTGTAGTTGTATAACAACTTAAATCTTGATAAAGTTTATTAAACAATTTAAAAAAGTAAATATTATTGTGCAACGGCTTTTCCACTTGCCCTATAAAAACGGAATTACCTAATCTCTGTTTATAGTCACTTTTTTATAATTCTTTCTTTGTCATAGTTGAAGACTGCACATTCTCCATATTATGCAGTCTTCAACTGGGACGATGTCCTATAAAGTGGCATTAGCTTAAGTACTCTCATCCGGGTCCCCTTCGTGATTTTAACTTGAAAGGCCATCCAGGATGTGCCAATTCAGATTTAACGATAAGATGCGCTCCATCATGAAATGACATCTCTCTTTATAAATTAATTTATCATATTACAAACCTGTCGGAAAGATGACCGAAGACCATATTGCCGACAAGAATTCCAAGCATGAAAATTGTCTGAGTCAAATTTTTGAGCCAGTGTCTGTCGCAAACAAGGTTCCATTGTGAAATAATAGTTTCGCCGAAGACGCTGTGGTCATATGTGTATTCAGTACAGTTGGATAGACACTTGGAATCGAAAGATTCATTGCCGGAACAAGTAAATTTCATCGGAGGCGCAAGAAAGATAATGCCCATTTGATGCCAGGCAACTGGGAATTTCACGAGGAACACCACGAAACATATCCATAATTGCCATTTCCCGATTTCTCCTATTGCCTTGGTTAGCGGGTCGGCTATTTTTGGACTTTCCGTATCTTTAACTTCCGTCTCCAACACTGTAATAAAAAAGAACAAAATATATTAAATAAGGTTGAAAAAACGGCAGTAACTTATTGACCATATTATGCCGATAATTTGCGGAGAAAATTATCCACTAAATTATTTGAAACAAATTCCTATATCAACCTTAATAATTTAAAGCCTAAATAGCGGTGAAATAAAAATGTTTAAATTTTTTTATCGGAATATAAACCACAAAAAAAATTTAATCATTGAATAACTAATTAATAAGTAGTTCGCCTTTGTTGAACTGGTTTTTTTTTTGTTTTGACATATTTTTTTTACTATGTAAGATTTGTGCACGACGCCGTAGCTCTATCTTACGAGTATCATTCCATTTCCGCGTTACTTTGGTCACATGAGTAAATAACCGAATTATTTACTCATGGTCCTAATTACGTAACTGCATAATATAATCTTAATACCTACGTGCTACGTTAAAAATACGAGTATGTATTTCTGTCTGTCCGCTACGCTGACACTGCAACTTTACAGCCGATTTTAAAGAAATTCGGTACAGATATCGGTTGTATCTCGGGGAAGGACATCTAGATTCTAGGCTACTTTTTCGCCCGGAAGATTAAGGAGTTTCCGCAGGAATTAAAAATATGTAAGTACCTATATCACGCGGACGAAGTCGCGGGCAGCATCTAGTCATTAATGTTATGTGGAAACAGTAAATTCGAATGAATCCTTTGTTTTACAAGCAGTAAGTATTATTTAAAAAATCTGTTATCTGACTACGTTTTGAGAGGGATCACTTTTTTGGATGTAACATCCGTTATATGAATTTTGTTAGGTAAATTAATGTAGCCTATGTCATCGGGACCATATTAACGAATCGATTGGCACCTCTTTCATCAAAATCAGCCTAGGCCGAATCGTAAAGTAGTAGGTACGGTGGACCATACATAAATCCAAACATACATACATACATATGTACCTACATACATACATATATGTATTGTACCTTCATACATAAGTAAGTACATAGACTGATAAAATATAACATCATTGGGCATTGTAAAAATTGGGTAAACCACTTGGGATTTTATCAACCGACTTCAAAAAAAGGAGGAGGTTCTCAATTCGACTGTATTTTTTTTTAATTTTTTTTTTATGTTTGTTACCTCAGAACTTTTGACTGGGTGGACCGATTTGGATGATTATTTTTTTATATATGTATGCAATATCTCTAACCTCCAGTAGGCCGAGCATGGGCGGGGAGATTTTAGCCACGGGGAAAGGATAAGATGTCCCAGTAGGCTCGAGACATCTTTTTCATAATTTAATGGTATGAAAATAAACTTAAACACACGTCCTATGTACAAGTCAAACAGGGATATACTTCTCCTTTCCCCTGTTGCCATGCTCTAGCATAATTTTATCTCTTGTCAGTGGATATAATCGGGGGATAAGATTTTTGTCCCCTCCCATGCTTGGCCTGCAGGTATAATATATACCTGGAGGTTAGAGATATTGCATCTCAGAGACGTACATGGGCCAGAGTAGTCAGGAAATCATAGTTTTCACGGGATTTTGAAAGGTGTATCGTAATGGAATGAGATTGTGGTTTGTGAATTAAATTACTCTGGCATCAAATTCCTATGTCGTATTGTAACTTGTAAACTCTAGAGCTTACATACGATTAAATATGAACACGAGCGAAGCGAGCCTATGAACCACTATAATCATAATTATGATTAAATCCGGCCTATGAGGCCGAGTATCGCAGCGTAGGTCGAGTAGCTGATGTAGCTGAATGAAGCGGCGCGGCGACGCGACGAAGTCTTCAAAGAGTCTTCTGGCGTAATAGTGAGTGAGTTTGGTTACCCTACAACGAAACTTGAATGATTACAATGCGGCTTACGTTAATTCGCTCTAAGTAATTCAAAACGGCTCCGTATTGTAATACGGCGAATATTAACTACTAGCGGTCCGCCCCGGCTTCGCACGGGTAGCACTTGATCAAAATAGTCCATACCCAATAATATTCAGTCGGCACTGAGACGAACAACTCCACCATACGTTCTCAAATTATGCTCAGCAAACCGCTGTGAACGCTTGGCACTTGAGTCTCCAATACGACGTATTTCCGCTGCCCTCGCCTGGGAACTATGTATAGAACTAACAACTAAGTTGAGACCTGGCTCTTTTAGCCAATTCGCAGTCTGTCTACAACATATTAAAATGTTTAAAAAAATGTTAGTAAGTTCTCTTGTATTTATTATGACATGCAATTGACAAATTTATGATACCTACCTATAAAACTCAGTCAGAATTTGAATATAATAAAAATAATAATAGACGAATAGAGGTTTAACGTAAGAAGTTGAAAAAATCAAATTATTATTGCAATTTTCCTATAGGGATCTCTAATTTTTTGAAAATAAAATATAGCCTATGTTACTCACTGATAAAGTAGTTTTCTATAGGTGAAAGAATTTTTAAAATCGGTCGAGTAGTTTTTTAGTTTATCCATTACAAACAAACAAACAAACAAAACTTTCCTCTTTATAATATTAGTTTAGATTTGCCAGTGACATATTTAAGGGTATGTTCCGATATACACTGAGAGCACTGTTCAGTGCTCTTACTGGAGAGAAATTCGTTCCGTTCTAGAGTGACAGCATACTGCCGCAGAATCCTAAGGAAATGTATGACGTCATAAATCGTCGCCATTTTTGTACTGTGAGCACTGGCGTTTTCGAGGTAAGGTGCTCTCAGTGCTGACTGCGTTCCGTTTTAAACAGTGACCAGTATAGCTAACTATAGAGGAACGGTTTTGCAATATACTAAACTGACGTCACACCTTACAGTGCTCGCAGTGTAATTCGGAACATACCCTATGATAATCATTTAATCGTACCTACTCGTAGCAAACACACAGACAGATGCACTTTCGCATTTATAACATTACTAGGTATGGACATTGAGGTAGGTATAATGTAGTTAGTACATATTATTACTTCAATGGGTATTGGGTACGGGCACAGACATAATAACCTGTGGGTACGGGTTATAATTTTATGAATAATTTTACTAACAGATTAAATTAATAATTATTAATGATCGTCATAGAACAGTGGTCAATGGGGAGGCCTTTGGGAGAGGCACACTGCAAATTTATCCCGCTAGGTGTCGCATCGTCGCTGGTGCTGTTTACCTGTCAAACACCATATATTTTTTACGCGATAGTTTAATTTTCTTAGATTAATTCATTAAAATGCCTCAATGTTGTGCATTCAAAGGTGATAATAAAGGCGTACACCGTTTTACAGCTGATGAGGAAAGAAAAAGACTGTGGTACAAAGCCTTGCGCCAACAAAATTGGAAACCTAGTTTATCGGCTAGGTTATGTATCGCTCACTTTAGACCTGAATTTTTTTATGGCGAGAGCATATACATTGGATTTTTGCCCAGATTCAATTCAAATAGGACGCCTAATTACCTCAAATATGTACGCAAATGAACCTGACAGTTACCAGCGAGGGTGGCGCCACCTGAGATTAGCTTTGCCTGTCCCTCCCCATTGTGGTCAATTCATTTTACAGAAAAAAACTGGTGTGAAATTAGGGTGGATGTGGCGTCAGTATTTTAAATTTTTTGGCTTTATATTGATTGTATATTAATTAATATTATATATAGCTGCTCGTGCTGATTCACTCACTCATTGATCACCTCTCCTGTAACATTTTATATGAAAAATTTTTTTTACTCATCGTTTCGTATAGAAGACAAAAATTCATTCAGAGGAAAAATACGGAGAGAGCTGATGATTGAGGATTTCGAAGGCGGATGAAGAGCACAGCCAGGGTATTGAAGATAGGTGGGGGGTGCTCGAACAATTAATGTCACTCTAAACTTCATCCAATTGACAGTGAGCTGAAAAAAAATTCAAAATGGCGGATTTAAGATGGCCGCCATACAAGTTTCGTCGGTGTCTATCTCGGAGAGTATAAAAGATGGAAGAGTGGTTTCTTGGGAAAAGATGATCAGGACATGAAGGTCTACTTGGTGAACAGGAAAACAATTCAAGATGGCAGAATTTATTTTTCCATAGAAAATGTATGGCGAATATTGAAGAGGCGATTTTAGTGTAGAACAATGCAAAACTTTGATGCGGTTCCTTTTCAAATTTTGTTTTTAAAGAAGAACTCTCCATAATTTTTCGGAGAAAAAATATATGGAGAGCGATGATGATCGAAGGTTTGAAAGAAGGATGAGGAGCACGGCCAGGGTATTAAAGATAGGTAAATTTCTCAAACAAAAAATACTCGAAATCTCATCCAATTGGTAGTAAGCTGAAAAAAATTCCAAAATGGCGGATTCAAGATGGCGGCCATACAAATTTCATAGGTGTCTATTTCAGAAAGTATACTAGATGGAAGAGTGGAAGTAGGAAATATGCATGACTTTGATATGGTTTTTTTACAAGATTTGTTCTGTATGGAAGAATAATTGTCGGTTTGCCGTTAGGAAAGCCAAGATGGCGAAGTTCAATGGCACCCAAAGGTACCCGATCGTCAGCGGGGATATTGATATTAATCAACTAAGGAAGGTTTCTTTGTGTTTTTACTTCAACGGTCTCTTACACTGTATGCATGTCTGGAAAGTTTTTTTTACATTTAAAGGCCCTTTTAGATTCTTAGGGGCGTCTCTGTTTTATGTTTTCTAATGAGATTTTTTTTACGTCTGTCGGACGCTTGGCACGCTGGCGCTTCCACTGTACTCGCTAGCATAGCAGTGTGTTGTTTACTTCAGAACACGTAGGCAGTAAACACTAGGATAGAAGGAGAGCAAACGTAAGTAGACAGTGGTCCGCGTGGTCTACAACGCGGTCCGCTTCAGCAGGCCGCGCATCCACGCGCCATACTAGTATAATATATACCTACTTACCTAAATTATTTGAAGTAAAATGTAAATGAATAACCAATTTTTATTTATAAAAAATTTAGTTCAATGTATGGTCTAGTATTTGATTTAGTTTTAAATTATCCATATCCATACTTCAATATCAATATTGGAAACTAGCTGATGCCATGCCCGCGACTAATTCGTCCGCGTGCAATAAGTTTTTTTAATTCCCAAGGGAACAACCTAATTTTTCGGGATAAAAAGTAGCCTGTCATTCTCCGTCCTCAACAATACTCATAAAAACGCAACGTGATTGCAGCGTGATTGAAGGACCAACCAACAAACACACTTTCGCATTTATAGTATGATACGATATGACGCGAAAGTGGGTCTGCCTGTTCGTCTGTCTGTCTGTCTATATGCTACGTTTTTCAATTGATTTTGTACAAAGGTAAGATTAGGTTGCATAACAAAACAGAGAAGACTGTATAAATCGGCGGTGGCATGCAAGGACATACCTAGTGTTATTATATTTTATTATACCGGAACTTAGATTAAGCTTCCACGGCGTTTTTCTTTTTTTAAATCAGTAAATATATAATTTACTTAAATAAAAGTCAATATTTATTAAAATATCTTACCTAATTTGTGTTCAGCGGTAAATTCCGTCTCATCATTTAAATCTTCGGCACCAGACATTATGGAATTCAAATAAGATACTAAATACTATTCACAAATCACGTTGGACCACGTTGTGGTCTAGTTGCCTTACTTATGAATTACTATACTTTATATTATGTATTTATCCACATATTGAAATTTTACTCAAGCTCGTAACGCAGCGTAAAGAAAAGGCGTTGTTCGCAAGAGCCGGACAACGACTGGTTTAAATCATTGGGGTCGACCACGGGACTTAGGATAATGGTAAATAAAAAGCTAAGTTGGTAGGTGTTGCAGCTACGTTTAATGTCTTGGGGTCAATGAGGTTGTTGAAATTTCAATGCTCTTATGTTGCAAAATCATTAGTCAGCTATGCTTAAAATTCATAGATTTATCTAGATAACATTATTATGATTTTATTATCATCTAATTCTATTGGGTAAACTGTAGTCTGTATAAACCTACCCATATTCCAACCATTTATTTTACTTTTCAAATCAACGGCATCTCGATTCAATAGAGATAAAGATAAATTTATTTCATAAATATACCTACCTACAGTGTGGGATAACTAAATAACATTTATAGCCTTACACCTAGGATAAAACTAATATTATACTTAGTTGACATACAATCTGAATATTATTGTGCACCTGTTTTCGGAACTAGTTAAAACAGTTTCTCGGAAAACGGCTTCCAACTGGAGACATAAGAAAAAAAAAGATGTTCTAATAACGTTACTGATTAGATTTTTGATAACAATCGACTTTCTTTAAGAAGAAGTTTTAATTGATTTGACACATTGATATTTATTTATCTTTACTCAAAATTATTTTATTGTTTTATAAACATACCCAAGCGTTAAAATGACTAAGTATATTAATGAGCCTATGTATTAAAATAAATCATTTATATACAACAGACAGAACAGAAATGTACATACATTAACCAAGCAGATCATAGAAACCATCCAGCGCCAAAGATGTAATATACCGATGGTGCGTGCCTTAAAAGACTACCAAGAAAGCTTGTGTGGAAGCTCCGTGACTATTTTGAAAAGGAAAGTCGTACCTACTTGTATTAATTACTGGATGAGTAGGTACTATACGAGTTACGAAATATCGGATAAAAGGGCACGTCGCTACACTATAGTAAAAAAACGATAATATATGCGTCTATGGAGTATTGCATCTTTTTGTCGATGGTGCCCTGTCAATAATTATAACACTTCATAGGCGTGCTTATGTCAAAAATAAAATAAATGGTTGTACAAATATACATATCCTAAGATATGCCCGCGATGCGTCACGTCGGTCAGCGCGAATTATACTTTGTAGGGGTTTGAATAAATTAGAGAACCTGTTTATTAGAATAATTTCAATGCAAAATTCATGTGCAGGTACGTCTTGGGTTATCAGATGCATGACGATTCACTCTAGATTTTACATTATAGATAAACAGTAGTTAAATAGATTATTATAGACGTAATAACATGATGTCAGCACACCATGATTAGGTACGCTAAACATTTTTGATAGATCGCCCGGAGGCCTGCTAGTAGGACTTTGAGTCCTTCCAGACGGACGCAACTTTTTCGATCACAATACCATAAAAAATAGCCTATTTCTTCTTTAACATCGGCTACAAAAATCGGCTACTTAAAACAACTGACCTTCAGTGGGCGAGCCATGGTGCTTGGCGCAGCGCGTTCGTGAGTTTGGACGCGCCGGGTACCAAAAACGCATGGAGACGTCAACATTTTCGTGAAAATTATAACTTTTGGAGTGAGTGAAACATTTGGAGTTGTGTTCAGAGTTTTGGACAAAAGTAAAGTGCGCGTACGATGGGATCCATACTTAATATTATAAATTCGAAAGTGTGTCTGTCTGTCTGCTACGCTTTCACGGCCCATCTGTTCAACCGATTTTGATGAAATTTGGTACAGGGATATGTTGTATTCCGGAGAAGGACATAGGCATAGAAGACGAAAATCATCTTACAAAAACTTTAAAAAATTTTTAGTAATTATTATTTTATTATAAATAAAATTATGATAATTCTTCAACCACTCAGTTTTATTTTAAGTAAGTACCTACTCACTGACCAAATGTTTCTTATATTACTTCTGGCTAGCCTGAGTTTAAGGTCAAGATCACGGTACGAGATAAAATTTCCCAGCAGGACTTTATGATTAAAATACCTAGTGTAAGTCTATTGGTTCTTAAATCTATATTTAAATGAAAATCAATTGCCGAATGTATGTAAGCGCATCACTTCAGAACAACTGGACCGATTCCGATGGAATATTTTGGGTGTGTTTGAGTCGGTCCCGGGATGGTTTATATTTACCTACAATTGAACCCGTAATTGGCGCTGCAATCGGGTTCTAAAATTCAGGGTAGGACAACGACTGCCGGGTTCAATAGTAAGTTCTAAATAACAATTAGGTATAGTCTACTAGCATATTTTAATCTTTAATATGTAGGGGTATGCTAATAACGAATGCAAAAAGGTATTTTTGTTTTTTTTGTTACTAGCATACCATCAGATATCTGCCAAAGATAGGTACATATTTTAAGTTAGTTGGTTTTTATATATTATGCAGGCCTCTTTCAAGATTAGCGGTGATTTCCCAGTGGCTTAGGCGCCCCGCGCCCGGCTTCCTATTCGGATGGTCGAGGGTTCGAGCCCCGAGCACACACCTTTTCAGTTTTCGAATTTTAATGTATAAAATATAACCCATTATATTATCACTTGAAAAACATCGTAAGGAAACCTGTATGCCGAGAGTCTTCATAATGTTCTCAAGGGTGTGTGTTAAGTCTGCCAATCAGAACTTGGCCAGTGTGGTGGACTTTTGCTAAACCCCGAAGCACACACCTTTTCAGTTTTCTAATATTAATGTTTATAATATAACCCATTATATTATCACTTGGAAAAAATCGTAAGGAAACCTGTATGCCTGAGAGTCTTCATAATGTTCTCAAGGGTGTGTGTTAAGTCTGCCAATCAGAACTTGGCCAGTGTGGTGGACTTTTGCTAAATCCTTCCTTCTCATTCTGAGAGAAAACCCATGCGCACTAGTGAGCCGGCATCATCCAAGTACTATTTAACGGTTCTATAATAATAATTGTTAATGCCTACAGAATATACAATCTGCCCCAGGGCTAAGTGACTGCCCGGCGTGTCTTGAATATTATATTATGCGAAAAATTATTAATCAATGAAAAATCCATATGGATTAGACCTCTGTTTTAAGGTTAATAAATAATTTTGTACAAATATTCAAGATACCTATACGTCACTTAGCGCTGGGGCACATTGTATAATTTACCGAGGAAATAGACATTTGCTCTTTGGTCTCAAGATTGCAATTTTTACAGTACGATGTTATCTGTCTGACCCGTAGATATACGAACGATACGATAACAGCTGTATACTACATACCTACTGGGTCATCGGGTAAACTTGATGGCCACCGAGCAATGACTAAGGAAGTACTACTTTAATCATTGCCACCGAGCAACAAAAAAATTGTCAAATATTTTGTCAAAAATTTCGTATATTTCCAGTTTTTTTTTTCCAGAGGCTCAGAAAATTCTTGTATAGGCCTTTTTTACTTTCACAATGCATTTGCATAGAACTTATAAGTTTCCTTTCAGGAAAAATATGACGCCTCATGAATGTGAAAAATTTACCGAAGTAGGTACCCCGACGGCCCTCAAAAACTATCCTCCATGCCATTCCCCTCTTTCATGAGATCTTTAGCAACCTTCTCAGTGCCTAAATTTCAAATGGTTGTAAAACCGTACCGTCGCGATCTTTCTTTAAAACCCACGTTTCGCAGCCATACAAAAGAGTGTCACCAGGCGTAACACTTCAGAACGCGATATCTTATAGGAAAAGGGATTATAATTAAGAAAAAAACCGGCCAAGTGCGAGTCGAACTCGCGCATTGAGGGTTCCGTACAAACTGTGACGTGGTAGGCCGTCTACGATGTGGTGACCGGCCCTTGGAGCTGTGAAAAAATCAAGCTTCTAAGCCAACGCAATCAAAAGATACAGCGTTTATGCTGCAAATTTTCGACACTCGCAAGGGAATCAAAACCTACAGGGTACTTCCCGTGAACTCAGAATCTTGAAATTTGGTACAAAGCAACGCCATGAAGTACAGATATAGGAATAATTGCGAAATGCATAAATTTTTTGTCACATCATATAATAAAAATATTTTTAATAATTTTAAACTTGTTTTAAATATCGGGAAGTACCCTGTAGGTTTGATTTCCTTGCGAGTATCGAAAATTTTAAACAAGTTTTAAATTAATAAAAATATTTTTATTATATGATGTAACAAAAAATGTATGTTTTTCGCAATTATTCATATACCTGTGCTTTATGGCGTTGCTTCGTACCAAATTTCAAGATTCTGAGTTCACGGGAAGTACCCTGTAGGTTTTGATTCCCTTGCGAGTGTCGAATATTTTAAACAAGTTTAAAATTAATAAAAATATTTTTATTATATGATGTAACAAAAAATTTATGCTTTTCGCAATTACTCCTATATCTGTGCTTTATAGCGTTGCTTCGTACCAAATTTCAAGATTCTGAGTTCACGGGAAGTACCCTGTAGGTTTTGATTCCCTTGCGAGTGTCGAAAATTTGCAGCATAAACGGCTGTATCTTTTGATTGCGTTGGCTTAGAAGTTTGATTTTTTCACAGCTCCAAGGAACCGTAGACCTGAGTATTTGATATTAATTTCAGCTTGATACCTCCATGCGTTCAGAAAAAGGGTCTTGACACACAGCCGGATGAACAACAAAGTGATCCTATAAGGGTTCCGTTTTTTCCTTTTGAGGTACGGAACCCTAAAAATTCTGAAACCTTGGAAATTCAAAAAAAAGTTGTGCCGATAAGCGGAAATCAAGACCCAAATTTTCCTAAACTAGGTACTTAAAATGGTCAATTGTCCAAAACAAAAAATAGTACATTATATTACTGACTATTTCCTGACTAGATACAAGATAAGATAAATAAGCATCTTTTAATTCATGTATGAGGTATTAGGTAAGTATATTATGTAGGTGCTTGCTTGAAATGAGTGTTGCGTGATAATCAAACAATTATAAACATGAATACTTGTTGTAGGATTTCTTTTCTTCAAGAAAAATCTTAGCAGTAAAGACATTATTGCTAAGCAGTAAGTTTTTGCACCTGTAATTTTTAATTTGGATTTTGTGATTTTGTGTTACATTGCTAATGTGGTTTTGTGGGCGCGGTCTTATTGATTTTAGCACAGAATACATTATAGGGGATTTTATTTAGCAGGTACTAGTAGGGCCCGGCAGACTTTGTCCTTATTTAGCAGGTACTAGTGGGGCCCGGCAGACTTTGTCCTGCCCTGAACCTCGAACCCGATTACATTAATCAGAGAACGTACTCATTTTATTTTAATGGTTCTCTCGGGTTAATATACTAAACAGATTAGGTACAATCTTCCGAAAAATATAGCGTGAAATTGTAATCTTTCGACAGTTTACAATTTCGCCAGATAGATTACTACAAGTACAATCTAACGGTTTTCACAATCTTACGGTGACATATAGGTACGAGGTTTAATAATAATTCACTAACGGCCGGTTTCTGAATTGAGAATTTCATGTTGAGTCTGTCTCAAAGACTACTTAGGGACTAATTATGCTTTTGTTTCTGAATTGATATTGGGCCGGTTTCTGAATTAAGTATTCAAGCAATAACAGCGAGTTCCAACTCACAAACCTTAATATCAATTCAGAAACAAAAATTTGCTTAATTAGTCCATAATAGTAGTCTTTGAGACCGACTCAACATGAAATTCTCAATTCAGAAACCGGCCGCTAGCTAGAGTTGAATTTAAAGTGTCAAATGTTAGGTACCATAATATTTGGTTTGATCAACTTATTTTTAAAACATAATATGAAGCCTAGGCACGATTGCATATATTATAATTTCGAAAAAAGTTTAGTAAAATGTTATTGTTAGGTATTATCTATTGTATCACTGATAAACATTCCATTCAATTTGTTATTTTTTAAGTAAGAAGACCGGAATTTACCTGCATGTGTCTCTATATAATTTGCTCTAATCACTTTTAATCTTTTTTATCTGTGTCGGTTTAATCCAGATAATATTTACTGCATTAGCTGTAAAGATATTTAGTTTCCTACTAAATACTTATTGTATGTAATATCACTTTAAAATACTGAATTATTAACTCAGTAGATAACCCCAATTAGTAGACTTGGAAAGGTTATCTACCTACATAATTTTAATTTAACTAGGTACTACAAATTATTTTTAGTAAAATGATTTATTAACTTTGTCTTTTTAAACTTGCAACAATAAAAATACAAATCATTAAAATCTAAATTAAATCTAAATTAAAAACTAAATTAAAAACTGAAAACTAAACATTAAAAATATCATCTATCCCGCTGCAATGAGGCAGTGTGCCCAGAACGCTGGCTGCGTTACCCCGCTGAATAGCCAAACTTATAGGCAATCACGCTTAAAGGTATGCTGGCCGAGGTAACTGCCAGCCCTCCGGTCACCTGTGGACTCTGTGAGATTATTTTTAGTGACAATAACATACGGCCGGTTTCTGAATTGAGAATTTCATGTTGAGTCTGTCTCAATGAGTACTTAAGGACTAACTAAGCAAATTTTTGTTTCTGAATTGATATTGTGTAAGGTTTGAGAGTTGGAACTTGCTGTTTTTGCTTGAATGCTTAATTCGGAAACCGGTCCAAAATCAATACAGAAACAGCTTAATTAGTCCTTAAGTAATCTTTGAGACAAACTCAACATGAAATTCTCAATTCAGAAACCGGCCGATAGTCGTGTACCTATATTATCTAAGCATAGACGTTTCAGTAACGATTTGTAGACAAATTTACGCGTGAGGTGAATTCTCACAAATTAATTTATGAAAATATTTGCACTCTGCTGTGATATCCACAAATTTTGACACCTTGGTGTGAAAAAATTCAATTCTAGGTACAAAATTTGTGTGAATAAATATAAGTTAGTTATAATTTTAACTCAATATCAACAAGTTAAGCAAATTCTTAAATTAAGCCGATTCAAATTGATAGAGCAAACAATTTTAAGTTATTTTGTGCATGTGGATCTCAGAGAAAGAATATAGGTATCTACCTACCTATCCTTACATCCACATCTCAGAGATGCGATACCGGCAGGGCGACCGCGTATCTTTTGCATCACTCATTGATACATCGCAATCACCTCCGATTGGCTGAATTTATGGTATTCTTGCTGCGTCAATGGATTTCGTCCAATAGTGGAAGAGTGTTAACCAATCAGAGGTGAGAGGTGATTGCGATATATCAATGATTGATGCAAAAGATACGTGGTCGCCCTGCGGATAGCGCCATTCTACCGTAACGCTTGAATCGCTCTGCGAATTGCGGCAGCGTTCTTGACTAATTGCTGACCGGCAACAGCCGTAGAAAATAAAAATTCGCTTAGGGATCCTGCCGGGAATTGCACACGGGTTCTAATAATAACGTACCATTGACCACTAAGCCGGGAAGGGCGTCAATATTTATATATTAATTCAGTCATAAGTTCTAAATGCAGCTTATCTTATTTTATACACTAGTCACGGACCACGGTCAAACTTATCTGCGAGACATGGCAAGCTTTCGTTCGACGGTAATTTTTCGAGATAACAATAAGTTACAATTTAACAATTATTCTGATAAGGTACCTACTACCTACCTATATCTACATTATCTATCAGACCTAGAGCTAGAGTCCGAGTGACTGCGTGGATTAATGTTTTTTGATTCCCGCGGGAACAAAAAACATTAATATATATAGTATTAATAAACACATAAAAGCCTATGTCTTTCCCCGGGATCCAAACTATCCCTATACCAAATTTCATCAAAATCCAAGTATACAGACAGACACTTTCGCATTTATAATATTAAGTATGGAAGTATGGATATCGTTTTTAAATAGGTAATATTATGTCGAACTTCAATGACCATACCGAATGAATTTGGTATAGGTAAATATCTAATATTGTTACACCGAATTGTTATAAAATATACCATATAGAATCAAAAAAAGTAAAAACAAAACACATTAAGTTACCAGCACCACCCACCAATTCAACCCATTGCCGGCTCACTACTCTACTCTGTAGAGCTCAGTAGAGCACGAGTAGGTATCCTCCCGGATCGGAATGAGAAGGTATGCAGGTTTCTTATGTTTTCCTCTACCGTCTGAAGCCAGTGATAGGTACCGAAGTAATTTTATAAATTGCACTGCGCACATATTAACTCTGAAAAGCTAGAGATCCGGGGATCGAACCCGCGACCCCGTACAGGTATATGTAATAAGGTTGGGTGTCTCAACCGCTATCACCGCTTAGGTACATAGTATCCATATAATGTACTAGCTGATGGGAATCAAAAAAACTTATCCCTATATAAGTAATTATTTCTAGCTGATGCCCGCGACTTTTATTCCCACGAGAACTCCTTAATTTTCTGGGATAAAAAGTAGCCTAGGTAGGTAGGTATGTCACGTCGTCGATCCCTTGTTCGGTTGCGGAGCGATTGAAGGACAAACCAACAAACAAACACACTTTCTCATTTATAATATTAGTATGATTATTTACTACAAAATATTTAAATCACCTACATTAGAAGGGAACTTAGCCATAAAATAGACAGTAGTCGTCCTCGTCCCGTCTGTAGGTACCTATCCAATAGAAATAAGGGAAACCGACAACAAAACCTACCACACCAAATCATCAAAACCTAGGTAGTATACCTACCATCAAATCGATTCAAAGTGAATTAGCGTATGCCATTAATCATTCTTGTCAACAAAATCTTTGTATACCTACTTACGTACAGAGCAATGCTTGGATAATTAATTAACCTATTTCGCGGCTTTTTTTATTGGGCCCCTTTCTGATGAGAATTAAGAGACCAAAATATTTTGCATCCAAACTTAAATAGAATATAGTCAGTCTATGCATCCAAATGTAAATCTTGACTTATCGACCTATTACATAAAACAACCGGCCAAGTGCGAGTCGGACTCGCGCACCGAGGGTTCCGTACAAATATGTAGTAAATTTTAAATTATTATAAAAACTACTTACTAGATCTCGTTCAAACCAATTTTCGGTGGAAGTTTGCATGGTAATGTACATCATATTTTTTACACATTTTACCACTTTGGAAATGTCTCTCGCGCAAACTATTCAGTTTAGAAAAAAATGATATTACAAACCTCAATATCATTTTTGAAGACCTATCCATAGATACCCCACACGTATGGGTTAGATGAAAAAAAATATTTGAGTTTCAGTTCTAAGTATGGGGAACCCCAAAATTTATTGTTTTTTTTCTGTTTTTGTAAGAAAATCTTAATGCGGTTCACAGAATACATCTACTTACCAAGTTTCAACAGTATAGTTCTTATAGTTTCGGAAAAAAGTGGCTGTGACATACGGACGGACAGACAGACAGACAGACAGACAGACAGACATGACGAATCTATAAGGGTTCCGTTTTTGCCAAATTTGGCTACGGAACCCTAAAAACCTAAGTAGGTAATACCTAAGTAACCACAACTTGAAAATTGTACCTATTGCTGAAGATAACATATATACCTACCTACGTCGCTAATTGCTTTTATTATTTTACAGTATTCAGGGCAAATGTCAATGTATTTTGGGTTGATTACCCTTTTCTTACTTTGTTTTTGTTCCAATAGGATGAGTACATTCATTTGTGTTCAGACAAGACAATGGAGGGTTATTTATATTTTACTTCTTTGGAACAATCAAATAATGATGATGAAATAATTTTAATTATTACCTACTCGTTGATATACTATGATAAACTTATCCCAAAGGTTACGAAATTCATATTTTAAAACGCACTGTCGGTTTACTACTCGGTGGTCACTAAAGGGGATGGGTAACTCATCATGTATATTATGAATACCAAAGCAGAAGTTCACACAGATGCTGAAATATGAAGAAAGATACTTATCTTTGCTTAGTTGATAAACAATTATATTCAAATAGGTATATCTTACCTTCAAGAGTCTATAGAAACTAAGTATATGAAATTATACAAGTGCGGATTGCCAGGATTGACTTCATACAGCTTGGAGAACATTATGAAGAACTCGCGGGCATGCAGTGCAGGTTCCCTCACGTTTTCCTTCACCGTTTGAAGTGATATTTAATTTCTCGTTCATTATACTTCTAAAAGTTGGAGGTGTGTGCCCGGGGAACGAACCCATGACCCCGTACCGTGTCTTAAGTTCTTAACCACTGGGATATCAATGCTTCTTAAAAGTAATAAAGTATCTACGTACTTACAATTAATGCAAGCTCGACCTTAGCTAACCTAACCTAAGCTGTCTTCCTAGATACAGACAGGAAGGGCTGTACAAGTCATACGGAAATAGATTCTAATCGGAACTGTATACTAATTATATTAATTATTAATAATTATAAATACGAAAGTGTGTCTGTCCCTCTGACTGTCTATACTATAGGTTTGAATATTCATGTCTCTATTACCAGTTCAGGGCCCACCTGCTGCACCGATTTTGACGTAATTTTGAGCAAGAGTAGTCTTCGTCTCTGAATTCAAGCTATATCAGCTCTCATCCCAGAGATGAAGACAAATGACAATTCTTTTTTGTCTCGGAAAACTTAAGAGTTCCCACGGATTTTCTAATAAACTAAATTCACACGAACGAAGTCGAGTCGCAGGCACACTCCAGTCAAAATCGTATAAAACGATAGCAATAACGTGCACGAAGTATGTTGATTGTTGACCATATTATCAGTTGTTGTTTACATTCAGTTCAATGCGTGCGGAAACAGGTCCTACTTCCGTAAAATAAACGGCATTTTCTTGCATAGGCACAGAATAATAACTAGTACTAGGTAAGTGGTATTACCTAAGTGTGTATTACCTAGGTCCTAGTGGGTACGGTCTACATACAACAGATACTTCCGCTCGTCCCTATTAATAGCAGACATATGGAAAATTAATTTTGACGATAATTTCGTGAAGATAGAGATTTATTTTTGGAGAATTTAGAATCCATTTGCAATATAATATAAGCCCGGGGTATGAAAATTTATGGGGAGTTAAATGAAATTTTCCCTGTTACGTTATTGACTTTATATTTCCATGGTAACACTTGTTTATGTTTCCATGAGTATGTAATGTATTTTGGTGATTATATAATTAATACTAGCTGATGCCCGCGACTCCGTCCGCGTGGAGGTATGAAAAATAGATAGTAGCCGATTCTCAGACCTACTGAATATGCGCATAAAAATCGGTCAAGCCGTTTCGGAGGAGTATAAACACTAAAACAAATTGCAAATGGTGCTTTACACTACAGCTATGCAGCTGATGTTCCTATTCGTTCCATTCGATTTTTTTTTATCGTGCTACCACGTGTTACCTTCGCGGTGTTTTGGAAGGGATTAGATTCCTCTAATCCAAAGACCTTACTTCATAGGATCATTTCTATAGTAAGCTCTTCACGAGACTCCTCTAATCCCTCCAAAACTTGGAAAAGGGGAGGTTATAAGCTAAAAGTTCACATTCCTATGAACCTCGTCTGTTTTTAAACTTTATCTTACGTAAGTGGTAATAAAATAAAAACCGGCCAAGTGCGAGTCGGACTCGCGCACCGAGGGTTCCGTACAAACCTGTAGTAAGTTTTAAATTAAATGTTTTTTTTAAATATTTGAGTTGATTGAATGAAAGGTAAATTGCGATTTACGATTAATGACGTATTAAAAAAAAACTACTTACTTGATTTCGTTCAAACCAATTTTCGGTGGTAGTTTGCATGGTAATGTACAACATATATTTTTTTAAGTTTTATCATTCTCTTATTTTAGAAGTTACGGGGGGGGGGACACACATTTTACCACTTTGGAAGTGTCTCTCGCGCAAACTATTCAGTTTAGAAAAAAATGATATTACAAACCTCAATATCATTTTTGAAGACCTATCCATAGATACCCCACACCTATGGGTTAGATGAAAAAAAAATTTTTGGGTTTCAGTTCTAAGTATGGGGAACCCCAAAATTTATTGTTTTTTTTCTATTTTTGTAAGAAAATCTTAATGCGGTTTACAGAATACATCTACTTACCAAGTTTCAACAGTATAGCTCTTATAGTTTCGGAAAAAAGTGGCTGTGACATACGGACGGACAGACAGACAGACATGACGAATCTATAAGGGTTCCGTTTTTGCCAAATTTGGCTACGGAACCCTAAAAAGGACCGGTAGAAATTTATTTAAATTCAATTACATAATTAGTAGTTCACTAATAAGTATATTATGTAACAGAATATTTTACATTTATTACATTATTTTTATGCAGTGACTGATAAAATATCAGGGGGCAAAAAAGCTAAATACCTAATGACCTATAACCTTGTAGCTCAAATGAATAGTCATTAGCCTTGTCGACTTGTCTGGGGGCTGCACATTCCTCTAGGAGTCTAGAATCTAGCAAGTCTATGCATAGGTACAATAATTATGAATTCGCATAATGCGGACAATATAACTGTAAACTTATAAAAAAACAAACAGCAATAAACAAATTAGGTAAAAGTAAACGAAACAATGTGAATAAAAAGTAATCTGAAGGTAAACAAGTAACATCATCATAATCATACCTACATAATGATCATACCTACATAATAAATTGAAATTGAAGGGTATACCTATTTCAGGACAACATTGCACGACGTATTTATCTGTGTTTTATAGATCTGTATTCCAGTAGGGTAGTACCTACCTAATATTCGCAAATCTTTTTGGTTATTAATTATGGTTACATAACAATAACATCTAAAATTAAAGGTATACCTACCTAATTAATTCTAGGTTTAAAAAGGTAAATTTGGATTTGGTAATAATTATGAAACGTTCATACCAGGCGTTTAAAAGATACCATCTATCGGAATACGAGATCAGTAATAATCCCGAGAGTTCTGTCTGCTGTGATGCCACTGAAAACTGAGTGTGACAGTATCCTTCATCATAGTAAATCTAAGATCTTGGGAGAAGGGAAAAGTGCTATGATGAGGTATAAAATCTTGATGAAAATATAGTTAGAGGTCCCATAGGCAGCATTGACCTGATCACCCAAAACTGACAAAATTTAGTCAAAAACCGGTAAATTCGCCGGCCATAATGCCAGACGTACAAGAGTGTGCGTGTTTAGCGGTGCAATCATATAAGGATTGCCGATCAAATCGTCTAAGTTCGGCTTCAAAGTAAAATAAACCATAACAGCATTGAATTAGAGCTCAATTTCGTGTATCCATTCTTATACGTTTAGGGTATCGTACATATCTGAACATATGAGAATGGATGCATGAAATTGAGCTCTAATTAAATGCTTTTATGGTTTATTTTACTTTAAAGCCGAACTTAGACGATTTGATCGAAAATTCTTACATAATTGGGGGCCTGTTCTTCAAAATTATCAATTTTTCAATTGAAGAATTTTATTCTTGCTTGTCCCATCTTGTCGTTGAGCAATGCTTATTATAAATAATTGTTCTCGAGAGGAAATTATAAATCTCACTTACAAGTCGAATTCTGAATGACCCGATACAAGATCCATACGCTGCTGAAGATACGGAAGACCGAGTAGGACCCAGGCTACGTTGCTTAACGTTTGTGGACAATATGATTGGAAACTGGAACCTTTTAAAATCGTTGCAGAGTTCCCAACGCAATCCTGTCAGTGCATAATACTGGACCAGACTATGATACCAATCCAACCGCAACGAGGAGGGCTGAAAAATTAACATCAGAAAGACAAAATCATGCCTAATACTCACGTATCAGTCCACCTAGAAATCATTGAGACCCTTTTGTAATATTTTGTATACCTTGGACACGCGGTTCAACTATGTAGGTCAAATTTTGAAAAATAAGTTTCCACCTAAATCCGACTCGACTGGGACTGGGCAGCATTCAAAAAGCTTGGAGATGTATTTTTCGACTTCGATAGTTCGAAGAACCAATAAAGGTTGGCGTCCCAAGGTGCTGGACTGCTCCCTCACAACATGGATGGATGACATGTAGCGAGTCACAGGGATCCGCTAGATTCAGCGCAAGACCAAGGCTCAGAAGTCCTTATATAAAAAAGTAATTTATAAAACACAAAAAACCCGACTGCTGAAAAAAGTATAAAACAAGACATGAATTGAAGTATTTCATTATTATCAATTTAAATCGTATAGTATTAATAAAATTTATTAAGGCGCAGTCGCACGTTAAGGTTAGCTATTGGACGTGCGACTGCGCCTTGATAAATTTTATTAATATTATACGATTTAAATTGATAATAATGAAATACTTCAATTCATGTCTTGTTTTATACTTTTTTCAGCAGTCGGGTTTTTTGTGTTTTATAAATTACTTTTTTATTTCAAACTTTTTTGTTAAGCATTTATCGTAAACAGGCGGCGTTTTATCTGCTCGAACTAGCACCTATTACCTATTCTGTGGTAGCACCAAAGGTACTAATAAGTATTTTGTATGAGAAGTAGTAATAAGCAGCGGATTAATTTATTCGTAATGACGAGCGGTGATCATCATAACCATCATCAAATTTGCATCTGTTATAATGCTAATATTAATTTAGTAAAGTTCGTAAATCTGCTATTTTTCCCAAAAATATGCTCATTAATTTTCGAGAGTCCTAATCGCATCGATGTCACGAGACCTCGGCAATGAAAGTCGGCCACTTACGAAAATGCCCGTAGACAATGCAAAAAAAGTAGGTACTTATTTTTAAATATTTTCAAAAACACAAATTGTACGTAGTGGACGTATTTATTTATTTAGTATTTAGTTTATAGCTGAGTGGACTCGGAACTAATATTTTAATAGACATTAAAAATGTTAGTCGGAAGTTATGTTAGTTGAATATGCGCTGCATGTGGCATTGATGAATTTATTGATTGATCGATTGAAGGAGTACAAAAAATCTAGTTTTTTTAGACTTAAGTTATGTCGTCACATTAAGCTTAGGTATTACAATGATGTGTTACTACCGTAATAATATGTGAGAGTACGCCCCACCTTCACCCTTACCTATCCGCTGCGGGCCGCGTCATTTTCTGTTGAAGGTTACTCAGGTATTTCTACGAGATCTCATAAGATATTCATTTAAATTGAATGCTGTAAAGGACAATTTTTGTCTAAATTAAATACTTAAGATGAGTAAGATATTTATTTTGATAAGGAATTATCGATTAATACCATGTTGATAAAAACACCTTCGCAAGTAAAGCACTGTTTAGGCCAAATTGGAAAAACATAAAAATGGTTATTGTGAGCCAACCTTAAGATAGTTATATGCTATCGCGTACTTTTTTTAGAACTTTTTGAGAGGAACGTTTCCACTATACATTGTTGTCGTGTAATTTTAACGATTTAGGCAGCGCACGCCACGTAAGCTCTCAGATGAGATGATTTTTTCCGACTTAACTAACATTATTGCAATTTTCGTAAGGATCTCTAATTTGTTTGGAAATAAAATATAGCCTATTTTACTTGTTAATAATGTAGCTTTCTATAAGTGATAAAAGTTTTAAAATCGGTTCAGTGGTTTTTGAGATAATCCACCTAGTTTGATAGATATAGATGATATGAGTAGGAACTTTGAACATTTCCTTTGAAACCTCGTAAATCCTAAATTATCATTTACACGGAAAAATGGTTTAAGGAACCTAGGTGTGATTTTAAAAGACCTATCTAACGATACCCCACTTGCTTATAGCCTATCGATTTTCATTTATTAATTGGCTTCCAGTCGACGCCATTTTGTTTTTCTCAAATTCGGCCTCCGTTGTGACACTCGGAAGACTAAAACAAATCTATTAGTGTAATTACTATCAAAATCGGTTCAGCCGTTTTTTCTGTAATGTGACACAAAGGAATACAACCTTTGAAACCTCGTAAATCCTAAATGATCGTTAAAATGAGAAAATGATCAAGGAAACCTAACTATGATTTTGCAACACCTTTTCATCGATACCCCACTTGCCATAGTCCATCGACTTTTATTTTTTAATTTGTTACATTATGGCTTCTAGAGGGCGCCATTTTGTTTTTTCTCAAATTCGGCCTCCGTTGTGACACTCGGAAGACTAAAACAAATCTATTAGTGCAATTATTATCAAAATCGGTTCAGCCGTTTTTTCTATAATGTGTCACAAAGGAATGCAACCTTTGAAACCTCGTAAATCCTAAATGATCGTTAAAATGAGAAAATGGTCAAGGGAACCTAACTATGATTTTGCAAGACCTTTTCATCAATACCCCACTTGCCATAGTCCATCGACTTTTATTTTTTAATTTGTTACATTATGACTTCTAGAGGGCGCCATTTTGTTTTTTCTCAAATTTGGCTTCCACAGTGACACTCTAATGATATATTCGGCACAAACTGGTGCAAGAATCATCAAAATCGGTCCACGCGTTTAGGCTGTAGCTGCCCTGCAAGGAACATACAAACATATATAGACTGATGAACACATAACCCTGTGCGTTCCGCAGTCGGGTAAAAAGGGTTATGTGTGGACAGCCAGACCAGCAGTGGACGTCATCAGTTGATGACTAGGATACATATATTAACTACTTAATAAGTCCCTGTCTGGTTTTTTCACCATATTATATCTCAAAAGTCAAAACAGATTCATGACATGCACCAAGTGGACTGCTGTTGACGTTCCATTTATTCTATTTACTCTTTTGATGTTTTATCAAAAACTACTGAATGGATTTTGATGCAAGTTTTTGCATTCACTAGGTATTACTTCAGAGCAAATTTTAAAATATTTTTAATATTTGTAAAATTAAGAATTATATTTTTAATCTATAATTTTATAATTTTTACTGATATTTTACTGAATTTATTGTATTTATATAGTTATTTCAGCCTAAATTTTATGTTTTTCAATTATTTTTAGTATAATGTATATTATTTGCCAGTTATTTATAAATACTATGCCCAAAATATTCTTAATTTTATTATAAAATGCTTTTATTTGTGTCTTAATGCCATTTTTATAAACTTTTTTATATATTTAGACGTTAAAAAAAAAACGTTAAAAAAAAAACGTCTAAACGTTTTAACGTCTAAATATATTGCAAATAAACATACATATTGCTCGCGCGCTCGGTAAGAATAACTCTGTTTTTCAAGCGGAGTGCGTCGGCATCACTGCGGCGGCCATGGAAATGGCCGACAGACAGGTAACAAACTTTCATATTAACATTTTTAGTGATAGTCAGGCAGTCCTGCGAGCTTTAGCCAAAAGTACGACCTCATCCAAGCTCGTACTGGATTGCCATAACGCACTACAAACACTAACAAAATCAAACCTAGTATCACTCGGCTGGGTTAAAGGTCACAGCGACAACATAGGTAACGACGCAGCCGACGAACTAGCTCGACGAGCCTCAAACCTGAAGGTAATGAACCGATTGTTCCAATACCATTCAGTGAGTACAAGACTTGGTTAAAACGACAAACAGCTGTAGACAAACAAAAGAGGCTATACCCAGCCCGAACCAACGCCTAACTAAGAAACTACTGCAATTAAACAGAGCTAAACTCAGGACGGCCGTAGGCATGATAACAGGACACTGTCCACTTAACAAACACCTATTATGTTCTAGGTATAACCGACAGCCCTCTGTGCAGAGCCTGCATGGAGAGCGAGGAGACACCAAAACACGTACTACTCGAGTGTAGTGCTGTAACCACTCAACGAGAAGCCTACATTGGCTCCCCAGCAACACTCCCGGAAGTCCTTGCCGACCTGGGCGGCCTGCTTGGATTCTGGAGTGAGCTCGGCTGGCTGGAGTGATCCAGCGAGGAGTCGCGCCGGAGGTCTCACGCACAGCGGGCACCAGTGCTTAAGTGCGGAAAAGCCCAGAGGAAGAAGAAGATATTGCAAATAATTATTTAAGCTTATAATAATCAAAACCTTTCCTAAAAATAAAGAAATTTCAGAAATATCTTTGATTTAGTTTTAAAATAATTCAAAATGGTCATGGTAATTGTGGTAATTAGAATCATGGTAATGATAATTTCGCCATTTTTAAATTATTTAAAAATTAACAGATTTATTTTAAATTTTGCAGGCTATTTATGTGAATTAAAAACACGTTTTTCATCATAAGAAAAAATAACAAGAAAATATAACGTGTATTTTAAAAGTGGTGATTTTTTTATGAATTAGATAGGAAAGTTGACAAAGTGCAGAATAACAACATTATTTCCCAATACCTTCAAAACGCTTTGACATGCGCATAACCTGTTACAATAAGTTCTTCAAACACAAAAGCCTTACGTATTAATGCTATCATGATGGATGCAGTACATATATTATCATTGTTATCATAGTGTTTGCATCGGGTCACGTAAATTAGGAAAAAGTCGTGGGACAGACTTTAGTATCTCGTAATTTTTTCATTTTTCGTTATTTTGTTACATGTTACATTCAATTTTATAGGTTTATTATTTATTAACAATATATATTTTTTTTATTTTTTTTTAATCGATAGTTTTTGAGAAAAAAAATAATGTTCCCAACAACTTGGCAGTGGGACAGTCATGGTAGTGAGAAATTTGAGGTTTAAGATTTTTTTAAAGATGGATCTCACCTCTTTTATCGTCTTTTTCTTGATGGATGATATAGAGGACACTATCTAGTGTCTACAAAAAAAATTACATAAGCCTGAGTTAGTTTTAAGGTACGTTCTCCAGCTTGGGACACGCTTTTTACAACATTTCGAAGAAGCATCCTGTAACAAAGTAATAAAATATTTTTTTTTTTAAAAAAAGCCCACGACGAACTGCAGCGCTCCATTGTGACCTTATAACTTTGAAACAACAATTAGAACTTCACAGAAGTAGGTATATTAGGTACATAATAATCTAAAACACAAAACTGACTTGACCAGCGTGGTAGACTATGGCCAAACTTCTCATTCCGAGATAAGATTTGTGCTAAGTAATGAGTAGAGGTGTCAAATAGTTTTAAATTTTATATTCTGATAAGTAATTGTAAAAAAAAATATCAGTTCAAAAATTACGTTAAAAATTATCATAGATTAAAATAAAGTTGACTTGAGGAGTTCCTGTGGTGGTCACAGGACTTCTCACGAGACCTTGGGTAGCATCTAGGTTTAACTTAAAAGTGCTTGGCAAGACAAATCAAAAGAGTCGAAACACGACGGAGTTACGATGAGAACTCGAGGAGATCCTATGATCACCTCCTGGCTCCATCACGAGACCCTGAGCAGCATTTCACATAGGTATCTAAGAACCTTGTCCGAAGTTATGCATATCTAATGCAAAAAACCGCATATTAATCGGTCCAGTTGTTTTCCAGGAAAATGGTAACAAAAAACCGGCCAAGTGCGAGTCGGACTCGCGCACCGAGGGTTCCGTACAAACCTGTAGGTATATAAGTCAAAGTTATAGTATTTTTATTTCACTTATCTATTTATTTTAATTTCAATTTAATACCTCTACGATGATGTTATATTATGATGTAACTAAAAATTTATGTTTTTCGCAATTCTTCCTATAGGTATCTGTGCTATAAGACGTTTTTTCGTACCAAGTTTCAAGATTCTGAGTTCACGGGAAGTACCCTGTAGGTTTTGATTCCCTTGCGAGTGTCGAAAATTTGCATAAAAATATTTTTATTATATGATGTAACTAAAAATTTATGTTTTTCGCAATTCTTCCTATATCTGTGCTAGAAGACATTGCTTCGTACCAAGTTTCAAGATTCTGAGTTCACGGGAAGTACCCTGTAGGTTTTGATTCCCTTGCGAGTGTCGAAAATTTGCATAAAAATATTTTTATTATATGATGTAACTAAAAATTTATGTTTTTCGCAATTCTTCCTATATCTGTGCTATAAGACGTTGCTTCGTACCAAGTTTCAAGATTCTGAGTTCACGGGAAGTACCCTGTATAGGTTTTGATTCCCTTGCGAGTGCAAGAAAATTCGAAAATTTGCAGCATAAACGGCTGTATCTTTTGATTGTGTTGGCTTTGAAGTTTGATTTTTTCACAGCTCCAAGGGACAGTAGACTTGTGTATTTGATAGTAATTTCAGCTTGATACCTCCATGCGTTCCTGAGAAAAGGGTCTTGACACACAGACGGACGGACAACGAAGTGATCCTATATGAGTTCCGTTTTTTCCTTTTGAGGTACGGAATCCTAAAAAATGCACAAACAAACAAACGCACAACCTCTTACAGCAAACACATAATATTTGAATAACGCATTACAAGTTGAATAATTCAAAATTACGACTCGAATGCACTTCTCGTCTGCGTCCGCATCTTTTAACACCATTACCATGCCGATCAGTCAGTAAAATATAATCACTCCAGCTCTTGTTGATTCTAAAACAATAAAAACCTCTTCAAAAAGTTTCACAAAATTACTAACCGATTTTCAAAATTACGACTCGAATGTACTTCTCGTCTGCGTCCGCATCTTTTAACACCATTACCATGACGATCTGTCAGTAAAATATAATCACTCCAGCTTTGGTTGATTCTAAAAAACATAAAAATCTCTTCAAAAAGTTTCACAAAATTACTAACCGATTTTCAAAATTACAACTGGAATGCACTTCTCGCCTGAATCCGCATCTTTTTACACCATTACCACGACGATCGGTCAATAATCTTAGAAGCTACATACCTGTTTTAGGGTTCCGTACCTCAAAAGGAAAAACGGAACCCTAATAGGATCACTTTGTTGTCCGTCCGTCTGTCTGTCAGCTGAAATTCATATCAAAAACTTAGGTCTGCTGTCCCTCGGAGCTGTGAAAAATCAAATTTCTAAGCCAACGCAATCAAAAGATGCAAATTTTCGACACTCGCCATGGAATAAAACCCTACAGGGTAAGTACTTCCCGTGAACTCATAATCTTGAAATTTGGTACGAACCAACGTCTTATAGCACTGATAAAGGAAAAATTGCGAAAAGCATAAATTTTTAGTTACATCATATAATAAAAATATTTTTAATAATTCTATAGGTACTTATACTACAGGTTTGTGTGGAACCCTCGGTGCGCGAGCCTGACTCGCGCACCTGTGGTTTTTTATATACAGAAATACCCGTTTTTATACAATTCCAAATCTAAAGGGAATTACAACCAATTACTCACAATTATTAACCGATTTAAAAAAAAATCTTTTTTAATTTTTTCCGAAATATTTACATTTTAGTAAACAAACACCACCCAAAAACCCCGACTTTTTTACATTTTTCAAAATTCCAAAAATAGTTAGCAGCCGATTTTCCAAATTCAAACGCTCACACGTGTCTCGATAAATTCCTCAACTCTTGGTACCTACTATTCCCATCTCGATCCTCCCAAAATCCTCGGAGCTCTGGCCAAAAATACGTCTCATGCGATTTGCATCAGACCATTTTCAATGGTAAAACAAAACAAAACAACACGTTCGATTTACATAATATGAAAATTAAAGAGTCTGGAGGTGGTCAGAATTAAGTGGATTATATATGACACTGGGTTGTACGGGTCAGCCGGTTTCTAAATTGTTGTTATATAAATAAGACACGCTTTAGTTAATTTAATTCAAACCAATGAAGAAAGAGTAATTTGGGAGAATACTTATACCTACATACTTAGAATTGGATGAAAATCATTACATAATGAACATTTCCTAAATGGGAATCGGGTGTTACATGGACTCTTCAGTCTTATGAAATTTTTTAATCTTATAAGACTTCAGGAAGTTTTCTAGAGGTTATGATGATCATCAGTGATAAAGTCAGTGATTGAGTATTATTTACTCCTCATGCTGCAGGCAAAAATAATACAGTGATAATACATGATGGTCGATCCATTACACACTTTGATCCCTACTAAGTAGGTATTAACGGTTTCACTTAACCGTGGTTAATTGCCTCATCTGGTGGGCTGGCTCATTTTTTGTGCAAAGGATCAGCCTGGCTGTTCAACGCGGAAATGCAACCAGCATTCTTGCCAGTTGCCACCATTCCACGCGGGCATGATTATTATAATTATCTAGTAATTAGGTTACGCTAGAGCTAGCTTTAAGTTGCATTGTATTGTTTTCAATAAAATATAATAATTATTAATAGGTAATATAAATTATGTGGATGTTTGTTAAGTAGGTAGTAGGTACCTACGCCTTCACGCCGCAACAATTAAACCGATTTGGCTGAAAGGAATGGAGATAGCTTATGACCTGAATTAACACATAGGCTAAAATATATCTTGGAACTCTTTAATTTTCAGGGAAAATGAAAGAGTTCCTTCCAACGATCAGTAGTAGGTACACCTATGTAAGAGAACAGTGCGGATAAGTAAGAGAACCAAAAAACCCCTAGAAATCCATTACTAGAAATAGTAATAAAAATATGGTACACTTACTTTTGTGTGATCTCCTTGGGTAATAATTTGCGTAACACAAAATATTATTTTCACACAAAACGGCGAGAAAAAAAAATCAAACGTGTGCCGCAGCGGTCGATGCTGTGCTCAAACACGTAGTGGACGTTTTGCGTTCATACGATGTTTATACGTCGTCGTCGGATATGGGCTCGGGCCCGTGCCTGTGACGAAACTGAGGAAAACCTATCCAAAGCTCGCTAGCCCATTCAACCTCCTATGAAGTTTAAAGCACCAAACAATTTTAGCTCTTTTTAGGGTTCCGTACCCAAAGGGTAAAAACGGGACCCTATTACTAAGACTCCGCTGTCTGTCTGTCTGTCTGTCTGTCTGTCTGTCTGTCTGTCTGTCTGTCTCCAGGCTGTATCTCATAGACCGTGAAAGCTAGAAAGCTGAAATTTTCACAAATGATGTATTTCCGTTGCCGCTATAACAACAAATACTAAAAATTAAAAAAATATATATATTTAGGGGGGTCCCCATACAATAAACGTGTTTTTTTCGTATTTTTTTGCTCAATATTAAAAACGGTAACAGGTAGACGGTTCAAATTTTCACAGAATATTAACTTGTATATTACCTTTCAAAATAAATAATTAAATATCAATAAAGTAAATATTAAAGGGGGGCTCCCATACAACAAACGTAATTTTTTATATTAACAGTAAACCTCTACAAACAAAGTTAGTTTTGCGGTTCATTAACAAAGGTAATTATACCTACTTCTTGAGTACGGAACCCTCGGTGCGCGAGTCCGACTCGCACTTGGCCGGTTTTTATATATTTAACAGTAGCTAAGTATCAAGTTAGCAATTTATAAATGAGTAATAAATACCTACCTAATTATTAAGTTTACCTAGGTTTAATGTGCAAATTCACCTCAGTTAGGTATGGTGCATGCAGATTACACGCGCGTCGAGCGTGTAAGATGGATTTTTCCTAAGTTTTCGTATGAAATAAAATTCAATACATATACCTACGCCTTTCATTAAGTAAGTTTACTTAGTTAGGTACCTACTCTACTTAGGCCCGTCCCGTATTTATATGCCGACCTCTGACGTAAGTTTATTATATCGAAGTTTTACTAATAACGGCAGAGTAGAGTAGGTAAGTATATATTTCTTAGATTTTTTTAATTAAGTTGTAAGGTTTCATACAATTCGATGAAGACCGATGGCAACTCGTATGGCTGTAGGCAGCTACTATACCACAGAATAGGTAATAGTTACATACAAAAAAATCTAATCTATGGGTAGGTACAGCGAAGTCTTGTTGTTAAGACCTCGCCCTCCTAGTCGGACTCCAGGGTTCGATCCCCGGGCACGAACTCACTGACTTATCGGAGTTATAATTAACTACTTAAGTAAACTAATGAGTATACCTCCATAAAGAGGAACTCTTTGATTTCCCAAAAGAAAATGATTTACTAAGGTAATCAATTATAGTCCTTCCCTGCATCTATTTCCTGTACCCTTTAATAACAAAATCGATTGACTAGGCCGTGATAGCGAAGCAGACAGACACACAAATCCGCATTCATAATACATATTAGATACCTACTAGTAGGTATGGATATGTCACCGTAAGATTACAAAAACCGTTAGATTGTAATCTAACACTTTTTATCTCGTTATATTGTAAACTGTAGAAAGATTGTGAACGTTTCAATGTTCTGAGTGTCAATTTTTGAAATATTCATTTTATTTACGTTTTCTTGTCTCTTTCTTGTAGGTTAGGTTAGGGTTCAACATAAATATTCAGGTAGTGCCCGGCCGGCCGCATTTGTCGGGTTAATATAGGTACCTAACAGATTACAATCTACCGAAAAATAATGCGTTATATTGTAATCTTTCGACAGTTTACAATTTCGCTAGATAGATTACAATCGAACGGTTTTTAGGGTTCCGTAGCCAAATTTGGCAAAAACGGAACCCTTATAGATTCGTCATGTCTGTCTGTCTGTCTGTCTGTCTGTCTGTCTGTCTGTCCGTCCGTATGTCACAGCCACTTTTTTCCGAAACTATAAGAGCTATACTGTTGAAACTTGGTAAGTAGATGTATTCTGTAAACCGCATTAAGATTTTCTTACAAAAATAGAAAAAAAACAATAAATTTTGGGGTTCCCCATACTTAGAACTGAAACTCAAAAATTTTTTTTTCATCTAACCCATAGGTGTGGGGTATCTATGGATAGGTCTTCAAAAATGATATTGAGGATTGTAATATCATTTTTACCCGACTGCGGAACGCACAGGGTTATGTATTCATCAGTCTATATATGTTTGTATGTTCCTTGCAGGACAGCTACAGCCTAAACGCGTGGACCGATTTTGATGATTCTTGCACCAGTTTGTGCCGAATATATCATTAGAGTGTCACTGTGGAAGCCAAATTTGAGAGAAAACAAAATGGCGCCCTCTAGAAGCCATAATGTAACAAATTAAAAAATAAAAGTCGATGGACTATGGCAAGTGGGGTATCGATGAAAAGGTCTTGCAAAATCATAGTTAGGTTTCCTTGATCATTTTCTCATTTTAACGATCATTTAGGATTTACGAGGTTTCAAAGGTTGTATTCCTTTGTGTCACATTTCAGAAAAAACGGCTGAACCGATTTTGATAGTAATTGCACTAATAGATTTGTTTTAGTCTTCCGAGTGTCACAACGGAGGCCGAATTTGAGAAAAACAAAATGGCGTCGACTGGAAGCCAATTAATACATGAAAGTCGATAGGCTATAAGCAAGTGGGGTATCGTTAGATAGGTCTTTTAAAATCACACCTAGGTTCCTCAAACCATTTGTCCGTTTAAATGATAATTTAGGATTTACGAGGTTTCAAAGGAAATGTTTAAAGCTCCTACTCATGTCATCTATAATCTATATCTATCAAACTAGGTGGATTATCTCAAAACCACTCAACCTATTTTAAAACTTATATCACTTATAGAAAAGCTACATTATTAACAAGTAAAATAGGCTATATATTATATCCAAACAAATTAGAGATCCTTACGAAAATTGCAATAATGTTAGTTAAGTCGGAAAAAATCATCTCATCTGAGAGCTTTCGTGGCGTGCGCTGCCTAAATTCAAGTTACAAGACAACAATGTTTGGTGGAAACGTTCCTCTCAAAAAGTTCTAAAAAAAGTCCGCAGTAACATATAACTATCTTTTAAGGTTGACTCACATAACCATTTTCATGATTTTCAAATTTGGTCTAAACAGTGCTTTACTTGCGAAGGTGTTTTTACCAACATAGTATTAATCGATAATTCCTTATCAAAATAAATATCTTAGATACTCATCTCAAATAGGTATTTAATTTAGACAGAAATTGTCCTTTACACCATTCAATTTAAATGAATATCTTATGAGATATCGTAGAAATACAGTAACTTTCAACAGAAAATCACGCGGCCGGCAGCGGTTAGGTAAGGGAGAAGGTGGGGCGTACTCTTACATATTACGGTAGTAAACTAGTAACATATAATTGTAATACCTAAGCTTAATGTGACGACTTACCAATTTTAAAAAAACTTGATGATTTGTACTCCTTCAATCGATCAATCAATAAATTCATCAACGCCACATGCAGCGTATATTCCACTAACATAACTTCCGACTAACATTTTTAATGTCTATTAAAATATTGGTTCCGAGTCCACTTAGCTTTAAACTAAATAATAAATAAATAAATACGCCCACTACGTACTAAATACGTACAAAATAATGTGTTTTTGAAAATAATTTAAAATACTTTTTTGCATTGTCTACGGGCATTTTCGTGAGTGGCCGACGTTCATTGCCGAGGTCTCGTGACGTTGGTGCTAGGGCTTCCGAATACCGGTTTTTTTCAATACCGGTATTAATACCGGAAAGATTTTTTTCAATACCGGGATCCCGGGATCCCGGTATTGGAAAAAAAATAAATTGGCGTAGATGTTTTTTAACTTAAAATTGGTACTTTCTGAAGCAAACGGCACCATAACAAACAGTTTTTACATAAAAAAATTTTTTCACCAAATCAACTCAAAATGCTGCTTAAATTCTGTGGTTGATTTTTACACTGTGGATTGGTATGTCTATATTTCATTGTCTCATGAAACGTTTAATAACTCCTTCACTCTATCTTACATCATGCAATATTGTATGAAATTGTATTTTCTTTAAAAAAATCACCAAGTAAAGATTTTTAGATTTATTTGTGTTTTGAGAATTGAGATATTTATTTATGCGTAGAGTTAATTCTTACGAAAATATCGTTTGTTTCATGTCTATGGTGAAAATTACGGACAACGTATGACGTAACGTTCTGAAACTCCATCACATTATTTTATATACAATCTTATAAATACATACTTATATTATTATCAAATAATCAATTTCTTTTTAATTATCAATCAGTATACCATCAACTGTATGATTTTCAATATAGAACTATTTTTGGATAAAGTCTTACGAAAAAATATATTTATAGCCTCCATTGAATTTAGAAACTTTCAATATAAAGTATATTTGTGACGCACTGTCTCAATTTACACTCATAATTAAATAAATATTAAGAAATGAATAAGCTGGAAATATTAAATAATGAGTGAAATAAGTGCCGAAAATTGTAATTTAAACCACTATCATTGTTGTCGTCTTAACCTATAGACGTCCACTGCTGGACGAAGGCCTCCTGCATGAATCTCCACAGAGCACAGTCTTGTGCCGCTTGTTTCCAGCAGCTCCCAGCTACACGTTTGAGAGGTGGATGGACATCCACCTACTGGGGGAGTTGTCCAACGCTGCGGTGCGAGGCCGCCATTCTAGCACTTTGGGATCCCAACGCCTATCGGTTCTACGGACTATGTGCCCCGTCCCGTCCATTGCCACTTAAGCTTGGCGACTTTTCGAGCTATGTCGGTTACTCTGGGTCGTCTACGCATCTCCTTATTTCTGTCGCATTTCATTTGATCGAGCAGAGATACTCCAAGCATAGCTCTCTCCATCGCCCGCTAAGTGACCCTGAGCCTTCTTATCCGGCCCATAGTTAGCGACCATATTTCGGAGCCGTAAGTCATCACTGGCAACACGCACTGTTCGAAAACTTTCGTCTTCAGGCACTGAGGAATTTTGGACGAGAAGATGTCGTGGTTTCCCAAACGCTGCCCAGCCGAGTTGGATTCAGCGGTTGAACTCTTTCTCGAAACTGGACCTACCTAACTGGACTGTATGTCCCAAGTATCTTATGTACTCATCAACAATTTCGAGTGCAGTGTTCTCAACTAACACTGGGTGGGGCTGAACGTGTGCATTAGACATGATCTTCGTCTAGCTTATATTCATATAAGCTCAGGTGTTGAGAAACTCTGCTGAGGTCATAAAGCGTTAAAACGCTATAGTAAAATGTATTGTGACTACTAAAATATGATAAACGATATTTTTGTAAAAAGTCGATTGAAGTCGAAGAAAACGATAATTTTGTCAAAAAACTAATTAATCTTAAATTCAATAGCTATTATTTAATAAAAAATACGCCATAATAAAATATGTATTCGTTATAAAACAGATTTCTGAACGTTTTGAGAGAATGAAATAGAAATGCCAAGCCACAGGGATCTAAATTCAAACACAATTTTTTCCCCATGAGTGAACAAAAACGACTTTTCATCACTGGTTTTAAGCAATAAAGGCGTTTTTATGAGCTAATATGCATGAATACAAGTTTTAAACTTAGCCAAATAAAATACAGTGGCATGTACCAAGAAATATATGCAATAGTCACTGTTTCGTTTATAGTGTCGCCAATACCGGTATCCCGGTATTAGACATTTCAATACCGGTATTGAAAACCCGCGAAAAAAGTCCGGGATCCCGGTATTAGCCAATACCGGGATCCCGGTATTGGAAGCCCTAGTTGGTGCGACAGGACTTTCGAAAATTATTAATGAGCTCATTTTTAGGAAAAATAGCAGATTTACAAACTTAACCAAATTAATATTAGCATTATAACATATGCAAATTTGATGATGGTTGTGGTGATCACAGCTCGTCATTACGAATAAATTAATCTGCTGCTTATTACTACTTCTTATAAAAAATACCTTACCTTATACCTTAATAATTATTAGTACCTTTGGTGCTACCACAGAATAGATAATAGATGCTACTTCGAGCAGATAAAACGTCGCTTGCCTAACTAAAAAGTTTGAAATAAAAAAGTAATTTAAAAAGAACAAAAAACCCGACTGCTTGGATACCAAAAAGTATAAAGCAAGACATGAATTGAAGTATTTCATTATTATCAATTTAAATCGTATAATATTAATAAAATTTATCAAGGCGCAGTCGCACGTTAAGGTTAGCTATTGGACGTGCGACTGCGCCTTGATAAATTTTATAAATATTATACGATTTAAATTGATAATAATGAAATACTTCAATTCATGTCTTGCTTTATACTTTTTGGTATCCAAGCAGTCGGGTTTTTTGTTCTTTTTAAATTACTTTTTTCTAAACTGAATAGTTTGCGCGAGAGACACTTCCAAAGTGGTAAAATGTGTGTCCCCCCCCCGTAACTTCTAAAACAAGAGAATGATAAAACTAAAAAAAATATATGTTGTAGGTACATTACCATGCAAACTACCACCGAAAATTGGTTTGAACGAGATCAAGTAAGTAGTTTTTTTTAATACGTCATTAATCGTAAATCGCAATTTACCTTTCATTCAATCAACTCAAATATTTAAAAAAAACATTTAATTTAAAACTTACTACAGGTTTGTACGGAACCCTCGGTGCGCGAGTCCGACTCGCACTTGGCCGGTTTTACAATCTTACGGTGACAGATATAAATATCTCTAAATACTTAATCTTTCTTAATATATTATATAAATCTCGTGTCACAATGTTTGTCCTCAATGGACTCCTAAACCACTTAACCGATTATAATAAAATTCGCACACCATGTGCAGTTCGATCCAACTTGAGAGAAGATAGGATAGTTTAAATCTTAAAAAAACATCAATTCACGCGGACGAAGTCGCGGACATCATCTAGCTTAATTTAAAATTTTCAGATTTTTAAATAAAAATGCGGGGAAAAACTTTTGAAAAGAATTTAGTTAACCATATAGTTTCGGTAAATAGATTTCCAGCCTTTTTGGGTAAATTTCGTAATGCAACCTACCTAGGAACGATTATACCATTTTCCTCATGCGGACGATAATTTGTAACAGATGATAATTATACCTGAGTAGATACCCGTAGAGACCGTAGACGGTTACTATTTTTGAAGAATCTACCTACCATAATATAATTCAAGTTGATTTACAATGTTAATCAGTAATGTAAAAACTGGTCAGTAATGTGCCGTGTGAAATCCCCGAGTATTTTATTAATTACTAGCTGATGCCCGCGACTTTGTACGCGTGGATCGTGGTTTTGTGGTTCCCGCGGGAACTCTTTAAATTTCCGGGATAAAATCTAGCCTACCTATGTGCTATTCCAGACTATAATCTATCTCTGTGCCAAATTTTATCCAGATCCGTTCAGCTGTTCTGGTGTGATTGAGTAACAAACATACATTTGAGGTTTTTTGGTTCCCGCAGAATTCTTTAATTTTCTGGGATAAAAAGTAGCCTATGTGCTATTCCAGACTATAATCTATCTCTGTGCCAAATTTCAGCCAGATCCGTTCAGCCATTGGGGCGTGATTGAGTAACAAACATCCATCCAAACTTTCGCATTTATAATAGTACCTATTAGTAAGATTATTATAATGCGTATCTACCATTGACCTGTATCGAAGTACCTGCTTATGCATCATTCTAATATTGTATATGCGAAAGTGTGTTGTTTGTTGGTTTGTCCTTCAATCAAGCCGCAACACAGCGATTTTCGTGACTTATTGGATGGGTATACTTATAGACCAAAATTACATCGGCTACTAATTATTACTTACTATCTGATGCCCGCGACTTCGTCCGCGTGGTTTAAGTTTTTTGTTATTCCCGCGGGAACTCCTTAATTTTCCGGGATAAAAAGTAGCCTATGTCACTCTCCAGGTCCTCAACTATACCCATGCCAAAAATCACGTCAATCCGTTGCTCCGTTGCGGCGTGATTGAAGGACAAACCAACAAACCAACAAACCAATAAACCAACAAACAAAGTGACTTTCGCATTTATAATATTATATAAGTATGATGATATCCTCTCTCTGCGTTCTTATAAACCTAAATTAACGCGAACGAAGTCACGGGCATAATTTATGTATGCCTGCCTAGCTGCCTAGTACCTACTAACTTAAACCCTCGTAGATTTAGTGTTAAGATACCGTTACTGATTATCACCAACATATTTTACAAATAAGTGGACGTCAATAAGTGTAGTATATCTACCTAAATTGAATAAAACATTTGATTTGATTTGATTTGAAATACCTTTAATATACACATCATGTAGAAATAATCATCATGTATGAAATAATAGATTCGATAAACATTATTGTGATTTTACGATTGCAATCCACGTCACTATTGACAATAAAGTGTACAGCATCCATCATATCGTGTTTTAGGAGCTTCCTCCTCGTCGTGCCACCAACTCGTTCCACCAGTGGCACGAGAAGGAATTGGCATTCCTCGTCGTACCAGTCACGCTACAAGGGCCTTCAAATCACTGCTTGGCCGTGGGTCCATCAGAGGCGTCTTTACCTATGGCGCAGGGTGTGCGTTGCGTTGCACACGGGCGCACCGGTCGCAGGGGGCGCCGAGCGCCGCTCGCTACGGAGCCCCACTCGGCGCGCGTTTCGCCGGCCGCGGCACTTTCGATGACCAACGTAAGAAGAGCTCCGCTTTGCATACATTCTGTATAGCATCTGGAGCTCTTCTTATATTTATCAAATTACAGCAAAGCAAGGCGTGCCACGAGCGGCTTTTACAATATAAACTTATTTTTCAACATGAAATAAATCTTAAAACACATAATTAAAGATTATAATTATTTGGTGCAGTAGTAAGTGTCGCATCGCTCGTGCCGGCACTGGTGGCAAAATTGATAGTTTGTGGTAACTTGATGTGCTGTTACATCAAGCACATCAAGTTACAGCCTGTTACTATTGTTCTATGTACCCATTCCATTTTGACCCCGCGCTTACCTGGGGCGCTAGGGTAATGTTTGCACACGGGCGCTACATGGGCTAGGGACGCCTCTGGGGTCCGTTCAAATACTGATGGTCCCACTGCATCAAGAGATGGGTTATAAGGACGCAGGTCAAATTAGTACTACTTTAACTAATACTTTAGTATTAGTTTGACCTGTAGACATCAATACGTCATACAAAATGACTTCAGTACGTACGGACGTACTGAATCACTGACCATCATGATCTTTCAACGCAAGGCATAATAAACCACTTTTTTGACAGTTGGTTCCTTTTATAACATAATGCACTTACTATATAAGAATTTTTGGATATTCCACTCCCTAGAGTGGTTCATTATGCGGCACGAAAGTCTGCCATTGTTCAAGTTTACCTAATCCATGAAAGTTGGCATTTGGGTTTTAGGCTGGATTATTGATTTACCCCTGATAAAGTACTGGAGAAACGCTAAAGATAATATTATGTCGTCATCGTCGTCTCATATATCTCCAAAGGACACGGTATTTTGCCTACTCAGTACTCGCTTGAGACTGCCCGATCACCTATAATGGTAGGTATAAAACAAATAGTTTATGAAAAACACAAATAATTTCGCCTTAATATCATTTATTGAAAATATAAGATTTTATCTAATATCGACAAAATTATCTTGTGGAACCCCTTTGCCT
This sequence comes from Erebia epiphron, assembly GCA_963932025.1. Taxonomy (NCBI): domain Eukaryota; kingdom Metazoa; phylum Arthropoda; class Insecta; order Lepidoptera; family Nymphalidae; genus Erebia; species Erebia epiphron. The sequence goes on along the minus strand of OZ009958.1, from coordinate 10,803,641 downwards.
AATTGGTCAATATACATCACGACAGAAATAAATTTCTAATCATAATTATCATGTGTCAAAGAAATTTAAGTAAGTACATTACGTGCAATAAAATTTAAAAAACAATGTGATTGTTTATAAATATCTACAAACATTATCTACCTATTAGCCAAAATTTATTTTAACACACTTTTAGTCTTATTTAAATTAATACTATAGGTAATCTTTATGGCAAGCTTCTTTAATGGACTCTGTAAACCTATTTTGTATAAAATGAAGACAGAAATACGTAGTCAATTTTCATTCACGCAAAATCAGAGTAGGTACCTAAGTAGTGGAAATAAAAATCAGACTGTGCCAAGTAATGAGTATTTACTAAGTAGGTACTTATTAGTATTTTAAATAACATTATGATGATATTGATCTTTGAGAATACTTTATTACTTTGTAAGAAAGTAATTCAAATTAAAAAATATAACAACACAAAAAGCATTGTCTCTATTGAGTCTGATTTTACGCGAATAATATAGTTCATAAGCAGATACAAAAAATACATACCTAATTCATTACAAACGCCTATCTACTTAATATCTAAAATTCCACTAAGTACATCTCACACACTCAAAATTTACTTAAGCAAACTAAACATTTGTTTCAACACAAACACACGTAAGTAAGTAGGTATACGGTAATGTAACTGATTAGTATCTATTACATTATTGACTCTGAGTCATAAATAGAAAAAAAAAACGAGATATCGATTAATATTAATGTTGGTAAGGTGTACCAAGTAAAAATAGTACAGAAAAATACCTATTATTAAAACCATTTCACCACCCGCAACACACGTTTGAAGAAAATTCGAATATCTACCTACTCCTATCTTAATTAATAATCAATCAGGCTGAAGTGGATCACAATTTTGGGGCTCAAGACACATTGCGGCAGGGTCGAAATAACGCGACGCGTCTTTTCATACTAGCGAAAATAATAATAATAATAGTCAAATTAACTGTATTATCGAATGTAGGCAACTTTTGAAAAATTACATTAGATAATAATTTAAAATAAGAGACTTAAGTTATAGACGCATAAAATGTTATAAAGTAGAGAAACTTAAGTAAACGCCTCATGTCGCTTCGACTCTGCCACATTAGTCGACGAGCCTGTAACGCAGTAAAAACAGTGCAACATGGCATTTAAACAGATACGATTAAGTTCCACTTTGAGGTGCCATATTATCAGAAAAATACTATTCAGCTTCCGTGATAAAAAAAAAGTTTTTTTACTAATTCGGTATCAAACTAGCTTTAACTATTTTATCTAACATTACTTTTTGGCCAAAATATTAGCCCTCTGATGACATCGAAATAATAACTACTAATTTTTTTACTAACTAACGAAACCTCTTCAAGTTTTGTTGAAGTAAGGTCACAGTAAAGATTGAATTCACATACTGGTATCGTAGATGAATAATTCACTTTTGAAACTTTTCACGCCATAGGTATAGCTTCTGTACTAATATTATTAATATTACAAACGTGCAAGTTAAGATTACTAATAAATATTTTTTTCACAATTTACCTTGAAATATCAGTGCTGTAATTTTTTTAAATACTTACTACAGTGAAAAACAATATAGTTAGTGAAATAAATATAGTAAAAAATATCAAAAAATTTAAATTATTGACAAGATTATTTATTTAAGATTATTCTTATTTTAGTAGAGTTAAAAAAGAAACTAACATAAAATAAAAATGCCCAGCTTAATCACATAACATGAAAATATCATAAACAGCAGCTTAAATAATTATGAGAAAATTTATTTTTAAACTAATTGTGGATTTGTTAACATATATGTATGTATTATAGCAAAATATTTTGTTAACAAATCACTAAGAGCTCTCGGAATGAACACTATTTACTAATGTTTTCGAAAGTTATTTAGTGTATAAAAATATTTTGAGTGCTTTAAATTCACTAAGAATTGTACCTCAATAGTTACATTTATACAATTTTAATAATAGCTGTATTAAATATCTATATGCCTGGTATTTCAATCAGTTTTATGAAAACGCTACTTTAAAGATTGGCACCAAGTTTATTTTTATTACCAAACCAAAGTTCAAGACACATTGCAGCAGACAAAGCGGCGCGACGCCTATAATGCATATTACGTAGTGATAATATACTTTACAACAAATAAGAAAATGTGTGTCACGAGTTACGCTTCTCCCGCGATGTGTCTTGAGCCTATATGATTGGCTATAGTTACGAGAACCACCTTTTATTTGTAAATCAACCTAGCTATCGTAGTTAAAGTGTTAAATACAACATTTAAGTTGATTTAAAAAACATATCAAGAATATGCCCAAAACAACGGTCTAATAAATTCAGATTTTTTAATGAATTCGACATATTTTTACCTGTACTTATTACATAATCTTTGATTTTACAAAGCATTTGATTGTATTTAAAGTTGAATGACTGTCCAAATAAGTTTTTTTTTTCTGTAAAAAAATCTTAAACTGGAGATTATGCAGCACAATATCAAAATAATTATTGTAAAAAACCCATCATACACGTGAGAAAAACACGTGCTCGAACAGTAGCATAATTGTATGTTTTTGCTGTCGAATAAGAAACACTGCGAAGATTTTTGTATTATACTCAAAGAAATAATTATCGCATATATTATAAAAATTACATTGTTCTAGTGATCAGTGTGCCTTTGTGTTATTCGTGTATTTTGTTACATGTATTAAGATTTTGTTTTTGTCACTTCAATTCTGTAGCCCGGAGAGACGCATTGGCCAAATGTAAGGTCTCTTCGGGTATGCAATCCAAATAAAAAGAATAAAAAATCGACATTGCGATTACTTTAAATGCGCACTAGGTAATAGCAACAAAAATACGATTTTATATAGTTTATATATCGATATATGGTGTACGAAAACCAACTAGTGAAAATAAAAATAGAATGAATTCGTCATGGTCAAAGTCCATAATATGTAAACAGCGTAAGAATGAGACCGTTTAATACTGATATTAAGAAAATCGGCTGTTACGATTCACACATCATTATTGTTACCTACTATGACTTCCCGATAAAATAAATACTTAATTCTTATCCTAAAATCGGTCATAATTTTTCTAATCTATAACTACTCTCACACATTTATAAAGTCTTTAAAAGGCTTTTTTAAAATATCAATTTAAATTTAAATTATACGAACACCATATTTTAATAGTTTTGGTCAACTAGTTTCAATTAAAATAAGATAACCATAAATTTTACGGTAATGACGTAATTTTTTACCAAAATTGTTGTAACCAAATTGACAGGTCTGGCCTGTCTTAATAAGCCGACATCAAGTACGACAGGTTCTCAAGTATCGGTCAATCTATGATTAAGATCGGTCTTAAGCCTATATTGACCTATAATTAATCTATCAAATCAATCGTTTATTTAAAATGAAAAAACTAGAAGTTTTGTTTTTGTTTAATTCGCTTATTTCGCTATAATCCGCCACAGAAGTGGTACAGTGCGTATCTCGAACCTGATGCCCGCGACATTCACCACACCACGTAAGCCCTCAAAAATACCCTCAACGTACGTTTCACTCCGATACCGGAGCATCTTCGCAATGTTGCCTTTACAATGCAACAAATTTCGATTGTAATCGAAAATATTGAAATAAATTCTTTATTAGTGATTATTAAATAGAGGATCCTCCAAAAGTCCATGCGTCGAACTTTGATGACGTCACTATTCAATATTCCATATAAATCCCATACTTAGGACACGTTTTGAAGTTTGAAAAAAAGTTGCTGATTTGACTATTAATTGTCAAATACCTAATTGCACAACTATTCGCAGTCTCTTTCGTTGACAATAGAACCGACATCGGACTGTAAACACCGCGAAGTCTCCGCAACTTTTTTTTTTTCGTTGAGCATGCATTTTTTTTACGTTGATTCCTGTTCCACCAACGCAGCCTGTGACAAGGAGATTTGCTGCGACATTGGAAGCGGAGAAACTAGCATCACCTTTATACAGGGTGCTAGTAAATATATCAACACAGCTGCGGCGATTATCGATATAGCACAGAGTGTCCATTGTGCCGCTTTTATGGACACCGCGACGTCCGGCACGGGTTTTGTCAGTTGGCAGAGGGATAAGAGGGAAGTGGAAACGTTGTAAGGACCGGTGACTTTCGCGTTGGGGCCGCATTCGGATGGATACCAGCCTATCCACCCTGCGGATCTATTGAAGAGTACCTTCGAATAGAAACAAGATATTTTACAAGGTGAAAAGAATAACCTTAATTCAGTCTAATACTTTGTTAATATTTAACCAAGATTTGCATATGAGGAACTTGTATTTAATATGTGGAAAATAGTATAATATAATAGCCATTCTCACAATGGCTGCCAACAGAAGCCAATGGAAACAAATAATCCGTTCGAGGATAGTATTCGGCCAGGACCACGATCTTCAGCAATGAAGGAACGACCGAAGAGAGAGATAATATAGTAAGTAAATCAAACATTATAAATAGTATTCAAATAAACACTATTACATACAAAGGTAAGTTAAAAATATTTATTGTTATAAGAGGCCGGAGAACGCCGCTCGCAACTTCTATTCGAACCGCAAATATTTTGCCGGTATATTGCTATCTCTATTTGGCTAATGACACTTGATCGCGTGCAAGCGCGATAGCAATATGAGCGTACAGAATTTGTTAAATATTTAGTCAAAGTTCCGAATACCAAAAATGATGAATGAAAAATTGTTGTGTTTTTAACTTCGTGTTGTTATTCTGTAACTTGACAATATAGGCTATGTTCCTGATCAATTAGTACGTGAGATATCGTTGGTTTTAATATGAAACAAATAACGAGAAAACATGTCATTTATGTCGTAGAAACATGCGAAACGCAATGTGCTTACATTTAATTTTGGGAAAGTATTTTGAAAAAATAATTATCCAGGGACCTAGATAAATACAAGTTCATACTTACTAATCGCATAATATGGTGGAAATATTCTCGAATTACAAATTATTTTGGTATTACGTTTGTATGGGCAATAGGCATGATGACAGTAACCAAGAATCAATGAAATTATGAATTTATCTAATGAAATAGGATTCATGAATTATTAAAAACGTATTAATTTTTCTAATTCGAGTCAGATTGCTATTTATTTTGATAAAATAAAACTATAAAATACAGCAATCCGCCATATTGGATAAAACACAAAGAAGCGAATGACGTCACAATTGTTTGTTTTCGAGCTTTGACAATCACACTATTTTTTACTGCATACTGCACAGAGTAAATTGATAAAAGCAATAGTGACGTCACAAACGACGCCATGACACCGCCGAACGTTTTGGCGTGAATTTTAAAATTTAAATTTCAAATGCCAATTTTATCTACCAAACCTTATTTTTCTGCTGAAATATCATATTTTTTCGAAATAGTAGATACATCCGAACATAATCTGACCATTTTTCAAAATCAGTCATCATGCCTATTCGCCCTCCGCTGGCCCGTTAAGTTTAAATGGTATAACTACCTGCAACCCTTCCATAGCTGTGTAGCCCAGTACGGTCTCTTTGCCTCCTGCTTCCAAACCAAGCTTGTAGCAAAACTCCGAAACGGTACCACCTTCCCCGCTATTATTCCTTGCAGTTACTACTCTCATGAAATTCTGGAAGATGTAATCGAATATCAGAATAACACTTATTGTTGTGTTAGTTAAAAAGAATAAAATATTTATTTGATAGAATATTTTTTCAAACATTGACGAAATGAGTTGTTTAGATCAGGCGCTATCTCGAAAACGGCTATACATTAAAAGCTGTAACTTGTATATAATTTCAGTCATAAACTGTAGTTGAACAAGAAATACTAAAATAAGATAAATATTATAAAGAAACCAAATCAAAACTTCACAATAATGTTTATACATATTTATTATCTTGTAGTGACAAGTACTATAACAGAAATAAAACTAATAAGTTCACGTCGTTGATTATACGTTCATTAGTTTCAACTTTCAAAGAATACATCATCTTACGGAGAACCGTAGTATGGTGATTGGTGATGGTCTTTTTTCCGAAACTTTACAATAATGTTAAAAGTCACCAAATACACTCACCGGCATATTTAGCGGAACATAAAAAAAAGGTTTGATATCAGTATCATATAAGGTTGCTGGCTGTTTTATAAGTCATTTAATTTAAAAAGAAATATTTTCAAATTAAGAAAACAACTGAACATCACATTTTAGGCAGTTGTTTAATTTTAGTCAAATACACCTTATCTGGAGCGAACTTCGAGTATTTCTTCCTTCTGAGTTTGATTTAAAATTTCATTGAAATACTGTTTTTTGTTAGTTTTTTTTAATCGCGTATCTTTCTGGAGTTGATGACTGAATTATGCCTGACTTAGCCCCAACGGAGATTGCCAGGGCACTCGAAATGCGAAGAAATGGTCAAACCTACAGAGTGATACCCAGAGATCTTCGTCGACCAGTTTCAACGATCCATCGCAGTATCCAACGGTTCAGGGAGACCGGTACTTATGTGAGAAGAGCAGGACAAGGCAGAAAAAGACGCACTTCGAGTAGTGATGATCGTTTCATTCGGCTTCGTGTACGTAGGAACCCCCGTTTGACGGCCGTCCAAGCCCGACATGAATTAGAAGCAGTGCGGGGTGTAACCGTAAGTGAGCGTACGGTACGAAGAAGGCTCGAAGAAGCTGGTTTGGGTTCATTTGTGCCCGCCAAGGCTCCAAGGCTCGAGGTAAATCATCGTAGAAACAGGTTAACTTTTGCTCAGGAACATCGACTTTGGAACGCGGACCAATGGAGTAAGGTATTGTTTAGTGATGAGTGCAGAATTCTCTTAAATCAAATTGACGGCAGGCAAAGAATATACAGACGCAAAGGAGAACGATACATTCAGACAAATTTTGAAACTACAGTTGCATACGGTGGTGGATCAATAATGGTTTGGGCGGGCATTTGTTTGGGAGCTCGCACAGACTTGGTAGTGATTGACAGAGGGAGTCTGACTGCAGACCGCTATATCAGAGAAGTTTTAGAAGAAAATGTCGTACCGTTTGCCCCATATATCGGTGACGATTTTGTTTTTATGCAGGATAATGCTCGGCCGCATACCGCTCGGGTAACTCAAGCTTATCTTAATGATATGAATATCACTGTTATGGAGTGGCCGGCGAGATCACCGGATATGAACCCAATAGAGCACGTTTAGGACTTGCTGAAAAGAAAAGTTAAGTCCAGAATTCCAGCTCCTGCCAACGTGGGTGAACTGCGAATCGCCGTAGTTGAGGAATGGCGGAGACTATCCCAGGAGACCATCGACAACATCATTCTCAGTATGCCTAGACGGGTAGAAACTTTAATAAGAGCACGTGGAGGAAATACGCGATATTAATCACCATTTTTCTAATTTAATTAATTGTTATTTTAATATTAAATTTCACTTTTCCCGGTTACATGAAAAGTTCAAAAATGTATAATTTTTCACAAATAGCCTTTACTCGCAATATCTGTTCTCAATATGATCTCATTATAAGTAAAACAAATGAAAACTTAAATAACAAAAGAAGTGTAGTAAGTAGATTTTAAAATAAAACCATATTTTTTAAATTATGGACCTTTTTTTTATGTTCCGCTAAATATGCCGGCGAGTATATTTAAAAATACCCGTATTAATACGTAATAATTCCAGTACAAGGTGATGCCCGCGACTTGACCCGCATGGAATAAGTTTTTTTGATTCCCACAGGAACTTCCTGATAGAGTTCCCCTGGGATTTTTAAATCTAAACCTACACAGACGAAGTTGCTGTGATCATCTGGTAAGTAATAATATCACAAGCAAATCTGAAAAACTATTTATAAACGGTTCTATTGTCAACCGACTTCAAAAAAAGGAGGAGGTTCTCAATTCGACTGTATTTTTTTTTTTTTTATGTTTGTTACCTCAGAACTTTTGACTGGGTGGACCGATTTGGATGATTCTTTTTTATTTGAAAGGGCATACTTCCCATGTGGTCCCATATAAATTTTATCGAAATCGGCCGAGCGGTTTTTAAAATATCAACAATAAAATAAGTACTTTGTATAGCGTGTGCTTGTTGTTGTAAAGTTGGCGTGGGAGTTTGAAGTCGGTTGTTTAAAAATATTTTTTTATATTAAATTATTTGTATGTCAATTCGTCTGAACTTCGGCCGCGAGGTCTTAGTTCGGGGCGAACCGGTTTTAGTTAATTTTTAAAACACTTTCCCAGTACACTGCAGAGAATAAATCTATCTTTTTTTAGGGTTCCGTACCTCGAAGGGAAAAAACGGAACCCTTATAGGATCACCTTGTTGTCCGCTTGTGTGTCAAAACCCTTTTTCTCAGAAACGCATGGAGGTATCAAGCTGAAATTCATATCAAATACTCAGGTCTACTGTCCCTTGGAGCTGTGAAAAAATCAAACTTCTAAGCCAACGCAATCAAAAGATACAGCCGTTTATGCTGCAAATTTTCGACAGTTGCAAGGGAATCAAAACCTACAGGGTACTTCCCGTGAACTCACAATCTTGAAATTTGGTACGAAGCAACGTCTTATAGCACAGATAAAGGCAAAATTGCGAAAGGCACAAATTTTTAGTTAGGTACATCATAATATAATAAAAATAATTTTAATAATTTTAAACTTACTACAGGTTTGTACGGAACCTTCGGTGCGCGAGTCCGACTCGCACTTGGCCGGTTTTTTGCATTATGAACTCTCAAAAGGAGAATGTATAGACGTGAACTATACTAGGCTTACCTGAGGTGGAATCTCAAGGGTGAAGTATTGATTGTCGGCATCAGCGCTTAAGAGGTCCACTGCTATTGATGGCAGCGACCATTCCTGGGGCTCTGGCCAGCAGGCAGCCTTAAAGTGTCAGCCTAATATTATTAAGGATCAAGGCACATTGCAGTTTAGTAAAGTGAAGAACCATTGTTTCTAAAATTGCAATGTAAACGTTTTGTTTATATACGTTAGCTGTATATCTGTCACCGTAAGATTGTAAAAAACGTAAGATTGTAATCTAACGCTTTTTTTTTCGATAGATTGTAAACAGTCGAAAGATTGTGAACCATTCCAATGTTTTAAGTGTCAATTTTTGAAATATTCATTGTATTTACGTTTTCTTGTCTCTTTCTTGTAGGATAGGTTAGGGTTCGACATAAATAATCAAGTAGTGCTACTACTAACTTAGGTTCTATCGGGTTAATAAATCTAACAGATTACAATCTACCGAAAAATAATCCGTTATATTGTAATCATTCGACAGTTTACAATTTCGCGAGTTAGATTATAATCTAACGGTTTTTACAATCTTACGGTGACATATCCATTAATAACTAGTATTAAATCCAAACACTGGTTATGCACTACAATATTATTTATTGCTTATTTTATAACACAGACACAGTGCCACAGTATGCCTGTCTGTAACCTTTTCAACTAAATTTGGTTTCGTGGGATGCACTTACTTGGGACAAGTTTTTCTGATGTGGAAAATCAAACGAAAACCTTTAAGCGCAAAATACACAGGGAACGGGCGCGTAGCGTCGTTGAATTCATCGTAATATCGACAGGCGCGTGTCGGGAGTTGGTATTGCATTTATTTACAAAACATAGTTTGTTTTGAAAATGGATATGAATGAAAAAATTATATTCGTAAATCGTATTATACATCTTTTCACAATTTATTTTTTATAAAATACTAGCGGACGCCCGCGACTTCGTCCGCGTGGATTGAGGTTTTGTGGTTCCCGCGGGAACTCCTCAGTTTTCCAGGATAAAAAGTAGCCTATGTTTGAATCCAGGTTATAAGCTATCTATGTTCCAAATTTCAGCCAAATCGGTTCAGTAGTAGCGGCGTGAAGGAGTAACAAACATACACACAAACTTTCGCCTTTTTATATATTAGTGTGATAAAAATACTGTTTTGAAAGCGAGAATATGGCAGCAGATTGATTTCAAATTTCAATCAATATGCATTTGAGCTGCCGCTGGCAAGGTACGCTCGCGCCTGACCCGCGTTGTATGTGAAGAAAACAAACAGCGCATCTCACGCAAAGAACCCGCAGGCTGATTACGTATCATGCAAACGATTCGCGATAGCAAAAATTGTACAATATTTGCTGTCTAATCGACGATACATAAAACGAATTTGCGATTAGACAGCAAATATTGTACAATTATTGCAATTTTTGCTATCGCGAATCGTTCGCATGATACGTAATCAGCCTGCCGAACTGACCGGACTCGCCCCCTGTGTGTTTTGGCCTTTATCCTCATGCACGATGTTTATGAGCTAGTATAGATAAATTTGAAAATGTCATTACCTCACCATGGTACCAGAATTCATCTAAAATCAACATGTTTGACGTTTGAGCAGCGTTCCGAAGTCCATTTACAACCTGTTACAGAAAACCTCTTAAGTACACTAATGCTATTAATATTGATTACATTAAAATATGGCAATACATGTTTTTTTGTTCTGTCTGGGAGGTCGCAGGTATGACCTAGGCATTCGGCAAGGTCATTTGAGAATTTATAATTTTACTCAGAGAGTTACGCTTTGGCATTAGCTTGTTACCACCAAAAACATGACGAACCGGTACGATACCTCACAGAAACTGATTAGGGGTATGGGCTTAATATAATTAACATCTACTTAGACAGTATCATCACTTACCACCAGGTGAGATTACAGTCAAAGGCTAACTTGTAGTGAAAAAAAATGTAAGAATCTATACTAATATTATAAATGTGAAAGTTTGGATGGATGGATGTATCGATGGAAGGATGTATGGATGGATGGATGTTTGTTACACAATCACGTCAGAACGGCTGAACGGATCTAGATGAAATTTGGCACAGATAGATAGATTTGGATAGATTATAGTCTGGAATAGCACATAGGCTTCTTTTTATCCCGGAAAATTAAGGGGTTCCCGCAGGAACCAAAAAAAAACCTCAATCCACGCGGACAAAGTCGCGGGCATTAGCTAGTAATAAATAAGGTTTGAAAAAGTAAAACATAAGTACCTCTCTAAATAAAATATCAGGGAACCTTATATTGGTTGTGCCACTGTCAACAATACTCTTCTCTTCATTGAGCTTCGCACAATTTTCTTGATTCACATCGAGGTTGTCACCAGAGTCCTTTGTAACATTAGACTCTATGTTCCTTGATGTGTTTCTATTGGATATCACTCTGATCGATAGAACGCCAACTTCGTACCAACGTTTACGAAGTATTGGGGTACGGAATGCTACATTATGATTTGCTGATACTGTACTGTCATCTAGAACATAATTATTAAATGCATTACTATAGATTAATTATTTAAAAAAGCAGACAGAGTGCGTGTCGGGCCCCGCGCATTGTAGGGTTGTTGTTTTATTTGCCTGTCACAGTATGCAGACATTTTATTAGTTGGTCAACTAATAATTACTTGTAATCTTGTAAAGCCTACGAAGCTCCCTTCCACTTTTAATATAGGTACCTTCAAATCAAGAGTGATTAGGCATCTTCTAGGCAAGCAGGCTCCACCTAAGGCTGCATCACCACTTGCAATCGAGTCTGATTGCCGCGAAGCGCTAGCCTATGTATTTAAAAAAAAGCTGTGATACAGCCTACTGTCATGAATTATGTCACACTAGCTGATGCCCGCGACTTCGTCCGCGTGGTTTCCCGCGGGAACTCCTTAATTTTCCGGGATAAAAAGTAGCCTATGTCACTCTCCAGGTCCTCAACTACACCCATGCCAAAAATCACGTCGATTCGTTGCTCCCTTGCGGCGTGATTGAAGGACATTGAAGGACAAACAACTTCGTCTGCGTGGATTGAGGTTTTTGGTTCCCGCGGGAACTCTTTCATTTTCCGGGATAAAAAGTAGCGCTATGTGCTATTCCAGACTATAATCTATCTCTTTGCCAAATTTCATCCAGATCCGTTCAGCCTTGACTCTTGACAGACACTTGACTCTTAGCTAAATGTTTTGCAAATGGATCCCTGAATCTAAAAATTGTTTTTCTACACCCACAATATTTTTGAACTACCTATCCAAAAACACCCCACTCTATGCAATAGATGAGAAAAAAAACATCCCAACTTTACGTGTACACAAAAATATTCTATTAATCAACACAAAATGAAAATCATAGTGAGCTGAAACGTTTCGCAACACATTTTGTTGGGTCAATTCATAGGTTTTTTAAGACATATTCATATCAATGATTCAATAAAATAATATAGAATCAAAATAACAGCTGGTCCATATTGAAACCTAAATACTTACTACATTAAAATAATTACAGACATTTACCAAGCATCTCAAATCTTCCATAGTGTGTTGCATTTGTAGTGCTCTTGATTCCACATAACTTGAGTTGGAAGGACATGGCTTTGTTTAGAGTCTTCTCTACAGAATCAAGCCAAGAGCCTACAACAACGTTTTCACCCCATGCACCAACAGGTAAGTATGCTAAGCCTAGGAGTCCCTGAAATATACCAACGGTTTTCCTTAGAGTGTAACTCAAGTGAAATATAATGGTAAAAGTTACTTATGTAGCTCTAGACGTGATAGTAGGTAGCTCTAGGTGTGTGTGTAGATGTAACATAAAGAATAATTGTCTAGCAGTTCTTTCAATATGATACATTCTTTACAAAAAAAAATTATATATACATAACTAGATGATGCCTGCAACTTTGTTCATGTGAATTTATGTTTTAAAAACCCCTCAGCCCCCCTAGCATGGGCCGGGACATTTTCTCCCCGAGGAAAGGATAAAAATTAAAGAGTAACGAAAACAAGCAAAATCAAAAGCACAGATAAAAAATTATGACTCCTTGACATTAGTCGGGGACTAGTCTTTCCCCGCCTTATCACCGTCGATAATTATATCCACCCCTGTGCCCATACTCGGAGAGTGGATAAAACTGTCGGAGGGGATAAAATTTTTATCTCCTGCCCATGCTAGGGGGGCAGGAATACTTTGACCTTACAGGGAAAAAAGAATGCAAACTATCTCTGTATGAAATTTTGACAAAATCAGTTGAACAGATGGGTTGTAGACGCATAGCAGACCAACAGACTGACAGATATAAAACTTTAATAGTGTAGAAAGCATACCTGCCAGCCTGATCCATTCATGAAAAACTTATGACTCTTTGTTATAAGTGCAATGTCACATCTTACTTCAGGAACTTTTGGCAAAGAGGGAAATTTCACAAAATCTGATACCAAATGTCCAACCCATGTTCCTTGCGAGTATTTTGCCTGCACCTAAAATATTATAAATATCAAAATGAGAACCTCTGTTAATCCATTTAAAACACCCAGTGGGCACTTATGTACGGCTTAGTGTATTTTATCAAGTATCTTGATGATTATGAAAGTAGCATTGATAATGTGCACTTTCATGTAGTTTGTACCCTAACTAAAAGAGTCTATAATGAAACAAAAAAGTGAAAATAGACTACAGTGTACTGAGAAAGAATAATAAAACACTACTGTTTCAGGTCAAATTTATATTCATATCCATCTAATTGCATCCAATTGTGTTTCTATATTTTCATGATGACTTTAGATTAAAAACAAATAAACACTTTGAAATAGCAAAGTAGTTGTATTTACAACAAGTTTATTTTTAATAAAATGATTTCAATAATAAGCTAGCAAGTTTCATGCAATATGCATACTTTAACTTCCTATTGAAGAATGACTGTTAGTATAAATAAATTTTGAATGAAACTACATTAATCTTAATAATAACATAACACAAACCTCTTTTTCACTGTTGTAAATACTTGTAGAGTTCTCGGAACGGAAGTATTTGTTACTATCTTTCCTAGCATAAGAAGCAATTGCCAATGTTGTGCTTCCAGTATCCACTAATACCCTTAGCTAAAAAATTACTACAATTTAAGAACAATTTAACATAGTAGTGATATTATTTAGTGCTTGCTTGTAGTATTTGCTTGATAGGTATATGGAGTTTGGTGAGTGCCTAATTACTTCTAAAGTACTAAAATAGTAGGTAAGTAATTTTCATTGCAGTCACTGCAGTGATATGGGAGATACATTAATACAAATTTTCTTTTATAAAACGAGTAAGCAACTGCTATGGTGAAATCTAAAAATATTGTAATATTTTACCTACTTAGATCCCTAAAACATTGAGGTTGATGACCAAATAGGTATTATTGGAAAACAAAAAGTACCTTTTGCTGTGGGTGGCCAACATCAATTTCCAGGGCATAAGCCTGACCAGCATCTCCATAAAGGTTAAATTCTTCACAAGATGTTGTCGTTAGAATAACAAGCAGAATAAAAGAACCCAAACTCGTTACAAGCATTATGGCTCTATGAGCATGCCTATTTTGAGATACTGTGAAATAATTTGTTTAACGTAAATAACTTAACTTGTTTATTCATTACAATAAGCCGGAGTCCTGTTACGCTACACATATCATTTTAACGATTTTTAATTTTTTGTGGCTTCTATTGACTGCAAAAGTGCACTCGAGTTACCTTTTTACCATCTCCTTAAATTACCAATGTACTCTGTGACCATCTGTGACCATAGTATAGTAGTTAACATTGCCTGCGATTGCCTGTCAGTTGTCACTTGTCAGATGTGTCATGTGTGAATTGTGAAATTGCCGAAGCCAAGAAGGCGACATTTGAGATGTCATTGACAATCAAACTAATGTTGACATTGGTTAAAATATGACAGTTGTTTTTTTTAGTTTTACACGGTCGAGAATTTAGAGTAGTTTACTAACAAATATATTTATACCTTCTATTAAAGAGCGTTTTCAGTTTTTTTGTGAATCAATGGATATTGAATTATAGTGTTATATATTTTTGGAATCTACTCATCATTTTCTAGATGATGATTATTTAGTAAATCTTATTTTCGATTTTTTTTCAACTTTAGTCTTTAGTGTGGAATCATGGTCACCCCATCATTTTTTTAAAATTTTACTAGCGTATGTAACCCGGAATAAGCTAGGGATTTTAACGATACCTCATTTATCAAAATCGGTTCAGGCATATAGAAGTAATAGAGGTGGAAATGAAATATAACTCACATACCTACATACATACAAAGGTCTAGCCCTACTGTGAAGTGGGGCTATATAGTCTAAAGAAAAAGTGAATGACGATTGACCTGGCGTTATATTTAAAAATTGTCCGGTCTCGCCTATGGCATAGCCGTCTCTATCTCCTGTAGCATAGAGACGGCTATGCCTATGTACTATAGTACATAGGCATAGCCGTCTCCCTTGAACAGCATTTTGGCATAAACAATACTTAGTGTATCTATGGTTTTTGGCGCGCATTTTAATTTGTCAATGTCAATAAAACAAAATTTGAAAAAGAAATTACTAGTTTGAATTTAATAATTTGCAATTCCTTGAAAATAGTAAAAACTTAAAACAATGAGTCTCTGGGTTGATAAACATCGGCCAAGAGATTTGATGAAGTTAGATTTTCACAAGGACCAAGCTACAAGGCTAAAAAGTCTCGTACAGCAAAGTGATTTTCCTCACCTCCTTGTTTACGGTCCATCAGGCGCTGGTAAGAAAACACGGATTATGTGTTTGTTAAGAGAACTTTATGGCTCCGGTGTGGAGCGTTTGAGACAAGAAACAATGCATTTTACCACACCCTCCAATAAGAAGATAGAAATCATGACCGTAAGTAGCAACTATCATATCGAGGTTAATCCAACCGATGTGGGAATACATGACCGTGTTGTTATTATGGACTTAGTAAAGAATGTGGCTCAGACACATCAAATAGACTCTTCTGGTCAACGTGAATTTAAAGTTGTTATACTGAACGAAGTCGACGACTTGACCAAAGACGCACAACATGCATTACGTCGTACGATGGAGAAATATGTGACCACATGCCGTTTGATTCTTATAGCCAACTCTATATCACGCGTTATCCCCGCCATCAGATCGCGTTGCTTAACAATAAGAGTCCCAGCACCTACGGAAACTGAAATCACCAATGTGTTACTAGCAGTGTGTAAGAAAGAAGGTTTAAATATGCCGACTGAACTAGGTATGCGTATTGCAAAATGTGCCGACAGAAATTTGCGGCGTGCCTTATTGATGTTGGAAGCATGTAAGGTGCAGCAATATCCTTTTACACCTGATCAGAAGGTCCCTGAGCCTGATTGGCAAACTTTTATAAGGAGCACAGCAGCATTAATTCTTTCAGAACAGTCGCCTAAAAAACTTGGTGAAGTGCGACAAAAACTGTATGAATTGATAATACATGGTGTCCCACCTGATATGATTTTTGCTGGACTATTGAAGGAGCTCGTGCAGAACTGTGACATGGTAATGAAATGTCAGGTGGCTAGCTATGCAGCACAGTATGAACACAGAATGAGGCTGGGAAACAAACCAATATTTCACATTGAGGCTTTTGTTGCAAAATTTATGGCTATTTATAAAAAGTTTGTTGAAGAATCCCTGATGTGATGCATTTCCATGTCAAAAAGCTGGATCTTCAGAGACAATTTGAAATTCTTAAAACCTTAGTACACAGCTAATAAGGACTTGGTCCCATCTGCCCAGCTGGCTCTGCCCCACTAGCGGGGCAGCTGGGGAAAAAAGTGCCATCGGCCCCGCTGATTTAAGAAGTAAAAAGTTCAATAAGCAGTGATATTAATAATTAAAATATTGTTTTTAAGATAAGATGGTTTTTAAATTCTTGGTTGTGATGTTAATTTTGCTATTGGTATATGAATCTAAATGATGGCTCTAATGACATATTGCTATCCATTCACAATAGTCCCTAGCGAATAGGATAGCACTAGGTTAAGACCTGTGATAAATATAGTAGACAGTAGTAGTATAGTAGTACAACAATGAGCGCCAATAGGTGCCAATTCTTCTTTTAAAGAATCAATAAAACAATTCCCTTGAATACTGTTTAATTACTTATATTATTATTGCTATTATCCGCATATAAATAATAGTTCTTTGCTGGAACTTTGCTAGCAAACAGTCTAAAGTTATCGACCACAGAATGCATTAAAGCTATAGTTATTTCGTTGGCCAAGTGTTCTAGTACTGTAGGTCGTGCCTGCAATACTTGTTCAATCATTGGTGCATCTCCTTGTTCAGCTGAAAATACACAAATAAAACACAAATGAAAACAAATATTTTCTTAACTTTGAAATAATTTCTTAAAAAACTGAAATATTTTCTTATATTATGTATCCCTACTTGACTAAATAAGTCTAGTAGGGCTAAATCTAATTTAAAAATGGATGCGCCTCCATGTGTTTACACTCACAGAGTGTTTAACACATGGAGGTGCATCCATTTTACAATTTACTTTAGTAGATGTAAAGCAAGTACTTAGTAATACTAATCAATCTTTCAATAAATCTTTGGTGGGAATGGTTGTTATATGGGTCAGTTATTTCTTTTGATATTTAGGTTTTGAGTGTAAATATACTACCTACTTATTTAAAAAAGGAATTGAGAAATTATTCAGTCAAAAATATTAACTTATTGATTTCCTAATTACTGCATGTTTTTTCTTGGATCCTTTTGTATAAGCTTTGGTACATACTATAAATACCCTGCAAAGTTTCAACAACTGAGGAAACCGCCGTTACTACGTCTTGGTACTATTTCTTATAAATTTTGTGGACGTCATCGCTTCGGGATGATGCTAGGATGCTTAGATAGGTCATAAGTACACAATTTTTAGGATTCGTAGTCCGAGATGATACTATTAATTTTTCATAGGTGCTCTTACTTGGCTGGGCAAAGAAAGTTGGCGTCCGCGAGTTCCTTACGGCTACCCTCTCGGGCCCAACAAAGATGTAATCTTCGTTGTCGAAACCTCGCTGACCTGCCCACGTGTAAGTTACGTTACTTTCCACGTCCTCTGAAACAAGTATTTAGAGTCGTTAAAAAAAACATAGGAACTTCGTCTAGCTCAACTTGGGTACTTTAACTTTATGTTAACTTTACTATTAATTCAGTAGTTTTTTAATCACAAGTAATTATTCAAACTGCTTATCTACTGAAGCTAGAGAATGAGTTGAAAAATAGAATAGAATGTGGCTACGAATAAGCCTACGGGGCGAGTTGTTCAAAACTGCTATAAATCCATAGCACCCAATAACCCTGATACTATTTTTAGTTGTGGAAGTAAATGTACGAACTAGAACTAACTACCTACCTGACCTACTCGTAGCAACACAGGTAGCGTTGCTAGGCCATTTTGTTTGTTTTAAATATTAAAATGAACCTGTATTTTATATTAAAAAAATATATAATCTATATATATAAAATTCAAAGTCCTGACTGACTGACTGACTGCCTGACTGACTGACTGACTTATATATCAACGCACAGCCTAAACCGCTAGGGTTAGAGACTTGAAAAGCTTAGCATAGAGACAGTCCTTTTGTGACGTAGGCGCTCACTAAGGAAGGATTTTTCAAAATTCCTCCCCTAAGGGTGAAATAGGGGTTGAAAGTATGTATGAAAGTCCGTCATTTCTCAAGTTACATCCATGAAACTTGGTATATGTGCTGCGGGTTGAAAATAAAGAAATACGTGTTTCACAGTTTTTGAAAATTCTACCCCCGAAGGGGTGAAATAGGGGATGAAAGTTTAAATATGAAAGTTCTTCATTTCTCAAGAGATTTCTCAAGTTGTACCAACGAAACTTGGTATTTTGGCTTTAGGTAATAAATAAAGAAGTATGTGTGGCACTGTTATTCAAAATTCCACCCCCAAAGGGGTAAAATAGGGGTTGAAAATTTGTATGAAAGCCCTTCATTTCTCAAGTTATAGCCATGAAACTTAGTATTTGGGCTTTCAGTTAGATATATGCAGAAGTACGTGTTTCACCATTTTTGAAAATTCGACCCCCAAAGGGGTGAAATAGGGGATGAATGTCCTTCATTTATTTTTCAAGTTATAACAACGAAACTAGGTATTTTGGCTTTCGGTATAATATAAAGAAGTACGTGTGTAGTATTTCAAAATTCTACCCCCAAACGGGTAAAATAAGGGTTGTCAGTTGGTGTAAAAGGCCGGCGTTTTTCAAGTTATAGGCATGAAACTTGATATTTGGGCTACCGGTTTAAATTATTAAATACATAATTCAGAGTTTTTATAAACCTTAAAGTCCTTCAATCACGCCGCAACAGAGCAACGGATCGAAGTGTTTGTTTTCATGGGTTCTTTTAGCGGCGAGATAGTTTATTTTGGTTACTTTCACAGTATTATGTCATATGGTATATGGGTCATATGGTCGGATGCTCGCGACTTCGTTCGTGTGGTACAAGTTTTTTAAATTCCCACAGGCACTCCTTAATTTTCCAGGGTAAAAAGTAGCCTTTGTCACTCTCCAGGTCCTCAACTACCCGTGCAAAATACCCGTTGCTCTATTGCAGCGTGATTGAAGGACCAACTCTCTATTTCACCCCTTTTTCAAAAACCGTGGAACACATATTTCTTCGTTTTTAACCACACATACCACACATACACATACATTTATTTTAAGCTCACATACCAAGTTTCATGACTATAACTTGATAAATGAAGGACTTTCATACAAACTTCCAACCCCTATGTTACCTCTTCGGGAGAGAAATTTTGAAAAACTGTGACATACGTACTTTTTTATTTTTTACCGAAAGTCAAAATACCAAGTTTCGTTGAAATACTTGTAAAATATCTTGAGAAATGTATGCCTTTTATACTTACCAATTTTCATCCCCTATTTCACCCCTTTGGGGTCGAATTTTCAAAAACTGAAACATAAACCTATGTCTTCATTTCGAACCCGCAGCTCATATACCAAGTTTCATGGCTATAACTTGAGAAATGAAGGACTTTCATACAAACTTTCAAACCCTATTTTACCCCTTTGAGGGTGGAATTTTGAAAAACTGTGACACACGTACTTCTTTATTTTTTACCGTTAGTCAAAATACAAAGTTTCGTTGACGTAACTTGTAAAATATCTTGAGAAATTAAGGCCTTTCATACCAACTTTCATCACCTATTTCGCCCCTTTTCGGGTCGAATTTTCAAAAACTGTGAAATACTTATTTCTTCATTTTTAACTCGCAGCTCAAATACCAAGTTTCATGGCTATAACTTGAGAAATGAAGGACTTTCATACAAACTGTCAACCCCTATTTTACCCCTTCGGGGGTGGAATTTTGAAAAACTGTGAAACACCTATTTCTTTATTTTTAACCGGTAGCTCACATACCAAGTTTCTTGGCTATAACTTGAGAAATGAAGGACTTTCATACAAACTTCCAACCCCTAGTTTACCCCTTCGGGGGAGGAATTTTGAAAAACTGTGACACACGTACTTCTTTATTTTTTACCGTAAGTCAAAATACAAAGTTTCGTTGATGTAACTTGTAAAATATCTTGAGAAATTAAGGCCTTTCATACCAACTTTCATCACCTATTTCACCCCTTTTCGGGTCGAATTTTCACAAACTGTGAAATACGTGTTTATTAATTTTTAACTCGCAGCTCATGTACCAAGATTCATGGCTATAGCTTTCATACAAATTTTCAACCCCTATTTAACCACTTTAGGGGTTGAATTCTGCAAAACTGTGACACACGTAATTCTTTAATTTTTAACGAAAGTCGAAATACCAAGTTTCGTTTATATAACTTGAGAATATCTTGAGAAATGAAGGACTTTCATCCAAACTCTCATACCTTATTTCAACCCTTCGGGGGTAGAATTTTTAAAAACTGTAACACGTATTTCTTAATTCTCACTCAGTAGCTCGTATACCAAGTTTCATGGATATAACTTGAGAAATGACGGACTTTCATACAAACTTTCACCCCCTATTTCACCCCCTTAGGGGATAGAATTATGAAAAATCCTTCTTCAAAATTTCAAGTTTCTAACCCCAGCGGTGTAGGCTGTGCGTTGATTAGATAACGATTTTATATATATATATATATATATATATATATATATATATATATATATATATATATATATATATATATATATATATATATACTAGCGGATACTCGCGACTTCGTTCCCGTGGTATAAGTGTGTTTTCCCACAGTCACTCCTTTATTTTCCGGGATAAAAAGTAGCCTATACCACTCTCCAGAATTAGTAGAATAGTAGAATTTTGAAAATCACGTACTTCTTTATTTTTTACCGTAAGCCAAAATACCAAGTTTCGTTGATATAACTTGTAAAATACCTTGAGAAATGAAGGTCTTTTATACCAACTTTCATCCCCTATTTCACCCCTTTGAGGGTCGAATTTTCAAAAACGGTGAAATACGTATTTCTTAATTTTTAACTCGCAGCTCATATACCAAGTTTCATGGCTATGTCAATACTAGAAATAAAAATAAACTTGTAATGCCTGCTTCTAGGCTTAGTAAAATTAGCAATTCATTTGTTGGAAACAGTGTCCGCTTCTACAATAAGCTCCCAGAAGACATGTTGATGATGTCTCTGAATAAGTTCAAAGTTAATGTAAAACGTAAACTCATTGAAAAATCTTTTAACCATGTAAAGGACTACATAAACGACAAGGAAGCTTGGCAATAATTTGCTCTAACGGCTCTGATGGTTCCTTAATTTAGATGATTTGTGAGATGGTGATATAAAAAAAAAAGAAAAACCCGGCTGAGTTTGTTGTGGGCTCTTCTCAGACCAGGGCGCGTTTGAAACCCTCGTAGCTTTAGTTTTAAGATACCGTAACCGATTATCTCCATCATGTTTTTTAAGTAAGTAATTTTAACGTCAATAAGTGTACCTACAGTGTACCTATATTGAATAAATGATATTGACTATTGACTATTGACTATTCACGTTATTTACTTAGGACGCACACGAGTTGAATGCAGAGCTTTTGTATGTGTCACCATACATTAGCTTTGAATTCAACTCTCGCGCGAACTTTATCCTAGTTGACTTCGATAAAGGTAAAGATATAATAGGTGATTTTCTAAAAACCCAATCGCGGTTTACATATTAGGTATATTTAAATACTTGTGTCATCAAATTATCACCACTTCCGACTTCGTTGGAATTCCACATAGTACCTATGTAGTAAGCTATAGGTATCACGTTCTTCTGAAACAACTTTTTAAGACAAACATTTAAAAGTAGTTGGTATTTACCCGAGTGATTATTATCACCTGCGATGGCCTTGCACAAAACTTGCAAAAACATCCCAGGAAATCGGACGACATGTTCCACAGTACAATGACAGGTAAAACGCAGTCCGAAGTGGTACTTATGTAGATATTGATCTGAATTATAAAGCCTAGGTACTTAGGCACAACCCTAAAATAGGTTTAAACCTAAGCCTAACTTGTATCAAAGGACCATGAAGCTTAATGTATCACATAGGTAGGTACTTACCTACTTTGTAACACCAGCTGAACGAGAAATTCAGATTTTCAATTGTAAAAAAAAATTGGTAACTAAGCCTACAGCGAGCGCAGATACTATCCGTAGTTCGAAGAACCGATAGACTTTGGGGTCCTAAGGTGCTGTACCTAATTGCGATCGCGCACAGGAAAGAGCAGCGTTGTCAAAGTTACTCCCTGCTTCATGAAATGACGCGAGTCGTAGAGAGCCGCTGGTTTCAGGCAGGTGGCGGCGACTAGAAGTCCCTACAAGAGAGGAGAGACCTATGTCCAGCTGTGGCCTATGGATATCTATCGGTTGACTATGCAACGACCGAAATTGTTAGCAGCTGTGAGCTGAAAAACCTCCTATGATTTAAAATAGATTTGATAGAAAGCGTTTGGGCTTTGGAGATATTAGGGCTGTTAGATTAATAACTTACGTACAACGATCTTGATGTAGTACTTACGTATATCCATTGTAATATGCGCGAAGAAAGGATCAATTCTTGCCGCCGTCATCATAGTAATTTCTCCAGTGACGTGCAGGTTGTTTATGAAGCGGACGCCGTTTTTTCCGCCTGGTAAGTTGAATCTTGAAAATGAGAAAATTCATGATTAGTTAACCTAGCTGACTCGAAGCAAGGGAGACTCGAATACCCTATTACCCGAATACTCTCATACCCGAGCCACTTTCCCACTCTTAAATCCTTAATCATTTCCTGTAGGATAAGTCGAGATCTACCAGAAAATTATAAAGGAAAGAAGACTTGGCTAAAGATAAAAACTTATCATGACCCAAGTCATTTAAAATGAGGTCAAAGTTATTTTTGTTTAATAAATTTACTACACGAATGAAGAGTTCGTAAATTATATAAATTAGACTTAGATACTAATTAATTATTTCACACTAGAAGATTTGTCGATTGTTCTGGCATAGCTGCTTATTACAAATACTAGTCTAATACAAGAGCTTAGTCGAATCACAGTTAAATCTTGATTCTATGTGAATTCTAAATTAATTTGTGGGATTCATTCGTATGAATTCTAGGTATTGCACATTTTTGAAGATTGTTGATTGCAAAACGAGCTAAATGTGAGAGCGTAAGATGAAAGATGTAGGTAGGTATAGTTAATCGTTTGGCAGTCATTTTTAATTATATTTTATAGCGACTTGCCTCTCAAAGCCTAATGCTTTGCAAAAATTTAAAATTACTATATTTCAATTTCGGAAGGTCGGCACCTAGTTAATCTTGAACTTTAAAATTGCAGAAATGTTGTATTAATTATCAATTATAAACCAGATATTGTGCTCAAATATAATGAACCTAACTAGCAATTTAAACCGTAATCCTAAGCCTGCAAAATGTATTGAAATGCATCCATATAATATTATAATGTTTGACTAAAAAGCAGGACCATGTTACGATCGCGAGCGCCGAGATCGATTACTTTGTAAGATTTTGAATAGGTAAAAAAATCTCGTCCAAACACCTTGCCTTGGCATGATATTTGCTTTGTCGAACTAAGGTTTCTAATTGTCTACAAGGGACGCTGTTCACTCTTCAACTCCAAATATAATTTATGCTGTGCTCCTTGTACACAAAATGCACTCAAAGACACGGAACTTCCGAATTTTGTTAGAATAGCGCATCATCGTCCACCGCTCAACAAAGGTTCTTTATATGGAGCCACGCGGTGTGATCCTGTCGCAACCTGTCTACCTATATGTCGGTTACTTTAGTTCTTCTTCCGCTGAGTGACTGAGCTTTCCTATGAGGTCCATAAAAAACCGTTAGCGACAGTTTCTTGGACTGCATCTCATCGCTGGCAAGTTGCAACACCTACCTACTGTTCTAATAGTCTTCAGGGGATAGGCGCTGAAGAATTTTGGACGAGAAGTCATCTCGAAGCTATGAAATAGGTGGATTTGGTTGTACTTACTTCCTTTCAGCGAGTTTTGTCCACCTTGCACCGGTGACGTTGATGCGCCTCATTAAAAATGACAGTTGCTCTTCTGGGAGAGCGACCGTTAGGCTGTTAAGTATCATAGGATCTACGGGCTGCATCCCCATGTATCCTGAGTCCATGAGGAAGAAAAATGTCCGTAGGCCCCGTCGAAGACATGCGAGGTTGTCGGCTTGGCAAGCTGGGAATGGCAAGGGCGGGCTTGTAGCTGGTTGAAAGAAAAATTATATTGTGTGAGTAAGTATAATTTTTGTTCCTATATTTTACTTTCATGGTTTGTTCCCAAAGCTCCTGTTTCTCAAACCACAACCAATGTTATCTAGATATATCGAAGAATACAGGGTTCGGTTTCGACTTCCCAATCCTAATTGTGCAGGAAAACTGACTGCTAAATTCTTAGGAGATGTAAGGATTCCAAATCAGTCATTGACAGTCGAAAGATGAATTACCGTTACATTGACCGTGAAAACAAAGGCTGTAATGAAATGAAGTTAATTAATTTCGACAGAAAGTAGTTACCCAGAACTAGGTCTAAGCGTTAGAGATCGTTGGGCTTAACGGTATTGGTCAGGTTAATGACTTGTTGTTGCCAAAAGTGATGTTTTATTAATGATTTAATGTGGTGCTAGTAACATGATTATTTATTTATTAATTACTAGCTGATGCCCGCGACTTCGTCCGCGTGGTTTAAGTTTTTTGTTATTCCCGCGGGAACTCCTTAATTTTCCGGGATAAAAAGAAGCCTATGTCACTCTCCAGATCCTCAACTATACCCATGCCAAAAATCACGTCAATCCGTTGCTCCGTTGCGGCGTGATTGAAGGACAAACCAACAAACCAACAAACAAAGTGACTTTCGCATTTATAATATTAGTATAATAATAATTTAATAATAATTTATTTATTTCTGTTCAAAATACAATTGAATTACATTGGGGCTGGAACCTCCTTTTAAGTATATTTAAATACCTGTATCAGGAGATTCCGCTCTTCTATAACATTCAGATTTTCAAAATTCTATTAAATTACATATTTATAACAATCATTAATTATTAACATTAATTGCACGAACATTTTGTTTTATTTTAATTTCAATCTTAATTATTATTAACAATGTAAAATAATGTAAAATGGATAGTGTGTGTGTGTGTGAGAGTGTGTGTGTGTGTGTGTGTGTGTGTGTGTGTGTGTGTGCGTGCGTGTGTGTGTGTGTGTGTGTACATGTGTGTATTTGTTTGGGAGTGCGCATAGTGTGTTTTTAAATATTTTAATAACCTTTAAATTAACTTAGATAAGTTTTCCAAAAGTGCCTCTGTTTCTTCATATGTTTTAGATTTTAACCATTCATTTAAAGATTTCTTTATGTTACACTGTTTAGTGGGGTAGATATTAAGCAATTTGTTAATCTTATTGTAGAGATGTACAGATCTTTTTGTGTACTGATTGCGGGAAAATGAAGTTTTTGATGCGGATACCTTTAAGACATTAAGCTTCCTTCTTCTACGTAAGATGGTGGCTTCAAATTTAATCGATTTATGGACTTTTAGAATCGTTTGCATTATATACAACTGTCTCACGGTTAAAAGTTGACTAGTTGAGTATAGCTTTTGAGTAGGGAATCTATGAGGTTTATAAAACATGACCTTTAGCAAAGATAGCTGTGCTCTTTCTATATCAATGAATCTTGTTTTTGCTGCACCACCCCAGACAGGGATGCAGTAGCCTAGTATTGATTGAGCCAAAGCAATATAAATTTTCTTTAGAAGGTCATTAGAGGATATATGTCTTAACATCTTAAATATCTAAATTAATTTTCTTATTCTGCTGCTAATAACTTCAATTTGTCCCTGCCAAGATAACCTTTGATCTATTATAATACCTAAATACTTAATTGAGTTTACCCTACTGATGCTGGAACATAAATTACAATCAATCTTACAGTTAGGGGCGTGCAATATTATCCTATAATCGCTATTTGGTTGAGTCCTGTTGTTGATTGAGAAACATATATAATTACTTTTTTCCTTGTTAAGAGTTAGTAAATTTATTGTCAGCCAATTAGCGACTTTAGCCAGTAGTAGTATGATATGATACCCTTTGTGAATTATTTTACAAATAAAAACTGTGGTTAGCATTTCAGAAAAATCATTAAAAAATCCGTAAAACACAACTTTAAGTTACACTTAGCTAAGCTTAGCTATCCAAAGTCTAAACTGAAAATACGTTTAGTAGGTAAGTAGTGCTAAAAGGATTCTTTTCGCGGGTAAGTATATATTTTTCACAGTGATATTTCACTTTGATATAAAAATATATTGGATGTATCCAATCCATCCATGCACTATCTTTTTATATCATCGACCGGTGCAGGTACCTAATATAAATTAATTTGACTTCTGACGGTGGTAATTGTACCTACGTTAATATCACTTGGAGGCCATAAAATATTTTACATAACAAATTTGCATAAATCCTTTCATTAGTACGAATATAATATTTGGCTTCGCTGTCGATAATTAGGCTTTGGTATTTCTGAGTGTTTAAGCAGCTATGGTCTGTGCAGCTAAAGCTACCTATAGGTGTTGCTGATGTACACCAACACAGACCATACAACCAATTACTACTCGGTGTACACCAACCTAATACCAACCAAATATTGGATAGGTAGGTAGATTTTTGTAACTATTTACATAAAATTACCTCAAATACCTACCTTGGACTTAATGAATTTGTATTAATAGTACTAAAAAGTGATATGATTATTATCTTAATTAAGCTTGAATATTTATAAGGAATATATATTTTTTAGTATGCTGCCATAAATATGACTAAAATAATATCATATAATATGTAAAATTATCATGCCGGGAAAATGAAGCAAGCATACTTATACTTGCTGTATAATTATTAGGTATAACTCTACTACACGATGCCCACGACTTCGTCCGCGTGGATTAAGATTTTATGATTCCCGCAGGAAGACTCTAATTTTCCGCGATAAAAATAGCCCGGGTAGCTTATGACCTTCCCCGGGATTCAAACTATCCCCATACCAAATTTCATCAAAATTGGTTGAGCAGATGGGCCGTGAAAGCGTAGCAGACAGACAGACAGATGGACAGACAGACAGACACACTTTCACATTCATAAATATACCTACTAGACAATTGATTCCCGCGACTTCGTCCGCGTGGACCAAGTCTTTCGATTCCTGCGGGAACTCTTGAATTTTCTGGGATAAGGAGTAGCCTATGTCCTTCCCCAGGATACAACCTATCCACCACCACTCCAGCCTATTAACGTCCCACTGCTGGGCACAGGCCTCCACTCTCATAGGAGAGAGGGAATTAGAGCTTAGACCCACCACGCTGCTCCAATGCGGGTTGGCGGGCTTTAAAGACTATTATCATGTTAGTGATAATAACCGGGACCGACGGCTTAACGTGCTCTCCGAGGCACGGGGGCGAAACACCGCCAACTTCCTAACTCCGGGCTAGTGTGCTGAGTATTTCTAGTCAGAAAAACCCAACACTTATTATGGCCCGACCCGGGACTCGAACTCGGGACCTCGTCAGCCGCTGTCAAACATGCTAACCACTAGACCAACAAGGCAGCTCAATATAACCTATCCTTGTACCAAATTTCATCAAAATCGGTTGAACAGATGGGCCGTGAAAGCGTAGCAGACAGACAGACACACTTTCTCATTTATAATATTAGTAGGTATAGATAGATATAATATAAGTATTAATACTGTGAAAAAGTTTCATAATTTTTCATTGAATTGGTACAGCTATGAAGTTATAGATTGTAGGTATCTAAGAAGGATCGTGTAAATAATATTATGTCCGCGTAGGGGGTGTGGGTGCAGGGTGAGTGCCATAAGGGCCCTTTTCATTCTTTTCTAAAACAATGTACGTTCGTCATTTGACCGTTACCTGGATACGAATATCTAGGTAGGTAGGTACGCCCATTTTGATACTGAGCTTTTTGCGAACACAGGTCAATGTACTGCATTGAAAGTTTTTTGTATGGTGAAAAATACAATATATACCTACTCGTACATAGTTAGACATTATAAGAAACTTGGTACATGCAGAGATAAAATAGGTTTTATTAATATAAATAAATTAGTAATATTTTAAGCCTGAAATAAAATCAGATCAAAAGTTCAAGTTGTGAAACGAAATAGGTATAGTCCGCGTGCGAGCTCCGAGGAATCCTATGGAATGTTAAAGTAATGACCTAGAGTTGTTTAACTTTAAAGTACAAAACAATACTGCTGTCGCAAAATTATACGCGTCAAGCTCGAAGCTAGTGCTGGGAGCGAGCTGGATATCGAGCGACGATCGGGGGTGGCGTACAGCCGTCGCTACTTCAGACCCCGATTCCTCGGAGCTCGTGAGTGGACTGTTGTTGTGTTTTTTTTGTAGGTATGTTGGTACTGCCTGTAGGTGAAGGCGATATGACAATAATTTATTATTGACTACGCTTTTAGTAATAATTATGTAAAACAGGTACTTTTATAGATAGATATTTATAAAATGTTGTCAATGCTTAGCTTGTTAATTTAGAGAAAACTATTATCAAACCGATTAGGGAACTTGTAATTAAAATTGTAGGTACAGGTACTTGTCTTATAATAGGTGTAACATAACGCGACAGATAGGTACGCTAACAGCTTAAAAAAACATAATTTAATACCTAATATTAAAAAGCCTCTCTTATATATTATGCTCTAGATATCTATTTTTCTTCCATGTTAATCTAAGTACCTACTGCTTACTCTAAGTAGGTTGCTTAATCTAAGTAGGTACTAGGTATTATTATTTTTTTAAATAAAATACGTAAGTAATTGTACTTGTAATATTAAAAGGTAAAAAATAAACGTTAACATTTAAATCATAGGTCCACTAAGTACCTACTGAATTAGGTGAGTAGGTAAGTAGGTTTATATAGGTAATTAGATGCGATTATAAATATTATTTTATAGTCCATATTAGGTAGATATTATAAATGCTTGTTTGTTCCACATTCATGCTTCAATAGATTAATCAATGTTAGGAAATTGGACATGCATAGTGTGAATAAATAGGTAGGTTTGTCCATGTATAACGAAAAAATCACAGATTATTTTTATCGATAAACGATTCACGAATCGCGATAAATCAGATGGTATGCACTATGCACGAATAACAGGTCAAACTAAGTGAAAGAGATGAATTCGGGCAAAATAATGAAAAGATTTCTTAACTATAAATTCCATCATTTCATAACTAAGATTGTGAAGATTGCCTTATTTTGAAATATGTGTTCTAAGTTCTAGCTGATGCTCTATGGCCATAACCTTTCATTTTATACTAACGCTCATCGCGTCTGTACTCTGTAACAAGTATGCAATGAAATAGTCTACTCAGAGGGGTACCTTCACACTTAACCGCGGTTAACTGCAGAATATTTTTAAGGTAGGTTTAACCCCAGCCCCACGATTGTGTTAGGAAATCGTAATCGTAATAGTTTGTCAAACGTATACGAGGTGAGAGGTCGACCTGTTTAAGGAATTCATAGATGCCTGGACATCAATAAGCATGAATGAACTCCATAAACAGTTCGAGTATTACAATTATTGGGTCTCAGGTCCCTTAAATTTTAGAGAAGAAGGACTTTTATGTCAAGAATTAAGATCTATAACATATAAAGAAAGAGGTAGGTATTTCTATTAACAATAAATAACGTTGTTTAAGATCAAAAAATCAGATTCGAATCTAGCATAGGTAGTTAGTAAACGAATGACTTTTAAGGCACACTTGTAGGGTACACTCAGCATTAAATACATAATTGAGCGTTTTGGACATTCTCGACCAAAACAGAACATTTGTGGTTTGACTCTAGAATGTCAGAGTTAATGACAACAATTTCGCTTTCAAGTTTCAACTTTAGTAATAGGATACATAAGAATTATTAGATTTGGCTGGTCGAGGGCATTGCCCATTTAAATCTTCCCGTCCAAATGGTAGTTTGTTTATAACCGGCTTGATGGCTATTGTCAGCCTTCTGGTATGATTATAGGTAATGTTTCAGTGCAAAGCTTAAAAGTACCTACGCGTAAAGTTCCTACCGATGAATAATTTGAGTAAATTGTGAATCTATAGCATTGGTTACGAGACTTAAATTCGATGCCCTGAACCTCGAACACCCTCGAACCCGATTGCAGCTCCCCCTATCGGGTCCAATTGTGAATATAAACCATCCCGGGGTCCAAACTAACACAACAAAAAAAGAATTAACGAAATTGGTCCAGCCGTTCACGCGTGATGCCGTGACCAAGGGAAATAGGGATTCATTTTTAATTTTTATAAGTATACTAGATGATTCCCGCGACTTCGTCCGCGTGGACCAAGTTTTTTCGATTCCCGCGGGAACTCTTAAATTTTCCCGGATAAAAAGTAGCCTATGTCCTTTCCCAGGATACAACCTATCCCTGTACCAAATTTCATCAAAGTCGGTTGAACAGATAAAATTTTTTGATTCCCGTGGGAACTCTTCAATTTTCTGGGATAAAAAGTAGCCTATGTCCTTCCCCGGGATTTAACCTACCTTTGTACCAAATTTCATCAAAATCGGTTGAGTAGTTGGGCCGTGAAAGCGTAGCAGACAGACAGACAGACAGACACACTTTCGCATTTATAATATTAGTATGGATGTAGAATATATAGATTATGAATTTCATAACATAATAATTAATTTCATACATCTATACTACTATTATAAATAAGTATAGATGCGAGAGTTTGGATGGATGGATGGATGTATGGATGGATGTTTGTCACGCCAGAACGGCTGAACGGATTTGGATGAAAATTGGCACAGATATAGATTATAGTCTGGAATAACACATAAGCTGCTTCTTATCCCGGAAAATTAAAAAGTTCCTGCGGGAACCAAAAACCCCAGTCCACGCGGACCAAGTCGCGGGCATCAGCTAGTTAGTAATAGATGAACAAATGCTTAATTAATTAATTAGCGCCGTACAAAATAGATTACAGACATCAATCATTGTGTTAAATTAAATACACACATTGCAAACGTTAGATTAGCTATTAAAAATACCACAATGTAAACAGAACCGTGTAAAGAAAGTATAAAATAAGTGATATTATTTTAAACATATAGAGCAAAAAAATCAGTACGAAATAACTTACTACGCCTTCTGATTAAAAAGTTTAAAATATAAGCTGAAATCAGAAAAGTTATTTACATTCAGCATAGCTTATAATATTCAATTAAAATTAGATTTTAACCTATGAGAAATATAGAGTCACTAAATCGCACTTTATTTGACGACGATATTTTAAATAGATTTTAAAATAATAATAAAAATATGGAAGACTAACTGATAAATCAGAACAAAAATTCAAACTCTGTCTCTTTAATAACAAGAAAAAAAGATTATGTATTTAATTGAAAGTGACTTTTGTTTTTAATAATGCAGATATTAAATTAATTATCAGATTTTTATTACTGAAAAAAATTTAGGATTATTGCGTTATCGCGTCTTATAGTATTAAGTGCTCTAAAACAAAAATTGGGGAAAAATGTACTTACGCGTGTCAAATTTTTTAAAATCAATAAACTGACCGACACAAAACTGTGTGTAATAAATCACACAAAACACACACACAAAAAGCCGTATGCAATTGAGTAACATCTTGCCGATACTAATAAGAACCAAGAAAAAAGACCGGTTGTTCGCACCACTTTTATATACACTGACCTTATATTTTTGTTAAAAAAGAAAGACTTAACAGAATACAGGTAAGGGGTTCTGTATAGTGATGCAACTAGGTACGTTACACACAATGTTTGTTTGTTAGTTTGTAAGCTTATATTATATTGCTTCAATGTAGCGTGGATTTAATGGATAGATGGATGGTACATAATTCGTAAGCTCTGGGCAGACTTTGCTAATGGAGTTTTGTTAGATTTGTCTTAGCCTTTTGCGTAATCCGTAATGGCCATAATATGATGATTAAAAATATGCCAAGAAAATATAATAATTGCGTTTTGCATGAAATTAAAGAGTTATCTAGAACTCTAGAAGACGAATCGTCTTACCTAATTTGCGCTATCATTCACCTTACAATTTTGTGTTAATATTAAATGCCCGTTACGAATGAAAATAATATTATCTTTATTATTATTAGCATAGAAACAAAGGAACTAAGGAACGCTGATAACCGGTTCAAGTAATAGGCCTATTATTTACAATTCAGGTATGGGCGTGTTTCACTATCTAATATTAGTAAAAAAATCAAAGTAACGGAAGAGTTACAAAATTAACTGCTGCATCATAACAAAAAAATCTTCATTTTTGACTTGAATCTAAATGATGGCCGAGACTTCCGCTGTCCGCCTGGATTTAGAATTTTTGCACACACAAATGCCTTATGAACCCATTAATTTTCCGGGATAAAAAGTAGCAATGGTTGACCGAATGTCTCCGAGATGCAAGCTATCTTACTTACCAAATTTCGTCAAAATCGGTTTTAAACAAATGTGCTGTGTGATAGTAAAATTTGGCACAGACATAGATTATAGTCTGGAATGACACATAGGCTACCATTAGGCTACATTTTAGCCCTGAAAATTAAAGAGTTCCGGGGGAACCTCAATCCACGCAGACGAAGTCGCGGGCATCAGATAGTTTATAATAAAACCATCTGCTACGACACGACACCCGCGTGAAATAAGTTTGGAACTGTCCTTTAATCCTAATCTACAACTATGACCAAGCAAAAAATCACTTCGGTCGGTTACTCTGTTGCCGCGTGATTGAAGGACAAATCAACAAAAAACACACTTTCGCATTTATAATATTAAGTATGAAGTATGATTATCTGCATGTTTTGGATTTTTAATCCCTTCATTAAGTACAAGTGATGGCTGATGATGTTAGATGGTAGGTTAATATTAGATACCATTTTAAGATCTTTATTTCTTTTCACATTATGTTTTATCTACTTGACATTATCATATCTTAAGTTGGAAGGACGAAGGTTTCTTATTCCTTGATAATTATTATTCTTACAGGGAAGCTTCAAAATTATTGAATAGATAATTTTATTTTTTACTAGATGATTGCCGCGACTTCGTCCGCGTGGACCAAATTTTTTCGATTCCCGCGGGAACTCTTAAATTTTCCGGGATAAAAAGTAGCCAATGTCCTTCCCCGGGATACAACCTACCCCTGTACCAAATTTCATTAAAATCGGTTGAACAGATAAATTTTTTGATTCCCACGGGAACCTTTGAATTTTCCGGGATAAAAAGTAGCCTATGTCCTTCCCCGGGATACAACCTATCCCTGTACCAAATTTCATCAAAATCGGTTGAACAGATGGGCCGTGAAAGCGTAGCAGACAGACAGACAGACACACTTTCGCATTTATAATATTAGTATTATGATTTACGGTTACTAATTAAAAAACGATTTTTTTAATTAGTAAAAAACGAAGGATTTTTATGAGGCTCGCTTCCATAGACTTGATGGCCAAAAACGTTAGTAGGTATGCCAAGCAACATTGAAAGGTAGATAGTATCAGGTCTACAATCAGGTTCTTAACCTTAGAAATATAAACTACGTAAGATTGACTCACAAGCTTTAATAAACAATTAAACAAATGCTAAACTGGTTTCAAATAACTCACGTAAATGCTGCTAGTAAGCATTAACATAATATATTTTTAAAGGCGTGTTTTTGAATGTTTACAATTTTCGTTTTTGGGTATTGTTCTTTTTAAATTATTTGTTTATACCTACCTACCTAATATCTAAAGTGACATGGCAACGCCGTACATAATCTTATGAACCTTGCGCTTGACTGCGATCTCACCTTATGGTAAGTGATGAAGCAGTCTAAGATTATAGCGAGCTAACTTGTAAGGGGTATGGCAGTTATATTTAACCCCTATAAAAAATCAGCGCTGGGTATTGCTGCCAATGTTGCACAAAGCAGAGTTTGCGACTAATTATTGTGTCTTTTGTTATCCTTAAGTTTTAAGTCCAATATCCTAATTAATGTATAATATTGAGATCAACACTGTAACACACATAAAAGTTTTATTGGCACGTTTAGTGGCACGAAGATATATAATGTCCCGTAGGTAGAACTTAAAAGGAAGTTAATAATGACTCCAATTAGAATGATGGAGTTGAAAGTGAAACCGACCTGGAGGATATCTGACTGATCCATGGAACTAGGTATCTGCTTGTAACTTTATGCTACTATTCTTATTTCTATGGACTGATCATTTTCAGCAGGTGACGTCAAACAATTTTTAGACCTACATACAATTGATGTAGAATTTTGGTATCTACCTACCTACATACATAATAGTTCAAATATATTAAATATTATAAATGCGAAAGTTTGGATGGATGGATGTAACTCAATCACGCCCCAACGGCTGAATGGATCTGGATGAAATTTGGCACAGAGATAGATTATAGTCTGGACTAACACATAGGCTACTTTTTATCCCGGAAAATTAAAGAGTTCCCGCGGGAACCGAAAAACATCAATCAACGCGGACGAAGTCGCGGGCATTAGCTAGTATGTTCATAAGGTGTAGTCAGGAAAATGTCCAAAGGATTGGCATTTCATTTCAACGCATTCAAAATTCCTCTGAAATAATTTCACCATTAAAATAGTAGGTAAGTACCTAACTACCTATCTACCTAAATTATGTATTTTGCCATGTAGGTAGGTACTTGTCGGTACAAAAAAGTGGTTAACTTTTTACACTATGGGATCGATCTACAAACAAACAGGTTATTATGAAAAGAACAGCTTTTTAATTTTAATGACTTTCATAATAATTTAATACGGAAAATAATTGAGATAATAATTATGCGGTTTGTAGAGCAATCGATTTCTCGATCTCTACTCGTAATTATTTATTTCAGTAATGTGTGTAGGTACATTATATAGTCCAAAGTTGAAACATAAAACCATAGGTACTTACCTTTATTATAAATGCGAAAGTATGCTACGCTTTAGAGTCCTATCTGTTAAAGTTTTTTTTGTAAAGTAAGAAAGGTACAGATATAGGATAGGTTGCATCCTGGGGGAGGACACAGGCTACTTTTAATGCCGGAAAATCAGAGTTCCCATGAGAATGAATTGATTAGCTCCAGAATCGAAAGATTCTGATCGAAGATTAGATTCGGTTGGAAGAACGTATACTTATAGGATGTTTCAGCTCTAACCGCCATTAGTCATTACTCACTAGTATTCTAGAATTTAAAGAATATAAGAGATAAACTTACAAGAATACGTAATACTAGTATAATTTCCAGTTTTGGAAGTGGAAACAAATCTGAAATAACTGGTGTAGTAAATTTAAGATTGAACTCGACCGATTGTAGATAGAAATAAGGTGAAATAAGAATAAAGGACTCTTCCGCGCAATGCTCGGGGATTTACCACGATAATTTCCAAGGTAAGGTAACCTTTCGATTTCTTTAGCAATTAGTCCTTAACTGCGATCTCACCTGCTGGTAAAGTGATGATGCAGTCCAAGATGGTAGTGGTAAGGGGTAGCGGTATGCCAGTTACGCGCGGCCTCGTATCGAAACGCTAAATCGTTTGGTTGGTACTTAGGGCCAAAGGTAAAGAAAGGGTTAGGGATTAGCGGTAGACACTAGGGTGGTAACTCGCCAAGTCTAAAGTGGGAGACTTTGGACATGGCGAGCAGACTAGACCAGAGATAATTTAGAAATTAATAATTCTGAAATAATATTTTGTACCTGCCCGGAATAAAACCGAGAGCTCCCCCATACAATAAGGCCTCAGCGCTTACCACGATGCCAAGGTTGTCGAACCTATTTATGTAGTGCCTGCAATAAATACAAGTCACAAGGAAAAAAATTTACATACGAAGAATATGGATGTAACAAACCATTAGTCAGGTATATGATGACATCAAATTACCTTTACCGCCTACGTATACTTGATATGTCAAGGGCACAGGCAGATGGGATGCCATTCTGATGTTACGAATGCTTTGATGTAATTAAAATGTCTCACTGAAATTAGTTTCCTATAAAGAAAAATAAAAGACAGAAAAATGCGGCAGTCGGTTATTTGTCGTTCCCTTGAAGAACAGTCATTGCTCTTCGTCTAAAGACTCCTAAGTCCTACAGTCAATCTAAATAAATCAGAAACCAATAAAGAAAATTTTGGCCAATTGAGCAAGCTTCAGGAAATGTTGACTCCAATTTATTTCTTAAAATATAAATTTTAATAAATTTTATGTCTGACTACAGATGAAAAATGTAAAAGGCCGAGTTGCTTGTCTTAGAACGGAATCTTTAAACTCACCTGTCGTTTACTCCAATCTGCAAATGTTTTCTTGTAGGCACGAATAATATTGTGGCTTGTTTGATTATAATGCAGTTCTGTGGGCTTACTACAATCGCTTAAAGCAGTATTAATTTGAATTTAACGATAACATGCTGTCGAGAGCTACATTTCGATAGAGCACGAAAGTAAATGGGTAAATATAGGTAATACTACCTAAATATTTACTATCTTAAACGAATCTAAGATTTATTATAGAGCGATTATTTTGGGATAGGCATTGACTATCGATAAAAGGTTAATACATTATGTATGTGACGTACCATTGAATACTGTTCGTCTATCAGTATCCTGCCATTGAATACTGTTCGTCTATCAGTAACTATCCTGCACTACCCATGTGAAAGTGTCACGCAGCAATATGAAGTTAAGGACCAACGTGATTTTTTGAGAGTGACATTTTTATCCCGGATAATCAATGAGTTACCATGCAATTTTTAAAAACTAAATCCACGCGGGCGTAGTCGTGGGCACCACGTAGTTAATATTATCATCAGATTAGATCGCTTATTGCAAATAAGCGAAAACCTACCACCATTTAACAATAATAAATAAATAAAAAAACCGGCCAAGTGCGAGTCGGACTCGCGCACCGAGGGTTCCGTAGTTCCGTACCCAAGAAGTAGGTACTGAAGCAAAACAATCAGGCAAATACCAATATGTCTATTTGAGGACGAGTACGAGGTTTACTGTTAATATCAAAAAAACTTTGCTAGTTAGAGCATTGGCTATAGTTTTCCTGTAAAATATACATAAATTCCTATTGACCATAATTATTTCAGATTTTTCGATTGGTAAACTCCGGAGATAAGGGGGGGGGAACGGTATTTTTTTAGACTTTTTCCCCGATAAATCAAAAACTATCATAACTAAAAATACTTAAAAATCTGTTTTAGAATGTACAAAGTAAACCCTTTCATATGATACCCCACACAGTACAGTTATCTTACTTTTAAATTTCAACCCTCCGATTTTCCCCCCTTTTTAAATAAGAACAAAAATAATTTCCAATTTTTTTTAATTCCAGTGTCTTTGGGCCACTAATATACACAACTATTCCAAATTTCATGTCGATAGCTTCGGTAGTTACTGAAATAATCGAGTGTGACGGACGGACAGACGGACAGACGGACAGACAGACGGAGAAAGTCGCACCATAAGGGTTCCATTTTACCATTTTGGTACGGAACCCTAATACGGTGGATGTAGGAATTAGTTATTTAATTAATGAACTAATTTGAATCAGTCATGTGATTCAATATTCAGATGAATTAAGTATGTCCAGACTAATTTATAATTAAAATCCAGCGATGATACCATTAAAACTTTATTGCAATAGGGATTTAAATTAATTATTACATGTCATAAATAATTCATGCCGTCATTTACCTACCTACAAACACTGATACTAAGTGTTATAATAACTCAGTCATGCATGTAGTAGTCGATGTAAAAACGCCCGAATTACGCCCGGTTTTGTGCTCTCATTTTCTTTCTGCGAAATATCATTTTCATAACTTGATGTTTCAATAACGAGCAAGGTTATAACTAGGAAAATATTGCTATATAAGGAAAAAATTCCAAAATAGGATTTAGGACTTATTAGGGTCGAGAAAATTTGGAGGCTCCTGCATTTTTGAACGTATTAATAGAATTTTGAAACTGGATTTTGTGATATTCCTTGTTGACGGTGAAACGTTTCTATAATTACCATTGTAGATGTAGAATTTTATGATAATTACTATCGAAGTTTAAGATCATTCAATAGAGCCTTGTATGCACATTGGGTCTGTCATATGGGTTCGTAACTAATTAATATACATAATATTGTGCAAAAGCAACACTTTAATTAAAAACTAAATTTTTGAGTTACAACAAAATCTTACACTATTAGCAAGTCTTAATAATTTAGCTTGACCGATCAATTTTGTTGATGAAGATGGGAAATAATATTTTGAACGTAACAGAAGGCCTTGATATTTCGTTTAAATGATTCTTTCACATTCATAATGAAAGGTAATCTTACGGTTGGCGCACATAGGAAAGGATGACTGCAATGTTAAAATGTTACAATGAACTGGTTCGAATATTTTCTACAATGTTGTTGCTGCCGACACGCGTCGCGGCATGATGTTACACTGAAGCCTGAAATACCTCAACAACGCACGTCGGTCGTTCATTTCCTGCCGCATCATGTGCACCAGCAGCGATGCTTCAGCCGTGTTGCACCGCAGTGTGTCTTGCATATTATTATAATGATATTATAATATACTTACGGAGCCGGATACGGATACCTACGGTGTGATTGGTTGAATATAATATGATATTCTTAATACCAATAGCGGAGGTGTTAACCGATCAGAGGTGATTGTGATCGCTAGGTACATGTAGCAATCATTTTTACGAAATGTAAGACCGTAGTTCCAGGAGCTACATTAGCTAGTTGCATTAAGGAGCTAAATATTGACTGACATTAGTGGTAAGCAGGTAGAGTCTGTACTTAGTGAAAGCTGAGAGTTGATTATTTAATTTTCGTTTGCAATAGGTACTAAGGTATTGTTAGGTTTCGAGTTATTTGCTATTCGTTTGATTAATGATTGAATATAAAATTAATAACTTGGAACCCAGGTCGTGGTTTTGTTTTTAAAATAATTTAATATAAAAAATTATTTTTAAACAACCGACTTCAAACTCCCGCGCCAACTTTACAATAACAAGCACACGCTATACAAAGTACTTATTTTATTGTTGTTATTTTAAAAACCGCTCGACCGATTTCGATAAAATTTATATGGGACCACATGGGAAGTATGCCCTTTCAAATAAAAAAAGAATCATCCAAATCGGTCCATCCAGTCAAAAGTTCTGAGGTAACAAACATAAAAAAAAAAAAACAGTCGAATTGATAACCTCCTCCTTTTTTTTAAGTCGGTTGAAAAGATAGACTGGACTCTATGGTCAACGCAAAAAGCATGACCGAGAGATTTATGCCGATTGCCGGCAATCGATTGAGTATGTGGGATTAATGAAGAAAATAATAACAATATTGGTTTGTCCTTTATAGTATAAATAAACTAGATTGACTATTTGAATCACGCGTCAGGGACAGATGGTTCCTTAAATCAAACTGTTAGTAATTGTTTACGGAAGATAAAATGGAAGAGTACCTACAGTATTGGTGTTTTCATTGTGGAGCCATGATGGAGGATTAAAAAAGACAAGAAAGGCAAAACAAAAAAAAACTCGTACATTCGGGGATATCGGCCAAAATTATAATTTCCTGTCAATTAGTAGCACTTAGCTGGACAGGCATTTACTGATATCTTCTGAGGATAACAGGCTGCCGCGACACTATCTTCTCGATCTGAAACGCGGGCAATTGGGCTCATCCGACCGATTACCCCCGCAAGTTACGATACGAATTTTATTTCTGTACATATAAATAGCCCGCCAACCCGCATTGGAGCAGCGTGGTGGGTCTAAGCTCTAATTCCCGCTCTCCTATGAGAGTGGAGACCTGTGCCCAGCAGTGGGACGTTAATAGGTTGTAGTGATGATGATGATGACATAATGAAGCATATTAAATTCAAGAGTCCATCTAAACTCAAAACTAATATTATAAAGAGATAAAATTTGTTTGTTTGTTTGTTTGTAATGGAAAACTGAAAAACTACTCGACCGATTTTAAAATTTTTTTCACCTATAGAAAGCTACTTTATCAGCGAGTAAGATAGGCTATATTTTATTTTCAAAAAAATAGAGATCCCTACGAAAATTGCAATAATAATTTGATTTTTTCAACTTCTTACGTTAAACCTCTATTCGTCTATTAATTTTTTTATTATATTCAAATTCTGACTGATAGAGGTATCATATTTGTCAATTGTTTGTTATAATAAATACAAGAGAACTTACTGTGTAGACAGACTGCGAAATGCCTAAAAGAGCCAGGTCTCAACTTAGTTGTTAGTTCTAAACATAGTTCCCAGGCGAGGGCAGCGAAATTACGTCGTATTGGAGACTCAAGTGCCAAGTGTTCACAGTGGTTTGCTGAACAAAATTTGAGAACGTATGGTGGAGTTGTTCGTCTCAGTGCCGACTGAGTATTATTAGGTATGGACTATTTTGATCAAGCGCTACCCGTGCGAAGCCGGGGCGGACCGCTAGTCTTAAATAATCGTGTTTATAACTCGCTACATATTTATCATGGTCATGATATTTTTATTATCATCGTTCATAAAGCGAGACAGAGGTCAATGTCAAACTTATCAAGCTTTAAAATAAAAGTACAGGAGAAGCGCGGAATTACATTTATGCAATCGTTTTGTACTGTGACTCGCCTAAAATGTGCGTGAGCTTTTGCCCTTCAAACTACTCGTAGAAAGATGACTCGATTGCGAAACAAACCTCGCATCCTATAATATTTTATTGCGAAAAAGGTGGTTTTGTTTTGCCGTATAAAATACTCGATTGGCCTCAACTGATTCCTAATAATACCTTATTTAAAAGCTGATTCTATCAATTAGGTAAATTTCCATTGTTTTTAAATTTACTAGGAACTAGATAATACCCACGTTTTCGTCCACAGTGACTTTGTTATTGTTATATTATCGTGGAAATTGGGATTTCTATGATTTTCCGGGTTAAAGCAAGTAGCCTGTGCCCGTTTCCAGGTTTCCTAATTCTCCTTTTCACCAAATTTCCCTTTTCATGGCTCATATCAAATAGAACTGAATTTCATGTTAACCACATTTACATGAAATTCAGTTCTATTTGATAGGCTACGATCATAATATATGCTACCTTTTATTCTGGAAAATCAAAGAGATCATGTTGGATTTTCAAAAAAACTTTAACTATGGCGCTCCTAAATAAACTTAATTTCTTAACTTTTATTTGATCGTTTTTCAATTCTAAAACTGAAGTACGCTCGCCTCATTTTATTAATTTAGAGGGTCAAATTATATCGGTTTCCATTAGCCCCGTAATCGCTCATAAGTTATACACGTAGTGGATGCCGCTGCCAAAAGTGAATTTCATGAAATACTCTGCAAGATTAACGTTATTAGTTTGGCGGAGGGTAATAACCATATTTCCTGGACATAATAAATAACGGACCTGACAGAAAAACCGGCTATTCGATATCTCGACAGATTAATTACTGACGTTTTCAGTAGGTATCGTGACTTATTTTCCGTGCGGTTTAAAAATATTCGTACCTGATATTATTCTGACGTAACAAGATTAAATGAGGTCCGATCACGGTTGGAAAACTGTCACAGAAGTTTATGTTAGCTATGTTTTTTATGTTAATTCGGTTTTTCAAAGAGTCATCAGGATGAAATGTATTTGTTTGTATTGTTTTAAGTCTGTATCGGACAAAAGTACAATGTACGAGTACAAAGGCGAAATTATAAGACCTAGATAACCTTTGCCCACCAGGATAGAACAATGATACCTATAGAGAGAATGTGGTAAAAAATACTTAGATATTCAGATGAGACACATTTTTGTAGAGCTTGACTGCGTTCAATAAGTATTAAGGAAATTCCTGATTGATAGATAAACATATATATAATATCGAATTGTACTTTAAACACCAAGAAGATATTGAAACAGAGACTGAATTAAGTATACCTAACTATGTTTTGTACCGTGACCTAAAGCTTAAGCAGAGACAGCGGTAAATT
Organism: Erebia epiphron; assembly: GCA_963932025.1. NCBI lineage: Eukaryota > Metazoa > Arthropoda > Insecta > Lepidoptera > Nymphalidae > Erebia > Erebia epiphron. The sequence continues at coordinate 10,761,066 of OZ009958.1, read as the reverse complement.
TAAGAGCAAATGTAGTGCGCACATTGCTGACGATATTTTAAAAATATTTACCAAACCAAACAATACCAAATTTTTAAGTAATAATATCTAGTATTTTATTTTTAGGCAATGCACCTTAGTTACTTCTACAGGCTGCACTATGTATAATGTACCTGATAAGGGAACAGCTAAGCAAGCTTAATTCAAGAATTTATATTTGTTTGAATTCGACCTCCAACAGGATACTCAAAAAAACAGATAGTATATTATGTTATAAGATATTATGTTAGTATGCTATGTAAAATACACATTTGAGTATCGGTCTCAAACAAAAACTCTTTTAAACCTTTTTTTTCACAATAATGACCCTTATTTGCATGCATTACTACCCATATTCTCCTCTACACAATGTCTGCCTAAAATTTTAACCGTATGCACATTGACTTACCAATATCGATGCGTATGCATAATTTTTTATTCAAATTCAACAAGGAGGGGACCAACATCGATTTACCAACTAAGGATACAACATTACCTACAAAATAATACTCAAAAAGCGTCCACAATCGCTTATACAATCGCAGCTATATATAATACAGACTGAGACACCAAACGGTTCACAAAAACCAACCATATAGATTCATACTTAGGGTTAAATCTTGTAATAAAAGTTCGACACATACGACATTTTGCAATGAATCAGCGGAAGACTTTCTGTGTTCCGAAGTAAAGTGATATAGGAGTCGACAAATTTGTATTTGATATTTTTATTTTTTTTAATACTTTATTGGTGATGATGATTTTATGAAAATTATCTTTATGTATTTGTGTGTTTATGTGTTATTATGTATTAAATATTTTATTTACGTATTTTATCTAAATATAACACAGTTACTTCTTGGCAGGATAAAAATTTCATTAAGTAGTAACATGTCGCGGGTTCGAATCCCTCTCACGAAATTCACGAATTGAATTCCATACTAATATTATAAATGCGAAAGTGTGTTTGTCTGTCTGTCTGTTTGTCTGCTACCCTTTAACGGCCCATCTTTTCAACCAATTTTAATGAAATATGGTATAGGGATAGATTACATCCCGGAGAAGGATATAGGCTACTTTTTTAACCGACTTTCAATAAAGGAGGAGGTTCTAAATACGGTGCGTATAAAAAAAATGTACACCGATTTCGAAGATCTGTCTGTCTGTCTGCTACGCTATCCCATCATTTCAACTGATTTTGCTGAAATTTGGTATGTAGTTTATATCCTGGGGAAGGATATAGGCTACGTTTTATCCCGGAAAATTAGGGAGAATCTAGTCTAGTTCTTAATAAATACAAAAACTAGTGACAAAAAATGAATAAAAGTACCTTGAAATATATTTAACTACGAGTACCTAACTTATAAACCTGTCTTTTAGAAGTATGCTTTTTTTCAATGTTTAATGTCTACATATAGTGTAGACATACATATACGTCTATATATTTTTCAATAATGGCCTTGCTCAAATCATATAAAGTTCGCGCGCGAGTTGAATGCAGAGTAAATGTATGGTGACACATATATTTATTCTGCATTCAACTAGCGCGCGAACTGTACATGGTGAAATTGTGTTCAAGTGTGGGCATCGGATATTGTAAATAAATTAATATTATTTTTTAATTAATATTATTACAAGAAACTGCAATATTTTTAAAGTTTGCGATATAGTTACCCAAAAATCGATAAAAAAAAATTGTTCAATAGAAAAAAAAATATGGCATCGTTCTTTAAGAGATTGACAACGGTTTCTTTTTCTATGATGATTATCATAACTGCCAGATATCGATTTTGAAAGAATTATTTCTTATCTAAGGAATTCGACACGGTTTTTACACTACTTACCAATTTTAAATATACCCATATTAATTTATTAAAAAAAATGGGCACTTTAATTGTACCAGTTTACAACTTCAATATAAGAAAAATAAAAAATTAACTACTCCATATTTTTTGTATCCATTTCGCTAAGACGCGCCTCTATCGCGTTCTCTATTGGCCCGTAAGCGTGTGAATGCGATAGCTGCTCATTTGAAATATTGTAATTATGATGACAAAATAATTAATTTAGGTAAGATTGTGTGATTATTTCGCTAGTATACCGTAAAGTAAATGTATATAAAGTATTTCCTAACCTAAAATATGATACTCCATCGTTTTTTTCGCATCTTTCGGATTGTTTTTGCACTTTTTTACGGAGCAAAACGGCATGTTGTCGCTTGGTGTACTCATGCGCGACTGAGGTGAGAACTGTTCATATTATCTATTTATGAACAGTTTGACCGTGCCGTTTTTTGCGCTTCGATGGTGCGTCTAAGGTATTGGTAAGTCAATGGGGACCAAAATAATTTATATTATTTGCTCCGGCCATGTCGGGATTTTTTTTTTTTATTTAAAAGTAAAATTATTTGTTAGCAGAATGGTGAATAATGGTAATGAATAATAATATTTTCATCCCACCATCTCGGAAAGAGTATTTTTACGCTTCGATATCTGAATGCAAAAGCCGTTATTATCCTCTTGAGGATAGAAGTAAATTGAATTTAGAACATCGTGTGCACGTTAGTATCACTCGTCTATGAAGTTTGTGAATTCAAAACATCATTAAAACCTATTTACTTCTACCTCTATGGTGCCGAATTTCCATACAACCGTTTTTAATTTGTTAAAAACTCACACTCGTAACCTTCTTGGTGTACTTTTTTAATTTGCTTTGCGCGCACCATTTTCTTTCACGTCATATTGTTTAAGATTAAAACCATCGATTAAAAACAAGAAAATTGAAAATAAGTGAAAAACCTAAAATGAGTGATTCTAGTGACGAAGAAGTTCATTTGACGCCAACAGAATTGACTGAAACTGTTAAAAATGCGGAAATGAGCTTTCTCCCTCAACAATCACGCGAGAAGTATTTCATTTCCTCGCTGAGGTGGGATGAAAAGTTACGTGTTGCACTCGAGTGAAAAGATTTTTCACCTCGTGCTCTTTTGATTCCCTCGCTGACGCTCAGGATTCTAATTTTTGAACCACTCGCTGCGCTCGTGATTCAATTTTAGAATCCTTCGCTTGCTCGGTCATCAAAATTGAGCACGCGGTTAAAAAACAACTTTTCACTCTTGTATAACAAATAACTATTAGAGAGAATTTGAAGATTGGATTGAAACATAAACCTTACACCAAGGTTGATAAACCCTAATTTTATCAGTAAGTTTGACATTGTTTTTTAACTTTTGTCTCCGAAATTTAAAAATAAACTTTTTCAGTTTTACTTTAACTAAACTTTTAGTTTCAACTGTCGCGCTGTCTGTCAGTTATGAAATTTTGCAAGTTTTAGACCCACTTAACACTTTCCGATCTCCGATTGAGCTATGGCATGTAGTGTAAATCGGATGACAATGCGATAAACGCAATTATGACATGGACTTGATGTGTGATGCAGCCGGAAGGCGGATAAGGGAACTCTGTAATAAAACGACGTAACCTCATCGATTTTGGGCTCGTTTGATTAGTCTTGTCTGTCTTTTATTTATCAACAACTTGAGTAACTTGTTGAGGTTATTTTTTATTGCTATAAAAATTATATTACTAGTTTAAGGTTAACGCAAAAGCTCAGTAAATCGGAAAATCTTATTAAACTCCTTCCAAGAATGCACTTTTTGGTAAAATTTTAGCAGCTGCTCTAATATTGTGGACAACCGTTACATATGCTTTCTCTACCATCTTGCAGAAAACTGATTTCTGTAATTCTTTTCTTTTAAAATTTTCTTTCTTTTCCTTTAGGATCTCATCTGAAAAAATAATTAAATCCATGTTAAAAATAATAAAAAACTTGCTAAGTTCCTTTTTAAATTCATTTAGTAGGTACCTAGGTCCTTGTTAAAGAATAAAATACCTACTTATTTTAAATTTTTATTTATATTCATATAAGCCTGTATTTAGTAAAATACTTACTTAATAGGTATTTTTTTGTACAGATATTTTGGGTTAATTTAAAAGCTAAAGAGTAACATAGAGTATACAGTTAGAAATCAAAGTTAAAAAGAGTTCAAAAGACTAGAAAGTTGAACATTCTCGTCCTATTCCAGCCAGGAAAAGACTGGCACTATAATAGTAGATTATTCACCACGGGGGTAATGCGATGTATTAAGTCACGGGCGCCGGGATAAATCCCAAGCGGAACGAGGGATTTTAGAGTAACTCCCGAGCGTAGCGAGGGTGTTGCATCTAGAATCCTGAGAGTAGCGCGGGAATTAGGGGCGCCCAAGATTAATACAGCATTTCCCCCTACGGTGAATACTCTACTTTTCACACCTCGCGATACAACCACTTCTTTCAGCTGGCGTGGCCTACTCGATTTGACAAACAAATGTCGTCAGTGCGAATCTAGTGGGCCACGGCTTCGGTTTTCGAAAATCGAGTTGGCCGCGCCTGCTGAGAACACATTCTGTTTACCGAAATTAGACTTTATGCATATAGCAATAAGAATTATGAATAAAACCTCTTTGGAATGAATAGAATTTCCTTCAGAGCTTGCTTCAGATGCGCGATGATTCTAAATTCAAATCACATTATAACCCTAGGGAATAATGGATTTCAGTACAACATTATAACCCTAGGGATTTAATGTCTTACTTTAACCTTAGATAACAGGCCATGAAATAAGGCGTTGTTGAGCGAGTGGTGTGAAAAGAACTTTAACTATCAAAGGCAAGAACCATTTGAAGAATTTGAATTTCTAACAACCTTGACAATTCCGTTTTAACATGGGTAGAATTTTTAAATATTCTTCGTACCTAGGTACGAATCTCTTAACATATAATAAGTACTTTCTTAATAATTAATTACCTTGATCAATAGCTTGCCTGAGCTCTGGTCCAAGTGTAACCTCAGGTTCGTTAACAGTTTGACATGAAATTGTTTCAGGACCAACTTCGTAATGTTCTACACCTTTGTCATCAGTCCTGAATCTATAGCCATATCTAGACGTCCCCAATGCAGCTAAAATCAGAAATTATAATACTTTGTGTGAGTAAATAAAATAGATATGTGTACGAAAAAGATTTCTGTTCATTAAAATAAATAAATACGTCACTGGATACAAAAAATCATATAAAATTAAGCCGGTTAAAATACCCTAAAAGGAAACTCTTTTCTCTCGAAGGAGGGATTTAATCTAAACTTAACATTTCTGAGTTTAAAATCCTCGCACTGGACATGAGACTAATCGCATACGTCTGAGTTGGACACCAGGATTGAATATGTGGTGTCTCATACGTGTTTAGCGAATAAATACATTGTTATTGTACGGGAGCAGGTGATATGGCTCGACCGTAACAATAGGATGATCCTCCGAGCGGGTGTTATGCTCGGGGACCACTGGTCCGACCGTTCATCTTTGGAGGTTGTATATACTTATAGCGTAATTCCGATAACGCTTCGTAATCGTGAGTTGGGCTCTTCGTGGTCCCGTGCATCGTACTAGTAATGCCATCTATTGGATTATGTGCGGACTGCGAAGACCGCCACATCACTCCCCTTCGAGTCTGGAGGTCATCAGCATTCAGTTGAGCGGCGTTGCAAGCATCTGGAGAAGTGGCGTCGATGAGCATTCAGGCAAGTGCTGCGTCGGGAAGTACTCAGTGAAGCGGCGTCGTGTAACAACCAGAGTAGTGGCGTTGTAGGCTCATACGACTCTGAGGCTGTGTGTCCCACTTGTGCAGCTGGTACTGGCGTCGACGGGCTGTGTACTGATATGCTGTTGCGTATCGACTGGTGCGGGCCGCCGAGCGTGTGGCTCTGTGAGCGACTGCGCTGTATTGCGTGATGTTGCTGTTGTGCCGGAACACCGGTCGGCTGTGCTCGTTGCGTGATGTTGTTGTTGTGCCGGAACATCGGTCGGCTGTGTTGCGTTGCGTTGCTGTGCTGCGTTGTGATGCTGTTGTGTCCCGCTGTGTATTGATGATGCTGTCCTCGATGCGTTAACTGCGGGGATTATTATTGTGATGTGCGATGTACCTCAAGTCTGACGAGTGTGGTCGTGACGTTGGCTTGACGTGCGTCGGCGGCGGCTTGGAGATCACGTCGGGGTCACCAATGTACGGGAGCAGGTGATATGGCTCGACCGTAATAATAGGATGATCATCCTCCGAGCGGGTGTTATGCTCGGCGACCACTGGTCCGACCGTTCATCTTTGGAGGTCGGTCGTATATATAGCGTAATTCAGATAACACTTCGTAATCGTGAGTTGGGTCTTCGTGGTCGCGTGCATCGTACTAGTAATGCCATCTATTGGATTATGTGCGGACTGCGAAGACCACTACATTCTTATTCACCTATTATGCCTAAAACCTTGCTATTTTGTATAATCTCATTTTATAACTTCTTGTTTGTGATAAACGCAAGCGATAAAATTGTCATTGAAATTTTGCATTATTGGCTAACTGTTCCTAAGCACTTACTTCCTTTAAGAGTACATGAGCCTGAGAAAGACTTCTGCATTTTTCCAAGTTCTACGGTCACATCTCCGACTATATTCAGATCTGCTCTTGTCTGCAACACTACTGATTTCGCATTTGTGTCCATCCTGTTCAGATAAAATGCGAATATTGAAACATTTACCTACTTTATATTAAGTAGTTTATTACTTTAGATGTCAAGGAATAAATGTAAGCTTAACAAACTTTTTCAGCGTCATAATTAATATCCCATGATGCATGATAAAATATGTTTGATTAATATTATGTACATATATCTGGATTCCTCATGTGACCTCTTTATTTACCTATGTTGAATATAACAGCGAGTTATAAATGATTGATAAGTTTTATTGTACGCGAATCGATGCTTATTGATTTTCAGCTATCAAGCATTCAACAGGTAAACTAACGATGGGAAAGTATATTTATTTTATTGTTTCCGTTGTCTGATTTCAGCATCACTATCTTGTAAGTTTTTTTAGGTAATAGATTACAATTAAGTAGGTAGGGTATGATTTACTAACAGTGTCGTAAAAATATTGTCACTTTTCACACTGTTTCATTATTAAAACAATGATATTGAATTTTTAATTGCTCTAAATGAGTTTTAATATTAATAAAAAGTAAATTTTAAGGCAGATTGTGTATCAGAGTACCTATGCATTTAAACGAGTTCGAGTAACTGGTTAAATTAAGTAATTTTGTTTTCTGTACCTAATAACTTTTTTCAAGGTCATTCCGAAAGGAGGTCCTAACCGAATGTAAATTATAGTATTTTTCCACAATTTGAGTTTGTTCTATGGTAAATTGATTGTATGATAAAATATTTAAAAAAAAGTTTTCATTTTAGCTTATCACCTTCTTCAAGTGACCTAGCATGATGTTGAAATAATTGCAATATAAGATTTTTAATTGCTGTAGATTAAAATCTAGTTTAGCAGTTCGTTAAATCTAGTGTTAGGTTTAATGTATGAAATTACCGTATACTTACCTACTTAGGTTTGAGAACTTACTTCATATCCGAGAATTGCTGATTCTTCAATCCCGTTATGTTTAGGTTCTTGTAGTGTAATACAGTTTCTAAATCGTCACCAATGACGATATCTAAGTTATCAATGACCAGCGGATCAATCGCTTTTATGTCATATTCCGGTATGCCTTTGCACGTCTTTTCTAGAAATTGCTGTGTTGTTTTACTCAGGCATGCTGTGTCATCCACTTTGCATGGTGTGAGTAAGGAACCTAAAAGATAATGATTTGTATAAATTAAATTTAAATGAACTAATTAATTAATTATTAAAAACTCTTATTTCATATAGGATACTAGCTGATGCCCGTGACTTCGTACGCGTGGATCGAGGTTTTGTGGATCCCGCAGGAACTCTTTAACTTTCCGGGATAAAAAGTAGCCTATGTGTTAGTCCAGACTATAATCTATCTCTGTGCCAAATTTCAGCCAGACTCGTTCAGCCGTTGGGGCGTGATTGAGTAACAAACATCCATCCATCCATACATCCATCCATCCATCCAAACTTTCGCATTTATAATATTTATTATTTGATACAGATGTCTCTTATGATACGTCTTATTTTAACTCAACCACCGGTTTGGAAAGAAGATTCTGAGAAAGCCGGCAAGAAATTCAGCCGTTACTTTAAAAAAAAATGAGACAGCTGATATGCATAGAGAAGACAAACGTAATTTCGCTTTATTCATATTAATTTGGATTGATGACGATTGACGACGATGAAAGTATCCATGCACATAATATACCTATATTATATTTTCTAGAATGGTTTGGTGTATTGATGCATCTACTAGTCAGTGTGAATGCAGTCTTATATTAATTGCAGGAAAATAATAAGATATTTTCCTGTTATTAAATATTTTTCTTAATAGTAGGTAACCTATAGAATCTTTTTTTCAAATTGACTGCATAAATAACGCATTACTCATGGCAGTAATTACTAATTGAGATTATTGTATGCGATCAACGTAATTTATTAATGTTTCATGATAAATTAAAACATTCCTAACTATTTATCTCGCACTTTACATACCTACTTCAATGACATCTTTTTGTTTGTTTGATTTGATGGCATTGTTAGTTTAACGATCCTATTTACTATTATAGGTAATTGTTATAAACTCACTACTTTTACCTAATTCTAATACCCTGATGGTTAGCTGGTTAGCCCGTGATCGAAAGATCTGAAGTACCTAGTATGATAGAGAAGGGATTTCCGATCGACACCAAATATATATAATAAAATTATAATGGTACTCCATTGTCAACATCTCGGGACCCATCTGATTTGTCTCTAAAGTTTGAGACATTTCTTTTTGATTATGTAAGTAGTCGTTTTTCCCCCTTAAAATAAGGAATGTAATTCCATAACACGAACGTAAAAAATATTAAAGCAAAACGGCTTTTAGCGATGGTAGTATACCCCAGAACACTAATTACTTTATTTAAATTAATTAAATTCGAAATTATTATATTTTACTGAGCAATATAAATTTTATCAAGAAAATATTATGTTTAGGATATTTAACAGAAAATTCTCTTGAAAAAAAAAAGAACAGACAGTAGAATAGAAGTCATAGAAGTCATATTTGAATGAAAAGTTGTTATTTAATCTTTCGTGCATAAAGGGCAAAATTTGGATTTTGTTTTTATCGTATAGGAACGTTGACTTAATTTATTGCCCCATAAAACAACATCCTGTATTTAAATACCTTACCTAATATCATCGATTGAAGGTTTGTGCGAAATGTTCCAAACTTTCCTTACACTATCCATTGTTAGTTTTTCCTGCTAGTTTCTACTTATGTAACTATTGTTATGTATTGTTCAGTAAATCATAAAGTATTAAAATGTACTCGCCTCCGTCCGAAAGAACACAAGTAGAATAAAAAAGTAATAAAACTGCACTCAAACACACCATATTGCAGTCAATCAAACAGTCTCCCGAGACATCTAAGACCAAACTAAAATGATAACTCCCTCTTCACGACAAGTTTATATACGGGAAGATTATGCCAGTGCACATATCGAAGCAAATTACGTTGATACATAGGTCATAAATTATCAGTGAATCACAAGCTCTGTATACTTGGTAAATAAGAGAGGCAAAGATTTGTGAGCGATTTTTGTAGAAGAAATACCTATAGAGAAAGATTAAGAAAAATAATAATAATGAATATTATCCATTCATTGACATAATAATGTCGTTTAAAGGGTTCCGTTACTCAAAAGGAAAAAGGCACTACATGATCACTTTGTTGTCCGTCCGTCAGTCTTTCTGTATATCTGTCAACGCCCTTTTTCTCAGGATCGCGTGAAGGTATCAAGTTGATATTAATATCAAATACTTCCTCAGGTCGGTCCCTTGGAGGTGTAAAAAATCAAACTTCTAAGTCAACACAATCAAAAGATACGGCCGTTTATATAAGCCGCATAGTTTGCATATTTTGACTTTCCGTTGACCTAGATTCATGAAATTTTACAAGAAGCAAAGTATCACAGCACAAGTATAGGAAAAAAGTGGTGGTACGGAACCGCACTGGACCAAATAGGACTGCAAATAGGGTTGCCAGATCGGAAGATCAAAATATATGGACACAATTTGAAAATGTCGAGATTTTGGGGTTGTAGCCGGGAGAAATAAATATGAAAAATAAAAAGTTTATTTTTTAAATTAATAGGCTACTTAACATTGCTGAGACATTCTAATTCAAGTACACTTAATTTTTAGGTTGCCACATGTATTTGGCATTGGACTTTGCTGAGTCCAATAATTTGGATCCTTTAGTAATTGTAATATACCTATATAAGAATGCAGTCGGTACTGATGACATCAGCCGTAACATGATCGTTCCCATCCTAGATATTGTTTCCCCTATTCTTACCCATATCCTTAACCATTCTATTAACACCGGCAAATTTCCTGAGGCCTGGAAACAGGCACAAATCATTCCACTTCCAAAGAAAACAAATCCTTTAGTTGTAAGTGATTTTCGCCCAATTTCGATACTTCCTTTCTTATCAAATATACTTGAAAAATTGATTTTCCAGCAACTCAGCCTTTTCCTTAATAGACACTCACTCCTTAATCCTTTGCAATCCGGATTTCGTCCCGGTCATAGTACGGTCACTGCTCTTATTAAAGTTACTGATGACATTCGATGGTCGATGGACAATAAGCAGCTTACAATTCTGACTGTACTTGATTTCAGCAACGCTTTTAATACTGTTGATCATGATATTCTGGTGAGTCTGCTGCAGTCTATTAACATGTCTCCGTTAGTGGTTGACTAGTTTCGGAGTTACCTCAGTGGCCGACAACAGCGCATACGAGTTGACGAGACCGTCTCCTCATGGTGTGATGTTACGGTCGGGGTACCTCACCCGGGCCGGGGTGGCGTGTTATCTCCTTTGCTTTTCGCTATTTTTATTAATTCTATCACCAAAAACATATCTTCTCTCTATCACATGTATGCAGACGATATCCAAATATATCGCCCTACATCTCTTGATAGCCTTAGTTCTGCTGTTTCTGCTATCAATGAAGATTTAGCTTCAATTTCCGAGTGGAGCAGGCGGTATGGACTCAAGGTTAACCCGACTAAGTCTCAGGCTATCATTATTGGCAGTCCTAGGATGATTGTTACTGCGATTGCACTAAAAACCTTGGCATATATTTGGATCGGGATTTATCGTGGTCCACACAAATTAAAGAGCTGAGCAGAAAAACATTTTTTGCAATGAGCTCATTGCGTCGTCTTCGTTCTGTTTTGCCAATTCCAACCAAACTTATGTTAGCACATTCCCTCCTTCTTTCTATTCTCGTTTGTGCAGACGCAAGCTATCTTAATTTCACTGAAGACCAACTAAACAAACTTGAGCGACTTCAAAATCGTGCTATTCGGTTCATATTCGGCATTCGTAAATATGACCACATATCTGAATTTCGTCAAAAGCTCAAGTGGCTTCCTATTCGCCGTCGCCGGGATCTTCATGTTCTTTCACTTCTGTACCGTGTGTTATTTGACCCAAAAACTCCCTGTTACCTGAAGGAAAAGTTTAAATTTGTGGGAGATCAGTCCGAAATACGAACAACCCGAAAATTAACTTTATGCATACCATCGCATAAGACAAAGTTTTATACGCAGTCTTTCACAGTGCAAGCTGTTTTATTATGGAATGCTCTCCAATTAAACATACGACAATCAAAGTCACTGGAAATATTTAAAAAATCTGTTAAGAACTTCTATTTATCTCCATAATACAGACGACTAGTTTTAATTTTTTAATTTAGTATATGTAATATAAAATACATAATATATATTAGTTTATTTTTATACGTTTATTATAAGTACCTATTATATTATTTGTGTAACTGTTTATGTATTAGTATGTAGGTATTTGTTTGTATGTTTATTAATACAGCACCCGCAAGTTAATCTCCTCAACTTCTCCTAATCCTAAGGTTGCCTGGCAGAGATCGCTGCTAAGCGATAAGGCCGCCTTTTTGTATTCTACTTCGTTCTTTGTTTTTTCTATGTATTTATTTCTGTTATTTATGTGTTGTGGTGTACAAAATAAAGAGTAATAATAATAATAATAATAATTTAACGACAATGGAGTTAACGCAAAAAAACCCGGCAATTTAAAACTACCTATTATTTTGTATCGAACTTTCCGAGATGTTTGTCTGGAGATTTTGAGTTTTGTCGGGAATCTGGGGATTATTTAAAATGTCGGGAGAATCCAGACGTTTCCCGAATATCTGGCAACCCTAATCTCAATTAGTGACAAAATATATTGGAAGTCTTTGGTAAATTGTAGTCTGATAGCTAATCACTTGTTTCTAGGAATCAAAGAGACCGTAATAAATTAAACTGTCTGCTGTATATCTCTGGTTATATCAGTTGTTGGGAACATAGGCTTATTATATTTACTTTGTTTGGGAATACCGATATTGCTATGTTACATGATTCTGTATTGATGTCAATAGATATAGACCTTCCAAGTTCCTACTATGATATTATTTTGTGTAGGTATGTTACTGTGCTTGGCAGAGCATGTTAGGTCAACTGTCTGGATTACATTTGGATCTGGAACATTTACAATAACCTTAGGTGTTAGTATTGCCTGCTCTAAGCAGATTACGACTTTTACTTGATATTATTTTCAAATGCTACAATTATTTATCATTTGTTGTTTCTATATTTTTGAAAATATATACATATGTACCTGATGTTTTGCCAGACTAGACTATGATCATGTCAGACTAGCAATATTTTCGTGAAAGCGTAGCAGACAGACATGCAAGGGACAGACTTACACTTTCGCATTTACTATAATATTACTAGCTGATGCCCGCGACTTTGACCGCGTGGATTGAGGTTTTTTGGATCCTTTTAATTTTCCGTGATAAAAGAAGTCTGTGTTATTGTAGTCTGTGTTATTACAGACTCTAATCTAAGTATCTCTGTGCCAAATTTCATCTAGATCCGTTATGCCGTTCTGGCGTGATTGAGTAACAAACATCCATCCATCCATCCACACATTCAAACTTTCGCATTTATAATATTATAGTATTGCTGATGCCCGCGACTTCGTCCGCGTGGATTGGTGTGTTGTATCCCGCGGGAACTCTTCAATTTTCCTTTTCTTCCTCCTTTCATTTAACCTATCTCTGAACCAAATTTCATCAAAATCGGTTGAGTAGTTGGACCGTGAAAGCGTAGCAGACAGACAGACAGACAGACACACTTTCGCATTTATAATATTAGTATGGATTTAGAAGGTTTACAATCGAAACTTTATAATTTAAAATTTAACTATAAAGTCATTTTACAGCAACTGTAGGTACCTACCTACTGCTGGCCGGCTTAAAAATTGTAAGGGGAAGTCATCAAAAAATTAAATCATTAAAACAATTGAATGATTCCGTCGCTATCAGCGGCCACTGTGAAGATAACTTTTGACATCACTTGCTGAGATAATGTTCTTCAAAACAGATCATTTTGTAGGAATTGCATTTTCCTTAAAATATGGGTATGGTGGTAGTTGATATATAGGTGTTTGATCATCATTAGTTGATGAAGTGAAATTGTGGTCAATTCTGTTTAACAAAATCTCTAAATTAAAATAGCTCTAAATCTAGTTCTGCCCCTTTCCGCAAGGAGTATTATGAAAGGCATAGGAATATATAGAGATTTATAACTACTTTACTTTAGTTTAGAAACTAGCTGATGCCCGCGACTTCGTACGCGTGGATCGAGGTTTTGTTGTTCCCGCGGGAACTCTTGAATTTTCCGGGATAAAAAGTAGCCTATGTGTTAGTCCAGACTATAATCTATCTCTGTGCCAAATTTCAGCCAGATCCGTTCTGCCGTTGGGGCGTGATTGAGTAACAAACATCCATCCAGACATCCATCCAAACTTTCGCATTTATAATATTTATTATTTGATTGATGGTGTACAACATTATTTACCTCGCTGCCTCTATACTATATTATTTACTGGATGGGTTTTAATCACAAAACAATAAGTGATAACAATAGTAATGAACTGTTAGAAATGATGTCAAACTATTATTCTGGGTCATTCTCAACATAGCCAAAGAATACTAACTTAACATATTTATCCATGTGCTATCCTCGTATAGGTACGATATAATAATAATCTCAATCCATCCGGCATCCAAACCTAATTACTTTATACCTACAGCCTTAACGGATAATGAAAAACCGGCCAAGTGCGAGTCGGACTCGCGCACCGAGGGTTCCGTACAAACCTGTAGTAAGTTTTAAATTATTAAATATATTTTTATTTTAAATATTTGAGTTGATTGAATGAAAGTTAAATTGCGGTTTACGATTTATGACGTATTAAAAAAAACTACTTACTTGATCTCATTCAAACCAATTTTCGGTGGTAGTTTGCATGGTAATGTACAACATATATTTTTTTTAGTTTTATCATTCTCTTATTTTAGAAGTTACGGGGGGGGGACACACATTTTACCACTTTGGAAGTGTCTCTCGCGCAAACTATTCAGTTTAGAAAAAAATGATATTACAAACCTCAATATCATTTTTGAAGACCTATCCATAGATACCCACACCTATGGGTTAGATGAAAAAAAAATTTTTGAGTTTCAGTTCTAAGTATGGGGAACCCAAAATTAATTGTTTTTTTTTCTATTTTTGTAAGAAAATCTTAATGCGGTTTACAGAATACATCTACTTACCAAGTTTCAACAGTATAGCTCTTATAGTTTCGGAAAAAAGTGGCTGTGACATACGGACGGACAGACAGACAGACAGACAGACAGACAGACATGACGAATCTATAAGGGTTCCGTTTTTGCCAAATTTGGCTACGGAACCCTAAAAAGGAGAAAGGAGAAAATGAACCCATTTAAAAAAACAAACCTATTACCCAAGTATCGTGCCTTTGCAAGTTTATATTACATAATTATAGTAATTATAAGTTTATGATATTATGTTTATATAAGAACTAAATGATGCCCGCGATTTCATCCGCGTGAATTTAGGTTTTTGGGGATAAAACCTATCCTTTATCTATCTTTTATCCTTCCTCGGGATAAAACCTATCCCTGCACAAAGTAATATCAAAATCGGTTAAGCAGATGGGCGGTGAAAGTGTAGCAGACAGCCAGACAGACACACTTACGCATATATAACATTAAATATGGATATGAATTTATTTTAGATATTATAGAACATTCTGAGCCTAAGTCCTAGGTATACTCAGGTAAATCAAATGTAGGCTATTTTAGTAAACATTTATTCGGGAATTGATTCAGTTATCAGCTGCTAGCCTGCTTTTCAAGGCTGTGACCTGAATATTTATAGAGATGCCTTTAAACATCGCTATTATACGGTGTGATAACGTTTCACTCATAGGCTATGAATAGGAGAAAGATGGGCTTCTATAGCGTGTGAAACCATAAATATGATTTATTGAAAGATTGAACAGTACGTATATGATATTAATAAAGGACTCTTTAAAAGCTTGTGATGATTCTCTTAAAAGTCTAAACTACAGTTTTATCTTGATTATTTATGTTATTTTTTGCTTAAGCCATAGGAAGATCACGTTGTCCGTTCTAATTTATAATATACCTACTAGCTGATGTCCGTGATCTCGTCCGCGTGGTTTAAGTTTTTTGATTCCCGCGGGAACTTCAGTCTCCAGGTCCTCAACTATACCCATGCCAGAAATCACGTCGATCCGTTGCTCCGTTATGGCGTGATTGAAGGACAAACCAACCAACAAACACATTTTCGCATTTATAATATTAGTATGACACTAATTCAGAACAGACCGAAGGACAGACAGACTGGCAGGCAGGTGCAAATTTTTCTAAGTTGACGCTGAATAATAATATTTCGGACTTTTTATTCGTACCATCAAATAACATTATAAATGTCACCGTAAGATTGCAAAGGCCGTTGGATTGTAATCTAACTGGCGATATTGTAAACTTTCGACTGATTACAATTTAACGCATTATTTTTCGTTAGATTGTAATCTGTTAGATATATTAACCCGATAAAACCTAAGTGCCCGGCCTGCGGCCGAGCACTACCTGGTCATTTATGTCGAACCCTAACCTAACCTACAAGAAAAAGACAAGAAAACGTAAATACAATGAATATTTCAAAAATTGACACTCGGACCATTGAACGGTTCACAATCCGTCGACAGTTTACAATATCGCTAGTTGGATTACAATCTAACGGTTTTTGCAATCTTACGGTGACATAAATATTATAAGCACAATTAAATATCTAATAAGTTATTATTAAAATGCTTACTAAGCTATATTTTGGCCCCTGTGCATTTAAGCCATAATGTTTGCCCAGGCCGTAGAAAATTATGGAGAGTTAAACCATTGGCGGGTATCTAACTTTATTGTATTCGTAAATTTCGTGACCGTGCATTTATTAATTGCATCAACAGAATAAGACAGAGGCGCTTCAACAACGTGGTCAGATTTAATATTATTCAAATTATAATAAAATAATTAGGTTAAAAAATTCCGTGGAATTTTGAAGAATTAGTTATAAGCAAATTACGCTGAGGCAAACTAAACAATAGTAAAAATATTACTTACGCATTAAATACTAATATACAAATGCGAAAGTGTGTTTGTTTGCCCTTCAATCAGGCTGCGATACTTGAGGACCTGGAGACCTGTTAAATATAATAATAACTAGGTATATAATTATCAAAAAGTATCTACGCTTTTTCGAATATTAGATTGTTTTAAGTTTCCCTAATATGATAAATAGGATAAGTAAACCATTAAACTTACGTTTTGATGCGTGAAATAGGAAATTACAAAAAGTAGTAAGTAATTAAACAAATTGTGTCGATTACTTATGAGTAAGTAGGTACTTATTCATAACCCCACCCTGCCTAGGAATGTAGTTTCCACATAGGTAGGAAAATAATACGAAACCTTCGTCAATTATTTTTATTTTAATTTTTTGACGACCTCCGTGGCGCAGTGTGTAGAGCTGTTGCTCTAACGTGCGGAGGTCCCGGGTTCGATCCCCGGCAGGGTCAATTTGGGAATTTATAATTTCTGAATTTTCCTTGGTCTGGCCTGGTGGGAGGCTTCGGCCGTGGCTAGTTACTACCCTACCGGCAAAGACGTGCCGCCAAGCGATTTAGCGTTCCGGTACGATGCCGTGTAGAAACCGAATAGGGGTATGGGTTTAATAATATAACTGCCATGCCCCTAACAGGTTAGCCCGCTACCATCTTAGACTGCATCATCCCTTACCATCAGGTGAGATCGCAGTCAAGGGCTAACTTGTAGTGGATAAAAAAAAAAAATTTTTAGGAGTGAACTAAATTGGTTTCAGCTCGTTCACAAAACAAGTAATAGTAATTTCGGTCTGTCTACCGATTTTTTACTTAAGTAGGTTCCTTTTACGTGTACATAGCGTTGTTGCTGCATTTTAGAAAGATGCTTTACAAGCTGTAGTTTAGCTGGCAATTGGTTAACATTATCCTCGTTTCGAGTAAAAATACCATTTTAGAAACTCAAGTTATCATCATCATCATCACTACAGCCTATTAACGTCCCACTGCTGGGCACAGGCCTCCACTCTCATAGGAGAGCGGGAATTAGAGCTTAGACCCACCACGCTGCTCCAATGCGGGTTGGCGGGCTTTAACGATTTTTTATTATGTTAGTGATAATAACCGGGACCGACGGCTTAACGTGCTCTCCGAGGCACGGGGGTGAAACACCTCCAACTTCCAACTCCGGGCTGGCACTGAGTTATTGAAAAACCCAATACCTAACTTTTATGCCCGACCGGGAATCGACCCCAGGACCTCGTGATCCGCAGTCGACTATGCTAACCACTAGACCAACGAGGCAGTTATACGTACTCAAGTTATACGTGCCCCTAATTGCAATAGGTAAAACCATACTTCTTCATTTCTCAGCGGTCATTGTCTAGCCCTAGTGGTTCAGACGTCGCGTCGCTCGGCTTCCTATTTGGATGGTAGGGGTCTCCATCCTCGCGCGCGCATTCGTAACTTTTTTAAGTTAAGTGCGTTTTAAGCAGTTAAACATAATTATGAGTATACCTAACTCTAACTGTAAAGAAAAATATCCGTGAAATAAATGAGGAGACCGGCATGCTTCATAATGTTCTCAAATCGCAACGGTGTGTGAAGTCTGCCAATTCACACTTGGCCAGCGCTGTGGACTATAGCCAAAACCTTCTAATTATAAGAGGTGACTCGCGCTCAGAAGTGGACCGGCAATGGGATGAAATGATGATGATATAGCGGATAGCATAGTGTTTATTTTGTTTAATTTTTTGTACCTACTCAAGCCTGTCTTTTTGTACATAATATGTTCGATGTACTGTGTAATTGCTCTTATAATTCTGAATTATTTCTCAATAGATGGATAAAGATAAACTCTTTATTGCACACACTTAAAACAAAAACAATAAACAAAAAATGTAAAGATAAAACAGAAGGGTGCAAAGGCGGTTTTATCGCTAAAGCAATCTCTTCCAGACAACCTTTGGGGAGAAGAGATTATCAAACAAGAGCGCGATATATACCTAGTGCACCATCTAAACATCTAAACTAATATTATAAAGAGGAAAGATTTGTTTTTTTGTTTGTTTGTTTGTTTGTTTGTTTGTTTGTTTGTTTGTTTGTTTGTTTGTTTGTAATGGATAAACTAAAAAACTACTCGACCGATTTAAAAAATTCTTTCACCTATAGAAAGCTACTTTATCAGCGAGTAACATAGACTATATTTTATTTTCAAAAAATTAGAGATCCCTACGAAAATTGCAATAATAACAAATATTTTTTCTTACGTAAAACCTCTATTCGTCTATTTTTTTTTATTATATTCAAATTCTGACTGACTTTTATAGGTATCATATATGTCAATTGTATGTCATAATAAATACAAGAGTAATACTTACTAACATTTTTTTAATCATTTTAATACCTAACTGTTGTAGACAGACTGCGAAATGCCTAAAAGAGCCAGGTCTCAACTTAGTTGTTAGTTCTTGTTGGTACAACGAGCCCCGCTTCGGAGCAGTGCATGGGCGTGAGCGGTGGCTGCGGGGGCGCGCGGGCTGCGGGGCTTCAGCGGGCTGCGCGGGCGCCGGGATCAGAACAAAACTCGCCATCCTACAGTTCAGTGTCTGCGTATTAATTTAGTGTTCTCGTATCAATAAAGAACCAGTAATCATATTGGGTGTCCACGCTCATTCAATGGTCCTTCAAAGGAAATAAATAACAAAATTAACCTACTTAAAAGTTCATCATTACGTTACGTTCGGCGGTCTTCGCACCTGAGAAGAAACCTGCAGTGTTTTCGATCAGCGGGTGCACTCGTCGAGAACGCTCGCTTTGAAAACAATACAAGAATACAAGAATAATTTGCAACGCTGGAACATCACGTCTTTTCGTATGTGGATGGTCTTAAGTGAGTTCGTTCCATTATCCTTATTTTCCTTAAAGTATCCCTTTAAATACTTACTTTCATATTATAAAACAGCCTCATTTAGTGTATCTTGGTAGCATATCTACGACTAAGTTAGCAAATACCATTACTTATACCTAACTTGTTACTTGAACAAAAAAAACGCACGGCCGCTCGGTCCGGCCGCTTATCTTGATCGTAGGCTACAAATACCTACCGTTCATATGCAATAGATGCGCTTGCGACTTATTATTGAATATTTTTCATAACTTACGTAAACAACCTTACGCGCTCGCATTATTATTGCATATTTTCATACTTTCAAGCAGAGGCGGCTCGTGAAAGATCATATTGGGAGTTCACTAAAAAAAAAGAAAATGCTTACCAATTATTTGTAAATGAAGTCCATTCGGCGGTCATTACGTTATATTGTTCCATTTTAATCGCCTACACTATTTACATAAATCACAGTCTTTTCCACATAAATACACAACACAATATGTACACTATTTAAAACAACAATACAGATTTTCTAGCCAATGTACAATGATCCGACGCACTCGCGAAGAAATCAAAATAAATTTACTTTCGTATTTTGTGTTTTGTTTACATTTTACCGGCATAATACGAATAAAAAAAAAATACTCGCGAGTTTTAACTTTCTTCGTGACAACAGGCCATGTCATTTAGTCGGGTAATATCGCGAATGCGTACTTCGTGTCAGGAGCGCCGCTCCATATTTACCAAATGTCTCATACAAATCTTTTGTCTCACGCGCCGCTCGCATCGAATGTTCTCTTTTACTCTCATTACATTTCAATAAGAACGTTGTACTAAACTTTCGTCTATAGGAGCGTTGTTCTAAGCGCTCCACTTAACAAAAATACCATGTATTAAATTTGTGTTGATTGATGAAATAAGTAGTAAAGTAGGTAGGTAGGTACTTATGGATATTCATGATTAAAATGACAATGGGAATAGATTTAAATATAAAAATATTTATAACGTTTATAGCAAAGTTTATTTGATTATTATACCTACCTAGTACCTATGTATTTTTTTAAATTTGGTGGGAGTTCACTGCACCAGCGCTCCTTTGAGCGAGCCGCCTTTGCTTTCAAGTGCAATACGTTTGCGCTTGCATCATCCTTATAATATTAAGTACCTACCTTATAATACTACGTATGCGATTGCATCTAGCTTATTTTTTTATAATCTTACATAAAATCTATGCACTTAGATAATTATTTAATACTTTCATAGCAACTATAGATAGATACAATAGGTGGTTGTTTACACTATTGAATACTTACTTATAATAACTACCTAGGTATTTCTTATACCACCATGGCCGAATACGAAAAACTAGTGAAACGTCGTAGTTGCATGAAATCTAAATTAACAATATTTGGCAATTACGTCAAAGTTTTTCAAAGCTGTGGCAAACCTAACAATTTTCAACTATTAGATTTAGAAAGTCGTTTTAATAAATTCCAAGCCTTACACGCGGACTTCGACAAATTACAGAGCGAAATTGAGATGCTTTCGGAAGAACTCGACGAAGAAACTGAAGAACGCGAGCAGTTCGAAGGGCAGTACCATAGACTGGTGGCCACAGCTCGCAGTTTGCTCGGCGAGCAACCTGCTTCGCAGGCCGCCGCGCATCATGACAGCTCCGTAACGAGTCACGAGGATTCACAGGCAGGTGCATTTAAATCGAATTGCGTAAGATTACCTAAAATTGAAATCCCTGTCTTTCACGGTCAATATCAGCACTGGCTGGAGTACAGAGAAACGTTTGTGTCCCTGATTCACTCTAGACAAGATATAGACAAGATCAATAAATTACATTACCTACGCGCATCTCTTAAAGGTAGTGCATCATTGGTTATCGACAAGTTAGATTTTACAGCCAATAATTACGATGCAGCATGGTCACTATTATGCAGCAGATACGACAATAAAAGACTACTTGTCAATAACCACGTCTCCGCACTATTTAATATTGAACAAATGCAAGTCGAATCTTATCAATCTATTCGCCGTATTATAGATATTACAAATAAAAATCTTCGCGCTTTGTCTACATTAGATCAACCCACTGAGCACTGGGATACGTTGATTATACATATGATGGCCGGCAAACTTGATAGTATCACTCATAGAAAATGGGAAGAACATAGAAATACTCTGTCTGATCCGCCATCTTTAGATGTTTTCATTAGTTTTCTTAGCAACAGAGCTGACTTATTAGAAACTTTAAAGGAAAGCAAAGGTACTGTACAAAAATCGGAACAATCTAATTCTAATTTACTTATAGCTACTGAAAATAAAAACTTACATAGTAATAAAAAGAATAATATTAAAATTCAGTCCAAAAATATTAAAAAATCTTATTCATGTCCCATGTGCAATGAACAACATTATCTTTTCGCCTGTGAAACATTCAGGGCCCTACCTATTGAAGGTCGTATTCAAAAGGCCAAAGAAAGCCGCGTTTGTGGGAACTGCTTAAGGCCAGGTCACTTTCCTGAAAAGTGTCCCTTAACAGGTTGTAAATACTGTAAAAAGAGGCATTCCACGCTCCTACACATTAATGAGACACCACCAGCTCCAGAACCCGCCATACCATCAGTTAGCAATGTCACTAACTTTGCTAGCTCAAAAAATGAAAACCAGTTTACTACTTCTTCGCAAATGTTGCTTTCCACAGCACTCGTGAAGGTGGTTGACAGTGCGGGCGACGAACAGCCATGCCGTATGCTGCTGGACAATGGCAGTACGACCAACTTCATAACTGACTCACTCTGCGGTAAGCTGGGTCTGTCGCGGCGTAACGCGAGCTCCACGGTGACAGGTATCAATAATAATACTTCACTCATTACACAGTCTTGCAGCCTGACAATAAGATCATATCACAGTCAATATAGTTTAGATGTAGACTGCTATATAATACCACAAATCACAAAAACCTTACCATCAACTTATGTTGAGATAGGAAATATTCCTATTCCAACAGGAATAAATTTAGCTGACCCTAACTTTAACATTCCGGCAGCTATAGATATATTAGTTGGCGCAGAAATATTTTGGTCAGTCTTATGCAATAATTCCATTGATTTAGGTAAAAATCAACCAAAATTATATGAAACGAAACTAGGTTGGTTGGTGTCTGGGTACGTTTCCCGCCTTAAATCACCGTCTTCAACTCTTGTTTGTCATTTTATAAATGAAGAATCTAATCCAGACTTAACTCGTTTCTGGGAATTAGATACTGTAGCACCTGAGCACTCTTTATCACAAGAAGAGCGTGCGTGTGAAAAGAGTTTTTTAGAAAACACAGTACGTAAAAGGGACGGGCGCTTTGTTGTCACTATGCCGCTAAAGGAAGATCCTTCAGTCTTAGGCGACTCATTCTATAAGGCAAAGACTCGTTTCCTGTCTTTAGAACGAAAATTTTTTCGAGACCCCCTTTTTAAGGAGCAGTATATAGCCTTCATGCGGGAATATGAAAGTCTTGGTCACATGACTGAAAATAAGGAGACTGCAAATAGATGCCCTAGTAAAGTGAATTATTTTTTGCCTCATCATGGCGTCCTACGCGAATCTAGTCTGACGACGCGCCTTAGAACAGTATTCGACGCTTCTTGTCAGTCTTCGTCAGGTTGGTCGCTCAATAATATCCAAATGGTCGGTCCAACGGTGCAGGACGATCTTTATGCGATCCTGTTAAGGTTCCGGCAACATAAATATATTGTAACCGGGGATATTGAAAAAATGTATAGAGCGATAGAGCTCAACCCCATTCAACGCTCTTTACAACAAATTATCTTTCGTTTTGACTCTACGGAGCCCTTAAAAACATACACACTCAACACTGTTACATATGGCACAGCGTCTGCGCCATATTTAGCTACTAAGTGTTTAGTAAGTCTTGCAACTACCGCACCCGATGATAATGTTGCGTGGTCGATTCAGCACGATTTTTATGTAGATGACTATTTAGGCGGCGCATCGACCATTTCCGAGACTATCAAGCTCTGTAAAGGTGTTATAGCGTCTTTAAAATCAGCACATTTTAATTTACGAAAACTTAAATCAAACAATGAAACAATCATTAACTCCATTGCCCCTCCATTATCTAAATCGGAAAATATTCTAGATATTTCTAATAGCATGCAAGTATCTGCCAAAACTTTAGGTCTTAATTGGATTTGCGATTTAGATATTTTATCATTTTCAATAAATATTGAACTTCGTGATAAGGTCACAAAGCGTCACATACTGTCTGTAATCAGTCAAGTCTTTGATCCACTGGGACTAGTTGGCCCATGCATAGTTGAAGCAAAACTAACAATGCAAAGGCTATGGATAGAGAAAACTTCATGGGATGAAGAAGTCTCCGAAGAGACAAAAAAGTCTTGGAGCTCATTTGCAGAGACGTTACCCTATCTCAATCAATTAAAGGTGCCTCGCTGGGTATTCACAGATGATTCTATTCACGAAATCCATGTATTCTGCGATTCATCAGAACGAGCGTACGGTGCCTGTGTATATATTCGGTCGGTAGGCCAATATAAAGTAACAACGCATCTTTTAACTTCGAAGAGTAGAGTAGCGCCCATTAAGCCTACGACAATTCCACGCCTTGAACTTTGTGGGTCTTTGTTAGCTGCAAGACTGTGTAAAAAGGTCTTAAATTCCTTATCCATATCAATAAATAAATGTAGATTCTGGTGTGACTCTACGATTGTTCTGAGCTGGTTAGCTACACCAGCAATCCATCTTAAAAGCTTCGTTCGCAATCGCGTGCATGAAATACAAGATATTACTGCAGGTCACGCGTGGAGCTACGTACCGTCGAAAGACAATCCGGCGGATCTTCTTTCTCGAGGGCTGAAGGCTGATCACATCAGCGATTGCGCCTTATGGTGGTCAGGGCCCGCCTTTTTGGCAAAGAGTGAAGCAGAATGGCCAAAGATGCCCAATGTCCACGATAAGGAAGATCTACCAGAGTTAGTTGCATGCAATTTAAGCCTCGATGAAACGTCTAATGACGACTTAATAACTAACTTAATAAAACGTAAATCTAGCTTACCTAAATTACAAAATACCATATGTTACATAAAAAGATTTATACACAATTGTTCAAACAAAACTAAACTAACAGGTTTTCTTACGATTCAGGAGCTTAAAGAATCTTTAACTTTAATAATTCAAAAATCTCAAATTGAAATGTTCCCAGAAGAATATAATACACTTAAATCTGGAAAGCCATTACCTAAAAAGAACAGACTCATCTCGTTAACTCCCTTCTTGGATAAAAATAATATAATTCGAGTAGGTGGTAGATTAAATAATTCACCTTATTGTTACGACATCAAACATCCTATTTTGCTGTGCAGTAAACATCATTTTACTAAAATTCTGTTCGAATATTATCATATTAAATACTTACACGCCCCACCAAAATTACTCTTAAGTAACATAAGGCAGTCATATTGGCCTTTAGGTGGAACCAATTTAGCGAAAACCACTGTAAATAAATGCGTGCGATGTTTCAGATTTAAAGCTGAAAATATCCAGCCCATTATGGGCCAACTACCTACATCCAGAACTGAACTAGAGTTTCCCTTCCTGCATTGCAGTGTTGACTACGCGGGACCGGTGATGATAGCAGATCGTAAAGGCAGAGGTTGTAAACTTTTAAAATCCTATTTGGCTATCTTTATCTGCAATTCGGTTAAAGCCTGTCATATCGAACTCGTTTCGGCGCTGTCTAGTGAGGCTTACATTGCCGCATTAAATCGAATGGTATCTCGACGAGGGAAGCCGCAAAGCATCACATCTGATCGAGGAACTAATTTTATAGGCGCTTCCAATGAATTAGCTCAGTTATTAGTTCAGTCAGATCTTCAGAGCCATATGGCACAAGAAGGTATAGAGTTTAAATTTGTGCCAGCTTACACCCCCCACTTTAACGGTTTAGCTGAGGCAGCTGTGCGTTCTACCAAGCACCACCTTAAAAGATTGCTGCAGACTACTCACTTAACTTACGAGGAGATGGCTACTTGCCTCACTCAAATAGAGGCTGTTTTAAATTCTCGCCCTCTCACTCCTCTTTCCTCAAATCCATCTGACCTATCAGCCCTTACTCCTGCCCACTTTCTTATTGGACGCTCGCTGACAGCCATTCCACATCCTCAAATACCCGAGGACGTAAACATCAACCGACTGGAGCGTTACAAAAGAGCGGAAGTCATCAAACAGCATTTCTGGCGCCGATTCTCCATCGAATACGTCAATCAGCTCCAACAAAAAACTAAGTGGATGAGATCAAAGGGGGAACTCAATCCAGGCTGTCTCGTGCTCATAAAAGATAAGGCCCTTCCACCGCTGCTATGGAGTATGGGGAGGGTAACCAAAACATATCCAGGCAGCGACGGTGTTTCCAGGGTTGCCGAAATAAAAACAAAAGGAGGAACTGTCCGAAGAGCCTTTAATAACATATGCCCCTTTCCAGAGGAGTCTTCTTGAATTCCTTCAACCCGGGGAGCTTGTTGGTACAACGAGCCCCGCTTCGGAGCAGTGCATGGGCGTGAGCGGTGGCTGCGGGGGCGCGCGGGCTGCGGGGCTTCAGCGGGCTGCGCGGGCGCCGGGATCAGAACAAAACTCGCCATCCTACAGTTCAGTGTCTGCGTATTAATTTAGTGTTCTCGTATCAATAAAGAACCAGTAATCATATTGGGTGTCCACGCTCATTCAGTTCTAAACATAGTTCCCAGGCGAGGGCAGCGAAAATACGTTGTATTGGATGTATTGGAGACTCAAGTGCCAAGCGTTCACAGCGGTTTGCTGAACAAAATTTGAGAACGTACCTATGGTGGAGTTGTTCGTCTCAGTGCCGACTGACCATTTTAAATACCTATTCTTTGATTGAATATCAAAACAATGCAAATAGTCAATTGTTTATGGTTGAAATTACCATAAACCGCGTGCATCTGTTACAATTTGTTGAGCCATTTCAGTTTACTGCCAATAAATGTCACTGAAACATTCACAGTTTACTGAAATGTTTAACAACCATAAACCTAAACTTAACTTTGAAATTTATATTTGTTGAAGGTTTGCGGACCGAAGTATTTGTATCAAAGTTTTCCATATGAATGACTAGACTGGATTGCACAAAGTTTTTTATCAGTTTTGATAGGTATAGAATTTAGAAGTTTTCACATAATAATTAGTAGGTATAGTAGTACCTTCAAGGCAAGAGTGAATAGACCATAGACCTCATCATTGCTTCGCAACACAGACATATTAATGCACTAAGAATAACTGTCGTCAAGTGCAAGCCTGTCTCGCAATAAAAAAAGTTCATAGTTCTAGACAATGGCTTCGCTCAAGCAAAGTTAACCTAAGTTAGTTACTGGATGGTTGACATACTTTAAAATTAAAAGGCCTTACCTTTTCTCTATTTCTCGAAGAGCACATCGCCGTCGCGGTCCCGTTGACTTAGTAAGAAGCACTCGTACCTAATACCCTATCAGTTATATTAGGTATCTGTGGTATACCTAATAACTTAAGTGTCTAAAATGATATTCTTATAGAAGTGTTGTATGTCATGATAGGAGTGTCTGGGAGTTCCAGTGTCTTATTAACACGTCCACTTTTATTATTAATGGATAGGGTAAGGACCTCGAGATAAGGAATACGACAGAAAGAGAATAAAGTTACTTTGTAATCTGAAACCTAACTTTGATACATAATATTTATTTTATTTTTTGATGAAATATGGTAATCAAATTTTCCTTGCAGCATCTTGGCAAGTCTGTAAGAAATTTCAAGGGCTCGAGCGCCAGAAAATAATGATTATTATCAAAATGGGAACACCATTTAGAAACAAAAGCCAAATGTATACTTACCTACCCTTCTATTCCAAGAGCTTTTGAGATACGAAATAGAGATATTCCAATTTGCAAGGCTCATTCTTTCAAATTGTTATGAGCTGAGTAACAAATATTAAATTGAACACATTTTCTTTTACGGATGTCATTATTAATAAAATTATTTTAAAACAGCCCTGGGGCCATACAGCCATATTGTTTCATTATTGTTGACTTTCGTGTTTTAGAATTATAATCCTTATTTTGGGAACGTCAAGGTACGTGACATCAAACTGTCATTTAGAATAATATTGCTTCAGTATTGCTTTAAGCGTTGACAGTATGGCCCTGCTCTGTCCGCGTTTCATTTCGGCTTCATGAAAATTACGGAACAATCTTGCTTTTAGTTTAAAGTAATAAACTGGTAATGTTTTGCCATTATCTTAGGACTCAGTGTGCTTGCCTAGTTATATCCAATCTTCTGTTAGAAGTGAATGAAAATAAACTGCAATCACATCAAAATTGTGGACTTGAAACCCTAACTATATATATTTTGTATTTGTCAAATAAAAAAAATCGATCGAAATTTTTAAACAAATGTACAAAAGGGTTGCTAAAACTAAACAAATTTTAGTGATAATTAATACGTGTAAAATAATTAAAAATCGATAATTTAATTGAGCAATACACGCAAGCGGCATTCGTTGATCGCTCGTCCGAAAATAATTGGTCGTGAATATCGGGTATTTGTATGCGCATCATAGTATAAACAGGTCATTAATTCAGGTTTTAATCTTGACATTTATTTCAGCCACATTGGTTGGATTGTGGGATTGAGCGCGTTCGTGTTATATATTCTCACAAAATATTAATTTATCTTGCAGCATTTGGGCCTGGGGGGGCGGTTCTGTTCTGGTAGTTAAAACGAAGTGTTATAACTTTATAAGGTTCCATTCTTTCTTGGTAAGGTACCTGTTGATAATTTGGGATAGTTTTGTTTACCTACTGAAGATATTTATGGAATACGTAACAATAATTATTCGTATATAACACAACGTAGGATTGTAATGCTTTTATGTATAAATCATACAACTATCCATATTAATATAATAAATGCGAAAGTGTGTCTATCAGTCTGCTACGCTTTCACGGTCCATCTGTTCGAACGATTTTGATGAAATTTGGTACTGGGATAGTTTGTATCCCGGGGGCATAGACTACTTTTAATTTTCCCGCGGAAAATTAAAAATTTCCAGTGGGAATCAAAAACACTTTAATCCTCGCAGACGAATTCGTGGGGATCATCTAGTTCATATATTTGTTCTCAATATTAAGTCCTACACGCTGAAGTAAAAACGGTGTAGGTAGGTTAAAACCCAAGCAAAACTACACATAAATTTAGACGTGTGCTTAGTTCTAACACTGCAATTTGAGGTTAGAATACTAATAACTGGTCTCTCCCGCCCCCTTCATTCTCCGCAGAACACATCTCATTAAAGCTAAGTGCTTGTAAGTGTAAACTGTAAAGTCGTGCCTCTCACTACATGAGTGTAACAACCTTACCAAGCCGAATAATAAAGCAAACGTCACTTTTAAAATGAACGAAATACAAGGTGGACAAGTAGGTATCCAAATATTATCGAACGTGAATAACAAGCTATCGGACCGTCGGACGTGAACATATATCAACCATTTAAAAAACTAGAGGACCCACCGCGACGTTACCAAGACCCACGCAAAAAAATAATATGATGATTTCCAGTTCCAACCTAATATAAGTATCCACAGTACCGGTCGTAACCCGATGTGTGTGAAAATTTATCATAGGATTCCGGACCACATCAAATCTTTGGAGAGTAATACAGCGTTCGTCAATTCTTTAAAAAAATCCTAATAAAGTGTATTACAGATTGAACGATTTTGTTGAAGAAAAATAAGGCAGCCGTCTCTCTACTATTGCTGTGCCCCACCGGGGTCCAATATTGTATTAAGAACTATTCTATTGACATTATGTAAATTACTATAAGAATTGTATTGGAATGTAAAATAAATGAATATGAATATGAAAATATTATGGCGAGAGCCGATTATATCAATATGGCTGGCTAGGGAAAATAAGTTATTTTACTATTTTTCAATAAAATTTCAGTCATATAATTAACATTAGGTATGTTTCTTTCATCTCGGGACCATGGGGTCCCGGACCTTTGGAAGGCGTACGAGGGGCCGAAACTCGCAGAGGCCCGTTAGAAAATTTTACTCTGTAGGAAATGTGACACTAACCGGCGAATATCCCTATAGTTATGCGAGTGCACCAAGAACAATCTCCGGTTTGTGCAAGACTATTGCAAAACATGGAAATAAATAATAGGTATGGATCTATGGGTTTGGTTTGCTATAATAGACTGGTGAAATGCGGGTACATTAAGTATATATAAGAGCCAAGTTCAAAATTGTGATATATATGCCTTGGTTGTTGACTTCAGCGATAAAAGAAATGAGATCTAAATGCGTGCCAAGTTCAATGGTCAGTCCTGCAATTTATTTATAACAACATAAAATATTTTATAACAACTTAAAATATCATTTCTTCTAAATTAGGATAATATGTCCAAGACTAAAGTTTGACTTGGCTAGTTTTCACATACGAATTATTATTAAGTACCTAAAAGTACATTTTAGAACTTGCGAAGGCTATAATATAATTCATCTATGAAAACTAGCCAAGTCAAACTTTAGTCTTTAACATATTATCCTAAGTTATAAAAAGAAATTATATTTTAAGTTGTTATAAAATATTTTATGTTGTTATAAATAAATTGCAGGACTGACCATTGAACTTGGCACCCGTTTAGATCTCACTTCTTTTGTCGCTGAAGTCAACAACCAAGGCATATATATCACAATTTTGAACTTGGCTCTCATTTTACATTTATGTTTTTGATGGGATATCATTACTTTTTGTACAGAAATTATTGAACTCAATCTCAAACTCAAAACATATTTATTTAAAATAGGTACCTATAAAGTACACCTTCTGAACGTCATGCTTACAGAGCATAAGACGTGATGGTGATTGGTGATAATTAACTACACTACGGTATCTTAAAACTAAAGCTACGAGGTTTCCAAACGTTCCTACGCTTACGGGGTATAATTGTCTTTTTTGTGTTATTTTCTATATTTTCTTGTACCTTTGAAATGTTCGGGTGAATGGGCCCATTCAGTATCCGGAATTTTTTTAACGCATTTTCTGTTTATGCTTAATTTGGGCAAGTCGGGGCGGTATAATGTGTGCAGGCGGTTGTACTCAACAATAGCGCTCTCTTGTGCCTTGATTTGGCTCCGATCTAAATTTATAAGATGTACTCCATCTAAGGTTTTAACTCTGGTGAGTCCAACGTAAGCCTGCTCTTTACTAAATATAGAGGAGCCTATGTCGAGAATAACGCTTTCAAGACTAAGGCCTTGTGATTTATGGATAGTAATAGCATATCCTAAGCAAATAGGGAATTGTTCCCTGTGAACATATACATTATTTATTATCTGAAACTTGGTCTTGACTCGTTCTAGTTCGTAAATTAAATTATGCTTAAATTGTATTGTAATTTTACGTGCGCTATTGCTGTTTTCAATGTCTCAATGTACCTTTACTATTTTTCCAATGGATCCGTTTACCAGCCCCTTACCGACATCTATGTATCTTCGCAATATTACACGTGCACCTATTTTTATCGTGATGACATTTTCTATGCCAGCAGTTAGCGATGAATCATCCTCTTTCTTTTTGAGTACTTCATTTGCTCGTTTTTTTAAGTAGCGTGGACCGTCTCTTTCGTCTATCGAATTTAATTTAATTTCTGTTTGTTCCATACTTGCCAACATTGCAGTATTAAAATGGTTACACATATTTTTAGTGGGAAATAAACATACTGTATCATCGGACAGCAGTCTAAAATAAAATATGATTTCTTTAAGCCGGTCGTTTTGATTTATAGCGGTTAATTTGAGGAGTCGATTATGATAAAGAGCAACTGTCTTGACTTGTAAGTACACCCATTCTTAAACGTTTCAACATTTCGCTGAAAAGATGGTCGTTTTTTTGCCTTATATTTACAGTTAATTCCTCATAACAAAATAGTTCTTTCCATAAATTTGGAGCACTAGCAATGGTCATCCATGGAATATAGCGTGAAGTCGGCGAGATCGAATCCATATTATAGTAGGTATAGCAAAAGTTTTTGGTAAAACATTGAAAACAAGCACGGTAAACAGTCGAAATCACTAAAACCACTATAAACAATGAATAAAAATCACAATGACATTGACATCTTCAAATACGTTTCTTCTTCTTTTCTGTCAATGACGTTTCGTTGCACAAAATGCGTGAATGCGAAGGTAAGGTTTTAATGCAACTATATTATTATTAATTATTATTTACATTAAAAAAATAATTATGTGTCATTTTCAATAGTTAACAACACAAAATAACGAATTTAAACAAAGATCTGCAGTATGATTTATGTAATAGGAGTTTTTTTTTACATAACAACTCTTGTTTTATTTAGTTGTGTATGCACTATGCGTAGAATGTAATGCAAGTTGCCGCAGGAAGTGGACGAGGGAGTTACTACTACCGCTTAAAGCAGTATTATTTCAAAATAACTGTTGAATGTCACGTACTTTGACGTCCTTAAAATAATGAGTATAACACTACAACACGAACGTCAACGATATTAAAATAATACGTCTCTAAGCGATGGTAGTAGGTAGAGCATAAAAATGACGATTTTTGGACGTTTATATCTAAATAACCATTTGAGGTGTGTTTATAAAATTTGGAGCACATGTATCTCGCGGGTCTCAATATATGAGCCAAATTTGACATGTTTATGTGAAATAGTTTTTGAGTTATGAGGGGGTCAAAAGTGGCTCCAAATGGTTCGTGTAGCGAACTGGCGAGCAGCACCGTGTGTATTATACACACGGTGCTGCTCGCCAGTTCTTTAAAGTTCTTCCTTCTTTTTTGAACTTTGGCTTGGCACGCTACCGCGTGTCTTGATTATGATTAACTTCTAGATATACTTCTAAATCTGTACAGGTTTTTTTTAAATTCAAGATAGGCTTGCGATCGTTGTTTCTCGCAGTGGTAAAATCGTGAAGGAGGAGCGAGGTTGTGAAGTTCTTGAGCACACTCTTCAAAGTATATTCTATAGAATACCGATAGGCAGGCGACATTGCGACGATGCTGCAAGCATAGCAGCACTGGGGCAGCCTGTCAAATACACATGTATGGCAGGCTAGGTATCGCTTAATTACGACTGTACGTAGACTCATGTAGGCTAGACGGGGTTCTCCACCGCAACGCTCACAACATGAGATACCAACCCAGCTCACAGCTAAAGCTACATATTACATAATATCACTGAGTACATACCCTGTAAGATAATTTGCGAAAGTATAACAATTATTTGCTATCTGTTTAATTTGGCCAAATTAAAAATTATTATTAAAAATTTACTTATATTATAGACATGTTAGACAATTTTGTTCGATTACCTAAATTCTAAAGGAACGAAAACCTACCTAAATCGAAAATTATCATACTTACTTACTAATATTATAAATGCGAAAGTGTGTTTGTTTGTTGGTTTCAATCACGCTTCATCAAGTCGATCTGACTTGATTTTTTGCATGGGTATAGCTGAGGACCTGGCTACTTTTTATCCCGGAAAATTGAGTAGTTGCCGTGGGAATTAAAAAAAAAAACTTATTCCGCGCGTACGAAGTCGCGGGCATCAGGCAGCAATTAATAGCAGAAGATAATATTATATTGTGTTAAAATAAATAGATGTAAGTGATCACTAATCAGTAACTTGAGTGTTTTACTATTGACCGGTAAACGCACTGGCATCTGTACTAGGTACGTTTACTGTGAAACTAAGCAAATTAATAAATGCCGTACCACTTCTTACTTCTTTCGCTGTTTTTAACGCTGTTCTTACTTCTTGTCAAATTACATTTTATTTTGGTGACAGTTTAGGTATTAAAATTCTACATCAATGGCGTCAGTGCATAAAATACCCAATATTGGCTTGAAATTCGGCTGTAATGTGCTTATTATACCAAAACCACCATTACCATTACACCAATAGGCATGATGACTGATTTTGAAAAATGGTCAGATTATGTTCGGAAGTATCTACTATTTCGAAAAAATATCTTATTTCAGCAGAAAAATAAGGTTTGGTAGATAAAATTGGCATTTGAAATTTAAATTTTAAAATTCACGCCAAAACGTTCGGCGGTGTCATGGCGTCGTTTGTGACGTCACTATTGTTTTTACCAATGTACTCTGTGCAGTGTGCAGTAAACAATAGAGTGATTGTCAAAGCTCGAAAACAAACAATTGTGACGTCATTCGCTTCTTGGTGTTTTATCCAATATGGCGGATTGCTGTATTTTATAGTTTTATTATATCAAAATAAATAGCAATCTCACTCGAAATAGAAAAATAAATACGTTTTTTACAATCCATGAATCCTATTTCATTAGATAAATTCATAATTTCATTGATTCTTGGTTACTGTCATCATGCCTATTGTATTATAACACCTATTAAACTAATTAAGTATAATTGCTAGCTAATAACATTATTGATTTGTGTTCAGCTACGAATTAATTCCTGGAGCCGTCTGTTCCCAAATCTTGAGCGCAAACAATGTAAGGCTCTACACACATGATCAAGAACAACCTGATTGTTCTTAATCAAGTGTGGCGTGCATACTCTTTAGACGCTGGCTGGTTACAACTTCCAAATCTATATTCAAATATTCAAGTTCGACATGCTCAGGAAAACGGCGCTGTAAAACAAGATCGCCACACATTACAACACAAGCCATTGAACAGAAAGCAACTGGTAGTTCTCCGAGCAACTACACTGCTTTATATTTTGTATATTAAAGTTACATCAATATATGTAATTACCAGTGTACCTACAGTTTATCATTTACTTAGTGTTTAGCCCTGGCTAGGCGGTGGAATTTGCATACGAGGTGGACACATCACCACCTCACAAGTTTTAACTGGATTAAACAGTCCCTTAAGGTAGAAAATTAATTACTTTACCCATATACCTGGAGATTCATTCTAAAGCCTTTGGTTTTGATTTGCAAGTAAGTAGGTACATAGTAGTGCAGAGTATTATTATTAGAAAGCATTTTAACATTTTTGGAGTTTACCTCCTTTAGAATAGATTTGCATTTAATAATTTAAGCCCAGGTTATGAAAATTCATGGAGAGTAAAATTTATGTTTTTGCGTTACGTTATTGACTTTGTGTTTCCATGGTAACACTTGTTTATGTTTCCATGACTATGTAATGTATTTTGATGAATATAAATTATAAAATTAATATAAATGTATCAAACATGTTTTCAGTAACGTAAAAAATGCGTTCATTTACCCTCATTTACTTATCTATTATACGTATTTTATAATCGTTCGTATAGAGTAAACTCCAGTTGTGTCGTGTGCACAATTCTTTTATAGGGTGTATGGAAATACATAGGGCTTTAAAAATACCTGCAAAGTTAGGTACCTTTTATTTATAGAGACCTATACCTACCTACCTACATGTATAGTATAGGTGGTAGGTGTATAGGTGGTGTATATAAGGTGGTGTATAGGTGGTGTATAGGTGGTATAGATACCTTCTTTATTTACCTGAGACGATCTGCGATCAAAAATTATATTTGTGATCGCAGGAGACGATGGATATCTACTTAGAAAAATTATTCTTAATCGATTTCAGAAAATATTCCTTAAGAATACCTAAATCAAGAGTTTCATTATTGATAATGCTAAGGTTCATTTGAATATTTTGCTCATAAATCAGTCCCTACGAAGGGTCACAGCTTTTTGTTCTAATATTCTGAAATATATAAGCCTAAGTTCTTTTAAAAAAAAAAATATACTTACTTCTCGATACTAATTTAGTAAATTCATTATAAAGATTTAAAATCGGATTTTTAAATTTATTCTATTTCAAGTTTTGTAGGTACAAACAATTCATACATTAATTATCAGGTACTTATTGTTTTTTAAAATAAAAAAAAAACCAGGCATGTTTACGTCCGCGTGAATTAAGTTTTGTTTTAATTCTCACGGGAAATCCTTGATTTTCCGGGACATAAAGTAGGCTATGTCCTTCCCCAGGATACATCTTTTTGATGAAAATCAGTTGAAAATATGGGCCGAAAGCAAAGCAGCGAGACAGATACTTATGTAAACAGACATACACACTTTCGCATTTATAATATTAGTATAGGATATACCTACTTAGTATGGATTAACTAAGAGCAAAATAAAATTACTTGTAGATGCTCAACCTGTGCCCCGACATATAACAGTTTCCGGAAACTGTCACATTTGATTAGGGCACAAAATTAATTCACCCTAGGGATAACCCTATCTAATTTCACAGAACTCTCAAGTGTGTCTGTTGCGTATTGAGTTAACATAGGAACACGAGTTGGCATAATTTATTGTAATTATATCTCTATCCTCTATATCCTATTCTGATCCTTGATGACAGTGATGGTGAATGAACCAAACCAATACAAGTCCAGAAATATTGGATCAAGAATGGAATATACGTTAAAATGAAATACATGCCAATTAAGAACGGTTAAGTTATACTTACTTCATCTAATATCCAATATTATAAATGCGAAAGTGTGTTTGTTTGTTATTTAATGGTTTTCTGGTTTGCCCTTCAATCACGCCTCAACAAAGCAACGGATCGACGTGATTTTTTGCATGGATAAAGTTGAGAACCTGGAGAGTGACATAGGCTATATTTTTTATGCTGGAAAATTAAGGAGTTCCCGCAGGAATTAAAAAAAACCGGCCAAGTGCGAGTCGGACTCGCGCACCGAGGGTTCCGTACAAACATGTAGTAAGTTTTAAATTATTAAAAAAAGTAATTTATAAAAAACAAAAAACCCGACTGCTTGGATACCAAAAAGTATGAAACAAGACATGAATTGAAGTATTTCATTATTATCAATTTAAATCGTATAATATTAATAAAATTTATCAAGGCGCAGTCGCACGTTAAGTTTAGCTTTAGGACGTGCGACTGCGCCTTTATACATTTTATTAATATTATACGATTTAAATTGATAATAATGAAATACTTCAATTCATGTCTTGTTTCATACTTTTTGGTATCCAAGCAGTCGGGTTTTTTGTTTTTTATAAATTACTTTTTTATTTCAAACTTTTTTTTTATTTCAAACTTTTTTGTTAAGTATTTATCGGAAACAGGCAACGTTTTATCTGCCCGAAGTAGCACCTATTACCTATTCTGTGGTAGCAACAAAGGTACTAATAAGTATTTTGTATGAGAAGTAGTAATAAGCATCGGATTAATTTATTTGTAATGACGAGCGGTGATCACCATAACCATCATCAAATTTGCATATGTTATACTTGTTATATTTATTATACTATATACTATATACTATATCCTTACTAATATTATAAATGGGAAAGTGAGTTTGTTTGTATGTTTGTTCCGCTTTCACGCCGTAACTACTGAACCGATTGCTTTGAAATTTTGCAGACGTAAAGTTAGAAGTCCGGATTAAATAATAGGGTACTTTTTATCCCGGAAAATTAAAGAGTTCCCGCGGGAACTAAAACTCCTCAATCCACGTGGACGAAGTCGCGGGTATCAGCTAGTAATATTATAAATGGGAAAGTGAGTTTGTTTGTATGTTTGTTCCGCTTTCACGCCGTAACTACTGAACTGATTGCTTTGTAATTTTGCAGACGTAAAGTTAGAAGTCCGGATTAAATAATAGGTTACTTTTTATCCCGGAAAATTAAAGAGTTCCCGCGGGAACTAAAACTCCTCAATCCACGCGGACGAAGTCGCGGGTATCAGCTAGTATGTTATAATGCTAATATTAATTTGGTAAAGTTCGTAAATCTGCTATTTTTCCTAAAAATGTGCTTATTAATTTTCGGGAGTCCTATCGCATCGACGTCACGAGACCTCGGCAATGAACGTCGGCCACATAGGAAAATGCCCGTAGACAATGCAAAAAAAGTAGGTATTTTTAAGTATTTTCAAAAACATAAATTGTACGTATTTAGTACGTAGTGGACGTATTTTTTTATTTAGTATTTAGTTTATAACTAAGTGGACTCGGAACTAATATTTTAATAGACATTAAAAATGTTAGTCGGAAGTTATGTTAGTTGAATATGCGCTGCATGTGGCATTGATGAATTTATTGATTGATCGATTGAAGGAGTACAAAAAATCAAGTTTTTTTTAGACTTAAGTTATGTCGTCACATTAAGCTTAGGTATTACAATGATGTGTTACTACCGTAATTATATGTGAGAGTACGCCCCACCTTACCTATCCGCTGCCGGCCGCGTCATTTTCTGTTGAAGGTTACTGTATTTCTACGAGATCTCATAAGATATTCATTTAAATTGAATGCTGTAAAGGACAATTTTTGTCTAAATTAAATACTTATGATGAGTAACATATTTATTTTGATAAGGAATTATCGATTAATACCATGTTGATAAAAACACCTTCGCAAGTAAAGCACTGTTTAGGCCAAATTGGAAAAACATAAAAATGGTTATTGTGAGCCAACCTTAAAAGATAGTTATATGCTATTGCGGACTTTTTTTAGAACTTTTTGAGAGGAACGTTTCCACCATACATTGTTGTCGTGTAATTTTAACGATTTAGGCAGCGCACGCCACGTAAGCTCTCAGATGAGATGATTTTTTCCGACTTAACTAACATTATTGCAATTTTCGTAAGGATCTCTAATTTGTTTGGAAATAAAATATAGCCTATTTTACTTGTTAATAATGTAGCTTTCTATAAGTAATATAATTTTTAAAATCGGTTGAGTGGTTTTTGAGATAATCCACCTAGTTTGATAGACATAGATGATATGAGTAGGAACTTTAAACATTTCCTTTGAAACCTCGTAAATCCTAAATTATCATTTAAACGGAAAAATGGTTTAAGGAACCTAGGTGTGATTTTAAAAGACCTATCTAACGATACCCCACTTGCTTATAGCCTATCGATTTTCATTGATTAATTGGCTTCCAGTCGACGCCATTTTGTTTTTCTCAAATTCGGCCTCCGTTGTGACACTTGGAAGACTAAAACAAATCTATTAGTGTAATTACTATCAAAATCGGTTCAGCCGTTTTTTCTGTAATGTGACACAAAGGAATACAACCTTTGAGACCTCGTAAATCCTAAATGATCGTTAAAATGAGAAAATGATCAAGGAAACCTAACTATGATTTTGCAACACCTTTTTCTCGATACCCCACTTGCCATAGTCCATCAACTTTTATTTTTTAATTTGTTACATTATGGCTTCTAGAGGGCGCCATTTTGTTTTTTCTCAAATTCGGCCTCCGTTGTGACACTCGGAAGACTAAAACAAATCTATTAGTGCAATTACTATCAAAATCGGTTCAGCCGTTTTTTCTATAATGTGTCACAAAGGAATGCAACCTTTGAAACCTCGTAAATCCTAAATGATCGTTAAAATGAGAAAATGGTCAAGGAAATCTAACTATGATTTTGCAAGACCTTTTCATCGATACCCCACTTGCCATAGTCCATCGACTTTTATTTTTTAATTTGTTACATTATGACTTCTAGAGGGCGCCATTTTGTTTTTTCTCAAATTTGGCTTCCACAGTGACACTCTAATGATATATTCGGCACAAACTGGTGCAAGAATCATCAAAATCGGTCCACGCGTTTAGGCTGTAGCTGCCCTGCAAGGAACATACAAACATATATTGACTGATGAACACATAACCCTGTGCGTTCCGCAGTCGGGTAAAAAACTACTTACTAGATCTCGTTCAAACCAATTTTCGGTGGAAGTTTGCATGGTCATGTACATCATATATTTTTTTTAGTTTTATCATTCTCTTATTTTAGAAGTTACAGGGGGGAACACACATTTTACCACTTTGGAAGTGTCTCTCGCGCAAACTATTCAGTTTAGAAAAAAATTATATTACCAACCTCAATATTATCATTTTTGAAGACCTAGATCCATAGATGGTCCACACGTATGGGTTAGATGACAAAAAAATTTTTGAGTTTCAGTTCTAAGTATGGGGAACCCCCAAAATTTATTGTTTTTTTCTATTTTTATAAGAAAATCTTAATGCGGTTCACAGAATACATCTACTTACTAAGTTTCAACAGTATAGTTTTTATAGTTTCGGAAAAAAGTGGCTGTGACATACGGACGGACAGACAGACAGACAGACAGACAGACAGACAGACAGACAGACAGACAGACATGACGAATCTATAAGGGTTCCGTTTTTGCCAAATTTGGCTACGGAACCCTAAAAATTTATTCGCGAATTTTTTAGACGAAGTCGCGTAGCTATGTAGCGTATGTTTAGCTAGTAAAACATAACGTCGCTTTTCCTACGAAAGGACCTATCTGACACTTTTGACGTAACTGCACTAAATACATCATAATAATGTACTTTTGATTCTCTGTCGATCTGTCTTATCGACTTTTTCATATCTTTGACGTTTACTGGCTAGGACAATCGGTAAGTATGGCGTATATGCTCATTTGCGAAAAGGAAATCATACTAAGTGGCGTATTTTATACTTAGGGCTATTAGAAAGATTTTTATTTAGTGATCAGCTAAATAAAAATCTATCAACTATGACGTAACTGAAAATACGTCATTTAGTGTGAACTAGAGTACACTCGCCGGCATATTTAGCGGAACATAAAAAAAAGGTTTGATATCAGTATCATATAAGGTTGCTGGCTGGTTTATACGTCATTTAATTTAAAAATAAATATTTTCAAACTAAGAAAACAACTGAACATCACATTTTATGCAATTGTTTTAATTTTATTCATATACACCTTATCTGGAGCGAACTTCGAGTATTTCTTCCTTCTCAGTTTGATTTAAAATTTCATTGAAATACTGTTTTTTGTTAGTTTTTTTTAAATCGCGTATCTTTCTGGAGTTGATGACTGAATTATGC
Source organism: Erebia epiphron (assembly GCA_963932025.1). Taxonomy (NCBI): domain Eukaryota; kingdom Metazoa; phylum Arthropoda; class Insecta; order Lepidoptera; family Nymphalidae; genus Erebia; species Erebia epiphron. The sequence goes on along the minus strand of OZ009958.1, from coordinate 10,720,569 downwards.
CTGACTTAGCCCCAACGGAGATTGCCAGCGCACTCGAAATGCGAAGAAATGGTCAAACCTACAGAGTGATATCCAGAGATCTTCGTCGACCAGTTTCAACGATCCATCGCAGTATCCAACGGTTCAGGGAGACCGGTACTTATGTGAGAAGAGCAGGACAAGGCAGAAAAAGACGCACTTCGAGTAGGGATGATCGTTTCATTCGGCTTCGTGTACGTAGGAACCCCCGTTTGACGGCCGTCCAAGCCCGACATGAGTTAGAAGCAGTGCGGGGTGTAACCGTAAGTGAGCGTACGGTACGAAGAAGGCTCGAAGAAGCTGGTTTGGGTTCATTTGTGCCCGCCAAGGCTCCAAGGCTTGAGGTAAATCATCGCAGAAACAGGTTAACTTTTGCTCAGGAACATCGACTTTGGAACGCGGACCAATGGAGTAAGGTATTGTTTAGTGATGAGTGCAGAATTCTCTTAAATCAAATTGACAGCAGGCAAAGAATATACAGACGCAAAGGAGAACGATACATTCAGACAAATTTTGAAACTACAGTTGCATACGGTGGTGGATCAATAATGGCTTGGGCGGGCATTTGTTTGGGAGCTCGCACAGACTTGGTAGTGATTGACAGAGGGAGTCTGACTGCAGACCGCTATATCAGAGAAGTTTAAGAAGAAAATGTCGTACCGTTTGCCCCATATATCGGTGACGATTTTGTTTTTATGCAGGATAATGCTCGGCCGCATACCGCTCGGGTAACTCAAGCTTGTCTTAATGATATGAATATCACTGTTATGGAGTGGCCGGCGAGATCACCGGATATGAACCTAATAGAGCACGTTTGGGACTTGCTGAAAAGAAAAGTTAAGTCCAGAATTCCAGCTCCTGCCAACGTGGGTGAACTGCGAATCGCTGTAGTTGAGGAATGGCGGAGACTATCCCAGGAGACCATCGATAACATCATTCTCAGTATGCCTAGACGGGTAGAAACTTTAATAAGAGCACGTGGAGGAAATACGCGATATAAATCACCATTTTTCTAATTTAATTAATTGTTATTTTAATATTAAATTTCACTTTTCCCGGTTAAATGAAAAGTTCAATATGTACCATTTTTCACAAATAGCCTTTACTCGCAAAATCTGTTCTTAATGTGATCTCATTTTAAGTAAAACAAATGAAACTTTAAATAACAAAAGAAGTGTAGTAAGTAGATTTTAAAATAAAACCATATTTTTTAAATTATGGACCTTTTTTTTAATGTTCCGCTAAATCTGCCGGCGAGTATTGAATAAAAATGGGGTTTTCACTTACGTCTGAATTTTGATTGCGACGGAATACCTTAGACATTAACTAATAGAGTTAAAAATTTATGTAAATTGGTGACAAAAAATGTATAAAACCTTGGGCAGTAAAAAAATCCAAAATAGTACGAATCCAAAAACTTTCAGTCAAAAAATGATTTAAAACTATCCTAATTATTATTATATATAAAGAAATAAAAAACAAATTATTTTGAATTAAATGTGATTTAATTATTCAGTAAAAAATACAGTCGTATCTCCTATGTAATTAATTTTTCAGAAAAACAAAGTTCTTATGAAGTGGCGTAACTGTTTTAAATATTTTTACCTAAATGAATACGCACATTTAAATAAGACAATTCCTACTTGCAAAAAGGCCTTGATTCACAGATTATAAGAATATTTTTTTAATTTTAATATAGCTTTATTTGAGCAAGCTGTGGACAATATAGTTGAGCACGAAACCGAAAAACGCTTGCCCTGAACAATTAACTCGATGTCAGTTAGGTCCTTTCGTAGGAAAAGCGACGATAAATGAGGTAGTATTTTGAGGTTATTGCTGAAGTTAATCACTCAAAGCCAAAAGAGAGAATATATTGATGACCTGAACTGAACGGAAGCTTTTAATCTTTTAAGCTTATTATCCCGAAATTTCCTCTGAGTTTTCGACTGGCAAACCAACGTGGACAAAATTGTGTGCAATAGTTAGCTATAATGAATTATAATAATAGCTAAGCTAGATGATACCTGCGACTTCGTCCGCGTCGAATAAGTTTTTGATAACCGCGGGAAATCTTTAATTTTCCGGGATAAAAAGCAGCCCTGTACCAAATTTCATCAATCAGTTGAAAAGATGGCCCGTGAAAGCGTAGCAGATAAAAAGACAGATAGACAGACAGACACACTTTCGCATTTGTATTATAATATTAGTATGGATACGAGAGTTGAATAAATTCATCTATGAAATAAACAATATGTCGCAGTCGTTATTAATTACTATCATAGATTAATTATAATACCAAGTATAGATTGCTAACTCCATTATAAAATTTTTTCTAGGTTAATACTATCGTTAGATGGCGCTACCAGGCTCGCTCGACAAATTATTATAGTAAAATCGGTGAAATATCGTATTTTCTTGGTTCAATTTGTATTCATTATTTATATAAATTATCAAATTACAAAAATTTGATAAAATCACTTAAGCAAATAGCAAATTTTCAGCAATTTATCAGCTTGCACAGTTACGCCATCTCAGATTGTGCGAAGAACTACAAGGTACCGGCGACTTTAATGCGCATTTAGCGAGCTTTGCTTGAATGTATGAAGTGAACAGTCTTAACCTGGTTTATATATTGTCTTTGATTACTATTAATATTATTAATTACTTTTATTAATGACTGGTAATTATTTATTAACCAGATGATTCCCGCGACTTCGTCCGCGTGGACCAAGTTTTTTCGATTTCCGCAGAAACTCTTGAATTTTCCAGGATAAAAAGTAGCCTATGTCCTTCCCCGGAATATGGCCTACGCCTGTACCAAATTTCATTAAAATCGATTGAACAGATACATTTTTTGATTCCCGCGGGAACCTTTGAATTTTCCGGGATAAAAATGAGCCTATGTACGTCCCCGGGATACAACATATCCCTGTACCAAATTTCATCAAAATCGGTTGAATAGATGGGCCGTGAAAGCGTAGCAGATAGACAGACACACATTCGCATTTATAATATTAGTATGGAAGTATGGATATGGATTAACGAACTATTATCCTACTAGATGATTCCCGCGACTTCGTACGCGTGGACCAAGTTTTTTCGATTCCCGCGGGAACTCTTGAATTTTCCGGGATAAAAAGTAGCCTATGTCCTTCCCCGGGATACAACCAGCCCCTGTACCTACCAAATTTCATTAAAATCGGTTGAACAGAGAATTTTTTTGATTCCCGCGGGAACCTTTGAATTTTCCGGGATAAAAAGTAGCCTATGTCTTTCCCCGGGATACAACCTATCCCTGTACCGAATTTCATCAAAATCAGTTGAACAGATGGGCCGTGAAAGCGTAGCAGACAGACAGACAGACAGACACACTTTCGCATTTATAATAATATTAGTATGGAGGTATGGATATGTATTAACGAACTATTAACCTACTCGTATTTAGAACTTGGTGCACATTGTATGCAAGTGTTATTGCTTATGGCGCTCTCAATATAATTAACGTCTTTGGTTAGGGCTGCCATAACTCGCAGGAGGCATAATATAGAATCCGGAAATGTTATATTAGAGTCAGACATTATACTATGGATGTAGGGTCGTCATTCAAGTAACACTGACTTAAATAACGATAGTAAAATGTAACATTGAGTAATAAATATTAATAATATATAATTATTAGTTTGTTGTGGGCTCTTCTCATACCAGGGCGCGTTTGTAACCCGCGTAGCTTTAGTTTTAATTAAGATACTATATAGCCCAGGCTACTTATGAAAGCTTTGTATGGGAACCCTAAAATAAAAAATGTAATGCTGATTTTTGGCATTCATGCACATTTTCGATCGTAATATTTCCGAAAGTATTATGTCTATTGAAATGAAATAAAAAGCATTTTGTAGAAGATTTTATTAACTTTCGTTTTGTTCTTGTGGTTTTTTTCCTAGCTCTTATACTTTTCGTGTAAATCACAAGAAAATTAAACAATTTTACAAAAAAATAAAAAATACGCAAAATAAGCCGGCATATTTCTAAAACTATTTGTCCTATCATAATGATTTAAATGCCATTTGGCACATTATTTAATGAAGATAATTTTCGCCATAAAAGTTTTTTCTAGCACTAATATTTTTTGAGAAAATTACAAAAAACTGCGGTTGGGGAGACGTTTGGGGGGGTGGGGGGGAAAGCCCGCGGCCTTGGGGGGGGGGGGGGGATTTTTCAGAGGTACTTCCCAGACCCCAAGGAACACTTGTGCCAAAAATCAGCTTTACATTTTTTTTTTAGGGTCAATGTTTATTAGTCCCGTACTAATAACTGATTATCACCATTATATTTCTAACCGACTTCCAAAAAAGGAGGACGTTCTCAATTCGGCGTGTATATTTTTTTTAAAATGTATGTCGGTGCATATCTTCGAGGTTTCTGAACCGATTTGATTTTTTTTTCTATCAGTCGTTAGAGGAACCTCTCGAGGTTATCTCAAAAAAAATTCTGACTCCAAATCCTCAACCCTGACACTAAAAAGGTAAAAATAAAAATTCCACTGTAAAGTACAAAATAATTTTGATTTCTACCCACTATGTTGAAGTCGGGCGAGTTTGATGCGTCAACTTTGCTTATCCTAGACCCGCCCGACTTCAACATAGTGGGTAGAAATCGAAATTATTTTGTACTATACAGTAGCGCGGTTTTTTGGAAAGAATTTTTATACGTAACTGGACGTCAATAAGTGTACACTGTACAATGTACCTAAATTAAATAAATATACCTACTTTGACTTGGAATAAGAAGGGTTATCAGCATTTAAGGGTGATAACCCTACTAAGCTAGTCGTTCTAACTGGGCAGTAGATTGGATGTATACATTGCAGACTTTAGACTGTTCGATATTAGTTTCAGAAAGTAATCTTTGAAGGGCAAATTGAAAACAATTTCTATCTATGTTGTCACTCAGCTCAAAGTAATATCCTAACTTTGAAAACTATTTTCTTTATACTTTAGAAATAGCCGTAAAAAGAGGATCGAGTTGTTGCTGAAATGTTAAGGCATTGTGCTTGTTATAGACTGAAAATACACAGAATATATTGTACCTATCTAGCATATTTCACCTCAAGACTTCGTGTGGATTTCGTTATTTTGAACTCTTTATTTTCACGGAATGAATCCTTCGATGCATTCTATATAACCTTCTCAAGGTGATTACGCCTTATGATAAACTTTATGGAAATTGGTTACGATATTGTGTTCAACTACTTTTATCCCGGAAAATCAGAGTTTTCGGGGGAGTATTCATAAACCTAAATCGTCGCGGACGAATTTTTCGGGCATCATCTATTTTAATCCTATAAGATAGATGAGCACTTTTGTGATATAAATAAATATGAGTTTAATAATCCAGACTTGTATTACAAATGCCAGTGTTATCCATCCATCCATACTCTATTACAAAGGCCAGTCTATATCTAAATCAAAATGAGGCCTCAGTCAATATCATTCTTTACTTTGTATTTTACAACATTCTGTCCCCGACCTCTCAATTCAGTAGGTATTCTCTCTGTTCTCGCGACCCGGCGGAAAAGCGATTTAGTAAGAGAATCTCTTGCAAGAGTCGGTTACTAAGTACATTTAATTTTTTCGCTCTGTTGCCTCCAGCTAGTAGATAGACTTTTCTGCACTAAACGAGATAATCCCCGCAGTTTTTCTTAGCTCTCACTTCTAGGTGTACTTAGTTCATTTAGATTTAACGTACACGACTAACAGGTGGGCACTTTCTACTGTGAGTGTATATGTGTCTACCCATAACTTAAGCGGCCATAACGAAACATATAGCACAGATATATTCGCTGAAGAATGTTGTGTATTGATATAGATATGACAAATTATTATAATGCACCAATTGATAGAAGACTTAAGCCGCGTTTTTCTAGTTTTTTAAAAGACGTGTGGGAACTTATCCTGTATTTGACTCCAAAATGTAAGCTTTCTCAGAGCTAAATCAGTTCAGCTACCGCTCAATTAAAATATAACAGATAAATATCACACTTGAATGATTAGACGAATCATATCATCATCGACAATAATTCTTAAGCTTTACATCGTGATCAAATAACCAAATTAAACCAAATTAAGCCGACTGTTGGTGGTTCATTGCACGAGTGCACCAGGCTGTCAGCCAGCAGGGAGAAGTGGCGGATGCTCGTGAGGCGCATAACATCTGCCACTAAAGCTGTCAGTCCGTGATGACCACGACTACTCTGTTAAGAGTGTTACGACGAAGAAGAAGAAGACATCTTGATCGTTTTTAGGATAAGATCTTTTCACGTTTCTTGTTATAGCTTTTTTAATCGACGGCAGCCTAATTTCTCAGAACGCTATGTCGTTTTGGCCATTGCGAGGATGGGGACCATCGTAAAAAATAGTTTTGTGCAGTTGGTATTTTGTTACGACGCCAAATCGTTTTGAATTTCGCAGCTACTCGGCATCACGACCACGTCCCGACAATAGCGTTTGAGCGTGAGCCTTCACGGATGGCTGTAACCGTGTTACTAACATTTCAGACGTGTTCAATTTTGCAAGGAAATAAAATAGGTATATGACTGAACGTAGGCCAGGCAATAAACTTGTCAAATAAAATGATAGAACTGTTGTACCTAGATACATGCTGCAGCGGTTATTTGGTATGATTTAAAAAAAAAATAAGAATTTTACGTCTACAGAATCCGCTATGGGTGTAACGGTAATTCATCTTCGATAACAACTGCCCAAATCATCGGCCTAAATCAATTTAGGTATATATGCTTATTTTCTAATCCATGCTTAATATTATAAATGCGAAAGTGTGCCTGTCTGCCACGCTTTCACGGCCCATTTGTTCAATCGATGTTGATGAAATTTGGTACAAGGATAGGTTATATATACCGAGGAAGGACATAGGCTACTTTTTATCCTGGAAAATTAAATCACAAAATATTAATCCACGCGGACAAAGTCGCGGGCATCATCTAGTACAGTATAAGTTATACTTCATTCACTTTTTTCATATAGGTACTTAGACATTATGTAAAAGTAGATGAGGTATGGCAGAGATTTTTGGACAATTAAGCTAAAGTGCGCTTGCGAGATGAAGACTAAATTTAGGCAATTCAGCGGTTTCCATCTATTGTGTAAAATGTTAAATATATTTTTTGGTCTTGTATCCATCAAAATTTAAAAAAATAGAGAAAATCGGGAAGCTGAATAAAATAAATATAAAAACCAGGTAAGCCACCTACTCACATAAGTATCTGGATATTCTTGGGAATAAATTCCATGTAGTTATCAGCCTGTAACCCGCTTCCTGACCCGCATATTTAAACGGAAGCCTTTAAGCGTACAGTTCTCGATACTGTCTTGCTTGGATTCTCTTTAATGGGAGTCGATATGGATCCAGATATTTTTTATGTGAACGATTTATTCGCACAAGGTTTGAATTTTCACCTTTATTTTTTTTAGCGGCAGCTTTTACCTACAAGCCCAGTATAATTTTATAAATCACTGTTTGGCTTGTTGAAGTTGCAATGGGTCAATGGGTACAGCTCGAAGGACCAATACTTTGGGGACCAGGACTTTGGGGCTGCAACGTGCCAGAATGGTAAGCTGGCAGCTGTAGCCTTGCGTTACCTTCAGTTGTGGTGCGTTGCGTTCATAGAGGTAATATAGTAGCTATATAATATTACCTCTATGGTTGCGTTGCTTTACTTTGCCTTACGGTGAAGGATTGAACTCTTCAACGGGTAACACCCAATCAGCATAATAGCTTCATTAGTAGAAGTAGCAGGAGCAGAAGTTTAATAAAACGTAGTAATAAAGTAGTACATTTTTTACCATAGTGTTGTACCGTTATGCGGTAGTTACAATTAACTAATATGTTTTTTTTTTTTTTTTAAATGAAACGGCACAAAAATAATTTTACAAAGTTAATTTATTTGGTACACAACATTTATAGGGTCGTGGTATTCTAATTTTATCTGCCCTCAACTCAAGTTACAGTTCGTAAGCACTTCCCTGAACTTTATGTAGCCGAAGGTGTAGGGCGGCCTTAAGTGGTTGGAAGGTGCTCCGCGCTCGGGTGTTCAGCGCTCGGGCAACTAGCGTGCAGGGTGGATGCACGAACGGGACCGGTAGGTAGGCAGCTAGCTCCCAGCGAAGTCGTCCCGACGAACTTCAGACCGAAGTTAGTATGTCCCGCCGAACTCCCTGGAATCGATATTATATCCAGCGTGAGTCGGGGTATAATGATATTCCGTTCGGGCGTGGCCCACCGGCATAGCATAGAAAGCTAGGGTTGTGATACACGCACCAGAATTGCCGATGGTCGCCCACAATCAGAACGGAGTTTACAAGGATTTTATTTAATTTTAAGTAAGCGGCAGAAGGCCTAAGCAGAAATAGCAATTTAGAAAAAGTATGAGGTTATGTGGGTCGTTTGGCAAAGCTATGAAAAGAAAAGGTAAGATTTATATTAAATGATTATTAAAATGAGAATTGACAAAATAAACAATGAAATGAACTAAGCTAAATCGTGCTGCAATAAAAAGATAATTACAATTTCACTACTTGATTAAGACACAAAAGAAAAAATATAAGCCGTGAAGGTAGGCATGACCATGAGGTGATGTCAGCTAAATTAAGTATTAGTGTGCCATTCAAAAACCTGACCCTAATACGGGAACTCCTCGGTAAATTGAATTCACTGTTTTAATATTTTAATAACAAGATTTTAAGATTTAAATAAATTTGGTTTTGTAAAATTTCGTCTAGCAGACTAATGCGTCGTGACTTGACGTAAAAAAAAGTATGTGCGACCTATCTCGCGAGGCGGGCCGAACTGCTGCCGAACAGCGGACCACTCTAAATTGTCGCACTCTGTCACGCGTACGCCGAACACCTCTCTCTTTTTTTGGTCGCGTCTCACTGTTTGCGTCGTGCACTGATGACGCGCGATTTTAATTTCCTACCGGCTTATTTAAAAAATATCAAAGTATGTAACGTTACGTTACAGTGTATAATACATAAGTACCTAGTGCTAGAACCTGAACCTACAGACTACCTAGTAGGTAGTATGTACGAGTACGTTCAGTCCATCCGAGCGAAGCCAAACCGGGTCAGCTAGTTTTTTAATAATATATTTTTAATCTCGTCATAAATACTATAATGAGTACAACTTTCTTCTATTCAGAAGATCAACACTAACATTCTAGAAGAAGGAGTTCGTGGAGGAAACTGTAAACTACTGCAACGAAATTCTAATAAAACAACGTGAAAAGTTTTTACAACTCTACGTGGCAGTTGGCAAGTTTAAAGCAGCGCGTCGATCAGACATGTGTTTTGCTCATCTTATTTATTGTACAAAGTATACTACACAATTTCGCTATCGTCATCTCAACGAATAGATATTATATTATCTATCGCAAAAAATTTCCGTGGAGACGGAACAATGACAATCGGGAAGAGGGTTTTATTATTATTATGAGGAGTAACCTTGAAGGAATTACGATTTGGAATAAAGACATCCACAGGAAATCGAAGGTCAAAGACAACCAAATTCAGAGGAGGAGGTAAGTACAATTTTTACTATTTCAAAACTATTTAAAAAAAAAGAGAAGAAACCTGAATTCCACACCTTTAAATAAGAAAAAGGTACCTACAAATAAAAAGAAAATCTAGATCGTTTGGAGACTTTGTAAATAATAAACAGAATCCGATATCCATTTGATTTTTTTCCAATGATACAAAAATAATCTGAGTAGTGCCACGATTGCCTGTGATATTGTAGGCACAGCTTTTAAATTGTCATTTCCACGTACGTTTGGAGTTGTGGAATAATAAGTCTATAAAGTACGTTGCGAGTCCAAACTTATAACTTAGTTTAGATCATAAGGTATTTTTATGATGAACAATGAAATTGAAATGAAATGAAATTTATTTATTTTTCTGTAAACTATAACATTTGGTCTTATTTCTATGAACGGTGACTGCTAAAAAAGTATAAACTGCGTTTCAGCCGTCAACGCCCACCTCCGAAACAGTATTACAGAAATAAAAACTAAAACCTAAAACAGAAGCTTATCTAATAACTATACTAAGTTTTGTATAATGCTAGAATAGGTATTTAAAAAACATATTTTCAGGAGAAATTTGACAATATTTATATAACTACTAAATGATAAACTTTGATAATTATTAAACTACTAACTTCGTCCACGTGGATTAAGTTTTTTCAATTCCCGAGGGAACTCCAAAATTTTTCGGGATAAAAAGTAGTAGTGGTATGTAAGGGCATAAGTTGTATCCCGCGGAAGGCCCTATCTTACAACTTATCTCCGTAGGTACCAAATTTCATTAAAATTTGTTGAATAGGTGGCCGTGAAAGCGTAGCAGACAGACAGACACACTTTCGCATTTATAATATTAGTATGGATAATGTTAAAAAACTCTTTAATGTATAATGTTAAAAACTCTATAATACAAGATTTAGACTTATTCAGTTAAGTTTAAAGATTGTGTAGATAAAAAAAAAAATACACGCCGAATTGAGAACCTCCTCCTTTTTTGGAAGTCGGTTAAAAATGAATAAGCCTGTGAGCGCTCAGCCTTAGCTAATGTTGTACTTATAAGGTTGTGTATAACGATCGGCAAAGCTACTGGAGTCCAATGAAAATATTTTCTAACATAGCAAGTTCTCAAGTCTCGATAACTAGTTTAAGTTTATTAGCCGTTAACAAATACTTAGGAGCTAGAACTTATTATTATTCTTATCAGTAAGTTCTTAGAATTTCAGTCCCGGAATTCAATACTATTAGAGATAAATCGATTTTACAAAAATGCTAACATACTAAAAAAATTAAAATCAAGATTGCAGCGCGGCGTGCTGGACTTTCACCTAAAAAAAATTATCTAAGAACCTCACAAGTTCTTCATATCTAATGCAAAAAACCGCATATTAAAATCGGTCAAATAGTTTTGCAAAAAAATGGTTACAAAAAAGTGCACAAACATACAAACAAACAAACGCACAACCTTTTAGAAGAGGTTATGAAAAAGAGTTATGTTTACACTTTGTAAATAATATCATACGTTTCGTAGCAAGTATTAACTATTTATATAAGGTCACGTGACAAGTGACCTTATATAAATACTCACTGAGTTAGAGAATACGGGCCCAGGGCCCGTATTCTCTAACTCAGTGACTATCAAAAATGAAAGCCACTGACATATATGTAATATCCATTGAAGGTTTACTATGAAATAAAAAGTAACATTTCATAGTAAACCTTCAATGGGTATTACTTAGATGTCAGTGGCTTTCATTTTTGATAGTCACTGAGTTAGAGAATACGGGCCCTGGTATTACACTGACTTGTTGGGTGCTGGATGCGAAGCCGGTTGCTTTCATGCAACTTTGTTATTAATTAAGAAAATCATCAATAGTATATTAAACCTCGAATTAACAGATGCTGTTTAACACAGTCTTTAATATAATTATGCAATGTCAAATCCCGAAACTCTTTTGGAAGCATGATAAAAAAGTCAACACTCAACCCCACAAAGGATTTCTACACATTTCCACACAAGCATATAGCGGTTTCTAGTTCATCGATTGAATTAATTATAATATTTATTACTGTTATTATATTAAATATATCGACATAAAATTTTAATTGTTACATTTTCCACGAAGTTGTTCAATGTTCTGAAAGGGTTTGTCCAATTTTTTAAATTATTTTTCACCGAGCATTCAATATTTTCGCATTGAAATCCTGCTCAGTGTTTCGGTGTCACTATAAAAGGTTTTTTCAATCGGAAACTTTTAATATTCCCGTTAACTGATAAGTCTTCGTCATTTAGCCGTTGGACAAACGCTTTGCGCTGATTTAATTTCATTTTACCGCATACTACGAGTAACCTTGTTAGCGAAAATAATTGGAAAGTTTTTACAAAGATTTCTTAAAATAACGAACTCATTATTATACGATCTGTGCAATAAAAATTATGAAAAAATTTATTTTGAAATCATAATGACATGACAAATGGCAACACTGCCTGCAACGATACAGTGACAGCTCCGTAATTTTTCGAAGTCTTTCAATTAAAAGAGTGACTAAAAGTGTTAAAATTAAAGCTAAATATAATTAAAAACAGCTAATATACACGAATCAACAATTTCCTAGCATAAAACAAAGTATAACTACGTAAAAACCACAAAATTGACTTGGTTACAACAACCGTCACCCAAAACGTCACCGATAGATTTTTTGAATAAGACCGTTTTTTATTTTAAAAACTGGTTATACAGCCTCAAAAGACCATCATAACTCGGAAGTGTACAGTGTTTTGGAATAATTGGATGAAAACAGTTGAAGTCTATCACGAATCAAAGCAAGAATCAGTGGAACTATAATCAAAGTGCGGAGGCGGCGAACAAAGGATCGGCGACAGCTAAGTGACCTTGATCTACGAGTATATTAGTATCTCTAAACTATCTCAAACAAACTCTGATGCAAACACTGCAACACATCCATGTATGACAAACGAACTGTTTAGTCAAATCCAGCAGTGAAAGGAATTTCAAACCATCGTTTGTATTCAAATTTTTTGTTGCCAAGTAGTTAATCAATTGACAACCAGAGTAGGCTGCAAAGTACGCTGCGTGAAAACTAGTAGAAAAACGAGAGCGAATACATGCCTACTATAACATCAATAAAATAATATTATCAATAATTCGAGGAAGGAAAACATTAATCTACCAATTATCCGAATCCTGATCGATGAGCATCTGCTACAGTACCTACTTACCTTCGAGACATAAGCATACAGGCGGTTCCATTCCATCTGTTTTTCATAACGCATTAAACTGACAAAACAGATTCAAAGTCAGCGGCTTCAGGAACCATTTATTGTAGTAGTATTGGTACCAACGACGGCTACCAACTTAACTCAAGGGGTTGTATGAACTACATAACAAGTGTATGCAGAAATAGTTTCTTAGTTTAAAGCTTTTAGAACAGTGCTTAATTAGACAAGACATAGATAATAAACATACTATAAATAAAAGTTAGTTGTAAGTGTTGATGGTTTGGATGTGTAATACTGACCTATTATAAGGAAACAAACTTGTAGCTTTTGTGTCGCAACCCATAACCATCGACACATTGGAACAATATAAGTATAGTTTTTTTTATATATACTAACTAAACTAAGATATATAGGTCAAGTATATTGCAGAATCGTTACAATTTGCTTCTGAAGTTTCTTATTTAAAAAACTAAATTAATTTTGGTACATATTATTATGATTTTAACTTAATTTAATGTATGAGTTTTTTGTAATTACAAATGTTTAAGTCAATATTGAGTTAAGAATTTCAAAATTGTAATTAATTATTGATTATTAATAATATAATTATTTTTACTTATTGGACAACACATGAAATAATTATAAACCATAGATGTAAGTTTGTTGTAAATGTATATGCTTTGGGTCCTAAGGTGTTATACCTACATATTATAAAAAGAAACAGACTTGTAACATTCTGCACCAAAGACTTACTGTGTTATGAATTACAAACATTGACGAAATGGAACAATAAGAATATAGTTTGAACATAATTTGAAATTTTTAATAAATTGAACTTTTTGTTTCTATCCAATGATTAAACTAAATATTTATAAATAATACAACTTAATACAGGAATTTTATTTTTTATTTTAATTGTAATCAAGCCGGTATCAGTCTGATCGTTTTCATTGTAATACTTCTTTTTACATACTAGACAAGTTCATATTAATGAGATAAATGCTACTTTTTTTGATTAGTAAATTAAGAGAAGATTTTTTGAATAACTGACATCTTTGACTTGTTTTTGAACTTTTTGTTTTTTGTCCAATGATTAAACTAATTATTTATAAATAATATAACTAAATACAGGAATTTTAATTTTTATTTTAATTGTAATCAAGCCGGTATCAGTCTGATCGTTTTTCATTGTAACTGTACTTTTTACATACTAGACAAATTCATATTAATGGGATAAATGCTACTTTTTTGATTAGTAAATTAAGAGAAGTTTTTTAGAATAAATGTTGTTGACATTGAACATTTTATTAGTGACTTAGAGTACAACAATATCTTGCCCTTTAAACATTTGAAGTGATTATGAGAAGCCCTTCGTCTCTAGGCAAAATAAATTAAAATATTTATACTAATATCAAACAATAATTACTAAAAAAGAAACCAATAATTCAACATTCTTCTGGGATAATATAGCTTGAGGAAAATGGATGAACTAAAGATTATGCTTATGAAAATCCAAATGGATATAGATGAACAGAAAAAGGAAATTAAACAATTATCAGAAAATATTAATCAGAAGTTTCAAAAATTGGAAGACGACTATACAAAATCACAAGCCCAAATAGAAAAACAAGAAAAAAGACTTGATGCATTAGAGAAAGAAGCTAGGAAAAGGAACATAGTATTTTTTGGAATACAAGAAAAAGAAAAAAACTATGCTGCACTAGAAAAAAATATTCTGGAAATAATAAATGAAACAATGAATGTAAAATGTGAGAGAAATGAGATAGAAAGTCTGTCTCGGAAGGGGAAGTGGAGTGAAGGAAAAGTACGGCCAGTCATTGCAACTTTAACTACTCTAGGCAAAAAAATAGATATCATGAAAAATAAAACCAACTTACAAAAAACAGACTATTACATCAAACAAGATTATCCACTAAAGGTGATCGAGAAAAGAAAGCTTTTGCAAAAAGAATTAGAGCAAGAAAAGCAAAAAGGTAACAAAGCAATAATTAATACGATAAGCTGATTATTTTGAGCCCATCAAGAAAAATTAACACACAAGGGAACACTAGCATGAACAGGAAAAGAAACCACTCTCGCTCACCACCCAACCAAGACAAAAATAATAACAATGGGGCAGTGTCAGCCACCAAAAAGAATAAAGTGTCCCTCCACGAATTCTTAAAAACTAAACAAACCGATATTAAATAGCAATCAGAAGATGGGAACCCTCTCCCACCACGGCTGGTCACCGAGGGAGAGAAGATAGACCAAAACCCTCCAAAACAACAAAAAAAGAAAAATAATCTATTTGTAGGTACTTTCAATGTTAGAACCCTTGCAACTACAGAAAAATTACTAGAACTTATAAATGCTTTGGAACAAATAAAAATTGATGTACTAGGCCTCTCAGAAACTAGGAGACAAGGCTGCAACATAGAAGAGTATGATGATCATATACTGTGCTATTCAGGGTATACAAAGGGACAATATGGGGTAGGTTTTTTAATAAATAAGAAACATATACGTAGTTTTCAAGGCTATTCAGACAGAGTGGCAATGCGTCAATTACAAATTAATAGTACTTGTTCGCGCCACCTATGTATTAGTTGTCTGTGGTCGCTGTGACAGATGAATACTTTGTGAACGTAGCTAGCTTGCCGCGCTTTTTGATAAAACCTTTTGGTTGACAGTTCGACAGAGTTCAAGATTGGTTTTTTGGCAGGGCGGGCCGCGGTCGAATTGTTGATTGTAAATATAAGCTTTTCTTTGTAATCCGTATTGTTAGAACCTCGCTATCGCCTAAGGTTCCCGCGAGAAATTAGCTTCTAGTTATTTCGGTACTAAATAAAGACTTACTTGTTGTACTGAGTGGCATTGATAGTTGTGGCCACGTTGACACCTGCCGGCTGCAAACTGTGTATAATTCCGTAAATAGTTAACCTAAGCAGCTTTTGGACGAACTTTGAGTGCTGTGCTGTGTGTGTTGTGTGTTAGTGCCGTCTTGAAGCAAGAAGCTACGGCCGAACAGCAAGTACATTCTCATTCCTGACCTTTCCTACCCTTTAACCCACATTCTTCCTTATCGAGGAGCCGTGGTCACCTTGGACTCTGTAAGTGCATAGCATAAGTTAAATCTATCAATAATTTAGTTATCTAAGTTAAGCCGGAACAGTTCTGTCCGCATTAGGCCCTGAGCCAATGGTCTAAGAGGCTCGAATCCAGCTGATGGGCCCCTGGAACAGCGTCTTAGGGTTGTAGCATTGGACCAGGTTGAAGCCCCAATATTTGGTAGCAAAGAGCGTGGTTGTACTAAACGCTGCGGACAAGTCTGTACCGGTTTAATAGTGTAAGCTAGTGGGGTATTTATTGTGGGATATAGCTAGGTAAATTAAAACAAGCTTAACTTTTACTTTGGATTACTTAGCTATAGTTCCTACATGCTCCGTTAAATGTATTGAAGCGGCATAAGAGAATTTTGTACATTAGGTTTGATTCTTGCCGCACAAACTATACTTCTGTGGTGTCAAAGCTTGTACTTGGTGTCTGTTTAATTAAATAACGGTTTTGTTTATGAAAGTACTTATTTAAATTGAAAGTTTGTAGTTGAGATTGAGAAAAGGTTGCAAGCTGTAATTAGCTTTGTTAAATACATACTAGCTTGTTAGCAGCTTATTGAATTGTTGGCAAACTTCTAAATTAATTGGTCAACAGCTGTTCAACACTTTAACTGAATTTGTGTACAGATAATAACTTGTAATAAAGGGTATTATGTATACATTATTTACCCTTTATATGTTGATATTGCTAATTACAAGGTTTGATATTGCTTGTCTGCATTGCGATTGTGACTGTATATGAATTTGTTGTCTTGAATTAATTGCTTATTATTAATTGGATTTGTAAATTTAACCACTACCTTTGGTTTTGTCCCCTACTAAGTAGTTGCAAATTAAAACTTGGTTTTAATTATTGAACGATAATTATTGATTACACGGTGTTTTCAGTCACATATATAGTTGCTCACCTATCTTTGCCTGTCTTTGCAATTGTTTAAAAACTTGAATTTGTAACTTCTAACTTATGCTTAAGATTATACTACAATTATTATAATTACATAATATTGTTGTTTGTCTCGGGTTAACTATACACATAACTTGTTTTTTGTTTTTACATGTATGTCTGTCTGTATTTGAAGGTTAACCCCTGATAATTTGATAATTTTCATGTAGGTAAGTTTAACTTGCTTTTAATTGTAGTTCTTATTCTTGTTTATTTTTAATTCTTTACTTAGATTATTGTAGCAATCAACAGTGTAACAACCTAACATATTTGAACATTGTTTATTTGCTGTTATTTGTTTGTTGTTTGTTGCTGTTTTGTGTGTTGTTATACTGTTGTTGCTTTGTTATGAATTCACACAGCTGGCTAATTGTTAGTTAGGGTTGCCACCTCAATCCAGCCTAAATTGTAAGTGTGAATCATAAAGTAATTTATTTAATTGCAAATTGCAATACCTATTGCGTACAAGATGTCAGCTCATAAAAGGCTCGTTGGCTCGATACAAGCTGAACTCCGATGGGCGGCTACAGCTCGTACCTTGATAGGCCGTGAGGACAGAGCATCCGCACTGCTCAAGCGATGTGAACAGGTGCCGACCAGACAGGCAATTGTCGAGGAAGCGCTTAGGGACCTAGTGGTTTTGGAACCGCCCGAGGAACTGCTCCAGTCCGCTCAGCGAGACTATGAGCAGTTCTTTGAACTAACGGACGGCCTTGTGGAGGAAAGCTCTAAGCTTAAGAAGGAGGCGAGACTAAGCTCTCTTCTCGAGTCTCCTATGAGACCTCCGACTCAACCTGCGCTACTAGGTAGTTTACCCACTATAGACCTACCTAAATTTTCTGGCAATTTGAGTGAGTGGTTAGGTTTCCTCGGCCTCTTTGATAGTCTGGTGCATGCTAGGAAGGATCTGTCTCCCTGCCAGAAACTGAGCTACCTACTGTCCTCCTTGCAGGGAGAGGCTCTGAGTGTGGTCTGCCACCTGGACCTCTCCGAGGAGAGCTATACTACCGCCCGGGAACTACTCACCCGGCGGTATGCCAACGTGCGCCGATTAGCGGACACGCACGTGGCGCAAATTTTGTCTCTGCCACGTGTCTCAGGGGTTGCTCGTTTGAGGGAATCTTTGTTAAACCCGTTGATTGTAGCATGTAATGCACTTAGGCGACTAGAGCTCCCGGTGGACCAGTGGTCTTTTCTGTTGCTGCATATAGTGTTGTCCCGCCTACCTCCCGAATTAAAATTGCGGTTTGAACAGAGGTATGGTGGGGACGGTGCCAGCTATCTGCCCCCCTTTTCAGATTTGCTAAAGTTCCTCGAGGAGGAGTGCCGGCAGGCTGACAACTCTGGTGTTGCTGGTCCTTCAAGGACCTCAGAGCAACCTGCCCAGCCGAGGAAAAGAAGGGGTCAGATTGGCAGCCCTGGTAAGGGGGCCTCTGAGCGAAGGCCAATGCCAGTCTACAGGGGGCTTGCTGCCACTGAGGCCACCCCCTGTAAATATTGCAAGCGTCCGGGCCACAGGGTACCTTCTTGTCCCCAGTTCCTGGACAAGACGATTAACCACCGGAGGGGCATCGCCAGGGACCGCCACTGGTGCTATAGTTGCCTGGAAGCTCACCGGCAGCGAGACTGCCCACATCAGCAGCCATGCCCTATTTGTAAGGGCAACCACCTGGCGATCTTGTGTGCCAACCAAAATGGCGTTGGCCGCCAGGTGGGGGAGAGCACCCCCCGCACGGGCGGGGGTGCTTATGTTAATCGCTCCCCTGCTAGTCTGCGTCGCTCTCCTGCACCGTGTCAGGTGCCCCGGTGTGTCCGGACTTCGCCCCCACCCGGGGGGGCTTCACCCCCCCGCGGGGGGATTTCGACCCCCCTGCGCCAATTTGATGCGGGATTTGCTGCCGCCACGGCGACGGGCCGTCCTACTCGCTACTCACCCCCGCTTCACGAGTGGCCGCGACTAGAGCGCCGCCCACCTCGTATGGGTCGCCAACCTCACTACGGTGTGCCGGCCTCTGCCCGCTTGACTAGGCCTGTGCTTCCGCCGCGGGATGGCGCGTGGATTTACCCAAATGGAGGTCCGTCTCCTCCGCCTCTGGAGGTTCCGCATGAATCTCGATTCGAGATTCCCTGGTTCGAGGACCGGTTTGATGAAGGTGACCAATGCTAGGTAGTCGCCGCCCTAGCCCCCACCACAGCCACATCTCCTGAGAATCTTAATCTTCAGCAGTCCGTCTGTCAGACCGTTCTTTTGCCGACTGTCTCAGTGAAGGTGTACAACCCGAAAGGTGAATGTTTGATAGTTCGTGCCCTCTTGGATTCGGGTTCACAGCGCTGTATTGCTTCTTCTTATTTGGTGGGTAAGCTAGGGCTCCCTTGGAGTCCTCATGCGGTTCGGATGATAGGTATCGGTGGTGCCGAGCCCTCGACTCCTAAGGGTGAAGCGGAGTTGATGTTTGGCCCAATTAAGGGCAATCTCCGCGTCTTGGTCAAGGTGTCAGTCCTTGACGATATCTTGGGTCCTCTACCACAGGAAAGAATCGCTGACGTTGCGGTTTCCTGTACGGCAGGTCTGACCCCTGCCGACCCTCACTGGACTGAACCTGGTCCCATGGATCTTTTGTTGGGTTCTGATGTCCTAGGCCTGATCTTGTCAGGAGGAATTAGGGTCCTGCAGAAAGATGGACTTTGCGCCATCTCCACTATATTTGGTCATAGCTTTCTTGGACCCGTTTTGTGGTCTTCAGACCCACCGGTGCTAGACCAATTGCAGGCAGCCGGCTTAACGTTGTCGGATGTAGTCCAGCGTTTTTGGGAAGTCGAGGAGCCGCCACACGCTGCACCGGTTAATCCTCTTGACCTTGAATGCGAGTTGTTCTATCAAAATAACACAGGCCGCCGTACTGACGGCCGCTTCGTAACTCGCTTGCCCTTCCTCGCCTCTCGCCCCCCTCTTGGTCATTCACGGGCCTTAGCTGAGAAGAGGCTCTTGTCTATGGAACGGCGCATGCGGCGCGACCCTACCTTCCGCACCAAGTATATTGAATTTATGCGCGAGTACGAAGACCTTGGACACATGTCACCATCAAATTTTGATTGGCGTTCGCACGAGCACTACTTCCTACCCCACCATGCTGTCTTGAAGACCCCTGGGGGTAAGATTCGAGTGGTATTTGACGGCTCCGCGGCCACGTCTAACGGGGTGACTTTGAACCAGTGTCTGCACGCTGGCCCTAAGTTGATCAAGGATATCTCCGACATCCTCACGCATTTCCGCCGTCACCAAATTGTCTTTGTTGCTGACATCAAGATGATGTTCAGACAGTCGGTGGTACATCGCGATGATCGGAGGTATCAGCTGATTTTGTGGCGCGAGAGTCCTAATGAGCCGATACGGGTCTTTGAATTGAACACAACGACCTATGGACTCCGGTCAAGCCCCTATATTGCTATTAGGACCTTGTTGGAATTGGCTAACCGCGAGCGGCTGAATTATCCTCGTGCATCAGCCACCTTGGAATCGTCAGTCTATATGGACGACATCTGCACAGGAGCTTCTAGTGTTGAAGAAGCTTTGACCCTGCGTGACGAATTGATTGCAATACTGAAGTCCGGAGGTTATGAATTGCGAAAGTGGCTATCCAACTCCCCTCACGTTTTGAAGGATCTCCCGGGAGAGGATCAGCAGGACCCTCATATTTTTGAAAACCTTGAAAATCCTAATTATTTTAATCCTATTATAATTAGTACCAGCCCGTCCAGGATGTTTTCACCTACCGGGTCAGATTGGACCCACCTCCTAAGGTCTGGACTAAGCGCTCCGTCTTGTCTACGGTTGCCCGCACATTTGATCCAAACGGGTGGATCACTCCCGTAATATTTTTGGCCAAATGCTTCCTTCAGAAGCTTTGGATCGCTGAAGTCGGTTGGGACGAGCCTCTCCAAGGGAAATTATTGAAGGAGTGGCACTCCCTTGTGTCTGCACTTCCGGACGTCGACCGAATTTCGATGCCTCGACGCTTCCTACCACCAGGAAGGTGCCACGCCAGTCTCCATGGGTTTTGTGACGCCTCCGAACGAGGCTATGCTGCCGTGGTATATATGCGGACTGTCGATGCCACCGGTGAGGTCGCGACACATCTTGTCTTGGCAAAGAGCAAGGTGGCCCCTATTCGGTCACGCTTGACGATCCCTAAATTAGAATTGTCTGGCGCTGCTCTTTTGGTGCGTCTTCTTAACCACGTCCGTTCATCTTTGGCATCCGTGGTCGAACTGACTGACGTGTACGCTTGGACGGACAGTGAAATCGTCCTATGTTGGCTCCGAGCCGCCCCTCACAACTTGGAGGTCTTTATCGCGAATCGGGTGTCCCAAATTCAGTGCTCTGAAACTCCGTTGATTTGGAGACACGTACCCGGAGAATTGAACCCGGCCGATTGTGCCTCTCGCGGTCTCGAGGCCTCTTCACTTGTCAACCATCCCCTTTGGTGGGGCCCAAGTTGGTTAACGCAACCTGAGTCGGCTTGGCCTCAGAATCGGTTCTCCGCTCCGGAAGTTTTGCCGGGCTTAAGAGTCGGAGTCGTGGAGGATAGACCGATCCCAGACTCTAACTTCCTCTTGGAACGATACAGTTCCCTTGATAAACTCATTGGTGTTACCGGTTGGCTTAGACGTTTCATCCATAATGGAAGGAACCCAGGTAATAAAAATTTGAATCCTGTCTTGTCGCCTCTTGAACGTCGAGAAGCCCGGACACATTGGGTGCGTGTGGTTCAGGCAGAACATTTTGCGTCCGTGATTGACACCATAAAAGGAGGCTTAGCTTTGAAAGGCCCGCTTGCTCGCTTAAGCCCCTTTTTGGACGATGACGGATTGTTACGCGTTGGCGGACGCCTTAGGAATTCTGAGTTGCCCTATGGTGCTCGTCACCCTTTGCTGCTCCCTAAGGACGGCACCTTTGTTAAATTGCTGGTGACCTCTTATCACCTGAAAAATGCCCATGCTGGTTGCAATGCCCTCTCGGCTATTTTACAGCGTGAGTTTTGGATTTTGGCAGGGAGACGCACAATCCGGAGCGTCATTTTCAAATGCATCCCTTGCTACCGTTTGAAGGCCCCTACTGCGCAGCCGATGATGGGTGACTTGCCCCCCGACCGCGTCATGGCCACTCGACCTTTTGCCGGAGTTGGCACTGATTTTGCAGGCCCTTTCGCCATCAAGAGCTCTAACCTCCGCAACGCCCGGTCACTCAAGGCCTATCTGTGCGTCTTTGTTTGTCTCTCTACTAAAGCGGTCCATTTGGAACTCGTGAGTGCCTTAAGCACTGAGGCCTTTGTGGCCACGCTAAGTAGATTTGTCTCCCGTCGAGGATTGCCTGACCTGGTTCGCACCGATTGCGGTACTAATTATAAGGGTACCGATAGATATTTAAGAGAAATTGTTGAATTTTTGTCTAGTAATAAGATTAGTTTAAGTACTGCAATGTCCAAGATGGGGATAACCTGGAAGTTTGACCCTCCAGCTTGCCCCCACTGGGGTGGGATCTTCGAAGCTGTCGTCAAGGTCGCCAAGACACATCTCCGACGCGTTATAGGAGAAACTATCTTGACCTTCGAAGAACTCGCCACTGTGTTTTGTAAAATTGAGGCCATACTCAATTCTCGGCCACTCTGCCCCCTCTCGTCTGACCCAAACGACCTGGAGGTCTTAACTCCCGGCCACTTCTTGATTGGTCAGCCCCTTAACGCCTTGCCCGAATACCCCTTCAGGGACGCGAGAACCTCACGTTTGTCTCGGTTTGAACTGTTGCAGCAAATGACTCAGAGCTTTTGGCATCGTTGGTCACTCGAGTATTTGCACCTTTTGCAGCAACGTGTTAAGTGGGCTGACAAATCCGATCCCCCTAAGGTTGGTGATCTTGTATTGGTAAAGGAATCTAATTTGCTACCTTTGTATTGGCGTCGTGGACGCATTGTTAAGCTAATGTACGGGTCTGATGGGGTTCCCAGAGTCGCCGAGGTAATGGTCGGAGATTCGGTCTTGCACCGAGCCGTTTGCACCTTGTCACGTCTCCCCATCTGTTAGTGAGTGGACGTAAATCCTTGCGTCCACGGGCGGGGGATTGTTCGCGCCACCTATGTATTAGTTGTCTGTGGTCGCTGTGACAGATGAATACTTTGTGAACGTAGCTAGCTTGCCGCGCTTTTTGATAAAACCTTTTGGTTGACAGTTCGACAGAGTTCAAGATTGGTTTTTTGGCAGGGCGGGCCGCGGTCGAATTGTTGATTGTAAATATAAGCTTTTCTTTGTAATCCGTATTGTTAGAACCTCGCTATCGCCTAAGGTTCCCGCGAGAAATTAGCTTCTAGTTATTTCGGTACTAAATAAAGACTTACTTGTTGTACTGAGTGGCATTGATAGTTGTGGCCACGTTGACACCTGCCGGCTGCAAACTGTGTATAATTCCGTAAATAGTTAACCTAAGCAGCTTTTGGACGAACTTTGAGTGCTGTGCTGTGTGTGTTGTGTGTTAGTGCCGTCTTGAAGCAAGAAGCTACGGCCGAACAGCAAGTACATTCTCATTCCTGACCTTTCCTACCCTTTAACCCACATTCTTCCTTATCGAGGAGCCGTGGTCACCTTGGACTCTGTAAGTGCATAGCATAAGTTAAATCTATCAATAATTTAGTTATCTAAGTTAAGCCGGAACAGTTCTGTCCGCATTAGGCCCTGAGCCAATGGTCTAAGAGGCTCGAATCCAGCTGATGGGCCCCTGGAACAGCGTCTTAGGGTTGTAGCATTGGACCAGGTTGAAGCCCCAATAGTACTCCAATTTCTCTCATACAAGCATATGCGCCAACCACAGATGCAGATGATCTGGAAGTGCACGCTTTCTATAATACTCTTAAAACAGCATATAAAGAAGCTGGAAAAAAATGTATTATTATGGGAGACTTTAACTCTAAGATTGGGGTCCCGAAAACCCTAGAACGGCGCATAATGGGCAATTACGGTCAAGGCATAAGGAATAATAGAGGTGAAACTCTCATTAATTATGCTCAAGAAAATAATTTATCAATAATGAATTCTTTTTTCAAAATGAGATCAAATTCTAGATGGACTTGGCAATCCCCTGATGGGAGAACAAAGAATGAAATCGACTTTATCCTATCAAAGAATCCAAGGATGGTACATAATGTTGAAATTCTGAACAAAGTGCCATATCCAACAGACCATAGACTTGTTAGAGCAACAATCTCACTCGACTCCTGTAAAAAAATAAGAACTGGCTTTTCATGCGGCAGTAAAGTGCTAAAAGATTCTGATGAAAGAGAGGCATATAGGAAATATTTAATTGAACATAGCACAGAAGTAGAGCTTAAAAATGAAGATACTGTACAGAGCTACTACGACAAATTAGAGAACTACATAAAAAATGGCTTAAAAACCTCAAAAAGAACTAACAATGTAAACCGCAGAAATATTATGTCGGTAGAGACAAAAAGTCTAATAAGCAAGCGTCTGGAACTTCAAAATAAACAACCCAGAACACCAGATATAAGAAAAGAACTGTCAGCAATTTACAGGAAAATAAATAAGAGCATAAAACAAGACTATAAAAACTTCAGATATTCTGCCATCGAAAAATCACTTCTAGAGAAACGTGGTTTGAAGCGAGCAAAAAGAGAACTTACCATGTACAAGACTTGGATACCTAGCTTGCAGAATAAACAAACCACATCTACCAATAGAAAAGCTATCCTAGAGACAGCATCGAAATTTTATAAAGATCTCTATGACAGTATACAAATGTCTCAATGTGTCAAGGAGACAACACAAAAAATACTGACCAAGCTACAAGTGAGGACTGGAACGAACTAGAAATATTAAATGCAATCAAACGCCTGAAGGATGACAAAAGTACTGGCCCGGACAGCATACCAAATGAAGCCATAAAGCACGCAGCAGATCTCTTAGTAAGCCCACTTTATAACTTATTCAACTTAATAAAACTTAAAGAGACAGTTCCTTACCAATGGGTGGAATCACATATTACTCTACTATACAAAAAAGGTGACCCCAAAAATGTGCAGAATTACCGCCCAATAAGTTTGACGTGCTGTTTGTACAAGCTTTTTTCTGCATGTCTGCTTGGGAAAATTAGTAATCAAATTGACTCTAAGCAGCCAATAGAACAAGCTGGTTTCCGTAAAGGATTTTCCACAATGGATCATATACAAACAGTAGAACAAATAATTGAGAAATACAAGGAGAAAAGAGCCGTCCTATATGTAGCATTTATTGATTATAAAAAGGCATTCGATACAATTTTTCACAACTGCATATGGGACGCCCTCAAAGACTGTGACGTTAATGATAATTATATAAATATAATCAAGGATATTTATAATAGAAGTAGAAGCAGAGTTAAATTAGAAGCAATTGGACCCAAATTCAAAATAAAAAGAGGTGTAAAACAAGGAGACCCTCTTTCTCCGAAATTATTTATAGCGGTATTAGAATCAATATTTAAAACCTTACATTGGAAAAATTTAGGCATCAAAGTAAAAGGATGCTCACTAACACACTTAAGATTCGCAGACGACCTGGTTCTATTTGCTGAAAATAGTAAAGACATGCAATACATGATATCAACTTTACAATTAGCAAGCTTAAAGTTTGGATTGGAAATGAACGAAGAAAAAACAAAACTTATGACAAACGCCCAGCCTTACCCCATCTATGTAGATAACAACACCTTAGAGTATGTGGAGAGATACATATACCTGGGGAAACAAATCTCCTTTAAACCAAATTGTAATGCAGAAGAGATAGATAGACGCATAACTATGGCCTGGAATAGATACTGGTCATTAAAAGAAGTTTTTAAAAGTCAACTGCCAATAAACCTAAAGAAAATAGCTATGGATTCTTGTGTACTTCCATGCCTTACATATGGCGTACAAACATGGATTTTTACCAAAGATATAAAAAATAAAATAAAAGTGTGCCAAAGAGCTATGGAACGGAGTCTCTTAAATATCAGGAAAATTCAAAAAATAAAAGCTTCAGATATAAGAGCGGAAACAAGTATGATAGATTTCCTAAAACACGCTCTTTCATTGAAATGGAAATGGGCTGGACATATAGCAAGAATTCAGGACAACCGATGGACTAAAAAGATCACCATGTGGGCTGGACCCCAAGGTAAAAGGAGGCGCGGTAGACCAAACACAAGATGGGTAGATGATATCAAATTGATTGCTGGAGAAAATTGGAAGGAGTCAGCTAACACAAGGAAAACGTGGTCAGTTTTGGAGGAGGCCTTCACCCGAGAGGGTTTCTCATCTTCACATAAAAATGCATGTAAACACATTTAGAACGCAGCAAGATATTGTTTGACTACAGATATAATATATATTTAGGAAAACAGAAGTGGAGTAAAGTGAAACTAAGCAAATATAACAAACCACAATTTATTCTACTAAATGATTTTAACATATCACAATTAAAATAATCAAAAAAAGGAACACACTTAAATCTGAACACAATTATGACTCATTAAGAGTTTCACAATAACGCAGTTTACAGCTCGGAAGGTGACAAAAGAATGACCTGGCGCCAAAACAGTACGCGCGTTTTATAGACGTTTATCCGATGGCGCCACTGTCTACAGGAGGTTAGGCTGATTCTCCTAATTCGGCCGTCCTGCTCGCGCACCGTCCCGGCTGCGCTGTGGTCGAACGCCTTCATCTGGAGCGTCCACAGCAGTCTGGTGCACGGGCAGCCAAAAGACCTGCGCCTGCGTCATTATTACCACGGTCGGAATCTGTTGAGCAGATAGAAGGCTTAAGTACAACATCAAAGCTTCGCAGCCTTCATTCAACGTTACTCAATTGCAATAGAATTCGAAACTATTTCAGAAGTGTTCAAAAGAATTCAAAAGTACTGATATGTAATCAAACTTGAACATGTCACTATTTCTGTTAAGTAACTAAAGTTGAACAAATCCATGCGCATTTTAAAACACAAACTTTTGAACTCTCAAAATAAATAATAAAAACGAACAAGAAAAGGGCAGGGCTTTCATTTAGTTAATTAATTAAGCAACGGTCATCTTCTAGTGTCATTTTATCTTTCAAACTTCTCAAAGTCTGTCTCTGTGGACTTCAAAATAATAAAAAATGATAGGGCAAATCTTTCAAATTTCGCAAAGCTCAGAGAGATGTATCAAAATAATTAAAAAGATAAAATAGTAAAGGGCAAGGCCCTGTTACGAAAACTCCTCTGTGTCTGCAACCCTCCAGTGCGCCGTCATGGCGCGCAGCTGTCCCGTCGCTGCCAGCGCCGTCAGCGCTGCCAATGCGCCACTTAAGCGCTGCCAATGCGCCACTAGCGCGCCACCAGTGCGCTACCAATGCGCCACCAGCGCGCCGCCAGTGCGCCATCAATGCGCCACCAGCGCGCCGCCAGTGCGCCATCAATGCGCCGCCAATACGCCACCAGCACGCCGCCAGTGCGCCATCAGCGCGCTGCCGCTTGGCCGCCAGCCACTCAGTACCGTGGCTCGTTGCAGAAATCTTCTTTCTTGCGCTAACGCACCTACCCAAAACCATGGGTACCATTGTGATTTTCACAATGAACCGGGTCCACACCGGACCCGAGGTCGACACACACATTTGTGCTGCATCTCCCTGTCGGTGGTAGCCATCCTACCACCCACCTGACAGAGTGCTATACCACACTCCTCGCAGGTCTGCCGACATAACCTTCTTCTCAATCTGCCCACTACATACAACGCTGTCCGCTGTCATCCACTAGCCTAACAGAGCCTAAAGTAACCTAACCTAACATGTAAGCTTACATTTTGACCTAACAACTGAACTAATAAGTAGCCTAACGTTTGACCTAACAACTGACCCAACGTCTGATTTACGACTAACCTAACTTTACTAGAGAAAGCATGTAACTAAATTGGATGACAGCAAGCAGAGCCATAGGCAATGTTTATGCAAATTAAGTTGAAAGTGTCTGTCACCGAAGAACGTGCCGCGTAGTCCGAAGCACGACTTCGAGGTACCACTCCAAGGCACCGCTCCAGGACCCCGCTCCAAGGCACCACTCCAGGGCACACCTCCAGGGCCCCGATCCAGGGCACCACTCCATGACGCCATACATGTAACAGAAATTAAAACCAAATCGTTATCACGAAACGACGTGATCATCGTGGCTATCCATACATAGCAGGTAGTCAACGCATAGTCAATTACCTTCACAAGCTCTCTGACTTAAAAGTTCATTACCAGCACAGTTACCAGTACCAGCACAGGTACCAACAAAATTATTTGACTGCTTCAGCAGAGCTCATACATACAAAGCCGATAGAACTCACAGAACCTGTGGAGCTCTCAATAGAGCTGGTAGAGCTCCAAGATACAGTAGCGCTGGTAGAGTACCAAGACACAGTAGAACTCGTAGAGAAACAAGAGACAGTAGAGCTGGTAGAGCATAACGAGTCAGTTGAGCTCATAGAGCAACAAGAGTCGGTAGAGCTGGTAGAGCACAAAGAGTCAGTAGAGCTCATAGAGCAACAAGAGTTGGTAGAGCTGGTAGAGCCCTCACTAAAGGTCGCTCAACCATAGTACAAACTCACAGTTGTACCATGTCGAAACAACTTTGAACATTCAAAACATCAAACATCATCATCGATGAACACAGAAAATGAAGAAAGTTTACTCATACCAGTTATGTTCAACCATATCGAGTAGGCTAACGAGCAGCCTCGCGCACTATACAAGCACGCAGCCCTGCGCGACCAGTAGACGCGCAGTGTCACGCCTCACAGCGTGGCATGCGAGCGCGCAGCATCGCACCCTAGGCGAGCGCACAGCCATGCGCAACCAGGAGCACGCAGCATCGCGCACCAGGTGGGCGCGCATCCCTGCGCAACCAGTGGACACTCAGTGTCACGCCTTAAGCGCGGCAGGCGAGTGCGCAGCAACGCACACTAGACAAGCGCACAGCCCTGCGCGACCAGCAGACGCGCAGTGACGCGCTTCACACACGCGGCATGCGGGCGCGCAGCCCGGCGCGACCAGAACGCCTCACATGTGGTGAGCGCCGAAGACGAAATTAACATAGAACACACAGAAAATTAACCTTAACGAGCAATTTAACTTCACAAAAACCCCTTAACGGTTTCATATTATCAGGACAGGTAGGTATGTAGACTCGTAATCGATCCACCCAAAACTTGACCGCAGGTAAAACGAAAACAAACTTTCTATCCATGAGAGCAGAAAAACAACTTCTCTAATCAAAATAGAATGCAACATTCCTGTCATCCAAATTACGTAACCAGTTCGGTAATATTAAAGAAAATAACCTGTAAAACTCAAGTTAATTTTAACGTTTATCAGAACTATAAATATATTTGCTCGTCCATACCTGACCTCAACAATTTTTATTAAAATCGAGAAGGTATTCGCAAAATGTATTCACGTTAACTATTCAAAAACGCATTGATATCTCAGGAACACACAACCAACTTACTTTGAGACACTTTTTCTAAGTAACAAGTCATGTTAAATAAAACAATGAAATCGTAAAGTAGGTAGGTAACAATTTTTACGTATCGTAATTCAATTAAATTCCCAGATGTTGGCTTTTAGCTATCTTTACGTATGAAACTTTATGAATTTTAAATAACAACCCTCATTTTAAAAACAAAAAAACTAAATTACGCAAAAACAATTTATCCGTACAGCATGTTTTAGCAAAACTCTTTATGACTCAAAACTCAGCAAACTTAGAGGTTTCAAGTTATGTATTCAAACTTAGGGTATGAGTCACCTCTTTTTCACAAAAATATTTTTGTATCCGGTCGGTACCCACAAAGGTTCTACTTTTGAATAAGATGTTTCTGCTAGACACTTTATACTGTTCACAAACTAGCATTCAGGGCGGTTTAGGGACTCAAATGTATGCGTTATGCCAATAACAACCACTGAGCCAACACAGCTTTCTAATTTAGTGGGAAATTATCATAAAATGGAAATCGCGTAAATACAATTGCGGTCTAAACCTTTTCTTAACACAATTAACAGTCAATTCAGTAACATGAATTACTGTTCATTTACTTTGTGGCTACGCTTGGTGGGTATTACATCCTTTAGCAAATAAATTAAACGGTCTTACCGATGTCGCATATTACGTCATATCACCAGAGGCTCGATGGTGTCATCACCTCACCACCATTCCAGGCAAATGCCAGGCGTAACACAGGAAAGCGCGCAGCACCGCGGCTCCGAGGCACGGCACGACAGCGTGTCGCGCAGACTGAATCGCCCTCGTGAACGCCCAGAGCGCCCACGTGGCATGCACAGTTGCACACCCAAGCGCACTCGTGACGCGCCTGAAGCACACGAGCTGTGCAACACCACAGCTCGGCCACGCTCCGCGAGCCAGCGATAACAATCACATGAAAACAAAACACAACTTTAGCACACAAATAAACACTGCACATTACGCGAGTCACCCTTCGAGAGATATCTTGATCGGTCACGTGATCAACTTTAAGCACTTTAAATTTGGGTATGTTCCTTTTTGATTCATCTCGTATGTGGGCCTATTTAGCGGTCCTTTATCCCACTTCTGAATTTAGGAAAACAGAAGTGGAGTAAAGTGAAACTAAGCAAATATAACAAACCACAATTTATTCTACTAAATGATTTTAACATATCACAATTAAAATAATCAAAAAAAGGAACACACTTAAATCTGAACACAATTATGACTCATTAAGAGTTTCACAATAACGCAGTTTACAGCTCGGAAGGTGACAAAAGAATGACCTGGCGCCAAAACAGTACGCGCGTTTTATAGACGTTTATCCGATGGCGCCACTGTCTACAGGAGGTTAGGCTGATTCTCCTAATTATATTATTAATATTAATTTTAATGTTATAATAAGAATAATAGAAACAATTATTACATGCAATTTATAAATATAATAATACTAGCTTAAGATTAAAAAAATAATGAAATGTAAGACTGAGGAAAATAAAAAGGCTTATTTATTTATTTATTTATTTAATGACATGTTTGCTCATAACTGATGAGCTATTGTAGATAGGTTTTCATTTAGTGAAACCACACCGCATAAGGAGTTCAATAAATATTTAGGGGCTTTTTTAATCCACTACAAGTTTGCCTTTGACTGCGATCTTACCTGATGGTACGTGATGATGCGGTCTAAGATGGTAGCGGCCTAACCTGTTAGGGGCATGGCAGTTATATTTAACTCATACCCCTAATCGGTTTCTATACGGCATCGTACCGGAACGCTAAATCGCTTTGCGGCACGTCTTTGCCAGTAGGGTAGTAACTAGTAGTAGGTTAGCCGCAGCCGAAGCCTCCCACCAGGCCAAACCAGGGAAAATTCAGAAATTATAAATTCCCAAATTGACCCTGCCAGGGATCGAACCCGGGACCTCCGCACGTTAAGACAACAGTGCTCAAAACTGCGCTAAACGTAACATAAATCATAATGTACGTACGTATTAACGTAAAATCGGCCAAAATTTAATCGAGGCAGCACTTTCTTGATCTGTATAAGCAACGTAGACTCAGCCTTGTTTAAATCTGTGACCAATGGGTTATGATTGGAAAATAAAGCTCATGCTAAGGATATAAGTATGCAAATTTAATAAAAGATGCTTTCCCCCCGTTTAATAACGCGATAGAAGCGTGGATCAAAAGCTTTCAAAAGCTCGACTTCTCTTGAATGAATTTTCTGCTGCTTGGTATAAAGAAATATTGGGTTAAATATTACGCAATTTAGGATAAAATACGAGATTTATCCCTGTTTACGTTATATTGAGGTACTAGCTGATGCCTGCGACTTCGTACGCATGGATCGAGGTTTTGTGGTTCCCGCGGGAACTCTTTAATTTTCCTTAAATAAAACGTAGCCAATGTGTTAGTCCAGACTATAATTTATCTCTGTGCCGAATTTCATCCAGATCCGTTCAGCCGTTCTGGCGTGATTGAATAACAAACATCCATTTGAGGTTTTTTGGTTCCCGCGGTAACTCTTTAATTTTCCGGGATCAAAAGTAGGTAGCCTATGTGCTATTCCAGACTATAATCTACCTCTGTGCCAAATTTCAGCCAGATCCGTTCAGCCGTTGGGGCGTGATTGAGTAACAAACATCCATACCTACATCCATACATCCAGCCAAACTTTCGAATTTTTAATATTAGTAAGATAACTTACATAAATAAAGTTAAATAATTTCACCATTACGCCGCGTAAGCTAGAACTATGAAGAAGTACAGTAGTTTCGTTTTAAATTATGATTCACTAGGAGAGGTATTTTGAAATTAAGTCCTTGAAAGGGTGAGGTATAAAATTTGTATGGTACTTTTTATGTCTCTTTATCTTCAAACCAAGCTTCAAAAAGTAAACAAGTATTATATGCATAATTAAAAAGAATAAGTTAACAAAAAATAAAGCTTCCTTGTGGTAGACATTTCTCGCTTAAAAACCCTCGAATAGATTGCTTCGGTAACTCAATGTTGAGTCGAAATGTTGTATAGATGGTTTCTACGGTCGAAGAATTTATGCCGTAAAATCATTTACTTTTGACTTTGACTGTTACATCCCTAGCTACTATGGCTTATATTGCTGATCATTCATGTAGCATTTTGACCCAGTATTCGATATTGACGCAAGACAATAATGTGTTAATCAGCAATATATTGCCTATAAAAACAGCTAATTAATTCTTAATCTCCAGTCGTTCTGGTAATTAGCCTAATTGCTATCCACCTACGGACCTGGTTTCGGCCTGCCGGACTGGACAGCAATGGAAGCTAAAGGTCCTGAACCAAAAATATCGCCGAAAGACCTTTTGGAGGTCTCCGCGAGTCGCGACAAATGATAAGTAGACTATCTTATTTATTTTGTGAGAATAGTAAAATTTTCTCTACTAATAAACTTCAGTTCGAGTACTCGTGTTGTTTACTTTATAACCACCGAGTGCTTGGGACTAACAGTACGTTTCTTTTCACTATACTTGGCCTCCTAACAGTGATTCATAAACGGGGTCGTTATGGTTCATAGCGTATTTTAAAGAATCGACTCAACAACATATATGCCTATCTTGTAAATAAAGAGGGTTTGAAACTGAACACTACCAAGAAATTACAATAACGAAGACTACATTGCTTGTGGATATTATGCTGAATCACTTTATTAATTACTCGGAGTTTGAAGGGTTTCATTGTGTTTGAAAGTTTATACGTCGTCAGGAACTAATAGTCGTCATTGATTTCGCTTGGCAAAGTTTCAAATTGAAGTCTCGATAGCTGGTGCACTTCGAAATTTCATACGGACCATTCTGAAGTCTGGGAGCGAGTGAAATGTACCCTATTCATCTGTATACCCTTTGATGTATACCTATGAGAGAAACATCATACTTAATATTATAAATGCGAAAGTCACTTTGTTTGTTGGTTTGTTGGTTTGTCCTTTAATCACGCCGCAACGTTGCAACGGATTGACTTGATTTTTGGCATGGATATAGTTGAGGACCTGGAGAGTGACATAGGCTACTTTTTATCCCGGAAAATTAAGGAGTTCCTGCAGGAATAACAAAAAACTTAAACCACGCGACGAAGTCGCGGGCATCAGCTAGTGAAATAATAATGCAGTCTGGGTTTTCAGTTTTTATGACTCAGAGTAAGAATGTACTATATTACCTTTATTGGCAAATAAAGATTTATTTATTTATTTATTATACTCGTATCGGTTGCAACAGTCTGGAAACTAAATATATAATTTTCGAAGTGAATTCCGATTTGTTAATAATAATAATAATAATAATAATCTTTATTTCAAGCAACTGGGGCTCAACTTGTTAGTATTACAATTGACTTTAAAACTAATGTTAGTAATTATTATAGATTATTAAAGCATATATATATATTTATCATAACTGTGGCCTCACCAGCACCTGAATAAGGTGTTCAAGCATCGGTGAGTCCATCTTCCTCGCAAACATATTCAGGATGCCGTTGGTACCGGAGCGCAGCCTTGTCAGCAGTGACGACGACTTCTTCCGCATTATAGCATAGAAGTCATCAGTTCGCTCATTCGCAAACATACCTGACGCTGAACAAAACCGCGGCAAGCCCAACAGCATCCTGAAGCCATTGTTATATTGAACTCGTAGTGAATCCATGGCCTTCTTCGCATAGTTGACCCACAGGCTTCCCGTGTAAAAATTTTGGCAGTATGCTTTGAATAAAGTAATTTTTGCATCTTTACTACATCGGGCGAACCTGCGGGCCAACATATTACACCTTACTGCCAAGGCCCTTCTTTCTCGCACAATATCAAGGGCGTTTCCTCGTGCTCCTATCATGATCTTTAAGGTCCTCCGTAACGTAGTGACCCAAGTATTTGTATTGTGACACACGTGTGAGCGCCACCCCGTTCAGTACAATTCTTGGCTCGTATTGCACCTGCTTCCGTGGGGCCTTAAAGATCATGTACTGACTTTTAGCCACGTTATAAACTAAACCATAATGAATGTTAATGAATGTTCTAGAAGTTTAATTCACTATAATCCGCTACAGTAGACAAATCTGTGTGGTACTTTGGTACAGTTCGTGTCTTTCACCTGCAGCATGCGACACCCAACACCCAGCAATTCGCACAGGCACAGTACCACACCACACAAATCCTCTAAATCACTCTCAACGTAAGTTTCACTCCAACACCGGAGCATCTTCAGGAGATGTCGATTCGACAATGCACGACTTTAAGTCAACAGCTGGGACCTGGGTGGTGGGTGTCGCATGCTGCAGGTGAAAGACCACAGTGGTACACGCACTGTACTACACAGATTTGTCTATTGTAGCGGATTATAGCGAATTAAACTTCTTGTTCATTCATTATCATGGACTTCCGCAATGTAACGCCTGCTTCTATTCAATATCCGATTTGTTAATCCAAGCAAGACTTCTGTCTGATTGATTCCATATTATTATTCTACAATCGAGCCCAGTCTCAGAACAGCAAGCCGAGTGGGAGTTTTTTACGCTTTCAAATGTGTTATAACAAAAAAAAATTATAAATAAATAAATAATATTTTTTTCATCCCACCATCTCGGAAAGAGTATTTTTACTCTTCGATATCTGAATGCAAAATCCGTTATTATCCTCTTGAGGATAAAGTAAATTGAATTTAGAACATCGTGTGCACGTTAGTAAATATCACTCGTCTATGAAGTTTTTGAATTCAAAACTTAAAGCCTATTTAGGTACTTCTACCTTTATGGTGCCGAATTTCCATACAAATGTTTTTAATTTTTAGTCATTTCCTCGCTGGGATGAAAAGTTACGTGTTGCACTCGAATGAAAAGATTTTTCACCTCGTGCTCTTTTGATTCCCTCGCTGACGCTCAGGATTCTTATTTTTGAATCACTCGCTGCGCTCGTGGTTCAATTTTAGAATCCTTCGCTTGCTCGGTTATCAAAATTCAGCACGCGGTTAAAAAAAAACTTTTCACTCTTGTATAACAAATAACTATAATAATAGGTAGGTACTGTTTACTCAAATTTACTAGTTTTAATATGCAAGTCAAGCTTTGCTATATCTTTATTTTCCTTGAGATACATGTCTGAGATCTCTTCAATCATAACTTATTTTTTAAGTATTTATTAATTTTACACCCTTATTGATTTGTTCCTGATATTTCCGATTCAGCTCTGACGAAATTCAACTTAACTGATGTGAATGTAAACAACCCAAAAACGGTTATTCGATGTTTTATTCCAAGCGACTGCATAGGCAAATAGGACTTTTGGAACTTTCCGATTCATCGAACTTTCATAATAACACGGGAACACTGAACTGGATTTCATTTCGGATAACTAGAATGACAGCGTTGAATTAATTAAAAGATAAGAACATTCTGTATGTGATTTCTGGTTGGGTTTTGTTATATGTGTTTCATAAACTATTTTTGTCAGTTTGGCTCTGTATAATGCGATTTACTATAATTATATTATTGTATGTGATACAATAAGTGTTGGAGTTGGGGACAATCCAGAAGTAGGTATTAATAAAACACTTTTAATTTGATTGTACTCTAACCACGAGAGATTTAATGTAATTAGTCAATTTATAAAACTTAGTTATGCAATACTACCTACAGTATCAAATCATTTGACCAGGCCGCAGTTGCTACCGCAGGCTCACAATCAAAAATAATGATCTAAACACCGAAGGTATTCAAAAATCGTTTAAGTCTCGGTGGAGACTGCCTTACCATCATCAAACATTACAATTTATACGAGTTGAATGAGTCAAATATCAGTTCAATCAAACTTTCATCAATATAAATTAACAATCTTTTAAGTTTCGTAAAAATTCAATTCATCTTTAAACGCAAAGCTGACAAAAGTATTTTTAATTTTCTGTTTACAAAACTGCAGCGGAGATAGATAGTAATTCTGTGCTAATGTCATGCTTAAAGAAGGTACCAAACCATTGGACAGTAACTGACGCAGGTATGCGATGTTCTGGGCCACGGCAACCTAATGTAGAGCAAGCCTTGCCACTGTAACCGCAATGTTCGATTCCAAATGACTTCAGCAAATTCAGGGCACTTACGTAGTCTACTCATTGCATATTGTTACCAACCAAACAACAATCTAGCCAGATAAACATACAACAATCAAAATCACTGGAAGACATCGACAAGGTCTGCACCCTTACGCAGTCGAAATTCCGCGGGCTCGAAGCGATTTGCTTCCTCGTTTCTAATTCGAATCGCTATCATATGATATGGAATGCCCTTCCGGCTTGCGTTTTCCCTTCTCTTTTAATATAGGTACTTCAAATTAAGAGTGAATAGGCATCTTCTAGGCAAGCGCGCTCCACCTTAGGCTGCATCACCACTTGCAAGTCTGATTGCAGCCTAGCGCTAGCCTATATATTAAAAAAAATATCAAAAATCGAACTAAAGATGACTAGACCTAGGTTATTGTTATTTAGTATCATAATAATAATTTTGATTTCTTTATTCAATAAATGATTTTAATTTATTTCAAAATTGTTGATATTCGGAACAGTTTTTACGAGAGATTTCCTTTGTTTCGTAATAATGTAATTTGTAGACGTATTTCCCGGATGTACTTTCTGTAATGAATGCAATGAATGGCTGTTATCTACAGTGAAATACTCAATGAACCCTTTGTTTATGTCTTTAAATTTCAACGCGTTTTATTTCAAAAGATTTTCGCTTTTGTTAAGTATTTTTATCGTGGAATTGCAGTTAAAGTACCTATTGTTTGAATTAAGAGCGAAAACTCACTAGGAACCTCACTAGGATAGGACGCTTGCGTGAGATGCAATGTTTTGACTTGTCGCCTAGTGTGCGCGTATACAGAATAAATTATTGGTTCAAAGAACAAGGTCCTTTTCACGTGCGGCACCTACACTTTTCTGTGAATAGAGGTAAATACAGAGAAGCTAGCTGATGTCCGTGAAGGGGTTGAGGTTTATTGGTTTCCGCGGGAACTCTTTAATTTTCCGAGATACGAGTAAAAACTAGCCTAGGACCATAATCTATCTCTGTGCCAAATTTCATCCAAATCCGTTCAAACATCCATCCAATCCTTCAAACTTTTGCAATTATAATATTACCTAGTATAGATATAATAAGTAAGAATAAAAACCAAATTACTTGCTGAAGAAAAATATTTTAGTTTACCCCCTCGAGTGATACCTCATTGTTGAGTATTGTTTAATCATTACTCATATGGTTACTTATTTTTCCAAAAACTACTGAGTACGAAATATACTAGATGTACATAATATTATGCCCATAATATTAAAGTACACAAAATATATTGCTGAAGCGTTACTGTCATTTCATAATTTATCGCGAGTACGTCTGTAGTAATTAAAGGACATTTTTGGTGTTGTCATTCCAATTAAGGCTTCATCCATCATTGCGATATGGACGAACTCATTTTATTTGTAGAGATTATCCATGACGCAGCGTTAATTCGCTTCCAATCGCCGAATAATCTTCGGGTCATTAGCACGTACTATGGGAATATTGATTGTACACTGAGGGAATGAACTAACATAACAATTTGACCCGGCGACTAGAACTGGAAAGGATCTATGTCCTTTCCCGTTCTGATGTCGCCTTAACTTATAGGAGCTGGCAAAGTGGCTAGACAGACGAACTGCATTAGGACAACACGCAAACTGCATGTCAGCTTTTTTCTGAATTCCATTACAACTGCCCACTGACTGCGCAGTCGGTTTGCAGTTTCGATGCAGTTATGTAATGCCAGCTGTGCAATAACTGCAACAAAACTGCAATTATGCAGTTGGCGTGCAGTCAGGCAGGAGGTCATGCAGACCACTGAATGGAACTTTGACTTTGATTGTCCCGAAGATCTGCCCAATTATGTAAGAATTGCCGATCAAATCGTCAAAGATCGGCTTCAAAGTAAAATAAACCATAATAGCATTGAATTAGAGCTCAATTTCGTGTATATGGTCATGTTTATAGAGGTCATCGTACATACCTAAACGTATAAGAATGGATTCACGAAGTTGAGCTCTAATTCAATTCTTTCTCGAACTCGAACTTTGATGATTTGATCGACAATGAACTTTGATGATTTGATCGACAAAAGAATTATTCTTACATAATCGCACCTCAGGTTTTTTTTACGCCACAACAAGTTAGCCCTTGACTGCAATACCACCTGATGGTAAGTGATTATGCAGTCTACGATAGTAGCGGGCTAACCTGTTATATGTGTGTGTGAGTGTGGTAGTTATATTATTAAAACCATACCCCTTTTTTACACGGCACTGTACCGGAACGCTAAATCGTTTGGCGGTACGTCTCTGTCGGTAGGGTGGTAACTAGCCATGGCAGGAGCCTCCTACCAAACCAGACCAAGTTGGCGTTGGTTGGTTGGAAGTTATTAGTCGAAACGCGTCGTGTCGCTTTCCGTCGATCACCTAGAGTTAGACCAACGGGTAATAAAACGATCAGCCTCTATGCTACTAGTCTAGTACTAGTCGTACTGCTTGTTGGAGTTAGTGGGACTTAATACAATAGAATGCATAACGTGATATAAGTGGCCAGTTCGGTGCATAACGAGTTTCAATTAGTAAAACTGCCAACACCGTATCCCCAGTCAGTGCGGTTGCGTCCAGCGTGGATAATTAATTACACTAATTAAAACCCTGATCTGATATAAATTGCACATTCATTCGTTTCGCGGAATGAAAACTGAAACTGCGATTAATTGATATTAAACGAATTTAAACTTAGGCGTTTTGAAACGTGGATCAAGTGGTTTGGTTATTATATACTTAGGTACCTAGTTAATAGTTGCCAATCCGTTTTCCGTTGCTTGCTGATTTGAAACTACTTAAGCATTGCTTTAGTGTTACAATATACAATTGTGAAAAAAAAACAATTGTGAGCCAAGCTCTTAGTATTTTATGTTTTGCTTAAAGCTCATCGTTTACCAACCTGCTTGTTATATATTTTTTATATTCCATTACGAGTTAGCGTTTGACTTTTGACCCTGTCGGAAATCGAACTCGGGACCTCCCACGTTAAGACAACAACGTTCAACACTGCGCCAGGGAGGTCGCTGAGTTTTAAGTAAATACCTAGTTATTTCTTTTTGCCGATACGCGCGATACCCGTCACACTCAGCCATGCGATGGTGAAAGGCTAGTTTGTTTTAATAAAACTAAATCCCATCGCTGAATCGATTTTTAAAACCTCCAGAGACTGGTGACATAATGAATGAAAGAAAATATATTAATTATTGTTCACCAAAAAATTGGAAAAATACGTAGGTACATTTAAACAACAACAATAAAAAAAAACCGTCCAAGTGCGAGTCGGACTTGCGCACCGAGGGTTCCGTACAAACTTTTAATAAGTTTAAAATTATTAAAAATATTTTTATTATGTGACGTAACTAAAAATTTATGCTTTTCGCAATTTTTCCTTTATCTGTGCTGAAGTTGCTACATACCAAATTTCAAGATTCTGAGTTCACTGGAAGTACCCTGTAGGTTTTGATTTCCTTGCGAGTGTCGAAATTTTGCAGCATAAACGGCTGTATCTTTTTATTGCGTTAGCTTAGAAGTTTGATTTTTTCACAGCTCCAAGGGACAGTAAACCTGAGTATTTAATATGAATTTCAGCTTGATACCTTTATGCGTTCCTTAGAAGAAGGGTCTTGACAGACAGACGGACAGACAACAAAGTGATCCTATAAGGGTTCCGTTTTTGAGGTACGGAACCCTAAAAAGAAGAAAGAAAAAAGAAAAAAATCGGTACAAATGGCACTTTGAAGCGATCTCTTCCAGGCAACCACGTTTTATAGGAATTAAGACTAGTTATTATTTTTTTATTAAAATTTAGACACTGCAAGATCCCAGAAAAGCTCCTTCTAAAATCAAGATAACTTTGCCGTAATGTATCTTCCCAAAACTAAATTAATAAACAATCATAATTGAATGGATGTAGCTAGGGATTGTAAAGATGTTTATTTAAAGTAATAATATAATTAAAATACCTAGAGCTTCAGTCAATAATTTTAATAATTCAATGGTTATACCTGGCATCGACATATTTCATAATTCTTATGGAGTATTTAAAAAAAACTCACCGATCACCTATCGATGAGTCCTTTTGATTAAACATTAATTTTATATTGGTAATATAACTTTCACTTAATAATATTTTCTTGATAGTTTGTTTGCATGCGCTAATTTTGTAAACGTTGTGTACACTTTTTATCGATGTACAGTGAAAGTGTCACTTTTTTAATATTATAATTTGTGTGATCAATATGTATATTGTAAGTGAACCTATAAAAAAATAAAAATAAAATAATTAACTGTACCTACGTACGATGATGTGAACAAAATCTGACTTAGATCTTTTTAAAAGGGTCTTGGTTTTATGTCTATCTCTCCAATGCAAAGGCGGAGGCAACCTTTAAGAAAATTACTTTCCTTTCTTGAAACATAAGTATTCATTAAGCCCAGTCTTCTCTTCATGACATTATTAGGAATTTCTTCTCGAATGAGGCTACAATTCAGCCTAATTCGTAGACCTAAAAACTCTTATCTGCAGAAGCTAGATCATTTTGCTTCTAAAAATGTGTTCATATCGTATTATTTTCTTATGGCAATAATCGAGTTGAGTTGAAATAAAAGTCTGCCTATTTAGAGCATCAATTTGGAGTGACACGGGTTCGTATTGCAGATTCTACTGATTCAGCCTACAAGAAGGCATTTTTAGATTTGACTCACAAAACGCTTCGTAGAATCAATTTAGTTGCCTTTTTTAAATTTTCCTCCACGTAGCATGCGATCTCGCCAGAATGGTAAGTGATGATGCAGTTTAAGCAAGTAAGCGGATTTACTAGGTACGGATACCTAACAGTTAAATAAAACCCATGCCCATATCGGTTTCTGTATGCCATCGCATAAATCACTTGGCGGTAGGAACGTCTTTACCGGTAGGATGCTAACTATAGACATTGCCGTTCTAACGAGCTAGGCTAGAGGCGTTTTAGAAATAAATTGCCAAATGGCCTCTGCTGGGAATCGAACCCGGGAACTCCCTTATTACTCCCAGGGAGGTCGTCATGCTTGTAAAATATTCATGTTTTCGCCATTTTATCGGAACCAAATCAGAGATTAGATTAATTCCTAAAGCAATTATGTCAGTAGGAGTAAATGTCCTACAACAGTGCTTTGTCACTCGAAGTGCATTCGTCTTTATACCAGCTAAGTCTTTGTGCATCCCAGACAGAGGCGGCTCGTGAAAGATCATATTGGGAGTTCACAAAAAAAAACAAAAATGCTTACCAATTATTTGTAAATGAAGTCCATTCGGCGGTCATTACGTTATATTGTTCCATTTTAATCGCCTACCTACACTATTTACATAAATCACAGTCTTTTTCACATAAATACACAACACAATATGTACACTATTTAAAACAACAATACAGATTTTCCAGCCACTGTACAATGATCCAACGCACTCGCGAAGAAATCAAAATAAATTTAGATTTACTTTCATATTTTGTGTTTTGTTTACATCTTACCGGCATAATACGAATAAAAAAAATACTCGCGAGTTTTAACTCTTTCTTCGTGACAACAGGC
Organism: Erebia epiphron; assembly: GCA_963932025.1. Lineage (NCBI taxonomy): Eukaryota > Metazoa > Arthropoda > Insecta > Lepidoptera > Nymphalidae > Erebia > Erebia epiphron. The sequence goes on along the minus strand of OZ009958.1, from coordinate 10,678,409 downwards.
CATGTCATTTAGTCGGGTAATATCGCGCATGCGTACTTCGTGTCAGGAGCGCCGCTCCATATTTACCAAATATCTCATACAAATCTTTTGTCTCACGCGCCGCTCGCATCGAATGCTCTCTTTTACTCTCATTACATTTCAATAGGAACGTTGTACTAAACTTTCGTCTATAGGAGCGTTGTTCTAAGCGCTCCACTTAACAAAAATACCATGTATTAAATTTGTGTTGATTGATGAAATAAGTAGTAAAGTAGGTAGGTAGGTACATAAGGATATTCATGATTAAAATGACAATGGGAATAGATTTATATAAAAATATTTAAAACGTTTATAGCAAAGTTTATTTGATTATTATACCTACCTAGTACCTATGTATTTTTTAAAATTTTGTGGGAGTTCACTGCACCAGCGCTCCTTTGAGCGAGCCGCCTTTGATCCCAGATGTAGTTCAAATAGCGTTTAAGCCCGTATCTCCCACACAGACAGTTGTGTATTTAGGACACTTAAATCCTGAGCGTCAAGCCGTTTTTAAAAGCTTTATAAACTTTAATTATTATTAAATCAAACTCTTCTAAGTTAAAGTCTCTGATACAGTAACTGCTAAGGTGTGGTATCGATTAATGTTAGAATCATTATTATTTGAATAGGCCTCTCCTAGGCAAACGATGCAACTCTGAGAATAAGAAGTAGTTGAAGTCAGAATGAAAGTTACACACAAAATATGTAAATTCAGCCCGAAACATTATGACCAACGCACCATATTACAAAGCCGGCAAAGACTTGCCGCCAAACGATTTAGCCTTCGGGTACGATGCCATGTAGACACCGATTTGGAGTATGGTGTTTAATAAACCTGCCATACCCCTAACAGGCTAGCCCGCTACCATCGTAGACCGCATCATCACTTATCATCAGGTGAGATCGCAGTCAAAGGATAACTTGTAGTTGATAAAAAAACAGTACTTATTTTACAGGATTACAAATCTTGATCAATAAAGCGAGACATAGATTTCTGTTACATCACTTTTCCGGGGACATTTTCTCTCAAAATAGCGTAATCCTATCTTTTCCATCCGTCCATCCGTCTACTTGTTGCAATCAGTTTTATTCATCTGAAATACGGAGATAGGTATCTGATCTTCATAGAGTTGTAATGGTCACATTTTTTTGCAGTCTACGCAAAGAACTTGTTGTCAATTTAAAAAAATCTACAATAATTGGAATAAGTATTTCAACCGCGAATTGGTTTCATTAAATTATTCGGAATTTATTAAAATACCGAGTCCTCTGCTAAATTCCAATAAAATTATTCAGTTCATCTACGAAATTTCCCTTCAAAGTGTCGAAGTTAATTATAATTTTAATTAAAGAAGATCATGGAATTGTAGAAATTATTTAGGTATCCAGTATACCTATATTAAAATTATTTTTAGTGATATTTGAGATCACATTTAATGAACTCTATCTATAAGATAAGTAATGCGAAAATTAATGGAAAAGTACTTATACAACCATTGATATTATCCACGATAAGAAAATTTACATATCTACGCTGTGCCATTGGGCACATACATTATCACCGATCCTTTATTGAGAAACTTAAAATCTTCCACAGAAAGACAAAATCATTCAACGAAAAGTTCGCAAATTCATGATCTATAATTATAATAATTGCTTTGCTTTGAGTACAATCCGGGTTAATTTAACTTTCCTACCATTAGCGACGCGCGACGCGAAGCGGCAGAGAAATAAACCCTCACAATAATAAACACGAGCAATCTTGTATATCTAATTATATATTTAAATTTTACCCGTGTATTGTGTAAATGTCGCTGGTTCTAGATAAGCGGCAGTTATACTATTGTTAACTCCAACTTAACAATATATAGCAGCGTGGAGTACCAAATTCCATACTAATGTATTATTATAAATGTGACAGTGTCAGACTGTCTGTCCATCTGACGGCCTGTCTTTTACATTTGCACTATCCGCTTTTTTAACAGACTTTGAAGGGTACAGAAATAGCATCCTAGCTTCGGAAAAACAAAGACTTTCCACGGTATTTATTTCATAAATCAACGTGAATAAAGTCGCGGGCATGAGCTAGTTAGTTAGGTATAATAATATGTGAAATATGAAATTCTGAAATGTGACGTCATTAAAGTTTGACTCACATTTTTACTTTAATCGATTGTTTAAAATGGTTATTTAACATAAAACTATCCGGGGACGTGGATATTACTACTTTTGGGAGATCCTCTTATTAATAATCACTAAAAAATAATCTATATGAATAGTAGTCAAACACCCAATTTCTATGGATACCCATAACATATTAAACAAATTTTTTTATTAGTTTTAATAACAAAATATGTTTTAGAGCAAAAGCGGAAGTCCCATACTGTAAACTTTACTAAGAACTCCGAAGAGGAATTAGCTCCTTTAAGTTAAGAAAACTTTAAGGGAAGTTTTGAAAACATCTGTTAAACCCTATTAAATGAAAAAGAACTTGTGCAAAAGTGATTATAGACTTGATAATAAAGTTCTAAGAGTAGAAATAGCTCATGTGTATTTTAAAACTCCAAGTTAATTGAGAAACCTGGCGTAATATTATAAGGATATCTATAATATTTAAAGGTTGGCAGAGAAATGCTTGTGTAACCATTGAATGATTTTTTCATATAAATAATTGCGTTTCTTTGCATAAAATATTGCGCTTTTAGTTTTATCTGAGCAATTTTTGTCATCTGTTTCTACGAAATGATTTTAGCGATTTGTATGAAATGTTATTATACGACTGCCTGAAAAAAGGAGTATAGTTTTAAGCGTTCATGTATGTATGTATGTTTGTATGTATGTATATGTATGTGAGTTTGTATATTCCACCATAACTTCTATACGCCTGATCTGATTTTGATAAATGAGGTATCGTTAGAATCCCTAGCTAATTCTGGGTGACATAGGCTAGTAAATTTAAAAAAAAAAATTGATGGGGTGACCATGGTTCCGAATTAAAGACTAAAGTTGAAAAAAAATATTCGAAAATAAGATTAACTATATAATCATCATCTAGAAAATGATGAGTAGATTCCAAAAATATATAACACTATATTTCAATATCCAGTGATTCACAAAAAAATATCATTTAATAAAAATGTGAATAAAATTTCAGACTGTGGTATCGTTAGTAGTAGTGGTAGCCGTACTTTCACGTACGTATGTGTGTCTACGGCAGAGCAGTCGTATTTTTTAATAATTTTAATTATATTCACTTGTGTTTAGATAACGTTTTACTTTCCAAGTTTATCAACTGTGTAAATAAGAATGTAAAAGATACGCTACTATAAGTACCAAGGGGTAAAGGTCTTTGTTCTTGGTCTTGATTATCAAAATGAAATTAAAGTGCGAGGTCAAATTAACTTTATTAGAATTTGGTCCAGTTGGCTTGTGTGTTTTGGTACACTGGCTGGTAAATAATGAAAGTCAAACAACACTACATGGGTAGACGTACTTACAATGAAGACCGTTTTAACTTAAATACAGAATTTGGGACTGAAGTTAACAATAAAGCAAGCACACATGCCATGGCGGGTGGACAATGCTGGAATTTTTAATAGTTACATTTCGGGAACTCGTCATTCAGAATACCTGCCCGTGATTGAAAAGTTTTTATACCTCTCGGAATATAATACAAAAGGTGTTCGAGATCTAGGCTCGCTTACGGTCATTAATATGGGCAATGGAGTTTAGCGAAAGAATATAATTAGAGTGGAGATATCATTATAGAGGCATCTCTATAATTGCCTTAAAATTGAATCTTTAAGGAAGTTAAAAGCGTTTTAATAATCCACTAGTGACTTGATGATGCCCGCGATTTCGTCCGCGTGAGGCAAGTTTTTTTTCGTACCACTTGCTCAAAAAAGTGACATTCTATGCCACAAAAAGCGAACATAACAATAGTCATTTTTAATCTGTTAAAAACAGGGAAAGAAAATTGTACTGAATTTCATTCATCCTCTAGGGGGAGAATGTGATTTAAATTTGGAATATGTACTTATGTACATCTGTGTTTACACTATTGAGTTTGTATATAAAGCATTAAACATCTTTTTGAAAAAGGAATACGCATTTATTATGCAGTTATGATTATTAAATAAAATTACCTACGAAAACCGACGGGGCCGTATGAGCTTGATGCCTTTGCTTTTCCGACAAAAAAATATTAGTCTAGGAATTTGCCGCGTTTTTGTTTTCCTTAAATACATAAACGTTAAGTTTATTTTAATTTATTTTTATAAATAAGTTAATGTTCTAAACAGTTCCTCAGACGCAAGAACAGAGAAATACTCAAATCAACTCATCAACAATAAATGTACCAAACAAAAATGTAACTCGCTCTATTAATGTTGAGGCGCGTCGGTTGCGTAGACCGTCGACGACGCCAGGGAACTTGTCCCGCAAAAGTTGACGGAAACGCTCGGGCCACGGAGTGAGCGGGCGGGCAAAAATCGGGACCCGTCCGCCGGTACTCGTCGATGTTGCGCTGGTAGGCGTCCCGTCCTGTGCACCCCGGTCGTGCACCTCTACCGTGACAGTAGAGTAGATAGGAGTGTGAAGACTTGAGGTACTAGACTAGGTACTGAGAAATAAAAGAGTTATTTTCCGTACTAGTGCTGAGGGTTGACTGACTGACGTTCGGTCTATCGGGAATATTTATACCAAATCATTACGTCAACGGAATATTCCCGAACGCTAATGAGTGCAACCACTTCGAGACCCTTTATTTCGTAAATTTCTAGTAACTCATTAATCTTAAAAACAAAGTTGACAAAAAAACCAATAAATTTTACCTATTTCTAAAGTCAACACATAAAAACATATTTCTAGTAAGATCTTAACTCTCGAAAGCTGTTGAACAAAGACCATATCCCTTTTGTAATTGTTTTTTGCCGCCGGGCGCCTATGGCCACTTGTAAAAAATCCAACCCGGTGCGACGTCCGCCACTTTAAATTCCCTGAATGAATTCTTTTGATTGCACATTTGGTCTTCATCTAGAACGTTCAACGCATTCGAGAAATAATTTTAATCTAGTCGCCAACAATTAATAATTGGACCAATATTTCGAATGTTAACTTTTACTTTTAATTGTCATTATTTTTAATAAATGCTTATCTTATCTTCTTATATATAAAATTCTCGTGTCACAATTTTCGTTTCCATACTCCTCCGAAACGGCTTGACCGATTCTCATGAAATTTTGTGAGCATATTGAGTATAGGTCTGAGAATCGGCCAACATCTATTTTTCATCCCCCTAAATGTTAAGGGTAGTCCACCCCTAAATTTATTTTATTTTATTTTTTAGACAAAATTTTTAGTTTTTATTTTTTTATGATACAACATACAAAAATACATACAATCCTAAATTTTCACCCTTCTACGATCAACCCTTATTTTTTATTTTTGTAATTAAATCATTCTTCATCTCCGGTCGATAACTGATCAATCGTCATTTAATTAGTTATTTTAATATGCATATTCAGTAGGTCTGAGAATCGGCTACTATCTATTTTTCATACGTCCACGCGAACGGAGTCGCGGGCATCAGCTAGTCTCATATTATTATTGTGTTAATTTTTTCGCAAATGGTACGAAAAGTAGAGTATTTTCCTCGGTGATAAAGCTGTCTTAGTCTTGGGTGAACTTAAATCCCTCGCTACACTCAGGACTCGTCTTAAATACCTCGCTTCGCTCGTGATTTAATTTTTTAACACCCTCGCTACGCTCGGGAGTAAACCTCGAGTCCTTCGTTACGCTCGCCATTTAAGTCGTTACCCGCGACAGAAGACACTGCTTTATCCCCTTGGTTAATAATCTACTATTTAATTCCCGCGGCAACTCTTTAATTTTCCGGGATATAAAGTATGTAGGTATACGGGATAAGTCCTTCCCCTGGAAAAAAACTATACCTATACCAAATTTCATCAAAATCGGTTGAATCAGATGGGCCGTGAAAGCGTAGCAGACAGACAAACAGACAGACACACTTTCGTATTTATAATATTAAGTATTAGCGTGGATTTGTTGGGGACTCAAAAACCTTCTCATTCTCGGAGGACACCTGTGATTAGTCGTAGTCCAGCAATGGGTTGAACCACTGGAGCACCCTTGGTACCCCGCCAACCATATTATAAATTTCCACGGGACTCTTAGAGGTTGAGCGTAAACAAAAAGCGATCTATTGTGAAAACTACTTTACTTGTCTCATTTCTACCTCTGGGTTAATAGACAAGAAGAATAAAGCTAACTATAATTTTATCTTTGACATTAAAAAGAATTATATTAATTTTGTCTTTGGTTCCGAACTTCGTGCATAGATCAGATGTTTTTTTTTTGATATTTTTCTTTGGGAACTTTGTTTACTTTAGTTTTAGGCATAGATGTTTATGGAATGCTTATAAAAATGTATATTATAAGAAATGTTTAAATAGTAAATCTAAATGATGATGATGATGACTTTGTTACATTATAAAACTACACAATATTTTAGTGATTAGATGTTGCACTATCCCGCACTCTTTTTTGATAATATACGCGTTGTCTACGCGAGATTGCTTTAGCAATAAAACCGCCTTTGCACCCTTCTGTTATATCTTTTAAGCTTTTGTTTAGTGTGCAATAAAGAGTTTATTTATCTATCTATCTATTTAATATTTGTAATATTTGGCCAATCCAGATATTTTATGGGCATTGTTCTTGATGATCCACCGATTCAATTGACTTTTAGGGCTTCGTGAACCCGAATTGCCCCCGATTAACTTTATAATAATAATTTTATTATGACTAGAAACCGTATAAGCTTTGCCCAGAAGTAAATTATAAATTGATACAGCTGTGGCTGAACCTGTAATTTTATATTTTGATATCAAATATCAAATTATTTTGTTATGTTGTTTATTTATGGAAATTGTACTGCCTCATCATTGAAGTTTTCATGTAATTGGAGCAATATTTTGCTTAAATCTATCTTTGTTTACATGGGCTTTGTAGGACACCCTTTTCGTTTCTTTTTTTTAAGCCACTAAAGCCCTTGATTACGATCTTACCTGATAGTAAGTGATGATGCAGTCTAAAATGGTAGCGGGCTAACCTTTCAGGGGCATGGCAGCTATAATTAACCCATACCCCTAATCGGCTTCTACACGGCATCGTACCGGAACGCTAAATCGCTTGGCGGCAGTTCTTTGCCGGTAGGGTGGTAACTAGTGTCAGCTTTGCGTTTAAAATTGAATTGAAATTTTGGAAAAGATAAAAGATTGTGTATTTGTTTAGTGATGAAGGTTTAATTAGGCTGATATTTGACTCATTCGATGTGTTTCACTCGGTTCGTTCTTTGGCGGGGATACGCCATATATTAATAATTAACATAAATACGAATATTTTGACGTTTGAAATTGAGTCTCCTACCGGCAGGCTCAGCGATTATTGAATACTTTTGTGTTTAGATCGCAATTTGATTTAGAGCTTAGCAGTAGCAACTGCAGTCTGATCAAATGATTAATTTATTGTTGTTGTGATGCTTTGGCCAAATTTTATACCTAAATGTTTACATTAAATCTCTCGTGAAACCGCTACACGGTGTGACCATTCGCTCGTGCAAGTTTTAAAGAGAGTACAAATATATTTTAAAAGTAATTTTAACTATTTGCCTACTTCTGGAATTATGCTTACACTAGCCACGGCCGAAGCCTCCCACCAGGCAAACAAAACAAAAAGTAGCAAGTGAGGAGGCTGCTCTGGGAAGATTTATTACCACAGAAATTTTAATACCGGCGTTTTGGTTCGATATCTTGACATTTTCGGTTAACGGTTTTATTAAGTATCTATACCCTTAAGTAATCCTCGTCAATTTTAGAACAATTACTATTCAGTCCAATAATCATACGTAAGTGAAAGCGTTTGTGTATTTAGTGCGTAGGCGTCCTTAGAAGAGATGGCGGTTCGACTCTTCTGGATAATTGTGATCGCCCACTTAAATTCGGGTTTCTCCAGTGATTGATTGTGATTGCTTAGAGAAACCTGCGCTTCTCGAGATTACTTAATGATACTTTGAAATTGACTTCAATACTCAAACTACAAGGACTATACACTCCGCCCACACAGGTTTGCAGTTGAAATAGTAAATTAACCTCTCTTGTCCAGCACAGTGCAAAATTTTAATGTTTATCATAAAAATGTATTAAGAGTATTCCGAGCTATATTTGGTCGTTGTTTCATCAAAATCGGTGGCCTAATTAGGGAAATATGGATATTTAAAAATTTTTGGCAAGGCGTCATCCTCGGCGGGTTTAACCAGTCCTGAGAATTTTTTATTTAGAAATGCTGATGGTATTTCTTCTTAAATACTTAGAAAAAGAAGTGAGATCCCAGACAAAAAATTACAATGTGAAATTATTTGGCCAACTTCCTATCAAAAATATTGACCAGTTAAAGTACTTATTGAAATTAAAATTATGACCAAGTTCTTTGCTAGACTTTTGTTGGCTTGGCGACATTTTGAATCCACATTATTTAAAAGCGTTAAAAATAATGCCTATACCTACTTAAAAAAGCCTATAAAAGAACTTGGTCATAATTTTGATCTCAGTAGGTACTTTATTTGGTCAATATTTTGACCGTATAATTTCACATAAGTAAATACTAAGAAACTGGATAGGTCGCAAAATTTTTGTATCTGAATTAGGATAAGTACAGGAGAAATAGAAAAGAAAAGGTGTAAATGAAAAAGGTAAATTAATTTTTGAATGGTATTTAAATAAGAAAATAATAGAACATGTTATAACAGCGCTAAATCGAAATTTTCGCATGCAAGACACGTTAATCTTTCTCGAAGAGAATTTGTTCGGTCTCCTCACATCCGCCCCGCGGAGATAAATCAATTTCGATCACTTCCACTCGGAATAAACAAAATGTTAAAAATGTATCGCATTATTTAACTTAAAGTCACGAATGAGGAAGTTCTTCGACGCGTCAATCAAACACGCAAACTTTTGCAGACTGTCAAGATGAGAAAAGTCGCATATTTGGGGCACGTGTTCAGGCACGAGAGATACGAACTCCTACAACTCATCATGATGGGAAAAGTTGCTGGAAAGAGAGGCGTTGGTCGCAGAAAAAAGTCTTGGCTTCGCAACATACGGGAGTGGACCGGAATCGCAAGTGCTGCAGAATTATTTCGCCTTGCGAAGAACCGAAAAGAGTATACAAAGCTGACTGCCAACCTTCGTTGATCGGAGAGGCACCCGAAGAAGAAGATTATTTAACTTATGTGACTTTTATTTTGACTATTTGCATCGACTCAGATGTTTTTTCTAAACTAAATTTAAGGTAAGTATTCTATACATCATATTATCATATCATTGTTAAAAAGGATTGAAAGTAAAATTATTAAATTAAATTAGTAGGTAAAATATCACCTTGTTATAAAAAAGAGTTTGTCTAAGTTTTTTTATTCTAAATCTAAGATTAATTTAGAATTTATCGCTACAAATCTGATCTATTATCTGGAACAAGTTAGATGAAACTTTCGCCATTCAAAATATCTTGTACTAGACGATTCCCGTGACTTCGTCCGCTTGGATTAGGATTTTTTTGATTGCTGCGGGAACTCTTTAATTTTCCAGGATAAATAGCCTATGTCCTACCCCAAGATACAACCTACCCCCGTGCCAAATTTAATCAAAATCGGTTGGACGGATAAGCCGTGACAGCGTAGCAGACATGGACACACTTTTGCAATTATAATATTAGTATGGATGTTGTGGCGTGTACAGGGTTCGGAGCCAGGGTAGGCATTGGTGAGGTAGATATCATGGTAGATACCTATTTACAGGCAGGGAGTGGTGAAAAATAAGCATTGACCTTTGTTTAACTGGGGTAAGCAGTGCTTTTATGCCTCTTTGTCGTGCACGCCACTGCTTATAATATGATACCTTTAATTATTCTTAAGTTTTTTTATTGTTACCTACCCTCGGAAGGAAGTGGTTTCCACGATATAGAGGATCCTAGTGTGGAAACCACTGCCCCCACTAGTTTTAACCGAAATTATTGTAATAATTTTTGGAACAAATAAATGAAATGAAAATAAAAAGATACCTATACATAATTAAAGCCATAGCTGACTCTTTTATCAAATCCGGTTGAGCATGCCCCGAAACACAGCTTGACCCGATTTTCTTGCTAGATTTTGTATAACTCAGCATTAAAAGAAATTTATGAGGAACAATTTTAATCTAAAAGGGAAAATCTATAAGGCAGTCGATAGACCTGTCGCATTGTATGGTTCAGAATGATGGGCGGTGAAAAGGACGGGTGAAAGAAAAGTACATGTTGAGATGGATGTGTGGTGTAACTAGAACGGATATGATTAGGAATGTATAAGGGGAAGTCTGAAAGTGACAGAAAAGATGAGGAGTAATAGGCTAGCATGGTATGGGCATGTAATGTGGAAGGAAAAAAGACTAGAGGGAGACCAAAGAAAAGATGGATGGATTGTGTGTAAGAGAATATGCGTATAAAAGGGGTGAATGATAGGTTGACGGATAATAGAAGTGAGTGTAAGAAGAAAACATCTTGTGCCGACCCCACGTAGCGTGGAACAAGGGCAGGAGGAAGAAGAATTTCATTCAAGCCTGATATTATAACGATGCAAAAATAAATTGGCAATAGCTGCGGGTACAACCATAATATCACGTACAAGTGACATTCGATGCAGCAATTCCATTCAGCAACGTGTTGTTACAGTTGAATCCCTGCCAAGTGTATTCAATAAAGACCAGTCAGCTGTTGTACCAACACTTACACATTACTCAATGAAAATGGTAATTGGGTCCATATCCAATAATATGGATAACTAGTAAAATGCATTTTATAATGGCATAAAAGAACTGCTTATGTTAATTGAAATAGTTCAATGTTCATATTTCAATTTTACGAAATCTGTTTTTATTACTGGAACTAGGAGATGCCCGCTTTTTTTTGTTTAAATTCCGTGGAAACTCTTTGATTTTCCGGCTTGAATGTCTCGATAATTCAAGCTATATCAGTGCCCAATCTTTTCAAAAAAAATTCTAGCTCTTTTGAGTTGGGTCTTGGAAAGATAACAGACAGACAAACTTTCTGGTACTATAATAATAAAATGGTTTAAAATTTGAGAAAGGCTGGAAATATTATTCTCGACTCACGAATCGTGTTTTCATACTATTCGGAGAGTACATTCTGAATATTATCAATATAATTAGGTAGGTATATGGGTACCATAAGTGTAGTAATTGGAAAATATATCAATTGATCTTTCTATTGGTGGTGAAACGGAAAAGCTTTTTTCGGAAAAACATAATTCAATGATAAAAAAACCGGCCAAGTGCGACTCGGACTCGCGCTATAAGACGTTGTTTCGTACAAAATTTCAAGATTCTGAGTTCACGGGAAGTAACCTGTAGGTTTTGATTCCCTTGCGAGTGTCGAAAATTTGCAGCATACCCGGTTGTATCTTTTGATTGCGTTGGCTTAGAAGTTTCATTTTTTCACAGCTCCAAGGGACAGTAGACCTGAGTATTTGATATGAATTTCAGCTTGATACCTCCATGCGTTCCTGAGAAAAAGGGTCTTGACATACAGACGGACGGACAACAAAGTGATCCTATAAGGGTTCCGTTTTTTTCCTTTTGAGGTACAGAACCATCGATTTATAAGTCAATGTACAGAACCCTAAAAAATTAATACACAACTGAAATCGTTGCAAAATCAATGTATGTGTATGGACATCGTCTTCATGATAGGTATTAAGGTATTTGTATCCGATAAGAGGCCGGTGTTCAACAACTATTTGCAAGAGGTATTTGATAAAGGTTTACCAAGCCTGCCCATCGAAATACCTTTGTTAGGCTTTGTTGTTCAGCCCAATTCAGTCTATAATATATGTTAAGGTATTATGTTACATAGGTACACATTGACAGGGCTAAAATAGGGCTAGATATCGGCTTTTCACATTACTCAGTGTGCTGTGTGGTAAACTTAGGTAGGTAATAACTTCTGCTCGCACGAAACGTTTTAGTTTAACGTTTCGGTTACGAACCGCTAAGGTGTGGAACACCCTCCCAGCACACATCCCGCGGGAACTGTTTAATTTTCCGGGACAAAAAGTAGTTATGTGTTATTCCAGACTATAATTTATCCCTGTGCCAAATTTTATTCAGGTCCGGTCAGCCGTTGTGGCGTGAAAGAGTAACAAACATCCATACATCCGTACAAACTTTCGCGTTCATAATATTAGTAAGGATATAACTACATTGCGAGGAAACCACAAATATTAAAATATAAAAAATAACTCATTATATAAATTGCGAGTTTAACAATTAATATCAATCAGTCATTGGAATATCCGACAATACAAGGCATATAATTACCCTCAATCATATTAAACCGCACACATAACGTTGCATTTTGTGGTGCAATGTACCGCACGCTTGCAGATTTATTGAACAAACTCGGCGGTGATTAATTGTGGAGTGGAAGGACAGTTCAGGGGACATCAAACATGATGTCCCCTGAACTTTTGGTCCTTGTGAACCTCGTCTTGTATAGGCCTAGCCCCACTACAGGAGCGCGGCGCGGTACGTAGCGGCTAGTAATCATTGTGTGAGGTATATATGGAGCTGGGCCCATACTTAAGCAACGCGGCACGGAGATTAACTGCGCGACGCGATGTCGTACAAACTCATACAAATAATATTTGCCGCTACGTGCCGCACCGCTTCGTACATCTCAATCAGGGCTAGACCTTTATACAGCTCTGATACGAAGTGATGCGTATCGCATGTTTGTTCTGCCGCGCGATTAATTCCTTTCATTTCGCGTGAAGTGTGAAAGTAAACACAATGCCCAGAGTTCTATGAACTTTTACCAAAAGATTGATCCCCACAGTTATAGGCCCGTACTAATAAACTAACATAAACTATGAACACGTTCTCAAGTATCGGTCAATCTACACTTACCGGCACGGAAACTTGGCCGCCCTGTTTATTTGATGTCATCATCATCATCATCATCACTACAGCCCATTAAGGGGGCAAGCTTTCAAAAAATATATAGGCTAAGAGATAGCTGCTGATGTGATTTTTATATAATATTGTTTTGTTGGTATTTCAGTTAATATGATTTTAATATAATATTGTTATGTTGGTATTTCAGTAAAAATAAATTAGGATTAGATACGTATTGTTTAAATATAATTACATATCTAAGCCAATTATAAAATTATAATAAAACTAGATGTACTTATAATCTACTTTAAAAAATAAAAGGGAAAGATGATGTGAATTTTATATAATATTGTTATATATTTCAGTAATAATAAATGTCAGTTCTCATCAAGTGCTCGTATCATTCACAACAGTAACTATCGTCTGGTGGAATTTGTGATGGTCTGCCTGCAAGCGGCTGGGGACCTGACTACTTATCGCCGCTCAAAAACGAGTTATTGTTACCAGAAATGACCAATCCCACCAAAAACATTTCATGTAAAATTGGTTGCCAAAGACTCACAAGTGCATAATGCTTTCACTGTTAAAAAGTTATGAGATTTCTAATTAGAGCCAAGCCCGAAGGTGAGCTCCTCTTTGTGCTGCGCATCATAACCCACGGAGTCTGTCTCAAGTTCAAAGTACATAGTTCTAAATGCTCTTTACTGTGTACCAAACTAATAATATTAAATAACATGTAAGTCTATATATAAAACTTGTCCCTAGAACCTCTACATCTTGGTAAAAAGGTATGGCTTGGCCGTTTAATATTCGTCGAACATTTCCTGACATAACATTTAAGTCATTAAGGAATAGTTAGGGCGACATATACGAAACGGCCAAGCCGTACCTTTTTACCAAGATGTAGAGGTTCTAGGGACAAGTTTTATATATAGACTTACATGTTATTTAATATTATTAGTTTGGTACACAGTAAAGAGCATTTAGAACTATGTACTTTGAACTTGAGACAGACTCCGTGGGTTATGATGCGCAGCACAAAGAGGAGCTCACCTTCGGGCTTGGCTCTAATTAGAGATCTCATAACTTTTTAACAGTGAAAGCATTATGCACTTGTGAGTCTTTGGCAACCAATTTTACATGAAATGTTTTTGGTGGGATTTCATTTATTTTTGGCAGGCGCCCTAGATTTTTTGATTTTTTTTAGCTGAATGCTAGATGATTGATACTTGGTAAGTTTAATAAATCTGTCAACGACATGTTATCCTGAAAATTACAGCTTTCTACCATGTTCCGTACCGAAGTTATGACTGTTCTAAAATACAAGGAAATGCTGTCAGATTTGCACCCCCTATACGAGGGGTTGGAGATGAAAAGATTCAGATTTCTTAATTTTCCTGTTGTTTATATGCAAATTCTAGCCTACATACCAAATTTCAGTCTTCTAGCACTTCAGGAAGTACCTTTTTTCAGTTGATGATCATCAGTGAGTGAGTACGAAATCGACGTATTTTAGGTAATCAATAAACTGAAACTATAAATGCTAAAAAATTGAAACTTGGTATATTCGGTAAGTCCCCCAACAACATCTTATCCTGAAAATTTCAGCTTTCTAGCGTCATTCGGACCGAAGCTATGACGGTTCGAAAATTCGACGAAACGCTTCGAGAAAAGGTAGGTAGTGCCCCGTTTCCTTTGGCTCGTCTTTGGCGGGGACACTCCCGTGTCCCCAGATAACTAGGAAGGCTTATTCTAGTATAGTATTAAAGTATGCGCTGTACCTAAGTAACCAGTATAAAAACTCAAAGACGTAAGGACGTTTACTAGATATTGCCTCTCAAAGACGAAATAGTCGTTAAGTACGTCAAGTAGTACCTACGTCAAGTAATCTACGAGTATATATATATAAAACTGAATCCCTATTTCCCTTGGTCACGGCATCACGCGTGAACGGCTGGACCAAATGCGCTAATTCTTTTTTGTTGTATAGGTAAGGTCCTGGAGAGTGACATAGGCTACTTTTTATCCCGGAAAATTAAGGAGTTCCGGCGGAAATAACAAAAAACTTAAACCACGCGGACGACGTCGCGGGCATCAGCTAGTAAAATTAAAATGAAAAAAAAAAACCCACGTCGAACTGCAGCGCTCCATTATAATTTGTGACCTTATAACTTTGTAACAACAATTAGATCTTCGCAGAAGTAGTTTTATCAACACAAAACTGCATCTTTGTCGGTAGTTTTTTTGACCAGCGTGTTGGACTATGGCCAAATGTTAATGAGTAGAGGTGTCGAATTGTGTTAAACTTTACTATTCTGATAAATAAATATTAAAATATATCAGTTAAAAAAATACGTTACAAAATATAACGGATAAAAAACTGGAGTTCCTGTGACCACAGCATCTAGGTTAGCGCTTGTCAAATCAAAAGAGTCCAAACACGAACTTTTCACAAGCTATAATACATATCTAATGCAAAACCAACCGCACACATATCTAATGCACCGCAACTCAATGAGCCCAGTACTTTTTCAGAAAAATGTAAACATATTGAAAAATAAAAATCAAGATTGCAGCTCAGCTTAGTGGACTATGGCCCTAAAACATATTCAAGAACCTTGACAGAAGTTATGCATATCTATTGCAAAAAACTGCATACGAATCGGTCCAGTAGTTTTCCAGGAAAATGGTAACTAAAAAGTGCACAAACAAATAAACAATCGCACAACTTCTTGGGGCAAACACATAATAATTATAGTTACCAAAAGATAGTTACCACAAATACAGGCTATATAAAATTAGGCTATAAGTTTTGACATTTGGGTTGGACGACCCAGTGTAAATTTGTATGAAAAATTCGTATGAGGGATCTTTGGAATCAGATTGTACAAAAACTTTAAGTTGTATTGAAAATATTGTTTAATTAAAGTGTTCCTTGATCTTTAATGATTAATTTGAATAACTTTTGTTTAAATAAGGTCTCAGATTAAATCACAATAGTTGGAACGCCATAACGCCTTTTTTGAGATTTCCATGAATTTCTTGATAATTTTCTGCAGTTACTATACGATTTTATGACCACTTTTTTTAATTACGTCATACTTCATTTAACTGAGTAGCGAATGGTATTAATTTGGTAATAAAATTTTCATTCTTCCTATCCTAAAACGTCGGAACAGAAAACAATGTTTCAGTACTTGGGCTCTTAACGTCCTACTGCATTATTTGATGTATATGACACAAAATATATATTTTCATCCCACCATCTCGGAAAGAGTATTTTTAATCTTCGATGTCTGAATGCAAAAGCCGTTATTATCCTCTTGAGGATAAAGTAAATTGAATTTAGAACATCGTGTGCACGTTAGTAAATATCACTCGTCTATGAAGTTTGTGAATTCAAAACATCATTAAAACCTATTTACTTCTACCTCTATGGTGCCGAATTTCCATACAACCTTTTTTAATTTGTTAAAAACTCACACTCGTAACCTTCTTGGTGTACTTTTTTAATTTGCTTTGCGCGCACCATTTTCTTTCACGTCATGTCATTTCCTCGCTGAGGTGGGATGAAAAGTTACGTGTTGCACTCGAGTGAAAAGATTTTTCACCTCGTGCTCTTTTGATTCCCTCGCTGACGCTCAGGATCCTTCTTTTTGAATGCTTTGCTTGCTCGGTCATCAAAATTGAGCACGCGGTTAAAAAACAACTTTTCACTCTTGTTTATCAAATAACCTATTATATTACTAAATTCATGTTAGTGAATAAGGACATGCACTTATTATGTTTTTAAAGCATTTTTACAGTATCTAAGATAGTTTTTGTTTTAAAAATAATGTTTAGTTAAAATTGCTACTTTTCAAAGAAATAATCTAAAAAATAAATTAAATATCACTTAAATTTATCAGTCCTTTGTACATCTTAATAACGGGTGTAATCCTCCTCTTGCCCTGATAACGGCCTGCATGCTTTGAATAATGTTTTTGACATCGATTTGCGAGAGGTTCTCCCGAACGGCCACCTTTGCATGACGGAGCTCGTTGTATGGAGCCCGTAGTATGTCTATGACCGGTTATGAGCATAGATTGACCGAGACTTGAGAAACTGTTCTTAGCTGAAGCTGATTTATTAATACGGGCCATAATTTCTGGGATTAGGACGAATAAATAGCGGTGGCCGAGCTCGGTGAAGAAACTTAGTAGGTAGTAAGTAGATAGTGCGAAGCGGGCAGCACTCTACATCATACTAATATTATAAACTAGCTGATGCCCACGACTTCATCCGCGTGGAATATGTTTTTTTGATTCCCACGGAAAATCCTTAATTTTCTGGGATAAAATGTAGCCTATGTCACTCTCCAGGTCCTCAACTATACCCATGCCAAAAATCACGTCGATCCGTTGCTCCGTTGCGGCGTGATTGAAGGACAAACCAACAAACCAACAAACAAACTGACTTTCGCATTTATAATATCGCTGTCAGTCACGCTGCAACGGAGCAACGGATCGAGGTGATTTTTGGCATGGGTATAGTCCAAGACCTGTAGAGTGACATAGGCTACTTTTTATCCCGGAAAATTGAGGAGTTCCCGTGGGAATTGAAAAAAACTTATTTCACGCGGACGAAGTTGCGGGTATCAGCTAGTTGATATATATTTTGAACGTCAGTAAAATGGTTGAATGTAACAGATGTTAGGGACGTGATGGTGATGACTGATAATTTAGTTACGGTAGGTATCTTAAAACTAAAGCTACGAATGCGCCTTGATCAGAAGCACACAACAAACTCAGTCGGGAAATGAAATGATGCAGGTAGGTAGGCAATGGATTAGGAATATTTGGAAAGTTGTTGGCAAGTGGCAACTTCAACAGCTACACCTCTATCCTATAACAAGTAAAGGTATAAAAATTCTACATCAATGAAGTATGTAGTTACATACAATAAACATGTGGCTATGTTTATGCACAAACTCTAATTTATTGATATGAGAATGTTACAACTTACAAGTTATGTAAACGTAAGCCTAAAATATTATATTATTCAGTTTAACACCTTTCGCGCGCGGCGTGCCAACCCTACTCAAAATGATCACATACATATTATATTATCTACATAGAAAAGTTAGAGTGTAAACACACTATAGAAAAATAAAATTGCGGTACTTTGATATGGAGCACGCACACTAGCCGACAGGCCAAAACGTCGTTCTACTTCAATTCAGACGTTTTGTCGTATCGGGTCGCTAGTCTATTTTTACTCTTATTTGAAGTCAGAACAAAAACAATTATTTCAAACTTTTGCGTACCATTAAAGTGCTAGACGCATTTATATTAAAAATGGCTTATTTAGGCGGTCATCAAATTTTATTGGACAATGAAATGGCAAATAGCTTCGTGTTGAAGTTGTTACAGTCAAAACTCTTAGTCGGTCCAAACTATTTTTAACTGAAAAAAGTTTTGGCTATTGGGGTTGTCAAAAGTACTTATTTTAACTAAAAAATATTGGTGTAAAGTTCTTTAAGTACGTTTGACTGAAAAAATATATCGGTCTAAAATGAAAATGGTACTTGGCTCCACGCAGTCTCGTATTCTGTCCTACCCCTATAAAGTTTTTAAATTATCTAGCTAGATGACGAGCGCTCGTCTCAATACGCTCTTCATAACGATTTTAGGATTAGGACACACAAATTTGTGTGTATTCAGAGTAGTCCGAATTCGTTCTGGACCACATTCTTCCTAATCTAATAATGGTAAGTTAATTTATTATGATTAATTATTTGACCGGAATTTCAGACAAAACTACTTTCGACCAAACTCGAAAGGCTTTTTGGCCGTGTTTTTGCAGTTTAAAGTAATTTTGCCCGTATTTAAACATTTTGTCAGTAACAATAGTTATAGATTAAGGCTGTACTGGATCTCATTTCTCGTACAATTGTTCAAAACGTAAATGGCTTGTATTTATCTCTTTAAGTTCATAATATTCTGGATAAACTGTTTCTTAATGTGCTTAATTAATTGGGCAACGAAAAGTTTACAGAAACTTTCTCGTTAAAGTAAGTTTTTTTTTTATTTCCACGGGAACTTCTTAATTTCCCTGGATAAAAATGTAGTCTATGTCGATCTTCAGGTCCTTTAAATTTTCAAAAATCCCTTCTTAGCGGATGCCTACGTCATAGTTAGCCATCTGTATACCTACCAAATTTCAGCCCGATCCGTCTAGTGGTTTGAGCTGTGCGTTGATAGATCAGTCAGTCACCTTTTCCTTTTATATATTTAGAAGATGATAAAAAGGAAACCAGAGAAAACCATCTTACTAATATTATAAATGCAAAAATTTGGAAGGACGTGTGGATGGATGTATGGATGTTTGTTACTCAATCACGCCCCAACGGCTGAACGGAGCACATAGGCTACATTTTATCCCGGAAAATGAAAGAGTTCCCGCGGGAACCAACAAACCTCAAGCCGCGCAGACGAAGTCGCGGGCATTCGCTAGTTCAGACATAATGTAGGTTAAAAAACAAGCCGGCTATTGAGATGGAAATGTCAGGGCTCATTTTTGTATCAAAAGTAATTGCAGAAACGCAATGTCATGCCACAGAATACTATCTGGCTCCTAACTACCAGCGAAACTCGTATTAAAGTCTTTTAATAACTTTTTCATCCCACCATCTCGGAAAGAGTATTTTTACTATTCGATATCTGAATGCAAAAGCCGTTATTATCCTCTTGAAGATAAAGTAAATTGAATTTAGAACATCGTGTGCACGTTAGTAAATATCACTCGTCTATGAAGTTTGTGAATTCAAAGCATCATTAAAACCTATTTACTTCTACCTATATGGTGCCGAATTTCCATACAACCGTTTTTAATTTGTTAAAAACTTTACCTTTTAAGCAAGTGATATTTTATTTGCTTAAAACGCACTTAACATTAAAAAAAAAGTCCCGGCTCACTGACTCACTCACATGCTGATTGACTCAGTACTTAACGCCCAGATCAAACCCTCAGAATACTTTTTAAGTAATGTCGACAAAGAATAGCGCAGGATTTTTGAAATTTCCATGGGAGTGAAGCCGCGTGCGGTCGCTGGTGTAATACTAATGCCAAAATAACTGTTCATACGCATTCTATCCGCAATCCATGAATAAGTAATTATCGTCTATCGTATACCCATCAAATAAGGTTACAGGTCCCTCGGAAACCGCACACTACGTAGGCGAGGACTATTTGGACCCTCTTCACATTGTCGCGGACCCAAATTATCTATTAATAACCACGGAATTGTTATTTACTATACCAACACTCGTTTTGTCTTATATGTATTGTGTTTACTTACTTGTTTTAACTTGTGAAAAATTGGTGCGCACTTACAATACCTACCTAATAATATTCACAACTGTTCTTTTGTACCTGAGTTTTTTTACACGAATTATTATGGGTTTATATAGATTTTTTATTTCAAAACAATAACTTTATAATTCAAATTACAAATTTCAAAATAATAACTTTTATTGCATTTCAACTTTAAGTGTCTTTCTGTTTGATTTTGGGAATCTAAATTCATCAATTCTAATAAAAATAGGCAGTTCCTTCAGTACCTAGTAAAATATTCAGTTTAAAGGCAATTAATTTTTCTTGTTTTATTAGTATTCCAAAAACTTCATAAAATTGGTTACAATTAACATGGTTTACTTTTACCCTCGACCGTCGACGAAACGGAGACGGTATTTGTGTTTGCCCTAAGAGGTTGTGCGTTTGTTTGTTTGTGCACTTTTTTGTTACCAGTTTGCTGGAAAACTACTGGACCGATTAATATGCGGTTTTTTGCATTATATAAGCAAAACCTCTGGCAAGGATTTTAGATATATATGTTTTAGGACCATAGACAAGCAAGCTGAGCTGCAGTCTATGATTTTTATTTTTCAATATGTTACCATTTTTCTGAAAAAGTACTAGGCCGATACTAGATGCGGGGTTTGCATTAGATAATTATAGCTTGTGAGAAGGTTCTTAGATATAGGTTAAGGTCAAAGTCCACCACGTTGCGCTGTAATTGTGGTTTTTATTATGTTACCTTTTTTTCTGAAAAACTACTGTGCTGATTTAGATGCGTTCTACTGTCAAAATTTCAAGTTTCTAACTTCTTTATGTGTGTTGATCCCTTAACGATTTTATATATATATATATATATATATATATATATATATATATATATATATATATATATATATATATATTATATATATTGATGATTGATGATTGATTGATTGATTGATATGAGATGAGATGAGATATGAGATTAGACTTTAAATTCAGTCTAAAGTAGGTATCATTATCATTTACTACTAAAATCCAACAACACGTCACGTCGAGTTCAGTGGGTGCAAAATAATGTGCATAGGTTATTATACATATTTAGGTACATACTATATTTTATTTAGATACATAGGTTATTATCAATTAATTATTGTTGTTGTAATATAGGCAATATACCATCTGAGGCAATTCAAAAAAATATGAAACAAGAGTAAGTATATCAATACTTAGTCTTGTATTAGGGTAGGTACTTATAGAATTAAGTAGTCCAGCTAACTAAACTGTAATATGAAACCTCAATCAATCCAAGTAAATGTTTTACCTATCTTAAACCAAATTCAAAATTTATCAAAAGCATTTGGCTGGCACACTTGATTCTTCAGATCATTTAATATGTAAATCGTTAGGGTTTATTGCGCCACGCAATTATTGTCACTATCGCTTTTGAAAAACAATTACGTCTGCGAGTACGCTTCAAGTGACTTAATTTTATTGTAGTTTTAGATAAGTTCAATTTGAATCGTAAATTATCATTAAGCAATTATTTGTAGATAATATATGACTTTTTGTGCTTGACTGTTATTTCATGATGGAAAGTATTTAAGTGCAAGGAAAGGGACTTTTTATCTCAGAAAATCAAAGAGATGCACACTTAGACACAAAGACTAAATCCACGCGACGCAATTTTATCTAAAAATGAACGAGCCCTATAAAACTTCCACATAGTTTATGCACTGCTTAACCAAAAAGGTTCAGCCGTAGAACTCGGGTATATCTATTGCATATTGTGAGCGAAAACACATGGATTCCTTTTTAGATTATACGATATCTAGTCACAAACTCAAAACCATGTGTACAAACAAATAGTCTATGCAAATTTCTACGTTCCACTTCGCGCCCTCTAATTCTGCATGAAAATGAAATAAATTCAGTTTGCGATGACTGAGCGCAATTGCCCACCCGGTTACGCATAGTCTTCTGCCCTACAACCGCGATTAATAAGCCAAACTAATTAACTAGAGTGAAGCTCCGGGATCTAAGTAAACTTGTGTTAATTCCTCAGCCCAATTCCTTAACTAATTCTCCCATTGGATCACGCGGCGTCAGGCCTTAACCCTTCACGTCACGTGTAATATGCCATTTTACGCGATCAAAGTGTCACGGGCTTATCTATTATTTTCAGCTATCTAATTTTCTATGGAATTGTAATACCTCTCTCTACAGTAATTCACTCAAGTCTTGTAATGTCTTGTCTTGAGCGCCGTAACGGAGAGTATTTTTATAGTATTTCCAATTTCCTTTCATCGTCTACCAGTGGTCGCACGGACTACATCATCAAAAAGTTCAGGGCGTCGCGTCGTCGCGTGGGCTGTTCTTTGGTCTGATCACTGGGTTGAAGACCTACCCCGATGCCCCAAACGACTGTTGTATTTGTTAAAACAAATCCAAAAATTGCTAAAAGAATGCACTTATGACAGATACGTTTTAATACACCGAACATAAATAGTAAATAAATAGAAATTAGGAAACAGATTAAGACTCTAATCTTATACTTGTATCCAAATAAAGAAAACCATCACCCGGAATACCCAGAATAGAATAGCTAGATGGGAGACAATATCTAAGCATTCAAGCATAATGTAATTAGTAAATAAAGAAATAGATTAAGACTTTAACTGTATATTAAACAATTGTTTTGTTTTTTAAAGAAATCTATTAACCCTGTTTTAGAGAGAATCTGGAGACCTTAGTTAAACCCACCCACAGTGATATGAAAGATGACGAAAGATAGAAAGAATAGTATGATGAATAAAAGTACGAGAGGCATAAATACGAGAACTGGTATAAGAGGACAGCAGCTAGCATAGGCTCCGATCATGTTGGAGGACGAAGTATAAAAAAAAAATACACCGAACAAGATAAGGCCAAGAACAGGTCATAGCATGAAACGTTCACGTTGGAGGGGCACTACGTATTACCTTTTTCGCCAGTCTGTGTAGCTCTTCATACAAGTGCAGACCGGACAAACGTTTTGTCCTGTAAATCGTCTGTAGTATGTTTTCGTCCTAACATTTGTAATATGAATCCAATCCATCAGCTTGCAATATAGGATAAGGGCCTTTTCGAGAGGGCAACGTAAGGCTATAACGCGTGGTCAATTATTTTTATCTTTAAGTTATTAAGGCCCACTTACACAAAGACTCTTAAATTTATTGTATGTTACAATTAGTACTGCAGTCTTCGGAGAGTATTTCTTGTCGGCTTGTTATCAGTAGAGTAGAGTCTGTTTTCTGTACAGGCACTGAGGTACCAGGTAATATAATCATAACGAACGCGATGAGCTAACTTGACGTTTCACAAAGCCTGCAACCTGAGTAAAAACATTTGAATTGAAAAGAAAAATACCTATTCGTTATTTACCTATTCATACTAAAGACATGCTCATTCATATAAATGCTCTTTTGAATGATTGCCTGAGTGCTATTGATTGGAAAAAGCATGCAGTAAGTTGGGGCAAATCATTTCTGTAAATGCTATTGAAGCTAAAAATGGGCTTCAAGCATTCCATATTCACGACCTACGTACTTGCTTTTCCGATTAACCTACTTTGCTCTATACGCAATCTGATGGGTTGGCGGCTTCGCGCATTATGCGATATGCAGAGCGTTACCCACACCCGGCTGAATGGATCTCATACTTTAAGGGTGCATTTCCACCAAAAATCAGCTAAGTACGTTACGAAGCCATTCATTCCGAACCAGTGCTGGATTTACACATTTGCCGCCCCAAAGCTATAAATTTTTTGCCGCTCCTACTGACTTCTAAAATGAGATACACTCTTCACAATAAAGTTAATTCCTTTTACTTAGGGAATAATCTAGTTTCAAGATTATTTTTACAACTTTTTTTCTAATTTTGCCGCCCTTTTTAAAAAGCTTCAGCTTTTTCAGCTTCTAATGTAAATCCGGCACTGTTCCGAACCAGTGGTAGATTCGTTCGACTATTCATAAGCACTTGTAAAGAGTATATTTTAATAGTACAATTTGAATATATTTGTATTGTGGACACACTGTGTCAAACCCATGAAAAGCTTGGATTCAAAATGATGGGAGCGACGTCCGCTGGCAGCAGTAGATACGGCGAAACGGCAAACAACGAGCGACCGTAATTTGGCTCTTATACACTCACTTCGCACTTTGTACCTTCATTACTTGTATAATACCTTCATTGTTTTACAATTTCTACGGCCCCTCGTTGGACACGTGTCGCCGCGCGTTTTGTATTTCCATGCCTTTAGCCTGTTTTAGATTCTGCTGAAGCAATTACGTTGAAAATTTATTTCTATAGAAATTGCTGCCGATCGATCCTTCATCATTATTTTATTGGAAATATTGCTTTATTAGATATTTAATTGCCATAAGATTCATTACGAGTAGCTGCTATTTAATCAAAATATATAAAAGCAAAAGGTGACTGACTGATCTATCAACGCGCAGCTCATAATCAAAACCTCAAAGCTGAATGGCATTCCAAAGTAGTGGTAGAACTTTTGACGATTCAAAAGCACTTGTAAAAGTTTATTTGAATAAAAAAACATTTTTTGAAAACCACTGCAGGTCGGATCAGGCTTAAATGTGGCACCTACACTACCTATGTACACTACCTATAATAATTATTATGCCGTAGAAGTCCGCTAAGAAAGGATTTTTGGGGGACATTCACAGATCAGGCAAGTGCATTTCCAAGCTTGCAAAATTTTCCATACAAAGTTGCTTAAAGTATGCAGCTCGTATAGGAGTGGTGCCTGGTCTGCAATTTGTATGGGCATAGGTCCACTGTAAGAATATATACTTACACTGTGCTAGTGCTGAGAATATCTTTACCAATGCCCAACTATTTGTGTCCCGTCCTGGGAACCGAACCCAGGACATCTAACATGCTGACCACTAGACTAACGAGGCAGTCAAATTAATAATTTCAAGTACATCAACCCCGGGACGGCTGGCTCCAGAATTCAGAGGCGAGGCTATTGTTTTATTCATAGAGAGCATCAGGGCCGGTCTTAACAAAATATTATTCTACACCGCTCACTGGCTTTGTGGTGGCGTTCAGCGATGAAATGGATTACCTTCTAATACCGACGCTAACCCTAGGTTAAAACAACAGACTTCACTAGAATGGTAAAAATAATTCAAGTTGCGGTTATTTATTTTGTACAAAATATAACTATGTTCTATCATTTTGATTAGGTAACTTGAGTGACGGGCATCTATGTTTCTCTACTCAGCGAGTATCGGCAAATGTGTGAAATATGTTTTCCCGCATGAATGCAAAAGTGTTTATTTCTGTTTGTCTCATATTATGAACCGATCTTAATGGGCACGAAAACAGTTTGAATCTGGAGTCGGACATAGGACACATTTTTATCCCGGAATATTAGTTTCCTCGGGAAAAAAAACTGAACTTGAAAGTCTTGCGTATGATCAGTGGACGAAATAAATTTGCAAAATGATGTATTGTTTGAAAAACATTAATATACATATAAACGAGTAGATACCAAGATGTATTTTGGCATGGAAACGAAAAAATGTACCTACCTATTTTAAATGAATTTAAAATACTTAATAGTTATCGGACCAAAATAATAATGAGTAGGTACTAAACCTACTCATAATATTTTACGAGTACCTACCTACCTACTAAGTACTACTATGCAACTACAACTTACAAACAGTTAGTTAAAGAGGTCGATTCAGATTAGAAAGTCCTGGAGGGTTACAGCATACCTCAAAGCAGTAAGAGTATTATTTCAAAATGTCAGTTTTGTGTCGCGTACTTTGACATCCCTAAAATAAGGATTATAGGCATGTAATTCTACAACACGAACTCCAAGAATATTAAAACAATACGGCTTTAAGCGATGGCAGTAGGTAATCCCCCTGTAATTTGAGCGTTTGGACATACCAATTACCAATCACTCGCTCTAAGTTGCGAGACAATAATCTCTAGTCTTTAGGGATTTCAGAAAATTGCCTCGGTCTGGCTTTGCAGAAAATATTGTATTTAATTTAAAAAATTATCAGGGGAATTATGGGATGATATTTATTTTCATTTTATAAACTAATAAAGGGTCGTTAGCCGGACATAGTTTATATTTTACTAGCTGATGCCCGCGACTCAGTCTGCGTGGTTAAAGCTTTTTGATTCCCGCGGGAACTTCTTAATTTTCCGGGTTAAAAAGTATGCCTATGTCACTCTACAGGTCCTCAACTATCATCATTATCATCACTACAGCCTATTAACGTCCCACTGCTGGGCTCAGGCCTCCACTCTCATAGGAGAGCGGGAATTAGAGCTTAGACCCACCACGCTGCTCCAGTGCGGGTTGGCGGGCTTTAACGACTATTATCATGTTAGTGATAATAACCGGGACCGACGGCTTAACGTGCTCTCCGAGGCACGGAGGTGAAACACCGCCAACTTCCAACTCCGGGCTGGCACTGAGAATTTCTGAATTGAAAAACCCAATACCTAACTTTTATGCCCGACCGGTAATCGAACCCAGGACCTCGTGATCCGCAGTCGACTATGCTAACCACTAGACCAACGAGGCAGTCAACTATACCCATACCAAAAATCACGTCGATCCGTTGCTCCGTTGCGGCGTGATTGAAGGACAAACCAACAAACAAACACACTTTCGCATTTATAATATTAGTATGATACTGTTATTTTTAAAGGTGTATTTTATTTATTTTTAAATTAATATAATAAATGAAATACTGCAAACGAACGAGAGTCATAAAATAACGTTATCTCAACAAAAGGTTAGAACTGTTCGCCGAAAAACGCAAACTCTTAAAATTAAAACATTCTACTTCAGCGCAAGTGCAACTTTCGCTTAATTCCGCGGCCAAAAAAAGCGCTAAGTAATTTACATTTTAAAGTTACCGGACTTAAAATACGGATACCATTCTTTTCCATGTGATTTCGTCCCCAGTGATTTAATTTTTCCGCGGTTTAAGCAGTTACCTACTTTAAATTCCAATTGAGATACAAACTTTTTCACAAAGACGGACGAAATCTCGGAACTTTTGTATTTTTTAGAACTAAATTTTTCCTACAGTCTACACGACTAAAAAAAATAGTTATATTAAAGTTTAATTACATAAAAATAATATTCGATTACGGTACACGAATCGCAGAGAGACGCCTATCAATTTGACACTTAATCTGTGGCCTTTTTTTTAATTTGTGAGATAGGCTTGCGCTTGACGACAATCATGCTTAGTGCAAAGCAATGATAAGGTCTAAGTTGGAATGCGGTTGCCTAGAAGATACCAGTTAACACTTGCCTTGAAGGTATCTAAGTTTGACGTGGCAGGAAATACGTGCGCTGGGAGGGTGTTTCACACTTACGTTTTGGGTGTGTACAAATTTGTGATAATGTTTATTGTGGTTCCAAAGTCAGTCCAAGATGGAAGCAGGCTAATCAGAAAGGGAGTATGGCAGTTTTTACTAAGCCCATACCCCTCCCGGTTACTACGGTATGATGAATAATGGAACGTTAAATCGCTGGTTGGCAAATCTTTGCCAACCACTGACCTGCCCTACTACACTGAAACTGCCCTAAAATCGGTTTCATCAAGTGTAACTTGATCGATCTCCAAATACACGAACTCTCCGTGGCAACGTTAGGCAATCATAAAAATCATCAGTCTTCAATTAATTAAAAAAAAGGGACCTACCATTTTAAGCAACTCATGATTTTACAAAATCACAAGAGAAACAAGCAAATGTTTACGTCTGTAAAGCTAGAAAGGTTAAGTCGGCAGAATCACTCGTTTTATATCTCAAAATTTAGTGCTCATTTAGTGCTAATTTAGTGCTGATAACAGATATTTGGTGCTGTGATAGGTGGACTAAAAATGAGAACACTGCTAACTTTTAATTAAGCTAGCAGTGTACTATTCGTGACCGCGCTATGGTACAGTTGGAGCGAGAGGCACATCAGCTAATAATTTAGTGCTCAATTAGTGCTGCCTGTACAAGCAAACAGATTTTTCGAAAAAAAAAATTTCAGTTTTTAAGTATAGATTACTGCTGACTTAACGACACGAGCAATCATAGAGCTAAAAGATGACTTTAATATCGACAGCACTAATTGAGCACTAAATAGTGACGTCTTTCAATTCCTTCCTTTCCTTTTAAATTTAATGCATTCCTTTTAAAGTCTTCTTCTAGTTCTTACGACTGCTGGCGTCGTTATACTAGCAGTAGTTGATTTGAGAAAAACAAAAATATTTTTTAAAAATCTTTTGCTGTACTGGCATCACTAATTGAGCACTAAATGGTGATGTCTTTTAAATCCAATAGTTTTTGTTTAAGAGTCTTCTTCTCGCTCTTGAGACTGCTGGCGTCGTTATACTAGCAGTAGTTGATTTGAAAAAAAAAAAAAAAATTCTTTTTCAAAAATCCTTTGCTTCAACGACAGCACTAATTGAGCACTAAATAGTGACGTCTTTCAATTCCATTAGTTTCCGTTTTAAAGTCTTCTTTTAGCTCTTACGACTGCTGGCGTCGTTATACTAGCAGTAGTTGATTTGAGAAAAAAAAAATAATTAAAATCTTTTGCTGTACTGGCAGCACTAATTGAGCACTAATTAGTAACTCTTTTCAATTTCACCAATACCGATTTTAAAGTCATCTTTTAGCTCTATGATTGCTCGTGTCGTTAAGTCAGCAGTAATCTATACTTAAAAACTTAAAAAATAATAATTGAAAATCTGTTTGCTTGTACAGGCAGCACTAATTGAGCACTAAATTATTAGCTGATGTGCCTCTCGCTCCAACTGTATCATAGCGCGGTCACGAATAGTACACTGCTAGCTTAATTAAAAGTTAGCAGTGTTCTCATTTTTAGTCCACCTATCACAGCACCAAATATCTGTTATCAGCACTAAATTAGCACTAAATGAGCACTGAATTTTGAGATAAAAAAAAAATTAAAAAAAAAATAAAAAAATTCTCAAAGTTGATTTGAGAAAAAAAATTATTAAAAATCTTTTGCTGTGCTGGCAGCACTAATTGAGCACTAATTAGTAACTCGTTTCAATTTCACCAATACCGATTTTAAAGTCATCTTTTAGCTCTATGATTTCTCGTGTCGTTAAGTCAGCAGTAATCTATACTTAAAAACTGAAAAAAAAAAAAACGAAAAATTGGTTTGCTTGTACAGGCAGCACTAATTGAGCACTAAATTATTAGCTGATGTGCCTCTCGCTCCAACTGTTTCATAGCGCGGTCACGAATAGTACACTGCTAGCTTAATTAAAAGTTAGCAGTGTTCTCATTTTTAGTCCACCTATCACAGCACCAAATATCTGTTATCAGCACTAAATTAGCACTAAATGAGCACTAAATTTTGAGATATAAAACGAGTGATTCTACCGACTTAACCTTTCTAGCTTTACAGACGTCAAATGTTTAGACATTAGATGATAGCTTTCAAGCATTTGTTAAGTTGCCTACTTATTTAACAGATAAATGGTATTGCCACTTGATCTGAACCATACCTAAGTTATTCATAACTTTTTGTGATGGTTAGCTCAATTTGATGATTGTGAAACGCAAGCAAAGTGTTTATTTGCTTGATAAGTTAAAAATAGTTCATTAGAAACTTTATTTGGACATTGAGAAACAGACCAAATAATAATATGTGCAATTTTAATTTATTGCTAATTTAAATTCGAAATCTTTCAATATCAAGTAAACATGAGGAATCTTCGATGATGAATAGGAAGCATGAAGGGAATCTTTAATTGAGCCCCCTCGACTTAATGGCAAACAGAACCTGCCTTTCTCTTTTAAAGTGTTGATAATAAAGAAAAATGCATTTGCTGTCTAATCGACGATGTAACATATTAATACGAATTTGCGATTAGACATTGTAAAATTTTTGCTATTTTTGCTATCGCGAATCGTTTGCATGATACGTAATCAGCCTACCAGTATCACAGAACTTTCCTTTTATGACGTGGGAATTCATTAAGTACGGCTATGAATTCCATCTAAGCGAAGAAGCTTTGTCGGCTCTACTAGAAAAGTGTGAAGTGCAAATACAATACTAACCTACTTAGCACACACAGAAAGACCAATACATAAGCTGTGTTGGAATAACAATAATTAAGTCACTGTTCTACTACTTTGCGATCATATTCTTGTGATTTTGATTTTCATCGTCATGACCTACATAGCTTCGTCAATTGCTCTATTATTGCCTTCTATACAAACTGATGTCTTAGAACAATGTGCGAGCGTGGTGCAAGTTAGCAATATTCGAGTGAATGGTATTCATGATTTATTCTGTTAGAATCAGAGCTCGAGCAGTTACGTGCGAAATCATTTATTTTACATTCGATTTCAACGTAATGGCAGATTTTGGATAGTTTTTGCACTATTATTATCTATTATGTGATACCTATTACCGAAATCCTAAAACTTCGTATGCAAAGACAGCTGTGGATCAAGACATGGTATAAAATTGCAGCAGCCGAAGTGTTCCCACTTAGGCTGCTGTAATCTAGAGGTACAGTTGACGTCAAAAGTCTGTCTAGAATAAGCAAACAAGATGGCTTGTTAGTTAAAAGTCACCCTCATACATACGTAAATATTATTCATCTTTTAGGTTGACATTGTTGATAAATGTCAATTATCTAAGTAGTAATGGTTTGAATCTAATGTTGTTAAATTACGGTAATGTTATGGACAGATTATGTTTGTGTAGATGAGTGAGTCAGATTGCTTGCACACCGTTTTGGCAGTTATGTATGGACTTTTGACGACGACCGTACATTCACCGAGATCAGCTTCAATTTTCTTCATATCGGAACAGTTAAAATGAATGCTTTAAAGCAATCACATATTATGTTAAGTAAGCCGTAGTGGCTTTGCACCACAAATTTTATTTTTGGTGCAAAGACAGCATAATAATATCATAAAATTTGCGAAAAGGATATGTTTATCTGTTATTCTGATACTTTTTTATGGCAAACTCGCAAGGCTTCCAGAAAGCAATAGATATATTTTGTAAATGAATATACCGAAAATATGCAAATAATTCTCGTAGGGCTCAAAGATATCAAGGTATTAAAGAAAATGTGTTACAATGACACATCGTGTTGTCATTGTAACACATTTTCTTCTCATTTCGACTTATAATAAATTTACCGATTTAAAAAAAAAAATTTGGTTCATGAAATGTAGTCTTTTTATAAGAGGCAACGACGATAACATTCAGACGATTCCTAACCTCTACCTTTTTTAATAGGGGATATCTTTTCAGAGGCAGCAGTGAGTTGAGGAAGATATATGATGCAAACATAGGACCATAATACTCGAAAAGGTAAGGCGTTCACCTGAGATTAAAGACCTTAGGTTTTTGCTTGACTTTAAAGGGATACGTTTTGCTTTTTTTGTTACATATTTTTTGGGACTGTTCTTTTTGTTTGATTTAAGGGAATTTACTTACAGTTTAATGAGTTTCCTGGGGCCAGTTATACGGCGGCTAAAGAAATGCTAACAGTTATCGTAAACATTGAACTGTTATCACCAATAAAAAGCTATAAGTACAGTGTAAGAGCACAAGTCATAATATACATACTTTAATTATTATAGTCCAAACTTAAAACCCCCTTAATTATTGTGAAAATTATTTCGCATTTTTATTGATGTTCAAAGTTTAGTGGTATAGGGAACATCACATTAAAACTAGGGTTGTAACGGAACCTCGCCTCCGCCACTGTAAGTGGGGAACTTTCGCAAGAAATCGTACCTCCGCTTTCGCAGCCGCCTCTGCCTTTTTTTTGCGGAGTTGTAACGGAGGTTTATTTACGTTGAATTACAATGCGAGAGGTACAAATCGAAGCAGGTGACGTCAGTTACACCATTACAACAAGCAAAAAGTCAACTGTCCATAGAATAATCCTAAAAAAAACAAATGTATAGGATTCGTCGCATCCTAAAGCACAGAAAATGTACGATGTGATCGGAAAAATCCACCTCCGCCTCGCTTCCGTTAACCTCCGCATCCGCCGATATAAACCCTTTCACCTCCACATCCGCCTCTGCTTCCGATAAGAACGCCTCCGTAACAACCCTAATTAAAACTACCCGCCATGCAACTGGACCCAAATATTGTAATACATACCTATATTTTTTTATTTTTAGTCCACTAAAAGTTAGCCCTTGACTGCGATCTCACCTGATGGTAAGTGATGATGCAGTCTAAGATGATAACGGGCTAACCTGTCAGGGGCATGGCCATACCCCTATTCGGTTTCTACACGGCATCGTACCGCAACGCTTAATCGCTTCGCGGCACGTCTTTGCCGGTAGGGTGGTAACTAACCACGGCTGAAGCCTCCCACCAGGCCAGATCAGGGAAATTTCAGTAATTATAAATTCCCAAATTGACCCTGCCGGGGATCGAATCCGGGACCTCCACCGTTAAGACAACAGCGCTACACACTGTGCCACGGAGGTCGTCGAATATTGCACAATTTTAACAAAAAACAAAATATGCGCTGAACGTAGTAGGTATAATAATACGTGTTTTACATGTTTAGCTTTACATGTGAAATAAATAAATCATTTATCATTTATCATAACTTAGCACGCTTTCTGATTTTAGAAGGGCATTTTTGAAGGCCTTTTCGACTAAAAACGGTATTTTCATCATTATAGGCTTTTAACTTTGAATGGCAAACGCGCATGGTAAAGCAATTACAACCCTGCACTGTAATTTCTGAAGCAGAGAAAATGTTTACCTATGTAGACCGTTTTTAATCGGCTCTTGAGTTTGTACTAAAACTACTTACATAATTATTAAATTATATTTTGCTCGAAATCTAACATAAACAGAGTTATATAATTTTGTAATTGTATAAAATCTACTAAGGTATACCTACTTATGTAAAATTACTTTATAGTAATTTAGATTTAAATCAAGGTCGACAATGCAGTACCAGGGTACTGCACACACTAAATTGTTATCTATACTAATATTATAAATGCGAAAGTTTGGATGGATGGATAGATGGGTGGATGTTTGTTACTCAATCACGCCAGAACGGCTGAAAGGATCTGCATGAAATTTGGCACATAGGTAGATTATAGTCTGGATTAGCACAGCTACTTTTTATCCCGGAAAATGAATGAGTTCCTTTGGGAACCAAAACACCTCAATCCACGCGGACAAAGTTGCGGGCATCGCCTGCTTTTTTGGATAACAATATAGCGACTCCATAAATGTTCCAGTGAATGTGATTTGTAATGCAAACTTTATACGAAAACATTTATGCAAGACGTATATAAGGGATACCGTTTGAATGCGAAGTCTGACAGCGAACGCCTTCTGCAAGATTAATTTAGGTTTTTTGGAGTAGATAGGCAGGAAACAGTGATTGCACGCTTTTATCCTCAGTTCACTCCGCCCGTCATTTGTCAGTGTCTACTTAGCCGAATGAATTTAAGAAAAATTGAGTACAACTACATAGTTCTGGCTCGTTGTTTAGCTTCAAAAGTTGTAGTACTTTCGTAAATGAAGTGTGATAGTACATTACATACTCAAACCATGCCTTTTATTCCTCAGATGACTGAGGAATAAAAGGCATGGTTTGAGTATGTAATGATAAGGGAAGAATATTACATGACTCGAGAATGTTGAATATGTATGTGGAAAAAGAAAGAGTAGAGAAAGACCAAAGAAAATATGGATAGACTGTGTTTAAAGTATATGAGTGTGAGGCGTGGATGGGTGATGATGGATAAGCTAACGAATGACAAAATGTGAGTGGAAAAAAAGACATGTGCTGACCCCACATTGAGTAGAATTAGACTGATCCCACATTAACGAGAATTAGAAAACTTTCATAGATAGTGAAAATGATGTGTTCCTATTAACTATAGCAATTTCGGTTTGGAGATGAGTGAAAGTTCTTTTATTTGTAGATATAACACATCTATACTTTTTCTATCACAAAATAAGTCCCGACATTTTGATAAAGTAGATCTTTTTATTGATGTATCGTCAATTGAGAAATATATATTGCAAACTAGCGGACGCCCGCGACTTCGTTCGTGTGGCATAAGTTTTTTTATTCCCATAGGCATTCCTTAATTTTCCGGGATAAAAAGAACCCATGAAAACAAACCCCGTCGATCTGTTGCTCTGTTGCGGCGTAATTGAAGGACTATTTAACGTCCTTTGGGATAGAATTTTTAAAAACTGTGAATTATGTATTTCATAATTTAAACCGGTAGCCCAAATATCAAGTTTCACGGCTATTTAACTTGAAAAACGCCGGCCTTTTACACCAACTTACAACCCCTGTTGGGGCTTCAACCAGGTCCAATGCTACAACCCTAAGACGCTGTTCCAGGGGCCCATCAGCTGGATTCGAGCCTCTTAGACCATTGGCTCAGGGCCAAATGCGGACAGAACTGTTCCGGCTTAACTTAGGTGGTAAGACAATAATGAAAACTATACTACGTACTTACGGAGTCCAAGTGCCTACTGAATCTTCGATAAGGAAGGATGTAGGTTAAAGGTTAGGAAAGGTCAGGAATGAGAAGGTATACCTTTCGGCCTGTGGCTTCTTGCTTCAAGACGGCACTAACACACAACACACACAGCACAGCACTAAAGTTCGTCTATAAGCTACTTAGATTAATTATTTACTTAAGTATATAATTGCACGGCCAGCAGTGGCGTCAACGTGGCACACAACAGATTGTCCCTCAGTACAACAAGTAAGTCTTTATTTAGTACCGAAATAACTAGAAGCTAATTTCTCGCGGGAACCTTAAGCTATAGCGAGGTTCTAACAATCCGGATTACAAAGAAAAGCTTATTTTTACAATCAACAATTCGAGACGCGGCCCGCCTAGCCAAAACCAATCTTGAACTCTGTCGAACTGTCAAAACCAAAAAGGTTTTATCAAAAAGCGCGGCAAGCTAGCTACGTTCACAAAGTATTCATCTGTCACAGCGACCACAGACAACTAATACATAGGTGGCGCGAACAATCCCCCGCCCGTGGACGCAAGGATTTACGTCCACTCACTAACAGATGGGGAGACGTGACAAGGTGCAAACGGCTCGGTGCAAGACCGAATCTCCGACCATTACCTCGGCGACTCTGGGAAACCCATCAGACCCGTACATTAGCTTAACAATGCGTCCACGACGCCAATACAAAGGTAGCAAATTAGATTCCTTTACCAATACAAGATCACCAACCTTAGGGGGATCGGATTTGTCAGCCCACTTAACACGTTGCTGCAAAAGGTGCAAATACTCGAGTGACCAACGATGCCAAAAGCTCTGAGTCATTTGCTGCAACAGTTCAAACCGAGACAAGACGGAGCGCTTAGTCCAAACCTTAGGAGGTGGGTTCAATTTAACCCGGTAGGTGAAGACATCCTGGACGGGCTGGTACTGTATTCCAAGGACCGTCAACAAATTAGGATTTTCAAGGTTTTCAAAAATATGAGGGTCCTGCTGATCCTCTCCCGGGAGATCCTTCAAAACGTGAGGGGAGTTGGATAGCCACTTTCGCAATTCATAACCTCCGGACTTCAGTATTGCGATCAATTCGTCACGCAGGGTCAAAGCTTCTTCAACACTAGAAGCTCCTGTGCAGATGTCGTCCATATAGACTGACGATTCCAAAGTGGCTGATGCACGAGGATAATTCAGCCGCTCGCGGTTAGCCAATTCCAACAAGGTCCTAATAGCAATATAGGGGCTTGACCGGAGTCCATAGGTCGTTGTGTTCAATTCAAAGACCCGTATCGGCTCATTAGGACTCTCGCGCCACAAAATCAGCTGATACCTCCGATCATCGCGATGCACCACCGACTGTCTGAACATCATCTTGATGTCAGCAACAAAGACAATTTGGTGACGGCGGAAATGCGTGAGGATGTCGGAGATATCCTTGATCAACTTAGGGCCAGCGTGCAGACACTGGTTCAAAGTCACCCCGTTAGACGTAGCCGCGGAGCCGTCAAATACCACTCGAATCTTGCCCCCAGGGGTCTTCAAGACAGCATGGTGGGGTAGGAAGTAGTGCTCGTGCGAACGCCAATCAAAATTGGATGGTGACATGTGTCCAAGGTCTTCGTACTCGCGCATAAATTCAATATACTTGGTGCGGAAGGTAGGGTCGCGCCGCATGCGCCGTTCCATAGACAAGAGCCTCTTCTCAGCTAAGGCCCGTGAATGACCAAGAAGGGGGCGAGAGGCGAGGAAGGGCAAGTGAGTTACGAAGCGCCCGTCAGTACGGCGGCCTGTGTTATTTTGATAGAACAACTCGCATTCAAGGTCAAGAGGATTAACCGGTGCAGCGTGTGGCGGCTCCTCGACTTCCCAAAAACGCTGGACTACATCCGACAACGTTAAGCCGGCTGCCTGCAATTGGTCTAGCACCGGTGGGTCTGAAGACCACAAAACGGGTCCAAGAAAGCTATGACCAAATATAGTGGAGATGGCGCAAAGTCCATCTTTCTGCAGGACCCTAATTCCTCCTGACAAGATCAGGCCTAGGACATCAGAACCCAACAAAAGATCCATGGGACCAGGTTCAGTCCAGTCAGGGTCGGCAGGGGTCAGACCTGCCGTACAGGAAACCGCAACATCAGCGATTCTTTCCTGTGGTAGAGGACCCAAGATATCGTCAAGGACTGACACCTTGACCAAGACGCGTAGATCGCCCTTAATTGGGCCAAACATCAACTCCGCTTCACCCTTAGGAGTCGAGGGCTCGGCACCACCGATACCTATCATCCGAACCGCATGAGGACTCCAAGGGAGCCCTAGCTTACCCACCAAATAAGAAGAAGCAATACAGCGCTGTGAACCCGAATCCAAGAGGGCACGAACTATCAAACATTCACCTTTCGGGTTGTACACCTTCACTGAGACAGTCGGCAATAGAACGGTCTGACAGACGGACTGCTGAAGATTAAGATTCTCAGGAGATGTGGCTGTGGTGGGGGCTAGGGCGGCGACTACCTAGCATTGGTCACCTTCATCAAACCGGTCCTCGAACCAGGGAATCTCGAATCGAGATTCATGCGGAACCTCCAGAGGCGGAGGAGACGGACCTCCATTTGGGTAAATCCACGCGCCATCCCGCGGCGGAAGCACAGGCCTAGTCAAGCGGGCAGAGGCCGGCACACCGTAGTGAGGTTGGCGACCCATACGAGGTGGGCGGCGCTCTAGTCGCGGCCACTCGTGAAGCGGGGGTGAGTAGCGAGTAGGACGGCCCGTCGCCGTGGCGGCAGCAAATCCCGCATCAAATTGGCGCAGGGGGGTGGAAATCCCCCCGCGGGGGGGTGAAGCCCCCCCGGGTGGGGGCGAAGTCCGGACACACCGGGGCACCTGACACGGTGCAGGAGAGCGACGCAGACTAGCAGGGGAGCGATTAACATAAGCACCCCCGCCCGTGCGGGGGGTGCTCTCCCCCACCTGGCGGCCAACGCCATTTTGGTTGGCACACAAGATCGCCAGGTGGTTGCCCTTACAAATAGGGCATGGCTGCTGATGTGGGCAGTCTCGCTGCAGGTGAGCTTCCAGGCAACTATAGCACCAGTGGCGGTCCCTGGCGATGCCCCTCCGGTGGTTAATCGTCTTGTCCAGGAACTGGGGACAAGAAGGTACCCTGTGGCCCGGACGCTTGCAATATTTACAGGGGGTGGCCTCAGTGGCAGCAAGCCCCCTGTAGACTGGCATTGGCCTTCGGTCAGAGGCCCCCTTACCAGGGCCGCCAATCTGACCCCTTCCCTTCCTCGGCTGGGCAGGTGGCTCTGAGGTCCTTGAAGGACCAGCAACGCCAGAGTTGTCAGCCTGCCGGCACTCCTCCTCGAGGAACTTTAGCAAATCTGAAAAGGGGGGCAGATAGCTGGCACCGTCCCCACCATACCTCTGTTCAAACCGCAATTTTAATTCGGGAGGTAGGCGGGACAACACTATATGCAGCAACAGAAAAGACCACTGGTCCACCGGGAGCTCTAGTCGCCTAAGTGCATTACATGCTACACACAACGGGTTTAACAAAGATTCCCTCAAACGAGCAACCCCTGAGACACGTGGCAGAGACAAAATTTGCGCCACGTGCGTGTCCGCTAATCGGTGCACGTTGGCATACCGCCGGGTAAGTAGTTCCCGGGCGGTAGTATAGCTCTCCTCGGAGAGGTCCAGGTGGCAGACCACACTCAGAGCCTCTCCCTGCAAGGAGGACAGTAGGTAGCTCAGTTTCTGGCAGGGAGACAGATCCTTCCTAGCATGCACCAGACTATCAAAGAGGCCGAGGAAACCTAACCACTCACTCAAATTGCCAGAGAATTTAGGTAGGTCTATAGTGGGTAACCTACCTAGTAGCGCAGGTTGAGTCGGAGGTCTCAAAGGAGACTCGAGAAGAGAGCTTAGTCTCGCCTCCTTCTTAAGCTTAGAGCTTTCCTCCACAAGGCCGTCCGTTAGTTCAAAGAACTGCTCATAGTCTCGCTGAGCGGACTGGAGCAGTTCCTCGGGCGGTTCCAAAACCACTAGGTCCCTAAGCGCTTCCTCGACAATTGCCTGTCTGGTCGGCACCTGTTCACATCGCTTGAGCAGTGCGGATGCTCTGTCCTCACGGCCTATCAAGGTACGAGCTGTAGCCGCCCATCGGAGTTCAGCTTGTATCGAGCCAACGAGCCTTTTATGAGCTGACATCTTGTACGCAATAGGTATTGCAATTTGCAATTAAATAAATTACTTTATGATTCACACTTACAATTTAGGCTGGATTGAGGTGGCAACCCTAACTAACAATTAGCCAGCTGTGTGAATTCACAATAAAACAACAACAGTATAACAACACACAAAACAGCAACAAGCAACAAACAAATAACAGCAAATAAACAATGTTCAAATTCTATTGTAAACAATGAATTTATATGTTAGGTTGTTACACTGTTGATTGCTACAATAATCAAAGTAAAGAATTAAAAATAAACAAGAATAAGAACTACAATTAAAAGCAAGTTAAACAACCTACATGAAAATTATCAAATTATCAGGGGTTAACCTTCAAATACAGACAGACATACATGTAAAAACAAAAAACAAGTTATGTGTATAGTTAACCCGAGACAAGCAACAATAATATGTAATTATAGTAATTGTAGTATAATCTTAAGCATAAGTTAGAAGTTACAAATTCAAGTTTTTAACAATTGCAAAGAAAGGCAGGTGAGCAACTATATATGTGACTGAAAACACTGTGTAATCAATGATTACCGTTCAATAATTAAAAACAAGTTTTTAATTTGCAACTAGTAGGGGACAAAACCAAAGGTAGTGG
Source organism: Erebia epiphron (assembly GCA_963932025.1). Lineage (NCBI taxonomy): Eukaryota > Metazoa > Arthropoda > Insecta > Lepidoptera > Nymphalidae > Erebia > Erebia epiphron. The sequence goes on along the minus strand of OZ009958.1, from coordinate 10,638,640 downwards.
TTAAATTTACAAATCCAATTAATAATAAGCAATTAATTCAAGACAAAAAATTCATATACAGTCACAATCGCAATGCAGACAAGCAATAGCAAGCCTTGTAATTAGCAATATCAACATATAAAGGGTAAATAATGTATATACATAATACCCTTTATTACAAGTTATTATCTGTACACAAATTCAGTTAAAGTGTTGAACAGCTGTTGACCAATTAATTTAGAAGTTTGCCAACAAATCAATAAGCTGCTAACAAGCTAGTATGTATTTAACAAACTAATTACAGTTTGCAACCTTTTCTCAATCTCAACTACAAACTTTCAATTTATAGATAAATAAGTACTTTCATAAACAAAGCAGTTATTTAATTAAACAGACACCAAGTACAAGCTTCGACACCACAAAAGTATAGTTTGTGCGGCCAGAATCAAACCTAATGTACAAAATTCTCTTATGCCGCTTCAATACATTTAACGCAGCAAGTAGGAACTATAGCTAAGTAATCCAAAGTAAAAGTTAAGCTTGTTTTAATTTACCTAGCTATATCCCACAATAAATTCCCCACTAGCTTACACTATTAAACCGGTACAGACCTGTCCGCAGCGTTTATTACAACCACGCTCTGCTACCAAATGTTGGGGCTTCAACCAGGTCCAATGCTACAACCCTAAGACGCTGTTCCAGGGGCCCATCAGCTGGATTCGAGCCTCTTAGACCATTGGCTCAGGGCCAAATGCGGACAGAACTGTTCCGGCTTAACTTAGGTGGTAAGACAATAATGAAAACTATACTACGTACTTACGGAGTCCAAGTGCCTACTGAATCTTCGATAAGGAAGGATGTAGGTTAAAGGTTAGGAAAGGTCAGGAATGAGAAGGTATACCTTTCGGCCTGTGGCTTCTTGCTTCAAGACGGCACTAACACACAACACACACAGCACAGCACTAAAGTTCGTCTATAAGCTACTTAGATTAATTATTTACTTAAGTATATAATTGCACGGCCAGCAGTGGCATCAACGTGGCACACAACAGATTGTCCCTCAGTACAACAAGTAAGTCTTTATTTAGTACCGAAATAACTAGAAGCTAATTTCTCGCGGGAACCTTAAGCTATAGCGAGGTTCTAACAATCCGGATTACAAAGAAAAGCTTATTTTTACAATCAACAATTCGAGACGCGGCCCGCCTAGCCAAAACCAATCTTGAACTCTGTCGAACTGTCAAAACCAAAAAGGTTTTATCAAAAAGCGCGGCAAGCTAGCTACGTTCACAAAGTATTCATCTGTCACAGCGACCACAGACAACTAATACATAGGTGGCGCGAACAACCCCATTTTACCCGTTTGGGGGTGGAATTTTGAAAAACTGTTACACACGTACTTCTTTATATTATACCGAAAGCCAAAATACCAAGTTTCGTTGTTATGACTTGAAAAATATGTTGATAAATGAAGGAGATTCATCCACTATTTCACCCCTTTGGGGGTCGAATTTTCAAAATTGGTGAAACACGTACGTCTGCATATTTAACTGAAAGCCCAAATGCTAAGTTTCATCACTATAACTTGAGAAATCAAGGACTTTCATACAAACTTTCATCCCCTATTTCTCCCCTTCGGGGGTAGAATTTTCAAAAACTGTGAAACACGTATTTCTTTAAATTTTACCGATAACTCATATACTAAGGTTCATGGATATAACTTGAGAAATGACGGACTTTCATACAAACTTTCAATCCCTATTTCACCCCCTTAGGGGTGGAATTTTGAAAAATCCTTCCTTAGTGAGAGCCTACGTTACAGAAGGAAGCTACTGTCAAAATTTCAAGTCTCTTACCCTAGCGGTTTAGGCTGTGCGTTGATATATAAGTCAGTCAGTCAGTCAGTCAGGACTTTGAATTTTATATATATATAGATTAATTCAATGGATTGGATATACATATTATATTTAATGGAAGACCATTAAATATAAGATAGCTAATATTTATTAAAAGTCATACATTAAAACTAAAATGAACAAATATTAGGTATACAAATTATTATACTAAAATATCTTAATAACAAACTAACTTTAAAATTTAAAATAAATCCATAAATCATCATCATCATCATCACTACAGCCTATTAACGTCCCACTGCTGGGCACAGGCCTCCACTCTCATAGGAGATCGGGAATTAGAGCTTTTTTTTTCTTTTAATATCTCCATTTTATGGAGACAGCTGCACACCTCCGATCCGGATCGGAGTCCTTTTCTGGCTGTGTTTGTTTCTACGTCAATTTTTGTCTATATTTGTTGTCTTGATTTGTTTCGTGACTATGCGGTAAGTCACAGGCATCGATTTTTATCATAGTAACTTATTATATTCTTATAATATAAATTATACTATAGATCTTTACCATCTGCCTGTGACTTAAGTCTTGTTCCTTTTTATGGTCGCTTTTGCTATTTTCGTGCAGTACTCTAAAAAGGCATGTCTGCATTCTTTAGTAGCAATTATCTCGCTGAATGTGTCGCCACATATCGTTCTTCCAATATATTGCTCTGTATCATATCTGATTCTTCCATACATTGGACATTCTGTTAAGATATGCAGGACACTTTCTTCGCTTTGATCGTCACATTCACAAACAGGGCTATCTTTGCATTTGAAGCGGTACAAGTATTGACTGAAACCTCCATGTCCAGTCAGTACTTGCACTAATTCTGGCGTTAGTTTTATTTTTTGTATGATCTTGAAAGCCTGTTCCGTGCTTGGGAAGAACGTTTTTGTGATAGCAGCATTGGTGTTTTCTGCATATCTTTTTTCCCATATTTCCACCGATCTTTTCCTAATAGCACGCTTAATATAAGATATGGGGCATTTGTTGTAATCTGGTGCTGACTTCTTGGTCTTTGCGGCTGCCTTTGCCAAGGTGTCAGCTCTTTCATTACCAGATGTTCCGGCATGAGCTCTTACCCAGAACAGTCTGACGTTCTTCCCCTGTTGTCTCAGTTTTGCTAGATTTTGCCTCGTGGTAAATGCCAATGGATGGAATGTATTCGGCTTTTTAATAAGTTCTAGCGATGATCTTGAGTCGCTGAGAATGTCTACGTCGGTTTCATTTTGTTTTATGGCTATTTCAGTGGCTCGGCAGAGCGCGTACATCTCGGCTTGGAACACTGTACAATAAGACTCGAGCCGAAACTTCTTGTACTGTGTTTCGGTTCCGTCTTTCCAGATGGTCAAGGCTGCGCCCACCTTGCCATCTATTTTACTTCCATCCGTAAACATCTCCATCGCGGTTGTTCCTTCGCTCCCACGGGCTTCTAGCATCTGTTCGTTCAGGCATTCAAAGTCATAAATGCTTTCTTTGGCTGGATGTGGTGCAAATAGGAAGCACGTTTTTTCTTCTATCTCTCTGTCACTTATGATTTCTTCGCATTTCCCGCGTTTTGCTTTATATAGGCGAGCGTTCTCTTGTACTCGTAGGTCAAGAGGTATCAGTCCAGCAAGGGTTAGTGCCGCGTTGAGTGAAGTTGTCCTGTAAGCTTTAACAATCTTTTGCGCAAACCCCCGCTGGACTGAGTTCAGCTGCTTTTGCGTCATAATCTTGTTTGCCGCCTGTGCCCAGACATGTGCATACAAAATGATCGGTTCGACCACTGAAACGTAAATCGTTCTGATGATTTCCGGTTGGAGTCCCCATTTAATTTTTGCCGAACGCGCCAGAGGTTTATATATATTAAGTGCCTTCTGGCATATATATTTAACGTGACTGTTGAATGTTAACTTGTTATCTAATATTACTCCTAAAATTTTCATTTCTTCTACAATTTCAATTGTCGTGCTTCCCATGTGTATGCGTGGGGTGTCGAACTTTAGTTTGTTTGTAACAACCATAGCCTGTGTTTTATGGGGAGCAAACTTCAGTTTGTTGCTGATTCCCCACTCATACACATGTTTGAGCACTCTAGCTGTCTGTTCCTCCAATTTTTCTGTAGAGTGTCCGGTAAACACCAGTACGACGTCGTCAGCGAATGCTTGATAGTGGATTCCCATCTCCTCCACTTCATTTAACAGTGGATCTAGCACCGCGTTCCAAAATGTGGGTCCCCCAATCGATCCCTGTATGCATCCTTTGTGAGTTAGTGCTTTATATTCCTTGCCCGCATATCTGACACACACTCTCCGGTCTTCCAGGTAACTACTGACTAGTTTGCGCAAATTTAGAGGGCATTGTTTGTCCCTCAGTCTACACTTTATGGCGGGCCACCATGCATTGTCGAAGGCCCCCTCTATGTCGAGCGATATAACAACATTGATACATTTGTTCACCAAATTATTTCGGATGTGCTGCACAAGATCATAGAGGGAGTCCTCCGTACTACGCTGTGGCACAAAACCATACTGTCTGGGGTTTGCTTTTTGTAACAAATGCCATCTGATTCTACGCACCATCAACTTCTCGAGTATCTTGCCGAAAATCGATAGTAGTCCTATTGGCCTATACGATTTTGCGTGGCTGTAGTCAGACTTTCCCGGTTTCCGTAGGACCACTATGATAGCCTCTTTCCAAGATACCGGGAAGTGATGTAGTTCGAGACACTTGTTTATTATTTCGAGGAACAACTCCGTATTGGACAGTATGGCTTCTGCACAGATGTCAGCGGTAATTCCGTCGGGTCCTGGGGCTTTTTTAGGATTAAAGCTTGTCGTCACATACACAAGCTCCTCTCTCGTAAACGGTGGGTCCTGTTTGTCGTTTGAAAGTGGAATATCCATATTTTTGGCTTTGTTTCTTGTTTCCAGATGTTCGGTGTTATCATCTGTTTCAAGGTCTTTTGAGAAGAATGTGTTTGTTAATAGTTCCACGGACTTTTCTGGACTTAGCTCAATTCCTTCGTTGACGAGCGTTTTGTCTTCGTATCGGTTCGATGTGCATCTTATAACGGAGATGTTTTCTGTGGTGGACAAGGGGCATTCCAGTATTTGTATGTCATCGTTAAATATAAGGATAGCTGCCTTTATAGGCTTTGTTCGGTGTTGCGATTTCTGAACTACTCTATAGCCAGTCTTTTGCGCTATTTCTCCAGCTGCCCCCACATATGGTTCTTGGACGAGGGCAATGCTCACTCCTCTTTTCTGTGACTCTATAAGGAGTTCGTTGAAGGCGAGTTTACTCCGCTGTAAATTTACTTGGACTATTTTGATTATTTCCTCTTTAGTCGCCTGCACTATTCTTTGGCTGCCCTTAGCAGTACCCACCCTCGACCTGGCCAGATCGTCCCACTTCTTCCGGATCGGGCAGCTTTCGTCGAAGCTATTGTGGTCCGTCCGCTCCAGTCGGGCGCTCTGGCAGTTACTGCACGTGGGTCTATCACCTGCCTTCCACGCCGGACACGCACTACGCAGATGTGAGCCCGCGCAGTGGCTGCAGGTGTCCATTGACTCTTGACACGTCTTCCGACCGTGTCCATAGCCCAGACACCTGGAGCATGTGACCAGCGGAGACTGGTCTCTGACACCCACGCGCTGGAGGTCAATGTGGACCTTGCCTACATCTGTAAGCCGCTGCCATACTGGCGGCGACACCTGCAGGACCACATGGCATTCGAGTGGGTTCCTTGCCTTTCTTCGGAATCTCACACTCGCCCTGTAGTCCACCTCAGGTATCACCCCCAGTATGTGCCCATTTTGGCTTTTAAGGGCCCCCAGAATGTCCTCATCCTTATTGCTGCTCAAGACTCCGTACATTATGACTAGTGGGTCCCTATTTGCCTTCTCCTCAACAAGGAGTGTCGGGCTGTCAGATTTTAATCTTTCTGCCACTTTGGCCAGCTCTTAGCGATTCTGGCAGCCCAACACTACCTTTTGGTCCCTGGTCTTCCTCAGTCTGTCCACACGTATGCCCGATGTCTTCGCGTTGACAGCGGTTCGGATTTTATTTAAGACGTCCTCGCTAGTGTCATGGGCGTCCACCGACGACACGAGCAACGAATGGACCGACTGGGGCTTTTGCAATGGGGGCTCAAAGGTTCTCCTGGTCGCAGCCATTGCCGCATATGAAATGCCGTCTTGGACTCTGTTTAAATTAAGTTCCTCTTTCAATTGTGCAATTTGGTTTTTTACAGCATCCATACCCGACGCGGCCGCGACCACAAGCTCCTTGTGCTGCTTTAGCTCGGACATCACGTCCCTGGCGAAGTCAGCGGTGACAGACTGGTCGGCGGGGGACGACGCCCTAGAGCTCAACCTCAACGCTATAGTATACATGCTGCTGAGGCACTCTATGACGGTCTCCTTAATAGTGGCCCTAATATTCCCAGACTGTTCAAGTTGTAATTTGGCTTCCTGGAACAACTGGAATTAGAGCTTAGACCAACCACGCTGCTCCAATGCCGGTTGGCGGGCTTTAACGATTATTATCATGTTAGTGATAATAACCGGGACCGACGGCTTAACGTGCTCTCCGAGGCACGGGGTTGCAACACCGCCAAATTCCAACTCCGGGCTGGCACTGAGAATTTCTTAATTGAAAAACCCAATACCTAACTTTTATGCCCGACCGGGAATCGAACCCAGGACCTCGATGATCCGCAGTCGACTATGCTAACCACTAGACCAACGAGGCAGTCCTCCTAAAATAAACGAGTAAATCCTTAAATACCCACTAACAAAACATTAAAAAACCCCAATCAAAATGACCACCTCTAGTTGCCCCTGAGCCAAAGGTACCCATCAAGCTTGCAGCATTGCCACGCTGAATGGCGATGGATAACCTTTGAACAAGGTAGGAACCAGAACGTGGGTCACAGCCCCTATCGCTCAAACGACGGCCGATCTAACGAAGCAAAATATATAAGGGTATGTTCCGATATACACTGAGAGCACTGTTCAGTGCTCTTACTGGGGAGAAATTCGTCCCGTTATGGACTGACAGTATACTGCCGCAGTTTCCTAGGGAAATATATGACGTCATAAATCGTCGCCATTTTTGTACTGTGAGCACTGGAGTTTTCGAGGTAAGGTGCTCTCAGTGCTGACTGCGTTCCGTTTTAAACAGTGACCAGTATAGCTAACTATAAAGGAACGGTTTCGCAATGTACTAAATTGACGTCACACGTTACAGTGCAAGCAGTGTATTTCGGAACATACCCATAATCTGTAGCTTCGTTATTTTGCTTCGTTTTAGAGATTTTATTGAAATTACGACTATTTTTTTGTATCATATTTCAACCCATCGCCGACGCACTTTACTACTGATTCTGTAGCACTACTAAGCATAAGTCCCATTTCACAACGCGAAGGGGCTGGTCCATCATGCTGGCCAAGTGCGGATTAGCAGTCTTCACGCAACCTTGAGAACATAATGAAGAATTTACGGGTATGCAGATTTCCCCACAAGCTAACGACTTTTTGCCTAAAACCAATCGAGCTCCAAATGAGTGACTATAAGTATACGTATAATTAATATTAAATGTTGTGGTTGTCCGGTAATAGCGTAAATTAATTGTGCTTTATTCTAGTTATAAATGTCACCGTAAGGTTCACAATCTTTCGACTGTTTACAATCTATCGAAAAAAAAAGCGTTAGATTACAATCTTACGGTTTTTACAATCTTACGGTGTTTGTGGTTGTGGCAATTGAAAATTATTTGAAACGTTAGTTGGTCCTCGTTTAATAACTTACTAGCTAATGCCCGGTATAAATTATAATATTTGTTGCAATGCCTCGCGTTTGACCTGTTGTACGTTGAAGTAATTGAATATTGATGATACTGTAAGAATCTACCATGCAAGTGCTAACAACAACTGTACAAAGTTTCAACAATCTGACAACGACGGTTGGATGTCAGCTCTTATGCTTGCTTAAAAACTTATTCGTTTATGTACTTTTGGACGTGTGTACTTATGTTTGTATGTACATCCATGAGAGTTTAAAAACCTATACTCTCGTGGATCATGTTATTTTCTAGTCTTTTAAAATGTATAATTTTTTTTTAAAATATGTTTTAAGAGGAAAGGTCTGATTCACTCACTTACTGACTCATCAAGCCCAGCCCTTTGGACCTAAAAGGTTGAAATTTTGCACGAACCCCTTTATACAAGACAAGGAATTAAGCTGGATTTTTCAAAATTCCCATGCGACCTAACCCAGTCACTAAATTGATTGTAAACGGGACTGGGGTATTTGTACACTATTCTTGAATTTTTCATTGTATTAAATTTTTTATTTAGTGGAAACTACAAGTCAGCCTATTTTAGATTCTAAAAATCCGTTAAAACTTGTCGTGAAGAAAACCTGATGTATATCGATTTATCATTCTACAATGGAGCTCGGTGGTTAACACTGAAATCCATTAAGGGCAACCTATATAGCGAATACAAAGGACTCGTTTATACCTCTACCTGAGAGGGAAAGAGCGTAACACGCCTTGCTTACAGCGACCGGGTTTTTTAACCATTGTAATATTGGCTTTTATGGTTTCGCTGGTTACGTGTTATGTTCACAGTTAGGATATTATTTACTAGCTGATGCCCGCCACTTCGTCCGCGTGGATCGAGGTTTTTTGCGCGGGAACTCTTAATTTTCCGGGATAAAAAGTAGCCTGTGTGTTATTCTAGACTATAATCTATCCCTGTGCCATATTTCATCCAGATCCGCTCAGCCGTTCTGGCATGATTGAGTAACAAACATCCATCTATCCATCCATACATCAATCCATCCGTCCATTTATCCAAACTTTCGCATTTATAATAATAGTAGATCTTATATTATAAATGCGAAAGTCGGGCTGTCCGTCTGTTTGTCTGCTACGTTTTCGCGGGTCATCTGTTCAACCGATTTGGATAAAATTTGGTACTGAGGTAGGTTGCATGCTGAGGAAGGACATTTTTATCCCGTTGGAATTAAAAAAGATGAAACCACGCAAGAGCAGCGCACACCAATGCTCCATTGAAACGGTTGCATAATATGCGCTCTATAATGTAAAGTACACAGACCATACAACTCGGTGGTAAAGTACCTATACCTAGTCAGTATATTTTCTCAAAATGAACGAAAAAGTTAAGTACTTAGCGTAGATTAATGGAATGTGGGTGGTAGTCTGACGCTAAACGGTGCAGTTTGAAATAACACTATAAAATAAAGCGGGGTTTTGGACAAGCTTACCTACTATTTGCTGGCTGCCATCAAACCTAAAGTAATCTCAGCTAATTTAGAAGATTGCAATACCACGCAATACTATTACAAAATTATGTGTGACTAGATGATGCCCGCAACTTCGACCGCGCGGATTGATGTTTTTTGATTCCCGCGGGAACTCTTCAATTTTCCGGGATAAAAAGTAGTCCTTTCCCAGGATATAACCTATCTCTGTATCAAATTTCATCAAAATCGGTTGAGTAGTTCGGCCGTGAAAGCGTAGCAGACAGACAGACAGACACACTTTCGCATTTATAATATTATAGTATGGATTAAGTATAGTCTAGTATATAGTATGGAAGTATGGATTTAAGAACTGAATATTTTATTTTTCGAATCTAACTTATAGGTAGGTATGCTTACTTATTTCTTGATTTCATTGTGCAATAAGTTAAATGGAGCGAGGAAGAAAAAAAAGTTATTCCGATTACGGCATTCAATACGTGATGAGGTTCATAAAATTCGTAAATTAGGTGGGATAGAAAATAATTAATAAAGATATCATAGAATTGTATGAATAGTAGGCGTGGTCCTAATTATGTGGGTTGAGTTTTGTGAGTTACCTACACATTATTGTCATCATAATATTATTGTCAACGTAGACATGCTAACCGGGACCGACAGCTTAACGTGCTCTGCGAGGCACGGAGGAAACGAGGAGGCCAAATTTGAACCTCCAAATTCGGTCACCCATCCAGTTACCGACTTTTATCAACGTTGCTTAACAATCGCAATCGACTGATATGCGTTGTCACAGCTACGCCATTCGTTCCTCAAATTGTCAAGCGGACAAAAAATTCACTCTTAGTTCTACATGGAGCTACACACACTGGCATGACAGGATAAAATGTAGCTCACTGATGCAGACGTTTTGTCTTGTTTGCATATCCCGCGTGCTTTAATTCTGATAATTTTTATCTATCCTATTATTATTTACTATCCTATACGTTAATCCAACTGTTGTTATTTGACCCCAAAATCGTCGTTTGGTAAATATCTACTTGATCAATCAATACTTCAAAACCGCTTTGGTTTGGAAGCCACCATAATAATTACCTACTATGATTGATAGATTGCTGACAACTAACTGTCGGGCTTATGGAGGGCTTATGGCTCCCTGACGCCATAAGCTCCTATAATTTATAACTCCATATTTTATTTCGCAACGACAATAAATATAACAAATTGCTCATAAAAAGAGCCCTAACTTGCAATAATACTTGTATTACCACGAGTTTTTAAGTCTCGTATCTAGGCATGTTTACTTAAAGGTTTACTTTTAGTATTTTGTTTTTAATTCTTTAGCATATTTTAGGGTTCGTAACACAAAATGGTTAAAAAAGAACCTTCCTTCCTCACTATTGGTTTAGCAATCAAAATCCATTAATCCAGTGGGCATCTTAATATGAAATTACTTTTTCTACAATATAATATTATTGATTTTTAAATAAATAACAAATATCTTTATGACATCCATTACAATACTCGTTACTACTTAACGTTACCTAATGTTAGTTAGGTTAGTAAAAGAAAAAACTTATAACTAAGTTAGTGGTGATAATTTATATAATAACTATAGGTATACCATTTAAACCCCCTGATTTTATAGAATTTAGAAGAATTATGGTTTGCGGTCGCAAATAAAAAGGGATTTGTTTTTGTAAACTCTTTCATGCCAAGCTACGGACCCCTTGGTGGCGTGTTTGGCTCCCGCGTTGCCAGTTTATTTAGAATAATTTTGCAAATCGGAGTATCATTGAAATTAGGATACTTAGTTTAAGTTAGTACATTTCAAAGTTATTTTTTTGCAAAATTGCTGTTGCTAGGTACTGAAGGTGTTTAGAGATTCATTAAAATAGCTTTATGCCGCTAAGCGATTAAGCGTTCCGGTATAATGCAATATCACCTAAAAACCAAATATGTGTTCAGTGGGTTAAAATCCCTTGACGGTTGGCTTGTTAATGAATAAACCTAAAGTCCACTGCCACATAATAGTTAGGTACTATTAAGCGCTCAAATCCACCGCGCCATTATTAAAAGCGACGAAACAAGACAGTGAAGTTCGGATTTTAGCATCAAGTATTACATTTTGAAAGTACAAACTGCAGGTTAATCAGACTTTACGTTTTCTTTCGTGTAGCTGATGTATTTAAAGGTACCTACGCTACCGGTCACCTCTATTCAAACTACAACAAACTGAATACGTTAAAAGTTTATTCGGTTTGCTTGATAGTGCAGCGAGTATTCGACAAAAGCTGTGTATGTTTCTTATTTACAGTACAAACAACACGGTTTTATGCTCTACTAGCTGATGCCCGCGACTTCGACCGCGTGGAGTAAGTTTTTTTCAATTCCCACGGGAACTCCTCAATTTTCCGGGATTAAAAGTAGCCTATGTCACTCTCCAGGCCCTCGACTATACCCATGCAAAAAATCATGTCGATCCGTTGCTCCGTTGCGGCGTGATTGAAGGACAAACCAACAAACCAATAAACCAACAAACAAACACACTTCCGCATTTATAATATTAATAAGTATGATATTATGATGTACGCTCCACTTCGGTAAGATTAATTCTGGACAAAACGAATGGTATCAAAACTGTGTAAACGGTGTCTAAGAACCTGCACCTTTGTTGAGTTTGATGAGATTGGTGTTTAGGCATATCACAAAGTGCTACTTTATTTTTGTTTATAAGTCGGGATTCGGGAGGTATACCAGCTCCATTATAAAACTACTTAGGTGTAGGTATAATATCTTACGTTATACAAGACGTACATTTCGATATCAAGAAAATAATTCGTGTAAGTATATAAGATTATATTAAAAATTGTAAAATAATTTAGTATTGAAACTATTTAACGTACCTATTATATGACATAAAATTTAAACGATACAATGTGACAAGACAAAAAGCGAATGCCCTCCCGACTTCGAAGTGTCCTTGTGTGTTCAACTGTTCGAACTTCAATAATCATTCTCTAGTTTGGGAGTTGGTGGCAATTTTGGTTTAATTTACTGTAGAAATTACATACTAAGGTGTTAGCGTCGCTCGAATACAGATGGCGCTGTACCTGTGAGGCGGCAAAGCAATCGTTACGCGAGGTTTCCGCCAATCTTACTTTACTTAGCGTTACTTAGCAATTTGTATCAATTGGTTAAATCATGTATACATGTACCTTAAGATCACGTGATATGTAGTAAATCCACTTTGCACAATATACGGTACATTCGAGTTGATACTTTCGCTTTGCGTATCGGTTGCAGTGTGATTGATGAGTAGTACTTACCCTAAGCGGAGATCAGAGTTTACAAATTACAACCGCTTGTTAACGATACAGGGTACATGGTATTGATACTGTATGTGTACATCACTCGTTATAGAAACCATGATACACAAGTACAAGGTGTAGGTGGATTATGCCGGCGATTCATCTTGCACGTATTGCGCATTTATCACATTTGCAAGTCGAGAATGAAGCGAAAGGGATTGACACTAACTTGTTAGCATATTTGTCGTGAAATGCACAGAGAGTAAGTTAACGAAACATGAATACAATTTTATCACACATTTGGATGGTGAGCAAAACAAAAGGCCGAGTGTTAGCGAAAAATATTAAGTTTCATAGTATAGTATCTGTGCCTTAACTTGTTTTGTTTCATTAGTCTAATGTATTTGCTTCGAACATAAGATTTCAATATGGTTTCAATCGTTTACATGTTTGACGACCTTTTGGTCTGTTGATCTCAAGTGGTTTAATTCATATTGTGAATCTTACATTTACGTTGTCACAAGTTGACCGTTTGTCCCGAATTCAATGTACACATTTGGTATCTGCATTGAGTAGCAAGTGTCAAGAAAGTAGACCTATCTTTACCTTGGTTTGCGAGTGGTTATGGATTTAGCTGTTGTTATATTCTTACTTATATAATAATGTACTTATGTTTACTTCTTGAATATATGGAATAGTATTTGCATTACATGATATAAGTTTGCATCTCAAAACCCCTATCCATCACCATGCGTAAGTAGGTCTGCTAACAAACATGTAATCATAAATGCGACAGTGTGTTTATTTGTTTGTCATTCGTAATTACGCTGCAACAGAGCAATGGATCGACGTGATTTTTTGCATTCTTGATGGGAACTGGAGCATGATTGAATGAACGATATACCTATACACTTTGTTTGTTGTACACCAGAAATTAAAATAAGAAATGAAAATCGGTACAAATGGCGGCCTTATCGCTTTGAAGCGATCTTTTCCAGGCAACCACGTTATTTAGGATTTAACAACTATAGTGAACAAGGGTTGAGGGTGTACGTAAGTTTAGGAGGAATTATAAAGAAATAATTATTTTATACCAACTAAAATTAATATATTAGAGAGTGATATAGGATACGGAAAAATCAAGGAGTTTCACGGGATTTTGAACAGTTAGGTACACAATATATATACACAAATAAAAATCTTTAAAATTTTGACACAACAGAAAGTTAAAAACTATATTTTATAATATTTATTTAGTACGGAGTGTATACATGTGGAAATATTATCAAGAAGTGATTGTAAAAATTGTCTACTCGAAACAAGGGACAAAATGACAGAAGTTGGTTTTAGTAAGCAGGTAGTCGTTCTCAATCCACCACCACCACCACTACAGCCCATTAACGTCCCACTGCTGGGCACAGGCCTCCACTCTCATAGGAGAAAGGGAATTAGAGCTTAGACCCACCACGCTGCTCCAATGCGGGTTGGCGGGCTTTAACGACTATTATCATGTTAGTGATAATAACCGGGACCGACGGCTTAACGTGCTCTCCGAGGCACGGGGGTGGTACACCGCCAACTTCCTAACTCCGGGCTAGTGCTGAGAATTTCTAGTCAAAAAAAACCCAACACTTATTATGGCCCGACCCGGGACTCGAACCCGGGAATAATCGTTCTCAATACCGACTACTAATTTCATATCCAGGCACGCGAGCTAATAATTTGGTTTTGCTATCAGCTCCTTAACTATATTGAATGTTTTGAAGTGTAGATAGACTTTGAGATATACGTTGCTCGGATGACATAGCACGCTTCGAAGTTTATTAATGACTCTCAATACAACAAAGAGAATATATTAAATATATTAGCTTATTTCGAACGCTATTGAATATATAAGAGTATTTTTAAGAAATCAATGCAAGTGTTAAGTATATTATAGAATCTATAAAAACCTTTGTAGCAAATTCAAAGTCATAATTTTTTCAATTTGAGTACCACTGTAGGTATACATTTTAAAATTCACCAACAAAATAGTGGTGACTGGCCCGATTATTATACCACTACAGTAACGTTTTACCTACGAATAAATTGAAACTGACAAATATTGTGTAGGAATTAGATTATAATTTCAAATTAATTTCGAACTAAAACGTTACACGGAGTTGGGATTGGCACTAGAAGCACAAGATAAATCGTATTATGTATGTATAGCGTATGCCCTTATGATCTACAGCTGAATAAATTAGTCTACTCCGCCGAGCAATACCAATGAATGAAGGTCTTAAGAAAACGCATTAAAATAGATGAAAAAAGTTTCCTCCCCAAGCGTTAGGTGTGTTCGTGACTTTGCGGTCGTGCAAAATGACATTCCACTGCTGACATGGCAAGATTAATGCCCCAAGCCGCCAGATCCGACGACGGAATTAGTTATGGCAGCTTTAGAGTGAAGCATTAGAACAAGTTCACCTAGATCCCCGCGGTTTACTGTCTAGTTGATTATTCTGCTTCAAGTGATTATTAGAGCAGAACACGTAGGTATATAATTTAAGAAAAAAGGGAAAATCTTTTCTAAGTTTATAAAACGTGGTGTCTGCTTTAAATTAACTGGAGTGTCCTCGGGCGGATTTTGTATTCGAATTTTGAAGCGTATTTATTTATTCATAAAGGTTTTAAATCTCCATTTATAAAACTCGGCTTTGGTTTATTCGTTTGGTTATGGTAGACCGTAGAACCCATGCCCAGATTTCTTGAATAAAACACGAGCTAAACAAGATCAAATTTTCGTACCCGCGTTAATTATAATAGGTATGACATAGGACTAATAATTATTATAAGACTGGGACTTCATCCGCGTAGATTTGATGCAGCGTGAATGAAGGAAAAACCAGCATTGCACACATTCGCATTTATAATGTTAATTACCTATCTAATACCTTTAAACGAGCAATTCTTGTTTATACATATAAAAATATTTATATATATAATCTGAATCTCGGAAATGGCTCGAATGATTTTCATGAAATTTAGCATACGGGGGGTTTCGGGGGCGATAAATCGATCTAGCTAGGATTCATTTTTAGAAAATGTCGTTTTATCGTGTTTACTGGCAATGAAAAACTGCTACGAATAAATACGAAGGTAAATTTCGCTACTATCTACAAGGTTATAATAGCTCAGGTGGGAAACGGGTCGGTCCCGAAACTAGAAGACCCTGGTTCGAGTGCAGATGTCCTCCAAGTCCGATTATTTTTTTCCCTTTTTTAAATATAATGTAATATTTTATTAAAAAATTAAATAAAATTTATTATTTAAATATAATTTCCAAAAAACACGATTTACAAAAAAAAAATACCTAGCAGAGCTCGGTCACCCAGATATTGGATGTTACATTAGGTAAGATCTGTCACGATAAGCAAAAGATTGTGTTTTGCGATGGTTGTGTAGAACTTTGTATAGGTATCTTTTGCACGCCAAGAAGCTTTGCAAGCTTCGTCGGGATGACTCAGATACTTTTATAACACGTATTCAGACACACCTCTTTTAACTATCTAAACAAAGTGACATTAGTGAGTTTTCAGTTTACGTTCATAAAACGAAATAATATTGTAGATTTTTTACCACTATAAATCTTTTTAGTGTACCCAGTCAGTGATACCTACTTTGTTTATAGTAAAAATACTGCTGAAAGTACAGGCATTCAAAAAGCTCCAGTCAACGTTTCAGTAAAAACTTTTGTGCTTTTTTTATTCAACGTTGGCCCTTTTATATGGAAATGGGTAGCAAATGTAAATTCATATTGTTCAAATACGCTGCGAGGGCCGAACAATTGACTGCCTAGTTAGCTTACTTCGACGATCTCTATGCCAACCTACTGTACGTGTTAGTGTAAAAACTTGAACCAAGATAATTCCTAAAATTTTCTGGTAACAAAAAGATTGGTAAATGTCCTAATATGTTCTTTGATAATAATTTCTTTATGACTTTTTTTAACCTCAGAGAAATGGTATACTTAATCCGAATATTTACTAAGCCCGAACAAAATGTGGGGTGCGATTGTGTAAGAATTGTCGATCAAATCGTCAAAGTTCGGCATCAATGTAAAATAAACCATATCATCATTGAATTAGAGCTCAATTTCGTGTATCCATTTTCATACGTTTAGGTATGTACGATACCCTAAACGGATGCGAATGGATACACGAAATTGAGCTCTAATTCGCCACCGAACTTTGACGATTTGATCGGCAACTTTTAGACAATCGGGGGGCAGATCACCCCGATTATTCTTCCTCAAGAGTTCTGTTCTTCCTCTAGAGTGTTTACTGTTTAAATAAAGCGAGAAACCGAAGCTTCAGGCTTATGTAACGTTGGGTAAATCTTACTTTAGTTATTAATAGCTGATGCCCGCGACTTTGTCTGCGTGGAATACGTTTCTTGATTCCCACGGGAACTCCTTAATTTTCCGGGATAAAAGTATCCTATGTTCTCTCCAGGTCCTCAACTATATCCATGCACAAAGTCACGTCAATCCGTTGCTCTGTTGCAGCGTGATTGGACATACCAACAAACCAATAAACCAACAACCCAACAAACAAACAAACTTTCGCATTGATAATAAATGAAATGAAATGAAAATATACTTTATTGTATACCATACATAAAACACATTTAGACAAATTCAAGAAATTATGAAAAACTGTACAAGAGGCGGCTTTATCGCTGAGAAGCGATCTCTTCCAGGCAACCAGGAAAGGAAATAGTAACAGAAAATTTGAATATTAGTATGACTAGATGAGGCCCGCGACTTCGTCCGCGTGGATTAAGATGTTTTGATTCCCGCAGGAACTCTTTGATTTTCCGGGATAAAAATTAGCCTATGTCCTTCCACGGGATACAACCTACCCCTGTACCAAATTTTATCAAAATTGGTTGAACAGATGAGCCGTAAAAGCGTAGCAGACAGACAGACAGACACACTTTCGCATTTATAATATTAAGTATGGATTCGGACTTAACCCATATATATCTCTTAGGTAAAACTTCAAAATTACTGAGTGAAAAAGTTCGAAATTAATGACTATCGCAGAACTGGGAAATATAAGAATTTATTGTGGTCTAAGCTTTTGCAGTAACAAATGAACGAGTAAGCAAATGTTGGACATTACAATGAACGACGCAGATGCAGATCGAGCGATAAAAAAAAAATTGAAACTCCGCCATTGTAAAAGTAATGTAAGCTTCAATCCAGTGGATATTTGTACCGTGATTAATATAAGTCCGAAAATACCACGGTACAGGATTAATTGTACCTTAATGGCCAAATGTGCACATGTGTGATTATATTTCATAACATACAAGTATAAATTACAAATTTAAAAAACCCCCGACTAGAAAAAAGCTGATGACCTTCAGACGGATGAACAGATTTTCATGAAACATGGCTAAGAACACTCGGGATAAAATTATCTATGACACAAAAAATACTAAACGAAAATCGGTTCATCCGTTTGGGAGCTACGATACCACAGACAGATACACAGATACACAGATACACAGATACACAGACAGACACGTTAAACTTATAACACCCCTCTTTTTTTGCGTCGGGGGTTAACAAATGGATTAAATAATAAAAAACGATTTAGGTTTCAAATACGTATAGAATTTAAACTCTCAACGCTCTCAAAGCACTCACCTCCGGCTTGGGAAATTGGGACTTAAGTTTGGGCTTCGGCCTTAATTTTTGCCTTTGCACACTAAGAGTACAACTTACTATTACTGTAGCATAAAAAGGACGATGATGGCTAGATAGGACTCTAGCCAAGCGTTGAAAAAACATTGTGTGTGCTCCTAGGGGCTCTTAGAGTTCACTTCTAACGGGTTTTACGTAATCATCTTAATGGTAATTTTTTTGCATGATTCAAGTTGGTGGTACATAATGATGAAGTTAGTCTAAGATAGAAACAAGCATAAATGGAACGGGCATGGCAGTTTACAGTAAGTAGTCACCCCTAATTGGCTTCTACGCGGTATTATACCGGAATGCCAACCGAAAGTAGACTCGTACCAAATCAAAACTACGTTAATTAAAATTTTATAGTTGAACTGCAAAGCAAAGTCAAACAATTTATTTTGTTCTGGCTCTTAAAATTGAAGAAAAATATTTGGGATGCGATTTGGAACATGAAAAATGGCGACGGTTGGCTGGACAGTAAGGGCGTCATACCGAGGAAAGCACCAAGTTTGCATAATGAAAACCGTATTATGCACTTATTTTAATTTTAAAATTGTAAACTGAGTTTGCGGTTCTTTCGTAGTTAGTTACTTTATTTTGGCCTTCATATTTTTGTAGATACAACACTTGAGTACTGCCCGTGTAACGTTAATACAGTAAAGATGCAAAAAATACTTGTGTTTTTCCTATATTATGCCCGCGACTGCGTCGGCGTGAATTTTTGGAATGGGATGGAATTATAAACCTTATTTTAGGAATGTCAAGATAAGTGACATCAAACTGTCATTTTAAATAAAATTGCTTACGTTTTGCTTTGTCAGTATGGCCCCAGGTTCCCAAGCTTTAGCTGACCTTCGCCTCGAAATATGAATTTTTAAAACTGACATTTAAGGAATTTACAATATTATAATTTAAAAGCTAAAAGAAGTAGTCACGAATCTCTCCCATCATCTGAATCGTAAATCAACTGGAACGAAATAAAAGGACGATAATTTGAATATCTAAGCTGTTTTCAATAAAAATGTCTGCCTTGCTAGGATGGTGATAAAAATATTGTTAATTTTTAACTGGATAAAAACAAGGTTCTTTAATCGACCCGTATCTTGTTACATATCGTGCACAGGTCTCTCAATACCTGCGGAAGTCACGTCAAAATTGGTTGAGTTTTATCAAAGCTTCAATTTTATTAGACAAGACAAAAATGTCAAGCCAAGTCTATTAATTATATAATATGAGTTTATAGGTTTTTCATAACGTGTTAATAACCGAATGAGTTTAACTTAAGGAAGTTTGTGGTATCATTATCATTATCAGTTCAAATTTCAACCTGTTGCCTTCTCACTACGGCACGAGTTTCATCTTAGAAAAGAATGCCAGAATTTAATAAATTTCCTGTCTACATACATAGAATTTTTAACCGACTTCCAAAAAAGGAGGAGGTTCTCAATTCGGAGCGTATTTTTTTAAAAATGTATGTTGGTGCATATCCCCGTGGTTTCTGACCCGATTTGAAAAAAAATTCTATCAGTCGTTAGAGGAAATTTTGACTCCAAATCGTCAACCCTGATACTAAAAAATTAAAAATTAAAAATTCTTTCCGAAAAACCGACTTCCAACGCCGCTTATCCTTGTTATACCCGCCCGACTTCGACATAGTGGTTAAAAATCAAAATTATTTTGTACTTTACAGTGGCGTTAGAAGTCGGTCTTTTGGAAAGAATTTTTATTTATCAAAATTTACTTGATTTTGTTAATTTGTAGGTGTTGTATCTCACCAGCGCTATTTTTAGAGCTGAATGACAATATTATCTCAAATCTACCGGTGTATTACGTTACGCAGGTATGTGAATAAAAGGCGACCTTTTAGAATATTAGTCACTCGACGGTCGTGCGAAACGACATTATGCTGTCGTCGCCAAGATTAATAACTTCAA
This sequence comes from Erebia epiphron, assembly GCA_963932025.1. Lineage (NCBI taxonomy): Eukaryota > Metazoa > Arthropoda > Insecta > Lepidoptera > Nymphalidae > Erebia > Erebia epiphron. The sequence continues at coordinate 10,618,515 of OZ009958.1, read as the reverse complement.
GGCGCCAGATTCTGCGATAAAATCATACCTATTACGGCGACATTTGAAAGAAGTATTAGAACTCATTATAACGGTTGGGTTGTGAACATAAGAAGTATTGGGTTGATATGAAATCCTTACTAATATTATAAATGCGAAAGTGTGTTTGTTTGTTGGTTTATTGGTTTGTTGGTTTATCCTTCAATCAAGCCGCAACGGAGCAACTAATTGACGTGATTTTTGGCATGTGTATATTTGAGGATTTATTTTATCCCTATCCTTTTTATCCCAGAAAATTAAGGAGTTCCCACGGGAATTAAAAATATTAAACCACGCGGACGAAGTCACGGGCATCAGCTAGTGATACATAAAGATGCATTCATTTGATTAAACATGATTTTTATGTCTCTTCTACTTAAGTTTTTTTATTCCTACTAATTTTACTTAAATGGTAAGTGAAGATGCAGCCAAAGATGATAGCGGGAGAACCTGGTAGAGGTGTGTCACTGATACTCCAAATCGGTTTTTACATTAAATCGTACCGGTACACTATATCACTTGGCGTTGTGTTTTGGATAAGGTAGCAGCCACCTTGTGTGAGCCAATTACGCCCACCAGACCTGTAGTACTCGTATATAGTCTGTGGTATTTTTACCTTACCTGAGACGAACAACTCCACCACACGTTCTCAAATTTTGTTCAGCAAACCGCTGTGAGCACTTGGCACTTGACTCTCTAATACGACGTATTTTAGAAAAAAAAAAGAAAAAAACATTTACGCTGCTCTCACCTGGGAACTATGTTTAGAACTAACAACTAAGTTGAGACCTGGTTCTTTTAGGCATTTCGCAGTCTATCTATAACAGTTAGATATTAAAATCTTTAAAAAAATGTTAGTTTTTTTTTTTTTTATCCACTACAAGTTAGCCCTTGACTGCGATCTCACCTGATGGTAAGTGATGATGCAGTCTAAGATGGTAGCGGGCTAACCTGTTAGGGGCATGGCAGTTATATTAAACCCATACCCCTATTCGGTTTCTACACGGCATCGTACCGGAACGCTAAATCGCTTGGCGGTACGTCTTTGCCGGTAGGGTGGTAACTAGCCACGGCCGAAGCCTCCCACCAGGCCAGACCAAGGAAAATTCAGAAATTATAAATTCCCAAATTGACCCTGCCGGGGATCGAACCCGGGACCTCCGCACGTTAAGGCAACAGCGCTACACACTACGCCACGGAGGTCGTCAAAATGTAACTTCTCTTGTATTTATTATGTTTGTCTTGACAAATAGGTATGACATAAAAGTGTCTTGACAAATATGACATAAAAGACAGTCTGATTTAATAGAGGTTTCACGTAAAAAGTTAAATAAGGTGAATTTTTATGACTTAATTCACATTATTGCAATTTTCGAAGGGATCTCTAATTTATTTTAAAATAAAATGCAGCCTATGTTACTCGCTGATAAAGTAGCTTTCTATAGGTGAATTTTTAAAATCGGTTCAGTAGTTTTTTAGTTTATCCATTACAAACAAACAAACAAATCTTTCCTCTTTATAATATTATTATATAGTTTAGAAGTTGTAGTAAAATTGAAATTTGATTTGATGTGTTTGAAATCTTCAACAATCTGAATTTGAAATGTTCAAAATGCACCGTGATTCTTGTAAATCGCCGCTTTAATAAGCACCTCCGGACGTCCGGTATTCAAACTAGCAACAAATCCGGTGAAATCCGGACAGATGACAGCGCTGAGCACAGTAAATAAACTTTGTTTATATTGCGAGGAAAATTCGAAAATCTGCTTAAATTTTGAGCGGCACGCAACAAGCGCGGCTTGGAATAAAATGATTTAGCTAGGAAAGATTCATAAAATATTAGAAAAAAAATATTTTAGATTTTCTACTGATTTGGTATACCAATTTCAATGTTGTTGGGTCGTTATAATCAATCAAATCAAATTAATATAATCAAATAAATATTATAAATGCGAAAGTTTGGATGGATGTATGGATGTATGGATGTATGGATGTTTGTTACTCAATCACGCGCCAACGGCTGAACGGATCTGGCTGAAATTTGGCACAGAGATAGAATATAGTCTGGAATAGCACATAGGCTACTTTTTATCCCGGAAAATTAAGGAGTTCCCGCGGGAACCAAAAAACCTCAAATGGATGTTTGTTACTCAATCACGCCAGAACGGCTGAACGGATCTGGATGAAATTTGGCACCGAGATAGATTATAGTCTGGACTAACACATATGCTACTTTCTATCCCGGAAAATTCAAGAGTTCCCGCGGGAACAACAAAACCTCGATCCACGCGTACGAAGTCGCGGGCATCAGCTAGTATATAATAAATATTATAAATACGGAAGTTTGGATGGATGGATATATGGATGGATGTTTGTTACTCAATCACGCCCGAACGGCTGAACGGATCTGGATGAAATTTAGCACAGAGACAGATTATAGTCTGGAATAACACATAGGCTACTTTTTATCCCGGAAAACTAAGGAGTTCCCGCGGGAACCATAAAAAACCTCAATCCACGCGGACGTAGTCGCGGGCATCAGCTAGTTGATTATATCATTTAATTATTTGATTTGGCTTTAGGTCCCATGCCCGTATTAATAAACCGACATCCGCTAAGAACACGTTCTTAAGTATCGGTGAATCTGTGCTTAAAACCGGTCTTTCGCATAGATTGACCAATACTTTGATTGACTGCGTTGGTCTAGTGGTTAGCATTTACGACTGCGGCCGAAGAGGTCTCGGGTTCGTTTCACGGCAAATAATTAAGTATTGGGTTTTTCTGACAAGAAATTCTCAGTACTAGACCGGAGTTATGAAGTTGGCGGTGTTTCACCCCCGTGCCTCGGAGAGCACATTAAGCCGTCGGCCCCGGTTATTATCACTAACATGATAATAGGCGTTAAAGCCCGCGAATCCGCATTGGAGCAGCGTGGTGGGTCTAAGATCCAATTTTCAACGTCTGTGCCCAGTAGTGGGACGTTAATGGACTGTAATGGTGGTGGTGATGGTGGTGGACCAATACTTGAGAACCTGTTCTTCACTGATGTCGGTTAATCAATACGGGCTCTAGATAAGTATAGGCATATAAAGCCTACCTATATATTGACGCATAAAAGTAGATTTTCAGTGTCGCATTAGATTAATCGTCGATTAATCAACATTGTCCTCCGTCGCCATCCAGCGGTTGCCAGTTACTCACTTGAGATCGTCCATCCAAGGTTGCGAAGTATTGAATTCTTTCTACCTTAGCAAAATAATTCTTATTCAACTCATTAAACGCAAATTATTAATTTCATTCCAGGTAGGCTCTTAAATATTATCTTTCGGGAAGAATTTCCGCTTCAATAAAAAGTGACATTGATAAACGACAGACGGAATTGAGCGGTAGATAGACGTCCGATCACAGTTTTCCAATCTATCTAATAAATCTACTTCGAAAAGCAAGAATCAATCTTCCTGAGGGCGTTGGCTTTCGGAAATTTGTATACACTGTTTAAATCAAAGTTATACAAAGTGTAAGTATTTAATTACTTCTACTTAATTCATGCTTAATTTATCTAAGACCAACGAGATATTACTCATAGAGGAGCACGTTTATGGTTCCGTAATCAACAAGGAACCCTTATAGTTTCGCCATGTCCGTCCGTCCGGCCGCTGCTTAGCTCGGAGGCTGTTAGTACAAGAAAGCTGTAATTTGACTATACATATTAATTTCAAACAACCAAAATTCTACCACTTTGTTGGCTAACAAAGTGGTAGAATTTTGGTCAGCGGCAATTTTACCGCTTAACAAAAAGAACAACAGAAGGCTATTTTGCAATTGAAGGCTCATTCTAAAAATGACACATCTCTATTTGTCTCTAAGTATGAAGTTTAGTTTCGGTATCGGTTTTTGTTTATTATATTGTAACCATTAGGTAGGTATTTGCTCATGACCTCGTGAAATTCCGGTCGAACTGTAACTCGGATTAAAGAGCAGGGTAACTACCACAGAAGCTTTTAAAATATATTACCTATCACATTGATAATAATAATTAATAACCAAGACCGTGACTTTACGTGAGGTCATAGAGCAAGAAACGAATTGGCCAGATTTAGCTCTCCAAAATCGATCAACCCTTCCAATTATCGACTTGGTCCACCGTTGCTTACCCATTCGAACCGATTGATGTGTTTTTGTAAATGCAAGTCCCACAAATTAATTACTGTATAAAAGACAAATCTATAAATATTACTTATATTATAAAAATGCGAAAGTTTGTTTGTTTGTTACTCAATCGCGCAAGAACGGCTGAACGGATCTGGACGAAATTTGGCACAGAGATAGATTATAGTCTGGAATAGCTCACTCTTTATTCCACAAAATTAATTCCCCGGTTCCCGAGGCGACCAACAACCTCAATCCACGCGGACCTAGTCGCGGGCATCAGTTAGTTGGGTATACTGTAATTCTATGGTATGATATAATTATTTACGGTCACAACTACATCACAATTTATGCCAAAACTCTGGGACATATCGTCGCTTTTCCTACGAAAGGACCTAACTGACATCGAGTTAATTGTTCAGGGCAAGCGTTTTTCGGTTTCGTGCTCAACTATATTGTCCACAGCTTGCTCAAATAAAGCTATATTAAAATTAAAAAAATATTCTTATAATCTGTGAATCAAGGCCTTTTTGCAAGTAGGAATTGTCTTATTTAAATGTGCGTATTCATTTAGGTAAAAATATTTAAAACAGTTACGCCACTTCATAAGAACTTTGTTTTTCTGAAAAATTAATTACTTAGGAGATACGACTGTATTTTTTACTGAATAATTAAATCACATATAATTCAAAATAATTGGTTTTTTATTTCTTTATATATAATAGTAATTAGGATAGTATTAAATCATTTTTTGACTGAAAGTTTTTGGATTCGTACTATTTTGGATTTTTTTACTGCCCAAGGTTTTATACATTTTTTGTCACCAATTTACAAAAATTTTTTAACTCTATTAGTTAATGTCTAAGGTATTCCGTCGCAATCAAAATTCAGACGTAAGTGAAAACCCCATTTTTATTCAATATAGTCTAGTTCACACTAAATGACGTATTTTCAGTTACGTCATAGTTGATAGATTTTTATTTAGCTGATCACTAAATAAAAATCTTTCTAATAGCCCTAAGTATAAAATACGCCACTTAGTATGATTTCCTTTTCGCAAATGAGCATATACGCCATACTTACCGATTGTCCTAGCCAGTAAACGGTAAAAGATATGAAAAAGTCGATAAGACAGATCGACAGAGAATCAAAAGTACATTATTATTTAGTGCAGTTACGTCAAAAGTGTCAGATAGGTCCTTTCGTAGGAAAAGCGACGATATTATGCGTAAGCTGACGACGCTAAGTTTTTTTTTTTTGGATTTATACAGCAGGGGAAATCCTCATGGACTACCGCACGGGTAGTGCCGGACTGATACCGACTAAAACCCCTACTGTCTGCATGTTGACCGCGTACCTACCTGCCTTTCAGCCTACAACACGGCAACACTTGCGCCTTTTTCACGACATTTTTATCTACGATTTTCGTCTTGTCCCTTTTCTTTGATTATTAATTCAACATAGTTTGTTACTTTCCTTTATTAGCGTTTAGCTTGTATGCTACTATCGAATCCTAACCAGAGAGTTTTTGTCTATGTGTGACAATAGCTACTACTATACTACTACATTATAACACAGAATAATGGGAGAAACGCAAACACAATCTCTAAACTTAACTAAAATGACAGGGGGTATTATGAAAGGGTTAGCAATATATTTAATGCTGTCATTTTAATGAAGTTTAGAGATTGTGTACAACATAACTGTCACAATATTAGGTATTAATATTTCAAATTAGGCTTAACAACCTGTTGCGAATAAATTATGCACTTTCCTAATAATATGGACTCATATCCCACACAATAATAATCTGCTGATTATTCTAATAAACTATCATAGGTCATACATTTTAACACAAACAAATACTTTAATTCCTACCTTAATTTAATGCGGTATGTTCATGAAAGTTCGAATTAATGAGTTAATAATGAATTATTCGGGCTATTGTATGGTCATACCTAAATCGTATCACAATACGTACCAAAATGTTCTACACCAGAACCAACGCTACGGATATTGTTTGAATTAACATAATCAAGACTATAATATATTAAATATCCTACGAACTGTATATATGACTGAATAAGTAATGTTTAGTGATGATTTGGATGACGATTGGGATATTGCCTAGGTTTATGTCAAAAATAAATTATTATTTAGCGATTATTAAGACGTAATATCCACGTCCCCTGTTAATTTTATACTTATTTGGTAATTATTTTATACTATTGATTCAAGTTAGTTAGATAGAACTTAGTTTAATATTGATTACTTTAAAAGTAAGTATAGTCGATGCAAAATCCCATAAAAAGCGCACGTTTTGACGTTTGAAAAAAGTTGCTGATTTGACTAGTTGGTTGTGAAATACCATGGAAATACCCAAATTGGCAACTTATAAGGACCTAAGTAAAGCAAGTAAGATAAATCTCTTTGTGGAGGTCCATAATCACTAATCACTACATAACAAAGTCACTCTGCATAGTTCGTCCTGGTCTTAATTTAGGAACTACTAATTGTAGGATTTTTTATATGGCCAACAGGCTAACACACATATATAAACGGATTTTGCGAAAAGGTTTTGTGGACATACACCGAATCATTAATATGATTATAGAAATTCGAATTAATCAGCGTCAGTGACGCTAATTGAGAGATCAATTGGCAAATCATGCCGATTGATTTATATAACTAGATGATTCCATGTCATACAACCAAAAAATCTTTAACTTGTCATAAACGGTTGAAAAGATTCCACCGTGAAAGCGTAGCAGACAGACACTTTCATATTTATAATATTAGGTAAGTGTGGTTAACAATGTTGGATACTGTTCTTAAAAAAGTTTGTACGGTGAGTATATTAGCTTCTAATATTAACTCATAGCGGATTCCGTATGAGCAAAGTTTTATGTCGTTATAGGTATACTTATTATCTGTTGTTTCTCGTTTCAAAATTCTGGAGAAGTTTATCATTTTTTTTTAAATTTATTATGAAATTTAAGACAAAATTAAACAAAAATATGAAAGAATCATTAAAATATCTCAACAAATGAAAAAGTTATGGAACTTTTGCAAGACGGGAGACGTGACGTCATAATTCCCTATCAACCGACTTTATAAAGCCTAATAAAAGAAATAAATGGACTTAACTTTACTTAATTGAATTAAAAGCACTTAATTTGTGTGTGAAGATAATTTGAAGTACCTATTAAATCTCGGCTAGGTATTAAAACTCACTCACAAAATTTCTCACTCGAATAAGATACAGCAATCGGTTTACATTAAATAATTAAACTTTTAAATCGTCATTTCTCAGTCATTTATTTATGGATTAAAAAAAAACACTAATTTATTAGTTCTAATCTATATTTTACTTCCGTTGTGTTAAAATTATGATATTCACAACATCATGAAACTTCTCCATTACGCAATGTCACGCAGGTTATTCCCGAATTGTTCTGTCAGGCAATTTGCTTTATCTGACATTCAGCCTTGCCTTGAGGGAAGACAAATTTTATTGTTATTCAAATTCCACATACTTACTTCTTTGTTTGAACAATTCAACTTGTTACGAGTATGTTACGATTTACTATGATACCTGCTACTGTACCGGTTTGGTCGGAAGAAGTGCTTTAATAAACCTTCTATCCGATCTAATTAGTATAATTATCCGCAACATCCGAGCATGCCTTTAAAATTTTCTCGGACGATCGGAAGTGAGACTGGGGTAACTACTCAAAAAATTATTTAGCTAGAGAATGCTTGTGATTTCGTGGATTAAGTATCTTTTTTTCCAAATAAAAATTAGCACATCTGTCTGTCTGCTACGCTATAACGGCCCAACTTTTCAATCGATTTTAATGAAATATAGGTTGTATCCTGGGGAAGGACATAGGCTACTTTTTATCTCGGGAATTCAAAGAGTTCCCGGGGGAATCAAAAAAACCTAATCCACGCGTCCGAAGTCGCGGGCATCATCTAGTATTTATTATGTACATTGTTTGTAGAATCAAAAGAGCTTATAAAAGTATCCAGTAAGAATAAATAAGAAATGCTGTAGGTTTGAGTCAGTGAGGTTCCGAGTCTTGGCACACTTTTTCAAAGAAGCTTTACGGAAATACTTGTTAAAATACTTTCGTCATAAATTAACATTTTGTCTCATCCAGAAATCCATTAAACTTTTCAGCACCGTGCTGAAATAACAGCGGACCCAAATGTATGCGAATTGAAACAGGAAAACGTTTCTCTGGCATGTTTTTTTTAAATTATAACAATTAAAATATGTTTTTTACACTTCTAAGCTACGGCTGCGTAGTACTTTCCTGTGAAAAAACCTACATAAGCAAGAATATTCGCAACCAAATCTGTTATAATTAAATAAAAAAAATCATGTACGATTTAAGGACGAAAACACACTCTACGGACACAAAATGTCTGGCGGTCACAAAGTTTGCACATGCATGTTTATATGGAGATACACCGACTACCGCAACACGATAAAACGTGTTATATGTTTCACTAGCAAATGCCCGCGACTTCGTCTGCGTGGTTTGAGGTTTTTTGGTTCCCGCGGGAGCTCTCTAATTTTCCGGGATAAAAAGTAGCCTATGTGCTGTTCCAGACTATAATCTATCTCTGTGCCAAATTTCAGCCAGATCCGTTCAGCTGTTGAGTAAAAAACATCCATACATCCATCCAAACTTTCTCATTTATAATATTAAGTCGGATTCTGCATATGTTCTATTTTATTGGCCAAGGCTCCAAGTCTAACTTTAGCACCAACCTGTTTGGTCTTCCTACATTTATATTATGCAAATAAATTTCCTAACATGTAATAGGTTTATGTATTAAGCAAGTGTTAGCCTTACAATTTAGCAAAACAAGTGAATATCAGCCTTGTGCTCGTTACGGGGCGACCGCAAATGCAATTTATGAACGCACCGGGTGCCTTACAAAACTGGGGCCAGATTTATGAGCGGACAGCTTTAACGTTCCGAGTTTCCGTAACTATTAAAATCTGGCTCAGTGTGAGCATATAGTGTCGTTAAAATCACATTTATTTGTAAACATACATAACATTTTTTGTACGAACCGCTAGGGGGTGGAACACCCTCCCAGCGCACGTGTTTCCTGCCACATCCCTATAACTTAAGTACCTTCAAGGCAAGAGTGAATAGGCATCTTTTAGGCAAGCGCGTTCCGGCCTAGACCTCATCATTGCTTTGCACCAAGCATGATTGTCGTCAAGGGCAAGCCTACGTAATAAAAAAAAACCGGGCAAGTGCGAGTCGGACTCGCGCGCGAAGGGTTCCGTAGCATTATTAATAAATAATTACCTTTGTTAATGAACCGCAAGACTAACTTTGTTTGTAGAGGTTTATTGTTAATATCAAAAAAACTATGCTAGTTAGAGCATTGGCTATAGTTTTCCTGTAAAATATACATAAATTCCTATTGACCATAATTATTTCAAATTTTGCGATTGGTAAACTCCGGAGATAAGGGGGGGGGAACGGTATTTTTTTAGACATTTTCCCCGATAAATCAAAAACTATCATAACTAAAAATAATTAAAAATCCGTTTTAGAATGTACAAAGTAAACTCTTTCATATGATACCCCACACAGTACAGTTATCTCACTTTTAAATTTCAACCCTCAGATTTTCCCCCTTTTTTAAATAAGAACAAAAATAATTTCCAATTTTTTTTAATTCCAGTGTCTTTGGGCCACTAATATACACAACTATTCCAAATTTCATGTCGATAACTTCGGTAGTTACTGAAATAATCGAGTGTGACGGACGGACAGACGGACAGACGGACAGACGGACAGACGGACAGACAGACGGAGAAAGTCGCACCATAAGGGTTCCATTTTACCATTTTGGTACGGAACCCTAAAAAAACATTTTTTTTACGTGATCATTCTTCTTCGTCGTGCACATTTTGTGTAGTATATGTAATGCTTTAAGGATCTCAAAAACCCCATCATTTTTGTTTCTTTGTACTTAGTTCGATCTCAGATATGCGCTTGGCCTGCGCGCGGTATATAAAACGCTGCAAACTTCTGAAGACCGTGCTTTTACTTGCGTAGGTAAGTACGAATCGCATCCAGGACGAGCCCAATGAGCAACGCGCAAGGGAGTCTCCGGCGCATGATCTTTGAGAGTTCCCGGAGATTCCCATTATGCGCAGAGGATGGCCACCGAGGGGGTTTTAGCGGGTAAACTTCCCACATCACCTGCACTATCCCCCAGGAGAAGAACGACGACGTAGACGTACGACGTAAACGACGACGAGAAGACGTATCTGAAGAAGATTTCCCCCTCGTTAAAAAAAAGGAGGTACGAATCGCAGCAACTGGTGATTTTCTATTTCAAAAGCAATCTAAATCTAAAAAGAAAAGAAATCATGTTCTCAGTTACTTTTCTCGGGCGAACTATAATATATTACCTATTCTGTGCTATTATTAGCGTCAATTTAATAATAGAATCGCCTGTTATTACTACGAGGTTGGCGACTCATTATTACCTTTCTTAATCATTCAATCAAATAGAACATTCAAATTCCTTCAGTACTCTGGGCAATATGATTTTAAGTTTTCTCGACGAACAACAATTCAAATTTGCATTTATGAACCAGATAGACGCCTAGTTAGACGTGCCCATATGCGGTTCGTGATAGTACAAGTTCAATTCTTGGAACGAGATTTGAGCAACTAATTCTAGTTCAATAACTAAAGGACTTTATCAAAAGACTCTCACGGCAGTGTTTTCACTCATACATATTAAAAGTTTCTCGTGAATTTCCACAAAAATCCGTTTCCAAGCAATGTAGCCTTATAATGACGCGATTACAGCCGTTCAATTTGGTTGTCAACAGGATTTAGGTCGAAAACACACTACCGACAATTTTTTTTTGTCTGGCGGACAAAAAAAATCGCGGTAGTACTGCTACTACAGACTACCGCGACAGGACGAAACTCGTTTCCTATTCGACGCGGGCGTCTCAAGCGGACGTTTTGTCTTGTCCTGTCCATAGTGTGTTTTCGTCGCTATGAAAAAAATACGTGGGTGAGCTCTGGATGCCTGAAATGAAATGTAGAAGTCACAGAGTATAATATTATTGTTCATGTTTCACCTCCAGCGTTTTTCATATGAAATTAAAGTGACATTCGTAATAATCGCATTGCCGACGAAGTTGAAATTATTTTAGGTGTTAAAATGAATATTATAGAAAGAAACGTGTGATAGGCACACAATCGCCTTCATTTTTATTACACCTATTAACGTATAAAAAAGGACCTGGGAGTCCAATAAATGAGTCCCCAAGATAACCCAAATATTATGACGATCACTGGAAAGAGGTCATGACCTTCGGCAATGAGGAGAAGAGTTACAGGGCCTATATAGGGGATGATATTATTAACCGTATAATAAATTATATATATTGCAGCCAACTAGCTTAATTAGCCATTCAATTATCAGACTGTCCTCTACTAAACGGCGCCGTTCAACTAGCTTCCTGGATGATATCCCGCCATATACAGCCACTAGCCATTGATGACCGCGACTTTGTCCGCGTGTTTTTTTTTTATTCAAGCGGGAACTTCTTAATTTTCCGGGATAAAAAGTCTCCAGGTCGTCGACTATACCCATGCCAAAAATCACGTCTATCCGTTGCTCCGTTAAATAAATAAATAAATAAATAAATAATAATTTATTCATGAGAATGTAGGTGATATACAGTTGTCATGGTTACAGTTTGGGAGCCTTATACATTCTACCAATTAATGGTGTATGAATATTTGGTATACATCATCAAAATTAAAAAGAGAAATTTAGTAAATTAAATTAATAAAAGGTCATATACAATTACAATTAAAAACCGAAAGAAAATAATATAAAATAATCAATGATAATATGATAATAGAACTTAATTACAATTACAAATGTCAAATTCCATATAAGAGGGGATACTCAATTATTGCACTATAAAACCATTTAGTTATTCACGTCATCATCTTTACATATTATATTATTTAAAAGTTACTTGAGATTATCGCTAAGAAATTCAGTAATTTTGTAATAACATTTATTTATAAGCAGCTCATAAGCCTTCCTTTTGAAAATATTAAAAGTACTGCTTTTGTAGCTGTCAGGAAGTTTATTGTACATAGTTATTGCCATGTAGTGTGTACTCTTTCCAAACATCTGCAGTCTTTTAGGAGGTACAATTAGTTTATTCTTTCTCTGGGCTCTCCGAGATCTAACCTCAACCAGTTCATTGTAACTCTTAAAATAACTTGGATTTTTTTTGACTAGCAATAATAATTCATAGATATATTGACAAGGCAAGGGAAGAACATGGTGCTTCTTAAACAAAGGCCTACAGGTATCTAATGGCTGCAATCCACATAATGCTCTCAGACAGGCTTTTTGTTTTATAAAAACTTTATAAGCAAATACCGAATTTCCCCACAAGATAATCCCATATCTTAATAGCGATGAAACATATCCTTGGTATGCTATTAAGGCTGTTTTCATATCAGAAGTTTGATAGAGCCGTCTGAGGACATAGACAAATTTATCCAATTTGCTGCACAGATTTTCAACATGGGTTTTCCAGTTACAATGTCGATCGACTATGAAACCTAGAAAAGATGTAGACTCTACTTCCTCAATGGCAGATCCCTGATAGTTTAATTTAAGATCAGACAAGATATTATTATATGGTAAAAATTGGATAAATTTAGTTTTCTGCATATTTACAGAGAGGTTATTTAGTTCCAGCCATTTTATTACATTAGACAACGCTTCATTTGCTTCAGATTCAACATTTAACTTATTTTTACTTTTTACTATGATAGTAGTGTCATCCGCATACATTATACACTGTTGCTGAATGAAGTCCGGAAGGTCATTAATGTAAAGGAGAAATAATAAGGGACCCAGAACGCTGCCCTGTGGTACACCATACGGAAGTTGGACTTTATATACAGATCGACAAGCATTACAATATGAGTTTGTTGTATGCAGAATTTCTACACATTGCATTCTATTTTTAAGATAACTTGTTAACCATTCTAAGCATTTTCCTCTAATTCCATATTTTTCTAGTTTACTCAGGAGAGTTTTATGGCAGACTAGGTCAAATGCTCTAGTCATGTCAAGAAAGATTCCTATAACATTAAATTTATCATTTAGGCTTTCTGTAATAATTTTATTTAGAGCATAGCAAGCTAAGGTAGTACTACTATTTTTTATAAACCCATATTGTTCATTTTTCAATAAATGATAAGATGATATAAAGCTATATATTTTATTGTGCATTATCTTTTCAAAAACTTTGGAAATAATTGGTATCAGCGTTATGGGGCGGTAGTTCTTTATATCATTTTTTTCACCCTTTTTAAAAATAGGCTTGATGATTGAAAGTTTAAGCTTTTCAGGAAAAACACCTTCTATAAAAGAAAGATTAATTATGTAACTAAGTGGCATCGCTAAATATGCGGCACATGCTTTCAGAATTTTTGTGTTTAGATTATCGTAGCCAGTTGAGTTAGTCTTTTTAAGTCCTAGTATTGTTTTATGCACATCGCTTGCGATAATTGGTGTAAGGTACAAAGTCTTGTCGTTAGTATTTATAAAATTACTTATATTTTGCCCAGGGTCAGTCTGATTGGACTTGTTACTAATATTTAAAAAATAATTATTGAATTCCTCTGCAATTTCATTTGGATCGGAGTAAGTATTTCCCTGTGATTGAATGTTTTTTATCTCTGTATCCAATGATTTGTGTTCAAAATTATTACTTATAACGTCCCATGAAGCTTTACATTTGTTTTTGGATTTCACTATAAAGTTTTTATTTGCTAGAGCTTGTGATTTCTCAATGCAGGCTTTAAGTAGTTTCGAATATTTAGTGTAATTATTTTTGTTTGCATGTTTATTTGATGGAGAATGTAGGTATTTCAGATAAAGGCGGCGTTTATTTATGCATGATCTTTTTAGGCCTTTGGATATCCACTTGTTTTTTATATCTTTGTTTATTTTTTTAATAGTGATAACGGGAAAACATAGTTCATAAAACAGAGTTAAAAGTTCATGGAAACTATTAAACGCAATTTCTGTATCATTTTGTGAATAGACTTCCTCAAAAGATAGTGCAGATAAACATTGTTTAAACTTCCTAATGTTATCTGATGAGTAGTCTCTCCGTTTTTCAAACCATACTTTTTTCTTGAAAACCATGCGTTTTGGCTTCTCGTCTTTAAATGAAATAGTTTGTGCAGTTTCATGATCCGAAAGAGCAAGGTAATGTATGTCAGATTTAGCCTCATTAATATTACTCACTATAAGGTCAATACAGGATGCTTTCCTTGTTGGCTTTGTTATGTAATTAGTTAGGTTATAATTAGCAAGTAATGTATTTAGTTTATCAGAAGATTTGTTATGAGTTAATATGTTTATGTTCCAATCTCCACATAATATTATTTTTTTCTTAGGGTTTGGATTTAATTTCGTTGCGGCGTGATTGAAGGACAAACCATCAAACCAACAAACAAACTTTGGCATTATAATATTAGTGTGATGATATGAATATGAAGTATGATTTAATCAAACAGCTAAGCTAGTTTAACTACTTGACTAACCTAATCATTGCATAGGGGTTGAAAGTGGCCCAGAACGAAATTTGAGCGCCCCGATTCCACGTGGTCTTGTAGGTATGTCCTACCCCTAGTATTTTTGTAAAACTCGAAGCGAGTCTTCTGAAGCCCATTTAAAAAACTTGATCTTTAATAATGGCCCTAGCATAAGCCAGCCAGTCAATTAAATGTTGTATTATAGGTACGCTACGGCTGAATATCATTCTACCAGTACGAATACTGCTAATTGGCTGCGAAATATTATTGTTGGGGCATCAACCTGGTCCAATGCTACAACCCTAAGACGCTGTTCCAGGGGCCCATCAGCTGGATTCGAGCCTCTTAGACCATTGGCTCAGGGCCAAATGCGGACAGAACTGTTCCGGCTTAACTTGGATAACTAAATTATTGATAGATTTACTTATGCTATGCACTTACAGAGTCCAAGGTGACCACGGCTCCTCGATAAGGAAGAATGTGGGTTAAAGGGCAGGAAAGGTCAGGAATGAGAAGGGACTTGCTGTTCGGCCGTAGCTTCTTGCTTCAAGACGGCACTAACACACAACACACACAGCACAACACTAAAGTTCGTCTATAAGCTGCTTAGATTAATTATTTACTTAAGTATATAAGGTTGCCCGGCCAGCAGTGGCGTCAACGTGGCATTCAACCATTGTCACTCAGTACAACAAGTAAATCTTTAGTACCGAAATAACTAGAAGCTAATTTCTCGCGGGAACCTTAAGCTATAGCGAGGTTCTAACAATACGGAATACAAAGAAAAGCTTATTTTACAATCAACAATTTAAAACGCCGGCCCGCCTTGCCAAAGACAATCTTGAACTCTGTCGAACTGTCAAAAAACAAAAGTTTTATCAAAAAACGCGGCAAGCTAGCTTCGTTCACAAACTATTCCATCTGTCAAAGCGACCACAGACAACTAATACATAGGTGGCGCGAACAATCCCCCGCCCGTGGACGCAAGGATTTACGTCCACTCACTAACAGATGGGGAGACGTGACAAGGTGCAAACGGCTCGGTGCAAGACCGAATCTCCGACCATTACCTCGGCGACTCTGGGAACCCCATCAGACCCGTACATTAGCTTAACAATGCGTCCACGACGCCAATACAAAGGTAGCAAATTAGATTTCTTTACCAATACAAGATCACCAACCTTAGGGGGATCGGATTTGTCAGCCCACTTAACACGTTGCTGCAAAAGGTGCAAATACTCGAGTGACCAACGATGCCAAAAGCTCTGAGTCATTTGCTGCAACAGTTCAAACCGAGACAAACGTGAGGTTCTCGCGTCCCTGAAGGGGTATTCGGGCAAGGCGTTAAGGGGCTGACCAATCAAGAAGTGGCCGGGAGTTAAGACCTCCAGGTCGTTTGGGTCAGACGAGAGGGGGCAGAGTGGCCGAGAATTGAGTATGGCCTCAATTTTACAAAACACAGTGGCGAGTTCTTCGAAGGTCAAGATAGTTTCTCCTATAACGCGTCGGAGATGTGTCTTGGCGACCTTGACGACAGCTTCGAAGATCCCACCCCAGTGGGGGCAAGCTGGAGGGTCAAACTTCCAGGTTATCCCCATCTTGGACATTGCAGTACTTAAACTAATCTTATTACTAGACAAAAATTCAACAATTTCTCTTAAATATCTATCGGTACCCTTATAATTAGTACCGCAATCGGTGCGAACCAGGTCAGGCAATCCTCGACGAGAGACAAATCTACTTAGTGTGGCCACAAAGGCCTCAGTGCTTAAGGCACTCACCAGTTCCAAATGGACCGCTTTAGTAGAGATACAAACAAAAACGCACAGATAGGCCTTGAGTGACCGGGCGTTGCGGAGGTTAGAGCTCTTGATGGCGAAAGGGCCTGCAAAATCAGTGCCAACTCCGGCAAAAGGTCGAGTGGCCATGACGCGGTCGGGGGGCAAGTCACCCATCATCGGCTGCGCAGTAGGGGCCTTCAAACGGTAGCAAGGGATGCATTTGAAAATGACGCTCCGGATTGTGCGTCTCCCTGCCAAGATCCAAAACTCACGCTGTAAAATAGCCGAGAGGGCATTGCAACCAGCATGGGCATTTTTCAGGTGATAAGAGGTCACCAGCAATTTAACAAAGGTGCCGTCCTTAGGGAGCAGCAACGGGTGACGAGCACCATAGGGCAACTCAGCATTCCTAAGGCGTCCGCCAACGCGTAACAATCCGTCATCGTCCAAAAAGGGGCTTAAGCGAGCAAGCGGGCCTTTCAAAGCTAAGCCTCCTTTTATGGTGTCGATCACGGACGCAAAATGTTCTGCCTGAACCACACGCACCCAATGTGTCCGGGCTTCTCGACGTTCAAGAGGCGACAAGACAGGATTAAAATTTTTATTACCTGGGTTCCTTCCATTATGGATGAAACGTCTAATCCAACCGGTAACACCAATGAGTTTATCAAGGGAACTGTATCGTTCCAAGAGGAAGTTGGAGTCTGGGATCAGTTTATCCTCCACGACTCCGACTCTTAAGCCCGGCAAAACTTCCGGAGCGGAGAACCGATTCTGAGGCCAAGTCGACTCAGGTTGCGTTAACCAACTTGGGCCCCACCAAAGGGGATGGTTGACAAGTGAAGAGGCCTCGAGACCGCGAGAGGCACAATCGGCCGGGTTCAATTCTCCGGGTACGTGTCTCCAAATCAACGGAGTTTCAGAGCACTGAATTTGGGACACCCGATTCGCGACAAAGACCTCCAAGTTGTGAGGGGCGGCTCGGAGCCAACATAGGACAATTTCACTGTCCGTCCAAGCATACACGTCGGTCAATTCGACCACGGATGCCAAAGATGAACGGACGTGGTTAAGAAGGCGCACCAAAAGAGCAGCGCCAGACAATTCTAATTTAGGGATCGTCAAGCGTGACCGAATAGGGGCCACCTTGCTCTTTGCCAAGACAAGATGTGTCGCGACCTCACCGGTGACATCGACAGTCCGCATATATACCACGGCAGCATAGCCTCGTTCGGAGGCGTCACAAAATCCATGGAGACTGGCGTGGCACCTTCCTGGTGGTAGGAAGCGTCGAGGCATCGCAATTCGGTTGACGTCCGGAAGTGCAGACACAAGGGAGTGCCACTCCTTCAATAATTTCCCTTGGAGAGGATCGTCCCAGCCGACTTCAGCAATCCAAAGCTTCTGAAGGAAGCATTTGGCCAAAAATATTACGGGAGTGATCCACCCGTTTGGATCAAATGTGCGGGCAACCGTAGACAAGACGGAACGCTTAGTCCAGACCTTAGGAGGTGGGTTCAATTTAACCCGGTAGGTGAAGACATCCTGGACGGGCTGGTACTGTATTCCAAGGACCGTCAACAAATTAGGATTTTCAAGGTTTTCAAAAATATGAGGGTCCTGCTGATCCTCTCCCGGGAGATCCTTCAAAACGTGAGGGGAGTTGGATAGCCACTTTCGCAATTCATAACCTCCGGACTTCAGTATTGCGATCAATTCGTCACGCAGGGTCAAAGCTTCTTCAACACTAGAAGCTCCTGTGCAGATGTCGTCCATATAGACTGACGATTCCAAGATGGCTGATGCACGAGGATAATTCAGCCGCTCGCGGTTAGCCAATTCCAACAAGGTCCTAATAGCAATATAGGGGCTTGACCGGAGTCCATAGGTCGTTGTGTTCAATTCAAAGACCCGTATCGGCTCATTAGGACTCTCGCGCCACAAAATCAGCTGATACCTCCGATCATCGCGATGTACCACCGACTGTCTGAACATCATCTTGATGTCAGCAACAAAGACAATTTGGTGACGGCGGAAATGCGTGAGGATGTCGGAGATATCCTTGATCAACTTAGGGCCAGCGTGCAGACACTGGTTCAAAGTCACCCCGTTAGACGTGGCCGCGGAGCCGTCAAATACCACTCGAATCTTACCCCCAGGGGTCTTCAAGACAGCATGGTGGGGTAGGAAGTAGTGCTCGTGCGAACGCCAATCAAAATTTGATGGTGACATGTGTCCAAGGTCTTCGTACTCGCGCATAAATTCAATATACTTGGTGCGGAAGGTAGGGTCGCGCCGCATGCGCCGTTCCATAGACAAGAGCCTCTTCTCAGCTAAGGCCCGTGAATGACCAAGAGGGGGGCGAGAGGCGAGGAAGGGCAAGCGAGTTACGAAGCGCCCGTCAGTACGGCGGCCTGTGTTATTTTGATAGAACAATTCGCATTCAAGGTCAAGAGGATTAACCGGTGCAGCGTGTGGCGGCTCCTCGACTTCCCAAAAACGCTGGACTACATCCGACAACGTTAAGCCGGCTGCCTGCAATTGGTCTAGCACCGGTGGGTCTGAAGACCACAAAACGGGTCCAAGAAAGCTATGACCAAATATAGTGGAGATGGCGCAAAGTCCATCTTTCTGCAGGCCCCTAATTCCTCCTGACAAGATCAGGCCTAGGACATCAGAACCCAACAAAAGATCCATGGGACCAGGTTCAGTCCAGTGAGGGTCGGCAGGGGTCAGACCTGCCGTACAGGAAACCGCAACGCATAGTCTCGCTGAGCGGACTGGAGCAGTTCCTCGGGCGGTTCCAAAACCACTAGGTCCCTAAGCGCTTCCTCGACAATTGCCTGTCTGGTCGGCACCTGTTCACATCGCTTGAGCAGTGCGGATGCTCTGTCCTCACGGCCTATCAAGGTACGAGCTGTAGCCGCCCATCGGAGTTCAGCTTGTATCGAGCCAACGAGCCTTTTATGAGCTGACATCTTGTACGCAATAGGTATTGCAATTTGCAATTAAATAAATTACTTTATGATTCACACTTACAATTTAGGCTGGATTGAGGTGGCAACCCTAACTAACAATTAGCCAGCTGTGTGAATTCACAATAAAACAACAACAGTATAACAACACACAAAACAGCAACAAGCAACAAACAAATAACAGCAAATAAACAATGTTCAAATTCTATTGTAAACAATGAATTTATATGTTAGGTTGTTACACTGTTGATTGCTACAATAATCAAAGTAAAGAATTAAAAATAAACAAGAATAAGAACTACAATAATTAAAGCAAGTTAAACTTACCTACATGAAAATTATCAAATTATCAGGGGTTAACCTTCAAATACAGACAGACATACATGTAAAAACAAAAAACAAGTTATGTGTATAGTTAACCCGAGACAAACAACAATTTTATGTAATTATAATAATTGTAGTATAATCTTAAGCATAAGTTAGAAGTTACAAATTCAAGTTTTTAAACAATTGCAAAGACAGGCAAAGATAGGTGAGCAACTATATATGTGACTGAAAACACCGTGTAATCAATAATTATCGTTCAATAATTAAAACCAAGTTTTAATTTGCAACTACTTAGTAGGGGACAAAACCAAAGGTAGTGGTTAAATTTACAAATCCAATTAATAATAAGCAATTAATTCAAGACAACAAATTCATATACAGTCACAATCGCAATGCAGACAAGCAATATCAAACCTTGTAATTAGCAATATCAACATAATATAAAGGGTAAATAATGTATACATAATACCCTTTATTACAAGTTATTATCTGTACACAAATTCAGTTAAAGTGTTGAACAGCTGTTGGCCAATTAATTTAGAAGTTTGCCAACAATTCAATAAGCTGCTAACAAGCTAGTATGTATTTAACAAAACTAATTACAGCTTGCAACCTTTTCTCAATCTCAACTACAAACTTTCAATTTAAATAAGTACTTTCATAAACAAAACCGTTATTTAATTAAACAGACACCAAGTACAAGCTTTGACAAGTTTGTGCGGCAAGAATCAAACCTAATGTACAAAATTCTCTTATGCCGCTTCAATACATTTAACGGAGCATGTAGGAACTATAGCTAAGTAATCCAAAGTAAAAGTTAAGCTTGTTTTAATTTACCTAGCTATATCCCACAATAAATACCCCACTAGCTTACACTATTAAACCGGTACAGACCTGTCCGCAGCGTTTAGTACAACCACGCTCTGCTACCAAATGTTGGGGCATCAACCTGGTCCAATGCTACAACCCTAAGACGCTGTTCCAGGGGCCCATCAGCTGGATTCGAGCCTCTTAGACCATTGGCTCAGGGCCAAATGCGGACAGAACTGTTCCGGCTTAACTTGGATAACTAAATTATTGATAGATTTACTTATGCTATGCACTTACAGAGTCCAAGGTGACCACGGCTCCTCGATAAGGAAGAATGTGGGTTAAAGGGCAGGAAAGGTCAGGAATGAGAAGGGACTTGCGGTTCGGCCGTAGCTTCTTGCTTCAAGACGGCACTAACACACAACACACACAGCACAACACTAAAGTTCGTCTATAAGCTGCTTAGATTAATTATTTACTTAAGTATATAAGGTTGCCCGGCCAGCAGTGGCGTCAACGTGGCATTCAACCATTGTCACTCAGTACAACAAGTAAATCTTTAGTACCGAAATAACTAGAAGCTAATTTCTCGCGGGAACCTTAAGCTATAGCGAGGTTCTAACAATACGGAATACAAAGAAAAGCTTATTTTACAATCAACAATTTAAAACGCCGGCCCGCCTTGCCAAAGACAATCTTGAACTCTGTCGAACTGTCAAAAAACAAAAGTTTTATCAAAAAACGCGGCAAGCTAGCTTCGTTCACAAACTATTCCATCTGTCAAAGCGACCACAGACAACTAATACATAGGTGGCGCGAACAATTATACATCCTATTGCTGAGATTCCATGATAGGCGGCCATGAAATCTCCTACGCATCGGACTAAATATTTCCAAAGTTCATTCGCACTCAGGGCCTCTAGTCTATGGAATGAACTTCCCTCACATATTCATCGTGCTAAAATCCTTAATAAATTTAAAATTGACGTAAAAAATTGTTACTTATCTCTTTGTTATCATTAGTAACGACATATTTGTTGTTTTCTTTCTTATATTTATTTATGTATTTATTGATATGTCTATTTAGTTTACGTATGTCTATTATTATTATTTTGTATAATGTATATATTAGTTTAACATATTATATTAATTAGTTTATTTAGCTATTATTTAAGTTTATTACTATTTTTGCACCACCTCCTTTTATCCTCTTTTTCATTTTCACCCTAGCGTTAAGGTTGTCTGGAAGAGATCGCTGCTCAGCGATAAGACCGCCTTATTGTACCTACTTATTGTTGTTTTCTTGTTTGTAACATGTTGCTTTTGTATATTTGTGGTGTACAATAAAGTATATACATACATACATACATAGTTCGAAGAGCCGATGGACGTTGGGGTCCCAAGGTGCTGGAATGGCGACCCCGTACTGAGAAGCGCAGCGTTGGCAGACCTGCACCCACTAGGCAGACGGACGACATGACGACATCAAGCAAGTCGCAGGAACTTGCTCGATTCAGGCGATGCAAGTCATGTGGAAGTCTCTTTAAGAGATCTATGTCCAGCAGTGGATATCTATTGGTTGATGACGACGACGACGACGAACGTCCCAGCGCGCGTGCACCGGTATTGTGTTCAACAACAATGCGGCTCGCTGAATATAGTGTGGAAACCGCGTTGCAGAAGTCGCTCTGCCTAAATCTGTTATATAAACTATATACGTACTGTATTGATAGATCTAAATCTTACGAAACGTTATTACAATGTGCTTCAGATACTTATTTGTATTAAAAACGTGTTCGCGTACGCTTGCGTTTCGTGTAACATTTAGCCTTGAAGGTCTTCTTTTTAGATATGTGGCAAGGCTCAGTATTATTAAGAGCCACCATTGCTTCTTGCTTGCAGATACAACAGCACCTTCTTGGCCGGGATATTCAAAGCAAAAATGCCAAATTTGAGTTCAAATGTCAAATAAAATGAAAATTAGTCACGGAAAGCACATAATGTCAGTTACATCAAGTCATTAGATAATATGTCGGTATAGTTTAAAAAAAATATTTAATCGGCTCATTGAGATACTCATTTATTATACGACTGCCTGAAAAAAGGAGTATATTGTTTTCAGGGTTCATGTATGTATGTACCTATGTATGTGAGTTTGTATATTCCACCATAACTTCTATACGCCTGAACCGATTTTGATAAAAGAGATATCGTTAGAATTCCTAGCTTATTCCGGGTGACATAGGCTAGTATAGTTTAAAAAAAAATTGATGGGGTGACCATGGTCCCGCATTAAAGATTAAAGTTGAAAAAAAATATTCGAAAATAAGATTAACTATATAA
Organism: Erebia epiphron; assembly: GCA_963932025.1. Taxonomy (NCBI): domain Eukaryota; kingdom Metazoa; phylum Arthropoda; class Insecta; order Lepidoptera; family Nymphalidae; genus Erebia; species Erebia epiphron. The sequence goes on along the minus strand of OZ009958.1, from coordinate 10,595,469 downwards.
TCATCATCTAGAAAATGATGAGTAGATTCCAAAAATATATAACACTATAGTTCGATATAATATCCCGAGTGACACGGGCTATAAATTTTTGAAAATTCAATACGGGCTACGGCAGAGCAGTCGTATTTTTTAATAATTTTAATTATATTAACTTGTTGAATAATACGCTTTCTTAATTAAAAATGGTGTTGCGGCGCGTCGGTTGCGTAGACCGTCGACGACGCCAGGGAACTTGTCCCGCAAAAGTTGACAGAAACGCTCGGGCCACGGAGTGAGCGGGCGGGCAAAAATCGGGACCCGTCCGCCGGTACTCGTCGATGTTGCGCTGGTAGGCGTCCCGTCCTGTGCACCCCGGTCGTGCACCTCTACCGTGACAGTAGAGTAGATAGTAGTGTGAAGACTTGAGGTACTAGACTAGGTACTGAGAAATAAAAGAGTTATTTTCCGTACTAGTGCTGAGGGTTGACTGACTGGCGTTCGGTCTATCGGGAATATTTATACCAAATCATTACGTCAACGGAATATTCCCGAACGCTAATGAGTGCAACCACTTCGAGACCCTTTATTTCGTAAATTTCTAGTAATTCATTAAAAAACAAAGTTGACAAAAAAACCAATAAATTTTACCTATTTCTAAAGTCAACACATAAAAACATATTTCTAGTAAGATCTTAACTCTCGAAAGCTGTTGAACAAAGACCATTATATCCCTTTTGTAATTGTATTTTGCCGCCGGGCGCCTATGGCTACTTGTAAAAAATCCAACCCGGTGCGACGTCCGCCACTTGAAATTCCCTGAATGAATTCTTTTGCTTGCACATTTGGTCTTCATCTAGAACGTTCGACGCATTCGAGAAATAATTTTAATCTAGTCGCCAACATTCTCCCCCTTGTGCCCAGCACCAATCTTCTGACATGGCGATGCTATCAGCACGACTGAAAAGGGGTCGTCTCAGCACTCCTCCTCCTTCATCTTCCTCATATTTTGCTGTGCGAGTTGATTTACGTCCACACGACCATTCCTGCTTGTCTGTCAGTGCGTAAGCTCCACTCTTGTCTAGTTGCTTGTTGAGGAATGGTGTCATCAAGATAAGATCAGCTGATTCTTCATTTTCCCTTGCATCAGCGTAGTCATGCCAACGGAACTTCAGGTACGCTGGTAACATCTCAAAAAATTCTCTCATTGTTACTGTATAGCACAAGTACTGAGATTTCTGAAGATCTTGTCTGGTTGAGATCCACTTGTATATCCCACTCGCAAAGGTACAATTGTCTTGAGCCGTTGCTGCAATCTGAAGGAGTGCCTTATTTCTGACTTGTTCTTTCATCAAAAGTAAATCTGGCCTTTCATAGAGACGCTGAAAAGCTTTCCTTACTTGGACTGGAGTGGCGTCTGAATATAAAAAGTTCTTGACAGCTTTTCCCGCCGCTCTTTCTATGGCTCTTCGAAATCTTGTCGTATTCTGTGTCTCTTCTAATGGACGCGTCTTGATACAGTTCTGAACTTGCAATTTCCTGTCTGCAAATTCATTTTCCAAATTGTACTCCGAAACTGAATCTTCAGTTCTTTGCTCTTCAAGTACAGCACCTTCAAGCTTCTGGACCTGGATCGTAATCACCAGGGACTGTTCGGTCTTCACGATCCTTTCCATTTCTTTCTTTCCGTCCTTTTCTTGAAGGTCTAATTCTGGAAGGATGTTATGTTTCATATCTTCCATGGGTGACGTCTGGATGCAGTTCTGAACATGTGATGTTCTATCTTGTTGTTCGTTTTCCAGATCGTCTTCTGAAGCTAAAGCTTCCATTTTCCGTTTCTCGAGTCTGATTCGTACCAGATTAGCTTCTGCTTCGATGCGCTGCAGCTCCAATCGAGCCAGCTTTTCCTTTATTTCTAACTCGCGCAGTCTGGCAGATCTCGAGATTCGAACTGAATTGACTGTTGCACGAGTAGAACCCCCTGGTATTAGAGTCGCCAGAGAACTATTCCGGTTCTTCTGCTCAGCCATCTTCAGTGGGTTGAGTCGATCACCCGTTTCTATCGACCTCGTCTTCGTCTCGGTGGTTCCTGGAGATTCTCTTATTGAAGTCTTCGGAGAAATATTCAGTGCTGTAGCTTCCAAATTCATCTCTGAGGCGGACCCCTGTGATCTGGTTCGCTCGCTCAACTGTTCCGTGTGCTGCGATGCACTTGAGCTTGCGCCTAAGGGCACACCTTTTTCCTTCTGGGACCTGGTGAGAGGCATGTCTCTTGATCCTCGTTCGTAGATACAGCTTTCAGAATTCTTCAATAGTTCCAGAAATCCGTGTCCGGGATCCGGCTCGAAGGACCATCTGTTGCGGCGCGTCGGTTGCGTAGACCGTCGACGACGCCAGGGAACTTGTCCCGCAAAAGTTGACGGAAAGGCGCGGGCCACGGAGTGAGCGGGCGGGCAAAAATCGGGACCCGTCCGCCGGTACTCGTCGATGTTGCGCTGGTAGGCGTCCCGTCCTGTGCACCCCGGTCGTGTACCTCTACCGTGACAGTAGAGTAGTAGTAATATGAAGACTTGAGGTACTAGACTAGGTACTGAGAAATAAAAGAGTTATTTTCCGTACTAGTGCTGAGGGTTGACTGACTGGCGTTCGGTCTATCGGGAATATTTAAACCAAATCATTACGTCAACGGAATATTCCCGAACGCTAATGAGTGCAACCACTTCGAGACCCTTTATTTCGTAAATTTCTAGTAACTCATTAAAAAACAAAGTTGACAAAAAAACCAATAAATTTTACCTATTTCTAAAGTCAACACATAAAAACATATTTCTAGTAAGATCTTAACTCTCGAAAGCTGTTGAACAAAGACCATTATATCCCTTTTGTAATTGTATTTTGCCGCCGGGCGCCTATGGCTACTTGTAAAAAATCCAACCCGGTGCGACGTCCGCCACTTGAAATTCCCTGAATGAATTCTTTTGCTTGCACATTTGGTCTTCATCTAGAACGTTCGACGCATTCGAGAAATAATTTTAATCTAGTCGCCAACAAATGGCTTTAATGATTTTTTGAAGCTGCTCAAATTAGTTATTTTTTAAAGTCGTTTGATAGCTTATTATAAATAGTGATAGCCAAACAAAATATGCTTTTTCTCATTTTAGCTGTTTTCCAAGACCGAACTCGTAGCCTCAGAGGAAGTCTAGATTATTTTGCAAATTTTTAAATAATGACAGGTTACTATGGACAAACACAGCTGTTTCATAGATGAAGAGTGAAGGGAATGTCAAAATTTGTAGCTCTATGAAATGTGACTTACAGCTGTCTGTCCAATGTAAATTCCGAATTGCCCGTAAGCACCTTTTCTGGGCTAATTTGCAGCATAAACGGCTGTATCTTTTGATTGCGTTGGCTTAGAAGTTTGATTTTTTCACAGCTCCAAGGGACAGTAGACCTGAGTATTTGATATGAATTTCAGTTTGATACCTCCATGCGTTCCTGAGAAGAAGGGTCTTGACAGACAGACGGTCAACAAAGTGATCCTTTAAGGATTCCGTTTTTTCCTTTTGAGGTACGGAACCCTAAAAAGTGTTAGTAGAGCGTTATTTTCAGATTAAAATCTTAATAAGTTAATTTCCTTTCGCTAATGCTTTACTTATTTAAGCCTTACGCTTATAAGCAGCTGAAAGGGGATTATTATAGTTGATAATGAGTTTAACAATAGTAATCGACCTTTAGCTAGAATCGTTATATAATCCGTGCTTTAGCTTCGCCTCTACGAGTTTATTGACTTAAATACATGAACGTTGTACTCAGTCTTGTAAAAATTTATAATGCGAAATGTGCATGGTTGTAAATAAAAAGAACATGTAAATCCATACTAATATTATTTAAATGCGAAAGTGTGTCTGTCTGTCTGTCTGTCTGTCTGCTACGCTTTCACGGCCCATCTGTTCAACCGATTTCAATGAAATTTGGTACAGGGGTAGGTTGTATCCCGGGGAAGGACATAGGCTACTTTTTATCCCGGAAAATACAAGAGTTCCCGCGGAAATCGAAAAAACTTGGTCCACGCGGACGAAGTCGCGGGAATCATCTAGTTAAGTAAATAATAAATATCAGGATATTAATATTATGCCCTGTTAAAAAATAAGTAATTAAGTTTGGATTTATAACTATGACTGCAGCGCCAACAACTATAGGCTACCCTAAAGGAAAATTACTATCTTTTTATGGAAGAGTGAAATAAAGAAAAGCACGTTTCAGATAAAATCGTCCCAATTTAACACAAAGAGCTCCACAGTAGCAAATAGCAATGTTTCAGACGAATTCTGATCACTTACTTCCTTTTAATCTTTTTCTTTTCACTTTAACGCCTCTATTTCCATTCGATTCCGATTGCCCTTTTTTTTCACACGAAAACACAAGTTTATAATTTTTAGGCGAGCTCAGAATAGTGTGTGAAATTTACGAATGAACTTTGTACCAGTTAACGTCAAAAAGTGTTGCTGTTTTTGCATGGCAAAGGAGATGTATGAAGTTGCGCCCACGTCCGTCCAGGCATATGAAACAAATTGTATTATAGTTGCTAGCTAAAACCCGTGACTTTTGTCGCGTCTCTTGAAAATCTCATAAAATTGGAACCCATTAATTTTCCGGGATAAAAAGTATCGTCTCCATGATGTTAGCTTTCACATCTCCATGATACATCATGGAGAGCTTACGTGTAAGCTTTAAGTATGCCAAATTTGGTCAAAATCAAATCTTTGTATGTCCTTAGTGTGGATTCGCGCTTACGTACCCTTGACTGCCCTTCATTTTTCATAGTAGGTAAACATAATATTGAAAATTTATTAATGTTGGTGTTTCAGTTAAGTTAGGTACGTATTGGAGTGTTTATTTTTGTGGGTATAGACAATAGTTATGTTAATCAACTTTTTAATATAACTTTAGAGCGTTCGTACATTTCGTGACGTAAATCATAGGGCGCATGCGTAATAAATTCTTCCATACTTCTAAACCAGTTTGCGCTGGGATTCGCAGGAAAGCGCTCCTGGGTAACTCCAGATAGGTGATCTCGGGATCGGTATGCCTTATAGCCGCGAAATTTAAATATCGAATTCGGGAAATGTGAAACTGAAACGAACAAAGTTTTTTTAAAAGTATGAATACAAATTAGACGATTGTCTCTTATCAACTTTTATTAAAATAATATTAATACTTTAAGGGATTATTAATGAACTTCATTAAATGTATTGGTGTTTCAATATTTTTAAAGTTACTAAGTAAATGTACTGACACAAAAATATTGTGAAAGAAGAAGTTGCCGAAGTAACTGAAGAATAATTACTCTGATCAGTCTTTAAGGCGTTTTATCGTCAGGTAAGTACATATTAATATAATAAATGTAATTTTATCAAACATGTTATACAATAATTATATGAAAGTAAGCGGACAAATTAATGAGAGAAAATTAAATAATTACTATTTAATACGCGTGAATGAAACCAGTTCTTTTTTAATATTTAAGTAAGAATTGATTTACATAAATATGAAGCTGCAGTAGGGTTAAAATAATTTAACAGCTGGACTTTATATTAACTCTAGTCAGAAATTCCGTACCGTTACAAAATCTCTGTTGAGACCATAGGCTTAGAAGCGTAGCGAAAAAATTTTAAGTCTATGGTTGAGACGACGTTAGATAAAGAAGAAGAACTCATAACTTCAATATTTTCCAAGCTCTATAAGTAGGTACTACTTACTTTGAAATATAATGGTTTTGGTCAAAATATTATTTTATTTTGCCAAAATTAATTTCGTAATATTCGAGGTTGCTGTCATGTTTTTAGCAATGTCCAACGATTTATTTTACTTTTGGCATATGCACGTCTATGAAGTGTCATAATTATTGACAGGCAACCATCGACAAAAAAAATGCAATACTCCATAGACGCATATCGTATTTTCCAATAGTGAAGCGACGTGCCATTTTATCCGATATTTCGTAACTCGTATACTCATCTAGTAATTACAGGTACGACATTCCTTTTCAAAATAGTCACGGAGCTTCAACACTAGCTTTCTTGATAGTCTTTTAAGCACCATAATCTTTGGCGATGGATGGTTTCTATGACCTGACGGATTTATGTAAATTTAGTGCACTGTTGTAAATACATGATTTATTTTAATACATACTTTAATATACTCAGTCATTTGAACGCTTGGGTATGTTTATAAAACAATAAAAAAATGTTGAGCAAAGGTAAATATCAATGTGTCAAATCGATTAAAACTTCTTCATAAATAAAATCGATTGTTATCAAAAATCGAATCAGTAACGCGTTAGAACATCATTGACTCCATCTGCCAAAAGTAAAATAAATAATTGGACAGAGTTTAGTCATGTTATCACTTGCAAGCAAGTCTGATTGCACCCAAGCGCTAGCCTACATCTTTAAAAAAAAATGTCGTATATTAGTATCCTATTTAAAGTTTCTGAAAAGGATATTGTATTGATTTTAAATATCCTTCTTAAATACGTAAATTAATATAATTAAACTTACCAAAATTTAATCATTGTTGAAAAACACAAACTAGTATTTTTTCTTAAAATGCGTCTCCTGAAAAGTTGCGACTTTGTACTTAACGCAGTTTACATCGTGGCGTGTAACTTATATTACAAACTAGCTGATGCCCGCGACTTCGTCCGCGTGGTTTCAGTTTTTGATTCCCGCGGGAATTCCTTAATTTTCCGGGATAAAAAGCTAACCTATGTCACTCTCCAGGTCCTCAACTATACCCATGCCAAAAATCACGTCGATCCGTTGCTCCGTTGCGGCGTGATTGAAGGACAAACCAACAAACCAATAAACCAACAAATAAACACACTTTCGCATTTATAATATTAGTATGATTACAACGCATGCCGGGCATTATGGTTAGAAAACAGGTCACTAGCGGGACTTATGCCTGAAAATGTGAGCCCATCGAGTCATGAAATGCCCCATGTGTACCTCAGAGGTTTAACTGTAAAACTACAACGAAGCGAGAATGTTATAAAAACTGGGTGGTTTTACATTGCATGTAGAATAAACCGGCTGTGAGCTTACACTAATGCAATTATGTCGGATTACGGATACATAAAATATAGATAAGTAACTAACGCTGAGTATAAGTAGCATAACCAACCTCAAATGCGCATGGGCACATATTAAATAATAATAGATGGGAGGATTTGCCTTGAATTCATTCAAAATATATAAATGATTCATGGTAGAAATGATTTGTTTGGTTCATCCAAGATTCAGGTACACAAGGTCTCCACTAAAGCCCATTAACGTCCCATTGCTGGGCACAGGCCTCACTCTCATAGAAGAGAGGGAATTAGGGCTTAGACCCACCACGTTGCTCCAATGCAGGTTGGCGGGCTTTAACGATTATTATCATGTAATAATAACCGGGACCGACGGGTGAAACACCGCCAACTTCCTAACTCCGGGCTAAGTACTGAGAATTTCTAGTCTGCAAAACCCAATACCCGACACGGGACTTGAACCCGGAACCTCGTCAGCCACAGTCAAACACGCTAACTTCTAGACCCACGAGGCAGTTCACAAGGTCTAATTTAGTTGTGTTAATTCATAACAAAATCGTTATTAGGGACTAATTAACTTAATTCAGCTCAATTACTTAATTAACTTTTGTCCATACAACTCTGATGTGTTTTTATGGAAACGTGCTGGAACCTGGAACTGGTCCTGGAACTGAATCTTCCATTCAACATCTGATTGTATGTCAAATATAAGGCTGAATACAACTGAATAAAAAAATCAACTTAAAGGGACTAACTGCACGTTAGTCCCTTAAACTTGATTTTTGCGTAGAAAACTTTTATGTTCATATTTTTTTACATAAACTATAAGGAAATAAAAATAGTTTTTGCCCCTTTGAGTATTGAGATTGAAAGGTCCAACTTTGCTGAAAGTTGAGTTTAGCCTCAAGCGAATTTCGGTCAGCTTGATTTATAACTTCTTTTTTAGAAGTTGTGGTAGAAAACGGTTAAAAAGTTGGTCTGAAGGCTTAAATGCTTCATTTCACTTTCCAAAAAAATATGTAATACTCTAGTATTACATATTTTTTTGCGTGCATCATCTATCATACATCAATCCACGCGACTTCGTCCGCGTGGATTGATGTTTTTTGATTCCCACGGGAAGTCTTCAATTTTCCGGGATAAAAAGTGGCCTATGTCCTTCCCCGGGATGTAACCTATCTCTGTATAAAATTTCAGACAGGCAAACACACTTTCCCATTTATAATATTAGTTTAGTATTATTATTAACAAGTGGGCCCGGCAGACGTTGTCCTGCCTTGAACCTAGAACCCGATTGCAGCTCCCCGTACTGGGTCTCAATGTGAATATAAGCCATCACGGGACCCACTCAAACACATACAAAAAATTCCATCAAAATCGGTCCAGCCGTTCTGAAGTAATGCGAGAAATTAGTTTAAATTTTTGTAATTGATGTTTATTATAGAAGATTAACTCAACAGTGTGCTGGGTTGTTACTGCTTGACGCCTTAGTTTCTTTTATATGTAAGGAAAGTAAACAGTATCAACATATTTTGTCTGGTGGGTGGCTCCGGCTGTGGCTAGTTACCTGCACCCTAACGGCAAAGACGTACCTACGAGTCAGCGTTTCGGTACGACGCCGTGTAGAAACCGATAAGGAGTATGGGTTAAATATAAACTCCGCACCCCTAAACAGGTTTGCCCGCTACCATTTTAGACTGCATCATTACTTGCCATCTGGTGAGATCGCAGTCAACGGATAAGTTGTAGTGGAATAAAAAAAACATTACGTTATAAAAGACGTACCGTGTATAGCGAGAACATTACGTATACCGAGGGACGAGTGGCCTAGCTGTGACAACGCATATCAGTCGATTGCGATTGTTATGCAACGTTGACCCAAGTCGGTAAGTGGATGGAAGACAAAATTTCAAATTTGCCTTTTCATTTCCTCCGTGCGTCGGAGAGCACGTTAAGCCGTCGGTCCCGGTTATTGTCACTAACATCTGATAATAATCGTTTCAAAAACCTAAGAGTTTGCCGTATGCGGAAGGACGTGGGAATCCACCGCATTATTATCCCATGAAAACTCCTACCATTATGTGATCAATGGAAAGTGGTCACGACCCTCAGTAATGAGGAATACGACGCAGAGAGAGAGAGAGAAAGAGATACCGATTATAACTCTACTTACCGACTAAGGTCAACATTGCTTGATGAATCCAATCTTTTGTGTATGTGTTGCTATACTTTAGATATTTACGATAGCTTTTCCTGCACTATTGAAATTCAATTCTGTTTATTTAATTCTTATTCTCATGGCGGATAAGATATATATATATATATATATATATATATATATATATATTTAATTGTATTTACTTTTCAAAATATAATTAGCCTAATTCATAATGTATTGATAGCTGATGTATTGATGGATGTTGTCCGTACTAGTTAAATACAATACATATATTATTTAGATACAATAACTGATGTTATTTATTAAAACTATTTACATTAAATTAAAACTAAATTAAATTAAATTAAATCTAAAACGTCATCGAGACCACCGCAGCGAGGCATTGTACCCAAGATGCTGGCAGCATTACCCCTTTGGATGGCCAAACTAATTCTTTGACCAAGGTAGCCGCCGGCTCTCGGGTCCCCGGTTGACTCGATAACCCTTTTCGAAATTTCCTCAAAAAGAGCTCGAGCCCCCGGGCCCCACGGCCCCATTGTAATTGTAAAATTATTTTGGAGAAGTCTTTTAAGTTCTCAGAATGCTCCGCAGAATTTTCATTGACCCTGAAATAAGAAAAATTTAATTGGACGCTAACTTACAGCTATAATAATAATAATATTATGTGTGTGGTAAAGTAAGATAGTTTTTGAAAGAAAGAAGAAAGAAAGAAAAATAATTTATTCATCTTGTGCCGCGTACATAAAATCAAACTTTTATCATTAAAAGCTATGGCTTTTGCATATGGAACAAGATGAAAAGGCCCCGACTCAGCATTAATGCTGCAGGTTTTGAATGCAAAACCTGAGCGCTGGTATTCTTCCGGAACCTCTTCGGTCTTGGCAGCCGTCTGCAGTAACGGGATGAGTGTGATAAAATGGAGTAAAATAAAATATGTAATTTGCGCAGTGAGTGTACCTAGTGTGTAAAACTAATTATTAGAGATAGCGATTTAGAAAATAGATTTATATTCTACTATATAAAAATAAGTCGGGTTTTCCTTCCTGACGCTATAACTCCAGAACGCACGAACCGATTTCCACGGTTTTGAATTCGTTGGAAAGGTCTCGGGCTCCGTGAGGTTTATAGCAAAGAAAATTCAGGAAAAATTTCAACAGAAAAGCGGGAAAATCTTTTTAGCGGGAAAGCCATCTGGTGGCGAAACGGAGTTCGCCGGGTTTGCTAGTGTATAATAAAATATAATAGGCATATTATGTAAATACATATAGCAGCTTCAGACCACCAAGCTAAATAACCTGGAACTAGTTGAAGTTTGTTGTTTTTGATCGTTTAAAAATTTCTTTTTAGTGTGCTCTTAAACGCGGGAACTGTGCTTAGATTCCTAAGCGGAGGAGGAATATTATTCCAGCATTTAGTAGCCATATATCGAAAACTTCCACGAAAAGCTGCTGATTTATGACGTGGCCAAGTCAGCTTATTTAGTGGCCCTCGAGCATTAAAAGCTGGCGTATGCTAAGATAACCTATTATAAAGATAATCCGGCGTTTTGTTCTTGATAACACCAAACAAAAGTGTGCTAGTGTACACGACTTCATATAGAGTATATTGACATCATTTAAATAGGGAGTCACATGGGTATAAAACCAACCAAATTTTGACCCCACTGCGTATGGAATCCTGATAGCTTTTTCTGTGTGACCACACGGTTGTAGGCATTTTTATAGCGACGACCGAATAAGCCTCAGATTGTATTAATCCCATTTAAAATGTTTTTTTGTATTTGTCCATAATCCAATTATTACAGACGTATTGATATATATTAGATTATGAAGACCTATCCGTGCTCCTTTGTCTATACCTAGTTGTTAACATTAATTGAAAGTGAAAACACACGATACAGGGATAAACTAATTGTCCACCAAATTCACATATATAGGTCACATAGAGCCAGCATCTACATGACACACTACCATAAAGGGCAAAACGTCATTCCCCTCTGACGCGGGCATGTAAATTGGCCGAATCGTGATCTTGATTATGCGAAAAAGGCTGACAAAATTGCGCAATTTGAGAGCTTTATCGGATGATTAAACAGTTAGATTTATATATTATTATCTATTATCTTACTGCGGAATGGTCTCTCAAATAGATCTACTTAAACAATGTTCCGGATATAACTAGCCGTGTCGTTTCTCTATATGCGATTCCACGTTCACGCAGCATAGTGCTGCACAGTTTGCGGCACAAACGTTTCTTTTGGTGGACTTGCACAACCAACATTTCGTGTTCTCCTCGCACGAAATTTCTACCCATTTTATTACATAGAGTAAGGCCGTCAAAAAATTCCTACTGTGTCCTTGTCTATCCTATTAACTTCTAACAAAGTTTGCAAAGGATCGAGATAGTAAAAAATTTGAAAATAATACCAAAACCTGGACATCTGGCGGCACGGCTTTGCGCCATACAAACGACGCCTTTAGACTGTCGTTCCGCAGTTGAACGGTACTGAACTGACAATAAAAACCGGGATAAAAAGTGTTTTCCTGCCCGTCCGTGCTAAAACGCGATTGCACCAGTGAGCACCACTGTGTGGCACAAATATTAGTCTTGGTAGATTCACACACAAGCAAATATTATCAAAATTTCACTCTGGGAACTCTGTCACGATGATCACGCAAAAGTCGCACAATCGCGAACTCATTTTCACAAAACGTTCAAGCGGACGGACTCGCCACTCGCACTCGTTTTTTTTACCGACACGTCTTTGCCGGTAGGGGTGGTAACTAGCCACGGCCGAAGCCGCCCACGGGGCCAGACCTGGGAAAATTCAGAAATTATAAATTCCCAAATTGACTCTGCCGGGTATCAACCCGGGGACCTCCGCACGTTAAGACAACAGCGCTTAACACTGCGCCACGAAGGTCACCAAAAAATGTTTACAAAAAAATGTGCTGCACACGATTTTGGTGGAATAATGATGGAAAATTTTGTAAAAACAGTAAGGTTAATGAAGATAGTTTTCGGAGTGTACTCCTCAGTGCAAAATCTTAATCACTTCTAACTTTCATACAGTTAAGTTCAATGCAATAGTCGCAAAGGTAAACGAAGGAATTCAAATGATCACAGTTGCACCTGTGCTGCGGTTTTAATATCCAGTTATTGCCAGTGTCGAGTTCTCGAGCTTAGGTTCAGATATCTATGTGACGACTAAATTAGTTCCGCTTGTCTTAACTTCTCAGTATTTCCTCTGAAATATCAGTTCCATCATATACATAGGAACTCGTACATAATAGTCATACAAATATTATCAATGCGAATGTGTGTTTAATTGTTTGTTGGTTTGTCCTTCAATTACGCCGCAAAAGAGAAACGGATCGACGTGATTTTTGAATGCGTATGGTTATGGGTATGGTGGACCTGGAGAATGACATAAGCTATATTTTATCTTGATTATAATTATATTTTAGAAAAATAAGGAGTTTCCGCGCGAATTAAAACAAAATAAACCACGCGGACGAAGTCGCGGGCATCAGCTAGTAGGTACATTATTAAAAAATATAGTCTCTCTGTCGGATCTATCTGTCTATGCGCGCTGATTGTAGGCTTTTTCCGCGGTTTTCATTTAAAAACAGAAAGGGAAATAAACACTAAGTATGTACCTAGTAAGGGCGAAAAATATGTCCGCGTTATTCACTTTTGTATGGAGCGCACAAACTTTAACGAACCGGACAAGTTCTCCTTCTATGCGAAAGTTTAGCGTAGCCGTTTTGTCCTGTCTGGTCAGTGGTCCGTATGATGTGTTTTCCCTCAAAAGATTACATGTACTATTTTTATTTAAACCTTTCTTTGGCTCTTGATCACGGCGTCAGTTGAAATTAATAAAAATATCTCTTCGTTTATTTCCATGCGGAAAATATTTATTAATCCATTAATCACAGACGGAAGAGGTAGGTATATTGCTTTCTCGCGTGTTTTCATCAAAATGGCAATTAAGGGATAAAAAGTTTAATCGTATTTTATGAAATTTCAAACACGACCGAATGGATTTTCATGCAATGTTTATAATAATATTTTGCTCATTTCAGTGTTGTTACTTTATGCTCATATTTCCCCAGTGATATAGTTTTTTATACTGTCTCAATGTACCTACCTACAATTTTAACTTCTAATTTAACACTCATTAAACTCATAGCGTTCTCCTACTTGGCTCAAGCTAATTCTAATTTATCCACAAGTTGTAGTCAGCTTGCATGTACACGTATGCCAAGCCAAATACTTAGCGCTTAGGTAAGCTTATCACAGACAGCAGATTATAGTTAAGGTACGGGTCACTAGTTGTTTATAATAAATCCAACGTATATGTATACTATGCCGTAGTAGTGCGTTTGTGCATACCAAAGAACCCGGTACACTATATTCCAAAATAATTTGATTTGTTCCTTTGTACGTTGTCGGATTTAAACACATCAAGGAATTTCTATTGTTTACAAAGATTGCGAAAATGGAACACAGGATGTAGGAACCAGAAGTTTAATTCGCTATAATACGCGACAAAAGGAAAGGAAAGGAACACAGTATATTTACCGTGTAGGCTATAACGCAGATGTGACAGAAAAAAACCGGCCAAGTGCGAGTCGGACTCGCGCACCGAGGGTTCCATACTCAAGAAGTAGGTATAATTACCTTTGTTAATGAACCGCAAAACTAACTTTGTTTGTAGAGGTTTACTGTTAATATCAAAAAATTACGTTTGTTGTATGGGAGCCCCCCTTTAATATTTACTTTATTTATTGATATTTAATTATTTATTTTGAAAGGTAATATACAAGTTAATATTCTGTGAAAATTTGAACCGTCTACTTGTTACCGGTTTTAATATTGAGCAAAAAAATACGAAAAAAACACGTTTATTGTATGGGGACCCCCCTTAATATATATATTTTTTTAATTTTTAGTATTTGTTGTTATAGCGGCAACGGAAATACATCATTTGTGAAAATTTCAGCTTTCTAGCTATCACGGTCTATGAGATACAGCCTGGAGACAGACAGACAGACAGACAGACAGACAGACAGACAGCGGAGTCTTAGTAATAGGGTCCCGTTTTTACCCTTTGGGTACGGAACCCTAAAAACAACAATCCCACAGAAATAGGTTGTCGAACTCGTATTTCTTTCGCGGTGAAACCAAAACTGACTCGATTTCAAAAAATACCTTTGAAACGGCGCAGTGAAAAATCAAATACCTCTAATAATAATAAATCAAATCGAATAATAGTTACCGGTCTCTATAAACTACGTGAAGAGAAAGGGAAGCAAGACTGTTATCCTAAGAAACCTAAAAATCCCAGCGTAGAAAGTCGCAAGCAAGGGCCTAGTGATATAATACAGGCAGAGCAGAATATGATTCTTATCAAAATTATTGAAGGGTTCTTTCGGAGGGTATGGCTACTGGTGATAGAGTATCGGTTTCCCATGTAAACGAATGCTTGGGATTCGTACTATGTCTTTTTTGTAACGGCTTTATCAGCTTTTTTTTCTTTTTTTTTAAAGGAAAACACGTGAACTGTGTGATACGAACAGCGATGAGGAAAAGTCTTCATAAGTTATCATAAATAAAATTTTCGTACCACTTGCTCAAAAAAGTGACATTCTATGTCACAAAAAGCGAACATAACAATAGTCATTTTTAAACTGTTATAAACAGGGAAAGAAAATTGTACTGAATTTCATTCATCCTCTAGGGAGAGAATGTGATTTAAATTTGGAATAAGTACTTACCGAAATTTATACTGAACTACATCTGTGTTTACACCATTGAGTTTGTATAATATAAAACATGTCTTTTTGAAAAGGAATACGCATTATTATGCAGTTATGATTATTAAATAAAATTACGAAAACCGACGAGGCCGTATGAGCTTGATGCCTTTGCTTTTCCGACAAAAAAATATTAGTCTAGGAATTTGCCGCGTTTTTATTTTCTTCAAATACATAGAAGTTAAGTTTATTTTAATTTATTTTTATAACAATGTTCTAAAAATACGTTACGCTTTTAAATCAAAGCGACAGTGACAGTGAATTGTCGGATTCCATCAGTGCAAATGCTGCCGCAATTATAAATAATTTGTTTCCAACAAAATCCAAGGAATATTATTTAAAAACTTATGAACTCTCTCTATCAATAATTGGACCAATGTTTTGAATGTTACCTTTTACTTTTAATTGTCATTATTTTTAATAAATGATTATCTCATATTATTATTGTATTAATTTTTTCGCAAATGGTACGAAAAGTAGAGTATTTTCCTCGGTGATAAAGCTGTCTTAGTCTTGGGTGAACTTAAATCCCTCGCTACACTCAGGACTCGTCTTAAATCCCTCGCTTCGCTCGTGATTTAAGTTAACACCCTCGCTACGCTCGGGAGTAAACCTCGAGTCCTTCGTTACGCTCGCGATTTAAATCGTCACCCGCGACAGAAGACACTGCTTTATCCCCTTGGTTAATAATCTACTATTGTAATACAGTTATGTTACTGCTAGATAAAATTCAAAAAGCTAGTTTTGCAGATTACTTTTTATTTAGATTACTAGCCGATGCCCGCGAATTCATCCGCGTGGATTAAGGTTTTGAAGTTCTTGCGGGAACTCTTTAATTTTCCGGGATAAAAAGTCTGTGTGCTATTCCAGACTATAATCTGTCTCTGTGCCAAATTTCATCCAGATCCGTATAGCCGTTCTAGAGTTATATGTGTTCGAACATGACAACTAGTCTGACTAGTTGTCATGTTCGAACACTTATAGAAATCAATGTGAACGTAAAGGTCATGTTAAGGTCACTGAACAAAAGGCATCTAGGTAATAAAGGTCTGAATACAGTATTTCCCCTTCATTATAATGACACAATGAATGAGTAGAAGCTATTTTGAAAGCTTAATAGCTTAGAAAAATAATATTTCAAAAATTAAAAATATTTCAAGAGATTTATAATGGCCAATTTGTTGGAAATTCAAATATTCGTGCTCACCACAGAATCTGAATCGCAGATCATCGACATTTGATTTATGGAGGCTGACCGCTGGAAATGGCGATATGCAGTCCCAGGTTGACGTTGAATGGCATCGGATAATAATAACTTGTAAAGGCACCAACTCCAACAATAGGTATAAAACAAACATTAAATTTTACGTGACCCGATTTTGGATCGAGCAATGCGAAAATGCTTTTATAGTCGTACAATAAAGGCAGGAAAAAAATACTTTTCGAACGCAAAGTAAAAGTCTGTACAAAGAATGAACATTATTTGTATATTATTAAGATAAAAAATTAAATTAAATTGCAAAACTTTTAATCGAACATATCAGAGATATACGCGCTATAAATAAAGATTTTTTTTCTTTCTCTTATAATTAGACATATGTGGCCATTCTGTATACTTAACACAATCTCTAAACTTAACTAAAATGACAGCTTTAACTTTAGTTTTGTCCCTTTCCGCAGGTAGTATTATGAAAGGGTTAGCAATATGCTGCTGCTGTCATTGTAATTTAGTTTAGATATAGTGCACTATTATATTTTATTTAGCTACTAGAATGATGAGAACTTAATGATGATCAGTGTTTTACCACAGAATAGGTAAGGAATAGCCTATTACTAATAGGTTTTACTTGCACATTTGTTGAATGTATGGCCAATAATTTCATTGAATTTGAAAGTGTTGAAAGGTTGACTAATAACTATTCATGAGGGTGATGTAGTACTTTTCTCATTAATCGTTAGTTAAATCAAGGTTTTTTTAAATCAATATTATTAATTCATCAAAAACATTTTTGCTAAGTACCTATTCTATTTTTATAATAGATTTACTACAATGTTATCACAACAAAAACAGAGTAAAATTCTTACCGTATCATAGATTCATAATATTTTTAATTTATAATTAATTGATGACGTCACTATTTAGTATTTCATTCAAAATCTCATAGGTACTAAGTGCACGTTTTGACGTTTAAAAGAAGTTGCTCAGCAACTGTTGTGATAACATTGTAGTAAGATGGGATTTTCAGAATCTCCACCCGAGCGAACCGGGGGTAGTTCAGCTAGTTGGTATGCGGCTTTGCCATTCCTTTCAGCCTTCACACCGTGTTAAAATCTCGATGCAGTTTTCGAGTTAAGGAGGTCACTTGTCGACCTCTTTACGTCAAATAGTGCATCGCACTAATGGCACGTGAATGGCACACCGTAACAGTGTCAAGTCTCACTTTGACCGTAACGAACTGTGAACTGTATACAGTTTTCATTCTGTATTCACACTATGAAACAGTGCGATGGTTCAACATACTTGTTTATTTTGGATTTGGGTTATCGACGGTTACTAACAATACAATAAGTTTTTTTATGCCAGGATGCTTTGTTATTTGACGTTCTTCTATCTGCACAGGCTAAGGATTTTAAGATTGAACCATGAGCGAAGCGAGTGATTCCTAAAAAAACTTGAATTATTACAATGACTAAATCAAGGGCAATGTATCTATAGCCCTGAAACGTACTATGAAGTATTTTGGCTATAACGTTACTCGACCAAACACACAACCTGTCTATATATATCAAACTTGTATTAGGGACTAGCAAAATTTTGGCTTCATAGTTTGAATAATATTTATTTGAGTGTTTTTATTAATTCAAAATATTACTGTAACAGTTATAGTTAGCCTAGCCTAATCTTTGTACTATACAAATTATGCCCGCTTGGAATGAAAGAAAACCTGGCAAGAATTCTGGCTGCATTTCCGCGCTGGACAGACAGGCTGATCCTTTGCGTAAAAATATGCCCGGCTTTCTGTCATCAGATGAGACAAATTTTTAACTGACTTCCAAAGAAGGAGGAGGTTCTCAATTCGGCACATTTTTTAAAAAAATGTATATCGGTGCATATCTCCGTGGTTTCTGAACCGATTAGAATTTTTTTTCTATCAGTCGTTAGAGGAAGTTCTCGAGGTGGTCCTTTAAAAAATTCTGACTTCAAATGCTCAACCCTGACACTAAAAAGTTAAAAATAAAAATTCTTTCTAAAAAACCCGACTTCCAACGCCACTGTAAAGTACAAAATAATTTTGATTTCTACCCACTATGTTGAAGTCGGGCGAGTCTGATGCGTCAACATTGCTTATCCTTGTTATACCCGCCCGACTTCAATATAGTAGGTAGAAATCAAAATGATTTTGTACTTTACAGTGGCATTGGAAGTCGGTTTTTTGGAAATAATTTTTTAGACTCCATGGTAGGTAGTAGGTACCTGGGTCTCCACGGCAAACGGAATATCCAGCGGGATAAATAATATGTAGCTCTCGATGAGGGCTACCTACTTCCGCCGCTTGTCGTTTTCAGCCATTTCTGCTGCGGCTGGTTTTATAAAGGAAACCAACAAAAACACGTAAGTAATTAAAATAAGCAGACCAATAAAGAAACCACAAAGTATATAGGTACAAGCTACACATTTTGTGTAGCTTGTACCTATATACTACAGGTACAAGCGGAGCTTAGAGCGGAGCTTAGAGCGGAGCTTAGAGCGGAGCATATAGCACTAGTGTATTGGCACTTTATCAAGCTGTACAAATGTCACCGTAAGATTGTAAAAACCGTTGGATTATAATCCAACTCGCGAAATTGTAAACTGTCGAATGATTACAATATAACGGATTATTTTTCGGTAGATTGTAATCTGTTAGGTTTATTAACCCGATAGAACCTACCGGGCACTACTTGATTATTTATGTCGAACCTTAACCTAACCTACAAGAAAGAGACAAGAAAACGTGAATACAATGAATAGGTACTTATTTCAAAAATTGACACCTAAAACATTGAACGGTTCTTAATCTTTCGACTGTTTACAATCTATCGAAAAAAAAAGCGTTAGATTACAATCTTACGGTTTTTACAATCTTACGGTGACACAAATAAAATATGCATGAATTTAATACCTATACGTGCAGTAATTAAAAAGTTCTTGCTTATTTAAAATGGGCTCATTTTACATAATAATTTCTATTAACCTATCGTAGTCAACTCTCAAACAAGATGAGAGTCAATTTAGAAAACTCAAAGGAATGGAATCCGGGTCCAGTATTTCAAAGGGTTAATTTTACACGAGAGATTACTCTCAGTTCACCTTTTGAATTACTAAGCGATTAAATATTATTTGAAGCGCTCCCAAATAATATATTTTATTCATTCAATTAATTATTTATCAATAGAGCCGAGTGATTGCACTCACTACAGCAAATTACGTAAAGCGGAATCTAATTAAACATATTCCATACAGCAGTAAAAGCTGTTATGATTTTAGGAAAAAAAATGTTTTCATTATAATTTAATCGTTCGCTTGTTTTATTTGTACATTCAATAGTGTCATAAAAAAAAGGCGTGTGGTACTCGGAGACTGCCGCAGTAAAGCTATTGCATAGCATTTTTTATCAACTTGCTATGACTACTTCCAAGGGGAATCAAAATTTTTGATTCCCCTTGGACACCCGGACTATTGAAAACATAATTCTTTAAAATTATTTCGCCTTTATATTTTCAACAAATTGAAGTCAACAACACAAGTGGTCATAGCAACCAAAGCGTTAGGTTTTTTTTCGTTACGGAATTCCTGGATTCGGTCTCCACGCTCAAGGCCCGCGATAGAAGCTATGCAACAGCTTAAAAACTGAGTCTTTCATAAATGTTGCGCCACTATGACATTAATTTTGTATGCCAAACATAGAATAATATCTAAAGTATAGACTTAACTCCATAAAAGTGTCCGAAAAATCATCGTCATCACCATGAGAATACATTAAATGTTTATGCTTCGCGTCCGTAATCTAATGGGTATCATTTCTATAGTTTTAGCTGAAATTTTACTTTTCTTATATGAGACTAGCTGATGCCCGCGATCTCGTCCGCGTGGAAAAAGATTTTTTTAATTTACACGGAAACTTCTTAATTTTCCGGGATAAATATATGCCACACAACCTTTGTTACATTCCAGGTCATCAACTATACCTATGGAAATATCACATCGATCCGTTGCTCTGTTGCGGCGTGATTCAAGGACAAAGTAACAAACCAAAAACAAACAAACACAATTTCGCATTTATAATATAATATGTATGTAAGTATGATTCGAGCCTGTGTTGGTATAATCCATTTATCTCGCAACGTCAGCAATTTAAAGCTATTCGGCACACCCGTTGCCCTTCGAAACAAATAATGCCTAGAACAAAACAAATTTTGTAACTTTTAACAGTGTTACACTTTGAAATTACGGAAATATTTTAAAATTTGTAAATCTTACGGATTTTTGCGCACATTTTAGTGCACTATTGTATATTTGTATTTCCATATAGTGTGCACAAATTAATAAAACAATTTAATTATATTTTTCTTTGAAAAAAAAAAATGTGTGTCAGCTCCGACGCACGACTGGAATTTACTCTACGAACGATTAAAAAATATATAGATTAGTAAATGAGGGTAAATGAACGCATTTTTTATACTTATTTTATTTTGTTCAGAAAACATACAGCTACAATAAAAATGGATAGATAAATAAATAATAGGTGTAACACCAATTTCAAGTTTTCACAGATATAATTTACATTACTGAAAGCATGCTTGATACATTTATAGATATTAAATATATTATTTATATTCATCAAAATACATTACATAGTCATGGAAACATAAACAAGTGTTTCCATGGAAACATGTACATAACGTAACGGAGAAAGTTTGATTTTACTCCCCATAAATTTTTCATACCCCGGGCTTATATATGAAAATCGATTCTAAAGGAGGTAAACGCCAAAAACAAAAGTACAAAAGGCGCTGCACCGCATGGACCTATAATGTACAGGCCGGCAGATCTTATTAACATTCACTAAAAATAAATAACGCACCATTTTTAACCTGGGTCAAACCTACACCCGGCTCAATCACTTCCATTTTATTAATGGAAGATACTTTCTTTGATGGATTCAAAGGGATTCTTCTTGTTTACACTAGCGAATAGCTACTCTAATATTAAATCCTGTGCGTAGAAAAAACTTCGTAGAACAGCCGCGGAACTCTGGGGATGCGATAAAATATTTCTCATTCTGTTACGGAATTGCTGTGGAAGGTAGGTAAGGTTAAGTAATAGAAAAAGGTAGATTTAATTTGCTTTGTTTCAATAAAATGTCTAGTTCAAATGTCAAAAGAAAGATGAAAGAGTTGTAAAGGATTCTTTAGAGAGCTATTTTCAAAGGTTAGCTGATTAAAGATCATTTTGTGCGCTACTTCAAACTCAAAGAGGTATAAAATATGCCTTTCAATCGGCATATTTCGGCTATGGCTGTTGTCAATAATATTATAATTTACACTAAAGTAGATGATTTATAAGGGCTTGTTAAAAAAATCGGGTGTACGATAATATTCATAGAAACTCCGTGTCATTATATAAAGTGGAAAAGCATCTTAATTTTTTTTATCCACTACAAGTTAGCTCTTAATTGCTATCTCACCTGATGGTAAGTGATCATGGTTAGATGATAACGGGCTAACCTGTTAGCTACATCAAATCAAATAAATATTATAAATGTGAAAGTTTGGATGGATGTCTGGATGGATGTATGGATGGATGTGTGGATGGATGTTTGTTACTCAATCACGCCCCAACGGCTGAACGGATCTGGCTGAAATTTGGCACAGAGATAGATTATAGTCTGGAATAGCACATAGGCTACTTTTTATCCCGGAAAATTAAGGAGTTCCCGCGGGAACCAAAAAACCTCAATCCACGCGGACGTAGTCGCGGGCATCAGCTAGTGGCATAATATTTTTAACCCATACCCCTAATCGGTTTCTACGCGGCGTCGTATCGGAACGCTCAATCGCTTGGCGGCCGTCTTTGCCAGTAGGGTGGTAACTAGCCACGGCCGAAGCCTCCCATCAGTCCAGAGCAGGGAAAATGCAGGAATTATAAATTCCCAAATTGACCCTGCCGGCGATCGAACCCGGAGCCTCCGCACATTAAGACCACCACGCTCAACACTGCGCCAGGGAGGTAG
Organism: Erebia epiphron; assembly: GCA_963932025.1. Lineage (NCBI taxonomy): Eukaryota > Metazoa > Arthropoda > Insecta > Lepidoptera > Nymphalidae > Erebia > Erebia epiphron. Next base: position 10,573,131 of record OZ009958.1, on the reverse strand, counting down.
TCAAAAAATTAAACTGACACAACACGGGCAGTCATGCGCGTATCAAATTTGGCGAAAATTTCCTCGAATATTTACGGTATCTTAGGTTATAGGTTAGTCATCAAAACCTTCCAAATAAGGAACATAAGCCAGGATAATACAGTCTCTATTATCATCAGCGAATCTAGTTCAAACCCATTATACCCACATACTCGTACTGTGTATCCTACTTACCAGAATTTCAGTAGCATTGGTATGAGACATCAAGTGGCTTTCTTCCCGCGTAAGCCTTCATTTATGTGTCTCCATAATCCTTCTATTACTTGAAGGAATAGGGCGCATCAGTGATGTGTGACGACAATGCGATGCAGAGATTTTGTTGTTTGTTTGTGATAGAATAGTAGTCAGAGATCCGGATATAGGCACGACCTTCACCCAGCTGTTTAATATATGAAACCTACTTTTTATTTAGTAAAAGATAAATACGCCTAAAATAGGTTGCCTATCTAAACCCGGTCCAAGCTATTTTTAAATTAATTAAATTTTTTTTGGACAAGTTTATTGTAGCCAATGCTATATATAAACCATCGCGTTTGATATTAAACTACCTATATTTTGATATATAACTCAAGCGGTTCCGATCCGTTAAGTATCTATGGACTATGGTAACCATAATATGATTACCCCTAGTTCAATTAGGTAACTTAACCATATGATATTAGGCAACCTATTTTAGGCGTATTTATCTATTATTAAATAAAAATAAAAAGTAGGTTTCATCTATTAAACAGCTCGGTGAAGGTCGTGCCTATATCCGGATCTCTGACTATAGGTATTAAAAATTATATCGACATCCAGTTGTATGAATCGTCGTCACGATAGAAATGCTAGATAGAAAAGGGCAGGATGTAATGTTAAAGCCGTTATGAGAGAATTTATCTGTTGTTATTTTGGGTTTTCTTCAGTTTTTGATTTGGAAAAATATACTTTTTTTACCTAACTACTAAGAACTAAACCTTAGTCAGTTATTTTTCATAAAAAATGTTCGTCTATGATTACCTAGTCTTGGTACGGTTGACTTTAAGCAAAATAACCACTTATGGTTGTCGAAAAAAAAAACTACTCTAATTCTATAACCGGAGTAAGAGATTGAATCATGACGTATTCCGCTATGTTTCACTCATACCATAAATAACTAGACGATGCCCGCGACTTCATCCTCGTGAATTAAGTATTTTTCATTCCCGCGGGAACTCGTTAATTTTCCGGGATTAAAAGTAGCCTATGTTCTTCCCCGAGAAACAACCTGGACTAAATTCCATCAAAGTGGTTGAACAGGTGAGCCGTGAAAGCGTAGCAGACAGATAGACAGACACACTTTCGCATTTATAATATTAGTACCATGGATGTCCGCCTCAGAGGGCATACTACTATCGACTTATGCCGTTTGATATCATTGACGTCCGGGTTTATAATAATAATTATTATCCTTATTTTGAAACGTGGACACTGACGGCTGGCTATCTCCACAAATTAGAAGTCGCCCAGCGGGCTATGGAGCGGGCTATGTTGGGTGTTTCTCTGAGGGATAGAATCCGTAACGAGGAAATTCGCCGGAGAACCAAGGTAACCGACATAGCCCAGCGAATTAGTAAGCTGAAGTGGCAGTGGGCAGGTCATGTCTGTCGCTGACACGATGGCCGTTGGGGCAGACGCGTTCTGGAGTGGAGACCACGTACCGGTAAACGCAGTGTGGGACGACCTCTGCAGCCCGCTGGACCGACGACCTTAAAAAGGTAGCGGAAGTGGGTGGATGAGGAAGGCGGAGGACCGTGTGTGGTGGCGCGCTCTCCAAAAGGCCTATGTCCAGCAGTGGACGAATACAGGCTGATGGATGGATGGATGGATCCTTATTTTAGGGACGTCAAGGTTCGTGACCTGCAAATTTCAACGATGGGCATGTTCATAACCATTTCATAACTAAGTTTATTTTAAACCTCCCTATTTGAATAAAGCATAAGTATTATATTTGAATAAAGTACAAAAAAAGAATCTGAACAAAAGTAAAAAAGAAAGAAAGTAAGTGGGCAAGTATCATATTTTTGTTGGTGACTGCTTTCCATAAAAGCGGAGTGAAAAGTAAAATAAAGACGCAAAAGTTTAAGTAAAGTTATTTCTACTCCAGTTGATTGTCATTTATTCGGAACTCGGCTTCAAAATTAAGCATTTTATTTATGTTGTAGAGTTTTTAGTGGTCAGCTCTAGACGATGTAACTATTATTTAATCTGTGGTTTTACGATTACCATAGTAAAGGGTTTGAACCAACGACCTCAATTTTACATAGACGGGCCCTGCCAAACAAAGAATGTGGACTTATTTTACTAATGCCATCTAGCCTGAAAAGCGTGACAGCGCTATGGCGGGGACAAGGACAGGGCTTTACAGGTTGAGAGCGTGCTCTAAAGGTTGGATGCCCAATTTTTTTTCTATGAAAGGGCCCATCTAGTACCTCCATATATATCGAAGGTTTGAACGCTTTAATCGAAGCCCTTATCTACTTAACCATCATCATCATCATCATGTCATCAGCTTTGTACGCTCGGGTTGCCTTTAAAATATCACTTTAGTGATAAGACCACCTTTGCGCATTACCACAGATTCCTGTATTCCGATTTGTATGCATAATTTTGTACCTATGTGTTAAGATGCAATAAAGACTCATACTACTACTACTACTTAACGTGTCCATTCTATTATCTTGTAGAAACACGTGAATAACCTACTTTTAATACCTACAAGCCAGTACAAGCGTGGTGTTTATCCCGTAAATGCGTATTTGACCTAGATTCTACCCCCAAGAGATATAGCTCAGTTGCTTAGCTACTTAATAACTTTTGCTCAGAGATCTTAGTGATTAAGGGATATTGATGAGTAAAAGTCCATTAGCACTTACTCGTTGATAGCTTCATCCTTATAATAATGAACTTATTGAGCAAAATGGAAGTTAGACTAGGGGCACAGAATAGGTAATAGTACGATGCTATGGGTATGGGTTTAATACAACTTAGACTGCATCATCACTAACCATCACTTGAGATCGCAGTCAAGGGCTAACTTGTAGTGGAATATTAAAAAAAAACTTTTATATATTAACTCGGCCATACAATGCAGTGACAGTGTATCAAGTGCATATACCTACCTCTTTTACTCGTGACGATGAAACTTCTTAGCCTACATCTCGGACTACAAGTCAACTCGTTTGTAAAAATCTATTTACCAAATTCAAATTCAAATGTTTTTATTTGAATAAACTTTTACCACTGATTTTGAATCGTCTAATGAAACCGCTCTTGTATTAGTTTTTTGTTGCTTATCAATTTCTCATAGGAACCGATATATATGGCGTGTAACGCGCTTCCGGCGTCTGTGTTTCCTGCCAAGTAGGTAGGTATAACTTGAGCACTTTTAAGGCAGGAAGGAGGAGGAATTTGACCTTCTGGTCTACTATCTACTTGTCGCTAAGCGCAAGTCTATCTTGTAATAATCACGGCTGAACGGATCCGAATGAAATTTGGCACATACATAGATTATAGTCTGGATTAGTACATAGGCTACTTTTTATCCCGGAAAATTAAAGAGTTCCCGAGGGAACCCAAAAACCTCAATCTACGCGTACGAAGTCGCCGGCATCAGCTAGTGTTACAAATAAAGCATAGACAGCAAAATTCGTCTTTGCGTGCCTATTCACATGCTACGTTGCTAAGTTACGGATGTATGTCGAACCCACTGATAGGAGCGCTTCATTAAAAAGCTAGCGATCTTTTCTATGAAAATCAAGTGGAGTGGGTTATACACATCCTCAGCAGCGTAGTAGTTATCTCTCGTGGAAAGGCACCCTTAATCAGGATATAATAAAATGCGAAATTATGTCTGTCTATTTATCTTGGTACAGATACTGTGACTGGTTGTATCCCGCAGCCAGTGGGTACTTTATTCCCGGATAATTAAGGAGTTCCCCAGGGGTTAAAAAAACCTAAATCCACGCACACAAGTTCGCGGGTAGCTTCTAGTGACGAATTAAAAGGCTTTCTTCAGTGAAAAAGTTTGTTAACGTAAAAAGTCACACTTCACATTAAAACTCCTTAATTATTGTGACCTAAATTACATTTTGTGCGCGAAGAGGGGAAAATGCAAAGTATAACATCTTAACTAACTTCTTTCACTATATTTATTTTTTAAATTTACAGTAAATTCTGCAAGGAAAGAGTAAGGTTGTGTTATAAACCACCATCTTTTTAATTAAAACTTGAATGAAATACCGGCCAAGTGCGTGTCGAGCCAGTGCAAGGTTCCGTAGTTGCCCGTCATTATTAACGCATATTTAATTTATTAGCTAAGTAGACTTTACTTAACTATCAAGTAAGGCCTACTTAGCTGTGATGGTTTTTTGGGATAATAAGGGTTTCTTGTCGACTGCGGAACCCTTCAGATGAAGATAAGCATTGTGTTAAATACGAACGATTTATACTTATTTTTCAGCCCATAAAAGACGGAAAATTTAATAAACGGAAAACTTTGAAAATTTCAAAGTTTTAAATTCTTCTATAAGTAGTATGGTTAACCATGTTCTAAAACAGGTAAACTCTTAGGAGGCTTGCATTGATAAGCCAACGATGTTTTTTAACATTACAATTATTAATAACGTACCGTTGTCAACCTTCGGAGCTGTAGATTGTAACCATATTTAAATTTTAAATCGATATTTAGTGTCTGAAGTGTGGGCGTACAAAGTAAAAAATAATAACGAAAAGTCTGGAAAGGAATAACTTTAATGTGCTAATAGATATTTTTTTCATTTAGAAGTGACTCAAGTTTTTAATTAGATCTTTTTAGTCTAGTGACATTCACATACAATTTTTGAAGAGTTTTGCGGCGCGACCTCGAGGCTATAACTTTATAGCAAAGTTTTCATGAATATTTCATGAATTTCGGCCACGGCGGCCTATCTCCAGAGAGATTGGCCATCTGCGCGGGAGATATTATAGTGCACAATTAATGTGTGCGCATACACAGATGCTATCTATGTTCCTTTACTGACCGAGAGAGATCATGGTGTCGGACACATACATTAAGCCGTAAACTACGGCTTAATGTGCTCTCTGAGGCATGGGGGCGAGAATAAGAGAGAATTGAGAACTAAGAATTTCTTCTCAGAAAAATCCAATACTTGTTATGGCCCGATCTGGGACTCGAACCCGGGACTAACCAAAAAGGCAGTAAATTTTATGTTAATACTTTTATGGCATGACTTTTTCATATATTATTACTAGCTGATGCCCGCGACTTCGTCCGCGTGGATTGAGGGTTTTGGTTCCCGCGGGAACTCTTTAATTTTCCGGGATAAAAAGTAGCCTATGTGCTATTCCAGACTATAATCTATCTATGTGCCAAATTTCAGCCAGATCCGTTCAGCCGTTGGGGCGTGATTGAGTAACAAACATCCATCCATACATCCATCCATACATCCATCCATCCAAACTTTCGCATTTATAACATTTATTTGATTATTTGATAGTCGTCATCTAATTGGTTATTCGACTATAGTCAAGTAAATTATGTTTTAATGATGAATAAATATATAAATGAATAATAAAATAGAGGATCTCCCAAAAGTCGTAATACCCACGTCCCCTGTTAGTTTTTAAAATATGTTAAATTACCATTTTAAATTATCGATTAAAGTTAAAGTGCGTCGAACTTTGATGACGTCACAATTTAGTACCTCATATAAAATCCCAAAGGAAGCGTTTTGACGTTTGAAAAAGTTGCTGATTTGACTAGTTGTTAAATTACCAATTACATAATATATGTATAGTAAGAGTGATTAAACTTGTAGATATTATGAGAAAATTACTTTTAGATACTTATGATTAAAGTTTCAGTAATTAGTTATCACAAGTTTTACGAGAAAATTATCAGGGTCTTCGATTTTGTTTTATCCCTTGAATGTCACATTTGGCTGTCACCTCGTCTGGTGCAATGTGATGGTAAAATAATAGATGGATGATCTTGGAAGGGGTAACGCAGTCCTATATTTAACGGTTTCTATAACACAGCATCGTACCAGAAAGTTACCTAAATCGTTTGGAAACATGACTTTGTGAGTAAGCCGATTACGGCTGAAAGCTTTACTAAACCAGAGGCAAGAAAATATAAACTTTTAATTTTCATTTAAACTCGGATTCGTTTTACTCTTTTTATAATAATTACATAATTTCATCTTGTTTTTCTTCACGAATAAGCTTAACGGAAAAACAATTTTTTCCTGTAAGTAATAACTTTTTCAAATTATCATTTTTCTCGTGAAATCTATAAATAAAGAACCAATTGGTTCTATCTGTATTCGTTCTTATTAAAATAAACTATTTAAGCTGTATTTATTCGCTTTTACAATCTGTTTTCCATTTATTAGCTTAGTGCAAAAAAGATTAAACAAAATTAATAATAACGAGTTTTTACATAATTAAAACAGTTAAGTATTAGGTATATTACTCGTTTCATTATGAGTAGGAGTCAGACTGTTATATTATCAAAGAATACTAAATAGTACGCTAGTATTTAAAACTTTTTACTTTGAAAATTTTGCTTCCAACGGTGGCGCCGTGACGACCTATCTGGCGCACTGGTGAGCGCTATAGTCATAAAACTACCATATTCCTTCCAAGTCAATCCGTTTTTAGGGTTCCGAACCTCAAAAGGAAAAAACGGAACCCTCATAGGATCACTTTGTTGTCCGTCCGTCTGTGTGTCAAGACTACATAGAGGTAAGCTGAAATTCATATCAAATACTCAGGTCTACTCTCCTTTGGAGCTGTGAAAAAATCAAACCTCTAAGCCAACGCAATCAAGCCGTTTAAACTGCAAATTTTCGTCACTCGCAAGGGAATCAAAACCTTCAGGGTACTTCCCTTGAACTCAGAATCTTGAAATTTGGTACGAAGCAACGTCTTATAGCACAGATATAGGAAGAATTGCGAAAAGCATAAATTTTAGTTACGTCATATATTAAAAATATTTTTAATATTTTTAAACTTACTAATGTTATGGTTTTCATTTAGCAATAAAAATAACATAACTTTTGCTTACGAGTATAGGTATAGTGTATACCTACAAGTTTGTACGGAACCCTCGGTGCGCGCGTCCGACTCGCACTTGGCTGGTTTTTATCTATGGAGTCGTAGAGCAAAGAAATCTTACGACATATTTAACCGATTTAATGTCTAACCTTTCTGGAGCCTTCTTCAGAAAGGTTAGACATTAAAGGGCTCAATAGGCATGATGACAGTAACCAAGAATCAATGAAATTATGAATTTATTTAATGAAATAGGATTAATTAATTATAAAAAACGTATTTATTTTACTATTTCGAGCGAGATTGCTATTTGATTTGATAAAATAAAACTATAAAATACAGCAATCCGCCATATTGGATAAAACACCAAGAAGCGAATGACGTCACAATTGTTTATTTTCGAGCTTTGACAATCACACAATTGTTTACTGCACACTGCACAGAGTACATTGGTCAAAACAATAGTGACGTCACAAACGACGCCATGACACCGCCGAACGTTTTGGCGTGAATTTTAAAATTTAAATTTCAAATGTCAATTTTATCTACCAAAACTTATTTTTCTGCTGAAATAAGATATTTTTTCGTAATAGTAGATACTTCCGAACATAATCTGACCATTTTTCAAAATCAGTCATCATGCCTATTCTTGCGCAAAAATCAGCCTGTAAAAATCACGTCGGCCTTTTGCTCTGATGTGAAGGATAAACCAACAAACTTATGCATTTATAATATTCTAGTACTGGTTTTTATTGAAAAATATGTTTTGAAGACTAGTGTTAGAGACAATCCAGAAGTAGGTATTTATGAGATTTACTTTTAATATTATAATTTGTACTCTCATTTGGAACTTGCACAAATAAATGGTTAAAAGTGTAGAGGTTCCACGAGAGATTTACTGTAATTAGATAAAAGTTGGCCAAACTTAAAGATAATATTCATTTGATCCGGCCACGATTGCTATCGTGAAGCTCTAAATCAAAATGCGATCTAAACACAAAAGTATTCAATAATCGCTGAGTCTGCCGGCAGGAGACTGAATTACCATCGTTCAAACACTCGTATTTATACTAACTACTTATTTTCAATATGGCGTCCGTATCCGCAGATTAAATCGAATGACATGAAACGAGGCAAATTGACAGATATTATACTTCCTGTTTCATGAGATATAATGACAAACAGTAATAATGTTAACACTAGGTACCTAATACTTTATTATGTACTCCGAAATCTACCTATATTAATGTTTTCCAAATCATGTCCGCGTGGAGTGGCAACATGAATGCTGCTTACATTATTCATTGATTCTCTGAAAAGCCTCACTGAGAAAATTTGTCGAGCGAAGTTTGTCGTGAAGTTTTTTGGTACAACATGAGTTTATAATATACATATGTTACATGTCATGGCTACTAGGTATAGTCCAATTGAAGCATTTGTATTTGGTTTCTTTGTTTACTATTCATAACTACAGCTGTTAGTTAAATATCAAGGCCAATAAACTCAAAAGATAAGTATTGCTATCAAGTTCATTATGCTACCGGTGGCCATAAAAGACAGTATGGATGCCCGTTTTCACCAACAATGCTTTAATTTTAGGAAACACTGGTGGTCATCTAATGGACTTACATTAGATGACCACCACCACCACCACTACAGCCTATTAACATCCCACTGCTGGGCACAGGCCTCCACTCTCATAGGAGAGAGGGAATTAGAGCTTAGATAGCGCGCAGATTCGTGCGCTGCTCCGATGACGCGAAGGTGACCTTGTTCAAAGCATTTTGCCAATCAATGCTTTTACACCTGCCAGCTGTGGACAAGGTTTACCAAGCGAAGTTATAATGCGCAGATACAGTACAACAACGCTTTCCGTATCCTAACGAAGCAGCCGCGTTTCTGCAGTGCTAAAGCCATGTTTGCTGCTGCGAGAGTTCCTGACTTCTTCGCCATTCTCAGATCAAGGACGGCATCTTACTGGGAAAGACTTAGACTCAGCACCAACTCTATCTTGCGTGCTGTTATTGAAGATTCAAGCAATCCTTTTGCAAAATATTGGTCTGGCCTGCATCGGTGCGACAACAACGCTCTCATTAAGATTTTAACATAGACGTATAGATTTAAGTTATCTGGTTCCCTGACGAATTCTTAAATTTTTTTACTTGTACGCTACTTTTATTTGTGAATTATTAATATTATTACTTTTTTATTTTTTAACACTTAAATTTTGCTTTTATATTAATAACGTACTTTTTTTAATGAAAATTACCTAAAATAAAAATTATTTATTTATTATTATTATTATTAGACCCACCACGCTGCTCCAATGCGGGTTGGCGGGCTATTAGATGTCAGTTACATAATTTGGAACGGCGTTTCCTAAAATTTATGCAGACATTAGACCAATTCAAAATTGTGTCGCTTTTCTTTCGTTTAAACTTTAAATCACAGAATTTGCTAAAATATTTCATTGAAAGCTTCTGGACTTCTTTTTTTTAATGAATTGGCGGAATTATACTAAAAAATTATCAGGATTCACGAATACACAGAATGTACGTCAGTTCCAATCACCTGTCATGTAAATATTAATGTGTTCGATTGCATTGATTGGGTTTATTTTATAGACATAGCAATTCTGGAACAATGTAAATGTGTGTGTAATTGTTTTCAGCGAGTGATGAAATTTCGCATGATGCTATTAATACCAGTGAACTGTGAAATTTCGTGTTCGTTCAAATAGCCTCAGGTCAAACAGCCTAGTATTGGATAGAAGCAGGCGATACTTTGCCGAAGTCCATAATAATGAAATGCATACGTGCATTGTCGAGTCAACATCTCCTGAAGACGCTCCGGTGTCGCAATGAAACGTAACTACGTTGAGAATAATTTGGAAGATTTGTGAGGTGAATTTCACAAGCTATAAGCGCACGATACACACTGTACCACAAAGATTTACCTACTGTGGCTGATTATAGCGAATTAAACTTCTAATTCTTACATTAATCCTCCAGATGGCTATCACCCTCCACTTGAGGTATGTTCTGTGTACGGGTCCGCTTGCATACAAAATAAAAATAGCTCATCTCAAACCAAGGTTCCGCTAGATTGGGATTTCAAGAAGGCTAATTTTCCGTTACTATATGAGCGTTTATCGTCGGTGGATTGGTCGCCTTTATATGAAATTTCAGATCCGCAGGAAGCTATTGATTTATTTTATTCAATTATCAATTCGTGCCTCATCGATTGTGTACCATTCAAAACGCTATCTAATGTAGAGTCCAGATATACCTATCCTCCTTGGTACTCTAGCAGTACTAAGAGAAACATTGAATTGAAAGCCAAATACCACAGGTTATATAAAGCTACTAAAGATCCACAGTATCAACAATTTTTTGGGGAATATCGAATCTTAGTCAAATCAAATATTGATGAAGATTTTGAGTCGTACAAAGCGAAAATGGAATCTAATATTAGGCGCGAACCCAAAATATTTTGGGACTACATTACTTCCAAGCGAATTTTTAAAAAGAAAAAGATTTTGAAGGATGGGGAATCGGTACCTAGGGAAAAGTGCGCCGAATTTTTCGCGGAATATTTTAGCTCAGTTTACGCGCAGGTTCCTCCACGACTTAGCGCTGGCGATGCTCTAATGTCTTGTGATGGAGGTAGCGCGCGCATACACATAGAGTCAATATTATCAGGCGACGTCAAAAGAGCGCTTAAGAGGCTTAAGCCAAAACACGCCGCTGGGCCCGATGGTATCCCCCCATACATAGTCAAAGACTGCAATGCTATTTTGGTTTCACCATTGCAACATATTTTCAATATATGTTATAGGAAATCGTTTTATCCAGAAGTTTGGAAAACCTCGCGCGTAGTACCTGTGCCAAAAAAAGGATCTAGTTCGGAGATAGCGGATTTCAGACCCATTGCTGTATTATCAGTTTTCGGCAAGTTGTTTGAGTCCATACTTGAGAGTCGCATAAGAAAGCAGTTTGAATATCAGCTTTCTGAGGCCCAGCATGGGTTCCGAGCGGGACGCTCGACGTGCACCAATTTGCTGACTTTTTGGACTTATGTGACTGGAGCAGTAGACAAAGGCTCACAGGTGGACGCGGCTTACTTCGATTTTCAGAAAGCATTTGATGCGGTTGACAATGATGTTCTTCTAAGTAAGTTCGGTTCAGTCGGGTTCACGCCGTTGTTGCTTAACTTTTTCTCCAGTTACCTAAGAAACCGGAAGCAGTACGTGCAGTACGAGGGTTATTGTTCGGAACTCTACTTCACTTATTCCGGCGTCAGTCAAGGCAGCAACCTGGGCCCATTGGAATTTTTGATATTGATTAATGATTTACCAAACGTAATAACTCATTCTAACTGTCTATTGTTTGCTGATGATTTAAAAGTATTTTTTAATGTTGAGAATTTCGCTGACACCCGGATTCTTCAACAAGATATTGACAATGTGTTGCAATGGTGTCGTCAGAACAAGCTATTCTTCAATGACAAAAAATGTGCACTCATTACATTTAGTCGTAAGGTGTCGCCGATGATTGCGAAATATCAGCTGGGTGGGTCTAACATTATGCGGGTCTCTACAATTAGGGATTTGGGTACAAATATGTCTGATGACCTGACTTTTCCAGCTCATATAAAAGACATTTGTACCAGAGCCTATAGAACCTTGGGCTTCGTACTAAGACAAGCGCAGCACCTAAAATCCATCGCTGCTATAAAACAATTGTATAATGCTTTTGTGCGAAGTAAACTAGAAAATAATGCCATCATTTGGAACCCACATGAGTATAAATACATAGACATGGTGGAGAAAATACAAAAGAAATTTATTCGCTGGCTTTACAAAAAACAGTATGGGTATTGGGTAGGGTATCCTACAATATACCCAGGTATGTTTCTTCTTGGTATGACTGGGTATGAAACTTTAAAACTACGGCGTAATATAGCCTTACTTTTGTACATACTCAGTCTTATCCAAGGGAAAAGAAGTAACTCTAGAATATTAATGTATATTTCCCTTCATGCACCTGACGGTTACGCTATAGCGCGTCGACGTCATTTGTTTGCATTACCATATCACAGAACAGAGCTGGCTCAGCAGGCTCCATTGACCCGTGCGTTACGCTTGCTCAACGATTTAGTTTTCGAAAATTCGGGACTGGACTTCTTCCACACCCCACCGATTCAGCTCGCAAAAGCGATAAGAAAAATATTGGAAAGTCGATAACCTTATTGTTATTGTTTTTGGTTAATTGTTATTATTTAGGTTAATTTGTTGTTTTATGTGTATTATGTTAATAGTGTAGTCTTATTGGAATGATATTGTTTTTATGATCTGTGTGCCAAATTATGTGCTTTTTTTGTAATTTTGTTAATTGTAAGCTAATTAGTTGTAGTTAAGTTTTTTGTTTATCGTAAGTCTAATCCTGTAACCCAGAGAGACGCATTGGGCAACTGTAAGGTCTCTTCGGGTATGTTGTCTAAATAAATAAATAAATAAATAAATAAATTAAGCAGCCTAGTCTTGATTCGACCGTGTCCAACAAATGCACTCTTTAGGCTAATGTTATTTTTATGTTCGTCAAAAATCAACAAAAGTGGCTCGGCGGGCTTTACCCCATGACTCGGTATGCTTCGACCACCACAAGAGGCAGGGTTTCAAGTTGATAAAAATTGTAAGTTTTTATGACAAATAAAGATTTATTTACTAAAAAAAAAAATATACCAGCTACCTGCTTATTAGATAGGTACTTACGAGTACAGAATTGCCAGCTTCTTTCCATTTATATTCATTAAAGATACTTACCGAAAAACAAAGACCAAGTTTAAGTTTTGTGTTAGTATTCCCATTTAATAATCACAATATTGATATTCCAAAATCTCTCACTGCGTTCCATCTTATGGTAGTAGGCACGTTCTGTTTACTATACATAATTAAATAAGTAAATAGGCCAGACGAACTCTTTACTAGCTCCCAAAACCAGCAATTTTCTATGGGCTCTGATGCATTATAGGAACAATGAAAGCTCGTTATAGAAATAGTGCTATTTGAAGTTCTTAAGCATTTGGAAATTCAAGAAGCCACAGTAGTTAGTTTCAATAGCAAAAGTTTCTTACCTGTTGGAAGAGCGGTGAAGTTGAAAGTTTTGACTTCTTTATTCAGTTATACATTAGGTATACTTTCTTACAGACTGGCTTGTGAGAAACTTAAAAACTTTTTTGAACATGGTAAAACTTTGAATGAAATGTTGAGGTGTAAAAGACATTATAAAGTCTGAAACAAGGACAGCTACGGCTAGTTTTATGACTGAGCAACAATTTTACTTACCTTGCAACAACTTTACTTATCTGTGACATAGCGTTAAGCCAAATTAGAATAAGCAGCGGTTTACTTTATGCCGAGACAACATCGTGTTGAGAATTAAATTTACGGTACGACAGTTTACCGACATTCTGATTACTTGCGCTATAAATTAATTATTACTGTAGCATGCGACGCTGGGGCGTGCCGTAATGTCGCACAATGTTGGCTTGGCGTACATAAATAGATTCACGGACCATGACACTGCTGAACATCCATTTTAAAATGCTATAAGACTAATTTTATATTCGCAATGCAACAATTTAAAACATAGAGGTTTTTTTCAATACTTTTAGAACAGACGAGTTGCTGCTGACTACGTCAATATGCAGTAACCCTTTTCACCACTAAATTGTCGTTGAGCCTATACACAATATTATTTACCATACTTACATGACATACAAAAATTGGTCTCATTCAATATAAAAAACTGCTAACACGTTCCATCGTAGAAATATTTACAATATACACTTTTTTATTAGACACTACTCCTGTTGCGTACGTACTCAAAACTTACGTGATTTCATATTGCAACTAGCTGATGGCCGCGACTTCGTCCGCGTGAATTGAGGTTTTTTGACTCCCGCAAAAACTCTTTAATTTTTCGGGATAAAAAGCCTAGCCTATATGTTATTCCAGACTATAATGTATCTCTGTGCTAAATATCATCCAGATCCGTTGAGCCGTTCTGGTGTGATTGAGAAACAAACATCTATCCATTCATACATCCATCCGTCCATCCAAACTTTCGTATTTATAATATTAGTACCTATTGCAACATCGTGAAATAAGCCTTAAATAAATCATAAGTATTAAAAACTATTTTTCGTTACACATGTGAAAAGTCCACACTTTGAAGTGAATCTAGCACTTGTGCATGAGCGGTGTCGTTAGAACGCCGAGACCGCTTGTTATTTGCTCAAGAACACTTATATGCGGGTCCCATTGAAAGTACACATCGCAAAACAGAAAGGGGGACCATTAAAAGAAGAGTCAATTTTTGCTGCTCTTATTTTTCCGTCATTCGCTGTTTGGTCAACTATGCGGGCGCCTGTTCATTGTTGAGTACCTCTATAGGCACGATACCAACCGAAAACACATTCCAGTAAAAAAAAAATGCAGGCTTGATTTTGGCCTTTTCGTTTCGTCCGTGCCTCGAACAGCACGTTTACCAATCGACCAGTTGATCATTGTCGTCGTCGTAAACCAATAGATGCCCACTGCTGGACATTGGTCTCTTTCAGGTACTTCCAGTTGCCGGGTTCGTGACAGAGCGGAGCATTTCGTTTCAACGTGCAGGTCAACTATTAACCTATTTAATGTTAATAGTTGACCTATAGGTACAGCCTGTACCTGTACATATCGGTCAGCATACAGGGTCAGGACCAAGAGCCGTGGGTCATCAAGCAAATATATTAATGTATTAACAGTAGCTGTGTTGCAATAATGATTAAATACTAGTCAAAGTATTTTGAATAATATACCTACTTACGAATTAAAAATATTAACTATTCAAAGTGTCCTGTTAAATTAAAAGAATTAAGAACATTTCCATATAGACTTATTCCGTTGAATTAACGGTTTCGGCTGTTTCTGTCAATTGCGAAACATAAACATCATAAGAATCTTATACTATTGGCTGTTAGATCATGGGTCGAGTAGGTACTACTTGAGATAAGACATTGTGAGGCGTTTCCTCACTCTGGAGCTAACTTAATCTTTCTTTCTCTGCAGTAACGGTTAACGGGAGCTATTCGAATCTTCCATTTATTTTAAATGTATTTAATTTCAACAAGTGCGTAAATATTTAGTAAATGAAGTAAGATATTAAATAAATGAGAGAAGTTATCTTATCGTACCATTTTCTCTTGGGTGCTAACGGGCATGTCTGTAAGATTAGGTAATCAGAGCAAAGCATTAGTTACTAGAGACGAAGGATAATTTGCACGACGTCTCTACGCGATATGCATATTCGAACACCACCGTATACAATTTAACAGAAACTTGAGCATACTAAAATTATTATTATAATAATTATAATCAGTTGAGGTACCCATAGCTTCGTTAGAAGGTATAGGTAGCTAATGTGAATTGTGATGATATTGTGAATTGTGCTATATTTTTCTTACAAGTTTTATTCCTAATAGTTTTTCACAATTAAGACAACTTGACAGTGAACTACACATGCAGAGGGTTTTCATCGTTCACTCTGATACCGCGCGCCAAGTGATTTAAAAAGAGAGAAGGTTGGAAGAATGGATTTATCTTACCGTATCATTGTGCGGAGGCGCGAAGGGAAAACTGAATGAGGTACGGGTCACTTCCGGCACGTGCAGAAGTGGAAACTGATGTCGACTTTTTTTCTATTCCATTCTATTTTTCTTATATTTCAATACTAGTAAAAATATGTATATGTGGGGATTTGGATTAAAATCTACGTAAACAATACTGAAAATATAAATCTTCATAAAGTTAATGGGGTCCGCAAAACCGATAGGCGTTGGGGTCCCACACTGCTTGAATGGCGGCCTTGCACTGGGAAGCGTAGCGTTGGATGACGTCTCACTAGGTGGACGGACGATCTCAAGCGTGTAGCTGGGAGCCGTTGGAAACAAGCGCCACAAGACCGTGCTCCGTGGCGATCCATGCAGGAGACCTTCGTCCAGTCTTTAGGTTGAGACGACGACAACGACGACGTTAAAATAAATAGGTAATCAGTGATAATTTATAGAGAACTACAAAGCCATGACACCGCTAAACTATCAAATAAATTCGACACGTACTGAAAATAAAAAGTGATAAACGTCGCTTACCCAGGGTGATCAACTGATTCACTACTAAGCTCACTCTTCCTTCAGACGGCTAACCTTAGTTGCGTCTTAGTCCCGGTTTTAAATTCAAATTAAAATTCAAAATTCAAATTATTTTTGTTCAAATAGACTTTTACAAGTACTTTTGAATCGTCGAGTGAATCTACCACTGGTTCGGAATGCCATTCCTACCGAGAAGAACCAGCAAGAAACTCGGCGGTTGCTCTTTTGAAAAAAATAATATAGGTACAATTTCATTAATTTGTAGAATACATTAAGTAACAGATGTCCTTAGCATTGCTGGAGCGAGTCAAATCCATGCTCCTTTGTCATTTACGTAATCTTCAACAGTATAATAAGCTTTTTTCAGGAGCATACTTTTGATGGACTTCTTAAACTTGTGTAAAGGCAAGTTTAAGATAGGTTGTGGAATTTTGATATAAAATAGAATGCTCATTCCCACGAACGACCTTCGGACCTTCTTGAGGCGGAGCGATGGAGTCACGAGCTTATGGCGGCCTCTAGTTTGCCTATCATGCAGATCGCATATTTTTTTGTAATTGTGAATGTGCTATTTTACGAAGATTAGATTACTATAAATATATTGCGAGGCTACTGTAAGAATACCTATTTCCTTAAATTTCTCTCTAAGGGATTCGCGCGGTTTTAAATTATAAATTGCACGTATTGCCCTTTTGTTTTACAAAGAACTGTATACCTACTAGAAAATACTAAATATTTTATAGCACTCTGCGCTAGACTAAAATATTCGTTAGTTTTTATTCCTTGCCAGTACACCAGGCGTTTATTTCTTGCAATAAAAATATCGTGTGAGTTCAGGACGTGCAGGAAATAGGAAAAACGTCAGTTGATTTTTTTGCCATCGTACCTCGCAAGTCAACCGTCGAAACTGATGAATAGAAAACAAAATAGCTAGATATTTAATGTCAAAGTTTTTGAAAATCTAAATACCTAACTACTGCATTCTGATGTGGATCTTATTGCTCAGGTGCTGTTCATTTTAACAAAAAATATCTGTGCGAAAAAGGAAAGGTGCTGATCGAATAATTACTTTGCAAATTATTGCTTTTACTTCTAGGTTTATTTTCATATAAAAAATGTTACTCAGCTTGGTAAAACATCAACAGTCACACGAAACCTAAAACCCTTTCAACGTACGACAAGGCTTATAACGAATGGAACTATTTCAATGAAAAGTTCAAGTCACTGTGAAAGTAATGCGAGGGAGTGCCTCTAATGATCCCCTTTGACGCAACATCATTTGAACCGTAATAAACGTTGGCACGTTTACACGAACAACACACTTCGGAAGAATTCCAAGTTTAATTTTCAATATTAGAGTTTAGTTCTCCTTTCACCTGTATAACATAAAACAATAGACCCTTTTAAGTGCTGCCTTTAACAAATCACGCTATCTCATTAAAAGTAGCAGGTTTCTTAAGTATTACAAAGTAGATAAAAATGAGTGCTCTATGTTTGCCCGAAACTGGCATGAAGAAAGGACATTCACCTACTTACTCCAATAGTTCGTGTGAAGGGATAAAAATGAGTATATTCTTTTGTTAGGTTTCCTATGGGATTTCCGGACTCGCGTTGTACGTGTCACGGCTACACGTGCCTAGCAGCTCCTTGCGATTCTTTAGATGTCTATTGTCAATCAACACAGCAACAACAACTATAAAAGCAAGTTGGGGTACAACGTCTATCATTCCTCTAGGCAATGTAATTGCTTATTTAGCGCTACTATAAGTTCACAGCTCAATGCGACCTTGTCGATTACATTTGGTTCTTCTACGGATCTACTCATGCAAATAAAAGTTATATTAAGCAGTCACTAAAACTCATAGTGCGAATATAGGTAGAGCGGATCTATAAGTTTCTCTTCAAGATATTTGGGCAAGGTATTTTGTTCAATTACCTTGTTTCTATAATTTCCTTTAACAGTCTGGCACTATTTCAAGTCAGTCTCTTTGTTGTGATTGGAATAGTGGAAAAATAACAAAAAATAAAAAAAAACAGTTAGTTTTCTTAAATTGCAGCTTTTCAACCGTCGCTCTTCAGTTCAAAGTAAAAAAGCTGAGTCTAATTAAAACAGGCTTTGATAGCTCTGAAGAAAGCAATAGAATGAAACGCTTTTCACAAAAAGTTCAGAGAACTTACAAAATATTTTATTTCATACTGTAATAGCGAAAAGTGTGAATTTAATTTAGGTATTTACGTGACGGAATTTAAACACATACACTTATCAGTAAAATAATTGTGTTATTCCATGAATTCAGGAGTTGAAACCCGAATATCGTAAGAGTCATTAAATTTACCTACCTATAATATGATGATGATGATATGACCATCATGATTCGCAGATCGCTACATCAACTAGGTTGGCGATTTGGTTTAAAAAAACATGTCGTTTTGTCATGAGAATGAAATTAATATGGGTGCGAATTTCCATAATAGTGCATTTGGACATTTGCACGAGTGTAATGAATGTAATGCTAGAAGACCATGTGCTTTAACATTAATTAATAATTAAAAATATTTTTGAAATAAAAAAGTAAAACCAAATAAAACTATTTTGAAGATTACCCCAATACAAAAAGTCCTCGTAAAAAAAATCACATGCTTTTATGGCATTTGCGTGATATATTGTGTTTATGTTATACTTGTACTAAGATAAATAATGCATACGGCGCGGTGTGAGAAATCGCAACGACTGTAAATGTTTTACAACCTGCTTACCGGTTCACGAAAATGTTCACGTAAATGTGTAGGTAATGCTAAAGAGAGAGTGAATAAACACCCTTGCCTTCCCACTAAAATGATAATGTAGCTATTTAAAAAAAAAACATATTTTAAAAGTAAGTTTACGGACCTAGTTCTATGCTCTTTATTAAGTTCCTTATAAGTACCAGAAATAATAATGATATGTTCCTCCCACGAATGACATTGATTTTATGTGCTGGCATTCGATTTCTATTATTAACTAGCAAACCCGGCGAACTCCGTTTCGCCACCAGATGGCTTTCCCGCTTTTCTGTTGAAATTTTTCCTGAATTTTCTTTGCTATAAACCTCAAGGAGCCCGAGACCTTTCCAACGAATGCAAAACCGTGGAAATCGGTTCGTGCGTTCTGGAGTTATAGCGTCAGGAAGGAAAACCCGACTTATTTTTATATAGTAGATTTGTTAATATATCTACTATTTATTGCTTAATTTAATGTATTTTAAACCATGCGACAGCTGTAAAGATGATACAGAGTGGCTTATCTGTGGTATTATTAAAAACTAGCTGATGCCCAAGACTTCGTCCGCGTGGTTTAATCACAGAATAGATAGGTAATAGTAAGTTAAGTTTAATAACCGTACTCCTTAATTTCCCAGGATAAAAAGTAGCCTATGTAAATCTCCAGGTCCTCAATTACTATACCCATGCAAAAATCATGTCGACCCGTTGCTCTGTTACGGCGTGATTGTAGAACCATCAAAAAACACACTTTCGCGTTTATAATATTAGTATGATAATGGTTCAAGTATTTTTTCGCCATATAAATATTTTTCATATTATATATCTAGCAAGGGCGCTCTGTTTTGAGGAAAAGCCTACATCCGAGAAGCCTTTTAATTTTAAGAATTTTTGTGCTGTAATTTCATACTTATAATAAAATTCCAGTCTTTTGATAACTTTATAGTAAAAAATAATATGGCAAGGTATGAAAGTGTTATTTATTACCTAAAAATATTATGTTTTAAAGGCAATAACGAAGAAGAAAGAAGGCCTACATTGTATTAAAATTCTTTATAACGTTCTACGAATAAGATTTTTTATAACATCAAAAGGTTTTCAAGGTGAAAATGCGACTTTATGTACATGCCAAGATGAATACAGAATTTGAATAAAAGGATAAGAATCCTGTAAACGTAACATCTACCGAAGGATGTTGTACTATGATGCAGTGAAAGCTGAACAAAATTTTAAGACACTTTATTGTTAAAAAATTGTCTACCTCCGAAGACAAAATCCACTCAAAATCCACATTCAAAATACTTAATTAAATAAATTTATGGACCCTCCCACTAGAAAACACAACTGTATCTATTATCGATCAACATATTAGTGGCCATAAAATATTAATAATTATATTATATGCAAAATATTATAAAGTAAAGCACCTGTTTACCGATATAATAGGGCATATGATCTAGTGACTGGCTCGTTGGTCTAGTGGTTAGCATGTTAGACTGTGGCCGACGAGGTCCCGGTTTCGAGTCCCGGTTCCGGCCATAGTCCATAATTAAGTATTGGGGTTTTCTGACTAGAAATTCCCAGTACTAGCCCGGAGTTAGGAAGTTGGCGATGTTTCACCCCCGTGCCTCGGAGAGCACGTTAAGCCGTCGGTCCCGGTTATTATCTCTTATCATGGTAATCTAGTCGTTAAAGCCCGCAAACCCGCATTGGAGTAGCGTGATGGGTCTAAGTTCTAATTCCATCTCTCCTATGAGAGTGGAGGCCCAGCTGTGGGACGTTAGTGGGCTGTAGTGGTGGTGGTGAATCTAGTGAATCCTCATAATATTTTTAACATGTCATGACATCATTATTATACATTTTTTTAACTGAATTATTTATGTGGGTTTTGATTTTAGCGACATGTTTTATGCAAGACGTGTAGATAATATGTAGATTCTAAATGATTTCCAAAACTTAAATTCATACCGAATTGAAACGTTCTGAAAGCACTTACGGAAAAGTTTTCAACAAATGGAGCTCTACGAGCCAAAGTATCACTTGTGCTCGCACCAAATTCAATAGTAGTTCTTTGTAAAATATTGGTAGGTACCCACTATTTTGAAAAATTCAAATTTAATGTGATTGGCTATTCTGTTAATCATGACTTTAACCTTAGTCTAAGCAGTGAGTTTCCTATTTCTAATAGCTGTAATTATTAAGTAAAGGATTTTCTAATATGAAGGCAGATTAAAAGAAAATTATTCAAAACCGTATGAAGTCTTGAGATTTAAAATAGTGTACCACTTAATTTTTTAAATTTATTTCGTGCCTCTCAACAAGCATAATAAAGGTCGATTAGTTAAAAACATCTGTATCAAAATTAATTAAAGATCACACGCGACGTAGCCAATCCATTACTCCAGTACGCTTACTCTGAGTATTAACATTGCAAATACGATTGATCGACGTGAGAGCTCACCACGCCAAGCGTCAAATCAAAATGAACCTTAACTGCATTGGTTTAGAGCTCATTTCATCATTTCGTGTATTTATTCACAGCCAGCGCTCCAAACGCTGAATTTATGACTTTAAAGCAAGCGCTTTTGGGTCCATTTTACTCAGAGTAAGCGTACTGGTCTATTTCGTAGGGAGGTATGCTACTGGCTACGACTTTGTAGACGTAGTCGTAC
This sequence comes from Erebia epiphron, assembly GCA_963932025.1. Lineage (NCBI taxonomy): Eukaryota > Metazoa > Arthropoda > Insecta > Lepidoptera > Nymphalidae > Erebia > Erebia epiphron. Next base: position 10,551,394 of record OZ009958.1, on the reverse strand, counting down.
CTACTCGTAGCTAAGTTTTGGTCAACGTACAATATATTACGTATTACCACGTTTAGTAATACTTCTTTAACACTACTGTTAGTACTACAGAAGAATTTTAAGTGTTACCAAGTGTTGTGATCAATACTTAGTAACACTTATCCGACGCACTTAGATGTGCCACAAGCACATCTAAGTGCGTCGGAGTGTAAATTTAATGTATCTTCTATTTACTCAAAATGACGAACACCTAACGTTTAGGAAACGGTTAACGTGAATGGGCATTCTAATCAAAACAATAGTGACCCTTCCCTCTCTAAAGACATGAAAATTACACAGGCATTTAAAGTAATAGGAACATCTATTACGTTTAATTAAACTGGTGAGACACACTTAGAAAATACGACTTGATAAGATAATTGTTACCTATTCCGATAGGGTTAGTCGTTTGAGAAAATTCGAGCCATTCAATTGCCCTGTTTTGATCAAATTAACCTCAAAGGATATCTATCCTTTGGCTTCCTTTATGTTTAAGCTAAAGGCTGTTTTCTAGATTCGGGGCTAATTTATAAACGCGATTGGTACAGTCACCGTCAAAATTCTTTCGAAAATTTTGTATTTGTCACCGTATGATTGTGAAAACCGTCAGATTGCAATCTAACGCTTTTTATCTCGATAGATTGTAAACTGTCGATAGATTGTGAACCGTTCAATGTTCTGAGAGTAAATTTTTGAAATATTCATTGCATTTACGTTTTCTTGTCCCTTTCTTGTAGCTCAGGCTACTTATGCAAGCTTTGTATGGGAACCCTAAAATAAAAAATGTAAAGCTGATTTTTGGCACAAGTGTTCCTTGGGGTCTGAGAAGTACCGGGCGTTCCCCCCCCACAACCGCAGTTTTTTGTAATTTTCTCAAAAAATATTAGTGCTAGAAAAAAACCATCTATGGCGAAAATAATTTACATTAAATAATCTACCAAATGGCATTTAAATCATTATGATAGGACAAATAGTTTTGGAAATATGCCGGCTTATTTTGCGTATTTTTTATTTTTTTGAAAAATTGTTTAATTTTCTTGTGATTTACACGAAAAGTATAAGAGCTAGGAAAAAAACCGCAAGATCAAAATGAAAGTTCATAAAATCGTCTACAAAATGCTTTTTATTTCATTTCAATAGACCTAATACTTTCGGAAATATTACGATCGAAAATGTGCATGACATTTTATTTGAAAATCATCGATGCTATAATACACTATACTAATAGTAATAATCATGATATCTTTATCTATCTATCTACAAAACAACTCCACACTTCGTAAATAATGGGGGGAGGGGGGTTTTGAGAGGGGGGAGGGGGTTGTGGGAGGGAGGAGGGGGTTGTGGGTGATGGAGGGCAAGGGGATGTGGAGGGTGGGAGTGGGGCTGTAGGATGTGGAGGGGGGTTGTGGGAGGGGAGAGGGGGGTTGTGGGAGGAGGGGATGTTATAAAAATATGTTACATTTATGGGTTAATTTCTATTTATTATGTAGTATTATGCTAAGTCTACATGACTACCACCGGTTCTTACACAACAGCATGGTATATTTCGAAAACAATTTGGCCTATCAAAATAAACTAAACACTATTTTATCGGTAAATTAATAATCTTTGTACTAAGTCCTGACAGCTTTTTTCCTAACTCTAATACTTTTTCTTGAAATTACAATAAACATTTACGGATTTTACAAAGGTTTAGTTTTTTATTCCAGTTAGGCAGCCATATTTCCGAAACTATTAGTTCTATCAAAATAAACTAAAAACTATTTTGAAGATAATTTAATGAAGTTTATTTTTGCTTTTTATGTTTTTTTTCCTAGTTCTATTAGTTTCTGTGAAAATTCAAAAATTGCACCATAACTTCTATACCTATCCACGGTTGCTGAAAAAACAAAAAGAAACTTGGAATATAGGTTGCCATATTTCTCGAACTATTGGTCCTATCTAAATTCACCATAAGACTTTTTTGTGGGTAATTTTGTGAAATTAATTATTCTTCCGAGGATTTTTTCCAGCTCTAATAGTTTTTGTGGAAATTACAAATAGCATAGGATTCTAGTAATGTTTTTATTTTTTTTCGTAAATTATACATGGATATATATTGGAAATTAGTAGTCCTATATTTATAAACTATTTTTTTTAAATAAGTGGTTAAATGGTGTTTATTTTTGTTTCTGGGAGTTTTTTGCCTAGCTCTAATAGTTTTCTAGAAATTACAGAAAACATATACAATTTTGAAAAATATTGCTTTCATGTTAACTATGACAGGTATATTTCCGAAATTATTAGTGCTATCAAAATGAACTAAATACTACTTTGTAGGTAATTTAACTATGTTTCTTATTGTTTCAATGAGTTTTTCCTAACTCTGTTATTTTTTTTTTTCGAAAATTAAAAACAACGTACACGGTATTTGCATATTATTTTCTTTATCTTACACAATAGGTAGGCATATCTCGAAAACAATTACTCTTATCAAAATAAACTACATATCATTTTATAGCTAATTTAATAGCTTTTCATTTCGCTCCGGACAACATTTTTGTAGCTCTGTCAGTTTTTATGGAAATCACAAGAAACTACATTACAAAAAGCCATACATGCAAATTATTTTCTTTTCATGCACAAAGGGTTAACATATCTCCGAAACTATTAGTCTTATTGAAATGAACTATGATATTATTTTGTAGATAATTTAATGTAAATAATTTTCGCCATAGAAAATTTTTTTCTAGCACTTATATTTTTTGAGCAAATTACAAAAAACTGCGGTTGGGGAGACGTGGGGGGTGGGGGGGAACGCCCGCGGCCTAGTGGGGGGGAATTTTTAAGAGGTACTTCCCAGACCCCAAGGAACACTTGTGCCAAAAATCAGCTTTACATATTTTTTTTTAGGGTCAATGTTTATTAGTCCCGTACTATTGTAGGTTAGGTTAGGTTAGGGTTCGACATAAGTAATCAGGTAGTGCCCGCAGTCCGAGCACTTAGGTTTTCTAGGGTTAATATACCTAACAGATTACAATCTACCGAAAAATAATGCGTTAAATTGTAATCTTTCGACAGTTTACAATTTCGCTAGATAGATTACAATCTAACGGTTTTCACAATCTTACGGTGACATATTCACTATTAGATTGCTGTCTCAACTCGACTTACCCCATGTCACGAGGAGAATTCGCTGAGCTATATTTTGTCTATACTGATATCTAATAATGTTTACTGATATGGATTGGAATTTCAGTAACAAAATCGATCTTATTAGCAAGTGAATATAATTAAAATTATTAAAAAATACGACTGCTCTACCGTAGCCCATAAGTATTGAATTTTTCAAAAATTTATAGCCCGTGTCACTCGGGATATTAAACTATAGTGTTATATATTTTTGGAATCTACTCATCATTTTCTTGATGATGATTATATAGTTCATCTTGTTTTCGAATATTTTTTTTCAACTTTAGTCTTTAATGCGGAACCATGGTCACCCCATCAATTTTTTTTTAAATTTTACTAGCCTATGTCACCCGGAATAAGCTAGGGATTCTAACGATATCTCATTTATCAAAATCGGTGCAGAGGTATAGAAGTTATGGTGGAATATACAAACTCACATACATACATACATACATACCTCGTAGCTTTAGTTTTAAGATACCGTTACTGATTATCACCAATATATATTATAAAAACTCGACGTCAATAAGTGTAGTATACCTACCTAAAATTGAATAAACGTTATTTTGACTTTGACTTGACTTGACATACATACATACATGAACCCTGAAAACAATATACTCCTTTTTTCAGGCAGTCGTATAATACTCCTTTTTTCAGGCAGTCGTATAAAAATTATGGCGTGTAAGGTCAGGTTACTACAGGTAACTACCCTAGTGCACATTTAGGATCGACTATAGTAGTCGATCCTAAGTGTGCACTAGGGTGCCATTGGTGAAATTCGTCCACGGCTTGTCTTGTGCCTATTTTTCCACGCTTCACGATCTAAATATAAGGTACACAATAAAACGTTAAGTATTATTCTTTTTACGATGCTAATTCAGGGGCTTAAATAAACTAGACATCGTTGGCTTTTAGTAGATCAACTGAGAAGTGCGCCGGTAGTATGATGCTGCAGATAATATTTACCTAATTTTTTCCAATACACGCTATAAATATGTGGGGTTTCTAAATAATATAATATTGGGTCTGAATAAAATTTGCACCTAAAATTCGAATGCATTAGCTTTGAAAGAGTTTGTTTGAAAATGTTGCGTTTAGGAAAGTTTAATGAAAGACTAAAGAAAAATATTATTAAATATAATGAACGGCAAATTATATTGAACGATTGAAAATAATATGGTTTAAATAAGTTCTTTTATGACTTAAAGCTTCACTAAAATGAATTTATACATGCAATAAATAGTAAATTATATTACAATATTATATGTGATTGAGAAAAGGGATATGATAATATTTTTCCGTTTAAAATAAGTACGTCATACACAAGCGATTGGACATAATTTCTAGCAGTAAAATCGCAGAGATCCCTTCTTCGTTTATCACGATGACAATAAAAACATACCGCTATAAATTCGTTTCGTAGACCAACATCTCATACATCAATCTTTGCGTAAATAAGGGGACATTTTCACGGCTTCTTTCAGAACATTCGGTAGATAAGTAATAAAATGAAAATAGAATCCTTTTTGACCTTGTGCATTTGAGCAATTTGTTCAGGTATTTTATATTCTTCTGTAATTTACGCAACTAAATCGTATATTTCGGCTAACATAACGTATGTTTATAATTTATACGAATATTTTTATGTGAGTAGAAAAATGAAGCATATTATCAAAACACTCATGCAAAGTATTTTTATTTATTTTTGTACAAAATACTGACTCAAAAATATGGTAAAAGGCTTTAAACAAGAATAAAAAGCGGCCAAGTGCGAGTCGGACTCGCGCACCGAGGGTTCCGTACAAACCTGTAGTAAGTTTTAAATTATTAAAAATATTTTTATTATATGACGTATTAAAAAAAAACTACTTACTAGATCTCGTTCAAACCAATTTTCGGTGGAAGTTTGCATGGTAATGTACATCATATATTTTTTTTAGTTTTATCATTCTCTTATTTTAGAAGTTACAGGGGGGGGGGGACACACATTTTACCACTTTGGAAGTGTCTCTCGCGCAAACTATTCAGTTTAGAGAAAAATGATATTACAAACTCAATCTCATTTTTAAAGACCTATCCATAGATAGGTCGTTCCACACGTGATACACACGTGTGGGTTAGATGAAAAAAAAATTTTTGAGTTTCAGTTCTAAGTATGGGGACCCCCAAAATTTATTGTTTTTTTCTATTTTTGTAAGAAAATCTTAATGCGGTTCACAGAATACATCTACTTACCAAGTTTCAACAGTATAGTTCTTATAGTTTCGGAAAAAAGTGGCTGTGACATACGGACGGACAGACAGACAGACAGACAGACATGACGAATCTATAAGGGTTCCGTTTTTGCCAAATTTGGCTACGGAACCCTAAAAAGCAGTAAAAAGTTTACTCCCTTATTTATTTCTATCGTTGACAGCTTACTGAAAACAATCTACTTTAAATTAAAGGTTAATAATAAAACGTTCCTGCCTCCCCCTCTAATGTTTTACGCTCACAAGCAAAATATGTGTTTATAAAAACGCAAATTGAACATCATCATTGGACGTACAATCACCAGCTATTGAAACGTGAATAATTTGACAAATTTGGTCGCATCTGTTAGCCAACTAGTGCATTAATAACTAGCTCATGCCCGCGACTTCGTCCGCGTGGAATAAGTTTTGTTAAAATTTCCGGGATAAAAAGTAGCGTCACTTTCCAGGTCCTCAACTAAATCCGTAAATGTGCAAAAAATCGCGTCGATCCGTTGCTCTGCTGCGGCGTGATTAGAGGACAAACCAACAAACAGACACAATTTCGCATTTAGAATATTAGCATGATGCTACCGTTTAGTGAGGTTCAGTCTTAGATTAGAAGATCTCTACGTAATTTATTTGGGTAGTCGAATATGCTTTATTCAATAGATAAGCTAGTAAATCCTAAAGTAGAAGACGTAAACCGTGGCTTTTATGGCTGGAGACATGAGTATGCATTAAATGTTAACGACCACACCACAATTCTATCTAAATGGCTCTTCATATAGAACTGTATATATTTTATAAGCTCTATTAATTCTGGATGACAGCTAATTAGAGCAACGATTTGATTTGTATTAATAGTAGCAAATTATTGGAAATTCCAGACACATTTTCACTACCATGCTTCCACTACCCATACAATGTGTGTGTGGGTGTGTGTGTTTGTTTGATTGTGTGGATTGGTGAATTGATTGTTTGATATTCAATCACGTCGCAACAAAGAAACAGGTCGACGTTTTTTTTTTATATGAGTATACCTAAAGAGTAGGATTAAGTACAGTCACTCGAGAGAACAGGATAGAATGCCAACTCTCATCCTAAGAGCGTCTGGATGTGATAGGACTTTCAATAATTTTTTGTAGTTGTCCCTCAGTTCAAAATAAAGTCGAAGCATTAATATCCCAAGAAAACCCCTGCCATTATGTGATTAATGGAAATGGGTCACGAACCTCAGCAAAGAGGAATACGAAGAAGACTGAAAGAGGTATCAGTGTATCAGACAAATAGAATTTTTTTTTTTTTTTTAATTTCCCCATATGAACCATGCAAAATAATCTGTGAAAGATAGATTTTGCAATTCACCATTGTGAAATAGTAAAATAAATTTATGGCACTCGAAGCTCTGGTTTTTGCAGCTGTCGAGCGTTTATTGATTTAGTCATAGATGAAAGACCACACGAATTGTCGTTTATAGGAATTGCAGAAACACCGACATTAAAATGATATATTGTATCCTCCATGGATTTTGATAAAATAAAACTTACAAATTAGGGGTAGAGGGCTTAAAGAACCTGATTAAGTGCCCTAGTTTAGTATTTTTTTACGTTAAGTTACAATAAAGGGTCAACATGACCTGACCAGACCTTCATATAAAATTTACAAAACTGGCATAAAGAATCGTTTTTCTAATGAGTTGTATCACTTCAATTAAATTCGTAAGGGATGCCCCTGTTGCTTCTTGGGTTACACCATAATTAATTATCCTTAACAGGTAACGTATTATCTTTTCGATTAGATCTCATCCTTTTTAAGGTTTTAAGACACAAAGATTTCAATTTGTTTGATGGAACACGCCTTCTCATATAAACCCTAATAGAATTATATTAAGATAAAATAAAATACTCTTAAACACGTTACTTTCTTAAATAATGCAAATTAGATATTTCGTTGAATGGTTTTCCATTGGAATCTAAGCCTTCTAAGCCTGATGAAGAGTACAAGTCAGGCATGCCTGTTGTTAAAATGTGATTTCCAGCGGATATCTAGATTGATTTTTCTGGAAGTGCTATGCATTAGTGTTTAGTTGCACTTAGTTTTTAATGTTACGAATGAACGCGACGAACATTGTTACGAAAAGTTACATTTATATAGTAGCGTTTAACTGCTTATGAAGTTAAACGCTATACTATTTATACGCTGACATATTCTCTGACATATTCACAATGATGCTACTTGACAGCGATGTTAGGCCGTCTGTAATGGCCGTCTATTTACAAAAAACCGGCCAAGTGCGAGTCGGACTCGCGCACCGAGGGTTCCGTACTCAAGAAGTAGGTATAATTACCTTTGTTAATGAACCGCAAAACTAACTTTGTTTGTAGAGGTTTACTGTTAATATCAAAAAATTACGTTTGTTGTATGGGAGCCCCCCTTTAATATTTACTTTATTGATATTTAATTATTTATTTTGAAAGGTAATATACAAGTTAATATTCTGTGAAAATTTGAACCGTCTACCTGTTACCGTTTTTAATATTGAGCAAAAAAATACGAAAAAAACACGTTTATTGTATGGGGACCCCCCTTAATATATATATTTTTTTAATTTTTAGTATTTGTTGTTATAGCGGCAACGGAAATACATCATTTGTGAAAATTTCAGCTTTCTAGCTATCACGGTCTATGAGATACAGCCTGGAGACAGACAGACAGACAGACAGACAGACAGACAGACAGACAGACAGACAGACAGACAGCGGAGTCTTAGTAATAGGGTCCCGTTTTTACCCTTTGGGTACGGAACCCTAAAAATTACAGATTTATCGTTACAGTGATAGTCCACTTGAAAACTTATGTCTGCAGCCCTAGTGAATGTTACATTACAGATATCAACATGACTTCTAAAATAAAATTTGCCACTGGCATCATATATCTATTGAATAAACATATCTTGCTACCAAGCGAATTCACTCGATATATTATTCAGTAAAGTTACCAAACCTTTCACTAATATTAGGCTCTGATATTACATTTGTATGTAATCTCACTGTTTTTCCTTATTCGCTTTATTTTTTATTCTTATGTAAGTAATATTCTTTGTTCATTTTCCTTTTAACTTTGTTAATCTTGGTTCTTTTCTGGGGATAATCGTCTTTATGACATATTATAATAACTACTATAGGTAGATAAAATAGATAAGAATTATCGAACTATAGTCAAAACATATGGCATCAAAAAATACGTCTCGTACTCCAATGATTAACAAAGAATTAATGCCCGATAACAAGATGATGCCCGCGACTTCGTCCACGTGGGTTATTTTTTTTTGATTCCCGTGAGAACTCCTTATGATTTTCCGGGATAAAAATCAAGGAGTTCTCGCAAAAATCAAGATTCCTATACGAAATTTCATCAAAATCGGTTGAGAAAATGGATCGTTAAAGCATAGCAGACAGACACACGTTTCTAATATAATATTTTATTAATAATATGACATATTATTATAATATGACAGATGTACCCCATGATATTGATGTATCGGTACATTTTTGACAGTTTAATTACTTACATATTTTTATAATTTTTACGACACAATATTATGCATGATTCTCTGCTAGAAATTTTTCAATTATACAATATTGAAAGAGACTATTAGAAATTTAGGGTTAAATTATACGTAATTGTGTCCCAAGTACGTTGTGCGTACCATTGTAATTAAAAGTCTGGAGGGACAAAGGATTATATGCCTTTTGATTAGAAACCTCTCCTCCTAGAACTGTAAAGGCTTGTGCATACATGATATTTTTTACATTGGTTGCAGGCGCTTTTATCGTTTTTCGAATGCTGGAATCTGTATTTGTCTTTTAACTGGTACATCTGGTACATTTTATCGTGTGTTGGAAACTGTGACTGAACGTTGCACTGGCAGCGATTCAATAAAGTAAAGATACCTATCAACAACAACAATGTCGTCAAAAGGCATATTATATTGTAATAATGTGTGTTTTTCGGTTCGTAATTAAATGATGGAGACTGTTGGTGAAGACGTCTTTATTCGGTGCAGTCTTAATGTCTACTCTTAACTAACTACCATAAAGAATAACGAAACCTTACATGCTATTGTCATGATATTATTACCTAATCTAACCTACCACCTACTTACATTTTTCAATGGACCTTTCTTCCAAATCGATGAGTATACAACCTACATCGATTTACTGAGGAGTTGCATCTTTATGCTAAAATACCCTTAAGTAAGTAAAGCTATTTATCTACTTAAGGGGTATCACCCTTAAGCAGATAAATAGCTTTATTAAGATATTTAGCTTAATGCTTTCTTTTTGGGTAATTGCTTTTGAGATGAAAAGTCCAGTTAAAAGACAAGTGAAAAGTGTATATTTTATGATAAACTTTTAAAAATTATCGCTTTTAATCTTAAAATAGATATTCTCTACTAGTTAACAAGTAAAATAATAAGCATAATGAATTTGTATTATTTGTTCTTAATTTTTATCTATGCTTTTGCCCTCAGATAGGAAAAGTCGATCTTTTTTTAAGGTATTAAGCTTAATGATTTCTTTCAAACGGTAATCACTATTTAGACATAAAAAACCAAAGAAACATTAAGCTTTGTAATTTTTAACAGACTTCCAAAAAAGGAGGAGGTTCTCAATTCGGTGCGTATTTTTATCAAAAGAAGATTGAATAGAATACATTTGGTAATCTACGAGTTCGTCCAGAAATCACCACGTAAAGACTTTTGTTTATTCAGCCTATTACTTTTAATTCAATTTAATCATTATTATTTACTATTAGGACGCAAACGCGTATTCGTCATTTATAATATACTAGCTGAAACCTGCGACTTAGTCCGCGTGGATTGAGGTTTTTTGGTTCCCGCGGGAACTCTTTAATTTTCCGGGACAACAAGCAATAGATAGCCTATATGAGCTAATCCAGGCTATAATCTATCTCTGTGCCAAATTTCATGCAGATCCGTTCAGCCGTTCTTGCGCGATTGAGTAACAAACATCCATCCATCCATACATCCAAACTCTCGCAAACTCTCGATTATTTTAGATTAATAATATTATTATGGTCGTACCCGATAATATCGATCGGTGGGATGATTAAAGCCAGGCACCTTGTTAGTGAATTATATGACGTTCCTTTTCAAACATGTCATCCTATAAGCACGTTCTTTAAATTCACGACGGTAAAATATTATATTTCTAAAGTGAACGTTCCCTCTAGTAATCATGTCAGAGTGCAGAATAACTTCCATTCTCCATTCATAAGAACATGTCAGCCTCCAAGACTGGTTGTATCTTTCAAGTTCTTTTAAATAAGAAAATAAGTTTGTCTCAGGAGTATTTTTCTTTATAAAATAACTTAGTTTTCCCACCAGCTCCGCCTATGTCAAAATATAACAAAAGGAGAAATTGAATTAAACTGGGTATAAAAACCCAAATATTACCATGTAGTTTGTCACTATAAAATAGGGAAAGTATTTTCCAAAAAATCACCTAAACTATTGCTAGGTAGGCAAATGATCGTATTGAGATCTGAAAATGTAGACCAACACCACTACAGTAATTAATCAATAAGCTAGAATTTATAAGTCACTCAATTTGCCCAAAAACCTGGTAATATTCTACATTCCAACTGAGTTTCGAAAATATCTTTACGTGGTAAATAAACTTAGGTAAGTATGTTTTTTTTTATCCACTACAAGTTAGCCCTTGACTGCGATCTCACCTGATGGTAAGTGATGATGCAGTCTAAGATGGTAGCGGGCTAACCTGTAAGGGGCATGGCAGTTATATTAAACCCATACCCCTATTCGGTTTCTACACGGCATCGTACCGGAACGCTAAATCGCTTGGCGGCACGTCTTTGCCGGTAGGGTGGTAACTAGCCACGGTCGAAGCCTGCCACCAGGCAAATGTAGGGGCACATACATAGTGCAACATGACTCCTGACGCTTAGTTAGCAGTCGGACTACCACCGTAGGTTGCTTCAACTTATAATTAAGTATCTGCCTAGTGTTTATCGGTATATTACCACAGAATAGGTAATAGTACAATGATATTACACTACGCAGACGTGAGAAATAAACGGAGTGAACCGTTAGTGCATTATTAATTATATCCACCTTAAATAGGAGATATTAGGTGGCACGTCCTAGACATCCACATATTTATCTCTTAAAAGTACTAGGTCTATGTTATTAATTCTCTTGATTGCTTCATCTTCTCTAGCAGGTCTTGGTGTCTGTACACAAGTGCGGGCAATGAGGGGTATAAAAAGTAATGACAGTCAGACAATCACGCGGTACTACTACTTCGCGCCAATGCTATTACCGTGAAACCACTTACCTGAATAACTTTGGTGATTCCCTTTTATCGTCTCCCTAATACGTGTAATGAAATTTACATGACTTTATTCCGCGATGAATTTGTTTATGAGGTACTTACGGCTTTTTCACGGCCTTTGCTGTAATCGTGGAATTACGATTAGCTTCTTACAAATCATCATCTTCAATTGTAAGGTAAATATTTTAAGTGATGTAGGTACTAAGTGCTCTTGAAAAAATTCGGATTTAAGAAAAAAATGTAATACTAAAAATTACATATTTACATGTTTATGTTTATTTAGAAGTTTTATCTTCTGTCTCCAAAGATCTTTATCAGTCACCAAATTGCACTTACTTTATCAAATTGATTAAATGTTTCAAATTAAGGTTATGGTTGGACTTGATTTGATTTAATTAAATAGTAACATCTGTCACAGTATTGCCAAAAAACTTAGCTAAATAATGGCAACGTAATGAGAACCCTGTTACTTTTTGTTCAGCAGTAGATTAAATTCCCTGTTAAATCCTCAATATCTGAGTAATAAGTTGACCATAATACCCTACTCGAAATACCTACAGAGGATTTCTAGTACACCTGAATGCTACAAATAATTCGTAGTTCGTTGCATCTTACCTATCTTAGGCATTGCACACAAATTATGCCTCCACAGTAAACGTGTTGCCTTCAAGATTACCGTTCCCACCTAAATTGTACGAGTATCTCTCCGTACAGCCCCCCAGTGCAACCGGAAATTAGATTTCGCAAATGTCTGGGGTCGTAAACATTCGCAAGTGTCGAAGTACGGATTCATGCCTTCGAAAAAATCTTTTGTGCTAAACATTTTCCATTCTGAAATATTGAACCATTTTATTTTATCTTCGTCGTGTTAGAAGAGCTGATTTGAGAAAAAATGGTAATGCGGCGATCTTTTGCTTAAGGAAATGATTTTTTGTATACCTGGATACCGTTACCCTGTAGAGGAACTATCAGCTGCTTTATTTTTTAGGAGAAAACTAAAAAGTTTTTATTATCCTTTCACGAAATATATTTAGATACAGTTAAGTATATATTTATCTAACAACAAAGTTAGCGAAAAAGGGAATTCTTCGTAAAGAAATTACGGAACTCCATTTGGGATAACAGTACATATTGAGAACATTTGCGTGTTCAAATCTCTAACAAAATACGCTGAGGGAAGGTGTAACAAAATTAGATTTCGCTTAGAGTTTCTGCCAATGTGTAATCTTTGCGGATTTTCCACTGTTCAACGAATAAACAGAATAAATAAGAAGCAAATTTTCTGAATGGCAAGTTACGTATTGTTTTTCTCGAAAGTAATTTACCCTCTTCACATTACTTATTTGCAACAAGAATAAAACTTTAAGAGCAAGCTTTATATATCATACTAGCTGATGCCGCGACTTTATCCGCGTGAATTGAGGTTCAAAGGGATCAGAACCCTTTAATTTTCCTTGATAAAATGTAGCCTAGGTATGTGTTATTTCTAGACTACAATATATCTCTGTGCCAAATTTCATTCAGATCCGTTAAGCCGTTGTGGCGTGATTGAGTGACAGTCATCCGTCCATCCAAACTTTCGCATTTATAATATTAGAATAGAAGTACTTATAGATTATTATACCACTCGGAATGTGCGATAACTAATAGTAGTAGTACTCTTAATTGCATCTTAACACATAGGTAAATACAAAATTATGCATACAAAACTGAAGACAGGAAACTATGGTAATGCGCATAGGAGGCCTTATCACTAAAGTGATCTTTTAAAGGCAACCTGAGCGTAAAAAGCTGATGACACTGGGTCTCTGAGCTCATGTGGTTGATGCACTAAGAAAAAAAAAGATAAGATAAGATTGTATTCTAATTATTTAAAGTGCACTAAAAAAAATTGAAAAGTTGTCGTACGTCCCATCTTAATATACAATTATAGAGTCTCCACACTCCTCAGTGAACTTGCAGTTAAGTTAATAAAAAAGAAAAGTTGTTTGAGTAAGTAGGTCGCAGGCTAATTAGTGGAAGTGGCCAACTGAATAATTATAGCTGCTTGAGATCGCTAGCTTCTCCAATTAAATAAAATGTAAGTATTAAATATTTAATGAGGTTAACTGTTAGACAAAGTCGCTCTTTATATAAAAGCTTTCTATTGTTGCTATCAGCCGTGTACAGACAGACGGTAGAATCCGTCTTGAGTCCCAATCGCAGTTGTACTAGCCTTTTTTTTTTAATAAAAAGACGTGTGGCACTCGGAGACTGCCGCGGTAAAGCTATTATAGCATTTTTTATCAACTTATGTAATTATAATTATTTATTTTATTTATATGCAGTATTTTTTTTCCTTTGTTTTTCTTTGATATTAATTCAAGTTACTAAAAGTTCAAAGTTCAAAGTACAAGTCATTAAAAGTTCTGCTATTCATCGATAGATGGCAAAACTAAAAAGTATCACCGCCACAGATCACTCATATACTAGTCCCTGGGGACAGATAGGACAGTGCAAAAGTTGACGGTTAGTTCCGGTGCATTCGCAAAGCGCTAGTGTCGCAAGAAGTGTTGGGACATAATTTATCTGGGTGGGTATTTTTTTTTGGTAAATCAATTTAAATTAAATTAAAATTTAATAAAAATAAAAATAATAATAATCGAAACAAAAAATAATACTGCATTTGTGATAATAATAATAAAATGTATGTAATATAGAGTAGGTACTCACTCATTTTCTTTCACAATTATTTACTGACTTTCTTCATTAATAAATGCACTTTGCTTATTCATATTTAAAACACTTTGTACATTGAGGTTTTTTGATTCCCCTTGGACACCCGGGATGGAACGAATAACTAGCCTATGTAACTATTGAAAACATAATTCTTTAAAATTATTTCGCCTTTATGTTTTCAACAACTTGAAGTCAACAACACAAGTAGTCATAGCAACCAAAGTGTTAGGTTTTTTTTCGTTACGGAATTTCTGGATTCGGTCTCCACGCTCAAGGCCCGCGATAGAAGCTATGCAATAGCTTGATAATTAATTTTAACTTGCAATGTTTGTACCATGTTTGTTTAGGTCAAATTTTGCAACAGAATTAAAAAGTTTTCTCCAACGGACTGGGCTGAAATTTTGCATACAAATTTAGTTTGGATGACGATGCTAAGTTAGCGAAGTTACGTCATCCTCAAATATGGCGGACTCCAAAACATGGCAGACTAGTTATTTTGTAGCACCCACATAATCATGAGTATCAACCAAAAGGGTCTGCTGAGAATAGGAAAAATGAAGCGAAGTCAATCTAAATTACCTGGTTTAAAAAATGTTTTTTTTAAATTATCTTAATATGTTAGAGAGTGAACGAAGGTAAGGACAAAATATGAAAAAGCGGACACGTCGTTTCAGTTTATACTGCAGAAAAACAAACCAGACATTTAAACGCCATCCTATATCAGATGATGGATATATTGTATACATGTCAGTGTGTACTTACTACGTAACTGAATTTTCACACATCTATTATATTAATATTATAAATGGGAAAATTTGAATGGATGTTTGTTACTGAATCACACCAGAACGACTGAACGGAACTAGATAAAATTTGGCACAAAGATAGATTATAATTAGTCTGGAATAACACACAGGCTACTTTTTTCCCGTAAAATAAAAGAGTTCCCGCGGGAACCAAAAAACCTCAATTCACGCGGACGAAGTCCCGGGCATCAGCTAGTTATCCTATAATTTGTAGTCACCACTCATGCTAGCATAAATTCTAAATTAACATAAAATTTTAAGTATTCCTCCTGATGCCACAGAATAATGTTATTTTAATCTATGTTGAGATCATTCTTCGGCTAACCGTGGTCCAAGTCGCTTGCGTTGTGTCGGGTCGTGTATCTCATATACCCACGCGCAATGCGATAGTTTACGCGAGTTAAAAATGAGTAAAGACAAAATAATCATAAATGAACTATTGACTTTTATGCAGAATAAAATTGACGTGCTTGACGAGCTTAGCATTATTCAAATATGTGCTAGCAACTTCTCGGAGAGTGAAATCGAAACAAGTAAACAGCTCGTGTATACTACCCTCGTTGACGGAGTGCGATGCCCTATGAGAAAGGGGGAGGATAAGAATAAGAAAAACCTGAAGGATATTATCAAGGTTCTTAAGGAAAGTGACCCCGACAATCACCCGGTATTTGTAGCCAGAGACCTCAACCGACTGCCTCCAGTATCGTTTGATCATGTAGACGTATCAAGACTATTAAAAGACCTGACTTATCTCAAAAACGAGATTAATCTTATACGATCAGACACAGTATCCAAAACGGAAATGACTACGTTAGAAAAAACGTTCCGAACCGAATTGGGTCAATTACGCTCATGTTTGAAGGAAAAACAACCCATTCCTACCAAGTGTAACAATGACGCCGTGAGCCAATCATTGACGATTAACAAGAAAGATCAACTCAACAAGCAAACTGCACTGAAACCGAACGAACGCAATAACACATCAGCGAAAACGAGCGACGCGGAGATTGTTATCTCTCAGGGACCTGTATGCGACGAGCGGCCGAGTTTCATTCCTACCTACAGGGACGTTGTTATTCCAGTAAATGGTGTTTCGACGCAGGGAAATATAGCGCGTATGAATAATAGGAATACGGACGAAAATGGCTTCACGTTAGTTCAGCGGAGTAAACATAAATATAAAAAATCGAATATGCGCGGATCTCTGTCAAGTAGTGGGATCGCTCTGTGCTATATACGTATCGCGAGCGAAAACGATAGTCACCGAAAAAGACATCAAAGACCACATTTTGGAGATGGGTGAGGAATGTGTTAGTGTTGAGAAGTTAAAACAAAACCACACAACTTCCTTCAACTCTTTTAAAATCGTGGTTACTGCTACTAAATTACCAAAATTTCTTGATTCAAACTTTTGGCCTTCCGGGTTAGTATATCGGCGATTCTGCGAGCGTCCGATATCTGATACGCCTTAGAAACAAACTAATGGTTAGTAAGCCCAGTATGTTAATAAATAATAGTACGCAAAAAAAACCGTTAACGCAAAAGGTGACATCGTTTTCTGTTCGTTTAATTGTAAGTCGATAAAAAAGTCTGTTCAACACGTTCGCGACCTTTGTTTGGAATCTGACATAATAGCCTTACAAGAAACTTGGCTTATGCCACACGACCTCAGTTATGTAGATAGTGTTCATGAGGACTTCGACTGCACAGCGAAGTCTTCCGTGGACACCTCACGAGTCGTGCGCGGGAGACCGTATGGCGGAGTTGCGTTGCTATGGCGTAAGTCCAAATTGCAAAACGTTTCAGTGATTCAGTGTTCAAGTGATAGAATAGCAGCGGTACGTGTAACTTGTGGTGAGTGCATTTTCGCTGTTTTCTCGGTATATATGCCCACGGACAGTGAAGAGAACCTACCTAATTTTACAGACTGTCTTGCAGAAATTAGTGCGATAATAGCAGATAATGACTTAACGAAAGTGTTTATATTAGGGGACTTTAATGCCCACCCGCGTACGCGTTTTGGATCAGAACTTGTGTCGTTTTGCAATGAACAAGAATTAGTATGCGCAGACTTAGAGTTTTTGGGAAGCGATTCTGACACTTACACTTTTGTGAGCGATAGTCATGGCAGCCTTAGGTGGCTTGACCACTGTGTCGCAACGAGGTCCGCATGGAGTACAATAGTGTCGGTAGAAGTACTATATGGGGTCTACTCGTCTGACCACCTACCTTTGCGGATATTTTGTAACCTAGGTGAACTAAAGGTGAATCCAGCTGTTTATGGATGCAAACAAAATAGAGAGGCAATCGGATATAACAAAAATAACTCTTTTAACAGCATTCGATGGAATATACGCAATAGTATTCAAATAGATTTTTATACAAATTTTTGTAATTTTAAACTTCAAGAGTTGAATGAATTTTATTGTTTTAAATGTTTTAATAATAAAGACTGTGATAATGTTATTGAACATCGTAAATATATCGATAAGTTATATACAAATATTGTTCATATTTTACAAACAGGTGCAATAATAAGTTCTAATCTGCGTCTCGGTCGACAAAAGATGCGTGAGCCTATAACTGGTTGGAACTTTCACGTCAATAAAAGTCACAAAGAGGCGAAATTTTATTATAATAATTGGTTGTGGGCGGGAAAACCATCGTCAGGTAACATTTATAAAGAAATGTACGAGAGCAGAAAAATGTTTAAAAACAAATTAAATTGGTGTCAACGTAACCAAGAAGCTATTAAGCTCGATATATTAGCGACCCATAAAAAAGAAAAGAATTTCATTAAGTTCTGGAATGCAACCAAAAATTTTAACTGTAAGCAAAGTCTACCGATCAGTGTTGAGAATTTGCAGGAACCCAGAGAGATAGCTGATCTATTCGCTAGAAAATTTAAATTAGAACCTATGAAAATCGATAAGCCTATTGATGTAAATAATATTTTAGCTTCGAATGTTTTTAATTCGCCTAATGTTTTACAATTTACGCCAGTTAACGTTAAAAATGCAATCAAGGAAATTAAACGCGGCAAGTCACCTGGCCATGACAACCTTAGTATAGAGCATATTATTTTCGCCGGAAATATATTGTACTCAAGGCTTTGTACTCTATTTAACATGTGTATAAGATATTCATACTTACCCGATGACCTTATGAAAACCCTTGTTGTACCCATAATTAAAAATAAGACCGGTGACTTGAGCGTAACAAGTAATTACAGGCCTATCTCTCTGGGTACTGTAATTGGAAAAGTGCTAGAAAGATTGCTACATCCCGAATTGCAGAAGAATGTAAATATTGATGATGCTCAATTTGGCTTCCGCCCCGGTCTCTCGACGGACTCGGCTGTCCTCAGTCTCAAACATACAGTACAATACTACACAAAACGTAATACATCTGTGTATGCTTGTTTTCTGGACCTGAGCCGCGCATTTGATCTTGTGAACTATGAAGTTCTCTGGAACAAATTGCATGCTGCTCTAGTCCCGGAGGAGATAACGAGTCTGTTGAGATACTGGTACGGAGGCCAAGTGAACAACGTAAGATGGGGCGACGCGACCTCTAGCGGATACAAGCTAGACTGCGGGGTACGTCAAGGAGGACTCACCTCTCCGGACCTTTTCAACGTCTATATCAACGGTTTGATCGGGGAGCTGAGAGGCGCCAGGGTCGGCTGTCATCTGGGAGATGTTTGTGTGAATAATCTCAGTTATGCGGATGACATGGTGCTGCTCAGCCCCTCGATCGGAGGGCTGAGGAGGCTACTTTCGGTCTGTGAACGTTATATTAAGGATCACGGTCTGAAATATAATGTTTCCAAGTCAGAGATGATGGTATTCAGATCGGGGAAGGGTCCGGAGAGGGTGCCACCGGTCTTTTTGAATGGTTCTGCAATTCGGGAAGTGCGGCAATTTAAATATCTAGGGCATGTGGTCACCGATGACCTTAGGGATGACTTGGACATCGAAAGAGAGAGAAGAGCACTGTCGGTTCGGTGCAACATGCTCGCGCGCCGATTCTCTAAATGCACTACCGAGGTAAAGCTAACCCTGTTTCGTGCATATTGTCAATGTTTTTACACTTGCCAATTATGGACGAAATTCAGGCGAACAACAATGAGCACCATGAGGGTGCAGTATAATGACGCATACCGTATTCTCATGAGATTGCCGAGGTACTGCAGCGCGTCGGGCATGTTTGCCGAGGCAGGAGTCTCCGATTTCTTTGCGATTAGGCGAAATCGTATAGCTTCCTTCAGGGAGCGATTGCAACAAACAAATAATGTCATTCTTAGGGTCATCGGTGAGGATAGGTCTGGTGATATAATCAAGCACTGGCGCTCTGTCCACCGAGACGCAAATAAGAAGTAGGAAGTAAGACGCAATAAGAAGTAGAAATAGCTTATGCTATTTTTTAAACTGGCTATTTTTATATTTTATTTTATTTTATATTCATTTTTATTCTAATTTGTTTTATTATGTATACTATTGTAAATTTTTGTTTTTTGTGGATTTTTATCTGAAAATAAAGAGCTTATTATTATTATTATCAGTTTATGCATTCTCATAACAGGCCAGCCTGTATAAAATGGGATACGCTATCTTATCTCCGCGAACGTAGGCTAACACCATAGTTCTGTTAATGTGCTCCCACATTTTACGACTAATATCCTTTTCCATGCTGCTACGAGCATTAACATTCTGTTTTGTTGTTTTGTTGTTTTACCTCAGTTTTATGGTTAAACTACTTGTCGTAAAATATTGGTTTGTAGGTCCTTAGTTTCATTAAGACGCGCGGAGTTTGTTTGTTCCCTACTGTAATATAAACTTTTAATTTTATTCTTTAGTGCAAGAATCAATGAGATGCATCTTAAAACCATAGTATCTAATAGAAGCAAGTGATATGGAAAAAAAGTATAGGCGATCAAATAAAAAATCTCCTAACAGAAATTCTCAAAGTAAGCACTGAGGCAATTTTCTCAAGTCGCCTCCATGTTCGAAGGAAATAATGAGATCTTTTCCTTGTCACGTTGGGATTGAAATACTGTCACACAAGCTTTGAACGGAGATTGAAATAGTTATCGGCATTGATGTAGAATTGGTTATCGGCCAAAGATAAGCAATAAGTTCGCTTTTTTCATATATTATTACTTTTGATAATAAACATTATGATAAACCAATCAACAAATACGATATTGAGGTTCGCATGTCAAGCATTTTTTGTAAAAGCCTTTACTTTTGTTATATTAGGTTACTTATTTTACCACGATATAGACAAGTAGGCACTTACTTGCGGGAGGCCGAGATAGTTTCCTAATCTTGGTGTATATAGATAGTAAATAGCCCGCCAACCCGCATTGGAGCAGCGTGGTGGGTCTAAGCTCTAATTCCCTCTCTCCTATGAGAATGGAGGCCTGTGCCCAGCAGTGGGACATTAATGGGCTGTAGTGGTGGTGGTGGTTGTGGTGTAAATAGTGCTCATTAAAAAATATTTTTGGTGTTATTATAATTAAGTATGGAGAACATCATACATTTTTAAAAAAGAGAAGGATTTGATTTACACTTGTTTTCCTTCTATTTGTTTTTTATGCGACTGCCTGAAAAAAGGAGTATATTGTTTTCAGGGTTCATGTATGTATGTACTATGTATGTATGTGAGTTTGTATATTCCACCATAACTACTATACGTCTGAACCGATTTTGATAAATGAGGTATCGTTAGAATCCCTAGCTTATTCCGGGTGACATAGGCTAGTAAAATTAAAAAACAAATTGATGGTTCCGCATTAAAGACTAAAGTAAAAAAAAATATTCGAAAATAAGATTAACTATCTAATCATCATCTAGAAAATGATGAGTAGATTCCAAAAATGTATAACACTATAGTTCAATATCCCGAGAGACACGGGCTATAAATTTTTGAAAAATTCAATACGGGCTACGGCAGAGCAGTCGTATTTTTTAATAATTTTAATTAGGTATATATTATGATGAAAATCAATATTAAAATTGTCAATTTTAGCTATTCGAATAAGTATATATTTAGATTTAAAGTACTGTCCTGTATAATTAATTAACTCCAGAAAGCTAGTTACGCTAATAATTTTGCGAGTTTCAGTGACGCGGTCAACGTTACCGAGCGAAAATTTACCTAATTGAATGTTATCCGAGCCGTACAAGTTTGGTAACGAATAAATTGGACTCTGTAAAGCAATTTTAGTCATTGAACCATCAATATATTGCAATGAAAATTCCGTTTAGGTTTAGGGCCGTTTCAGATTAGCGTATTTTTTTGCACGTTTATGCTCGTATTACGAGTATTTACCACAATTTGCGCTTCAAAACATCGAATTCGCGTACACGCGTTTATTCAGGCGTGTTCGCTCGAACCCGTGGGTCATCAGTTAGTAGAAGTCAATAGTACCTATAAGCGTTGTAGGGACTTCCACACGCCACCGTCTTGCGCTGCCTGAAGCCAGCGCTGCGGCTACCCGCGACTCGCCTGACACCAAATGATAAAAGATTTGTCATTTTATTATGCAGGCATATTCAATAACACTTTCATAAAATATACAGCTGTCTCTTAATGTACTACATATTCTACCTCAACTTTTACTGATGTTGATTTAGTGCACTCGTCTATAATTTTCTAAATGGATGCATTTACATAAAAGTTGCATGACGGATTTCTACAGCGATTTGAAACACAATGCAATAGAGCCCGCATCTGTTCGTAGGTATACTATAATATATTACTGTTGTGAGTTGGCGCTCTTTATACAGCTTTTCAGAATTTGTTACCATGACGTTTCTTTTGGAAAGAATCCAAGTAAATATGCACTTTAAACCTACTTGAAATTCAACGAGATAAGTAAAACAATAAATTGAATGGTCTGTTTTATTTTATTTTGTAAATGGACTTTTAAACATGGATAGAAAATAATATTAATATCAAGGCCCTAAAAGCTGGGGCGCGTCAGCTAGTATGTATCTTTACAAAACATTTTAGTAACGCGAGTTTATTACAAGCATGAACAATAAAGGAAGCTTTATAAAGCTTTAGTTCATGTTAAATTTCCATGAATAAATTACTCAGTTTAACAAACGTTAAATTGAAGGAGATTGCAGGAAGCTTGATTTCATAATTATTATTATTAAAATCTACATACTATAGAAAACCATTCTGTTTATCTCTTGGCGGTGTGTATTTGCTGGTAGAACTAACTACTACTAACTAACGAAGCCAATAGTCAAATACGAGTACCTCCCTGTACCATACTAGATGCCCTCAGCAAATAAACTATGACAAGTATAAATTACAAATTTAAAACAACCCCCGACATAATATGGAAGTAACAGATTAAAAGAAAAGCTGATGACCTTCAGACGTAGAACAGATTTTCATGAAACATGGCTAAGAACACTCGGGATAGAATTATGTACCTATGACACAAAAAAAAAACGAAACGAAAATCGGTTCATCCGTTTGGGCGCTACGATACCACAGACAGATACACGAACAGACACGTTGAACTTATAACACCCCTCTCATTTTGCGTCGGGGTTAAAAATAGTAATCTTTTGAAAGCGTAAAACGTACCTAAGTAACGTAAGGATACTCTAACTTTTTAAGGAGTTCATACGTCATGTTTTCAGGAACGGTTAGATTAATATACATTTGAGAAACGTTAACGTTTAAGATTTTCATACACAATCGGGGGGCAGATCAGAACCTCACGTTAACGCAACGTTACCGTGTGTATCTGTGTATAGTGTGTGACTTGATCGAGTGTTCTTAGCTATGATTTAAGAAAATTTGTTCAGCTGTTTTAAAATCCTCATCTCTTTTCTATTCGATGTAGAAACTTCCACAGGTCTGATCCATTCGAAATTTGATATCTTGCTACTTGATTTCTAAATTTATAATTTTTCAAGTGAGAGAGGACTTCGCTTGAAAGGTCAACAACACAAGAAACTTTACAAAGTACCTCCATTTATGTTCAATTAAGTTTCCTGTTTATGTTCCTGTACAGCGCGCTTTTGGGATTCCTACACTTCTGCAGTTTGTCGAGCTTCGTATGGTTATTAATTGTGTAAGGAAACATACACACGTACACGCCACCGTGCCACGTGCAGTTTTCAACACGCGTGTGTGTTTCAAGCTTAAACTGTCTCAACGCTTTCCAAAGTTGACTTGGATTAACTAGCGGAAACTGAAATTAAATTTCTCGTGACCTAGTTCGAATAACTTAGCTAACTCAATGCAATGTAGAGGAAACTTACTAATAATTCAGCGCTGCATCGCCATCCAAGACTAGCGAAAAGCCAATGCCATTAGATAGCAGTAATTATCCATACTAATCCATACTAATATTATAAATGCGAAAGTGTGTCCGTCTGTCTATATGTCTGCTACGCTTTCATGGCCCATCTGTTTTTCCCGGAAAATTATCTTTTTATTTTTTTTTAATTAAAAATTTAAATTTATATTTTATCCCGGAAAATTAAAAAAAAACCCCGCGGGCATCAAAAAAACTTAATCCACGCGGATGAAGTCGCGGGCATCATTTAGTATTATAAATGCGAAAGTGTGTCTGCCTGTTTTGCTACGCTTTCCAGCTTACCTTTTCAACCAATTTTAATGAAATTTGGTACAGAAGAAGAATATAGGCTTTTTATCCAGGAAAATTAATGAGTGCCACTAGCAATCAAAAACCTCAAATATAAGCAGACAAAGTCGCGGGCATATCTAGTTATATATATGCAAAACGCTGTCAAGGTTATCAAATAAATAAAAATATATTTAGTGTCTAGTTTACTATAATGAAACGACCTGCAAGACCCTAAATATCCTAGTTGCTAGCCTTTACCTACTCAATACTCAGTCAATGTCTAACTCTGCCAAAGTTATAGTCATTAAAATATTGTAGATCCCTAGTATATACCTAGTACTATATCACCAGTCCCTACTAGACAAGAAGGTATTAGAAAAGAGTTTTGAAAGTATTGAAAGTTACACTGCATGGATGTTTTACTAAATACTCAAGTCAAGATATCTATGATGGATCTTTACCATAAAATCTGCTTGGAAAACTTCATGCCGTGCACCTTTATCTGATACCCGAATAAGTTAGCCAATTCTTTTTGAGATAATAACTTATATGAGCATTGGGATTGGGAATATTTCCGTATTCGAAGTTTTTAATTAAAAAGGTGCATGAATGGAATGGTATACATATTTACTTATTTCAGTATCCTAATTACATAAAAAATAATATGAGAAACAACTAGTAATTAAACTGTTTTGAAAAACAGGGCGATCATTTCGCTAAGGTCTTGTTCCTTGTCTGAAATTAATCTCTTCTTGACAACCCATTTATAATATTTAATATTGAACTGAGAGACCTATATTTAAAAGTCACTACAAGATTTGTAATAACAAGTGAAATTTTATTGCTTAAAGCGCAACTAGCTTAGAAAACTTAGAATAGCATATTCAGGTCTCGAACCCCGGACTGCCTGAACTCGGTCTATACGTTGGGCTTCCTTTTCGGGGGGTCGGGTTTTCGACTTTAAGGCACATAAGTACTTCAACCTTTTTATCACAGAAAAGTTTGAAGTTGCCCGAATTTTAAATCGTGTCTGGAGTTGATCGCGCGTTGCAATAGCATATTTTCGCGCGTATACCCTCTACGCTACGTGTGGCTACGTTGACTTCGACTTATGAGGGCGCAAAGAAGCACTCGCTTCTATTCAGAGACGATTATTTGATTGGAGCCAACTATACCTAATAAGATCCTCGGATTCCTTGAATGAGGACGCAATCGGGCGAAATTGTACCATCAAATACAGCTTATTTTAAAAAGAAAAGCAGTCCTATTATATAAATTGTTAGTCCTTAATGGCCTCATAGTTTTTATTGGCTACCTACGCACGCTTGGATATAATCGCCATTATGTTAAAGTTGCTGAAACTAGTTTACCTACAAAAAAAGAGAAAATAGAACTAGGCCAGTTATGATAAGCATCCTAAGCAATAAAAACTCTAATAAAAACTTAATAATGTTTCGTTGATAAGTTATAGCTGTATAAATATCGCGTGCTTAGGAATAGTTTTATAATGGAGTCGAAAGGTAACTTGCCATAAACAAGCACGAAAACTTACAATACTTCCTTTTTTTAGAGAACAATATTGTGTTGTTCAAAGTTTTTGCTCTACATAATATTTGGTTATAACTTTTTATATTTGCTCTAAAAAGTTCGTACGATTATTTGGACCATTTGCTATTGCATAGCTTCTATCGCGGGCTTTGAGCGTGGAGACCGAATCCAGAAATTCCGTTACAAAAAACCTAACACTTTGGTCGCTATGACTACTTGTGTTTTATGCGAAATAACCGCCTTTATATTCCAAATCATCTTTTCATAAAAATGGTCTTTTTATTTTCAATAATTTGAAGTCAGCAACGCGGGTAGTCATAGCAACCAAAGTGTTAGGTAAGTTGATAAAAATGCTATGCAATAGCTTTACCGCGGCATTCTCCGAGTGACACACGTCTTTTCAACCGACTTGAAAAAAAGGAGGAGGTTCTCAATTCGACTGTATTTTTTTTTTAAAATGTTTGTTACCTCAGAACTTTTGACTGGGTGGACCGATTTGGATGATTCTTTTTTTATTTGAAGGAACATACTTCCCATGTGGTCCCATATAAATATTATCGAAATCGGTCGAGCGGTTTTTAAAATATCAATAATAAAAGTTGGCGAGGGATTTTGAAGTCGGTTGTTTAAAAAGTATTTTTTATGTTAAATTATTTTATTTATTTATCTAAATTATGAGTGTGCACGATAACTTAAGTTGAAGAATACTAGTGTATTTTCTAATCTTCTAAATGTATAACTATCGAGAAAATATAAGTAGGTATTATGTTACTTCAAAATAATTAGAGTAGGTAAATGGTTTCAGACTCTGCAAATAATTCCTAACTGTTTTAATAGTATGTAGATTGTAGGTTTTTGAAAATAAACGTGTGGGGGTCCGCGCGCCGCGCACATGAGCATACAGCTTGCGAAGTGTATAAAAAAAAAAATTATACACTGTGTTTCAATTTGATCCTCTCCGAAGTTCGAAATAACAGTTGGCGACGATTAATCTAACGCGTGTGACCATGGATAAAGTATTTAACCGTGTTTGTGGTTTAAGATATTTATTGTCTCAGAAAGAATTTTACAATTCACTTATTTGAGACTTACAGGCTAACATTACATAATAAGAAAATTACATTTCGAGCGCACAGGATTAAGTTTACTATAATAATTATTAGTACTTATAATATTACTATAATTTACAACAAACACAATAATTCTAAACGAAATACAACTCAGTTTCTCTTAAATTTATAGTGAGGGTAGTCTTAGGCATTAGCTGTACGAAACAACAACTTGAACTAAAACATACCTACCAAGTACACGGATAGCACAGTGCGGATAGTCTGCCACGGAACTGTGTAAACATGGATATATCTTAACTAGAAGTGACCAAAGTTTAATTCTTCTATCATATTTTAATTATTTAAAAAATAAATAAATAAATCATTTTATTTTCCGGAAATATATATATAATTTAGTATTTAAGTATTTAGTTTTTATAGGATAAGTAAATTTTAAGTAGTTTTTGAAGATGTACCTTCTTTGGCAGTTTGGTATATAACTATAAATTATTATAATGTTTAACTGTGTGTTTAAGTTTTGTTAGTAAAGTGGGCTTTTAGGAGTTTTTTGAATGTGTGTATGCTTTTGCACTCCTTAATATTTTTCGGAAGTTTATTATATAACTGAGCACTTTCAAAAGTAATATTTCGCTTACCATAGTTGGTTCTTGGGGGGCGTAAAATTATGTTATTGGCACTTCTTAAACGTTGCAGTTGAGGATATTTATTTTTGATTGTAAAAGTTATGTTTGAATGTATTTCTTTTGATAATAATTTTCGAATTGAGATACAAGTGTAATATTTGTATGTATTTGTTATATTCATTAGTTTAGTTTCTTTATATATTTTTTCTGTTGATGTTAAAAAATCGTAGTTAAATAATACTTTAATCAATTTATTTTGTGCCGTTTGTAATATTTTAAGATTACTATTAGCTGCAGATCCCCATACTTGGATTAAGTAATCTAAGTGTGGCTTCACTAGGGAGTTATAGATTAAATAGCGGACTTTATGGGGTAGGCAACGTATTATGCTGCGAAGGGCTCCAGTTAGAGATGCTAATTTAGTTTTGATATTTTTACCCTCGACGAAGCGGAGACGGTATATGTGTTTGCCCTAAGAGGTTGTGTGTTTGTTTGTTTGTTTGTTTGTTTGTTTGTTTGTTTGTGCACTTTTTTGTTACCATTTTTCTCAAAAAGTACTGGGCCGATTGAGATGTGGTTTTTTGCATTAGATACGTATAGCTTGTGAGAAGGTTCTTAGATATATTTTAGGACCATAGACAATCAAGCTTAGCTGTAGTCTATGATTTTAATATTTCAACATGTCACCATTTTTCACAAAAAGTACTGGGCCGATTGAGATGCGGTTTTTTGCATTAGATGTGTATAGCTTGTGAGAAGGTTCTTAGACATATTTTAGGACCATAGACAACTAAGCTGAGCTGTAGTCTATGATTTTAATTTTTCAATATGTTAAAAATTTTCACAAAAAGTACTGTGCCGATTGAGATGCGGTTTTTTGCATTAGATATGTTTGGCTTGTGGGAAGGTTCTTAGATATATTTTAGGGCCATAGACAACAAAGCTGAGCTGTAGTCTATGATTTTATTGTTTCAATATGTTACCATTTTTCACAAAAAGTACTGGGCCGATTGAGATGCGGTTTTTTGCATTAGATGTGTATAGCTTGTGAGCAGGTTCTTAAATATATTTTAGGACCATAGACAACAAAGCTGAGCTGTAGTCTATGATCTTAATTTTTCAACCACTGTTACCATTTTTCACAAAAAGTACTGGGCCGATTGAGATGCGGTTTATTGCATTTAGGACTTCGTGCGATTACAAAACAGGAAACTGGTACCAAAATTTAAAAAAATCAGCGCCATTTTGTAATTCTTTGTTAATTGACCGATTTCGTTCAAAATCGATATTTAGGGCTCCCTGGGGTCACAAAACAGGAAACTGGTACCAAAATTTAAAAAATCAGCGCCATTTTGAAATTCTTTGTTAATTGATCGATTTCGTTCAAAATCGATATTTAGGACTCTCTGGGGTTACAAAACAGGAAACTGTTACCAAACTAAAAAAACAGCGCCATTTTGAAATTCTTTGTTAATTGACCGATTTCGTTCAAAATCGATATTTAGGACTTCGTGGGATTACAAAACAGGAAACTGGTACCAAAATTTAAATAAAATCAGCGCCATTTTGAAATTCTTTGTTAATTGACCGATTTCATTCAAAATCGATATTTAGGGCTTCCTGGGGTCACAAAACAGGAAACTGGTGCCAAAATTTTAAAAAATCAGCGCCATTTTGAAATTCTTTGTTAATTAACCGATTTTGTTCAAAATCGATACTTAGGGCTCCCTGGGGTCACAAAACAGGAAACTGTTACCAAAATTTTAGCAAATCAGCGCCATTTTAAAATTCCTTGTTAATTGACCAATTTCGTTCAAAATCGATATTTAGGACTCCCTGGGGTTGCGAAACAGGAAACTTTTACCAAAGTTTTAAAAAATCAGCGCCATTTTTTTTATTATTTATTTTATATTTATTATATTTATATATAGCTTGAGAGAAGGTTCTTAGATATATTTTAGGACCATAGACAACCAAGCTGAGCTGTAGTCTATGATTTTAATATTTCGATATGTTACCATTTTTCCCAAAAAGTACTGGGCCGATTGAAATGCGGTTTTTTTCATTAGATGTGTATAGCTTGTGAGAAGGTTCTTAGATATATTTTAGGACCCTAGACAACAAAGCTGAGCTGTAGTCTATGATTTTATTTTTTCAATATGTTACCATTTTTCTCAAAAACTACTGTGCTGATTTAGATGCGGGCTTTTTGTTTTAGATATATTTAGCTTGTACCTAGATGCTGCCCCGGGTATCATGATGGAGCCAGGAGGTGGTCATAGGAACTCCTTAAGTTCTCATCGTAAACCCGTCACATTTTGACTCTTTTGATTTGTCGTGACAAGCGCTTTGTACTTACATGCTGTCCGGGGTCTCATGATGGAGTCAGGAGGCAATCATGGGAACTCCTTATTATTCTCATCGTATACCCGTCGCGTTTGGACTCTTTAGATTTGTCTTGATAAGAACTTTGTACCTAGATGCTGCCCAGGGTCTCATGATGGAGCCAGGAGGTGGTCATAGGAACTCATCGTAAACCCGTCATATTTGGACTCTTTTGATTTGTCGTGACAAGCGCGCCTCGGAAAGAGAAGGGTTTGGTCATAGTCCACCACGCTGGTCAAAAAAAATACTGAGCCGTCAAAGATGCAGTTTTGTGTTTTAGATATTATGTAATATATATATATATATATATATGCAGTTTTGTGTTTTAGATATTATGTTTGCTAAGTTCTAACTGTTGTTTCAAAGTTGTACAGGTCAAAGGTATAATGGAGCTCTGCAGTTCGTCGTGGGTTCTTTTAAAATTTTTAATTTTATTACTTGTTAATGTGTGGTTTCCACGTGAGCTTATTATCTAAAGTTAAACTTAAATATTTTTCGCAATCTGACCTACTAATATTAATATTATTTATTTTAAGTGGTTCAAAGTCCTTAATTTTTTTATTTATAGCTGCAAATATTACATAGTGGGTTTTGTTTACATTAAGGGTAAGCAAATTACATTGAAACCATACATGAAGTAGGTTAAGATCACTTTGGGCATCTTGAATTATCTCTTCAATTTTATTTCCATAATAAAACAAGGTGGTATCATCGGCATATAGTGATAGTTCCCCTTTAAGCCCAAGTTTACTTATCTTGTTTATATAAATCAAAAACAATATGGATCCAAGAATCGAGCCTTGAGGAACTCCGTAAGTTATTAGTTTTTTAATGCTTTGGTATTCACCAATCTTAACTTCTTGGAAACGATCAGTTAAATAGGATTCAAAAATTTTGTGAGCGTTATCGGTGATACCTATGTGTTTTAATTTGTCCAAGAGAATTTTGTGGCTAACTGTATCGAACGCTTTTTTAAGATCTATAAATATGCCAAGAGCAATTTTCTTTTCGTCTATATTATTTTTTATTTTAGTAACTAAGTCAACAGTAGCAGACAATGTATTTGATTTTGATCGAAATCCATATTGTTTAGGATATATATAATCAAGGGAGTTCAAGTAAGATTCTAGCTGATTGTAAATAATTTTCTCAAAAATTTTTGATAATACTGGGAGTACGGAGATGGGTCGATAATTGCCAGGATCTGTTTTCGTTCCAGATTTGTATATAGGCGTCACTTTGGCTATTTTTAGACTCACGGGAAAACTACCATTTTGTAAACAGGTATTTACACACCGAGTGAGTTCGTCAGCTATGGAGATTTTAATAGACTTTATAACTTTAGTATTTATGCAATCAATTCCGGAACTGGTATTGACGTCTAACTTATCTATTATTTCAATGATTTCTTTTGTTGTTGTTATGTTTAGTTTACTAAGGCCAAAGTTAGGATTATTAACGTTAGGTGTTGCATCGGTATAGATTTTGTTATTATGGTACTTTGTTTGAATAGCTTCCGCTAGCAATAAACCAATAGTTGAGAAAAAATCATTAAAACATTCGCAAATTTCTTTTCCATCTGTCAATTCCTTATCTCCTTTTTTCGATATTCTCGGTGTTATTAATTTCTACAGTTTCATTGAGTTTAATATAGTCGATAGTTTCATATTCAATTTTTCGTCTCGGTTCTGGTTCATATTTATCTATTTCAAAATAAATCTGCTTATGGTCTGACATCGAGGATTCAATAACAGCCAAGTGAAACTGGTGGCCCTAGAGATTAGTGGATACATGGTCGAGTAGGGTTTTCTTTTGTGGTGTTTCACGAGTACAGTGTTCAGTGTTGATCTTGTTTATAATTTTGAAACCGTTTTCTTTGAGCGTGTCCTTATAATCTTCTACTGAGTTGTCCGGGGCCAGTAAATCAAAATTAAAGTCTCCAAAAATTACTGCTCTTTTCTTGCGATTTAGTTGTATAGAAAGAGTGTCTAGAAAGTTTTTGGCGTTTGTTCGACCAGGTTTATATATAGCTCCAATGTCCACGGATAGCTTTTCTAGATGTATCCATAAGTAGTGGTTATCGTCTTGTGAGAGGTCTTCAATTAAACTATGTTTTATTTTGTTATTAGCGAAGATCGAGACTCCTCCGCCAATAGCATTTTTTCTGTAATGATAATAGTGAGTGTAACCTGGTATACGAAGTCTTTTGGCCTCTTCATCGCTTTTAATCCAAGTTTCTGTTAAAATTACAAGATGCAACGTATATTTAAAGGAATGCACTATACATCGTAACTCATCAAGTTTTCCAGGTTTGACTATGCTCCGCGCGTTAGCATATAGACATTTCAGTGATTTTTTATTAGTTATTAAGCCATCATAATTGTTTAAAACTTGGTATGTGGTGCATTTGTCTTTTTTATTACGATTACTTAAGGCATGGCGTTTTTTGGAAGAGAACTGACAATTTTAGGCACGCCTTTAATATACTTGATTCGTAGGCTATCTTCTCCGTTTGCAGTCCGACGTTTCAGTTCGTCTCTGAGATTTTTAAATTGTGCTTGCTGAAATGGCGTTTGGTCCGAAAATATTGTTATTGCTTCGTTCTTCAACTTACTTCTATTTCGAAGTATAATCTTGGTTGTATGTTCTGATTCAAAGCAGGCCTTGATGGGACGATTTTCACTAGGTTTATATTTCCCGATTCTTATAATTTTGATGGGTTCAGGGCTATCTTTTGAGATAGCTTTAATAATGTTCATCACCTCAATTTTGTCTTTATTCTGTCGGTCTCTAAAGTCAGTGCATTGCGGTTCCGGTATGCCAGTTATTATAATATTTTTCTTTCTCAGAGTCTGATCTGTCATTTCGGCCAATATATCTCCATATGAGGCTTCAGCAGTCATAGGTAGTTCATTCGGTGATGTCTTTAGTTTCTGCAGACCACACTCCAAGGTTGCTATTCTCGTCTCCATTGTTAGTGTAACACTAGTAATATTTTCTATATCAGCCTTAATTTTTTCGTGTTCTGTAGTTATAGTTATTAATTTTTGCTCTTTCTTGTCAATACCAGACTTGATTTCTGACATGTGCTCTTTTATAGTTGCTATATCATTCGCTAATTTGGTGGAGCTTTCCTTTTGTGTGTTTATAGATGTAGCTAATAATGCCATCATCTCAGCCATTTGTTTTTGTATATCCGTTAGCTGTTCATTCATATCACTGTCAAGGCAATATTTACGTTTATTGCGAATGGTTATGGAGGGTAAATCCGAAGAGGGCATACCTTGAGTACTTACGGTCGATAAGTTCGGTTGAGAACCACTCCGTTCAATGTTTTTGCCACTTCCAGTAGGTGAGCGTTCTAAATCCATGTTTTTTCACTGCTACTCTTTGTGTGCGCGTGCGTTAACGATATTATCGCGCGTCGAAGTGGGACGAAAAATCAGAGCCTGTCTCCTTTCCCGGAGGGGGTGAGGATAGCTAATTAGCGTGCAGTAGTGATCGCACATAGAACATGATAGGCGTAACTGACACAGCACTGTGTATTTGAGTTTATAATTATGGCAATGGTATTAAAGACGAGATTAGATTGTCAGCACTAATGAAGAATTAAAAAATATTTTGCGACACGTCTAACTTGTACGCTCGCGATGCGAAAAGTGTTTAATCACGAAATACAAGAACGGGAGTTACCCGGGTCGCGAACGTCGAACGAGAAATTAACAACGACCTCAATGTACATAGACGGGCCCTGTCAAACAAAGAATGTGGACTTATTTTACTAAGCCATCTAGTCCGAAAAGCGGGACAGCGCTATCGCGGGGACAAAGACAGGCGCATACAGGTGTGGAATGCGCTCTACAGGTCGGACGCCCAATTTTTTTCTATGAAAGGGCCCATCTAGTAGGTACCTTACATAATATATATCGATGCCTACAAACTCGTAAGGTGTTCAACATAACCTAATGATGTTTCATTAATAATAGCAAGTAATTATGTTTGAGATAATATCAACATTAGGGAAAACAGTTCCAAGATTTATTATTACATAATCACAACATACTCGTACGTCACTCCCCCTATCCCGTGTTTCTCGTATTATTTGCCCGAGTGAACACGTCATTGCCGTTATCACTTCATCTACGATCTAACTGCTAATGTAATTCAATACGATAAAATAATACAGCGTTACACAAGACAATAACATGTAAGTGGTAGCATGTTTTGAGGACAATAATTTGTAAAAAAAGTAACGTTTATGATGTAAAATTTTACGACTGCTCTCATACCAAAATATCGTGCGATTGTAACTTAGGTCAGAAGAATTGTAACTTTTATTAAATAGAGGCCTGGACATAATAATACTAATAATTTATTTATATGTTTCTTAAATAATTATTGTAAAAACAACATTGAAAGCATAATATAATGTCTGCAATTCTAGAAGGTTAATTTAAAATTACTAATCATCTCTCAATACAAGACGGAAAAACTTTCGCTCGGCAAGTTTTACACTCTCTCACTTTTCATCTCTGTATTTTTATTAGGTTCTCGACCACGCGCCGTTTATTCATTTATAGTAGCCATTTTAAATGAGTACTTTTATTTTTGTATGAAAATTAAATACCTATTTTTTGTTGAAGAATGTTATATATGTCATAAAAGGGCATTTGGTAATAAATTAACTCCTAGAGATTTTCGTCTAAGCTAAGATATCAACATACCTACAGCTAAAAAAGTTGAGTCTAGAAAGATGCGTGAAAAGGATTTTGATAAGTAAATTTCAACGGATTAAGGCGCTCTCAGTTCACGAGATCAAAATACAGATGAAATAATAAATAAATATTGACTGTTCAATTTAAATTAATCCGACGATGTATTTAATTTAGAAATTGAATTTTCATGTAATACTAGCTGATGCCCGCGACTTCGTACGCGTGGATCGAGGTTTTGTGGTTCCCGAGGAAACTCTTTAATTTTCCGGGATAAGAAGTAGCCTATGTGCTATTCCAGACTATATTCTATCCCTGTGCCAAATTTCAGCCAGATCCGTTCAGCCGCTGGGGCGTGATTGAGTAACAAACATCCATCCATCCAAACTTACGCATTTATAATATTTATCAAAATAATAATATTAATATTATGTAATATTTTGAGAGCTAACTATTAATTTCTAGGTAAACTAAGCGAAAGTTTAAAAAAATTATTCATAGATTCTATGCAGAGGTCCAGAGGTATTTTAAAGGTCTTGAAAACAACATAATATTATTATTTCAAGCATACGTTATATATTATATCACCGTTTGATATACACTGTTTTAAAAAACTCCTAGTTGCCTATTTTACGCTACGACAGAGCCCTATATTAACGTCGGTGTTCATAAAATAGTGTAGGTATAGAATGAACGTTACGCCGGCAATGCTCACGTATGAAATTTATAGGAACAGCCAGACAAGTTTCAAACCCGTCCGGGGCTCTTGATCATGAGCTCGTTACGTGACGGTGTAGCAACGTGAACTTACGATATATTTACCTACAATAGTCTACGGCAAAATAGATTTCAAAAGAAAATCTATACAATTCTATATCTAATCACTTGAAATAAAACTGAAAAATTTCGTACGGATCGAATGAAGGAAGCTCATTATTATTTACAAAATTATCAAAAGCCCAAAAGCGTTTTTTTTTGTCTCTCGATCTTTACATTATTACACATCACGTTCAAACTACTAAAAAGAATTTGTTTTTTTTTTGGAAAATAAGACTAACTTAGGATTTCTTAAAAACTACACTGTAGCAATAAAACGCAATGAAATATTATCCTCTGAGTATTTTTAATGAACTCCATATCACTTCATTTATATCAAAAGAAAATATAGCAATAAAAATAATCGTGACAAAAAGCGATGTAGTTCTTGTTTTGAATAACAAAGCGTTGCCTGCCTGTGCCTAGTCTTTGAGTAAATTGTTAGAAATTTCCTTAGTTATGTAAATACCTACTTATGTTCACGGTTTGTGGTTTTCCTCATTAAGGTATTTATTTTATTAAATCTTTATTGCACACAAGAGAACGGAAATTAAAAAGACTAAAAACTACGAACTAGGACTGAACAGTATGCAAAGGCGGTCTTATCGTCTAAAGCGATCTCTTCCAGACAACCTTTGGAGACAGGAGAAGAGGTAAGGTAATACACTTCCTGAAATTTTTATTCTCGTCATTATGTGAAACCAGCACAGCTATTAAATAATAATACACTATTAAATATATTATACTATACAGCTATTAAATATTAAATAATAGTACGTTTTACATTATTAGGCTCATATTAGCATTCTCAATGTGACGATGCTTTTTCGTGGGGTTTATAAAGCGTTGGTAAAACCGCGAGGAAACGCTATTACACTAATTTGTACTTACTTGAGCTGCAATAGAGTTATAATTCAATTCAAATTCAAAATATTGGAATATTGGAACTTGTGCTTTTAATTCAGTCGAAGCTTGCGCTTAAAATTTTATTTCATAGCGAAGCGATTAAAATAAAACGTTGTATCATAGCGGCTACTTAGATTAAAGCAAGATTAAAGTAACTTTCTATCTTAACAAAAGATAACTGAAACTGGCAAGGTAGCATCGCTTAATGAAACAATATAAGTTGCGCGTTATTCTCCCAATGACCTTTAAAAAATTATATCAGAGAAAGTTCTTCTTATGATTTAACTTAGCGGGTAAATGAAATTAAATGATTTTTATTTGTAAAAATGTGGAATATGGATAATCATTGTATCGGCATCATATTTTATAGGGCTGTTTTGGTATAGTTTTTACCCGACTGCGGAACGCACAGGGTTATGTATTCATCAGTCTATATATGTTTGTATGTTCCTTGCAGGACAGCTACAGCCTAAACGCGTGGACCGATTTTGATGATTCTTGCACCAGTTTGTGCCGAATATATCATTAGAGTGTCACTGTGGAAGCCAAATTTGAGAGAAAACAAAATAGAAGCCATAATGTAACAAATTAAAAAATAAAAGTCGATGGACTATGGCAAGTGGGGTATCGATGAAAAGGTCTTGCAAAATCATAGTTAGGTTTCCTTGATCATTTTCTCATTTTAACGATCATTTAGGATTTACGAGGTTTCAAAGGTTGTATTCCTTTGTGTCACATTTCAGAAAAAACGGCTGAACCGATTTTGATAGTAATTGCACTAATAGATTTGTTTTAGTCTTCCGAGTGTCACAACGGAGGCCGAATTTGAGAAAAACAAAATGGCGTCGACTGGAAGCCAATTAATACATGATAGTCGATAGGCTATTAGCAAGTGGGGTATCGTTAGATAGGTCTTTTAAAATCACACCTAGGTTCCTCAAACCATTTGTCCGTTTAAATGATAATTTAGGATTTACGAGGTTTCAAAGGAAATGTTTAAAGCTCCTACTCATGTCATCTATAATCTATATCTATCAAACTAGGTGGATTATCTCAAAACCACTCAACCTATTTTAAAACTTATATCACTTATAGAAAAGCTACATTATTAACAAGTAAAATAGGCTATATATTATATCCAAACAAACTAGAGATCCTTACGAAAATTGCAATAATGTTAGTTAAGTCGGAAAAAATCATCTCATCTGGGAGCTTTCGTGGCGTGCGCTGCCTAAATCGTTCAAGTTACAAGACAACAATGTTTGGTGGAAACGTTCCTCTCAAAAAGTTCTAAAAAAAGTCCGTAACTATCTTTTAAGGTTGACTCACATAACCATTTTCATGATTTTCAAATTTGGTCTAAACAGTGCTTTACTTGCGAAGGTGTTTTTACCAACATAGTATTAATCGATAATTCCTTATCAAAATAAATATCTTACTCATCTCAAATAGGTATTTAATTTAGACAGAAATTGTCCTTTACACCATTCAATTTAAATGAATATCTTATGAGATATCGTAGAAATACAGTAACTTTCAACAGAAAATCACGCGGCCGGCAGCGGTTAGGTAAGGGAGAAGGTGGGGCGTACTCTTACATATTACGGTAGTAAACTAGTAACATATAATTGTAATACCTAAGCTTAATAATAATAATAATTCTTTATTTAACAGATAAAAATCCAATATAAAATAATAATAATAATAAAAACATAAAAGTACTTATAAAACTAGAAAACTTATTTCTAGCTTCACTTCTTATTTGCGTCCCGGTGAACACGCCGCCAGTGGTCAAACATCAGTCCTGACATATGCTCACTACACTCACTACTCACTACACATTAATGTGACGACATAACAAGTTTCAAAAAACTTGATGATTTGTACTCCTTCAATCGATCAATCAATAAATTCATCAACGCCACATGCAGCGTATATTCCACTAACATAACTTCCGACTAACATTTTTAATGTCTATTAAAATATTGGTTCCGAGTCCACTTAGCTTTAAACTAAATAATAATAGTAGATTATTAACCAAGGGGATAAAGCAGTGTCTTCTGTCGCGGGTGACGATTTAAATCGCGAGCGTAACGAAGGACTCGAGGTTTACTCCCGAGCGTAGCGAGGGTGTTAAAAACTTAAATCACGAGCGAAGCGAGGGATTTAAGACGAGTCCTGAGTGTAGCGAGGGATTTAAGTTCACCCAAGACTAAGACAGCTTTATCACCGAGGAAAATACTCTTCTTTTCGTACCACTTGCGAAAAAATTAACACAATAAAAATATGAGTTAAGGGTCGAAGTACTGAAACATTGTTTTCTGTTCCGACGTTTTAGGATAGGAAAAATGAAAATTTCATTACTAAATTAATACCATTTGCTACTCAGTTAAATGAAGTATGACGTAATTAAAAAAAGTGGTCATAAAATCGTATAGAAACTGCAGAAAATTATCGAGAAATTCATGGAAAACTCAAAAAAGGCGTTATCGCGTTCCGACTATTGTGATTTAATCTGAGACCTTATATAAACAAAAGTTATTTCAAATTAATCATTAAAGATCAAGGAACACTTTAATTAAACAATATTTTCAATACAACTTAAAGTTTTTGTACAATCTGGTTCCAAAGATCCCTCATACGAATTTTTCATACAAATTTACACTGGCTCGTCCAACGCAAATGTCAAAACTTATAGACTAAGAGATAACTGTATTTGTGGTAACTATCTTTTGGTAACTATAATTATATCTCCTTACTATTAATTTCCATGTTTCAGATTTATGTTAGTATTATCACAGGTGGTCTAAGAGGTGATATACGTAAATTAAAATACTCGTAACTTAAATGGGAGATATTTAAACACTACACATTATCACATCAAAGCGGCGACACTTGAGCTATTTTTTACCCATGACGGAACGGACGGTATATAATATTATTTTGTGTTTGCCCTAAGAGGTTGTGCGATTGTTTGTTTGTTTGTGTACTTTTTAGTTACCATTTTCCTGGAAAACTACTGGACCGATTAGTATGCAGTTTTTTGCAATAGATATGCATAACTTCTGTCAAGGTTCTTGAATATGTTTTAGGGCCATAGTCCACTAAGCTGAGCTGCAATTTTGATTTTAATTTTTCAATATGTTTCCATTTTTCTGAAAAAGTACTGGGCTCATTGAGATGCGGTGTTTTGCATTAGATATGTATAGCTTGTGAAAAAGTTCTTTAGATTTAGATATATTTTAAGTTATCGTGCTATCGTGCGCGCTCCTATCGTGTTTTTTATTACGTTACCTTTTTTCTGGAAAACTACTTTGCTGATTTAGATGCGGTTTAAAAAAAAAATATGTTTAGCTTCTGAGAAGGTTCTTAGATATGTTTTAGGGCCATAGTCCACCAAGCTGTGCTGCAATCGTGATTTGGTAGGTGGTCGAACTCCTTCTCATCGTAAACCCGTTGTGTTTGGACTCTTTTGATTTGCCTTGACAAGCGCTAACCTAGATGCTGTGGTCACAGGAATTCCAGTTTTTTATCCATTATATTTTATAATGTATTTTTTGAACTGATATATTTTAACATTTATTTATCAGAATATTAAAGTTTGACACAATTTGACACCTCTACTCCATTTCTAGCGTAATGGATGGCGTTACCAGCGTGTTGGACTATGGCCAAATGGCCATAGTCCAACACGCTGGTCAAAAAAACTACTGAACCGACAAAGATGCAGTTTTGTGTTCATAAAACTACTTCTGCGAAGATCTTATTGTTGTTACAAAGTTATAAGGTCACAAATTATAATGGAGCGCTGCAGTTCATCGTGGGTTTTTTTTTTAATTTTAATTTTATTACTTGACGTACTTAACGATGTATTATGTATTTGAGAGGCAATATCTAGTAAACGCCCCGATGAATAGAGTCAATTTTACTACTTCTGGTTACTTAGGTACAGCGCATACTTTAATACTATACTAGAATAAGCCTTCCTAGTTATTGGTCATTTCTGGTAACAATAACTCGTCTTTGAGCGGCGATAAGTAGTCAGGTCCCCAGCCGCTTGCAGGCAGACCATCACTAATTCCACCAGACGATAGTTACTGTTGTGAATGATACGAGCACTTGATGAGAACTGACATTTATTATTACTGAAATATATAACAATATTATATAAAATTCACATCATCTTTCCCTTTTATTTTTTAATGTATATTATAAGTACATCTAGTTTTATTATAATTTTATAATTGGCTTCGATATGTAATTATATTTAAACAATACCTACGTATCTAATCCTAATTTATTTTTACTGAAATACCAACATAACAATATTATATAAAAATCATATTAACTGAAATACCAACATAACAATATTATATGAAAATCACATCAGCAGCTATCTCCTAGCCTATATATTTTTTGAAAGCTTGCCCCCTAAGCATTTATTAAAAATAATGACAATCAAAAGTAAGAGTTAACATTCGAAACATTGGTCCAATCATTGATAGAGAGAGTTCATAAGTTTTTAAATAATTTTCCTTGGATTTTGTTGGAAGCAAATTATTTATAATTGCGGCAGCATTTGCACTGATGGAATCCGACAATTCACTGTCACTGTCGCTTTGATTTAACATCGTAACGTATTTTTAGAACATTAACTTATTTATAAAAATAAATTAAAATAAACTAAACGTTTATGTATTTGAAGAAAACAAAAACGCGGCAAATTCCTAGACTAATATTTTTTTGTCGGAGAAGCAAAGGCATCAAGCCCATACCTACGGCCTCCTCGGTTTTCGTAATTTTATTTAATAATCATAACTGCATAATAAATGCGTATTCCTTTTTCAAAAAGATGTTTAATGCTTTAATACAAACTCAATGGTGTAAACACAGATGTTTTCGGTAAGTATTCCAAATTTAAATCACATTCACCCCCTAGAGGATGAATGAAATTCAGTACAATTTTCTTTCCCTGTTTTTAACAGATTAAAAATGACTATTGTTATGTTCGCTTTTTGTGGCATAGAATGTCAATTTTTTGAGCAAGTGGTACGAAAATAAACAAATACGCCCACTACGTACTAAATACGTACAAAATATTGTGTTTTTGAAAATACTTAAAAATACTTTTTTGCATTGTCTACGGGCATTTTCGTAAGTGGCCGACGTTCATTGCCGAGGTCTCGTGACATTGGTGCGACAGGACTTTCGAAAATTATTAATGAGCTCATTTTTAGGAAAGATAGCAGATTTACAAACTTAACCAAATTAATATTAGCATTATAACATATGCAAATTTGATGATGGTTGTGGTGGTGATCACAGCTCGTCATTACGAATAAATTAATCTGCTGCTTATTACTACTTCTTATAAAAAATACCTTACCTTATACCTTA
This sequence comes from Erebia epiphron, assembly GCA_963932025.1. Taxonomy (NCBI): domain Eukaryota; kingdom Metazoa; phylum Arthropoda; class Insecta; order Lepidoptera; family Nymphalidae; genus Erebia; species Erebia epiphron. The sequence goes on along the minus strand of OZ009958.1, from coordinate 10,509,984 downwards.
ATAATTATTAGTACCTTTGGTGCTACCACAGAATAGATAATAGATGCTACTTCGAGCAGATAAAACGTCGCTTGTTTACGGTTAATGCCTAACTAAAAAGTTTGAAATAAAAAAGTAATTTAAAAAGAACAAAAAACCCGACTGCTTGGATACCAAAAAGTATAAAACAAGACATGAATTGAAGTATTTCATTATTATCAATTTAAATCGTATAATATTAATAAAATTTATCAAGGCGCAGTCGCACGTTAAGGTTAGCTATTGGACGTGCGACTGCGCCTTGATAAATTTTATAAATATTATACGATTTAAATTGATAATAATGAAATACTTCAATTCATGTCTTGTTTTATACTTTTTGGTATCCAAGCAGTCGGGTTTTTTGTTCTTTTTATATTACTTTTTTATTCAAATTATTGTTGATTTTGACCTTTCTTTTTTGTATGTTCCTTGCAAGACAGTTACAGCCTAAACGCGTGGACCGATTTTGATGATTCTTGCACCAGTTTATGCCGAAAATCATTATTCAATACAGTTTTAGATATTTAATGATGGGATCTTTAATGGATTAAAAAATTACAAGCTCACTTATGTGATACCAGAGGACGCGGTCGAAGCCGTGGATTTATGAATAAAATTATAATATAGCTAAAAGCTTTCGCATTTTTAATGACACAACATGTTTTTCAAATTGAAATGAGGTGCTGTTTTTTTAATAGCTGCCTGAATAAACATAACAAACCGCTAACAATGAATTATTAAATTTTTATCCCCTTACAATGTGTTTTGAAACTGAAGAAAACATGTTTTGGTAACTGAGCGCGAAGTTAACTTAATGCCAAATGAATCTTCACCAAGAGCTCATCCATCCATCCATCCATCAGCCTGCATTCGTTCACTGCTGGACATAGGCCTTTTGACAGGCCACCACACACGGTCCTCCGCCTTCCTCATCCACACACTTCCCGCCACCGCGTTGTAGTCGTAAGGTCGGCGGTCCAGCGGGCTGGAGGTCGTCCCACAATGCGTTTACCGGTACGCGGTCTCCACTCCAGAACGCGTCTGCCCCAACGGCCATCGGTTCTGCGACAAACATGGCCTGCCCACTGCCACTTCAGCTTGCTAATTTTCTGGGTTGGTGACCTTAGTTCTCCGGCGGATTTCCTCGTTACGGAGCAAAATAACACCCAACAGCTAAATAAACAAAAATAAATTTCGTTTTTTATACAAATTTATAAAGCGTGTTGCACTGAATCTGAAAATATTAGTCGAATGTTTAAGATAGCTTTCCACGCATAGTTACGAGTCCATTATCATAATTTAGAGTTTCCGTCGTTTTCCCCTCAGGTGCGTTGACTAAATAGATGGCAATCGCTTCTGATATTGCCCCAAGTATAGAGTCAGAAAGACTAAACTTTCTCGACTTACTGAATATTTGTTCGAGGGTGATAAGAAAGTTTCTTATTTCTTCGAGATAGAACATAATGTATAGTTGTACCTACATAGGTTGTGTTGTGCTTGATAAATTGCTTGTGAGAAAGTTTGCATATGGGAAAATGGCGTGGATGGTTTAATTAATATATTCACGTTCAATTTCTGCACAACTCGCCAAAACGTTTGCGGGAAAAACTAGCTTTGTTCTAACAATAATATATAAAACTAGATTTGCGGTTAAATGATCCAGGGCTGCCTTTACGTTTGTATATGTAAGGTAAATTACATTTTGATTGTGTTGTTATATGCACAGTGGGCATTGAGTTGGCCGTAGCTAATTGTAATTCAGTAGGTATTCTACGCTCTGTGCCTGCTTTGCGGTGTAGATATCACAGTCCACAGAGCCGAAATGGATTGTGTGTTGCCGTGTTGATTGTTGATTGGATGTTGGTCCTGTAGATGGTCCTGTAGATTACACGAGATAATCATCGCGATCAGGTATCAGGTGAATACCATAGACTCATATTAATATTTACTACCGTTAGTGAATCATACTAATATCATAAATGCGAAAGTGTGTTTGTTTATTGGTTTGTTGATTTGTCCTCCAATCACGCCGCAACGGAGCAACGGATCGACGTGATTTTTGGCACTGATATAGTTAAGGAGCTGGAGAGTGACATAGGATTACTTTTTATCCCGGAAAATTAAGGAGTTCCCGCGGGAATCGAAAAACTTAAACCACGCGGACAAAGTCGCTGGCATCAGCTAGTACTATCATTATTAATTTACACTTTTAACAAACATAAGTTAACGAATTTCAGTTAGATTGATGAAGCAAGGGTTATTTTGGTGAAGTATACTATTTACAAGTTCCTGAAGAATTTATGTAAAGTGAAGCTTGTTAGACAGTCAGAATTTGAATATAATATAAAAACAATAGACGAATATAGGTTTAACGTAAGAAGTTGAAAAAATCAAATTAATATTGCAATTTTCGTAGGGATCTCGAATTTTTGAAAATAAAATATAGCCTATGTTACTCGCTGATAAAGTAGCTTTCTATAGGTGAAATAATTTTTAAAATCGGTCGAGTAGTTTTTGAGCTTATCCATTACAAACAAACAAACAAACAAACAGACAAACAAATCTTTCCTCTTTATAATATTAGTTTAGATATAGGTATGATAGCGGGGTTGCGTAGATCCTGTTGTTGTGTAGTGTTGTTGTCTGCCAATTTGAACTTGGCCAGCATTGTGGACTATGATTTAAACCCTTCCATTTCAATACCAGACTCGTGCTTAGTAGTGAACAGGCGACGGGTTGGAATGATGATGATGATGACGGTGTTGTTGATAGTTTTTGGCGTTATACCGTATTGATATCTCGTTAGTTAGTTAGTTCTAGTGGCGTTAATTAGGCCGACTTGCACAACACTGCCTGTCCCTTTTTGATAAGTTTATTCCGGGGTTGATATGAAAAGGACTGGCAAGAAAATTAAACTTAAACACATTTAACGGCCTTGTACAAGTGGGCCTTAAATTTACTCATCTTAAACTTATTTGAAACTCGTTGAAAAGATAAATCTGACGAATTTTTACCAGGTATAGTTTTTGACGAAATTCAAATAAATCTGAGCCAATAATTCAAATAACCTAAAAATGTCTTGAAACAAGAAAGCTGAAGATTCGAGAAATAGCACAATATAAGATTTCATTATTTGGTGTGAAAGGTTGATAAATCTAAGTCAAGAAATTGCGTACCAGTAGATGACAAACAAGGTTTGTTATTAGTCATAACATCCCTAACTCCTCAATCCAAGGTTGTTCGGTAAATGAAGACACATTGGAATATAATACACTTATCTTTCCTTATAATATTATTTAAGAGGTATCGAGGGATGCACGATTGGTCCAAAAAGAAGTCATGCTGTTTTGACCAACACGAGCTATGTTGTAAAATTTAAATCAAAATGAATTTTTAATTTTTACTTTTCTAAGGCATAGAATGTACTACGAATTCAATAAAAATTATTTTCAAAAAACCGACTTCCAAAGCCACTGTAAAGTAAAAAATAATTTTGATTTCTACACACTATGTTGAAGTCGGGCGAGCCTGACGCGTCAACTTTGCCTATCTTTGCTATACTCGTTTACTTGTTAGGGTTCCGTAGCCAAATTTGGCAAAAACGGAACCCTTATAGATTCGTCATGTCTGTCTGTCTGTCTGTCTGTCCGTCCGTATGTCACAGCCACTTTTTTCCGAAACTATAAGAACTATACTGTTGAAACTTGGTAAGTAGATGTATTCTGTGAACCGCATTAAGATTTTCTTACAAAAATAGAAAAAAAACAATAAATTTTGGGGGTTCCCCATACTTAGAACTGAAACTCAAATATTTTTTTTTCATCTAATCCATACGTGTATCTATGGATAGGTCTTCAAAAATGATGAGATGTACATTACCATGCAAACTTCCACCGAAAATTGGTTTGAACGAGATCTAGGAAGTAGTTTTTTTTTAATAATTTAAAACTTACTACATGTTTGTACGGAACCCTCGGTGCGCGAGTCCGACTCGCACTTGGCCGGTTTTTATTTTTATTTTTATTTTTTTAGTGTATCTACTTTTAATCCAGTACCCTGCAGCATCAGAGTTGAGTAGTTGGGACTTGGGTTTAAGTATAAAGTCATTGCTTGACATCTACAATATGAATTCACCATAAAAAAATCCTAAATCACTATTTTTAAGGAGTTCTGTACCCTGCAGCATCAGGGTTGAGGATTTGGGACTCTGAGTTATATCGTATACACGTGACTTGATACCTACTATATGAATTCACCATCAAAATTTCCTAACTCACTAGTTTTGATGATTTCATGTAGTACGGTACACCTACAGCATCTGCAGGATTGAGGATTTGGAGTCAGAATTTTGTATGGGACCACCTTGTGAGCTTCCTCTAACCAATGAAAAAAAATTGTTCAAATCGGTTTAGAAACCACGGAGATATGCACCGACATACATTTAAAAAAAAAAGATACGCGCCGAATTGAGAACCTCCTCCTTTTTTGGAAGTCGGTTAAAAAGTAACATGAAACATTTACATTTTTCAATAAATCACTATTCGACTTCGTATTATTTGTTATTGAACGATTATTTATCTCAATTAATCTATATCTACACTAATATTATAAATGCGAAAGTTTGGAAGTAGGTATGGATGGATGTTAGTTACTAAATCACGCCAGAAGGGCTGGACGGATCTGGATGAATTTTAGAATTTTAGATAATAGTCTGGAATAGTTTTTATCCCGGAAAATTAAAGATTTCCCGCGGGAACCAAATAACCTCACACCACGCGGACGATGCACTAATAGTGTATCCCGGGGAAGGACATTAAGTTACTTGTTATCCCGGAAAATAAAAGAGTTCCCGCGGGTATCAAAAAACGCGGGCATCATCTAGTTAATGATATGCAAGAAATCTTCTCATATACTAAACTTTCCGCAAGATTGAAATTATAAACATATAAACTAGAATGCGAGTGATTAACGCGAGTGGTATATTCACATTCACTCAGTCGGATTAAATTTTCACCATTATGGAGTATAAGATATTGTTGTATATATCATCATCAAAGTGTACTTGTACAAATGTTTCGCAAAGTTGTTTTTTATTAACTATTAATTAAGATATTTTGATGAGAAATCTCATCGTTAAAACACCGTTGTGTATAATAGGTAGTGGTTAATTGATATCTAACAAGCTGATGTTCACAACTTCTTTCGCGTGGATTGACGTTTTTTGGTTTCAGACATACACATTTTCGCATTTATAATATTAGTATGGAAGTATGGATTAAATAATCAATTAAATTAATTCTATAATTTATAGAGTAATTGTAAAGGTTTAAATTCAGCTTTTATCAGATAAGTCTTACAGGGCAAGATAGACCCCGTAACGCATCGTAAGGTGGTTTATTTTCGGGTCATAAAAACCCCGTCATGCAACAGGTGGAAGTTTTAAAAATTCGTAGCCGCAGCGAAGGTGTTAAACCCCTTATATCGTTTACTGTTTCAGTCCTTACCCTCTCTCCCAATGCGTGGCGCTCGCGCCTCGCGCCGATAGTCCTCAACTCCTCAGTGCGACCCCAGATGCGATGTGCGCGCGCTTTCATATTCATAGTAGGTACCTAGTATAATATTATGTTTTGCGTAACCCGTTTTAAGTTTATTTTGTTCTTTTTGTGTTTTACATTCCAATTATAACAATTTACTGTGCAAAGGTTCTTTTTTCATCCATCAACCTATACAGTTCTTATTTACTTATACATTTCACGTAGGTACAAAAAAACAATAGCTTTTTTGACAATTTGAAGAGTGAAGAAAACTGTGTAGGTATTTTACTCGTAAGAACCATTGACTTACCAATACCTTAAATCGATGGTAAGAACCCTTGGCTGCATCACAGGACTACATTATAGTGATTTTTGTTAAGCAATACCTTTGAAAATAATTGACTAGAAGTTATTGTGTTTATGAAATATACCATGTACCACTTACATAGTTTTACAGTTGTATCGATTGGGTTCACGCATGGTTCACGACAGGACTGGGATGGAGTATGACGTCAAGGACTTTATATTTCCACCCACCTTTGGTTATCTTTATTAGTTACTAGATGATTCCCGCGACTTCGTCCGCGTGGACCAAGTTTTTTCGATTCCCGCGGGAACTCTTGAATATTGCGGGATAAAAAGTAGCCTATGTCCTTACCCGGGATACAACCTACCCCTGTACCAAATTTCACTAAAAATCGGTGGAATAGATGGGCCGTGAAAGCGTAGCAGACAGACAGACAGACACACTTTCGCTTTTACAATTTAGTATGGATTAGTTTTTATTTAGTCAAGATAACAATTTATTAACCTGCATATATCTTTGCAGATGAAGCAGATGCAATGATCAAGCCAAAGCACTAAGAAAAGCTACTATTAATTTCCTGGTGGTGCGGAGGGAACGTCAGTACCGATGAAGCTTGTCAACCATGAGTGCTTGGTGCTGCATCGTCATCATGATGGGCACGATCAACACTGGGGTTCTTTCACCGGCTCCGATGAACGCTGAAGTCAAAGAAACATATGGTAGGTACGAAAACTATATGGGCGCAAATTACCATGAGTTCTAGCGAATCATGTATCAAACCCTGTCCTCCCCTCCTGTCCTCCTATCTTGTGTGTGTGTGTGTGTGTGTGTGTGTGTGTGTGTATGCGTGTGTGTGTGTGTGTGTGTGCCTCTCTGAAGTCTGCACTAACTGTATTTACTTATTGACAATGCGTGCTACATTTGTCATGTGACTGACCAGCGAAAGCTAGAAATTTTTATTATTGCATGACAACACGAAGGAGACAATCCATACTAATATTATAAATGTGAAAGTGTTGCTGTCTGTCTGTTTGCTACGCTTTCCCGGCCCATGTTTTCAACCAATTTTTTTTAATTTGGTTGAGGGGTAGGTTGAATCCCGGGAAAGGACATAGGACAGAAAATTAAAAAGTTCCCGCGGGAATCAAAAACCCTTAACACACGCGGACGAAGTCGCAGGCATCATCTAGTAGTATGTAGATACAAATGGTGAATTTATACACTGTCTGACATTCAACCTGCTGCTCTTTTTTCGATATATATGAACTTAGAGGACCATAATAATATACCTACATATTATAATCCATATCCATACTAATAATGTAAATGTGAAAGTGTGTCTATCTTTCTGTCTGTCTGCTCTATGCTTTCCCGGCCCATATTTTCAACCGATTTTGATGAAATTTGGTACAGAGGTAGTTTACATCTCGGGGAAGGACATATATGATACCCGGATTTTTATCCTCGGTAATTGAAGAGTTCCTACAGGAATAAAAAAAACCTTAATTCGCGGGTATCATAAATTGTCATAAATATATTTTTTTATCATTTTTGCATGGTCCCTTATGATTTGATTTCTGATCGAGGTTTTTATTCGAAGTAATTTCCATAAGATGTAAATTAGCTTCTGTCATCCTTTCATTAATTTACTTCCTATTCATTCAATTTACATCCGATTTATGAGTGCTTTTGATATTCAAAATTACAAACAACAAATAAAACTTCTATCGTTCTTCGTATAATGAGACTGTTTTCGCAGACAATAAATCGTGTGCATAAAAAGTATTTGCACCTGTTCAGTTACAAACTTAGCATCAGAAGTTGGAATACAAGTTGTTTGTCAGACTAAAATAGCTTATCTTGAGTGGAAACGACAAACGGATTTCCGAGAAACACTTCGATGCACTTTGATGCAATGCCAAAGGAATTGTGGGTTCGAGGCTAAGATTATCAGAAGTTGTCGTTTCATCGACTCTATTTATTTTTGTCTGCATTTTTTTGCGGTCTGTTGTTTGTTTTGACTAGAGTTTTACAAAATATTTTTCTTGTCTGTAATATTTGTTCATATTGCTATAATTATCCGACTGATACCAAAAATACAAAAGTGTGGCTGTCAATCTGTCTGTTCGCTTTCACGGCCCATCTTTTCACTCGATTTTGACGAAAGGTACAGAGATAAGTTGCATCCCGGGGAACGACATAGGCTACTTTTAATCCCGGCAAATCAAAGAGTTTCATCAAGATTTCTCAAAAATCTTAAACCACGGACAAAGTCGCGGTTCATCTAATTGCAGTACATTGGTTAATTAATTAATTATTTGTCATAAATTCGAAATCTAGTATAATTTTACAATACGAAATCAATAGTTATGTTTTCTTTGTGTTCAATCTACATTCTACTTCTTATGTCGTATTCGATATTAAGATTGTAAGATTTTACTTAGTATGCTATTGAAAAAGTTTAAGTCGAAAAAAGCACTCATGCTTATTAGACAAAAAGAATGCCTCTGTTTGAATATAGATGAGACAAGACGACATAAAGAGATATTTTAGGATTTCATTGCGTTCATTTGCGGTTTTAAACTTGAGAATGTCGTTTTACTTTTCGTTTTCAACGGTTTTTTACTGTCTGCAACGTTGGAGCATTTGGCACTGAGAGATGTTTATTTTTTAAATTTAAGGATAAACTGTCTTCGACTTTGATATTATCAAAGTTTGCTGTTTTTACGTACTCTTAGATGATTTTTTAATTTTATAAACCGCTTTAAGGACACCAATGAGAGTTTTACCATCATGTGTATATTTGGTTATCCTAATAACCTAATTAGATTTTTGAAAATTGTGTAGTTCTGAAAGATAAAGCCAGATTTCAATCACTCTTAACTTAATACAATCATGATTAATACAAAGCAATCATGAGGTCTAGGTTCGACTGCACTTTCCTAGAAGATGCCTACTCATTCGTGCCTTGAAGGACGAAGGTACTTAATTAAAACGTAACCGGAAAAACGCTCTGGAAGGGCATTGCACACTTAGCGGTTACATAAAGCCAAAGCAAAGACAAAGCCCTAAAAATAATGACAGTGCTATTACACACAACGCAACTATACATAACATAATGACCCTATTATGCTGTTCGCATTTTTTGCATTCGATAACTGGCACAACGTTATAGAATCCACGTTTACATCAGCTATAATTCGCATCTCAGCCCAACCATTTATCATGAACTAGCTGATGCCCGCGACTTCGTCCGCGTGGACTGTGATTTTTTAATTCCCGCGGGAACTCTTCAATTTTCCGGGATAAAAGTAGCCTATCTGTTTTTCCAGACTGTAATCTATATCTGTGCAAAATTTAATTCAGATCCGTTCAGCCGTGATTGAGTACCAAACATCCATTTGAGGTTTTTTAATTCCCGCGGGAACTTCAATTTTTTTTTATATAAAAACATTCCGTGGGAATTATGGAACATCCAAAAAAAAAATTGCCGAATTGGTCGAGCCGTTCTCGAGTTATGCGCTTAGCAACATTCATTTTTATTTATATACTTAGAAGATTTTCAGTTTTTAATTTAGTTTTTAATTTAGGTTTAATTTAGAATTTAATGATTTGTATTTTTAATAATTACTTAATAAAATTCTTAGAAGATTATTGAAGCCATATATTATAATGGAGACAATCTGTTTTGGGGTTATTTTCATGTGAATTATTATGTGTTAGATTGGAAAGGTCAAAGCTGAGACGCATTCAAATCAGTATTTGATTCCGGTCAAGTAAGGAACTGGGTTTGGAGTTGTTTTGATGTCCATAGAATACAAATGCCACTCTCTTGAATATTTTCTACGCAGTTGTTATACCCAATTTACATGAAATATGGCGAACGTATTTTCAGTTTGACAATATTAATGTTATATTCCACATCTGTTTTTCGGTTGAATTAAAATTATATAATTTTAAACATTTCCCGCATGATATTTAAATGTTATATTATAATATTTGGGAGTTTTCAAGTTCGGTAGACTGACATCACTTTTGTTTATGTAATTTATGGTAATGAGCAAAAGTATCAATTCAGAATAAATTTCACGAGCAACCTTCTACAACAAGCCTACAAGTAAAATATTAATTTTAATGATTTAATAAATGGTAAATTATGGTTTACAAAAAATATATAATTTTCATCGAAACAATTTAAAACACACGGTTCTGTTATTTAAACATTCGTTTTGATAAATGATTGTTGTGAAACCGTTTGTTTGGAATCTACCTCTTTTTTATTATACATAGAATATTCTTGGGTATCTGTAAAAACATTTTGAAATCTATGGGCAGAGTTATGAGTTGGGACTGGAATATGATTTGCTAGCGTTTGTTGGCGAAATCGTCCGCGTTATTTCTGTTTTCCCGGTAGAATTTGGTAGTTTCCCTCGGCACAAAAACCTGAGACCCTGCACAACATAACATTAAACAATTTTCTAACCCCCATTATTTTATATAGATTTTGACAGTATTAGGTATTTTTCTTCCAAAGCGGATTGCTACACCATTAATTCATAGTATTGACAAAGAATGAAGAAATTGTATTTCACTCCAATCTACTAGAAAAATTGGTTTTACTGGTATTACCATATAAAAACAAATCTACTTATTTTAGTACTAAATGATGCCCGCGTGGATCAGGCATTTTTTTATTCCCGCGGGAACTCCTTAATTTTCCAGGATAAATGTAGCATATGTCCTACACCGGGATGTAGCCTTTCTCTATACTTACCAAATTTGATTAAAATCGCTTGAACAAATGGGTCGTGAAAGCGTAGCAGACAGATGGACAATTTTCACATTTAAAATCATCAAATAAATATTATGAATGCGAAAGTTTGGATGGATGTCTGTATGGATGTATGGATGTTTGTTACTCAATCACGCGCCAACGGCTGAACGGATTAGGCTGAAATTTGGCACAGGGATAGATTAGGTATAGTCTGGAATAGCACATAGGCTACTTTTTATCCCGGAAAATTAAGGAGTTCCCGCGGGAACCAAAATACCTCAAATGGATGTTTGTTACTCAATCACGCCAGAACGGCTGAACGGATCTGGATGAAATTTGGCACAGAGATAGATTATAGTCTGGAATAGCACATAGGCTCCCGGAAAATTGAAGAGTTCCCGCGGGAATCAAACAAATGTATCTGTTCAACTGATTTTGATAAAATTTGGTACAGGGATAGGTTGTATTCCGGGGAAGGACGTAGGCTACTTTTTATCCCGGAAAATTAAGGAGTTCCCGCGGGAACCAAAAAACCTCAAACCACGCGGACGTAGTCGCGGGCATCAGGTAGTATGGTTATACATTTTATGGGTAGGTATTAAATATTAGTTTTGGTTTTGATGTCTCGCTCTGAAATATTTACACAATATTAATTTAGTTGAATGCTTGGCCTCCGTATTGTTTACTAGCGTCTAGCATTATTGATGTAGAACTAGCTACATAGCTATTGTAAATAAATACTTAAGGGGGCAAGCTTTCAAAAAATATATAGGCTAGGAGATAGCTGCTGATGTGATTTTCATATAATATTGTTATGTTGGTATTTCAGTAAAAATAAATTAGGATTAGATACGTAGGTATTGTTTAAATATAATTACATATCTAAGCCAATTATAAAATTATAATAAAACTAGATGTACTTATAATATACATTAAAAAATAAAAGGGAAAGATGATGTGAATTTTATATAATATTGTTATATATTTCAGTAATAATAAATGTCAGTTCTCATCAAGTGCTCGTATCATTCACCACAGTAACTATCGTCTGGTGGAATTCGTGATGGTCTGCCTGCAAGCGGCTGGGGACCTGACCACTTATCGCCGCTCAAAGACGAGTTATTGTTACCAGAAATGACCAATAACTAGGAAGGCTTATTCTAGTATAGTACTAAAGTATGCGCTGTACCTAAGTAACCAGTATAAAAATTGACTCTATTCATCGGGGCGTTTACTAGATATTGCCTCTCAAATACATAATACATCGTTAAGTACGTCAAGTAGTACTTACGTCAAGTATTAAAATTAAAATTAAAAAAAAAACCCACGATGAACTGCAGCGCTCCATTATAATTTGTGACCTTATAACTTTGTAACAACAATTAGATCTTCGCAGAAGTAGTTTTATGAACACGAAACTGCATCTTTGTCGGTTCAGTAGTTTTTTTGACCAGCGTGTTGGACTATGGCCAAATGGTAATGAGTAGAGGTGTCAAATTGTGTCAAAATTTAATATTCTGATAAATAAATATTAAAATATATCAGTTCAAAAAATACGTTATAAAATATAATGGATAAAAAACTGGAGTTCCTGTGACCACAGCATCTAGGTTAGCGCTTGTCAAGGCAAATCAAAAGAGTCCAAACACGACGGGTTTACGATGAGAAGGAGTTCGACCACCTACCAAATCACGATTGCAGCACAGCTTGGTGGACTATGGCCCTAAAACATATCTAAGAACCTTCTCAGAAGCTAAACATATTTTTTTTAAACCGCATCTAAATCAGCAAAGTAGTTTTCCAGAAAAAAGGTAACATAATAAAAAAACACGATAGGAGCGCGCACGATAGCACGATAACTTAAAATATATCTAAATCTAAAGAACTTTTTCACAAGCTATACATATCTAATGCAAAACACCGCATCTCAATGAGCCCAGTACTTTTTCAGAAAAATGGAAACATATTGAAAAATTAAAATCAAAATTGCAGCTCAGCTTAGTGGACTATGGCCCTAAAACATATTCAAGAACCTTGACAGAAGTTATGCATATCTATTGCAAAAAACTGCATACTAATCGGTCCAGTAGTTTTCCAGGAAAATGGTAACTAAAAAGTACACAAACAAACAAACAATCGCACAACCTCTTAGGGCAAACACATAATAATATATACCGTCCGTTCCGTCATGGGTAAAAAATAGCTCAAGTGTCGCCGCTTTGATGTGATAATGTGTAGTGTTTAAATATCTCCTATTTAAGTTACGAGTATTTTAATTTACGTATATGACCTCTTAGACCACCTGTGATAATACTAACATAAATCTGAAACATGGAAATTAATAGTAAGGAGATATAATTATAGTTATCAAAAGATAGTTACCACAAATACAGTTATCTCTTAGTCTATAAGTTTTGACATTTGGGTTGGACGAGCCAGTGTAAATTTGTATGAAAAATTCGTATGAAGGATCTTTGGAACCAGATTGTACAAAAACTTTAAGTTGTATTGAAAATATTGTTTAATTAAAGTGTTCCTTGATCTTTAATGATTAATTTGAAATAACTTTTGTTTATATAAGGTCTCAGATTAAATCACAATAGTCGGAACGCGATAACGCCTTTTTTGAGTTTTCCATGAATTTCTCGATAATTTTCTGCAGTTACTATACGATTTTATGACCACTTTGTTTAATTAAGTCATACTTCATTTAACTGAGTAGCAAATGGTATTAATTTAGTAATGAAATTTTCATTTTTCCTATCCTAAAACGTCGGAACAGAAAACAATGTTTCAGTACTTCGACCCTTAAACGCTATGGCAAATAAATATCTACTAATTAAAAAAGCATTATGCCCTTTCCGAAATTATGCCACTATTTTTCAAAAAGCGTTACCTGTACAAATATAAGACACCAAAGCTCAAAATCATTACGAAATCTGTCTATAGCAAAAGTGAAACCTTTGTTAAACCTAAATTCATGCAGAAGCTGGCACTAAATTAATTCAGTCACGGGAAAAACCTAGCACAAATTATTACCTAATCTGTCCTAGCACTAAAGTGCGGGATTTTTATTTTAAAAGCTCTATAGAATTGATCAAAAATTTAGTCCGAAAATAAATGAGACAGGCGTGTTTATGATACAAATGAGACATTTGCAAAGTAATCACAAAAAGTGCTGTCATTCCAAGGACCATAGTATTCTGATTTCAGTTGGATAACGAATTGGAGCGCGATGGCCGATGAATACAAATGTCTTCATTAAATAATCGTACTTGATACGTCTTCGTTCAACGTGATTACTCGTTTTACTTCTTATCATGGTAAATGACTAACGCTTAAATGCACAAAAAAATTGTTAATCACAATCACAAGGTTGTGGCGAAGCCCCGCGAGACCTACGGACCCCTCGGGAATTTCCGTTCCGACTCGCTTTCGATCGGGATTCTCCCGTGCGTTCCAATCAGTGAATCTTGAACCCCTACCATAGATAAAAAGTACTCTGTGACCCCTACGCAGGGAGGCCGCGTACACGCATCTTGTCCGGCTAATTCACTCGATACCAATCAATTAATTATTATATTTGTTGTAACGTCCATAGTCCGTAATTAGTGTTTTAAATCGTTTATCATAATATATCAATAGACCTTTGTAACGAAATAAATAATCAACATTCAAAATATAATATTCGTAAATTACATTGGGTTTGTTTAACTTCGATCCTAACATTCCCATTAGGTAACTAAAAATTTGTAAGAAACTTCTTACAATTTTCTTGTTTAAATTAGTTTAATCTCTATTTAATTTTTGAATTTGTTTCGTGCAGCTCAGCGTTAGGCCCGTAGTATAGTAAGTAAGCCCGTAAGTAGTATTAACAAGATCTCAAATATCATCAAATATCGGTCTTAAGCATAGATTGAATGATACTCGAGAACATGCTCTTAGTCTGATGTCTGTTTAGCTGCAAGTTTATATAGCGACTAGCTGATTCCCGCGGCTTCGTCCGCGTGGACCAAGTATTTTCGATTCCCGCGGAAAATCTTGAATTTTCCGGGATAAAAAATAGCCTATGTCCTTCCCCGGGATACAATCTATCCCTGTACCAAATTTCATCAAAATCGGTTGAACAGATAATTTTTTTTTTGATTCCCGCGGGAACTCTTCAATTTTCCGGGATAAAAAGTAGCCTATGTCCTTCCCCGCGATGTAACCTATCTCTGTACCAAATTTCATCAAAATCGATTGAACAGATACATTCTTTTGATTCCCGCGGGAACTATGTCTTTCCCCGGGATGTAACCTATCTCTGTACCAAATTTCATCAAAATCGGTTGAACAGATACATTCTCTTCATTCCCGCGGGAACTCTTCAATTTTCCGGGATAAAAAGTAGCCTATGTATTAATCCAGGTTATAAGCTATCTATGTTCCAAATTTCAGCCAAATCGGTTCAGTAGTAGCGGCGTGAAGGAGTAACAAACATACACACAAACTTTCGCCTTTATTATATTAAGTATGATAACTGATACAAAATTTTGTACAAACAAAGGCTTCGTCCCGAAAGAGTTCCCACGGGATATTGAAGATACTAAAGCCAAGAGAATGCAGTCGCGGGCATCGCCTAGTTCATTATTTAAATTGTGAAAGCACTGTAGCAGTTTTGTGTAGTCCAAAAATACAATCTACCTTTAAAAATGAAATCGCTCTTTTTACAGTTTTTTTTTAATCCTGGAAATTGGACAGCTGGTGGTTTACACGAGACTTATTGTTCTATTTACTGCAAGTATTGTAATTATCACCGCTGTATTTTTACGTACCTACTTTCGAATTTGCAAATGGAAATAGGGTTTTCGCGCTTAAACAATCCCGTTGCTTAGTAGCTCGGAAAATTTAAATAATATATTAAATTAAAAAACCCCAACACCCGGCTCCATCATCAGACCTGATCACTACACTATGTCTATTAGCTATTCATTGATACCATTTCAAGAAGCCCAATCCTGATACCTCTGATATTTCTATTTGCATTATTTTATATCACTTTCGTAAAACGTGTAAGACGTGGTTCGTATTCCTTAACGTGTGATTTAAATAGTCTTCTTTTTCATACATAATTTAAAACTACCATGATGCCCGCGAATGCGTCCGCGTTGATTTAGGTTTTTTGTAAAATCCCGTGGGAACTTCCCGATTTTCCGGCATATACCTAATGTAGCCTTTGTCCTTCCCCGGGATGCAACATATCATCGCACTGCCAAATAAGCTAAGACGGACCGAGAAAGCGTAGCAGACAGCTTACACTTTCACGATCCATCTTTTCAACCGATTTTTACGAAATTTGGTAGTGTCAAGATGTATTGCATCCCAGGGAAGGACAAAGGCTACATTTTACGATGGAAAATTAAGAAGTTCAAAAGGGATTTTACAGAAAGACAGACACACCTTTCCAGCTATAATATTAGTATGTACTTATATGGATTTATAATAGGGCTTTTCCATTTATATTATTACCATAGATACTCACGACATGACGTATCTTCTCGCAGGCGCAGAGACAAACTTATTTTTTTAAACATAATTGTTTGTTTCAGATCGCCAGTACTGGTACGCACAAGCACAAGAGACGCTACAGAAAAGACTTCAGTATGCGACGGAGAAAAAACCTGTTGCAAAGTAAGTGTTATACTCAACAACCTCAATTTGCATAAACGGGCCCTGTCAATCAAAGAATGTGGACTTATTATACTAACGCCATCTAGTCTGAAAAGCGGGACAGCGCTATGGCAGGGACAAGGACAGGGTAATACGGGTGAGGGGCATGCCCTACAAGTCAGACGCCCAAGTTTTTTTCCATGAAAGGGCCCATCTAGTACCTACATATTATGTATCGATGGTTATACTATACAGTTGGCATCAAGTTTAAAAGAGCCGGATGGTATGTTAGTGGAGTTTGGACTTCCGAGTAACAGTGCTGAAAGCTAAGGGTTGGCTGACGAACTAGTTGCACGATGCCACGGACATCTACCAAATACATCGATAAATAACCAGTGGCAAAGTTTCAAGGCTTATGCCAATAATTAATAATAAAAAATAATAATTGGGTAATTTTCTAATTAGCTGTTACGCTCCCACTAGATCAAATCAAAACACATGAAACCACGGGCATTTGCTAGTTTTTTTTTTATATCCACTACAAGTAAACCCTTGACTGTGATCTCACCTCAAACTTCTCTATTAATTTCTATGTGATGATGCAGTCTTAGATGGTAGCGGGCTAACCTGTTAAGTTTATGAAGTCTGCACCCGTAATCGGTTTCTACAGGCATCGTACCGGAATGCTAAATCGCTTGGCGGCATGTCTTTGCCAGTTATAGGTAACGGCTGAGGCCTACCTAAATAAAAAATATAATTATGCTTGACAGAAAAACGAGGATTTTTTATCTACTTTGTTTTACCTATACCATTTCGACGGGAACTACCTATACATTTTTTTAAAATTTATATCAAGGTAGACATATAAAACGTCACGCTCACCTCGTATTGTTATCTAAGTTGCCATTGATCAACTTTGCTATGTGTTTCAGAGTCGTTATTAGAATAATAGGTAAGGGCTGATTATGTAACAAATGGGTACTAACCTAGACAGTGGATAGGTAAATCTAGGATCAAGAAATAGAAATGCCGCAGTAAGTCTGCAAATTGAATGGGAGGTCGCAAAAAGTCAAGGTTGAGATGAATAACTAATGATTTAATGTAGGCCAGGTTACGCTTCTTTACAACAATGTTGCTTAGGTTCAATATCCAAAGGGACAAAAGACTAAAAAAATTAAGATAAAAAAAAAAGGTTCAAATTGGTTTGAATCCATACTTTTACTAATATTATAAAACTGCGAAATTGTGTCTGCCTATCTGTCTGTCTGCTACACTTTCACGGCCCGCCTATTCAACCGATTTTGATGAAATTTGGTACAGGGATACCGGATAGGTTATATCCCGGGGAAGAACATTTTTATCTCGGACAATTAAGGAGTTCCTGTGGGAATCCAAAAATCTTAATACACGCGGACGAAGTCGCGGGCATCATGTAGTAAGAAATATTTTAATACTAAAATAATCAAATGCATGCAGAATATAATACTTGCATATCGTAATTTTGTAATCCCTACCATCAAAGTAGCAAAATTCATTGAACCAAAATTATAGGAGCCTCAAATATAGATGAAAATAAAACGTATTGATATTGAATTACGAACAACGCAAATATTTATCTTGTGGTTGTACCTACGATGTAATGTCCTTCTATCCCTTGATTTAATTGTAACCGCAGAATTTCTTGCTGGCTTTTTCCAGTAGAGTAGTTATTAGGAGCCAGTGATAGATTCAATTGATGATTTGAAAGAAAAAGTATGTTCGATTAAAATAAATCTTTTCTATTCAGATTTTTCTCTAGTCACACAAGTAAACAAATGGACCGGACCACCTTTGCTATGTTAATCCCGATCGTTCTGTTCCGACTTAATGCAGATCGTAGAGATTTGATCTTAGATTCACTGAATTCAACACAGAGAATAATTTATTACTCCAGGAAAGTTCTCTGCTCAATCCCATCCTTCCAAAATCGAGCTTTTAGTCAATCGTGCTTACATTATCTTAAGTCCATTTTCTCCTTACTCTATAATATTATAATCCCTGTAGTATTTATATATCACTAGCTGATACCCGCGACTTCGTCCGCGTGGATTGAGGAGTTTTAGTTCCCGCGGGATCTCTTTAATTTTCCGGGATAAAAAGTACCCTATTATTTAATCCGGACTTCTAACTTTACGTCTGCAAAATTTCAAAGCAATCGGTTCAGTAGTTACGGCGTGAAAGCGGAACAAACATACAAACAAACTCACTTTCCCATTTATAATATTAGTAAGGATAATACTTTAAACATTACCATTTACTCTCTGCTATTAGATGGTTATTCGTTGCTACAATTTATCAACTTTGGTCAAATCACACACAAAAAACATATTGTTTGTTTGTATTAATATGTTTGTCATTTTGATTATCATTGGAAAACGTTACTGGACAAATTTTCCAGTTTTCGATTAATATCGTCTTATTTAGCTTATATTACAAAAATTCAACCAGTTTTTTTGTAATTTGAAACGTTAATACAAGTAAAATAGGATTACTAAATTATCATAATTACTGCAGATTTGATCTTGATAATTTACAAAGTCGAGTCAGTAAATTACTTTTTGATTTAGTAAGCAATATTAGTCTAAAGAGTAATTTTGCCCGGGCGGGTACCGAAATTGTTTATAAATTATACTTCCCAACATGGTAAGATTTTATCTCGATGCCTAATTTAATTTTCATGTAGGCGAATGGGTTTCATGTGGTTCAGCTGGATTACAGTTGGAATAGGGGTTAATGTTGATAATTTGGTTAAACCCATTAAGTCATTTGTTTATCCGTTTTATTTTGTCTTACCAGCTGCGACTTCGCCCGCATGTATTCAGGATTTTGAAAAAATAAACCCTTTGAATTTCCAGAATAAAATGTAACCTACGCCCTTTCCCGGGACGCATTATATCTGAGTATCAAATTATGGCAAAATCAGTTGCAAAAATGGGCAGCAAAAACGTAGCAGACAAACAGATATACATTATCTTCCGTAATTAAAGATCGACCGATGTAAGGAAGGGCTTTGAAGGTTACAGAAACTAGGTATATTAGTTGACATCTTTATTTACTGGACAGGAATATTGAAGGGAAGCAATATTTCGTTCCTGTCTTACATGTCCGGGATCACATATCCGGTCGATAAATTATGTGTAAGAACTAGCAAAGTTCGACGCAATTTATCTTTTTACTCTGGATGGGAAAACTGACCCTAAAAAAGTTTATCAAAGCAGTTAAGACAGGGGTCACGAATCTAAAGCCTCGGTGTTAATAGAGATTTCTATTCCATATGCAAGAACTGCGATGAAACACACAATGTTCCTCATGTTTTATTTATCGAGAGAACCCTCGTATATCTTTGTCACAAATTCGCGACGCCTATTGTAACGAAACACAAATGTGAGATACCTAGTCGCTTTATTCGTAATTTGGGATACTACGTAGACTTAAGCGTTCCCATAAGGTTTGAGAGAAACAATGTACCGAAAGAACAATATTCGGAGTTTATTTGTTTTCTCTATTAAAAAGGACAGTTTATTATTTTAATTTAGTTTTTCATACTAATAATATATTATTTTTGCGCCATCAGCGGGGAATTTGAAAACCTACGAATGTGCGTGATTTTTCCGTAATTAGTGTTTCATTAAGGATCTTTGAGCTGCCACTCTAGAGACTAGCACGTGGATCGATTTTAATGATTCTTTCAGCAACGGATTTGCAAGTGTCAGATATATTCGTATTATTCAGTTCACATTGCAATAGTGGTCAGGATTTTTAGGGTTCCGTAGCCAAATTTGGCAAAAACGGAACCCTTATAGATTCGTCATGTCTGTCTGTCTGTCTGTCCGTCCGTATGTCACAGCCACTTTTTTCCGAAACTATAAGAACTATACTGTTGAAACTTGGTAAGTTGATGTATTCTGTGAACCGCATTAAGATTTTCTTACAAACATAGAAAAAAACAATAAATTTTGGGGGTTCCCCATGCTTAGAACTGAAACTCAAAAATTTTTTTTTCATCTAACCCATACGTGTGGGGTATCCATGGATAGGTCTTCAAAAATGATATTGAGGTTTGTAATATAATTTTTTTCTAAACTGAATAGTTTGCGCGAGAGACACTTCCAAAGTGGTAAAATGTGTGTCCCCCCCCCTGTAATTTCTAAATTAAGAGAATGATAAAACTAAAAAAAATATATGATGTACATTACCATGCAAACTTCCACCGAAAATTGGTTTGAACGAGATCTAGTAAGTAGTTTTTTTTTTAATACGTCATAAATCGTAAACCGCAATTTACCTTTCATTCAATCAACTCAAATATTGACAAATGAGATAAATTTGGTACGAAGCAACGTCTTATAGCACAGTTAAAGGAAAAATTGCGAAATGCATGAATTTTCAGTTACATCATATAATAAAAATATTTTTAATAATTTAAAACTTACTACAGGTTTGTACGGAACCCTCGGTGCGCGAGTCCGACTCGCACTTGGCCGGTTTTTATATTACTTTTAACTCATGCTATCCAAATTTTTTTTTCTAAAACTCAAAATACTTCAATCACGACACGTTAACGACATATTTTTAGTGTGAAAAAAAGAAAAATGCAATATAGTTATATTGCATTTTTCTTCGAAATAAGAAATTATCTTTTTAATTCTGCACAATATATCTCTCAGGAACGTGATACTAGTGGTGGGCGACGGCATGAGTCTGACCACAGCAACAGCAGCCAGGATACTGCGCGGTCAACGCCGAGGCCAGTCTGGCGAAGATACGGATCTAGTTTGGGATACATTTCCCGCTGTTGCTCTAGCAAAGGTAAGCTTTTAATGAGGCGCTGCCCAATCAAAATTGTTACAATTCTTATGACTTAGACTCACAGAATATCTTGATCCAGGGAAACGATATAGGATTGTTGTCGTCAATCAATATATAGGTATTTTGTAGGGATTTTCTCAAGTCGTGGCCTTACGCCGCCAAGTCATCCGTCCACTAAGTGAGGGGGGAGACACATAGCTTACATAGGATACTTACTTACGTAGAGAACACTGTCATGGGATACCATTAGAGAACGCGAAGGATTTCTACGCATTTAAAAAAAATCGAATTCCAGGCCGGCAAAGTCTCGGACAAAATGTTAATATCACCATACTATAACCATTAACCATATTATAACACAGTCTAATACAGATTTATTAGATCGCTGCACGAATAAAATCTTGTGCAGGCTATCTCTGTTGTTGTATAATTAGATTTTGAGATCAGGTAGGTATTCTAGTCCAAACATTGCCCAGACATTAAGTACATATAACTAATTGTATTACAAAATGGGGTCGGACGCGACGAGGGCATACAAGATCAAGGCAAGACTTATACATACTGGCCAACTTAATTAAAACTAAGTTAATACGCAATGTTGTCTTAAGAGATGATGAAGACCGAAGGGCAAATGAAATGAAGTAGGTATTAGTTTTCCTCGGGTACCGACCTACATATTTATTTAGGTAGATACATACCACTACATACATTATACTTGTAGAATGTAATATTTTTTAGGATTGCCGAGTGGAATACCGGAACAACATGAGTGATTGTTTATTCTTAACACCCTTAATTTGGAACACCCTCCCGGCGCACGTGTTTCTTACCACGTATAATTTAGGTATACCTTCAAGGCAAGAGTGAATAGGCATCTTCTAGGCAAGCGAGCTCCAATCTAGACCTCATCATTGCTTTTCACTAAGCATGATTGTCGTCAAGCGCAAGCCCATCTCACAATTAAAAAAAATCTTAACTTGGCTTTAAGGACTTAAGATTTACCTATTTACTATATTACTAGCTGATGCCCTAGATTTCTGGGTGGATTAAGGTTTTTTGGTTCCCGCGGGAACTCTTTAACTTTCTGGGATAAAAAGTAGACTATGTGTTATTCCAGACTATAATCTATCTCTGTGCCAAATTTCATCCAGATCCGTTCTGGTGTGATTGAGTAACAAACATCCATCCATCCGTCCATCCATCAATACATCTATCCAAACTTTCGCATTTATAATATTAGTATAGAAGTATAGATACCTGTGTTTTTTCTGCAAAATGCAGCGTGAGGATATGAACACAGTTTGGACGGATGATAAACAAGCTGGACATAAGCTGCACATGTCCAACTGCTGACGTCTATCGGATGAAGATACAAACTCATATTAACGAAATTTGAGGGGTGACACTGAAATAAATTATTTTAGTAATGAAAATGTACACATTATGGAATTACAATTGTCATTTTTTTAATGAGTCGCAGTATATAATGTGGTTAACAGCTGCAAAAACCTTAATGAAATTTCAGCTCAGTACGCTTGAAATAACCATCATGGTTATCACTGCTGAACGGTGTATGCTTATGGAATATTAGAGGAGTGTGCGCCTCATAATGGCCTTTAAAGTGGAAATTATGAGAATGAAAGTTATATCTCATGTAATATTTTATTGTGCTATTAAAATAATGCTTGCAATATGAAATAACGTTCATAAAATAGTTATTCAGAATATTAAAGTGTATTAAACTAGTTTACAATGATAGTTTACTAGAACTTGGAGCTAGAGAATACCAGATTTTATAAAAGCAAATTCCAAGGGGATATATAATTATAAATGAGTAGCTCCTATTAATTTACAATCTATTTTTTATACATGATAGTTCCACGTTGGAATTAACTTGCCTATTCAGTTTTGACCTGAAAGTATTCAACTATTCAAGTTCGTGGCAGGAAAAAAGAACCAGAATGACGACATATTTTCATGTATTGTACGTGTTTTGTATCTAAAAGCTAGTGTCAAAACGTTTTTAGTGAACCCAAAAAATTGCAATAATTCGTTATCGAACATGTACAATACATTTTTAGACATTGGTGTTAAATTAACATGTTATAGTTCATCTCGGTATCAGTAACATCTAGTTCTAACATACTATATACATAGTATGCTAGAACTAGATGATGCCCGCGACTTCGTCCGTGTGGGTTAAGATTGTTTGATTAACACGTTGGCTGCGATGCCATTTTTGATGGCCTTTCGGCCAGTGCGTATGAGGTCTTTTCAGGGCAAGGTTGAACTTCTTTAGAGTGCGTATGAGACCAACTCGGCCTCATAAAATAAGTTTTTAAAAAAGACCATATATGTAGCTCAACAATAATAATATTTGTTTGATATTTTTCCGTTATAAACTCAAATAGTTGTTAAAGTTAAATCTAGCTTCGCCGGCCTCTATGACAATTCAGTATTGAATTAAATGTAAAAATATAATTTGACATCTATTCTGTCTCACATCGCACTGAAAGAAAGTTCGATTTGTGTCTCGACTAGTGATGGGAATAAAGAGATATGCACTTACTAATTACCATATAATATTTTTAATAACTGATTAAACAAAATGTTTTGCATTAAAACAGGGCAAACATAAGGATTTGTTACACTGAACACAAAAAGTTACAATTTTTTTAGTTTTTTTTGCAGCCTCACTACTATTTAACGTAAGCCTTTTTTATCGTAGCAACCAACGCAGCGCTTTCTTTGACTGTCTTTTTGAAGCGCATGATCAGCACATCTGCCACTAGGAAATTCTGGAATAAAACACTTGCGTTAGGTTTTTTTAAGCGCTATTTGTAGTTTCAAAGTATGTGAAGGTGTGAGCGTATGTGTGTGGATGTGTAAGGGTGAGTTGCTAGATGTATGTACCTAGGTACCCTTACTCAGTGACTATTCAGTCAATTGTAATCATTGCAGGAACGATCTCGAATTCGCCAAAAGAGAAGGTAGACTTCATAACTAGGAATAGGAATTTGGAATAAACCGGAGATGAAAAGTAAACAAAAGGTTAAAAATACGTGTAAATCAAGAATCAATTGTCCGTTATGCAATTTAAAAGACCCAAGTAAAAAATTGCAGAAGTGTAAAGGTGATTTTGCTCTAGTCAAACATTTTAGTCATCATTTTGAGTAAAAGCAGTCGCGAATATTTAACGATAAATCGAACGGTGACTTGCCAACAGCAGTGAAGAAGCATTCACCGCCGGATTTGTTTTCAAAGTTTAAAGCAACGCCATATTGTTTCGAAGAATTAAAACGACCTATTGTGTAAAGGGTACAGAACTAGAAGAGGCTCATCGACATTTTTTTATAAAATCAAACAAAGAGTCACCTTTGATAAGTTTTGAAAGGGCTTTCTATATGAGATGTTTAGAACAAAAAGGAGGTCAAAATCGGCTTATTAAAAAATCATTGATCAGAAACATTTTTGCTAATTATTCTAATTGTCATTGAGCCCCTTCTTTTCCAGTACCCTTCGTCACAGAATATATAATAGTACTATGTATATAAAAGCAAAATCGATAGGTGCAAAAGAAGTGATTTGCGACTAAAAAAGGGGCGATTTATAAAAAAGTGTTAATTTAAATTAATTTAATTGTAAAAAAGTTAATTTGTGTGTAAAAATTTTGGGTCCGAGTTGTGCACTTTTGGTTATTAGAATTAAATTTCTACCATGGATCCTCTTTTTCTCCACTCTCATCACCACATTTTTACATGTGGTGATGGTTACGGTTTCTACACGGCATCGTACCGGAACGCTCCTCAACGATCGATTGGCACGTCTTTACCATAGCGCCCTAACTAGAGTGTGCGTCCGTATAGAAACTTGTCACATCACTAAGCTAAGACACGCGGCGCCCGCGCCGCCCACACTCCGCTCCGTGCGGTTGTGAGGCCTATAATTTTTGAGGCACTTTAAACCTCACTCCGCACTGTACGTGATTTATTTATGTTCGGTGCGTATGAGGCCCATTCAACCTCATTATTTTATAATTGCGCCGTTGGGATAGATTTCCTAAGGGAAGCATTATTATATATTCGTCTCTGTCATACCCAAAGAAATGTGAACATAGTCGCTTCCCGCACAGAGTGAAAGAGCGCGATTTTGACTGCCGCATCTGCGAAAAGTCACGCATGCGGCTTTTTAGACCGCATAACGCAATGAACGTGTTAAAAGTAGCCTATATCCCTCCCCGGGGTGTAGCCTACCTCTAAACCAAATTTCATCAAAATCAATTGAAAGCACGGGTCGTGAAAGCGTAGCAGACAGACAGACAGGCAGACAGACTGATACACTTTCGCATTCATAAAATTAGTATGGAATGGATTATGGGTTTCGCCCACTTTCAGACTTTGTAGGTCCAATAATCGGGCCGACTTTATCACCGACTTTGTGACTGAAAACGCACACGGGTGTGACTGACTCAGAGGACTCAACGCGCACGGGATATGCATTTCACGAATCCACTTATATACCAGTCACTGTTTGTTGGCAGACCTACAACATCGACGCTCAAACAGGCGAGTCGTCAGCGTGCGCCACTGCTCTTCTATGCGGAGTGAAAGCGCGATACGAGACCTTAGGTCTCGACGCTGGTGGTCGCTTCAACATATGCTCTTCAGCTATCAACTCCAAAGTCACCTCACTGACTGATTGGGCGCATGAAGCCGGTAAGTGATGTAGAGATTCACAAGAAAAAGACGTCACTTTTATGGCCATTTGGATTCATTGCAGGGGAAAAGGTTATTATAGACTCGTAAACAGTACACGAGTATCATAATTAGTAAGTAGATTTCCATGGTTAAAGCTTAAATTCTGGGGGAACTAAAAATGAATAACAATAGCACGCGAATCTGCAACTTGCTCATGTAGAATATCATAACCTCGACCTGTCGCCGCCGGCCCGAATGAGAAAGGTTAGGCTGTAGTACACTACACTGATCTAGTGTGAATTGGCATACTTTAAACACCTTTTAAAATATTATAAATAACTCTAATTCATGTAGGTTTCCTCACCAGGTTATCTTCGTTAAAGCAAGTGAAATACAACATAATTAAGTCAAAATTTTTTAAGTGCGTCCCCTTAATTCGAACTCTGGGTTCCCCAGTGGCGTGCTGTTCATACAGGCATAAAAGCACTGCTTCCCCAAATGGAAACAGGTCAATGCTCATTTTTCATTAAACCAGCCAGTAAATAGGTATTCTGACTAACTTATGCCTACCCTAGCTTCAAAACCCATGCACGCCACTGGGGTTCCCCATCATGTAGAAGACCAAAATATATTAACCATTAGGCTCACATCGCTACAGACTTGTAGAAAATACGTGATATGAAAATAGCATTCGTATATTACGTATAAGCGCTGTGAGCTCGCAGTATTTCGATTCAAGTTCCAGGTAAATACGCGTGCCTCGTTTCTTTCGCCTATATTAATATTCTGTGCCTCGATGGTCTAGTGGTTAGCATAGTCGACTGCGGATCACGAGGTCCTGGGTTCGATTCCATGTCGGGCATAAAAGTTAGGTATTGGGATTTTCAATTAAGAAATTCTCAGTGCCAGCCCGGAGTTGGAAGTTGGCGGTGTTTCACCCCCGTGCCTCGGAGAGCACGTTAAGCCGTCGGTCCCGGTTATTATCACTAACATGATAATAGTCGTTAAAGCCCGCCAACCCGCATTGGAGCAGCGTGGTGGGTCTAAGCTCTAATTCCCGCTCTCCTATGAGAGTGGTGGCCTGTGCCCAGCAGTGGGACGTTAATAGGCTGTAGCATAGCATAGCAATATTCTGTGCCATTGGTACTCTCACATAGTAGAATAGCAGCTCACTTTGTTACTTGGCAAACTTATTTGAACGCCTAATGGCGGCGCCACTGTCTTTTAAAAATTCAACATTATCTAGGATCAACATCAAGGATGTTATAGCAGGATCAACACAGAGTAGATTCTGTTAGTTCCGAATTAAGCCACACACATACTATACCATCGCGTCAAGCAGTATTATTTTAATGTTGTTAAGGCACTTGTTTCAGAATTATAATTTTTATTTCAGAGACGTCAAGGTACGTAATATAAAACTGTTATTTTAATACTGCTTTAAACGATGTCAGCAGGGCGAACGCGTATCTTTTGCAACCAATCATCGCAATCACCTCTGATTGGTTAACACTCTTTCACTATTGGACGAAATCCATTGACGCAGCAAGAATACCATAAATTCAGCCAATCGGAGGTGATTGCCATGTATCAATGATTGATGTAAAAGATACGCGGTCGCCCTGCAGTTAGCCCCCAGATAAGCTTGTCGTGTAAAGGATTGATCTTTGCAGGAAAGTCAAGCGGCATCGTGACGACAGCCCGTATCACGCACGCGACGCCAGCCGCGTTGTATGCGCACGCTCCGTCGCGGTACTGGGAAGACGACAGCCGGGTACCGCCGACTGTGAGACGGGATTGTAAGGACATCGCTTTACAGCTCGTTGAGAATGAGCCTGGAAGAAGTATAAATGTAAGAAAAGCCAATCATCATCAACCCGTTCACGTTCACTGCCGAACACTGCTGGCCGATTCAAGAGCGTTAGATGATTATATCACACGGTCCACAAAGTACAAGTCCGAAATGGGTGTGGCAGTCTGCAAAATGCAACCACATACCGGAGATCCCGGCTACAAACTACGTTTTTCAGATCTGCAGTTTGCAGTTTCGGACTTGCACCCTAAACACTTCGCAATCTACCTTCACTTTGTTAAAGTTGTACAAAGTTACGCTGCAATCTGCAGTCCAGAACTCGTTTGTCGCAGAAAATATAAGTAAAAATTCTCTTTTTACAACTTCTAAATTATCAACATTTAAATTTAGCTCAGTTCGTAAACAAACTTGGAACAAATCAGTGGAAGGTCACATAATATTCCACTTACGAGTATATGTCTTTTCGCCAGGGTCATTGTCCGAGTAAAGTGTGTAACTTCTCGGACAATGGTCGGACAATACATTATTGTCTGGCAGGAAAAATGACCGTGCGCGCACTTTTATATGGAGCTGCACGCTAGACTAAGGCGTTTTGTACGGACGTTTTGTCCTGTCCTGTCCGTTGTGTATTTACGCTCTTCGACACTATACTAAGTAAAAAAAAAAATGCGGTGTGGCTGTGTTATGGACACGGCCGTTTGTTGTACGTGAATACGTCTCGTAACGGGTAATAGTTTGTATACAAAATATTACTATTTATGTATGTCATAATCATAAGAAGTCCTCCGGGGTTGCACGTAGATTTTGACGACAGCTGACGATTTAAACATGAATGAACGTCGTAGCTTCACCGAGTCAAAAGTTATACTATATGGAAATCTCGATACGCAGCAGATTGACCTTCAAAATGGCGGGCTTCCCCCTCCGCCACGCGCGATTTGTTACAGTCCTCACTTCGCGTATTGAATCATTTGATTCTCTAGTTACCCAGTGATGTTATTGAAATTTGGATGGGGATGATAGGTACTCGTATGTAGCTGCAATACTAAACTGCATCCCCCGATTTTGTTATCAATAGTTTATTTTGTAATTGCGTCAGCAATTTTAAAGAGGTATTCACGTCAAAAACTGACTTCGATTTCCCTTTCACCAAAGCTATTCAGTACTATACAATAAAGGATTATAATACTTTTTTAAAGGTGACCTCCTATACACACGAGTTTCTTATACACCACTTTACCTGTAAATCTGAAAAGTTACCCCACTTTGTGTTGATCGACGTGGGGCACGATAATTATTTTTCCGATAACCTTTTTTCCCTTGAAAGATAGAAAATACAAGGGAATTGGGGTGAAAATTTATGATATAGTCCTTTGTAGTCATTGTAAGTGAAATGAAATACGGTACGATAGAGCGCGAATGATAAAAAATAGAATTGGTTAAATTGTTTAGTACTAAAGCTAAAAAATCTTGTTTCCTATTATGGTTTCTTCATCCTGCAGCTGCCGCTGTATGAGCTACTGCTAAGACTGTTCAGCTTCTACGACCATCATTCCTTTGATCTGCCCACGGCTATTTCAGCTTGCTGGTCTGTGCTGTATCAGTGATCGTATAGTTCTTCAATAGGAGACGGAAAATACCAGCGACGTTTTAGACTGTATCGACCTAATATTTCGATCGTTTGTCAAGACGTGAAGGCCTACCTACCCATAGCTAACATGTCCAACTTTCAAGCTTTAATCTATACTAATATTATAAAGATGTAAAGTTTGTGAGATTGTAGGGGGTAATCTTTGGATCTACTGAACCGATTTTGAAAATTCTGGTACCAATAGAAAGCCACATTATTTGTGAGTATCATACTGCCCTACTAAGCGCAAAAGCGGTATCTCAAAAAAATCGTAAATTTGATATTTATGGCATCGGATAGCTTAGAAAAATACGCATCTATTGAACTAAGCCTTATAGCGGTATGTCACTCAAAAGGTATAAAAAAACGTTATGAAAGTTTTTTCTATCTCAGTTTTACCTTAAATTTCTAAGGATATTAGAGGTATATCAATAATACGTAGGCAACCAGCCGTATATTTGAATACCGCCAAATCTTTTAAAAAACAGGAGCGTTTACGCACGTCGTGTTCTAAGCCAATAAGCGGTATAGATGACTTACCGCTACAAAGCTTAGTATTTTTACTAATACGATACGATACGAGATACGGCTGCTCATTCTTTATCCCATACGGTCGAATTTCTAATACATCTTGCAATGATTTATCTCTACCTTGGCTTATATTCGTGTCATTACTTGGTTATTGTTGTTGCAAACAAGTGGCAATGTGGCAAGTGGCAATTATTGTTTTAAATTATTGAAAATACTGTGATTTAATGTGTTCAGTGGTTTGGCTGTGTGCTTCAACAATCAGGTAGGGACTTGGTCTCATCTGCCCCGCTGGCTCTGCCCCGCTAGCGGGGCAGATGCAACTTTTTCTCACAGATCAAGTGCCATTTGCCCCGCTACGCTTCCGTAAGAAACTTACGAAAAACTTATTTCTGTTTTTTTACCCATAAATGAAAAAGTTTGAATATTATAGTGTTATTATACCTAGTGAGGAGTATAATTTGCATGTTAATTTTGGTAAAAGTAGGTACCTTATATCCTCGTAACCTCTTTGCGGTCGGTACTTTGGTGTCTGAATTTGCGTTCATGATATATCGCAGATCAATGATATTACTACAAATAACTTAATAATCAAGTAGGTATAACAGAGGTAGAACTATAATTGTTGAGTTTTGAGTTTGTTATACTTTTCAATTTCACGGTGAAACAGTCAGTCAGACGATACCTACGTAAACCTTTCTTGCGCTCAGCCGCTCAGCATACAAAACAGGATTCAATAAAGATCCTATCACTACTAGCATAATAGGAAATAAAATTTTAAAAACGAGTATTGCCGCCACCGACGAAGAAAACTGCACCAGACGGTATTTCTACAAACAAAAAAGATAATATTTTGAAATCTTTCGAAAATATTATACCGCAAAATAGAATTTCCTTTTGGAGAGAACTCCTCACTTTTGACTGATTAGAATTCATAGAACACGTCTCTTTTTTTAATTTTTTTTTTTAATGATTATAAATTTAAATAATAAAAGACTATTTATGTGCACTTTGATTTGTTTTTTTATTTTTAAAAATATGTATTTTATTTGACTGAAAATCCATATCCTTTTGTATACAAGAATGTTAGATGAAAAGCTAACCAAAAGGCGGCAACTCAATTCTTAAGTTTGTAATTACTAAGCGGTGTAGCAGTAACTCATGGTTATGGCATTTCCATGTATATTTTACATATTTTAACTATTGTGATAGAAAACATACCTAATATTATACATAAATTACATTTAATAACCAAAAATCACAATCGATAAATTAACAAAAAACCTAATTTTACAAAACGTCAGTTATCTCTTAACTAGCTTTCACTGAGATACCGCTTTTGTGCTTAGTAGGGCAGCATAGGCTATATATTAACCTGAAAAATTAGGGAGTTCCCGTGGGAATTAAAATACTTATTACACGCGGACGAAGTCGCGGGCATCTGCTAGTAGCCAATAAGATTAAACTGAATAAAATTAAACGGTCCATTTATCAACTGAAAGTGATATATACCTATTAATATCTAAGTTATACTAACTGATTTATTATCTGAATATATCCTGAGTATTATCTGAGTTATTCCTTGTCCACTTCATGTTATAAGTGCGTATAATTTTTCGAAAAAAAATCTTCTCTAAAATACCAAGAATGCTTGGTTCATTTTAACATTGAATCGCTGAGGTAATTAAACCATGCGCAAAAAACGACCCGTTACTCAGTCCCCGTTAACACTTAAAGAGGTAATTAAGCGAGGTGTTTGAGCTTTTTTGTTATACATATTAAAGACTTCTTACTCGTAATGCTTTTTTTCAATTCGACGTTGAATATTTCTAAATAATGCCTTGTTATTAAATAAACACAGAAAACTAAAAAGAGGTTAACTTTGTGTGAACAGGTTATAATGGGCGGTGGTCGACGACACTTTCTACCGACTGTAACTTCAGATCCTGAGCATCCAAATCGAGAAGGAAGAAGACTCGATGGGAGAAACTTAGCAGAAGACTGGGCAAGAGAAAAGAAGAGAAGGCGGTTAAGAGCGCAGTACATACATTCAAGAGAACAACTTGCTAAGCTAGATCCAAGAACAGTGGATTACTTGTTAGGTAAGTGGTGTCATGGAGAGAGCTGAGCTTGGAGTACCCCTGCGTGATCAAATCAGAAATGAGGAGATCCGTAGGCGAACCAGAATAACCGACGAAGCTCGTAGAGTCGCCAAGCTCAAGTGGCAATAAGCGGGGCACATATTTCGTAGAACCGATAGGCGTTGGGGTCCCAAAGTGTTTGAATGGCGGCCTCGGACCGGGAAGGAACGGGAACGTATCAGCGTTGGACGACTCCTCACTAGGTGGATGGACGATCTCAAGCGTATAGATGGGAGCCGCTGGAAACAAGCGGCACAGGACCGTGCTCTGTGGCGATCCATGCAGGAGGCCTTCGTCCTGCAGTGGAAGTCTAATAACAGGTTGAGACGACGAAATTGTGTCATTTGCCGTTCCTATCGGGAATAATAAATATGATACTTACGAGTACAAATGCATCTTTGTCTTAATCGAGTGCAAATTTGCAGAAGTTGGCAACACATTTGCGCCCAAAAAGCATAGGTGTGATAAATTTCATGCGGTAGGTGTATATGTCACCGTAAGATTGTAAAAACCGTAAGATTGTAATCTAACGTTTTTTTTATTCGATAGAATATTGTAAACAGTCGA
This sequence comes from Erebia epiphron, assembly GCA_963932025.1. Lineage (NCBI taxonomy): Eukaryota > Metazoa > Arthropoda > Insecta > Lepidoptera > Nymphalidae > Erebia > Erebia epiphron. The sequence continues at coordinate 10,477,472 of OZ009958.1, read as the reverse complement.
AAGATTGTGAACCGTTCAATGTTTTAAGTGTCCATTTTTGAAATATTCATTTTATTTACGTTTTCTTCTCTCTTTCTTGTAGGTTAGGTTAGGGTTCAACACAAACAATCAAGTAGGGCACTTAGGTTCTATCGGGTTAATAAACCTAACAGATTACAATCTACCGAAAAATAATCCGAATTGTAATCATTCGATAGTTTACAATTTCGCGAGTTAGATTATAATCTAACGATTTTTATAATCTTACGGTGACATATACAACTCGATATAAATTTCATAGAATCATAAATTTGTGTTTATAAATTAGTCAACCAGTGCACGGTCTAAAATATGACGTCACAATAGCGCAATATTTTTTATACCTATTTTAAAAATAGGTTTTATTATTCTAGACAAAGGCGCGAGCACCTTAGGCTACATCACTACTTCCAGCAAATCTGATTGCAGCCAAGCGCTAGTAGTCTATAAAAAAAACTATTTTTAAAAGTTTCAAAAAATTTGATCGAGCATAGTTCGGTACCTCGCTACTAAAATGTGAAGAGTATTTTTTTTATTTTTCCGATGAAAACAGAATTTGTTAGCCGAAGCTGCAAATTAAAAACGTGAACCGTGAATTACCTATCACGTTCATAAATTGAAGTGGCAGTGGCAGGGCATCATTTTATTTTAAAGTATATAAATTGAATTAGAGTAGATAGTGTATTGAGTAGATAGCTAATATGTTTTACGATTGAAAATAGCTATGCAATTCACCTGAGACGTATTTTCGGCCATAGCTCCGAGGATTTTGGGAGGATCGAGATGGGAATAGTACCAAGAGTTGAGGAATTTATCGGAATTTTGAAAAATTTAAAAAAGTCGGTTTTTTGGGGGGTATTTGTTTACTAATTTGTAAATATTTCGGAAAAAACCGACATAAGAAAAAATTAAAAAATAGGTCCTGGTGTATTAGTTTAGCTACAAAATGGCGAAAAACGGCGGCGAAACGTGTCTTTTGGCGTAGCCCATCCATTTTACATCTACATTTTTATAAATTGATATAAGTTTATAACCCATAAAAATTAAAATTTTTGGTTTTTCTTGCCTTTTCGTCAAACACCTTACATCATACAAACACGGATTCCGTGCATCAAGGCAAACACTGCCTTCTATTGCACACGGAAATAAATACGCCTATCAGGGCGCAAGCCCGAGCGCGATTGGAGGACTCGTGCCTCGAATTGAGCACGAGTTTGGAAGGAAGTTAGCGAACAAACCCGTGCGGTTTCGAGGAAGTACTTCCTTCTATTGAACACGCAAACGATGCGGACGCAGACGAGAAGTGCATTCGAGTTGGAATTTTGAAAATCGGTTAATAAATTTTTGAAAATTTTTGGAAAAAGGTCTTGTAAGTACCTAACGAATGTAGTTCTGTAACATCACGTACTTAATTAAGCACCGGACATATAGGTTTCAACCGGCCAAATACTAGATGGCGCCACCAGTCGGTTATCTCGCGCTCGCGTGTTGTATATCCGTAGGGATAAGTTGGCCACCGCGGCCAGCCTTCGACATTCGAACCGCAAGCTTACTACAGTGCTTCAGCGAGCGCTTTCCACTAGGAGACACTCGCCGGACTCTGTAGTCAAGTCAGTAAATCGTAGTATAGGGTTGTGCTTCCGACTGACGCTTCCACTGTGTGGGACGGCAGTAAGGGACTCAACTCTCGTACCCATTGTACTTACTTATAAGTGTTCTTTCAATAAAACGTGCTTCGCTGTTCTCGACTCGACCTTCCACATCAAGCAGCACCAACCCCCTTACATCTGGCGCGCAACGTGGAGCCGCTATTTTCTATCTGGCGGACAACGTAGGCAAATTGAACACCACAGGCCCAAAATTTCACGTGACAAAATCGGGTCGCACAACGACACTGCGCCAAAGGAGAAAATCAAATATGGCGCTGACGGCGGAGCAATTTTAAAAGCTGCTGGAACAAAACCATCAACAGCAGAAATCCCTCATTGCTGCTTTAACGAAACAGAAAAGCGGGAACATGACAAAGTGCAAATGTTTCTTCAACGGCGAGAAGGAAACCGAAAAAGGTGGAGTCATTTCTGTCTGCTATTCACCTCTTCAGAAACCTGGAAGGAATCTCGGATGAGGACGTCATTCAAGGCTTACCATTGGTGCTGCATAAGGACGCCGGTACTTGGTGGCAGGGCGTCAAAGAAGAAATAACGACCGTGGCGGATTTCGACTCGCGCTTGAGAGAGAAGTTTTCACCATTGAAACTTCCACATCTTCTTTATCAGGAATTGATGACCATTTCACAAAGTGCCTCTGAAACAACTGAGAATTTTATCACAAACAAAAGAATGCTTTTTTCGTTATTACCGGAGCCAAAACATCCTGAGCCACAACAATTAGATATGATTTACCACCTATTGCGATTGGACATAAGAGACAAAGCTCCGAGAGCGTCTTTCACCACTTACAATCAGTTGCTGGAATCTGCGAAAGGCATAGAGCAAATAAACAAAGAAAAGAAGACAAGCCACCCAACTGCCCCTTCGCTCCCACGTAATACAAAGATTCGGTGTTCTTTTTGTAAAAACCCCGGACATGCAGTTGCAGAATGCCGTAAGAAGAAGATAATTGAATCCCGAGATGAGCACACTCGTACCTCTAAAGATCAGGCCAAAACTCAGGCCTCATCGCCAATTCAGCCGAAATTCTCGTGTTACGGCTGCGGTGCTCCAAATGTGGTGCGCACAAACTGCCCCACCTGTTCCCACCAGAAGACGAAACTCATCAAAGAAGAGATTGGGTTTTGCTCCCTGAGTATTCGGCACGAGACAAGACCACGAGGTACCCTTACACATCGACACGTGCGCGAAAACAAATGTCGCCTCTTACTCACTGTATTGCCGACTCCTAGAACAAGGTTATGGCTTTAAAGAAGAGAAGGTAGAACTTACCTTAGCTGATGGAGTGGCTAAGAGCTGCACAGTCCTAACAGTCCGGGTAGATGTCGAGGTCTTTGGAAGGGTGTTTCCTACCAGTTTCATGGTATTACCAGAATCCAAGAAAAATAAAACTCTACTGGGTATAGGGTTCCTTACAAGAGCCATGATGGTCCTAAATCTACCGCAATTTACGTGGCACTTCATTGATAACCCTGATGAGGTACACGAACTTTTCACAGAGGATTTTGTGAGATTTAATGATGAAGCAGTTTCTCAAAAGAACGCGCAACGGCAAACAATGATGCCACATAAAACAAACGCACCCGTTCATGCAATGAGTGCTACTCCCAGCATATCTTCCGGCGCTGACAGTTTAGTTTTCATTCCTGAACCAAGGGACGATGCGAGTCTTCCGGATAATAGTGCACAGATGAAAAAAAAATATGAACTCAAGGAGATAACTTTCGGTACTCCTAAACGTGGCAAGACGCTTTTCGATGGATACTCACCTAGATTAAATTATATGTACCGAGATGCCCAAATGAATATCCAAAGACAGGAAGTGGAGTTATCACCTCATTCGCTGGCGTTATTTCCAGACACGTCAGAAATTGGTATCAACACGGTGGACATCGAACTGCCTTCCAATGACGAATTGACCACAGATCGTCAAAATCAATTACGGAGCTTGTTTTCGAGTTAAGAAGACGTGTTTACACCAAATAGCGCAAGTAGTTACGCTTTAGGAGGTGTTCTGATCCAGGGGGAGGGAGAGGATGAACACCCCGTGGAATATAAGAGTCGCCTCCTGACATTTCCAGTTTCCTCGTCGGGACGCCTTCAGAAACTGAGGGGGAGACTGTAACATCACGTACTTAATTAAGCACCGGACATATAGGTTTCAACCGGCCAAATACTAGATGGCGCCACCAGTCGGTTATCTCGCGCTCGCGTGTTATATATCCGTAGGGATAAGTTGGCCACCGCGGCCAGCCTTCGACATTCGAACCGCAAGCTTACTGCAGTGCTTCAGCGAGCGCTTTCCATTAGGAGACACTCGCCGGACTCTGTAGTCAAGTTACTTATCTTTAATATAGGGTTGTGCTTCCGACTGACGCTTCCACTGCGTGGGACGGCAGTAAGGGACTCAACTCTCGTACCCATTGTACTTATCATTATAAAAGCTCATTCAATATAACGTGTTCATCAAAGCTTCGCTGTTTACCTCGACTCGACCCTCCACAACAAGCTCCACACACCTCCCCTTTACAGTTGTGTAATTTAAGGGAAGTAAATCTCAAAATTTTCTTATTGTTCAAATTGTTAAATTTTTTTTTGTCGTAAATTTTTGTATTCATTTTCAATGCTCCGATTTTTGCGGGGACTGCGAAATCTGTGAATTTTGTATGGAGCGCTAAAAAAGTGTTCGTCAAAAATAGAGTAATTATAACAAGAGGGGACAATGTAATAATCATATCACAGGTGAGCGAAATGAGTATATACGCTAATGAGTGACAGAGCGAGAAAATGTTGCCTCTTGTCCTGATCAGCGTATCACTTTTTTTTGTTCGACCTATCCGACAGTTTAGGTCAGACAATCCTGTGTCGTTTTTGTATTCGCCCATATTCGTACGAAATCGGAACTGGACAAAGTGGTAACTGTGGTGGTGGTGTGGTATCGTAGCTTACGAAAAAGTGGTGTAACTTATAGACGATGGTTTGTTGCTGTGTGTTAGGCTGCAAAAGCCGAGCTGAACGTAAATACGAAAAAATAACCTAATACCTACGTAAGTTTACAATTTTGACCTTATTTAGACCTGATTGTTACAGATAAAAACAGTTTATATTTGTAAAGACTCACAATAATGCTACGAAGTATAGAAATAACAAAAAATAAAATTTACCACTAGCGAATGGTGTGGAGTGGTTTTAGGTTTTTTGGTTCCCGCAGGAAGTCTTTAATTTTCCAGGATAAAAAGTAGCCTATGCGCTGTTCCAGACTATAATCTATCTCTGTGCCAAATTTCAGCCAGATCCGTTCAGCCGTGATTGAGTAACAAACATCCATACATCCATACATCCATCCATCCAAACTTTGACGACGTCTATAGCTCTTTCTCTGCGCGTTAAAGCAGATAATACTGAGTAAAAAAAATCAGACACCTCTCTAAATGAAGTTGAATAATGACGATTTTTTTTAATGTGCCATCGACCAACGTCAGTTTTACGCTTTGCAAAAAGTTCGAAACTTTATTTCAGAAAGTTGTTGAGAAATAATGAGGAAAAGAAACAAAAGGCGCATTTCCAAAGATAAATTAACAGAGCTTCAGTTTCTTTAAAACGTTAGAGATCTTTGTTTTATATTCTGAAGATAGTCAAAACGCTTTTCCAACTATTCAGAATAACTTCTCAAACAATAAATGAGCGGTGAATTATTCATTTTAAACAAAAGACAAAGAGTTTTGAGGCTGCTCATTTCGTCTACGTGACTTAAAAATATAAGGTATGCTTATACTAGATTGCTTGACGAAAATATTATTTAGTAAAGTTCGAACTCTAAAGGGACTTAACAAGATTATTCAACTGACCCAGGTTTTTTAAAAATATAAAAAATAATATTAGGGTAGGTAATTCAATTTTTAAGCCCCTACGTAAACAGAGGGGTGAAAGTTCGGTTTAACGTGTGTAAATTCAATCCAATTTAATTAAATTTTTATGAATTAAATTAAGTAATTATTAAAAATACAAATCATTAAATTCTAAATTAAACCTATTAAAAACTAAATTAAAAACTGAAAACTAAATATTAAAAATATCATCTATCCCGCTGCAATGAGGCAGTGTGCCCTGAACGCTGGCTGCGTTACCCCGCTGAATAGCCAAACTTATATGTTGGCCGAGGTAACTGCCAGCCCTCCGGTCACCTGTGGACTCTGTGAGACGAGAAGATAGATCCTTAAAAAAGGATCTAGCATCTTCGCCCCACGACCCCAGGGTTTCAACACCAAAAGGCACAAAAATGAAATTATTTTCAATAATTTCATACTTGCGCCTCTTGGCTCTTTCTGCATTAGTGGCCGCCGCCCCCGATGTCATGGAGGACGCCTGCAAGTGGGATAACGGGTGGATACGCTAGGTATCCACGCATGTGGCATCCCAAACAAGCGACCTTCCTTGCTGCCACGGAACAAGAGTCATCCCGTGTGTATATATTGTGTATCCGTTTGTAGTTACGGAGCTCCAAAACGGATGAACCGAATTTGATATAATTTATTTTGTTTGAAAGGTGACTTAATTGAGATTGTTATCAACTATGAATAGGAAAAATCTGTTCAGCAGTTTGAAGATCATCAGCTCTTTTCTAGTCGATGAAGTAAGAAACAGTTTTTTCAAGTTTAATTTGTATTACTTATATCGTTTTGACATAAAATCATCAAGTGAGATTGAAGTCCGACTAATTGCAATAAGGAGCTTTTCGTATATAAGGGTCAAGTGTATTTCGCTACTAATTGAAATTACCATAGCCTACATCAACAGCTAGATTGCCAAATCATCAAAGCAATTAGAATTGAGTAGGTTTATGCACGTTAATTGGTTATTGTAATATAATACCTACCAAATTATACCAGCTAATTACAACTTTACAAGTAGGTATAAAGTAATTTATATTATACAATTAATCAAGCAACGTACTTGTATTTATAGTGTACTAGATGATGCCCGTGACTTCGTTTGCGTGGATTAAGTTTTTGATTCCTGCGGGAACTCTTTAATTTTCCAGGAAGTAGCCGGTGTCCTGCGCTAAGATACAACCTATCCTCGTACCAAATTTCATCAAAATCTGTTGAGTAGATGAGCCGTGAAAGACTAGACAGATAAACAAAGAGACAGTTACTTTTAAATTACTTACCATGCTTACGGAAATCATTCAAACCACTAACACGATATCCGGTCGTTTTTTCACCCAACCCGTTCTTTTATGTTTTTAGTGTGCATTATAGTATACACATATAATTAATATATACAGACAATTTGTTTCATTCGGATGACTTCATACGATTCTAATTTGCAATGAAAGTTATGTGGATTACGCTCCAAATACACTTTTCTCAGGGTTGATACGTGGTTCTGGTTTAAGGTCAATTTCACCAGTTAAAAAAGCCACTGTACAATAAAGGCAGTGCCTGCTCATAGTGTGTAAAATCAAAATGTTTTATTGAGGCGTAAAACTTTATGGCTCAATTTTACGTTTTAATGTTTAACGCTGACATTTCAGTTATTGTGTGCACGCAATTGCACATATTTTATTATTTGTCTATTTTCCATCTACAATAAATTTACTATGCCAAACACGTATACTTTTTAGTATGAGATTTACCTGAATTTAATACCTGTAACAAAAGGGACAAGAGCGTTTATATAACTAGGATGTAAAGCATACGTACAAACTAAGAATAGTAAGTTATACACAGGAGATGAGAGTGTGGCAGTACTGCATAACCTTTGTTTTACCAACGCCGTCCTTTGTTTATGAAAGAAAAGACTACGAAACATGTGTCAACTCTTCATCTCGTATATACAGGGTGTATGGAGACCGCTTCCGAAAACAAAGACTGGTGATAGTACTCGTGACTACTGATAAGATACCATACATAAAAATGCAAAAAAAAAATTAGTTTTACAAAAAAAAAAATATGCTGCACTAGCATCGGGGACTAAAGTAATATTAGAACAGATTTTGCATAAAAGAAATCAAGAATCACTTAGTTGCCTAAAACTCTCAATGTAGCAAACAGCAAAGTACAATTTAATAAGAGGTCGACGTCCGTCGGTCGCCCGCAGCGCAGCGCATCAGCTGATCGTGGCGGACTATTTTACGCGGGTGGTTGCGCTCTCGCCGCTCGCATAAAGTACGCAGCGGTTCAGTAGTCACGAGTACTATCACCTGTCTTTGTTTTCGGGAGCGATCTCCATACAGCCTGTATATGCCTTCATCTCTTCAATATTAACAATGTCTTTTATATTTTGATTAACGGAAGTCAATTTAATTTCAGGTCCAACTGTTACTAGAGATTTGACAAATCAGTTATTACCTATTATAAAATTTAACAAAAAAATTAATAGTACAATTTATCAAAGGTAAAAAATCAAGAGTCTGCATATCCGTTATTAAACAACCCTGTATAAACATTTGTATCAGACTTAATTTAGCTGTGTTTACATTACGACCACAGCGGCATTCCTGTTTAATCCTCTTAAGCCTTTTAATTCGAGATTACTCTGCGACTTTCTTCATAAAAATAATAACTTTGGATTTTAAAGTTTATTCTGCTCCGTAAAATAACCAGATTTATTAAGACTTTTTTCAAAAAAATAAACCATGCATTGACGTATGATTTAATAGGTCATACGTCATTGCGCATAACGTACCTATACGTCATTGGCATGTTGCGTTTTCCTATTGTTATTCACTAGGAACAATGAATGGTCGTTAGTCACTTGAGTCTTTTGTCACTCCGTAAAGTGTGTGATTGATTATGTGCAGCAAAGCACTACAAGTGTTTCTTTTAAAAAGAGTTGTTTCTCTCTCGTGCATTTTATCGATATTTGGATTTTTTTTAAATACACATAAATATTTTTTAATATACCTCAACATAAAGATTTAGTTTGTACATTAACTTACCTACATTATAAAGATCAATCCTTACTATTCTGATCAATTTTATAATTTTAAAAATATAATTTAATGATTCAAAGTCGATTCAGTTTCGTTTTATAAAAAAAAAATATATATTCGATAAACAGAAAATTTATTTCAGCAAACATTCAAGATTTCATACAAAGCGTTTTTTTCAGTCAAGTGCCTTCTATAAAAGCTTTTGTATGTTCGCATGAGTATTCACGTAATAAATTTAAGAGCACAACTATAAATTCTTGACAACAAAAGTTATATCGTCCAACAGTTCGTTATTTGGGAACGTTTTCATGTACTTATAAATTGTAAATATAGATAACTATACTAAGTATAATAATTCAATGTAAAATAATGAAATAAAAACGCTAAAAGTATACAAGTTAATTAATTGTATAACTTTTCAGTTAATTTTTTTTATCACAATCGATTACTTAAGATGTTTTGTTTTGTGAAAGTGCATCGTGAAAAGTACGGCTATCTCTTAGTCTATATGTATGCCTGCGTAGAGAGTGGCTGTATGTGCATAGAAACAATTGACAGCAGCTGACAGCTATGCCTAGATCTCGCCTAAGGGTAGGACCCTTAATCAGAATCAGAATAATTATGCTTTATTCAAAGTACTGTGACGTGTGTACACACATTATACGTCAATGATGTTTTAAAGTATTAAGACGTGACGGTGATAATTGACTACAGTATCTTCTTAAAACTAAGCTGTGAGGGTTCCAAAGGCGCCCAGGTCTGAGAAGAGTCAATAACAAACTCAGCGGCAAACGAATAAAATAGCCCGGTAAACCCGGTGGCCAAATTTGTAACTAATTTTTATGCCCGTTTCGTTTTAGTTTTTATTTTATTTTTCACTAGCGATCCGCCCCGGCTTCGCACGGGTAGCACTAATAATCTTAATAGTCTATACCCAATGTAGCCAGTGGGCAGTGGGCAGTGGGCAGGTTTTACATTTTAATATTACATTGTAAGAGTACGTCCTTACGACGACGTACGACTTCGTTGACATTGTTGCAATTTTCGTAAGGATATCTAATTATTTTCAAAATAAAATATCTATATAATCTATGTTACTCGCTGATAATGTAGCTTTCTAAAGGTGAAATAATTTCTAAAATCGGTTGAGTAGTTTTTGAGTTTATCCATTACAAACAAACAAATCTTTCCTCTTTATAATATTAGTTTATATTTCAAATATACTAGCGACGCTGTCACCGGGTCAGATAAGTTTTATGTGGCGTATATAGTATAAGGGTCACAAAAGTATAAAAAATATTTAATTTTGTAGCTATAAAATCTTGTCTTGTTTGTTTTATATAAATAAGCCAGGGCCAGGATATTTAAACAAGGTAAAATAAGTGTGATTTGGTTTGTACACAGGTTTATTTGAATATTCTCACATGGAGTTCAATGCGGAAAGGGGAGCTGGGTTAGACGCAGAAGAAGGCACAGCAGCCAGTACGTCTGTCAAAGCCGACGATCCGTCGCTCGCAGACATGACACGCGCTGCTCTGGCGATACTATCCAAAAACGAGAAGGGATTCTTGCTACTGATTGAAGGTATGTTTTTAGTCGCTTAAGTATTGAAAGCAACCCCAGTAGTAAGCCCAGTGTATTTATTTCTGTTTGTAAATTGGCCTTCCCCTTTCCCCGAGACGTGTACGTTATTAATAATGCAAGACTATAATATACGGTACCAGTGATAATAATTCAACTTTCATCTAATAATTCAAATCTAAGATTCGATATCCTTCTTTTAATCAAGTCGAATGCGGAAGGATTTAGAAACCAACCGCATTTAAGACCCTCAATTATTAAGTTAGCGACACAGAGAGAAAAAACTCGCAAATTTTTCTCACGCAACGTAAACTATGTGATCTTAAAATCTCTTCCAAGTTGGGTAGATTATTATTGACTCTGTCTGAAGAAGGATATTGGAGTAAATATTTGAACAGTTAATCTCCTCAGCGTTCTTGATGGAAGTGTTTTTATGCCCTTTTAGGTGGAAGGATAGATCACGCACACCATTACAATAATCCGTATAGAGCGCTCGACGAGACATTAGAGCTCGAGACGGCTTTGTTAGCAGCATTAGAAAAAGTGAATCCCGCAGAGACCCTTATAGTTGTTACAGCCGACCATGGTCATGTGATGACGTTTGGTGGTCAAGCTACTCCGAGAGGACATCCGATATTAGGTAAATTTAGGCCTTTAAACAGTAAAATCTATGATACTAATAATTTATTAAAGCGCTTTTACATTCTATCCTCTTAAAAAAGGAATACGTATAAGAATCACTCATTCAGTAAATAATCAGTAATTAAAATGGACAAGGCAATCACAGTATCATCCTAGCAAATCAATTTCACGGCTAAAATCCAAAGTAAAAAAAAAGTTATTCAGGTTATTATTTTCTTGACATTAGAATATATTTTTAAGGTGCGGACACAGTGGTGTCAGATATTGATGGTCTGCGGTATACAACACTATTATACGGCACGGGACCTGGTCATTCAGAACCCCGTGCGTTACCATCAAATGGGACATCAACCATACCAGCTGACGCGGTCCACGCTGCGGCTGTGCCACGCCAGTGGGCTACGCACGGCGGTGAAGATGTGCCTGTTTACGCTTTGGGTAAGGTTAGCTGTTTGTTATCTGTCAGACTCTAAATTTATCTGAGCTGGCAGATAACAAGGCGTGGACGGACGCAAAGCACGACGGCATCGACGTGGCAACGACAATACGGCACGTCGTCAAACTGTAGGTACGCTTAGTCCCAGTTTTAATATTCCAATTTTGATTGATCGTATTTATGCGTTCAAACACATTGACGTCAAAGTTAAATTAGCATTAATTGCATTGCTTTAGAGCTCAATTTCGTGTAAGCATTAACAGTCAGCGCTCAAAACGTAACCGTTTCGAAATCAAAATCGGTCGTACTGAATTTGTGACTTAAATTTAATGATATTTGGATTCATTTTACTTTGACGCCAATGTGTATACGATCAATCAAACTTGTAATGTTAAAACTAGGATTATGCGTGTACGATTTTGAACAAGTTTTGAACGCTAGGAAACGTGAGCTACAACGTAGCCGTCGTAGGCCGTAGCGTAGTAAAACTACTACGACGGCTACGCACGCTCGACAGTTCGAAAGTGCCTTGCATAAAAAGTTTGACCATGTACTTATGTTGTCGCGCATTTTGTCTGTCCAAGCCTTTATTGTTTGACGTGAAGCAAGTTTTATTTAAAAAACAAACTTTTCAATATTAATAATTAATTATCATTAATACGATGCGACATTAAATTTATCTGTATATAAAATTGGCTATTTTTAATATATTTATTTTCTCAGTATCAAGCTCTCATCAATATAACGTTCTTATTAAAACATAAAAACAATTTAGGGATTTGGCGAGTATTTTTGGTAATAACTTTGCTATTTCATCGAAAGAGATTTTATATTTTTATCAAGCTAGTAAAGAGAAAATTAATTTCATGACTTTTCTAAAATAATTTTTAAAATAACGGTTTTTTATCGTAAGATGAAACTTTATTAAATTCTAAAATTTCTATGTGCTAGTTGATGCTCGTAATTTCGCCCGCATGGATTAAGTTCTTGTATTCCCACGGGATCTCCTTAATTTTCCAGGTTACTAAAAAAGTAATTTAAAAAGAACAAAAAACCCAACTGCTTGGATACCTAAAAGTATAAAATAAGACATGAATTGAAGTATTTCATAATTATCAATTTAAATCTTAATATTAATAAAATTTATCACGGCGCAGTCACACGTTAAGATTAGCTATTGGACGTGCGACTGCACCTTAGTAGGATAAAGATAGTTATATGCTATCACGGACTTTTTTTTAGAACGTTTGAGAGGAACGTTTCCACGATATTTTGTTGTCATGTAACTTTAACAATTTAGGCAGCGCACGCCACGTAAGCTCTCAGATGAGATGATTTTTTCCGACTTAAGTAACATTATTGCAATTTTCGTAAGGATCTCTGATTTATTTGGAAATAAAATATAGCCTATTTTACTTGTTAATAATGTAGCTTTTTATAAGTGATATAAGTTTTAAAATCGGTTGAGTGGTTTTTGAGATAATCCACCTAGTTTGATAGATATAGATGATATGAGTAGGAACTTTTCAACATTTCCTTTGAAACCTCTTAAATCTTAAATTATCATTTGAACGGAAAAATGGTTTAAGGAACCTAGGTGTGATATTAAAAGACCTATCTAACGATACCCCACTTGCTTATAGCCTATCGACTTTCATTTATTAATTGGCTTCTAGTCGACGCCATTTTGTTTTTCTTAAATTCGGCCTCCGTTGTGACACTCGGAAGACTAAAACAAATCTATTAGTGCAATTACTATCAAAATCGGTTCAGCCGTTTTTTCTGTAATGTGACACAAAGGAATACAACCTTTGAAACCTCGTAAATGATCATTAAAATGAGAAAATGATCAAGGAAACCTAACTATGATTTTACAACACCTTTTCATTGATACCCCACTTGCCATAGTCCATCGACTTTTATTTTTTAATTTGTTACATTATGGCGTCTAGAGGGCGCCATTTTGTTTTTTCTCAAATTTGGCTTCCACAGTGACACTCTAGTGATATATTCGGCACAAACTGGTGCAAGAATCATCAAAATCGGTCCACGCGTTTAGGCTGTAGCTGTCCTGCAAGGAACATACAAACATATATAGACTGATGAACACATAACCCTGTGCGTTCCGCAGTCGGGTAAAAAGTAGCATAATATGTCTTTTGCCGTGGTACAACCTATCTCTGTACCAAATTTCATCAAAATTGATTGTAAAGATGGGCCGTTAAAGCGTAGCTGACAGACATAGGCTACTTTTATCCCGGGTTAAAGAGTTCCGAATAAAAAAAAAACTTAAACCACGCTACGAAGTCGCAGGCATCATTATATAATAACTAAATTAAAAAGCCCGTTGTGAATGGCGCTCTTCTTTTTCAATATTTTTACCCTTAGTGATGCGCTCTCCTACCGCGCGTAAAGTAGTGTTACTTTCTTATTTATAATCTTTATCCATTTTCCATAGGTCCAATGGCAACAATATTATTTGCGGGTGTAGTTGAACAAAGCTACATCCCGCACGCTATCGCTTATGCAGCGTGTCTTGCTCATCATGCTCGGAGGTGTCAAGAGAGTACTTTCAATTTTACAAAACCTCAGGTGAGAGGGCTATTTTTTAATTACCTCGATCAATGTACTTTCTAAAATGTAAGGTTTGATTCAAAAATTCATAATTCGTCACTGATTATTTAAATAATTTTAGATGCCCTCAAATAAATACTCAAAGTGTGTTTTATAGTGTAAGGTCAAGGAGACTCTATACGAGGAGGATCAGAAGTAGAGGTAGTAGGTTACAAAAATCAAAATGTCTTCATGTACTCGTATGTCTTCTTTATCATCACGTAAGATACGCCAAGTGAAGACATTTTTATTATGATACAAGTTAGTCCTTGACGGCGATCACACATTATGCTGAATCATCTTGCATATCATGCATGTTTAAGTTGAATGCGGGCTAAATGGTACTTTGCTTTTAAAATATGATATTTTATGCTATAGCTTCGATGCTAATTTTTCGTTTAGAAACTCATCAATCTTAATTTCAAACTCAAACTTAAAAAATATTTTTTGGAGCAACCTGTATAGCTAATAATTGTCACTTACAAACTGCAACCTAAAACCGGTTTCGCTGGCAGCAACGCGATGAGCTAGAGCGCCGAGTTAAAATGTTTATAACTTACCCACTATATTTTTAAGTTTTTATGTATGTTATAGTATTCTTATTTCCTTAGATATAATTAATTATTGTTTTGTGTCTTACCTATTATGTATAACACGGTGCACAGTAAAACCGACTGTGGTTTTTGTGGCACTGTTTCTAACACAATTTTATGTTAATTTTATAAGATTAATAATAATAAATAAAATAACAAATAAAATAATCAAATTAATTGTCCTTCTCAAGGTCAAAATTCCAAACTGCGTTCCACCCGAAGTGAGCAGCGTGTCGGCAGCAGAGGAGACCAGAGTGGAAGGCTCGAGTGGACGACGCGTTGTTGTCGCATCGAGCGTCATGTCCGACGAGCGAGTGCCACGGTCATCCGCTTCGCCTATTGCTCCGATTATGATGTCGCGCTACCTTAAAATGTTAACACTGTACCTAGTCGGACGCTAAAGTTATTTTCAGTTTTCAGTTAAATCTTTGTGATGTTAAATTGAGACATACGTTTATTTAAAACAATCTTTTTGTACAGGGTTTGTTTATAGATATTATGGCACTAAATCACTGTAAATATTATTATTATGTATTTGATAATTGATGTAAATAAATGATTGTAATTCAACTATAAATTGTTTCATTTAATTTAATAACAACCAACATACGTTACTTGTGGCTAAGATAGAGCGTGGGATAGAGCATAAAATATTAGTGTGAAAATATTCACATCCTTTTTCAGTCTCAAAGGCTGCTTTATTTATATCTAAGGGGACACACTAAGTACTGTGCAGGACTAAACATCCGCTTTGTGAGCAGTAATATTTAAATATTTTAATAAAAACTTCAAAGTATAACAAAGATAGAAAAAAATTCCATCGTATTTTTAATAGTAGGTAACGTTAGGATAACGTGAACATATTGTTACGAAATAGCTGAAAACTTATCCTTTTAGACGCGATGTTTACACGTTTAGAGCATTCTAATACTCCACCGACAAAATATGATTTAGTGTTCATGCATGAGCATGAACATTCCATCATTTATCTGTAGGTATGCGGAACATCTTCTACCGCTATCCTGTCTGTTAGGAAATTCATCGTCGTAGGTATTGTCAAAAGGAATACAAATGGTTCGTCCAGGCTACAAATATATTACTTTTCACACTTGCGTGATCACATCATGTTATAATAAAATTTTTACAAATTATAATAATTTACTATGTCTGGACTGTAATCTGGAATATAATGGTTTGTAATCTTTTCTGTATTTAAAAGGAGAATCAGATTCTGTCAATCTGATTCTCAATCATAGTTATATCAATGCGTGATGCTCAAGCCGATAGGTCTTTGCAGCAGGGCTTTGACAGAAAAAAATATTGTTAAAAAAAAAAGATCCGCGTCGAATTGAGAACCTCCTCCTTTTTTGGAAGTCGGTTAAAATAAAGTTCGTGTTAATCGAGATTTAAGGAAACCGAAAAAGGTGTGAGTAAGGTTATCTTCATACTGTAATACCCGCCTGCTTAAAAATATACTAGTGGGCCCGGCAGACGTTGTGTTGCCCTATCTTTCGCGCGACTTTTCCATATTTTCTCACCGTTTAAACCTTCCCTGGACTACTACAAACATTTCGAAACCAAAATCAGCTAAATCGGCCCAGCCGTTCTCGAGTTTTAGCGAGACAAACGAACATCAATTGATGTTTATGTATATTATAGAGATAAATTAGTTAAAGAGTTCCAGAAAAGAAAACATTCCTACTGTGCTCCATTTAGTTTTTAAAAACAGAAAAGTAGCCTGCTCGAAATTAAGTAAGTATTATAATTTTATTAAAGTACGGAGTTCATACTTAGTTTTAAGGGAATTAATTTATGAAGAAGATTTTAATTAAGGAATGCTAAAGAGTTAAATTTAAATAACTTTCGTTATATTTTATTCTCAAAAGCTAAAATAACTATTTTCAATACAATTTAGGTTGTTTTTGAACTGATCTATACGTCAGTGACTAGTTTATTGTCCTAGTTACTGAAGCTATGCTGTAGAGAAGAATAATAGTCATTTTGGCATATAATATACTTAATACCCTAAAGTTTCCTATACTATGAAACTTACAAAAGGTATCAGTGATCTGTAAAAAAACATTGACATGAAAACATCAATACAGCATCAAACACAAAAGTATCAAGTTATAGTTTTCATACCTACCTACACGGGAAATGAGGTTATTTCCTATTATGGGAAAAAATATACGAGAAAGAGCGCCTGCCGATGATTTTTATACAAATATAAGCACAAGAGATGAAACACGGAAAATCCCACTATGATCACACTGTAAGCTCATCTTAATAAAAATAAAGTATCACAATATCACGATACCGATACAATAAAGGTAGCCTGGAACTGTGTGCTTTTGGAAAATATTATGCCGACGTGAGTTTGGAATGATGGTGGAAATATTGCAAGTAAAGAAATTAAAATTTTGCAGCCTAGTTTGAATAACAAAATACGGTAGAATATAGCCAGTCATTTCGTTGTATTTATTTTGCGGTTACTCGCATGTTTATACGATAACTTGAAAGCTGGTGTGGGTTGACAAACAACCAAATTCGGTTGCTTTAATCCTTCGTTGCCAGATAGGTATCCATACTAATATTATAAATGCGAAAGTGTGTCTCTCTGTCTGTCTGTCTGCTACGCTTTCACGGCCCATCTGTTCAACTGATTTTGGTACAGGGATAGGTTTTATCCCGGGGAAGGACATAGGCTACTTTTTATCCCGGAAAATTCAGAGGTACCTGCGGGAATCAAAAAATGTTTCTGTTCAACCGATTTTAATGAAATTTGGTACAGGGGTAGTTTGTATCCCGAGGAAGGACAAAGGCTACTTTTTATCCCGGAAAATTCAAGAGTTCCCGCGGGAATCGGAAAAACTTGGTCCACGCGGACGAAGTCGCTTGAATCATCTAGTTTACAATAGTTTTACGTGTTTTAAAAGACTCCTTTTATTACACCACAACACAAACACAAATATTTCTCTCGCTGATTATACCTAGTAAAGTTACGGTAAAATTCGTAGAAATTACTCAGTAACTATCTGGATGAATTAGAAAGAGTATTCAAATTCAAATTCAAATTCAAATGATTTTTATTCAAATAAACTTTTACAAGTACTTTTAATCGTCGAGTGAATCTAACACTGGTTCGGAATGCCGTTCCTACCGAGAAGAACCAGCGAGAAACTCAGCGGTTGCTCTTTTGAAAAAAAAATTTACAATTTCATTAATTTCTAGAATACATAAGTAAACAGCTGTCCTTAGCATTGCTGGAGCGAGTCAAATCCAAGCTCCTTTGTCATTTACGTAATCTTCAACAGTATAATAAGCTTTTTTCAGGAGCCTACCTTTAATTGACTTCTTAAACTTGTGTATTGTAAGTATTATTTCAATGTATTGTGTTAAGGGCGCTTTTAGATGCCTACTTTTTCCACCGGACAACGGATACCGGTCCAATGAAAAGCAGGGACGTCTTTTAAAACGGCATCACGCACTAGATTTTTCAGATTTTCTATACGAGTTGGCGCTACTCGCTTGGAACAGCAACTCTTGCGCACATTTCAACGTAGACAGTCATTTTCGATTAAATGGAAAGGAAACAATAAAAAAAAATTGGGACACTTGAGGAGAACTTTTTCTCCAAATTTTACTTTCCTCGTACAAGATTTTTTTACGTTTAGCAGTAACCAGTTTCTAAAATAATAATTAATTATTTTAGATTGTATCAGCTATTCGAAGATATTACAGTCTGTCAAGGAAGGTAAGGTGATTGATTAAGTAAATTCCGTTTTTTATTCCAGTAGATACGGAACATCTATTTACTTTTACTATCACACCTATGCTCATAGTAGGTAGGTATGTAGTTTGTTTCTCTTACGATGATGTCGTTAAAACGACCCTTTGAGAAAGCTCGACCCTTATCTTTCTATTTCGGTTGTATCTTCATAAAGATAGCGGTTAGTTGATGAAGATTAATAGTTGGAACTGTGATTTATGTCACCAGAAACACAGTTTATGACTTTATAAGCGGTTATATAATATAGACCCTGCTAAAAAGCGATCTAATGGTTACGACGTTTAGCTTTCTATTGAGGTCGTCGAAACTTCGATTCTCGGGCACGCTCTTCCAACTTTTCTGAATTATGTGCGTTTTAAGCAATTATCCACTTGCTTTAATGGCGAAGGAAAACATTGTGAGGAAACCTGCATACATAGATTGTTTGAATATTTATCATAGTACCTAATGTAAGCGAATTCCCATTTCTATGGAATAGACGACGTTTTGGTGACATCATTAAACGCTATAATATCTGTGGTAAGTGACCGGACTCCGGTTAGAGGCGTTTACAAGTTAACGGGCCAGTAACCGTATTCCGGTATGCGTTGTATGGCGGAACGCGTTTTCCGCGGTTGCCGTCATTTTTGTTTCATAAAAATAGAATACTGTCTCGATTCCTCTCTAACTTTGGTATTAAATAATAGGATAGGCAAGGACACAGTAGGAATTTATTGGGTGCCCTGCTCAATGAAATAAATCTATGGGTAGAAGTTTCGTGCGAGAAGGACACGAACTGTAATTTGATACTTTGTTTTTGTTTTTGGTTTTTAAAATAAAAATAGTCTTTGTATCGTGTATTAATATTCTGAAATGACTAACCATAGAGAAAACCAGCGATTTCAAACAAAGATACGGGTAATATTGTATATGAAGGCGCGTGGGGAGGGCCTTCATCTTCATCCATCGTACTTCAATATTATTTTCAACGGATTACTTTGTAAATTTGAATTTAAATAAAAAGTTTGTTTCTCAATCACATATATTGGACACGAAGTCAAAATTAACACAAATCTAGCACTTAAGCAACTTTAGATATTTAAATCACATCTAATATTACAATAATTCAAAGATTTTAAACAGATAAATGGCGATTTGCCGCTAACACGGTGCGTGGGGGCTCATGTTCCGATGATCAACATGGCCGCCTCGCTACCATAGACCGCAGCACTCCGCCAGAGCGAGTGTCAGCTGTCACTTGCGATGACAACGACAGCCGCTCTCATTCGACGCGCCGTCACGGCCGGACTGACATACGCCCGTCCCCGAGCGTTCACCTCCAGATGCTCCTAAAACAATAATTGTACAATCACTAACTGCCTGCTCGTCCATCCTGTATTAACGGCTCTTTTACATGGATGCGTTTTAATCACTATCAAAAGAGTCACCATCCTAACCATCTACATCAACATCATCGTCATTGGCTCGAACAAGACGAGAGTGTCCCTTCAACCAACCCATAAGGGTCTGGCCCGGACATCAATGTCTAAACGACCAGCCAATCACAACACAACTCACATCTGGAAAGAATGTGTCCCTTCAACCAACTCTTACGAGTCTGGCCCGGACGACACTCTCTACCAGGATAAACTCCGGAACTCATCTGGGAGGCACTAGTGAATCCTTTCAATCAACACAGACAATGTGTATGACCCGGATGTCACCACCAAAGCCCAGGATAGACAACGTGAAGCACATACACTAAAAAAAACATAATCTAGGAGGCATACCTATGACTACGGATCATCTCGTTCAGAACGAATCTCAACCTCATTTTCTATATCCCAAGTTTCGGGATCTGAGTGCGCACTTAGAGTGTCAGAGTCAGCTGACACTGTACTGGAGTTGGCTGAGACAGTACAGGAGGCTGTACGATTAGTGTCCGAGCACACGGTCAAGGTATCATCATTATTTAAAGTACACGAGCTATCACGGATTTTGTCTTCAACATTTTCTGGTGACTCCGCCGTCTCGGCCTCCTCGTAATTTAATAAGTTAGTTGTCATCTCTAGCAAGCCAGAGTGCCCCTGGGGTACAGAGCGTAAATTCTCATGTGCATATTTGTAGGTTCTGTCAGACCCACACACATTTTTTAATTCGTACCTGTCGTTGTCTAGCACCGCAGTTATAACGAATGGACCTCTAAACTTTTTATCTAATTTCGTTTGACTTCGTTCGCTGTTTTTGATAAATACGAAATCGCCTTTACAAAATGGTATGATTTTTGCACGACCGCGATTGAATCGATTAGCTTCAGATTTAGCCGCCTTTTGAATATTAGTTGACGCATCTTCCCGGATTGTGTCAAGATCTAAGCGATTTAGTTGATCAAAATTATCAAAATTTAATTTGGACATACCTAAAGACTGGGATTGAATGCCAAACATAAGTTCCGAAGGTGAATATTTTGTGACGGAAGATTTTGTACTGTTGAGCGCAAGTTGGATGTTTCCTAATTCATGACGCCATGTTTTATTGGGATCGTTCTCAACTATAGTTAACAAGCTCTTTAAAGTGCGCATTACTCTCTCGACCTGTCCATTAGCCCTGCTTGAACCCGTAGCAATAAAGTGAAGTTCTATATTGTGTTCGGCACAAAAGTTTTTAAAATCAGAACTAACATAACAACGTCCTTGATCAGCAATTATTCTCCTAGGAGCACCAAAAAGGTAAACTGCCTTTTGTAGAGCTTGTACTGCACTTTTAGCATCAAGGGAAGAAGTGTGTTCTAATAAAACATATTTCGTGAAGGCATCAACAATTACAGAGCAGTACTCTTTTTGGTCACTTTTTCCGGTCAGCTTACCGGTGAAATCTATGTGTACGGTATGCCATGGTATGGCTACTTTTGGGATAGGATGAAGCTGAATAGGCTGAGCTCCCGATGGGCCTTTTGCAGCCTTGCAGATAATGCATGAGTCAATGAATTTTCGCACGCATTTAGACATCTCGGGGAACCAGTACTTTTCATAAAGCTTATCTAGTGTTTTGTCTTTGCCTAAATGTTGTACTTCACTGTGGACGTGATTTATTAAGGTCCAAATTAAAGACCTCGGTACTATTGGTAGCCATGAAACGACTTTGTTTCGAATAACTTTTCTGTAGAGTATCCCATCCCTAACATCATATGTTTGTGCTACTGAATCGGGGAATTCACCATTGTTGTGCTTCGCGATAAGGTCCTGTATTTCGTTGTCACGTTTCTGTTCCACGGACAGCCAACCTTGATGAAGTTCTACGTATTTTATAGATTTAGTCTGGGCATTTTCAGATATCATGCCAGTATCATCATAAGATGGTATTGGGTTCCGCGAAAGATAATCCGCGTGTTCCATTCCCCGTCCCTCGCGATAAATTATTTCGAAATCATAAGCTTGTAGAAAAGCCCACCATCGATGTACACGTGGAGTCAAGTCTTTTTTTGATTTTGAGGCTTTCAGAGAGTTGCAATCTGTGTATACAACAAAGCTCCAACCATACAAATAATGACGGAAATGTTCAACTGCTCGTACAACCGCCAACGTCTCTAATTCGTACGAGTGGTACCGAGACTCCACTTCGGACGTACGTCTGCTGAAGTATTCCACAACGTGCGGTAAATTATTCTTCCTTTGTATGAGAATAGCGCCATAGCCTTCGGAACTTGCGTCTGTGTGCAGTTCTACTGGTAGGTCCGGATCAAATATTGTCAACACCGGTTCAGAGGTGAGGATGCGAACTATTTTATTCCGAATTTCCTCATGCTTCGTGGTCCACACAATAGGGCCCTTCAGTTTAGTGAGTGGATACAAAGGCCCGACAATATTTGTGAAGCCAGGAATAAACTTACGGAAGTAAGAAGCAAGGCCAAGGAATTGTCGCACGTGTGTAGCCGTCTTAGGTTGTGGGGAATCAACAAGCGCCTGTATCTTCCTAGGATTTGGTCGTACCTCACCGGATTGCAAAGAATATCCTAAGTAATCTACTTTCTGTTTCATGAATTTGCATTTTTGGAAGTTCAATGAAAATCCAGATTCTGCTAGAGCTCCAAGGACCTTGTCAAGTCTTTGCAGGCCTTCAGAGACATTGGCAGAGTAGCACAAGACATCGTCCATATAAATTAATGGTTTGTCTTCCAAGTGATTCAGGGCTTTATTAATGCATCTTTGATAGACAGAAGGAGCGTTTCGTAATCCAAAGGGCATAGCCAGGTACTCGTACTGTCCCTCGGGAGTCACAAAAGCTGTCTTCTCAACCGAGTCAGGGTGAATAGGAATTTGATGGAATCCCGATGCCATATCTAGAGATGAAAAATAATGCGATCCAGTAAGTTTATCTATTTGTTCTTCAATACGCGGAAGAGGGTAATGATCAGGTCGTGTATTGGAATTTAGCTCTCTGTAGTCAACGCACATTCTATCTGAATTATCTTTCTTTTTAACTAACAGTATTGAACTCTCCCTTACTACTCCCGCATCAATCAATTGTTGAACTTTTTCTCTAACGATCTCTTTCTCCGCAGGCGCTAAACGGTAAGGGCATCTTTGTACTAATTTATGCGAGTCTATTAAATTTATTTCACACTCACCCGTATTAACACGTCGAGTGGGAATCCCTTCAATAAAACAGTCGGAATATTTATTTAATAACAATATGAGAGACTCTTTATCCTGCCCTTGTAAGTCAGTGTCAATCTGTGTAAAATCCGGTTTAAGTTCGCACAATTGAGCTTGTTCTTTGGAATAAAATACGAGATTGTCATTATCAATTTTAACGCACACTCCTTTATCGAGGATGTCTCTACCAACTATAATGGGGTCGGACATATTGCTGTCGGGAACAACATGAAATAGTAAGCTTACCGTAAACTCGCCTATTTTGACATCAGCCTGAATTTGAGTAGTGCACCTAATGTCATCACCTCCAATTCCACAAAGATAAACTAGACTATTATGCTCAGTACCCTTAAGTTTACTACTGAAGCTTTCTTTCAGCAAAGAACAAGATGACCCGCTATCGAACAAAAAAGAGACCGACTCACCAGAAGATGTTGTCAAAGAACCCCTTGAGGGACGATACTCGCACTGACGAACCTCCTTGACCGCAGCTCTACCTCCGTTCTTCCTGTCTGGGCAAGCGGACGCCACGTGCCCCGGTCGAGCACAGGAATAGCAGGTTACTGATGATATGGTCTTCTCATGTGTATTTGATGTGCTTGGGGAGTCGTAAGATTTCGTGCTCCCGATATCCTCACGTCGCCTTCGGCATTCTGCTACTCGGTGCCCAACCAAGCCACAGAAATGACACCTTCCAGTGAATTTCTCAGTCGTGCGAGCTCTCTTTGTTTCAGGCTCTTGTATTTCAGCACTGTCAAAACGTCGCTTAAGAGATACGCAATTTAGAATCCGAAATAACTGGGCCCGTGTAGTGACATTGTGTGCATTTAATTCACGTCGTATGAAACTATTGTTCTGGCATAACACGGATATAGCCAGACCGGCTGTCACCTCTTCAGGCATCGTCAATTTGGGTATTCGTTCTATGAGGTTCCACAGTCTAAGAGCGGATTCCGATGCCGTCTCTTTGGCACCTACTTGGAATCGAATGATGTCATCGAAATAATCCTGGTAGAGTTTGGGTTTCGAAAATCTTGCCATTAAAATCTGTTTCACTGAGTCCCATGTTATATCACCGAGATTCAATTTAGTGAGACAAGCAGCGGCACGGCCTTTCAATGCACTTGTTAGAGCGACAAGTAGGTCAACTCCCTCTAAATTTTTACTTTGAACGATAACTTCGGTCACTCTACACCAGTCATCTATATCCGCGTCAGGTTCATCCGGGTTATATTCCAAAAGGATTCGTGTGTTTTTGCTCGCAGTTGATGGCTGAGACATAGCCAATACTCGCGTCAGCAACTCTTCCATGTTGCTCAATAAACTCACAGCACTGATCTCATCGGGTTGTTTTTCCATGTTGCTCGCCCTTTTCGATCCCACTTCTGATGAAGGCGCGTGGGGAGGGCCTTCATCTTCATCCATCGTACTTCAATATTATTTTCAACGGATTACTTTGTAAATTTGAATTTAAATAAAAAGTTTGTTTCTCAATCACATATATTGGACACGAAGTCAAAATTAACACAAATCTAGCACTTAAGCAACTTTAGATATTTAAATCACATCTAATATTACAATAATTCAAAGATTTTAAACAGATAAATGGCGATTTGCCGCTAACACGGTGCGTGGGGGCTCATGTTCCGATGATCAACATGGCCGCCTCGCTACCATAGACCGCAGCACTCCGCCAGAGCGAGTGTCAGCTGTCACTTGCGATGACAACGACAGCCGCTCTCATTCGACGCGCCGTCATATATTTTACTGATATTCTATTTTTAAAATGGGGGTCATTTTTGTTTTGTTCTTATTTTTATTTTTCTGTGTAAACCATAAAGAAGAGCGATTAACTTTTAAACTTTAATCTATAGCTATAGTTCGTAATGATTTGAATGACGTACTTTGTTTGACATAGCTTTAGTACAAGTAATACGAGATATTTATTTAAGAAGCGCGGGCCCGCCAGCGGGTCGCGAAATTCGACACCTGTCACGTGACCCTCCGCATCCGCTCCGCGTAATGGCGGCCCGCAGCGGAGAGGTTAAAGAACCATTATCTGAAAAAACTACAGCTAAAGATAAATTATATTCCAAGGCACACTAAATAAATGACGGATTGAGGCAACATTAACTTAAAGCGTATCTGGGTCCCATAAATAACTGCACCCACAATTAATCTCATCTTTCCTAAACGATAAGACCTCAGATTTTTCAAAGGACCAATGCCGATGGCGTCTTAATAAAATGGTAGTCTGTTGTTACTAAGTAGGTATTTACCCTTTACAATTCGTGGCTTTATACATTTACTTTTTACATACTAGTACTTACTTACGTACGTGGTGGTAACAAACATTTTAGGAGGTAATAAAAACGCATGATTTCGTTTACACTCTACATCCAGGGGCCTGGAGCTTAAAGCAGACGCTATTAAAATAATACAGTCACCTTCCTCAGGATAAATTAAGATTTAAGAATACAGCCGCGTGCTATATATCCACGGTAGGATCTTATTTGCAAATGTGTTCTAAGAGTTATATATGTTACTCCAAGAATTACGGGCTACTGTACAACTTGGTATGAAACTAAGTTAAAGGAATGTTTATGACAGCGAAGAGCAACAGAGATAAAATATGTGTGTTATTAAACAGATTGCTTGTTTCACTAAGCCCCTATTTTAGGTAAACACTTTAATCCATTATGTGACAAATACGTTCGTTGACCCAACATTCTCTTTTTTAGGGTTCCGTACCTCAAAAGGAAAAAACGGAACCCTTATAGGATCACTTTGTTGTCCGTCCGTCTGTGTGTCAAGACCCTTTTTCTTAGGAACGCATGGAGGTATCAAACTGAATTATATCAAATACTCAGGTCTACGGTCCCTTGGAGCTGTGAAAAAATCAAGCTTCTAAGCCAACGCGATCAAAAGAGACTCAAAACCTATAGGGTACTTCCCGTGAACTCAGAATCTTGAAATATGGTACGAAGCAACGCCATAAAGCACAGATATAGGAATAATTGCGATAAGCATAATTTTGTTGTTACATCATATAATATAAATATTTTTACTCACAGCATTCACAGCTCCAAGGGCCGGCCACCATCGTAGACGGCCTACCACGTCACAGTTTGTACGGAACCCTCGGTGCGCGAGTTCGACTCGCACTTGGCCGGTTTTTCAAACAACAACGTAAGGTGCCACGCACATCGACAGAGCCGCATAACAACTTTCATGTACCTAATAAGCAAACAGGTTTAGTAAAACAGTTTCATTTTGGTATTCCGTCCTGACGGCTTAGTGAATACATACATAATAATCAGCATTGAGGAGTCCAAAATCTAGATACAGAACCAGCATTGAAGAGTTCTAAATTTAATGAAAATCCTACTCACTTCCGATAGTCAAATCGGCAAATTCTTCATCCTCGTTGCTTAGGTCAGATGAAATGTCAAATGAAATCAAAATCAACGTGTACCTAAATCAAATCAATATTATTAATTATTTTATTTAGGCGTTGATTTAGGCCAATTTATGACACTTAGTATGACAAGACTCTTCCACCAGTTCGGCAAGCATTTTATTTGTAAAAACTAAGAGGACCTTAATAAGGTAGGTAAAATATTGGCTATTTTGCCATTCCTCAAATGGACTTAACAATCCGATTGTTAAGTACTCAATAGGTACATTTCTCTTAAATTTCTGCGCCATAAACTGCTTAATATCGAATAGGTACGTCGATCAAATTATAACCAAATTTGACAAAGCCCACGACCATCGGCTTCATCATCACGTTAACGTTGAGGCACTCCAGCTGCTCGACGTAACGAAACTAGTGAGAAGACTAATAATTAAATATAAAAAATTCTTTTTTCACACCACTCGATCAACAACGCCTTATTACATGGCCTGTTATCTAAGGTTAAAGTAAGACATTAAATCCCTAGGGTTATAATGTTGTACTGAAATCCAATTATTCCCTAGGGTTATAATGTGATTTGAATTTAGAATCATCGCGCATCTGAAGCAAGATCTGAAGGAAATTCTATTCATTCCAAAGAGGTTTTATTCATAATTCTTATTGCTATATCTATAAAGTCTAATTTCGGTAAACAGAATGTGTTCTCAGCAGGCGCGGCCAACTCGATTTACGAAAACCGAAGCCGTGGCCGACTAGATTCGCACTGACGACATTTGTTTGTCAAATCGAGTAGGCCACGCCAGCTGAAAGAAGTGGTTGTATCGCGAGGTGTGAAAAGTAGAGTATTCACCGTAGGGGTAATGCTGTATTAATCTTGGGCGCCCCTAATTCCCGCGCTACTCTCAGGATTCTAGATGCAACACCCTCGCTACGCTCGGGAGTTACTCTAAAATCCCTCGTTCCGCTTGGGATTTATCCCGGCGCCCGTGACATAATACATCGCATTACCCCCGTGGTGAATAATCTACTATTAAACAACCGACTTCAAACTCCCGCGCCAACTTTACAACAACAAGCACACGCTATACAAAGTACTTATTTTATTGTTGATATTTTAAAAACCGCTCCACTGATTTCGATAAAATTTATATGGGACCACATGGGAAGTATGCCCTTTCAAATAAAAAAAGAATCATCCAAATCGGTCCACCCAGTCAAAAGTTCTGAGGTAACAAACATTAAAAAAAAAAACAGTCGAATTGAGAACCTCCTCCTTTTTTTGAAGTCGGTTGAAAAGGCCTAAACCTTTTGAGTTAGTGCATAGTGATAAGTGACAGCGTAGTGTGTAGTGCTAAAAGAACACGTGAACAGTGTTTAAGTTGGTCAAGAAAGACTAAGATGCGTCAATGGACAATTTCTTAGTACATAAGATAAATTATAAGTTTAGGTTAAAATTAAACTGGGTACTCATTAACCAATTAGTTAGGCTAGATCGTAGTTAAATGAGAACTTCACTGGTACCTACTCAATAATAGGAAAAAAAATGCTGAATACGTGAAGTGAGCCTTATTCTCTAAAAATCCAGCCGCTTTCGAAATAAACTCACATACTTTTTCGTAACTGATTCAATTTCTAAAACAAACAAACAAAAGCATTTTAGCAAAATTTTCTTATTATATAGATAAAAAATGTATTGTATCGATTTGTACTTATTTATATATATCATATGTTATTTTGCATAATTATTTAAATGATTGAAATTTACTAACATATTATACTGATTACCTTAGGTAGATAATTGTAAGAAACCTTGCTTGCTTGTTACAAATGATGAGCTATTTAATAAAAAAAACTTTTGTATAAGTAAACAAACAAAACAAGTAGGTACTTACGAGAAGTTTAATTCGCCCGAATGAGAGATAAATTTCGATTAAAGTAACACAATTATACAGTGCGAAATGCGAGTGGTAAATTTTAGATACGAGTAGGTACCGTAATATTATCGTAAGGTTCTTAATTATAATTAACTAGATGATGCCCGCGACTTCGTCCGCATGGATTGAGGTTTTTTGATTCCCGCGGCAGCTCATCAAATTTCCGGGATAAAAAGTAGCCTACGCCCTTCCCCGGGATACAACCTATCCCTGTACCAAATTTCATCAAAATCGGTTGAACAGATAATTTTTTCTGATTTCCGCGGAAACTCTTCAATTTTCTGGGATAAAAATCGGTTGAGTAGTTAGGCCGTGAAAGCGTAGCAGACAGACAGACACACTTTCGCATTAATAATATTAATTAGTTGGATATTTGATGCGGAAGACCTACAGAGGTTATCTAGTTTCCACACATCTTACTCTACTTTCTTGCATAATTAGTGAAAAGGCAGTTTTACAACTTTTATATTACAAGGTAATCTCTATATACGAGTATATAAAAATTGCTGTTCGTTTGTCTCGCTAAAACTCGAGAACGGTTGGGCCGATTTAGCTGATTTTGGTTTTGAAATGTTTGTCGTAGTCCAGGGAAGGTTTAAACGGTGAGAAAATATGGAAAAATTGCGAGGATGATAGGACAACGTCTGCCGGACCCTCGAGTGTTCAATAAAAACTAATTACATTGAATGTTGAAACGTTTACGAACCTGAAATCTAAATATTATAATGATGTGTAAAATGTCTTGTAAATATAAACCAACGATACACCGACAAATATAATTAATATAAAAATCAACTATAGGTAGTTGTCTACTTTCAGCTATGTATTTATATCTGACTAGATGATGCACGCGACTTCGTCCGCGTGGATTGATGCTTTTGGATTCCCGCGGGAACTCTTCAATTTTCCGCCATTTTTCAACCATTTTTGGTTACTTTGTTAGTTTATCGTTCAATATCGCTAGTTTTACAAACAAAGTTTCACATTTTATAAAATTACCAGTAGGTACCTAGCAGGATACAATAGGTTAGGAAGTTGGATTGTTGGGGCAAACAGATTTACAGCCGAAATAATTTTCATTAAAAATAGTTTTACTACAAAGAGGTGTTCCCGCTCCATTGCGAATGAAATGTTTATTGTAGCGAAAGGGGCTCGCACCAACACGTTTTCAATGCCTCAGTTCACTCTGTTGACTTTTTATTGGAGTCCAGTGAAAGTAACTAGACGAACTAATCCGAGCAATATAACCAAAATAAAGTTTTTCTTATGAATGAATTCTTAAAATCCTTTCTTAAGGTGCCTACCTATTATGAAAAGATTTAACAGAGAAACGCACTTTCTTACTTTATTTATAAGAAAGTTTGTTTCTGTGTCCAATATTATGATCGATTTTCACGGCTCAATTTTTTCAAACGATTATTGAAAAGCACAGACATTAGCTTTGCATTCTAAGAACGGACAACGGACTTTTTAAATGGTATTAATTTTAGGGATTGAAATATATATGGCAGGCAAAAGCTAACAATATTGGGTACAAGCCTAAAAGTATTAGTATTATTCGTAGTATTAGCTTTATATTTACAAACACACTTTCGCATTTAAAATATATTTCGGTACTAGCTGATACCCGCGACAACGTCCGCGTGGATTGAGGTTTTTTGGTTTCCGCGGGAATAAAAAGCGGGAATAATTTATGGGATAAAAAGTAGCCTGTGTGCTATTCCAGACTGTAATCTATCTCTGTGCCGAATTTCATACAGATCCGTTCAGCCGTTGGGGCGTGATTGAGTAACAAACATCCATCCATACATCCATCCATCCAAACTTTCGCATTTATAATATTTGTATTATTACAAATATATATTTGATGATTGATTGATAATTAAAACCTTAACTTTTTAGCGTACCTAACAGGTACAAAAAGTTATTGAAGAAAAATCATATTTTTTTATCATTTTATACGAGAGAAAAAAATTAAACACTTTCATTCCGCGTGAAATGCCTATAATGTGAAAATTGCAATGAAGTAATTTCGCAAATATTATGTGACCTATAATTGCATTTATTCTATAGTATCATAGATTTTAACTGGGGTTTAAAAGTATGTTATTGAAATTATGATATTTATTAACATTGATTATTAGCAATAATCCACGTGTAGTTAACGTTGCTGTCAATTAATTATTTAATGAAGTGAAGATCAAATAATTAATTTGAAAGTTTGATTTGAAGGATAACGTTAGGCATTTTTAACAGATACCTAATATGCATTTGAAGTAAAATCCTGAATCTAAACTGCTTTATACTTTAAAATAAATACGTATACATACTGTCATTGTGAGTAAAACACTTTAGTTTATTTTTGTATTTATTACCACTTTACATCACAATTCTTCACATTAGTTATTTAATACATTTGTACCGCAGCTAGTAACAAAGTGAACGGATATTCATTGAGACAAGATGGCCACCCAAGCCCATAGAACTAGTACCTGTAGAATAATAGACCGATCATAGATGAGTATTGCCACATCTTACACATACTATATCATTAAAATGGGACTAAATCCGACTTTAGTCGATCTACGGATGCGCCTTTTGAAGTCTTTACTTAACGGGTTCACATTTCTTGTTCATAGTTTTCTTTCACATTCTCAAGTAAAGATCCGGAAAATCCTGAGATAAATTACACATAGCGGCGTTGTATAGGAATTCTCAACTGAAATTGCTTTGGAAAACTTCTTCCGATGCCAACAGATAATATACCTAACCTAGATTGGTTAAACATTTTGCTTGTATATGAGCGTGGAGTAAAACTTCAACTTATTCTGTTCATGTAGAACTCAATTAGTTTATGTTAAGTATAAGTTGGCAACTCGTTATGCTAAAGCATTCTTTTTAAACTTACATCGTTTCATGAAAGGTCCTTGCAGGCTCACCGATGGGGGTCATGGAAGGTTCAGATATCCATACCATACTTTCCATACTTATATTGTAAATGAGAAAATGTGTCTGCTACTCTTACACTACACAGCACATCCGTTCAACCGATTTTGATGAAATTTGGTACAGGGGTAGGTTGTATCCCGGGGAAGGACATAGGCTAAAAATCCTAATCCACGCAGACGAAGTGGAGGGAATCATTATGTGGATAGGTATAGATAGCATTACATAAGACCCTATGAGCCTACGGCTTAGGTATAGGTAGTCACAACTACTTTACAACTTAGTCCTTAAAACGACCCTGCCGTCGCAGTTACTTAAGCCTACCCAGCATCAGCTTATTACGAAAACGGTTAGTCTAGCAGGATCTCCTCTATCAATGAACATCCTTTGTCATCTAAACCACACGCGTGTTTCAACTCAAGCAGAGATTTAAAAATAGCCGAGTAATTGCCAAATTTCAAGTAAAAAATATTTACGGTTGTCTGTAAAGTCGGTTAACGGACGATAGTTTTACGTGATAACTGGAAGTTCTCGAAGAAGCTCGCGTGGCGGCGTTCCAGTAGCAGCTATACTATTCGAACTGCTAGCTCTGACGTCACGCGATCGTGCCTCTCTATCGCTTGTTCCGCGCTCTCACTTGCACGCTATTAAGGCTCAGGCGTAACGTGACACTTTTTTGTGCGTGCAGCCGGTGTTCATCGATTTATAAGACGTTATCACGTCAAAAGCTTTTAAAAATCAATTAGTGTTGTACAACTATATTCAACTATCGTAGTAAACAAAAGTATCGTATAAATATCTCATTTCCGAACCTATTTGTTTGTTCACTGTGGGAAAATTGGCTCTGTTCTCAGCTATTAGTAATAGGGAGTTTGGCAAGCAAAATGCTCAGGAGTTATCCGCATGGTGCGGTTGAGCTAAGCGGCACGTGTTAGTAAGAGCCTCATGCTTCTACGCAGTATCTGTGTAAAGGTCTAGTCCCACTACAGACGCACAGAGCGGCGCGGCACGTAGCGGCAAATATTCTTAAATTTCCATAAATTCTATTATATCGATTCTAAAGGAGGTAAACTCCAAAAATATTTTTAGTAACTAAGTATACCTAATTGTTGAGTTATATAAAACGACCGGGTGAAGAATCACCAGTGTTAACTAAAGGTTTGAGAAAATTAGATAATATGGAACGAATAAACCTACAAATTCAGGTGACATTTATTATGTCATTAACGAGTTATTAGCGAATATCAATCATAATAAATTACCACGCCGGAAACTATAACATGGTTTCTAATGGAAAAGCTATGTTTGGGTATGAAATCTATTAGGTGTTATATTTTATGCTATTAGTGCTAATAACATAATTATATTACTTTCATTTGATGGAACATTATGACATCCGATTACAACATAGGAAATACCTATCATTCTAGGTATACCTAGAATGTAGTAGCAGGTACATTTACCAGTATCTTAATATTGTTAAGATGTAGGTATTGAATAAGTATACCTACCTAGTTTGAATATTTGTAAAGTACAAAAAATATAATTAAGCTTCGCCGTCAACTTGAATAGGTACGATAGATATATATTTGGCACGCAGGATGTGGATGAAAACGAATAAGGCGATTATATCCTTATATTTAATTTTATATATTCTGAGTTACATTAGTTATGTATAAAAGGTAAAAACTACTGCATTCCTCTAAAACAAGTATATGTCTGATTCCCGTTCCCACATCGCCATTCATTCGGATTACACCGCGTCAGCGGCGGCTGCGTCGTGTTTCCGTGAGAAACGGTATAGAGGTGGCTCACTTAGCGTTAGCCGGCAACTTCGCCTGCATAACACGATTATCAAATCAAATAAATATTATAAATGCGAAAGTTTGGATCGATGGATGCATGGATGTTTGTGTCTCAATCACGCCCCAACGGCTGAACGGATCTGGCTGAAATTTGGCACAGAGATAGATTTTAGGCTGGAATATCACATAGGCTACATTTATCCCGGAAAATTAAAGAGTTCCCGCGGGAACCAAAAAACCTCAAACCACGCAGACGATCCGATCCAAAAACAACCATATAGCTTGCAGCTGGGGGGGACACTTGACTCTATCAAAAATTAGCACTTTAAAGCTCTAAATATTTCGGAAACGGATCCCTAAATCGAAAAATGGTGTTCACAAACCCACACTATTTTTGAACGACCTATCCAATAACACACCAAACTGAAAGGGATAGAAAAAAAATACTCCCCACGTTACGTGTAGGTAGGGGAGGTAAATTTTAATTCACCACTTTATCGGCGTGATTAATATGTATAGCTATGCCAAATTACAGCTTTGTAGCACTAACAGCTTCTGAGCTAAGCCGCAAACGGGCGCACGCCGGACATGGCGAAACTATAAGAGTTCCCTGTTGACTATGGAACCCTAAAAAAGGCTAGTGAACCACCAGTATGTGGAGAGGGAATTTCTGTACCCGTGCACCCACTGCATTGTAGTAGGATAAAAATAAAAAGACTTCCCAAGAAGAGTAATCTTAAAAACCTTTTACAAAGCTAAAACAAAACAGCACATAGGTACATTTATCCAGCTCCGACAAGAAAAGCAGCGAAACTGATTTAAAGCTCTCGCGTATTTTATTGCCAAAGCCTTATAAGCCGTCTTTTATTTCCGACCAATTTTATATGACATGCTGAAGGATTATCGGATTGTACCTACCTACTTAATGTTGTAAGGATTAAAGCGCAAATACTTTTAATAACTTGCTTTGAATAAGTATACTTTGCAAACATTTTACCTTTCTCTTTCTCACACTATAGACTTTTTTCGCATTCTATTTTTAGTAGGTAAGTACTAAAAATTAATGATTAAAGAGTTGAACTTATTCTATAGGTTGGTAGACTACTAGGTAGTAGTCACCGAGTAGGTATGGTCTGTGGTAGAAGTCTACCGACCTATTTAATAAGTTCAACTCGCTAGCAATCATCTCCAGCATGCTGTTAAAACTGAGGTGCGATTATGTAAGAATTGTCGATCAAATCGTCAAAGTTCAGCTTCAAAGTAAAATAAAAGAGCATTTAATTAAGAGAATGGATACACGAAATTGAGCTCAAATTCAATACTCTTATGGTTTATTTTACTTTGAAGCCGAACTTTGACGATTTGATCGGCAATTCTTACATAATTGGGGGGCAGCTCTATAATAGCGCATCAAGAGCTAGCATAGAGTTCCTATACTATAATCGGTTCCTATGTTTTATTATGTCAGAACATTTCGTTACTTATACTTACCAATACCATTGAGAAACAGGCGGCCGGTTTCTGAATTGAGAATTTCATGTTGAGTCTGTCTCAATGACTACTTGAGGACTAATTAAGCAATTTTTTGTTTCTGAATTGATATTTGTTTTTTGAAGGTTTGAGAGTTGGAACTTGCTGTTTTTGCTTGAATGCTTAGTTCAGAAACTGGCCCATTATCAATTCAGAAACAAAAATTTGCTTAATTAGTCCTTAAGTAGTCTTTGAGACAGACTCAACATGAATTTCTCAATTCAAAAACCGGCCGGGCCTATTAAATTTAAGATTCTCACTTATTTAGGGATTGTTCCACAGTATTAAAATTAATACCACGTTACTTGTTGATACATTTATGCAAATACTTGTTACCATTCTCCTCGAAAATAATTAATTTATGTTACAGATTCAACCTAAATATTCTAAAGGTGGCTATATTATAAAACAAAATATTGATAAGTACGGCTGTTTTTCTGTGGTCTGGTATGGTAAGTATATAAGGTCTATGTTAGTTATTGTCTGTGTACCTACCTTTTTTTTGGGGGGGGGGAAATCTCCTTGGGATATCCAATCTCCGGGGGAAGAGATCTGGTTATGTGGTATTTCTACCCACGAACCCCCCCCCCCCCCCCTTTTCACTTGTGCGACGCCTATCGGGCTTGTCCTTGGGGATATAAAACCCTTATCGACTAGGTACGGCAGCTTGTACCACGGCAAGCTATCGTCTTCCCAGGGTTTCACATAGTTGGAAGAAGACCGACCGGAGCCTTGTCTGTGTACCTATTGGCGAATAAACTGGTTTTCTTTCTTTCTCTCTGGTATTCGGAAATTAAGGGTTTCAATCTCTCTGGTATTCGGAAATTATGTTCATAAGGGTTTTAAAGCCAGAGAGCATAATAATCAAAACTTCGATTAAAGCCGTCTAATAAAACAACAGTTATCATTATCAGTGGAGCCAATTTGCAACAATACCGAATATAAACACAAACTAATTTCACAGAACAATAGGTCATAATAGCGATACTCGTGGGAAAACGTATTGAATTAGTACGGTCTACACTACAGTATTCACCGCTACAATGTTATACCTACAGTACGCTTACTCTGAGTTTTTACATTGCAAATTCGATTCACGTAGTGAGCATTTTACATTAGGATTAAAGTAAAATGAACCTTAACTGCATTGGTTTAGAGCTCATTTCATCATTTCGTGTTTATTCACAGCCAGCGCTACAAACGCTGAATTTATGACTTTGAACCAATAGCTTTTGGGTCCATTTTACTTTAACGCTAATGTGAGTGAACTACGTCAATCGAATTTGCAATGTAAAAACTCAGAGTAAGCGTACTGTACTACACTAATATCAGAAACATTACAATGATGCCTTAAGACTGCCGACTTACAGTGAAACACACTATCCACCGGACAAGGCAAACGGGCTCCGCGTCGGAGGGTAGCGAGGTTTTGCCCTGTCGCGATTATGTCCATAGAGTGCTTTTTCCCATAATCAATCATGGTCATAGATTAATTATAATACCAAGTATAGATTGCTAGCTCCCTTATAATTTTTTTTATAGGTTAATACTATCGTTAGATGGCGCTACCAGGCTCGCTCTTTATATGATTATAGTAAAATCGGTGAAATATCGTATTTTCTTGGTTCAATTTGTATTAATTACTAGCTTTTGCCCGCAGCTCCGCCCGCGTGAAATTCGGTTTGCCGTTCCCGTACCCGCACTTGAAATTTTCTTTGCTATAAACCTCACGGAGCCCGAGACCTTTCCAACGAATGCAAAACCGTGGAAATCGGTTCGTGCGTTCTGGAGTTATAGCGTCAGGAAGGAAAATCCGACTTATTTTTATATTATAGAAGATTATAATATAAAATTATCAAAATACAAAAATTTTATAAAATCACTTATGCAAATAGCAAATTTACATTCAACTAATTTTAACAAACAGCTTGCACATTTACGCCATTTTAGATTGTGCGAAGAACTAAAAGGTAGGTACCGGCGACTTTAATGCGCATTTAGCGAGTTTCGATTGAATGTATGAAGTGAACAGTCTTATACTGGTTTATATATTGTCTTTGATCATGGTAAAGAATTTGGGCAAGAAAAACTTCAGTTATTCTTTTATATTAATAATTTGAAATTAATAAAGCTACCGTCTATCGACCTTTCTCATGCATCGGTGAGCCACGAAGTGATTTCGTTATGGTAAGATGCCGCGTACCGATTATTACCTTGGGGTATGGCTTTTCTACTGTGATGTTATTATTTAAACAGACATGATAGTGTGTGGTCATACATGATATTTTTAATATAATCTCTTTTTATTCATCTTTAATTTTTAAAGGATTTTGTTCTTTGGATATATCAACCCAATCGTACCTACAAAATCAAAATTAAATGATTAATAACAATACAGGTATGTACATAGATACACTATTATTTACTTCTTTCATTGTTGGAGAAACTCTTTACCTAGCTATTTCCTTGTAATTTGTAAATTGAATACGGAACTATTAAGCTTGACCCTCACCATCAATTTTTATCCCCTGATCCATCCAATTCGTTGTCCATTTTTTAAGGCATCTAAGATATATTTCATGCGGCGTCTGGATAATCAGGACTCATTGAGATAAACTTTGGAGGAGCAAACTTTAGTGTGCCTATTGAAGATAAGATTAGCTGTCACTTTTACCACAGTCACTGCTGTGGCTGTGATAATTAATATTTGCGTGTTAAATAACAGGATTGTCGTCTATGGAACTCCCTAATAAGCTAAATAAGCACCTCGTGATCACTAAGACAAGAGTAATTAATACAACTTTTGATAAAAATAGCAACACTAGTCAGACAATGTAAAAGTAGGTCCAGTGCCAGTATTTTTTTTAACAAAATAGCACGACTTGTGCATTTGTACACCAAACAGGTTGAGTCCTCCAGGCATTGCAAAATACACTCTCTAATAATATGACAACTCCGTGGTTATGATAAATAGCGGCTGTCATTTGCATATACCTTTTTTTCACTGCCTCTATTTTTGTTGGTAATCAGCATGATCCAGATAAGGAATTAGTTTTATTAGAAAATTTCGACAGTAAATAAATCAAGGTTAAACAGAAAAAAAACCGGCCAAGTGCGAGTCGGACTCGCGCACCGAGGGTTCCGTACAAACCTGTAGTAAGTTTTAAATTAAATGTTTTTTTTAAATATTTGAGTTGATTGAATGAAAGGTAAATTGCGGTTTACGATTTATGACGTATTAAAAAAAAACTACTTACTAGATCTCGTTCAAACCAATTTTCGGTGGAAGGTTGCATGGTAATGTACAACATATATTTTTTTTAGTTTTATCATTCTCTTATTTTAGAAGTTACGGGGGGGGGGGGGGGGGGGACACACATTTTACCACTTTGGGAGTGTCTCTCGCGCAAACTATTCAGTTTAGAAAAAAATGATATTTCAAACCTCAATATCATTTTTGAAGACCTATCCATAGATACCTATGGGTTAGATGAAAAAAAAATTTTTGAGTTTCAGTTCTAAGTATGGGGAACCCCCAAAATTTATTGTTTTTTTTCTATTTTTGTAAGAAAATCTTAATGCGGTTTACAGAATACATCTACTTACCAAGTTTCAACAGTATAGCTCTTATAGTTTCGGAAAAAAGTGGCTGTGACATACGGACGGACAGACAGACAGACAGACAGACAGACAGACAGACAGACAGACAGACATGACGAATCTATAAGGGTTCCGTTTTTGCCAAATTTGGCTACGGAACCCTAAAAAATGTGTTATTATTTCTTCCCCAATCAAGTAAGCTTGTGATACGTCTTATGTATAATTTTAATGTATTTATTTTAGGTCATAGATCCTGATTTTATCTTCTTCCAATTTTTTTCTCATGTTATTCTGGCAATTTGTCCTGAAACTGTCTTAGCCAATTTGCTTACCTATTTACCCAACCTCCTCAGCGTATTTTTTCTCACAATTCCAACGACGCGACTTTTGTGTAAGCTGTTTATGTTTCCAAAATAAAAGTCCATTACTTAGTTTGTGTTACTAAAATATACTTGGTGTGAAATAATGATCTCAATGTACTGAAATATGACTAATTTTATCATATTTTTTTGGTAACACGACAATATACGAGTATCTGAATGTTAGGTTCATTTGCATAAAATACTTTTGTTCGTAGCCAAAATGCTACAAACGATAAAATATGTTAGATAGAATATATAAGAAGTATTTTTGTAACAATGATAAGCCGAGGTTTATGAAGTTTATTGCGCAATAACTTATCGTTAAAGGAGGATAATTTCGTAAGCTTGTATTTTTACCGGTTTCGTAGATATGAACAAATTGTTTTTGTTTTCTTGACTTAACATTATTCTAGATAACATAAACTTTGGACTTTTTAGGTATGATATAATATTGTAATCATGCCGAGCGGACGAGAAAAGCGGCGAACCGAGGGTCCGCCTGTGGTGGACGTTCTGGAAGTTAAAAGTAGTATATAAGATTATTTAAGTATGTCCAACAGTGGACGCACATATTATGGTTATGCTCATAGTGATGAAATATTTATATTATAATCATACTAATATTATAAATGCGAAAGTGTGTTTGTTTGTTGGTTTGTTGGTTTGTCCTTCAATCACGCCGCAACAGAGCAACGGATCGACGTGATTTTTGGCATGGGTATAGTTGAGGATCTGGAGAGTGACATAGGCTACTTTTTATTCCGGAAAATTAAGGAGTTCCCGCGGGAATCAAAAAATCTTAAACCACGCGGACGAAGTCGCGGGCATCAGCTAGTAGACTATAATACACTATTTGTCTGTGTCTAAACAAAGAAGGATTTTTTCTTCAACAATTTTTACTGTACCTAGACCAAGAACAGTTTACAAGTACCATAATTGCTTCATTCAGCCACTTCAGAAAAGATATTCTAACTTGAATTTTCTGACATTGAAATGATGACAGCTATAACTCAATAGCTCACCTACTTGGCTGTGTTTTTAGGCCAAGGTAGCCTAGGTTATTATATTATGGAGGCACTGCATATTATGCTATGCTTTGATTGTAACGTTGGGGTTTAACACACGCTAGGGTACATAATAAAAAATGTGCTTTCATTTTTAATTCCAAGGTTTTTAGTTTCAAAAGCGAAAGAGCTCGGCCCCAATTTGTAACTAAATAATATTATGAAAAATATTTTAAACAAATTTTCCCCCTGGGTTCAAGCATGTGTAAATACCTGTACGCATTGAATTATGTATACACATTTGAGTTGTAAAATCATGTAATTTAATGAGTACGAACCTAGCTATAGTATGCTACTCATCAGCTCTACCTATTGCCGGCTCACTACTGAGTATGAGTCTCCTCTCGGAATCAGCAGTGTTTGGCCGTAGTCCACCACGCTGACCAAGTGCTGATCGGCAGACTTCACAGACCTTCGAGAACATTATGAACATCTTTCTCTCACGATGTATTTACACGTTTTGAAGCAAATGATATTTGATTTCTTAAAAATCTTGCAAAATCAAAACAAATATAAATGCGAAATGTGTCTGTCTGTCTGTCTGCTACGCTTTCACGGCCCATCTGTTCAACTGATTTTGATGAAATTTGGTACAGGGATAGGTTGTATCCCGGGGAAGGACATAGGCTACTTTTTATCCCGGAAAATTCAAGAGTTCCCGCGGGAATCAAAAAAACTTAATCCACGCGGACGAAGTCGCGGGAATCATCTAGTAAATAATATTTATTGTGTTTCACGACGTAGTATGACTCATTCTAAGCCACTACTAAATACGAAGCAAAATTCAAGAAGATTAAATGGGATGATTAGGGATTCTAATTCCTATGTCGGGAAAAATAAAGCTATGAAGTGAAGAAAAGGTAGGTGAGGCGTACATTGGATGCTATCTATCATCTTGATATCCTTGATAATCCTAGTGAGCGTTGGATATAAGGCTTTAAAAAATGGCCCACGAACTTAGTTTTAAGCTTACATGCTGCGATAAAAACGTTATTCGTTTTGAACGGTAAATGATATTCATAATTCAGGTGTTAGATTTAGTCGTTACATGCTTGAAACACTGCGAATACCTACAGTGCAAATGGTTTCTAGAACCAACTATATATCTAGTAGCGCAAACATCTATACTTAATATTATAAATGCGAAAGTTTAGATGGATGGATGGATGGATGTATGAATGGATGGATGGATGTTTGTTACTCAATCACGTCAAATCGGCTGCAGGGATCTGGTTGAAAGGAAAAAGTTCATTTTAGGCCTACTCTTGTACACTCTAGCATGAATAGAGGAAAATACATAGATTGTATTAAAAATATAATAATTTAGAACAGTAAAGTAAATAACGAGAAAAAAATAAAAATTTATTTCAAGTTTTCGATACATTTCCAAGATGGCAACCTTCAGCCATAGAGAAAGCAGTAGGCGCGAAATGTATCAAATGTCATTTCTGACACGTCAATAAATATGAATCCGCCATTGTTACCCACTCATGTTTAGAGTTGCATAACTTGGAAAGATAATTTCGCCACTTAAACGACGAATTCGGAGATTTGACCAATTAAAACTGGCCTAGTATTTTATTTTCCTTCATTTCTCTACTTGTACAAGTGCAGGCCTACGCCCCATACAAATCTGAACCGTCTCTTTCGGCACAGAGATAATACATTCTGGAATAACACATAAGGTACTTTTTATCCCAGAAAATTAAAGAGAAACCAAAAAACCTTAATCCACGCGGACGAAGTCATCAGTTAGTTATATATATATTTTAAAATAATAACTACCAAATTAACAACACTAGTGCTCATAATTTCAATTCACTTCACAAAGACTAAGATTAAATGGTACCTAATTATTTCTCTGGTTATTTTGTTGGTTATTATGCTTACTCAAAAGTACTTTACTACGTCAAGTGAACACTGAACGTTAATGGATGAACTCTAGGTAATTTAATAGTCGTCCCTTTTACCAGTATTTTTATAAAAAATTAATACCGTTTTCTTCAGTTGTTAGTGCTACTAAGAAAAAACAAAATGGCATTTCGTTTTGACCCAAATTACTTGTTTTTATCTCTGCTTTTGAACTTTTTAATTGCAGTGCTTACTTTTAATTCTCTTTCTGGTAGTTTATATTATAAAGTAAGGGGTAAACCTCAAAGCGAAATTTTATAATAACAATATAATTCCTACTTTATCTTGGTTTTAATTTAATCAACTTAAAGAATACCTACTTGATAGTAGACCTATACTTGAGAAACCGAGATATTTCTTAAATCTCTGGTTTTGTAGATATGTTACTTCCATTCTAATATTATAAATGCGAAAGTGTGTCGGTCTGTCTATCTGTCTGCTACGCTTTCACGGACCATCCGTTGAACCGATTGGGATAAAATTTGGTATAGAGGTAGATTACATCCCGGGGAAGGACAAAGGCTACTTTTTAACCCG
Source organism: Erebia epiphron (assembly GCA_963932025.1). NCBI lineage: Eukaryota > Metazoa > Arthropoda > Insecta > Lepidoptera > Nymphalidae > Erebia > Erebia epiphron. The sequence goes on along the minus strand of OZ009958.1, from coordinate 10,435,451 downwards.
GAAAATTAGAGTTCCAGCGGAAATAAAAACCTCCACCCACGCGGACGATGTCGCGGACATCATCTGGTTAATTCATATGAATTATGCAGATATTCTGGGCAAATTTATTATTTTTATTAATATATATAAATAAGTACAAATCGATACAATACATTTTTTATCTATATAATAAGAAAATTTTGCTAAAATGCATCAAAGAATTCCTCCGCATCGCCGTCATCGGGCAACGTGCCCAGAAGACTGGCAGCATTGCCACGCTGGATGGCAATGCTTAACCTCTGGCCACAGAATAGGCCAGCCCTCTGGTCACGTGTAGCGTCGACTAGTTTTCGGGAAATTTCTCTGCAAAGGAAATGTGCATTCGGACCCCATGGCCCCAACGTTTCGATCCCAAACGGCGCAAACTCATAGTTACCTATGAGGTTGGTATATTTGCGCCGCTTGAGGTTCTCCGCTGCTGCAGCGGCTGCGCCGGCACAACCTGCCGTGGCTGGAAGGTGGGATGGCGCAAGGGTATCGACGCAGGTTGCGTCCCACACCAAAGGCCTACCCAACTTCCAGGGCAGCAAAGACATACCGTTGGGTCTCTTCCCATCGTCACGCACCAAACCATTGGGTTCCAATACGGCTGGTACGCCGGCGGTGGAAAGAGCACGGCGGATGATGTCATTGATAGAGGCGTGCCTGGCTATGCGGCCCGTGCATTTACAGCATGATAGACCATGGTGCCCGAGGCTGTCGACAGCTACTCCGCAATGACAAAGGTGCGAGGCAACACAAGACGCACCGAGGCGAAAAAGATGCAGATATTAAACTGATTTTTAGGGTTCCGTAGCCAAATTTGGCAAAAACGGAACCCTTATAGATTCGTCATGTCTGTCTGTCTGTCTGTCTGTCTGTCCGTCCGTATGTCACAGCCATTTTTTTCTAAACTGAAATGTTTGCGCGAGAGACACTTCCAAAGTGGTAAAATGTGTGTCCCCGTCCCCCCCCCCCCCCGTAACTTCTAAAATAAGAGAATGATAAAACTAAAAAAAAAATATGTTGTACATTACCATGCAAACTACCACCGAAAATTGGTTTGAACGAGATCAAGTAAGTAGTTTTTTTTTAATACGTCATTAATCGTAAATCGCAATTTACCTTTCATTCAATCAACTCAAATATTTAAAAAAAACATTTAATTTAAAACTTACTACAGGTTTGTACGGAACCCTCGGTGCGCGAGTCCGACTCGCACTTGGCCGGTTTTTGTAATACGACGGGATGTTCGGGGCTCGCTCCACTCCCGTCACGGGCCGGCCCGGCATTGTAGTGCCGCCGGGATCGGCCCATTTAATTTACACATAGATATGCAGATATTCTTAGTTTTCCATAACGATATTATGTTACTATTATAAACCAATAAGAATATGATAGGAAATACTAGAAATGGCGGAAGTTTTTTTAGAAAAATGTAAACAAATAATAATATATTTTCGTAAATCGTCCTGGGAGTTAATGACGTATGAAAAGTAGATTTTTTCTCTGAAAGAAGTAACTTGGCAGAGACAATAATCTACAGAGACATTTCACGAGGACGTGTGGCAATATTAAGAGTTCAGTGCGTTTAATGTTTATTTGATACTAGCTGATGCCCGCGACTTCGCCCGCGTGGTTTAAGTTTTTAGGGTTCCGTACCAAAATGGTAAAATGGAACTGGAAATGGATGGTGGAATGGTGCGACTTTCTCCGTCTGTCTGTCCGTCTGTCCGTCCGTCACACTCGATTATTTCAGTAACTACCGAAGCTATCGACATGAAATTTGGAATAGTTGTGTATATTAGTAGCCCAAAGACACTGGAATTAAAAAAAATTAGAAATTATTTTTGTTCTTATTTAAAAAGGGGGGAAAATCTGAGGGTTGAAATTTAAAAGTGAGATAACTGTACTGTGTGGGGTATCATATGAAAGGGTTTACTTTGTACATTCTAAAACAGATTTTTAATTATTTTTAGTTATGATAGTTTTTGATTTTTCGGGGAAAATGTCTAAAAAAATACCGTCCCCCCCCCCCCCTTATCTCCGGAGTTTACCAATCGAAAAATTTGAAATAATTATGGTCAATAGGAATTTACGTATATTTTACAGAAAAACTATAGCCAATGCTCTAACTAGCATAGTTTTTTTGATATTAACAATAAACCTCTACAAACAAAGTTAGTCTTGCGGTTCAACAAAGGTAATTATTTATTAATAATGGTACGGAACCCTTCGTGCGCGAGTCCGACTCGCACTTGCCCGGTTTTTTGTTATTACCGCGGGAACTCCTTAATTTTCCGGGATAAAAAGTAGCCTATGTCACTGTCCAGGTCCTTACCTATACAACAAAAAAAGAATTAGCGACATTGGTCCAGCCGTTCACGCGTGATGGCGTGACCAAGGGAAATAGGGATTCATTTTTATATATATAATAATAGATGTGATGCCCGTGACTGCGTTCGGATAGATTTAGATTAAATTCTGCGAGAATTCTTTTTTTTCTGGGTATTTTTTAACTTATTTAACTTTTGCAGGATTATCGTTCGTATGTTTTTTAAAGTCCTCGTGTTAATGTTTCGGAATAAAATAGTTATTTGTTATACAAGAGTGAAAAGTTGCTTTTTAACCGCGTGCTCAATTTTGATGACCGAGCAAGCGAAGGATTCTAAAATTGAATCACGAGCGCAGCGAGTGGTTCAAAAATTAGAATCCTGAGCGTCAGCGAGGGAATCAAAAGAGCACGAGGTGAAAAATCTTTTCACTCGAGTGCAACACGTAACTTTTTATCCCACCTCAGCGAGGAAAAGAAATACTTCTCGCGAGATTGTTGAGGGAGAGTTTCAGTCAATTCTGTTGGCGTCAAATTAACTTCTTCGTCACTAGAATCACTCATTTTAGGTTTTTCACTTATTTTCAATTTTTTTTTTGTTTTTAATCGAAGGTTTTAATTTTAAACAATATGACGTGAAAGAAAATGGTGCGCGCAAAGCAAATTTAAAAAGTACACCAAGAAGGTTACAAGTGTGAGTTTTTAACAAATTAAAAACGGTTGTATGGAAATTCGGCACCATAGAGGTAGAAGTAAATAGGTTTTAATGATGTTTTGAATTCACAAACTTCATAGACGAGTGATATTTACTAACGTGCACACGATGTTCTAAATTCAATTTACTTTATCCTCAAGAGGATAATAACGGCTTTTGCATTCAGATATCGAAGCGTAAAAATACTCTTTTCACACCACTCGCTCAACAACGCCTTATTACATGGCCTGTTATCTAAGGTTAAAGTAAGACATTAAATCCCTAGGGTTATAATGTTGTACTGAAATCCATTATTCCCTGGGGTTATAATGTGATTTGAATTTAGAATCATCGCGCATCTGAAGCAAGATCTGAAGGAAATTCTATTCATTCCAAAGAGGTTTTATTCATAATTCTTATTGCTATACTGTTAAGTCTAATTTCGGTAAACATAATGTGTTCTCAGCAGGCGCGGCCAACTCGATTTTCGAAAACCAAAGCCGTGGCCCACTAGATTCGCACTGACGAAATTTGTTTGTCAAATCGAGTAGGCCACGCCAGCTGAAAGAAGTGGTTGTATCGCGAGGTATGAAAAGTAGAGTATTCACCGTAGGGGTAATGCTGTATTAATCTTGGGCGTCCCTAATTCCCGCGCTACTCTCAGGATTCTAGATGCAACACCCTCGCTACGCTCGGGAGTTACTCTAAAATCCCTCGTTCCGCTTGGGATTTATCCCGGCGCCCGTGACATAATACATCGCATTACCCCCGTGGTGAATAATCTACTATTCCGAGATGGTGGGATGAAAAGTTTATTTATTTAAAATTCTTAAGTCCGTTTTTTTTTTTTAAATACTTAATTGCACACAAAAACAGGAACTAAAGGTCCGCTTTAGGTATTTAAGTTAGCACTCTAAGAATATCTACTTGTATAAAATCATTGTTAAGTCTACCACTGTACCAAATTTGTTCAAAATCGGCTACGCAGATAGTTAAAACGTAACAGTCAGACACACTTTTGCGTTTACAACATGAGATGGATAAATGGACTTATTTATTTACCATTTTCCAGTTCCCACGGGATTTTTAAAAACCTCCTCGCAGACTCAGATATATTGAAGGGAGCATCATCTTGTAAAAAAATAAAATGAGTCAAAAATATGAAAATTATTTAATATTATTAGATGAGTAGTTCCTCTTCAGTTTAAAAACATATTTTGATTAATATTAAGAAGATTACTCTTTAGTCGATTATTGGCATTCCGGATCATAAATAGATTCACTTGATGATTCAAAAGCACTTGTGAAAGATTATTTGAATAAAAAACATTTGAATTTAAAAACTTTAATCCGCAAACCGCCACAATTTCGTTTCATGGAAATTAAATCTGAAGTAAATTAAGAATTAACCGACTTTACAAGCAAACGTTGTCAACGACATGTACTAACTATGCTTATTTGTAATTCCCTCTCTACGTCAGACTAGGTAGGTACTGTAGCCAAAGCTAAATTAGCCCATCTAGTTTCAAATGAGATAATCTAAAGAGTCGACGGCAAAAACAACTGTTTTATTTTTCCTGTTAGACTGTTTCCTACCTACCTACTTTTTTCGAGCAGTTATGTTGGAAATTGAAGAAAATCGAACAGGACCCCACTTTTAAAAATCTCTTCTCAAAATTGGCGAACCTAGATAAATAAAAGACATTTCAAGGAATATTTTTCGCACATAGGTTTTGAGGGGATAAATGACAGGACCCAATTATACACTCGTCCTCGGCTTCATCTCGTCCTTTCAATCTTATTATTAAGACGTGAATTGCTTTATTTACGGCCTGGGCAGTAATATACTATTGTAGGTAGGTAGGTACATTGTGTTTTCACTAACTATTACTTCAAAGTAGATTCCTATAATATTTTCACTATAAGAAAACTGTACGGCACGGTTTACGTAAAAGCAATCCCATAATCGATAAATCCTGCAGTTATTATAATTTATATATATATATATATATAACATTCAAAGTCCTGACTGACTGACTGACTGACTGACTGACTGACTGACTGACTGACTTATATATCAACGCACAGCCTGAACCGCTGGTCCTAGAAACATGAAATTTGAAGAATGTGTTCTTTGTGAAGACTAGGTATCCACTAAGAAAGAGTTTTTTGAAATTCCACCCCGAAAGGGGTAAAATAGGGGTTGAAAGTTTGTATGAAAGTCCGTCGTTTTTCAAGTTGTAGCCATGAAACTTGGTATATGAGGTGTGGGTTAAAAATGAAGAAATACGTGTATCACAGTTTTTAAAATTTTCACCCCTAAAGTGGTAAAATAGGGGTTGAAAGTTTGTATGAAAGTCCTTCATTTTTCATGTTATAGCCATGAAAGTTGGTATTTGGGCTTCTGTTTTAAAATAAAATAAATACGTGTTTCACAGTTTTTGAAAATTTTATCCCCAAGGACGTTAAATAGAGAGTTTGTCCTTCAATCACGCCGCAACAGAGCAACAGTTCGACGTGATTTTTTGCATGGGTATAGACGAGGACCTGGAGAGCGATAATTTAATTATATCCCGGAAAATTGAGGAGTGCCCGTGGGAATTAAAAACTTAACACTCGCGAACGAAGTCGCGGGCGTCCTCTAGTAATTTATAATATTTGTCCTACGACTATAACCTATGATAAAATAATATACCTATGATAAGACTCAGAATTTTGGCCCCAGGGAATCCACAATGAATAACTTACTTTCAGCTCTGCTGACTATCACACAGCATAATATTTGACCATTTTGTATCAAATTCATTAAAAAATGATTTCTAGACATTTACATAGCATCACAGATAAAAACAAAGCTGATCGGGAAAATCTAACGGAAATAGATTGATTTTAGATAAATGCATCGAAAAATCTGTGAGCCTAAGAATCGGGCTGCCTTGCTTTTGTATGGGCGTAATAGATTTTATACGACACAATACCTAGCCACCGAGCTTAAGTGCTCGGGCGTATTAACCGTCTGGAACCTTTTAGACTGCAGTAGACAAAGTTGTTAACTTGAATAATCATTTGTTTAATTTACGGCAGCGATTTGTCGTTGCTGCAAAGACGAGGAAGTTTGAAAAGGAAGGGGTTAAACCCTAATTAAGTGCCTTGTGCAATAAAAAGTTCTGGTCACTTTTGAATCTATACCTAATATTATAAATGCGAAAGTTTGGATGGATGTATGGGTGGATAGATGTTTATTACTCAATCACGCCAGAACGGCAGAACGGGGCTGAATGAAATTCGGCACAGAGATAGATTATATTCTGGAATAACGCATCGGCTATTTTTTATCCCGGAAAATCAAAGAGATCCCGCGGGAACCGAAAAACCTAAATCCACGCGGAGGAAGTCCGGGCATCAGCTAGTGACATATAAAATTCTAATATTGGTGAAAAAAGCAGCGTGAAATCAACTAGCTATGGCTTGTGGATTGGGTCCAAGGTATATGGGAGCAGATATCAGGGTAATTGCCGTTGCAATGTCTACGGCACGTTGTCCGTTATTGGCAGACTAGCTGATACCCGCGACTTCGTCCGCGTGGATTGAGGAGTTTTAGTTCCCGCGGGAACTCTTTAATTTTCCGGGATAAAAAGTACCCTATTATTTAATCCGGACTTCTAAACTTAAGTTTGCAAAATTTCAAAGCAATCGGTTCAGTAGTTACGGCGTGAAAGCGGAACAAACATACAAACAAACTCACTTTCCCATTTATAATATTAGTAAGGATAAGGATTCTATATCGGAAATGTAACAAGTTTTTCAACCTGTCAGAAAATGTTTTTATTAATTCAGCAGAAAATTCTTTAAATTACTTATTTAATTATTTTCTTGGTACGTTTAAGATGGTAGACACTCAAATTAGTAATAAGCAGATATTTACAAAGTTTTATATTAAAGTTTAAATATGGAAGTCCGTCATCTTTAAAGTCACATCCATGAAAATTTGTATATAAGTGAGTGTAAGTATAAAGGATTAATTATTGTTTCAGGATTTTTTTAAATTTGTCCTCAATTTGAATGTTTGTTTGAAAATCGTTCACTTCTCAACCCAAAGGCATGAAAATTGGTATTTGGGCTTTCGATAAAAAAAAGTGTTTGAGGACTTTTGGATATTCCAAACTCAAGAGATGTTCAATTACACCCGAGGAAAGCAAGGGCAAGGCAGTTAGTTGTAATTTTTATGTTATTACAACGTTTTATGTTACTTTTATCTCCACACTATCCTCGTCTGCTATATGCTCCGACGTTTTCACATAGTGTGACCGCCATGAAACCTACCCTTTTACTTATTCATATCCTGTTCCTAAATACTGTGTTCAAAACAACCGTCCTATATACACATCAACAGACAAATATTGCATGTAAAGGAGTAACATGGGAATGTTACTTCTTTTAACGCAATATTTGAAAACTACTAAAGTAACTACTAATTGAAAAAACGATGTCAAATTACCACGACCAGATTTATTCCCATTTTATTTTATTTTTCCATAATAATTCAACAAAAACCCACAAACAAAATATAAATAGACAGATAAATTCAGTATTCGTGAAATTATTCCATGCGGCCATGATTTATGTATTAATTAGATTATATATCCTAGAGCTATATGTTCTACTTACCATCCAAACCAACATTATTATGCATAATAATATTATGAATACGAAAGTGTGTCTTACCTTTTAACGGTATACGTGTCTTATACGAACCGCTAAGGTGAGGAGTACCCTTCGAGCGCACGTGTTTCCTTATTCGTATAACTTAAGTACCTTCAAGCCAAAAGTGAATAGCCATCTTCTAGGCAAGCGCGTTCCAACCTAGACCTCATCATTGCTTTGCACTAAGCATGATTATCGCCAAGCGCAACCCTATTTTGCAATTTAAAAAAAGGCCCACCCGTTTAACTTGGTAACTTGCATCCATACTACTTTGTATTCCAAGATATAAAGAAAAACTAACCTAAACAGTAAACTAAATTAGTATTTTCTCACTAGTGGGATGAAGTTTTAAGTGTCACACCAGAGCAAAGTACTTAATTTATTTCTTGTGCCTTTGAATCCCTCACTTTATTCAGGATTTTTAATTTTTTTTTAGTTCTCTCTTTAAATAAATAACTATTAATATTGCCTGCTTATGGAATGATACGGAACACATAGTGGACAAAGTGCTTAATACGATTCCAGTACGGACTACAGGTCAACCTAAGTTCACGCTTAGCTTTCGTTGAAGCCGCAGATGTTCGGAAGCAAGTTACGATGACAGCTACGTGAAACGCGAGCGATGTTCCCTTGTTTAAGTCAAAACTTTGCCAACAAACGGCTGACTCGGGTTTCATAGCCGACAAAGTTGCCGATATGTATGTTTTGTTGCTGTTTTCGCTCTACCCTTCAAAGATAAAACGCTCGTTTGATCAATTCCATAACAATCGTTATCTCCGTAAGGGGATATTTGTGAAACCTGTAAGTATAATTTTGGGTGCTTATTTTTAATAATATATTCCTTGAGCACACTAGAAGAACTTTCGAAACTTCACCCCCAAGGAGGTTAAATATGCGGTTCAAGTTATATCCATGAAACTTTTAACTTGGTGATTGTACTTTCAGTGAAAAATGAAGAATTTCATGTTATTCACAGATTTTTGAAATTACTTTTATTATAGATCCTAATTCCATGCGGATGAAGTCGTGTGCAAACGCTAGTCTGTACATAAATCGGAATTGCAGAAAAGAGCCATCCGTTCTATTTATAAACTCGGATCACGCGAATCACTTCGTGCAAAAATTTAAAGAGATTGGTATACTTACAGTGCCTTCACAATACATTTACAATAACATAGTCTTTGTCAGGCAGAACATTAATCTTTATAAGCGAATAAGTGATACACACAATCGATTTACTAGAAACCGCCGCTTGTAACAGCGTCATATCATGTGCGCAAGGTGCAGAAATCCTTTGTGGGGTCGAGTGTACGCTTTTATAACATGGTTCCCAAAGAGTTTCTAGATTTGCCATTACATAAATTTAAAGACTATGTTAAACAGCATCTGATAAGTCGAGGTAATTACACTATCGATGATTTTCTAAACGACAAAGTTGCATGGAAGCAACCGGCCTCGTATCCAGTCACCCACAAGTCAGTGTAATACTAATTGTAACGTAATGTATTGTTACTTATTGTATTGTTGTTGTACTTGTAACCTTTTTCTTTTTTTGAGAAAAGAGCAACTGCTGAGTTTCTTGCCGGCTCTTCTCAGTAGAACCAGCTTTCCGAACCGGTGGTAGAGTCTTGACGTATCATAAGTGTCACAAGTTGTCAAACATGAAATAAATAAATCATTTATCATTTAATTGGTTTGGTCCTCCAAATTTCTTGCATGTTGGTATACAAACCTACTTATCTTAAATAGTGAGGTTCATAGGTTTACAAGAGGATAGAATTTCCCGCTTAGTGTGTAGTAGTCTGACATTGTATTTACAAAAAAGCGACTAACGTTTTTTTAGTTTTTTTTCTATTGAGCTTCTCTATTTAGTAGGTAGACATCTCTCTGAGGTAAGAACGATTTTTAAATTGATCGGCAACATAATTAAAATACGGCGTCGATTGAAAGTTTTAACGTCAGACAATTATTAGCGTGAGGCATTACACTAAAATTCTACATCAATGGCGTAAGGTGAAACGCAAGACGCCTGAAATGACCAGCCTATAGGTACTCAGTTCTGTCTTTGAGTGAATCATACTTCATACGTATATTATAAATGCGAAAGTGTGTTTGTTTGTTGGTTTGTCCTTCAATCACGCTGCAATGGAGTTTCGAATCGACGTGTTTTTGGGCATGGGTATAGTTGAGGACCTGGAGAGTGACATAGGCTACTTTTTATCCCGGAAAATTAAGAAGTTCCCGCGGGAATCAAAAAAACTTAAACCGCGCGGACGAAGTCGCGGGCATAAGCTAGTTGTACATAATTGTATTAGAAATGTATGTAACCTATTATTGTTTTTATCTTATAAAATTATTATCATGACGTTACTGATATCAAGAAAGCTAATTGAAACGTAATTAAATTCTGACACTGAACATGAATACTGATGACTGAAATATTGTAACCTAGAGTGGCAGTCATGAATATTCAATATGTTAGCTATGGTGTTTGAATATTGGCTATGACCGATTCCCGTGGTAACTTGTGTTAGCCTTTAGGTATAAATTTACAAACATCCAAACGTTCACATTTCATAATATTACTAAGAATAATTGGAACTTATCTCGGAAGCACCTTATCATCTAAAGGGGACATAGACTCGGAGTTAACAAGTAGGATTTGTGCTGCCTCAGCAGCATTTGGTAAACACCGAGAGAAGGTATTCCGATCGCACGGTATTAAGCTGAGCACGAAAATCTATGTGTACATGGCGATAGTATTACCGAATCTTCTTTATTCCGCTGAGACTTGGATGCTTTATCGCAAATATTCGTGTTCTGGACAGGTTTCACCTCAAATGTCTTCGTGATATCCTAAACATCAAATGGTCTGATCGCATTAGAAGCACAGACGTGCTGCGGCGGGCAAAAGTCAGTGGCATTGAGGCATACCTTATGCGGCGACAATTGCGTTGGTGCGGACATGTTGTGAGAATGCCCAACGAAAGACTAGCCAAGCGCATCTTTTATTCTGAACTCAAGGACGGAAAGCGGAAACGGAAAGCGGTCAGTTCCTTAGATACAAAGATGTGCAAAAGAGGCATATGACTAGATGCAAGATCAACTTCTTTCGTTGGGAAAGTCTGGCTAAAAACCGAGGGGATTGGAGGCACTTGGTTCAGCAGAATATCACCGATTTCGAGACTAAAAGGAGGCTAGATCTGGACATTTACCGTGACCAACTTAAAAGTAGACCACCTTCCAATATTACTTACAACTATGTTGATGGTACCCTGTCATGTCCTCACTGCGCGCGTTTATTTCGTGCTAAAATAGGGTACATTAGTCATATCAGGGCACATGAGCGAAACCCTTATTCAAATTCAAATACCTAGCAGAGAATCAGTCGCTGTTGCCGAACTCGGCAGAGGAATAATCAAGAAAATTACTTAGATATTACTATGGATTAATTAATGCAATTAACTACTACTTGTTTATTGCTATTCCACGAGCAAGGATGTAATCAATCTAGAGAACGCCACCAGGCCATGATAATGTAATTATGTGATTGATCGATTACTGACGACGCACTTCCAGGCTGTCATAAGACCGAATATTATGTTACTCTAATTAACAATAATTGTTGTGTTGGAAAAACGGAAGGTTCTGAAGAAAATAACAAGAGCATTTGAATTACTTACTTAAGTACTTAAGGCGGCACATGCCAGCGCTTTATGAAGAAAGTTGGCTTCTTTGCAAACTGCTTGCTGGCAAACTGCTTGCTTTTTCAGTATCGGGCAGTAGACCGATAAGTACTGAAAGAGTAAACGGTTTTTATTTTCTTTTAAATTGACTACGAGGTAGGTACCTACTACACCTACCTTAAAGCAAATTCCTATAACTCTAATAGGTACTCAGTAAAAAATTTCACCTCACTGAACGTTCCAAAAAATACCATCCATTTACCTTTATGATAAAACTAGCTGATGCCCGCGACTCCGTCCGCGTGGATTGAGGTTTTTGTTCCGGGATAAAAAGTAGCCAAAAAGTATTTAGTAAAAGTAATGTGTTAGTCCAAACTATAATCTATCTCTGTTCCAAATTTCACCCAGATCCGTTCAGAAGTACTGGCGTGATTGAGTAACAAACAAACATCCATTTATCCATCCATCCATCCATCCATCCATCCATCCATCCAAACTTTCGCATTTATAATATTAGTATAGATGTAATGATAAAAAGCTTACTTCTTAAAGTATAAGTTAAAGAAGGGACTCAAACAAAATTAACTAAAAGTCAAACAATATTTAGCGAAAACACGTAACAAAAGGATCGTAAAATACTTCGACAATCCAAAAGTCGTATATTCACAGTAAACCCTCGTTGAATAATAATGGCGAGACAGTTTTTCAAGTCACCAACTGTAATAAAAATACCTCGAAAAGATCTCTAGGAATTCGTTTTTTTTTCGACCGGGTATTGAGTTTGCGGGTGAAATGAAACGGTTTTTTTTTTCATTAGATACGTGTAAAAGACGCCCAATACTTTTGGTGGCTACAAATTCTTTACTCTTTACAAATAAATACTATTGACGTATCTAACTTCTGAAGAACGCTGTAGGTAATTATTAATAAGTATTCAAAACTCAACGACCCTGTTTCTCAAATACCTAGGTATCAGTCTGTTTAATTTAGACTAGCAGCTGCTCACAAGTTTGCTCCCATGGGAATTTTGAAAATGCGGCCTTATTTCTTGTCTGCAATGTATATTATTATGTAAAGGGAATCTTTGTGCAAAATTTCAGGTTTGAGGTTTTCGGCTTGGCGTCGATGAGTCATCTGACTTAGTAAGTCTGCAGGGCGACCGCGTATCTTTTGCATCAATCATTGATACATCGCAATCACCTCTGATCAGTTAACACTCTTCCACTATTGGACGAAATCCATTGACGCAGCAAGAATACCATAAATTCAGCCAATCGGAGGTGATTGCGATGTATCAATGATTGATGCAAAACATACGCGGTCGCCCTGCTGCAGGTCTTATCTTTTCATAATATGAACAAATAAAAATGTCTGAATCGATTTTGACAGGATGCATACAAGCAGATACCTAAATCCTTTTTGACCTTAGTAACAAAACATTTAACTGACGGAGACACAGAAAAAGTACCACCACCTCCACTACAGCCCATTAACGTCCCACTGCTGGGCACAGGCCTCCACTCTCATAGGAGAGAGGGAATTAGAGCTTAGACCCACCACGCTGCTCCAATGCGGGTTGACGGGCTTTAACGACTATATTATCATGTTAGTGATAATAATTGGGACCGACGGCTTAACGTGCTCTCCGAGGCACGGGGGTGAAACACCGCCAACTTCCTAACTCCGGGCTAGTGCTGAGAATTTATATTCAGAAAAACCCAACACTTATTATGACCCGACCCGGGACTCTAACCCGGGACCTCGTCAGCCGCAGTCAAACATGCTAACCACTAGACCAACGAGGCAGTTAAAAAGTACACACGGACATAATGAGATATTGCCAATCGTAACAAACAGTAATTTAAAAGTGTTTTCGTATTTCTGTTGTATGCAAAAACTAATGGCAGGGCCACAAAATAAGGCAGAGCTTACTACTTTATCTCAAAGTAATGGAAAGAAATGCGAAAACGTTTTTACTGCCGGTCAATGTTTGACCGTGGGAAAAGCCCCACGTGGGTTTACTAGGCTTAGGGTTGAATAGCTCTGGCTTTGTGAATTACATTCATGGTTGACGCGCGAATTTTCGTGATTTTGTGCAATTGAATCGATTCTGCATGATGTTTGTAAAAGTCCATTAATATTATAAAGAGGTAAAGTTTGTGAGTTTGTGACGTTGTAGGGGGTAATCTCTGGATCTACTGAACCGATTTTGAAAATTCTGGTATCAATAGAAAACTATATTATTTGTGAGTGTCATAGGCTATATTAACCCGAAAAATTATGGAGTTCCCGTGGGAATTTAAAATCTGCTAGTTTGAAATTTTTGTTAAATGCAGTTTTTGCAACTTTAGTTTTTCTAAGACAGTAATATATTCAAAATTTCAGAAAGTTGAGGCGTGAAGTTGTGGCCTTGTTGTGACAGCGCAAGCTAATATTAACTAGTAGTAAGTATCGTAGTCAACTAACATTAAGTAATATTAGTTGACTACGTTGCATTACTATAATGCAACGTTAACCTGAAATAAGTGACCGAATTAAGCGTTCGGTTCGAATTTGCTCATTTTATTTTATTTGCGGCCACATACTGAAATATTTATTATTATCACTTATGCGCGTTTTAATCGCTAATGACTCAGAGAGTATGTTATTATATTTGCAAATGACTTATTTTTGAAATTTGTAATATGTATATATATATATATACTATATATGGCTTATATATATATATATAAATCAATTGCTGTTCGTTTGTCTCGCTAAAACTCGAGAACGGCCGGACCGATTTAGATGGAATTTTTTGCGTCTGTTTGAGTGGATCCAGGCCTGGTTTATCTGATTTTGATGAAATTTGGTGCAGGGATAGGCTGTATCCCGGGGAAGGACATAGGCTACGTTTTATCCCGGAAAATTTAAGAGTTCTCGCGGGAATCAAAAAAACTTGGTCCACGCGGACGAAGTCGCGGGAAACATCTAGTCTAATCCTTACTATAATATTATAAATGGGAAAGTGAGTTTGTTTGTATGTTTGTTCCGCTTTCACGCCGTAACTACTGAACCGATTGCTTTGAAATTTTGCAGACGTAAAGTTAGAAGTCCGGATTAAATAATAGTGTACTTTTTATCCCGGAAAATTAAAGAGTTCCCGCGGGAACTAAAACTCCTCAATCCACGCGGACGAAGTCGCGGGTATCAGCTAGTATTTATATAAATCACTAACTAACTAATCACTATTTTAATATATCTATTCTAGCTTAGGTAGCAGTCTTCATACTGAATTCAAAATTGCATAGGTTAGTACTAGGAGGATCGACACCAGATACACATGAGGAGAATATTAAAAAGGAAATTTTGCGAAAATCTTCTAAGAATTTTCACAAGCTGACATTGCTTATGATAATGCTTGCAAACGATCACTATCGAAGCAATGTTAGCTATTCCTTAATAGACCGGTATGAACACGTGATGTTATCATTTCTGCGAATTATGTGGCATACGCCGAATAGCACCCCTAATACCTGACCAGTTAATGAGAGCCTGAAATATACATATCGCGCGACGGAAGCGTGTCCAACGCTAGGAATTAGTAAATCGAATTGCTTACGAATAAAATTTCAGTGATATACATATTATAAAATATAAATAGACCATTTCCGCAAGAGTTGTATTGTGAAATCCGCAGAAGTAGACTTGCTAAAGTGCAATTGACTTGCCAGAGCACCAGCTTCTTAACGTTTTTTTATCAAATCGATCCTTCGCTTTAAAACAAGGACTTCATAAAAACGTTTACATTCAACGGCTCAGTCATGCTACTCGCAGCAGTTCACGCGCTTTGTGTGTGACGTGATTAATAATGTACTATTCCGTGTTTCACAAATGATGCACGCGTATGCGCGCGTTTGTAGTGACAGCCTGCTAACGCCTACGCTTTCACGGTCCAACTACTCAACCAATTTTGATGAAATTTCGTACCTACAGAGATAGGTTACATCCTGGGGAAGGACATAGGCTACTTTTTATACCGGAAAATTGAAGAGTTCAATCGCGGGAATCAAAAAAATGTATCTGTTCAACCGATTTTGATGAAATTTGGTACAGGGATAGGTTGTATCCCGGGGAAGGACATAGGCTACTTTTTATCCCGGAAAATTGAAGAGTTCCCGCGGGAATCAAAAAACATCAATCCATGCGGACGAAGTCGCGGGCATCATTTAGTACTTATATAAAATTCTCGTGTCACAATGTTAGTTACCATACTCCTCCGAAACGGTTTGACCGATTTTTATGAAATTTAATGCATATTCAGTAGGTCTGAGAATCGGCAGAGGTATGAAAAATAGATAGTAATCTATTTTTCATACCTCCACGCGGACGGAGTCGCGGGCAACAGCTAGTATTATATAAAAAAATAATTAATGTACCTACCTAATTGCAATCAATTACTTTAAATTTTAAAATACAATCCGTTACGTTACTGATACGTACTGTTACTGATACCTACGTATCATATTAAAATATGTGCCTATAAAATCTGAGCGTATTATTGAAAAAAGATCGTGATCTTCCTTCACATAGTACTAGATGATGCCCGCGACTTCGTCCGCGTGGTTTAAGTTTTTTCGATTCCCGCAGGAACTCCTTAATTTTCCGGGATAAAAAGTTGCCTATGTCACTCTCCAGGTCCTCAACTATACCACCACCACCACTACAGCCTATTAACGTCCTACTGCTAGGCACAGGCCTCCACTCTCACAGGAGAAAGGGAACCTTATACCCATGCCAAAAATCACGTTGATCCGTTGCTCCGTTGCGGCGTGATTGAAGGACAAACCATCAAACCAACTAACCAACAAACCAACAAACCAACAAACAAACTGACTTTCGCATTTATAATATTAGTATGATTTTCAAAAAGAATGAATATTGAACCACGCTTAGCTTGATATTTTTTTACTTGAATAAACGTCTCATTAAAAAAGTATAAAGAAAAAGAAGTTTCAAATTTCAGTACAAGGACCATCTCTGAAATCATATTCAAGAAACTTAATACCGATTATATTACTCAAATTATAACAGAAGTTAAACTTTGTAAACGAAGTCTGAAAATGAATATTCCTGGCAATTATTTATCAGAGTTAAATAATAAAAGTTCCTTTCCGGGGTCAAATTGAGTTAACCGTCGACCGCTTTGCAGTAATTCATTAATCAAGACAAATTTCAAGCGAAAAGCGAAGATGTTCTTTTTTAAATACGACAATTACCAAACACGCAAGATAATAATTCTAGCATTTATTTGTGCAATTTTGCATTTCAAATGCAGTCTTTATTGAAAAAGGTCCTAAGGGTGGTTACAGATTAGCGTTTTTTCTGCGCGTATAAATGGTATAAAGCTCGTCTATGGAAGCGTGTATAGGCGCGCCCTTTGCCGCAGCCCACAAGCGCAACTCATGCGAGCTTTGACGCGCATAAAAGCTCGTATACTACTTACTAGCCAACCGGTTCAAGCGAACACGCCGAAATAACCGCGTATACGCGCGTTCGGATTTGGAAGAGCAAAATGTGGTCCGCGTGTAAGCGCGTAAGCCGATACGAACTTATACGTGCATAAAAATTCGCTAATCTGACACCGCCCTAAATTGGACTCATCATAACCAAACTCGAGGGGTTTACTTGTAGACATCGTGGAGTACCTCTATCTACTTTGCAGTTCCATAAATAATCAGACCCTCGTCACTAGGTCATAGGTGTGATGTATTTGACACGTCAAAACAAACTAAATGAGCTCAAACTCGCGTGGCTTACATAAATCCATTGAAGAGTTCTACTATCCACTTGATTCTATCATCAGAATATCTGCTCAATGGAACCAAATTACCTATTTTATTTTCATCGGTATTACATACATTTGCTAAATTGTAAATTGATACGTCAATAATTAGATGTTGCCTAAATTCAGCTTCCAAGATTTGTTTATTATGAATAGTAATTAAAAATGAAGCACATGCACATCCTCACACATAAAAAAATATATTAGCCAGCATTCCACGCGGGTATGATTTATAAATTAATTAGGTTATTATAGTATTGTTTTCAATAATAATAATTATCACAGAATCTGTATTATGTCAACGTAAGATTGTGAAAACCGTTAGATTGCAATCTATCGCTGTTTATCTCGATAGATTGTAAACTGTCGACAGATTGTGAACCGCTCAATGTTCTGAGTGTCCATTTTTGAAATATTCATTGTATTTACGTTTTCTTGTCTCTTTCTTGTAGGTTACGTTAGGGCCGGGCACTTAGGTTGTATCGGGTTACTATACCTAACAGATTACAATCTACCGAAAAATTATACGTTAAATTGTAAGCAGTTTTTACGGTTCACAATCTTTCGACAGTTTACAATCTAACATGATAAAAAGCGTTAGATTAGAATCTAACGGTTTTAAAATTTTACGGTGACATGTAGACTCAATAAAATATTTGACAGTGAGACAAAAGACGTGTAGTACCTACTGTTAATTTTGAATTTATTTTTCTGTACGAAAAACTTAAATTTCGTTAAAAATATTTTCGCAGTAAGTACTAACTTACCAACCCGCGGCGGTGCATCATGTCAAGATAATGTCTGAACTCTCTCATTAATAACAGATAAATTTTACAGTTGTGCACTTATTTTAGTGCTTTTAAAATTTAAACACATTTCGCTATAGGTACTGTGACCTTTGGAACTTTTCAAATACAAACAAAACTTATTCAGGACTGTTATTTGTTCGTAGATTTTATTCCGTTTTTGAGTGTTACTTAACAATTTAACTCCCATCAATCCATCCATCCATCCATCCATCCATCAGCCTGTATGTATCCACTGCTGGGCATAGGCCTTTTCGAGAGCGCGCCACCAAACACGGTCCTCCGCCTTCCTCATACACCCGCTTCGCGCCACCTTCTTTAGGTCATCGGACCAGCGAGCTGGAGGTCGTCCTACACTGCGCTTGCCGGTACGCAGTCTCCAATTTAACTCATTGATGTAGAATTTTAGTACCTATACTTCTATTTCAATGATTTAACTAGAAAATCCAGAATTGTTTGTAGCTGGTAGGTTATTTGGTTTGGTTAAGGTGTTCAGCCTCATGTTCAAGTGGTCCGGGGTTCGATCCTCGGGCACGCACTGTTTCTGAGTTTTATACGGTTTAAGCAATTAAACCACTTGTTATAAAAGTGAAAGTAAATATATAGTAAACTAGCTGATGCCCGCGACTTCGTCCGCGTGGTTTAAGTTTTTTGTTATTCCCGCGGGAACTCCTTAATTATCCGGGATAAAAAGTAGCCTATGTCACTCTCCAGGTCCTCAACTATACCCATGCCAAAAATCACGTCAATCCGTTGCTCCGTTGCGGCGTGATTGAAGGACAAACGAACAAACCAACAAACCTACAAACAAAGTGACTTTCGCATTTATATAATATTAGTATTAGTATAGTATTAGTATTAGTATTAGTATAGTATTAGTATAGTATTAGTATTAGTATTAGTATTAGTATTAGTATAGTATTAGTATTAGTATTAGTATTAGTATGAATATGAAACGTGTGTGAAGCCTGGTAATCCGCACTGGGTCAGCTTGGTGGACTACGACCATATAATCTGAGAGAAGACTCGGTAGTGAATGAAATTATGAGGAAGGTAAAAATAAATACACATAAAGGTATATCCTATAGCAATGTTTCTAATAAGATACACATTTAACACAAGTATCAATTTCCTCAACTTCTAAGAAATTCTAATTGCTGTTTGGTACATAAGCATCAGCATGATATTAATTTTGGTGAAATGTTCCTTGGATAACTATAGTACCAAGCTATAATATTTTATTAATACTAATAATATTGGATCGATAGTTCAACAGACGGTGGCCGCCGTGATGCCTTTTATTAAAATTGCTGGCTATGTTGATTAAAGATTCACATTGAAAGTGAGGGTTCGTTCGACAGATGGTTTCACCCGAAGGCTTGGAGGTAAGGTAATGGAATGCGGTTATTAAAAAAGTAAATTTAAATAAAATTGTCAGCACATCCTATCAAGCAATTTCAAACAGCGTATATAAGGCCCTGACTCCACCAGAGCGGAGAGGAGACGAGAGGAGAGGAGATGTGATTTAAACAACCAATAGAATTGCGTTATTCCCACATCTCGTCTCCGCTCAGCTTCAGTGGATACCGCTGAGCGGAGATGTATCATATTTGTATGGCGCGATCGATGCGGAGATGTGAGCTGTGGCTCGCAAGCTGGCGGCAGCACGCAGCGGAGACGAGAGATGTGAGCGGCGTGCTATGAGCGGCGCCGCGTTCATCTCAACATCCAACGCTCACCGCACGCAGCTCAGTCCCACTCTAGCCAGCACACCTCTCCGCTCCAGTCTAGCCAGTACGCATCTCCACACAGCTTCGGTGGATATACCCTAGCTGAAAAACATCTCTTCTCGTCTCCACTTCAGACATCTCCGCACATCTCCGCTCTGGTGGAGTCCGGGCGTTATACGCCTTATACACGCTTTTTTATTTGTTCATTCAAGTCCCGAAACCAGCTTGAAAGAAATTAGCCTTTGCTTGGTGACTTTACTGTAACTTACCCGGTGGTATGACAATGTATTCATAATAGACGTGGGCGTTCGTGGAAAGGGAAGGGCAGTTCCGATAAACCCAAAGCCCTAAATAATTTCTAGTCGGCATTGTATTGAAACGCTAAATCACTTGGCGCAACATCCGGTACGGTAACTATATCCACCTACCAGAACGATACCGTGTAGAAACCGATTGGGGGTATGGGTTTAATAACCATGGGGGCCATGCCCCCAACCGGTTAGCCAGCTACCATCTTAGACTACATCATCACTTAAAACACGGCGTAAAAAAACCAAAGCCGGAGCCTTCGGATAATCACCAATATGGAACTATTCATAACTAACCAAGCACGGAATTAAACTCAGGATCTCTCCTTTCATCGAAGACCACAGCGCGCATCACTTTACCAAGGAGGTAATTAAAGTGTACATTTTTATCACTTTATTATCTTATTGACTCTGTGAACTGAATCTTCTAAAGAATTTTGAAGGCAAAATGCCTTCTAAATTCTTTAGAAGACTTTTAAAAATAGATTCATAGGCAGATTTAAAAATCTATGATGTATACAGCATAGTCGTTTTTCATGTTTATTTTTGGTTTATAACCACTAAAATAATCTAGAAAGTTTTAAGATTATTAAGGTTCCAGCTGATGCCCGCGACTTCTTTCGCGTGAATTGAGGTTTTTTGGTGCCCGCTGGAACTCTATAATTTTCCGGGATAAAAATTCCTCCTATGTGTTATTCCAGATTATAAGCTATCTCTGTGCCAAATTTCATCCAGATACGTTCAGCCGTTGGGGCGTGATTGAGTAACAAACATCCATCCATCCAAACTTTCGCATTTATAATATTATAGTATAGAAGTATAGATAGCTAGTTCAACAGATAGCATAACCAACTGTAAAGTAGGGGTGAGACGACTTTACAATTAATTCTAGCAAATCCATTTCATACCCTTCGAACAGATAATAATAGCAAACTTATGCAGAATTCACGAACTTTCGGAAACTTATTTGATTGTGCTGGACTTCATAGATTAGATTAAATTCTCATGCCATAGCCAATTAGTTTTACTGGGTATAAAGGTACCGAGTAACTTCGTCGATGCATAATTAGTGGCTACCTTGTTCTGCTACGGAGCTTTTTAAATTATTTTTCATCATACCTATTCGAAAAACGAATATTGGCTTCAGAGGATAGCGGGAGCAAAATGTAATTTTTAGGCCCATGGGACTTTTCATTTCTCTGTTCTGATTGGTCCGCGTTCGTGCTTCTGATTGGTGCTTAAACATATAGGTAATGTCCATACATAGTAGGTTGATACTCCTCGCTTTTTCTCATACGTAATGATGAAAAATAGTGTGGGTCACTCGGGGCCAAATTTTTTGTTCTCGGGCGGCGTATATTGAATTCCTCGCTACGCTCAGGATTCAAAATAACGCCCTCGGGGAACAAAAATTTTCTTTGGCCCCATAGAACACAAATAACTATTATTTAACTTGCAATGTTGGTGAGTTTGTTTCGGTCAAATATTGCAAATACAGTTACTATCCCCAACCGATTGAGCTGAAGTTTTGCATCACGTTTAGCTTGGATGACATTTGTATGATTAGCTATGTGACGTCTTTCTAAATCCAATATGACGGACTGATAAAACAAATTGATTAAATAAGCATACCTTCTAACTTCGGAGGTAGGTATATCTCGCAACAAGCTTTTGTATCATGCTAGCTGATGCCCGCGGCTTCATCCGTGTGGTTTAAGTTTTTCTTATTCCCGCGGGAAGTCCTTAATTTTCCGGGATAAAAAGAAGCCTATGCTACTCTCCAAGTCCTCAACTATACCCATGCCAAAAATCACGTCGATCCGTTGCTCCGTTGCGGCGTGATTGAAGGACAAACCAACACACAAACACACTTTTGCATTAATAATTCCGTCGTGCTTGGGTTGATGGCTGGATGACGCGACGTTCGGAGCTGGCAAGTTGAAAATACAGTCAAGAGTAATATGGTAGCGGCACAGAAATATTGTCTCTATGGGTAGCGGGCTAACCTGGTACGACACTTGTATACCATATCCCTGATCAGCTTCTACCATAGCGCTCACCTCCGTGCCAGGGAGGTCACCGTTTAATCTTGAGTTGCTGTTTGGGCTAAAAAACAGATGGTTTATTTGTCATATAGTAGCAGCCCTGAATATTGTACTTTTATCCAAGATTTTAGTAGACTTTTTCTACCACGTGCCTTCAAAAGTTTCACTTGAACATAAGTATTTAGAACACAAGTATAATTTCATTTTGATATAAAATTATAATTTTACTTTTGAAAGTTAAACGTTTTTAAGAATTATTCTTTGCAACAAGTTATTTTATTATTAATCAAGTCTTAAATCTAAAAACTTCGGACCTAATTTATATCCAAATTTATGAGACATCTACTAAGCTCCGAATAAAAAGTTTAGCCTCACTCCTAAATAAAAAAACAGCGGTTAGCCTCATAATTAAATGGAAAGCAAAATGTTGAGCAACTTTGAAATTCATGGAATATTTTTACAAAAATAGCTTTCTGATGTATTTTGGCAACCCTTATTTAAAAGTTCTGTGGGTTTATTCGAAATCTCCATGTGAATAGTCAGTTTGCAAAACGGCCTTAACCTTTTTCAACCGACTTCAAAAAAAGGAGGAGGTTCTCAATTCGACTGTTTTTTTTTTTTTTAATGTTTGTTACCTCAGAACTTTTGACTGGGTGGACCGATTTGGATGATTTTTTTTTATTTGAAAGGGCATACTTCCCATGTGGTCCCATATAAATTTTATCGAAATCGGTCGAGCGGTTTTTAAAATATCAACAATAAAATAAGTACTTTGTATAGCGTTTGCTTGTTGTTGTAAAGTTGGCGCGGGAGTTTGAAGTCGGTTGTTTAAAAATAATTTTTTATATTAAATTATAATTTTGATCACTCCGTTAATTCTTGAAAAATTTCTTTTTTTTTCGTTTTTTCCTTAAAGTTGACGAAATGATTAGAACTTTAATTGAAAAAATACCAATGGCTATAAAACTTGTAAATAGTTTAAATATGTCATTTCGGAAGCTTTAAAAAATATTCCTTTTTTTTAAATTTCTCCAAAAAATTCCTTATTTGTGTCAACATTTCGCAGTGTGAGTTCAGTCGATTGACCGTAGGTATTGGTCATATAAACACAATTTTGCAGTTAGTTTACTTGCTTGTTTAATGTACACTGATAGTGATTTACGGAGACACTGAGTGTAGAGTTGATACAAGTTAAGTACCTAGTTCAAAAGACAGAATTAATAATAAATAAATTATTTTCAGTCAAATGTATTATTTAAATCACAATATTCGGGCTAAAGCAAAATTGATGGGGAGAGGAATACGAAAGGAGCTTTAAATTATTGAAAACCATTTGTTAACTGGAGTTCACGTTAGCCCCTCTGCTTGTCGTAGCATATATATTATAACTAGCAGACACGCCCCAACTTTGCTCGAACAGAATTGCTGAAAATCTTCGCTAAACCTCCTTCTTCCTTTTTTTCTAGTGTAAAGTGTAGTAGTATAGTAGTAGTGTTTTACTCTATGGGGTATACCGCCTGAATCCTGCGGCTCCATGCCGCCCCGTGGTCTCCTCTCATTCAATTCAATTCAATTCAAATTCAATTCAAAATTGCGGGTAGGTATGTTTGTGGTTTTATTTATGCATCTGTACGGTGATAAATACCCATAAATAGTTCATTCGTAATTAACTCCGTATATTTCCTCTATGCTTCGTAAGCGGTGGACTTAAATAAAGGAATTTATAATTATACAGACTAGCTGCCTTTGTGGATACCAATTTTAATCTGTCCACTCTCTAACAAACGGATCTCGAGTTGGAAACGGGCAAAATATAAACAAAATTACCTAGGAAAACGAGAATAATAAAATTTTAATGATAATAATATTCCATGCGTACCTACACTAAATTAAAGCCAGATTAAAAACAAGCTAAAAACAAGTCTTTAGGAACTGGATTAATCACTCGGCGACAAGTCTTAGGGAATCGCAAGAAATAAAAATCTCATTCAGTGGACCAATTAGGCATTGTACTTACCTAACTAAAGTCATTAGTACCCGTCTTTAAAGAAGTCGCCCACTTTGCAAAATCTAAATTGTTTTACAGACCCAATCCCTCAGTTCCATTGTTGATATAATGACAGTTTTACTTTTTAATTTGTTCATCAGTTTTAGAACCTAGCATTTCGAATAACATAGTAGTATTTTTTCTATAGGTGTAGTACCATCTATTACATTATTAATATTATAAATGCGAAAGTTTGGATGGATGGATGAATGTTTGTTTCACAATCACTCCATAACGCCCGAACGGATGTTTGGCACAGAGATAAATTATAGTCTAGAATAGTACATAGGATACTTTTTATACCGGTTTTTTTTCCTGCGGGGACCGTGAAACCTTAATCCACGCAGACGAAGGCGCGAGCATCAGCTAATAATGATATAAATTATTATCAATAAATTATTATTTTTTTTTTAGTTTAAATGTTTTTTTTTTTTTTATTTTTTTTTTTTTATTGAAAATAATACAATAGAACTTAATGCTAGCTAGCCTAACCTAATTACTATATAAATCATGCCCGCGTGGAATGGTGGCAAGAATGCTGGCTGCATTTCCGCGCTGGACAGCCAGGCTGATCCTTTGCGCAAAAAATGAGCCAGCCCTTCTGTCACCAGATGAGGCAATTAACCGCGGTGAAATATCTCGTAAAAAGTTTTTGACACTAAGACTCCATGGCCCCAGGGTCTCCACGGCAAACGGAACAAATATGTAACTCTCTATGAGAGAGGCATACTTCCGCCGCTTGCCGGTTTCAGCCTTTTCTGCTGCGGCTCCCGGCCTTGATGCTGTCTCCCTGATATGACACGGGGCCAATGTGTCTACGCATGTTGCGTCCCACATTAGCGCCCGTCCCCGTTCCCAGGGAACCAGCGTCAATCCATCAGGTCTCTTGCCATCATCCCGACTTATCCCTGCCGGCTCAATGAGCGCAGGAATATCTATGGTGGCAAGAGCCCTATTATTATTATTGAATCCACATATTTTCTAAAATAAGAGCCTTTAGAGAAATTATACCCTGAACGTAAATGCATTTCTGTTCGCTTGAGAACTCATAACCTGAGCAATTTAATATAAAATATCATGGTATTTCGTACTCCAAGAATATGACTCGTGTAAGAACACGAAGAGATTGACCAACGAACCGTACCTGCGTTACGTAAAGTGGCCTCTGGGTTGAAAAATATAGCGGTCGTTTGGGCTGCAACCTGTCACAGGACTGGACATGGAAATGGTTATCGTAACAAACTTCTTTCGATGACCATTTTCTGTAGCCAAATAAGTTGCTAAGGGAAAATCTTTTCCTTCTAAACGGTGGTTTTACCACCACCACCACCACCACTACAGCCCATTAACGTCCCACTGCTGGGCACAGACCTCCACTCTCATAGGAGAGAGGGAATTAGAGCTTAGACCCACCACGCTGCTCCCATGCGAGTTGGCGGGCTTTAACGACTATTATCATGTTAGTGATAATAACCGGGACCGACGGCCTAACGTACTTTCCGAGGCACGGAGGAAACGAAAAGGCCAAATTTGAACCTCCAAATTCTGTCACCCATCCAGTTACCGACTTGGGTCAACGTTGCTTAACCTTCGCAATCGACTGATATGCGTTGTCGCAACTAGGCCACTAGTCCCTCGCTCACAAAATCCATACTAATATTATAATTTTTTTTTCTTACACAGCCCACCTGTTCAACCGATTTTGATGAAATTTGGTAAGTACAGGGATAGGTTGTATCCCGGAGAGGGACATAGGGTACTTTTTATCCCGGAAAACTAAGGAGTTCCCGCGGGAATAGAAACAAGTGCGAGTCGGACTCGCGCACCGAGGGTTCCGTACTCAAGAAGTAGGTATAATTACCTTTGTTAATGAACCGCAAGACTAACTTTGTTTGTAGAGGTTTACTGTTAATATCAAAAAATTACGTTTGTTGTATGGGAGCCCCCCTTTAATATTTACTTTATTGATATTTAATTATTTATTTTGAAAGGTAATATACAAGTTAATATTCTGTGAAAATTTGAACCGTCTACCTGTTACCGTTTTTAATATTGAGCAAAAAAATACGAAAAAAACTCGTTTATTGTATGGGGACCCCCCTTAATATATATATTTTTTTAATTTTTAGTATTTGTTGTTATAGCGGCAACGGAAATACATCATTTGTGAAAATTTCAGCTTTCTAGCTATCACGGTCTATGAGATACAGCCTGGAGACAGACAGACAGACAGACAGACAGACAGACAGCGGAGTCTTAGTAATAGGGTCCCGTTTTTACCCTTTGGGTACGGAACCCTAAAAACATAATCCTCCTCACTTCGCTCAAACAATAAAAATGTAATAGGTAACCATATTCCTCGTCTGCCTCGTTGGTCTAGGGGTTAGCATAGTCGACTACGGATCACGAGGTCCTGGGTTCGATTCCCGGTCGGGCATAAAAGTTCGGTATTGGGTTTTTCAATTAAGAAATTCTCAGTGCCAGCCCGGAGTTGGAAGTTGGCGGTGTTTCACCCCCGTGCCTCGGAGAGCACGTTAAGCCGTCGGTCCCGGTTATTATCACTAACATGATAATAGTCGTTAAAGCCCGCCAACCCGCATTGGAGCAGCGTGGTGGGTCTAAGCTCTAATTCCCGCTCTCCTATGAGAGTGGAGGCCTGTGCCCAGCAGTGGGACGTTAATAGGCTGTAGTGATGATGATGAACCATATTATCGTATTTCCACCAGCATCGTTTGTGCATCGTACTTGTAAATCCTTCTGGACCTACAAGTAGAACCCAAAGTCTGAAGGGTATTTTATTCTATCTCGGGTTTGGTTTAAATATTCATTTTTAACCGACTTCCAAAAAAGGAGGAGGTTCTTATTTCGGTGCGTATCTTTTTATATGTTATCTTTTCTAGATAACTTATCGACCACAATTGCTATATTTTGTTAGAAACCGCATGACCTGTTTTACTTAAAGAAGATTCTCGAGTTCGTACTGTGTGAGAAACAAGTTTCATAAAACAATATACCGGGGAATTTCTTTAAAATTAAAAAAGGAATTTTGTATGGACATATTTTTTGTTGAGTGGCCATCTTTTTTGAACAAATTAGCAAATTTTTGCTGAGCAACTTATCGGTGGATTTTATAAAATATAGATTCAATATTGAAACCCGGGACCATGCGAAACGTCATGTTGTGTTAAAACGATTAGGTGGCTTGGTGGATTAACTGAGGATTATCTACTCTACTCTACGTCAGATCTGAATTCACCGTGACGTTTGCAGAACAATATAATATAACGTTACTACATTTCTATTTTGATTTGCTTGCCACAGATGTAGGCTGTTTCATTTTATTCCAGTCTATGAACTCTTTATTTTAACCAACACTATTTTATTAATAATGATATTACCTGATAAAATAGTGTTGGTTAAAATAAATTGAACTCAGTCTTTAAAAGTTCATCTTGCGCCGTTTCTTTCTCCGGTCGCGTCAGATTGCCGTTCGTCAGATGTAAGTAAGGAAATAGAGAATGCATCTGTGTTCTCACACACACTTGTGCGCTATAATATTTCCCGTGTAGATGTTTAGTCTCTGTGGAAATTGGCCGTCGTGGCCAAAATTCGGTCAGGATGACCGAATTTTGGAGGATACGAGGTAGATACGAGTAGTTTACAAACATTTCCACATACCTAAATTAATTAAATGGAAATAATTGTAAGAATGTTGTCAGATTTCAGAATTGCATTTTACAACTCAATTGCTTTTTTTTCTCCTGCTTCGATAGTGTATAACTACACAACTATATACATAGTTCAACTAATTGCATTTCGGAGAAAGTTTTGCTATGTCGTGAACGTCGTAACTGTATCATACCTAAGTGTACCGTGCGAGTGAACTTTAACAAGTTGTTAATTATTTTGTGCTGATATTGCACAATATACACTGTTTCAATGAAATTATCTATTGTAGGTATAATATTTTAAACTACAACGTACGTCTAAAAATACAGAATCTAAGAAGGTATATTTTAAAGTCCCACAAACTTACCTGACCCGGTGGCAGCATCCCTAGTAGTACGGGACTAATAAACATTGACCCTAAAATAATAAATGTAAAGCTGATTTTTATACGACTGCCTGAAAAAAAGAGTATAGGTATTGTTTTCAGGGTTCGTGTATGTATGTCTGTATGTATGTATGTATGTATATAATATGTATGTGATTTTGTATATTCCACCATACCTTCTATACGCCTGAACCGATTTTGATAAAATAATAAGGTATCGTTAGAATTCCTAGCTTATCCCAGGTGACATAGGCTAGTAAAATTAAAAAAAAAATTAATGGGGTGACCATGGTTCCGCATTGAAGACTAAAGTCGAAAAAAAATATTCGAAAATAAAATTAACTATAATATAATCATCATCTAGAAAATGATGAGTAGATTCCAAAAATATATAACACTATAGTTCAATATTCAGTGATTCACAAAAAATATCATTTAATAAAAATGTGATTTTATTTAATGATATTGAGCGCGGGCCTTGAGCGTGGAGACCGAATCCAGAAATTTCGTAACGAAAAAAAACCTAACACTTTGGTTGCTATGACTACTTGTGTTGTTGACTTCAAGTTGTTGAAAATATAAAGGCGAAATAATTTTAAAGAATTATGTTTTCAATAGTTACTTAAGCTAGTTATTCGTTCCATCCGGGTGTCCAAGGGGAATAAAAAAACCTCAATGTACAAAGTGTTTTAAATATGAATAAACAAAGTGCATTTATTAATGAAGAAAGTCACGAAAAAATAGTGAACGAAAATGAGTGAGTAGGTACCTACTCTATATTACATACATTTTATTATTATTATCACAAATGCAGTATTATTTTTTCAATGTCGGACGAAAGTCTCCTGCACGGTTAATAGTCTTGGGCCGCTCGCTTCCAGCGGCTCCCAGCTACTCGCTCGAGATCGTCAGTCCACCTAGTATAGGGGCGTCACTCACTGGGCTTTCCTATAAGAGGCTGCCATTCAAGCGCCTTGGGACCCCAAAGCCTATCGTTTCATCGAGCTACTTACACCAACTTATAAAAGCCTGTCACATAGGTATTGTATTTCTAAAGTTTGTTCACTGATTCTATTTCCTCTCAGGATTTCCCCCGGTTAGACAAATCAATTTCCGTTCAATTTAGAACTTGAGTTAACACAATAGCTGTAAAATCGTTCTTCTCGGTTTTTTTTATTTCACCACAAGTTAGCCCTTGACTGCGATCTCCCCTGATGGTAAATGACGACGCAGTCTAAGATGGTAGCGGACTAACCTGATAGGGGCATGGCAGTTATATTAAACTCTTACCCCTGGTTCCTACACGCTTGGCGGTACATCTTTTTGGGTAGGATGGTAACTAGCCACGGCCGAAGTCTCCCAGCAGACCAGACCAGAAAGAATTCAGAAATTATATATTCCCAAATTGACTCTGCCGGGAAACGAACCCGGGATCTCTTACGTAAGGACAACAGCGCTCAACACTGCGCCAGGAAGATTATTTTTAAAAATCCATGACATTATTTTTGATTTTTCGGAATACAATTATAATTATGCCCATTCTCCGGAATTCAATCAGACAGACAACTTTCGCATTTACAATAATATTTGTATCAAGTAGTGAGCATCAATGTATCGAAAACCTCAATTCACCGAACGCAGATAAATATGCAAATATTATGAGCAAAGCGCACAAATCCTTCCGATGATGATACGACAGTTAAATCGATTTCATTCGTACGAACGCTCGCTCATAGTCAACGATGATTGAGTGTTGTCCCAATCATTAAGTTGGTGATGTCGCTTCCAGAATCAGAATTATGAATCAGAGGTCCAATTGTGTAAGCAAATCGTAATCATTTGACAGCTTTAAACGTATTACTCGAACTGTTTAAGGAGTTCATACTGTAACTATACGTATCTTGCTATTCAGAAAATTATAATAATAAAATAATAGTAAAATAATATTAAAACGATAATAGAATGATAGTGTGTATTGTCATCTAATTGAAAGCGATTTTGAACTTAAGAAGGAGTTTCCCGACACTTGGACCGCTCAGGGGGAAACGAGCTCGGGATAGTAGAAGAAACCTACAAGAAAACACGGTTCTCGCAGATTGATTACCTTCACTCGAGTCGCGGGTGCTAATGTTGAAGAGGAGTAGTGAATGTAATTGCACGCGATTGATATCGGGACGGGTGGCGATATGTAACATTGTTACAATACATGCTTTTTGACGTGCAGGCATCTATGAACTACTTAAATAGGTCGAATTACGATTAGGATCACGATTTCCTTACACAACCGGGGGTTCGCTTCGTGCAACGATATTCGTATTGACTACAATCTCGTTAAAATGGATTGTGTATGAACTGGTATGAAAATATTGGCATAATGTAGCGCTTGATTTACATTTATTATAACAGCAGCTTAAAAAACATCATAATTTTTTTATAGTTAAGTTAATTGCATGTATCAATAGGTCATATTATTAATCTTTTGTTTAGTTTTATAACATTGTTTATGTTAGTCATACTTAAAAGGAAACTACAAGTTTTATAAGGAAACTAGTTAAAGCCCGCGACTTCATCCGCATGTTTTTTTTTTTTATTACCTTTTACATGTGTAAGATCCAGATCCTTAACTTACCCATGCAAAAAAATAACGTCGTTTGCGGCTTGCTCTGTTGCGCCGTGATCAAAAAACAAACCAATAAACGAACACACTTTCGCATTTATAATATTAGTATGATAATATGATAAGTTAGCCGGGATTACCCACAAGCGGCATTGCGAAATTACCGTAGAACTTGCCATAGAACAACGGATTTCTAAAATCGTTATGATTCGATTCGACTTACTTTATCTTATAGGGGTTAAAATTGTTTGTAATAAAATAAAACGTTTAAATTATGCAAAATAACAAGATTACTTTATTCGAAGATACTGGAAAAAATTTGGGTCATGATCAAAGTCGCGCCAGTCCCGGGTATCATTAAGCCTGTGTTTAGAAAAAAAAACGTACCGTAAATTATCCAGCCGCAGAATGGCCGCCCCTTTCACGCTCCGTGAGTTTCAGCTGTGGCAGCCTTTTAAAACCATTATTAGTTCCACGCCATCAATATTACGACTTTTTAAAAACTTTTCTACTATTTCTAGCGATATTATTCAATTATATTCTTTTACTTTTAACACTGAATTAATTGTTGAAATTAAATAAAAACTATTTCTTAATTTGCTGAATATTCCTTTACTTATAACCTTCATATTAAATAGGTACTCACTCAGATTTTCATAAATCCGCGATCATCTGAGTAGATTACATTCAGATAATTCTTTGATTTTCCGAGATTAATGCTGATTAATGATTATTATTATTAATTATTATTATTAATAATAATAATTAAGTAATAATAATAATTAATTATCCGTCTGCCAAGTCATCAAGTTACCTACTCAAGAGTGTGCGCAGACCCACATGCCCCTCTTTTCCCTAGCCCGATGGGACGGAAAATTCGACAAGACCGAAGATAGATCAGGCGCAGGACCGACGGCTTTACCTACGTTATGTTCTCCGACCGCTAACTCCGGGTATTATTAATCAGAAAAACCGAATACTGAATTGCCCGACCCAGGAATCGAACCAATGACCGCGTCACCCGCAGTCGAACATGCTAACCAACCAACGAGGCAGTTGATACAATAAAAGCAAGAGCTGCAAATAAGGAGAGAGATCACAATATTTTCATCCGTGAATAGGAAGCATCTGCAGATGTATATTATCAGCCGTTTCCTTCAGAGCAGCGTATTTCCCGATTAATTCTTAGCAGTATGGAATTGTGCAGGTCTCCGTAAGAGTCTCGACAAAGGACCCCGGTATTGTGCCCGCGACCGGGTACGCTTCAGGAAATTGGATTTGTCACTACAATTATTGTGAACAACAAATAATACAGAAAAACTTTTCAATACTATCTATGATATTTTTACGCTAAAAATAAAACGCAAGTAATAAAGCGTTACCTATAGAGTTTATTCGAATAATTATATTTATTTGAAGCTTGTGATAGAAATACCAACTATGCCAAAATCTAAAGTTTTGAGCTCAGAGTTTTACCTACGGTATATTCGAGTTTATTGTGTTAACTAAATAAACTGGACTGACTACCTTAAAAAGGTAGCGGGAAGTGGGTGGATGAGGAAGGCGGAGTACCGTGTGTGGTGGCGGGCTCTCGAAAAGGCCTATGTTCAGTAGTGGACGAATGCAGGCTGATGGATGGATGCATGGAAAATTATGCTTATTTGATTATGCCGGGTAATTACTTTTATGAACGTAATGTTTCTAATTCGGGAAGTCTTATGACAGTCAAAGCAAAAAGAAAAATAATACTCAGCACTCTAATGAGTGTACTTTTATGATTTTCGTGAAATAGAAACCAAAATGTAACAAAAACACTTATAGGACAAAACAAGGGCTTAATAAAAGGCTTTCTCCATAAACTGTGTCAGTAAATGTCTTGCCAATTTCTCCCCGAAGAATTGGTCCCTGGGACAAAAGTCCGAAATCTGGAGCACGACCATTTTAAAAATGTGTACTACAAATGCATTCTTTGTAAGGGTCAACGATGAATAGACCTGCTCAATTTTTATGGAGGATTTTTGTTTTCTAGGATAACATTTTCACTTAGGTATATTTATATTATGCTTGACAAAATTATATTGTCGATAAACACTATATACCTATATAGTGACTAAATTCTGTTGAATACGATCTCTAAAGCTAAACTTAATTGATTTATCTAAATCAAGCGCTGTCCTGTTCTGCAGGGAATTTAATAGGTACTTCTGCGGAAAGGACATCAGAAAGAAACAGCAATTAAATTAGTGCTGCCTTTTAGCTTTGTTTAGAGATTGTGTGTATGTGATATATTCTTTATTGTACACCAAATCAAGAAACATACTTGTAAACAATAACAATAAAACTAATCAATGGTACAATTGGGGGCCTCGAAACACAACAGATTAGACACATTTGCTAGTTCTTTTCTTAACGATTGCCGGACTCGGTTATGTTTAAGTGCGAAATTTATAGCAGATTTGTGAAGTGTGCACCTTAACGATATTGAAAACATAGCAAAATAAAGTCGAAGAGAGGCCTATTTGGAGTAGGTAAACTATAATTAATTATAGAAATATGTATTTTGACACACTCTGACGGTGCTTAGTTTCGGTCACATCGGTAGACCTAGACAAATTGTCTGTTTGATGGTTTTTGGTTAAACTACACAAATCCAACAAAGGTGTTGATCATAAATATCATAGAATTATATTATATAAAAGACCAAATAGAATACCTTTAATTTCAGAAAGATGTTTCCTATTGTGTTTCAAAGGAAAAATTCACTAACTTGAATAATGAGTTTTCTAACTATCCGCTGTATATCACGTAGTCTAGTTGCTTAGGCACAGAATACTAACTATTACTAACGTAACTATTACCTATTCTGTGCTATTACTAAGGGGTAGGTATGTAGAAGGACATAAAACTTTGGCAGACACATTTATTATGATTGTCCCGTACCTATAGACGATCACAATTTACGACATATTCCTTCGCAAGTGTCAATTGTACAAAATGTGTGATAGAAAACTATTTTCGGAGCTGTAATAAAGCTGGTCCAAGTGGCAATAAAAAAAAGTACTTAATCACCTTTTGATTCGTGACTTCTCATATGAAGCTTATGGTCTTATTACAAAAATTTTAGGCTGGTTTAAACTGACGTTAATTCTGACTCATTTGTTGTGAGGATTTAAAATTCGTTTCCACCGCAGCCGTTATTTTACCGGTACCTCACTTTATTTTGTATAATAATATCATCATAATAATATAGTAGCCTGTCTTGAAAACAACCTCTTAAAACGCAAGAAGATATGTTAGTACAGTGAAAAATTAACACCTGCCTAAGATGAGATCTAATAATTTTCAACCGACTTCAAAAAAAGGAGGAGGTTCTCAATTCGACTGTTTTTTTTTTTTTATGTTTGTTACCTCAGAACTTTTGACTGGGTGGACCGATTTGGATGATTTTTTTTTTATTTGAAAGGGCATACTTCCCATGTGGTCCCATATAAATTTTATCGAAATCGGTCGAGCGGTTTTTAAAATATCAACAATAAAATAAGTACTTTGTATAGCGTGTGCTTGTTGTTGTAAAGTTGGCGCGGCAGTTTGAAGTCGGTTGTTTAAAAAGTATTTTTTATATTAAATTATTTATGATCCATCCAAACGGTATTTTATGTTAACGTTTCTTAAAGTCAAGTACCTTCCTAACTTAACCGTTTAATTACTTGCGTTGTACGTCATATTATAAAATATCTTGTTGAAACTGTACGCTTACTCTGAGTTTTAACGTTGCAAATACGATTGATCGACGTGAGAGCTCACCACGCCAAGCGTCAAAGTAAAATGAACCTTAAATGCATTGGTTTAGAGCTCAGTTCATCATTTCGTGTATTTATTCACAGCTAGCGCTCCAAACGCTGAATTTGTGACTTTAAAGCAAGAGCTTTTGGGTCCATTTTACTTTGACGTACTGAAGACCACAAACCCTTAACACGAAGTATCATTGTGGCTTAAATTTTTGGCGCAGTGGGGAGCGCTGTGTTCAAGCCTCGGCAGGATATGGAATTAATAAATTTTTGAATTAGCTCTAGTCTCGTCTGGTGGTAGGCTTCGGTCGTGACTAGCTACCACCCTACAGGCGAAATTGTGCCGCCAAGCGATTAGCTTTCTCATACGATGCCGTGTACTTATGGGTTTAATATATTAACTGCCATACCCTCATAGGTTAGCTCACTACCATCGTAGACTGCATCATCACATATAGGCCCACAAACTTATGTCACCCGGTGACAGCGTCGCTAGTAAATCTTCTCGGTCGCACTCTTCATTGCTGAAGGTCGTGTCCGCTCTGCAGTGACCTTGTGACGCTCGACACGATAGCTCTCCACTCCGTCACTCCGTCACTCCGCTAGTAAATAACTCTTTTCAAAAAACCGACTTCCAAAGCCACTGTAAAGTAAAAAATAATATTGATTTCTACTCACTATGTTGAAGTCGGGCGGGTATAACAAGGGTAAGCAAAGTTGACGCATCAGGCTCGCCCGACTTCTATTTTTAACTTTTTAGTGTCACGGTTGAGGATTTGGAGTCAATTTTTTTATGGGACCACCTCGAGAGCTGCCTCTAACGACTGATAGAAAAAAAATTCAAATCGGTTCAGAAACCACGGAATTATGCACCGACACACATTTAAAAAAAAAACGCGCCGAATTGAGAACCTCCTCCTTTTGTGGAAGTCGGTTAAAATAAAAACAATAACAAAACAGGCATAAAAATTCATTTCAGTCTTGGCCACCGAGCCAGATAAGTTGGTGGTGGCAGTGACTATACAATCTTACAGATGAATTCGCGAGTCAATGTAACCTACATTGTAGAATTTAAAAAATGATCTATGCAAAATGTACGCGTAATTATTGTTGCTTAATGAAGTGGAAATTCCTCTGAAGTAGTTTTGAAATCCCGCCAAGTTGTTTCCAGGAACCGCGACTTTTTCCATCTCCGATTTGTCTCGGTTCTCGAGCGCGATGTAAACTTTACCGACCGTGAAACAAGTTTTAAATTATTTTAAACGGTAGGCTTACAAATTTTTCCTGTTCATTTACACTGCTTATTGACCTCTGAGGAGGAAATTATGCTATATAATCGCGATCGCAATGGTTATATTTATTTATTAGGACGACTATAAAAACTAAAATACTAATTACACACGTTGTTAAATGTACAATCTGTGACAGGTGTCATATCATGCGCCTCATAGTATGACTAAGAGTAAAAAAAATTGCAAAAAATACAAAAATTCAAGAAAAATTAGAAATAAAATTTTAATTAGATAAATTAAAATGAGTAAAATCATTTAAAGAAAAAGAAAGTATTAAGACGACCTTAACAATCTTAATCTATGGCTTTCCAGTGATCGATATTAAATCAATGGTAATCAATATCGATGAATTTCAGGTTATATTCTGCAGTCAAATATCATGCTAGATTCTAATATTGAGCCTGAAACCAGCTACTAGCTGAACATCACATTTAGCTCTGACTCTGGTCAAATACTAATGCTGTAATCATCAACCCATTGCTCTGATGTCTCAGGCCATAATCGACCACGATGGCCAATTGGCAGACTTCAAGTACAATTTTGAGAATATTATGGAGCACTCTCATGCATGCCCCACGATATCTTCCTTCACCGTGAAAGCAATTTATTTCATGAGCGTTCCTGGGAATCAAAACCGGCATCCCCATCTGAAGTCCCGGACTGAAGTCACAGTAACTAATGCTTGTGATTGCAATTCTTCATTATCCCACGGCTGAGCTTTATGCACATACGAAAGTCCTAACTGTGAGACAACGTACGATTCTGCGTAAACACCCACAACTTCACTACGATCCAAAAATTTACACAAAACGTAGACCTCACTCTGTGTGTACAATGCCCTCGACTCGGACATCAATCTCGGGACGCCATTACCCTATCTTAAGTTGCTTACTGTACAACAGAGTCAATAAATTGTCAAATATGTTCCCCCTCACAACATTTTCCTGTAAATCTAAGTGTTCCAGATGGCTTCAATCACTCTCCTACGAAGAGACAGAAAAACTTTTAATAATAGATAAATAATTAGGTTCATTCTTTTAGTACACAATCAAATAAACTCACACAAACACACACACACTCACTCGCTTACTCAACACACACACATACACATAAACACACACACACAATAATACAAAACTTAGTATAGTTATGCTTCCGTTTTAGGTTTTAGTTTTATTTTATGGATATCTGTATTACTGTTTCAGAGGTGGGCGTTGATGGCTGAAACGCAGTTTATACTTTTTAGCCGTCACCGTTCATAGAAATAAGAGTAAATGATATAGTTTACAGAAAAATCAATAAATTTCATTTCAAAATAAATTTCATTTCATTTCATTCTGATAAGTAATTTCAACCAGGTTGTGTAATCACAGTTTATTACAGTACAATAGGTATATTATCAGATTATTCAATAAAGGATTTCCAATAAAGCACTACAACGGCGAAATTTTCAATAACATGAACAAAATTAGGGACGGGAACAATTCCGTTCCTAAAATAACAAAAACTGATCAGAGTGATAAAGGCTTTGGATATTTTACCCTTATTTATGAAGGCACTCGATCGTGACACCCGGTAATAAAACTCAAACTTTTGACAACCCAGGCATGTTTGATCGATTTGACAATTAGTTTTTTTTAGGCTGTGGGTTCAGGCAATTGTCCCAGTAGTAGGCTTGGTCGCGAGCACCTCTGTCCCAATAGTAGGTATAGTAGATCCGTTGCTCTATTGCGACGTGATTGAAGGACAAACCAACAAACAAACACACACTTTTGTTTATGATATTAAGCATGCTCCCGGGCTACAGTATCAATAGAACTTTTTATAAATGTGCGAGTAATATTTTAAATTACTAACTTCATTGTTACACAGCCGTTCTGCAAATGGAGGCGGAATTTTATTACACCTAATTTCACCCTTGGCCTTTTATATTTCTTTCGGAATAGACTTCGTATTTTTTGATGTGTTAATCAAAGGGAAAAAATATGTCAAATTATATTACATCCTTGCCATTTATAACTGACTGGGGAAAATGGTGGTGCAATTTATTACTCTGGTAACCGGAACTTGTGATATTGGCTCAGCGTATGATATTTTATGTGGAAAACGTGAATGAGGGTGTTTCGGCCTAGTTGCGACAGCCTATCACGATTGAGCTGGTGAAGGTTTTTTGGCTTAAGTCAGGATCTAGATGAGTCTAGGTTGTTTTTTTTTAAACAGTAAGTGGAAGACTTTGTATCTGAAGGACTTTTCCTCTTCCCCGTACCTCGGAGCGCCCGTTGTAATGCTATGAAACTTCCTTATCATGTCTCAAATCAAGTGGTAATTAGTAATCGATAAATCTGTAGTCTTATTATTTATTATTATTATTTATTTTACTTAATTAGTATGGACAAGCCAATTACACTAATTAATAAAAAAATGACACAGCACAACTTACAATTAATAACAGTAATAATTAATTAAAATCACAAATTTTGTTAAAAAATTACTTAACACGAATGAAAATTAATTACAATAATACTTATTTAAAAATTAAAATTATTATACTTAAAATTTGAATAATAATATAACATTAACAATTATTTAAGAGAGCTGCATGGTTTGTAAGTTGTAACCTTCGCAATACTTCAAGCACCTACTCACAACCACGCTCCATTGGTCTGCAAATATATCACAGGCGGGAGACTCGGCCAACGACGTATTCAGTGCGGTCAGTGTCCGCGGTATTGGGGATCTAGCCCGTGACACAGTGCGGCAAGGCCGGAGTCCGGACAGCAAAGAATCGGCGACAGCGGCACTGACGTAGTTGGGTGTAATTATTAGGTGCCCATAGGCGGCACACCTTGTCATGAAGCTCCAGGCAGTCTATTTTTCCTGTAAGAATTTTACACATGGAGACGAGTTGGTCACACGCTCGCCGGGTTTCTTAATCATACCTAATGAATCGTTTAAGTCGGGATTTATGAGTCCACACACTGAGAAAAGTCTTAGATACAAATGATGATATTTTGATGATTTCGCGGTTAATGGAAAAGGCACGATCCTTAGCAATGAGGATGACGCAGTTTTTTTTTACCTAGGTTTTTTAAAACAAATAATAGACTTCACTGCAGCCCATTAACGTCCCACTGCTAGGCACAGGCCTCCACTGAAATAGGAGAGAGGGAATTAGAGCTTAGACCCAACACGCTGCTCCAATGTGGGATGGTGGACTTTAATGACTATTATCATGTTATTGATAATAACCGGGACCACTCTCCGAGGCACGGGGGTGAAACACCACCGACTTCCTAACTCTGGGCTAGTAC
Source organism: Erebia epiphron (assembly GCA_963932025.1). Taxonomy (NCBI): domain Eukaryota; kingdom Metazoa; phylum Arthropoda; class Insecta; order Lepidoptera; family Nymphalidae; genus Erebia; species Erebia epiphron. The sequence continues at coordinate 10,396,195 of OZ009958.1, read as the reverse complement.
TGAGAATTTCTAGTCAGAAAAAGCAATACTTAACAATGGCCCGACCCGGGACTCGAACCCGAGACCTCGTCAGCCGCAGTCGAACATGCTAACCAATAGACCAACGAGGCAAATGACAGACTGAATTTAAATAAAGGTTTCGCATTACACGTTTCACGTTTATGAAAAAGTTTCGTTGAAAACTAGCACAACTTTTATGTGTAACCTAGCGTTACAAGTGTCAGCTAAGGTTCATTTTATGCACGTATACCTACCAGGCATGATAATGAAGTATCAGGAAAGTGCGGCACTAAGTGCACGCTAACATAATTACATCGCGATGCTCATACTTAATGCAAGGGTCCTATTTTCTCGGTAATGATATTATATTATCATGTAAAGTTCGTAGTAGTTCCAATAACATGCATCTCTTTAATACTAGTACACAGTCTATTTAATTTTTTGATGCCCATTATAAACAATACCGTGATTTATTAACTGACAAACAACGCACAGCCCGAGCCAGTAAACCTTGAGAAAAACGATAAAATCGTTCAAATTTTGTGTGTGAGTGCTCAGCTAAGAAACTATTTTGAGATTTTTTTAAGGAATCCATAAAAAACCTTTACCTATTTTAAAGGATAGAAATTTAGTTTTTACATACTAAGTAATATTATAAATTCGAAACTATGTCTGTCTGTCCGTCTTTCTGTCTATATGTCGTCGCGGACCTTTTCATGGACCATTTGTAGGTATAACCGACTGGCCTGCGGCCTACAGAACGTGACGTGTACTCAATGCATATTATGTCACCGTAAGATTGTAATCTAACGCTTTTTTTTCGATAGATTGTAATCAGTCGAAAGATTGTGAACCGTTCAATGTTTTAAGTGTAAATTTTTGAAATATTCATTGTATTTACTTTTTCTTGTCTCTTTCTTGTAGGTTAGGTTAGGGTTCGACATAAATAATCAAGTAATGCCCGGCCGCAGGTTCTATCGGGTTAATAAACCTAACAGATTACAATCTAACGAAAAATAATCCGTTATATTGTAATCATTCGACAGTTTACAATATCGCGAGTTAGATTATAATCTAACGGTTTTTACAATCTTACGGTGACACATATACGATATTAATTTAAAAAATATGATGTTCTGAAGTTTTCTACCGTTATTGTTAAAGGTTTGTCAGTTATTTTTCAATCAAGGAGAAATGCGCACCGAATAATTCAACGGCATCCCGGAGACTGTTATTGTGCTAGCAATATTTTGAATGACATCGTTGTGCCATTTCGCAAATGGATACATAATTTTATTTTATAACGTTTTGTGCATTATAATTTTGTTTTTCAGACTGTTTTTTGACACAGACTACTTACTTGCTTTACCTTTTTAACTTTTTAAAATGCATTCTTAAATGGGGCTGATTCTGTTGAACAGAATATCTAAACTAAAATGACAGCATTAAAAATATTGCTAACCCTTTTATAATTATTCTTGCGGAAAGGGACAGAACTACTTAGATTTAAAGCTGTCATTTTAGTTTAGTTTATAGATTTTGTTATACAGAATTGGCCTCATGTCTTACTAACTTAAACTTAGTCAAAACTAATATTACTAACAGATTATATTCTTAGTCAGTTGATATTCTACTTTGTCGCATCTACGAGATGACGAACCTCCTATAGCGGCCCAAGAACAAGACGAAAGAAGAGAGAAGAGATTTAACGTTCACCGTAAGTTTGAACAGTATCATGTTCTTTTATAAAAAAAAATGTGCTTAGCTGGCTATCCCTGTCTTTTGCCATTTGTTCCTATTACGCCACCAATTGCTCCTTGCGACACTTTTTTTCCTTTTTTTTTTGTCCCATCACGGCGGTGTGAAGAAGATAATACCGATCATATTATTGTCTGAAAACATGACCCAACAACTGGAAGACTTTAAGAAAACTAACCATCAAACTGCCTCGTTGGTCTAGTGGTTAGCATAGTCGACTGCGGATCACGAGGTCCTGGGTTCGATTCCCGGTCGGGCATAAATGTTAGGTATTGCGTTTTTCAATTAAGAAATTCTCAGTGCCAGCCCGGAGTTGGAAGTTGGCGGTGTTTCACCGCCAACTTCCAACCCGTGCCTCGGAGAGCACGTTAAGCCGTCGGTCCCGGTTATTATCACTAACATGATAGTAGTCGTTAAAGCCCGCCAACCCGCATTGGAGCAGCGTGGTGGGTCTAAGCTCTAATTCCCGCTCTCCTATGAGAGTGGAGGCCTGTGCCCAGCAGTGGAACGTTAATAGGCTGTAGTGATGATGATGATGAACCATCAAAATAATTTATAATTATGTCAAGCAATTTTTTTATTCTAGGCACTGTTTTTTAACCCTGTCCCCACCACCGAAAGTTAACTGGAAGAATTTAAAACAAAATAACAATAAATAAAACCAATTAGTGAGCATAAAAAAACAATAAGTGTAAAAACAGTACCACCAATGTAAATACCACTTCAAAATTAAATTCCATTTAGGTACTTTTGTTTGAATTCAACCATTTGATTACACTATTCAAGTGTCCAGCTTGACAAATAATGACATAAAACTATGTTATAGTATGGTTGGAGTTACGAACTTTACTGTTGTTAATTTTACTGACTTACTGCTGAAAGTTGCTTAGCCAATAAAACGATCTAAGGACCTATTACGATTATAAGTGTAATTTGCCAGATTTTATGGTTCTATCAAGCATTTTACTTTGCATAGATATTGTTATAGGTACTATTAATTTGAATCACAAATGCCGCTTTTTAAAATTGTATGATGTTTTCAGTTTTACGACTAACTTAACTTATGTAACATAAATAATTATCATTAAAAATATCGTTTATAGTCAAATAGCGTAACGATTTGTAAGGAAATCAATTTGAAAAGGTTTGGACGTAGTTGGAAATTTATCGGAAGTTTGTCTAAAGGTGGTAAATTGCTCAAAGAGATTCTCAAAGAGAAATACGAAGCATGGAGAAAATAACGCTTTGTCATTTGGACTTCCATCGTCCAAACTACAAATATCCTTGCATCAGACCTAACTATTCAGATAAATAATTACTATTCAGCATGAAATATTTGAAGAGCTTACTGACAAAGAGCGATTATTTATATAATTGTGACATTTTACAAATAATCCAAGATAAAAATAAAGTAATCCTAGTCGGATCCGTTTATTATCATTTTTCCAACTTACCTTATTCTTTATGACAATTTCAATGACGAACATATTTTTAATATCTTTTACTTTAAAATTAGGCCTCAGGAATGTTGCGTCGAATTTTTATAACCAGAGGAACTTCTTATAAATGGGCGAGTAATATTGTTGAAGACTTTATTGAGCACAGCCATTCCACAAATGGACTCATTTTATTCAACCCAATTTCTTGCATAATGTCCCTTTTCATCTTTTATACATTTTTGGACATAAACGTGCGTTACAAAAATTTTAGATTTCCTTATTTGAAGTTGCATTTTACGGCAACGAAAGTAATTGAGCTGCACCTTAATGATAAATTTGGTCCACTTAATTTCGAAATTAAGAAGACTGATAATCTATAAGTTTTAAGCATCCAAGTTAAATGGTACTCGAGTTCAGGTTCAAAAATTACATAAAGCGGGACCTACTCGCTTAACAAAATTATGAAGCATTTCCCGTGTACGTTAAATTTCGTAGGGTGATGGGTTTCAATGTGTAAAATGAACCTAAATAAAGGGAAAAATCGAAAAGGTTCAAATGTTGAACTTACGCACAGTTTCAGCAGACCTATATCTTGTCGTTGTTTCATCAAAATTCGTGTACTATTTACGGAGCCTCAAGGCCTCATGCCAATGTAGATGAACGCAAATATGAAATAAATGAAAATGGAGATATGGATCATTAACATTTTCTGGCAAGGGACATCTTAAAGAAAAGAAGTGAGATCCCAGAAAAAACATTTTGATTTGAAATTATATGGCTAACTTCTTATCAAAAATATTGGCCAATTACAATGTGCATCATCAAAATTAAGACCAAGTCCTTTGCTAGGCATTTGTTTGCTTGGCTACATTTTGAATCCACAATATAATTATAAGCGTAAAAAATTATGCCTGATTTGATAGGGAGGATAGGAATGATGGGAATTGATAGAAAGATGGCCACATAATGTCACATTATAATATTTTTCTGGAATAATATTTTCCCTATGAAAAGATGACACAATTCATCGTCACTGGATAAATATATGACCTTTTTGCTGTTCCAAAAATCCAAAGATAGTAAAACATAAATATTGCTTTCATTTCCATCAGCATAAATCTTGACCCGGAATTTAAATGGTTTTCATAAACATGGAGTAAAATATATTTAATAAAAAACTTAATAAGCCACTTCCCTCGTTATGGCTTATACGTCAATTATTTAGGTACCTACTTATCCATAAAAAAGAGGAAAAATTATTGAAAAAAAGGGATTTCACACGCAAATAAATAAGCATGTAGAGTGTATCTAAAGCCTTTCAATTACGGATCAAAGGTCCTTTTCTATCCGAAGCTGCCTTTAAATAATTCTGAGGATAAATACAGTCCCAGTATACTTACTGCAGATATAAAATGAAAAGCTTTTTCGAAAGGCTTTCAATAAACCTTTGACATAAAGGAATAAGCACTGCTACCGTGTTGATAGTCACGAATTGAAATTAATGTATTTTTAACCGACTTCCAAAAAAGGAGAAGGTTCTCAATTCAGCGCGTTTTTTTTTTAAATGTATGTCGGTGCATATCTCCGTGGTTACTGAACCGATTCGAATTTTTATTTTCAGTCGTTGTTCTTGAGATGGTCCCATAAAAAATTCTGACTCCAAATCCTCAACCCTGAGACTAAAAAGTTAAAAATAAAAATTCTTTCCAAAAAACAAGTATAACAAGGATAAGCAAAGTTGACGCATCAGGCTCGCCCGACTTCAACATAGTGTGTAGAAATCAAAATTATTTTTTACTTTACAGTGGCTTTGGAAGTCGGTTTTTTGGAAAGATTTTTTTATATTTTATTTATTTTGTATATCTGCCAACAATTCTGTCCTCTGTTTACTTTTAACGTTAGTGTTATGGCTCTATATTATTTGATATAACTTTATATTGTTTTATAAAACGAGGAGTGGAAAAAAAACTCAAATTTTTGTTCTCTGATTTAATTTCGATTCAAGTTTTGCTCAGATTAAAAAAACATATATACTCGTATATGTTCTATTAAAATCAATAACAAATCACACAATATGCTGCAGAAAAATTTAGGTATGGATATAACTCATAGTAATCATTATTATAAATGTTTGTGTTTGTTTGTTGGTTTATTGGTTTGTCCTTCAATCACGCCGCAATGGAGCAACGAATTGACATGGGTATAGTTGAGGACATGGAGAGTGACATAGTGACTTTTGATCCCGGAAATTTAAAGAGTTCCCGAGGGAATCAAAAAAACTTAATCCCACGGACTAATTTGCGGGCATCATCTAGTAAGTTAATAATTATGATTTTTATAAAATTTACAGCATTTTTGATAACCTTGCTTGCTTGCAAGTTTATAAATTGTGAGGAAACTTCGCCCAATTTCATGGATAGTGATTTTTTCTCTCATTAAAATGATAAACGCCTTGTCATTCTTGGTATTCATTAAAACGGTATCAAAAAGATCTTCGTGATACTTGCAAAAATTTTTCTTTTCTAAATAACAAAATATATATATACTAGCTGATGCCCGCGTCTACGTCCGGGTGGATTGCGGATTTTGGTTCCCTTGGGAACTCCAGGTTGAGGTTTTCCGTGATAAAAAGTAGCATATGTGTTAATCTATCTCTGTGCCAAATTTCATCCAGATCCATTCAGCCGTTCGGGCGTGATTGAGTAATAAACAACCATACATCCATACATCCATCCAAACTTTCGCATTTATAATATTAATTATTATACTAGCAAATGCCCGCGACTTCGTCTGCGTGGTTTGAGGTATTTTGTTTCCCGTGGGAACTCTTACATTTTCCGGGATAAAAAGTAGCCTATGTGCTATTCCAGATCTATCTCTTTGCCAAATTTCAGCCAGATCCGTTCAGCCGTTGGGGCGTGATTGAGTAACAGACATCCACACATCCATATATCTGTCAGTTAGATTACAATCCAACGGTTTTTGCAATCTTACGGTGGCATATCCATACATCCATCCAAACTTTCGCATTTATAATATAAGTAAGAAGTAAGATTTGATTCGCAATTTTAATAACAATGCCGTTGTTATCATGATTAAAAATACCAAGCGAGTAAGATAAACACTAGATACCGCGACTTCTTTGATTTTCCGGGATGAAAGACGCTTGTAAATATGTCATTCGCCGTAATGTAACCTATCTCCCCGCCAAAATTCGTCAAAATCGGTTGAACGTTCGCATCTTATCTATCGCACCGAGCGGACGTGTACTTGCTTACAAGCCACACAACCAGTTTTAACAATACATAGCTTAATCGTTTACTGGAAGTGACATACTTGATATGTCTGAAGATTACATGGAAACTACTACGCCGGATAAAATGGAAACACCAAGAAATGAAAACATAATCAAGAGGCGTCGAGATTGGGATACACAGCAGCTAAATTTTAAGGAAGAAATCAAGCAAATGATCGAAAGCCTCAAAGAAGATATGGAAGAAAAGCTTGACAAAATTAGGCAAGATATCAAAGAAAGTAATAACAAGATACTATCGGAAATCATGGAGCGCCTCACAGTAGCCGAAAAACAAAATACTATTTATGCGGATACAATAAACAAACTAGATAATCGTATATCACAACTTGAAAATGGACAGACAAAGACTATTCAACGTCTAGAAGATAAGATTGAAGAACTACTACGATTGAAAAGATCAAAGGCGGTTGAAATCAAGAATATTCCAATCATGGAAGGGGAAATGGTCGAAGAGCCTATTAAAAAGCTGTGTGAGGTCATCGGCTTGTGTGATATCAAAATTAGCTCAGTCTACCGCATTAACAACAGGAAGAAGGTCACTAGCAGCGTTATTGTGAAATTCACTCGTGTTGACGACAAAAGAAAGTTTCTTAAACATGTGAAAACTTATAATTTGGCCAATGCAGGGTGCAAAATTACCGCGGAGACTCTGGGCTATGAAGGTAATAGAGACTTCATCTATGTAAATGATTATCTTACGCCTCATGCTAAAAATGTTTACTTCCATTCGCGGGCATTTGCTAAATCAAATCAGTATAAATTCTGCTGGCTTAAAGACGGAAAAGTTTATCTCAAGAAAGATGTTAACTCTAAAGCTTTTCACATTAACAACATAAATATGCTTGATCATATCGAAAGTCAACAATGACTATATGTTGTATCTATTTTTATGTCATTTATTATGTTAATTGTTCTACAGTATTTCCTTACTAATCTTGATTGTGGCAATCAAAGCGTTACTTCTAAGTATTTATTAAAACCTGCATTAAATCCTTTCAATAATTCGTACCACAAATGCTCCAACCACAAAGATAATCCAAAAATATCAAAACTATCAGCTTCCTCACCAACCATTCTAACAAATTCCACATTTGGTAAATACAATGACGGATTTTACAGACATAATCTGCGATATTGATTCAATCAATATCGCTTGCACCTATATGGTTGATGAGGCTGAAAAGTGTGCCGATCTTTTGAAAGAGGTTAAAGGCCGTTGTCTGACAGTAGTAACACAAAACATACGGAGTATCCAAAAAAACATGGACGATTTTTGTGCTCTACTTGCGAGATTGACAAAATCAAGAATTGATATTCTTGTGATGACAGAATGTTGGTTAGCAAAAGATAGTGATGGATCAAATATTCCTAATTTATCCGGCTACCAAAAATACTACACAAAAACAAATTTCAACCAGAATGATGGATTGGTGATATATGTTAGTGATATTATTAATCCTATTCGTGTTTATGAACCCTTAGTCCAAGAAGCAAATTGTTTAGCCATTCAGTTGTTTCCTAATCTCACATTAATTGGGATATATAGACCGTGTGCTTTTAAAAAAGTTGAGAATTTTGTTAACTCCTTCGACCTATTACTAAAAGAATTCAAAGACCAAAGTAGTGTAATTGTCGCTGGTGACATTAACATTAATATTATTCCTCCAAAAGATACTAGCTCATCGATAGACTATCTTAACATAGCTGCTTCTCATGGTCTACTTCCTGCTCACACATACCCTACTAGATCCGACACTTGCTTAGATCATATATTACTCAAACCGGACTCTAAATCAAAGGCGTTACTTATAGTCTGTAAATCTGACGTCACAGATCATGACACTGTTATTCTTAAATTAAAATTAGATAAAAATATGGCACAAAATAGTTATGAAAAAACTTATAAAAGGATTAATTATGAAGGTGTTTTCACGAAATTAATCAGTATCGATTGGAAAATTGTAACCGACCTAACAGATCCTGAAGACGCGACTAACTTATTCATTAATATAATTAAAAGCACAATGCATGAGTTCACAACTTATTTTACTAGATCTCGTAGACAAAGAAACTTAAAACCTTGGATCTCATACGGAATTATCAAGTGTATAAATAAACGTAATAAACTACATAATAAGTTGAGAAAACATCCGAATAATGAGGAATTACAAAAAACATATAAAAACTACAGAAATACATGCAATAGTCTGCTTAAAACACTAAAACGTAAATACTACCGAGGACTCTTAAATAAATATCACAATAATCTTAGGCATACTTGGATTACAATTAAAGATATCTGTCAATTTGCAGATAAAAAAGAGGAATCCACAGCACTTCTTTCTATAAAAAAGCTCCCGCAAGACTCGGTTAATGATGTTAATGTTTACTTTTCAAAAGTTGGGCCAGATTTAGCTACTAAAATCTTAACAAAAAATAGCCTTGATCACAATCTATTATCAAAAAACATACAAAGTCAAACAAATACATACAGTTCTTTAGCTCTTTCACTCACTGATGAATACGAAATAAATAAAATAATAACATCTCTTGACGAAAATGTGGCAGCTGGATGGGATAACATTCCAACAAAAGTAATAAAAATGGCTAAAAAAAATCTATGCTATCCTATCGCTCACATTTGCAATTTGTGTATTACAAACGGAATCTTTCCTAGGCCTCTAAAAAGGTCAATTATTTGTCCGATCTATAAGAGTGGGGATAGAGATCTCATTGCAAATTATCGCCCTATATCGCTTTTGCCAGCTTTGTCCAAGATAATAGAAAAAGTCATCAACTTACGCTTAACATCCTTTCTAGAACATAATAATATACTCTCACATAATCAATTTGGATTTCGTTCAAAGAACTCGACAGAAGATGCGGTAACTGCAATTATTGATGATATATCAATTAACTTGGACAAAGGCCAAAAATGCTTAGGAGTGTTCCTCGATTTAGCAAAGGCCTTTGATACGGTCTCTATCCCTATTCTTTTAGCAAAATTGGAAGCGTGTGGTATTCGGGGCCTACCGCTGAAACTATTTGAAAGCTACTTGTCTAACCGAACACAATCAGTTAAAATACTAGATTATATCAGTAACGAAGAACAAGTAACTTTTGGAGTACCACAAGGTAGTGTGTTAGGTCCCACTTTATTTTTAATATATATTAATGACCTCTGCAATATGAATATCCAAAGAGCCAAGATATTCACATTTGCTGATGATACCGCAATTCTGTTTACTAATGGTTCATGGTCGAGTGTTACAGTAGATGCAGAAACTGGCCTTAAACAGGTTCAATCATGGCTGAATAACAACCTTTTAACTCTAAATGTACAGAAAACTAAATTTATGACATTTTCACCTTCAAAACTTTCTCAGCCAAATGCGGGACAAATTCAGTTGAAAATACACTCATGCACAACTACAAATATGCCTGCTGTTGACTTCTTATGCAACTGTCCTCAACTATACCAGACAGAAGAAATCAAATACTTAGGAGTCCAACTAGATCAGCACCTAACCTGGAAAAATCATATAAATAACCTCGCACCGCGTTTAAGAAAACTAATATACATATTTAAACATATGCGTTATATCGCTGATAAAACTTTAATTAAACAAATATACTTTGCCCTAGTGCAATCTGTACTTGCATATTGTATTTCAGTCTGGGGTGGAGCGGGTAAAACAAACATGTTGAAACTTGAGAGAGCACAACGTGCGACATTGAAGGTATCACAATTCAAACCCTATCGTTACCCAACGGTCCAATTATACCGAGACTGTAAGCTATTAACCGTCCGTCAACTTTTTATATGTAATATCGTTATAAACCAGCATACAAAACTAAAATACAAAGAAATTTCCCTAAAACTAAAAGGATTAAGAAGGACCTGGCAAGTTTGTACTATTCCTAGAACAAAATTAAAATCAACGCAGCGCCAAGCAATTTTTAAAGGACCTTACCTCTACAACAAATTAAATAAATCACTTAGTATATTTAATAAAACTAAACTGGTAGCTAAGAAAACCATCATTAACTATCTTATGACCCTGGATTACGACCAAACAGAAAATTTACTAACCATCTTGGAATAAATTTTATATTTAACTTAAAGTTCCTTAACCTAAACCTCTAATAAAATAAACCATATTGTAAACTACAAATTATAATAGTACTTATTTAAATATAATTATACTTACCTAAACCTAAACGCCACTCCAATAAAATAATCGCTTAAATTATAAAGTAGGTACTTAGTTAAAATTAAATTTTACGTTCCTAACTTATTAAATAAAGCATATACTTAAACTACGAAAATAACTAGTAATTATTTAAATTTAATTATACTTAACTAACCGAAATGTCACAATAATAAAATAATAACTTAAATTACTTATATAATATTAAATTTTACATTTCTAAACATAACGGATTCTTAAATAAAAACAAAAAAAAAAACATACATAACCAACAAGAGGAATCATTATTTACTTAGATTCATTTAATTACATATAGGTACTTATCTAACATAAATTTCTACCACACTAGTAAAATAAATCACATAAATTACAAAATAAATAACCTAATTAACCTTAATTATACATATCTAAGCCTACTATAATGATATTTATTAAAATAAAATCCAAGCCATCCACTAAGTTACTTGTAAAAACAAAAATATACTTTTATTATACTGCCTAATGCCAACTACGCTCAATATGCAATGCTCGTGTCTCTTCTTGGTGGGATGCGCATAGATCTATGTACCGACCGCATAATGTTTACGCGCCGCTTACTGACCGCACCTATAATAAAGGGTAGGCACACAAATTACATTGATATTTTTGTACAATATTGGAGTTCTGTGAGTTTTTGTGCTGAAAGGATTTTATAAATATAGTGTTATATGTGTTAAATAGACGAAACAGGTTGTACTTCATAAGCCTCGAGCCCCGCGATAATAAGGAATGATATCCTAAACACAGGTATCTAGTTAGGAGTCAGACCTACCACCCACGCAAATGGCCAAATTATGATGTAAGTCCAACTTTAATGTTCTATTTAATGTAACTGTTATTTGTGTTCGTGGTTTATTGTTATTTATCTAGTTTTATTATAAATAAAATGAGTTAAATGAGAACAGAAAATGGCCCGTGAAAGCGTAGCAAAACAGACAGGCACGTGTCACTTTTGGCTATAAAATATTGTTAACATGGATTCAGCTACATATTATTATGGTAACGTACCACCGGCCGTACTCCTGGTGGTACGGTTGATTTAAAACGATACCACCAAACAGTGTTATGACAACTATGTACAACTCGATACAAAACTTAAGCCCAGATAGAAACCTGGGGACACATCAACTAGTTAGAGATAATTTACAGAATTCTTTTGTGAAAGGAACTAATTGTCGCGCTTCCGATCTTTAAGTTTGAAAGCGCAAACTTGGCCGTCTTGGCTTTTGAGTTTCCCTTTAAAAGCTTCATCAATCTTTAGTTTTCGAGTTAGTGTCAGGTACTTAAAACTCAAGATTCGAACTGTAGATAATTTATGTTGTCACTGAATGCTTTCTTTAATTAATAACAAGCCAGTGTTTTTCAATCCATAAAATGAGTATTAAATACAAAAGGTTGATTTGGTCACCAAGCAACAGATTACCTTGGATGTGATTATTTCGAGTATGATAGTCATGGTGCGTGGGTTAAATAGGTTACTTTTAGCCTAAACTTTCATCTTGGAAAAAGTTACGGTAATATTCCGAGATAACTAGTACGAGATAAATCCACGATGATGAAACTATGTTAAAAAAGTAGTAAAAAAGTAATTTTAAAGGATATTAAAAAAACTGTTAAGTTATTCATAAGTTATCAATAATAACGACCCTAGTCAAATTTACCCACTATAAATTGAATAATCTCTTGATCTAAAGCCAATTTAACTTCGGTGCAGAACTGCAGTTTTCAGCGAGCGACTGCGAAAATATTCAATGAGATATACGGCTATAAAATGGAGGTTTTAATAGAATATTCCGAAGCGATTATTTGAAAAAATAAGCTCAGCTCTTTCCGATAATTTGTATAAAATGGGATTTATGTGATCAGCGTGATGTTTTTCGTCATAAAATCCCTTCTCGGCCAGAGTATTGGTCGGCTAAACTTTGAAAATAAATTGATCCTACTAGTGAGTTGTGAATACATCGCTACCAAACCTCGAACGTGCCTCAATACTCAAATCTGGATGCTGTACCGCTCACGCTAAAAAAATCTTTCCAAAAAACCGACTTCCAACGCCACTGTAAATTACAAAATAATTTTGATGTCTACCCACTATGTTGAAGTCGGGCGGGTATAACAAGGCTAAGCAAAGTTGACGCATCAGACTCACCCGACTTCAACATAGTGGGTAGAAATCAAAATTATTTTGTACTTTACAGTGGCGTTGGAAGTCGGTTATTTGGAAAGAATTTTTATTTTTAACTTTTTAGTGTCAGGGTTGAGGATTTGGAGTCAGAATTTTTTATGGACCACCTCGAGAGCTTCCTCTAACGACTGATAGAAAAAAAAATCTAATCGGTTCTGAAACCACGGAGACATGCACCGACATACGTTAAACAAAAAAAAAATACGCGCCAAATCGAGAACCTCCTCCTTTTTTTGGAAGTCGGTTAAAACACACTTTTACACAACCAGCGTGAGCTTGCATCCTTTTCAGAGGAAATCCATAACAAAAAGGCTACTGACACTATTTCAGATAATATTAAAATTGAGTGTTAGGCATGATAATTATATTCTAGGACGCCCGTGTACATGTTTGAATTAATTGTAATTAAGTACCTAGTAGTTTTGTAAAACCGTTAGATTGTAATATAACTAGCGAAATTGTTAACTGTCGACCGATTTCACAATCGGTCAATGTTCTGAGTGTCAATTTTTGAAATGTTCATTGTATTTACGTTTTCTTGTCTCTTTCTTGCAGGTTAGGTTAGGGTTCGACATAAATAATCAGGTAGTGCCCGGCCTTATCGGGTTAATATACCTAACAGATTACAATCTACTGAAAAATAATCTGCCGACAGTTTACAATTTCGCTACTTAGATTACAATCTATAACGGTTTTTGCAATCTTACGGTGAAATATACATAGTAAGTCGAAACTTGAACCGTACCGGGCCGTTGTCCTATCCATTGTTTTCAATTATAGCCACTAACCAGTGCATTACCGCGTCACGGGCCATTCGCATTACTCCACAAATAAGAGACGTGTATTTTGTTAATTGAAATCTAAAAAAGTACGAAGCGCATTTTTAGGGTTCCGTACCAAAATGGTAAAATGGAACCCTTATGGTGCGACTTTCTCCGTCTGTCTGTCCGTCTGTCCGTCTGTCCGTCTGTCCGTCTGTCCGTCTGTCCGTCCGTCACACTCGATTATTTCAGAAACTACCGAAGCTATCGACATGAAATTTGAAATAGTTGTGTATATTAGTGGCCCAAAGACACTGGAATTAAAAAAAATTGGAAATTATTTTTGTTCTTATTTAAAAAGGGGGGAAAATCTGAGGGTTGAAATTTAAAAGTGAGATAACTATATTGTGTGGGGTATCATATGAAAGAGTTTACTTTGTACATTCTAAAACAGATTTTTAATTATTTTTAGTTATGATAGTTTTTGATTTATCGGGGAAAATGTCTAAAAAAATACCGTTCCCCCCCCCCCTTATCTCTGGAGTTTACCAATCGAAAAATTTGAAATAACTATGGTCAATAGGAATTTACGTATATTTTACAGGAAAACTATAGCCAATGCTCTAACTAGCATAGTTTTTTTGATATTAACAATAAACCTCTACAAACAAAGTTAGTTTTGCGGTTCATTAACAAAGGTAATTATTTATTAATAATGGTACGGAACCCTTCGTGCGCGAGTCCGTCTCGCACTTGTCTGGTTTTTATATTGAGCCCAGTTTATTTTCTTCCATCATCATCATCATCATCATCATCACTACAGCCTATTAACGTCCCACTGCTGGGCACAGGCCTCCACTCTCGTAGGAGAGCGGGAATTAGAGCTTAGACCCACCACGCTGCTCCAATGCGGGTTGGCGGGCTATTTTCTTCCATAGTAAATGACAAATCAATGCACAGTGCACTACATCTTATCGATAAAATTTGGATCTTTTAGACTTAAGGCTGAGATCTATAGCGAACTTTGACTTTGCTTAGACTTAAGACATGGTTAAAACAAGACAGATTTATGTTACTCACATAAGTCCATCTCGTTTTAACTCTGAGTAAAGTCTGAGCCAAGTCAAAGTACGCACTATAGATCTCAGCATTAGAGCCCGCGCGCATGGGCAACTTAAAGTCGTCGAAACATCAACTCAATAGGCGTTGCACGCCGACAAAAAGTTGCCAGTGCGCGGGGGCTCTTAATTATTGAAACTTGTATGCGATAAACGTCTTAAAATAATTTGTATTAAAATACAGCAGGAAATAAACTGACTAAATTAATTCTGAACCAACTAAACGTTAGCCACTTCGATATAAGCCGAGCTGAACCGTCATGTATTCAAAGTCGTTATCCATAGCGAGGGGTCACGTGTAAATTTGCGCGATCCGACAAGGGTCGTTTTAATTATATCAGGAATTTATGATCCGTGAGTCGGCACCGTCAATTAAGTTTAAGAATTATCGCTGAGTTTCACCTTTCTGACGCCGCCGCCGCCGCCGAATTGAATACCAAATGCGTTTTTTATACGACTGCCTGAAAAAAGGAGTATATTGTTTTCAGAGTTCATGTATGTATGTATGTATGTATGTATGTATGTATGTATGTATGTATGTATGTATGTATGTATGTATGTATGTATGTATGTATGTATGTGAGTTTGTATATTCCACCATAACTTCTATACGCCTGAACCGATTTTGATAAATGAGGTATCGTTAGAATCCCTAGCTTATTCCGGGTGACATAGGCTAGTAAAATTAAAAAAAAATTGATGGGGTGACCATGGTCCCGCATTAAAGACTAAAGTTGTTTTTTTTTCGAAAATAAGATTAACTATAATATAATGATCATCTAGAAAATGATGAGTAGATTCCAAAAATATATAACACTATAGTTCAGTATCCAGTGATTCCCAAAAATAAAAATGTGAATAAGATTCCATAGGTAATTAATGACTGTGGTATCGTAGATAGTTACGGGCTACGGCAGAGCAGTCATATTTATTAATAATTTTAATTATATTCACTAATTGTTTTCATAACATGATATTATAATTTAATCTCAAACTACCTTACTTGCTCTAGTTTCACAAGAAATCTTTTCTTAAAATTACTTCATGCTCAATAGGCTTCAAGCCACACTTACGCAGGTTTATACTTAATATTAATTGTATGAATAAAAGTAAACTTATTTGAAAAAAAAATACATTGAAAAATAATTTAAATTACTGAAACTTGCAATTAAATCCATTTGAGTAGCAATTATGATATTCGAAGTACCTACTTTCAAACAGCTGACATAATACCCAATCGGTTTACAAGTTTTGATGAAATATTATAAAATTATAGAACTGGCAATTAGAACGTAGTGAGCAGCTAAGAAACATAACAGATTTCAGCAAAATGACTGGAATAGAAAATTCGGTAAATGTGCGTCTCCCCGGCAAAAAACTGAATCGTGATGACCCACCCACATTTTATCGAATTACTTCTAAACGCAAGCTGGTAAAAAGTTTAACTGTGGGGAAAGATTTTTATTACTCTTTTAACGATTTGTAATACAATTAAAAAAAATTACTTTTCCTGACTATATTGAAGAATTTGAAGATTCTCGTTCGATATCAAAAGTTTCACTTAGTATTTTTTTTTAACGATCAAGTTATCTCGATAGGTCAAGATTGGTTCAGCGGTTGACCCGGGAAAATGTTATAGCTAGATAAACAGATCGACCGATACACGTTATAATAATGTATAGGACATACATAATTATTGTGTATAGTATGCAGGATTTAAAATATTATGATCACCATCATAATATTCCAACTCCAACCCGACCAACCAAAAATTCCAACCCGATGACAAGCTAAATCAAATCAAATATTTTTTTATTCAAATTAACTTTTACAAGTACTTTTGAATCGTCAAGTGAATCTACCACTGGTTCGGAATGCCATTTCTACCGAGAAGCACCAACAAGAAACTCGGATGGTCGCTCTTTTTAAATAATTCATTTACAATAATTATTATGTAAAGTTCTAGCCCCATTACAGATGTACGGAGCGGCGCGGCACGTAGCGGCAAATATTCTTTGTATGGGGCTGTGCTCATTGAAACGACGCGACAAGCGCAGTAGACTGCCTGACGCGGCCCCATACATACTCATACAAATAATATTTTTTTCCGCTACGTGCCGCGCAGCTCCGTCCATCTCAAGTGGGGCTAGATCTTGATACGGATCACGGGTCTTCGCCCAGAATCGTAAGATTAATATAAAAATGTTCTATAATAATAAAATATGTTGTTATAGTCACGATAATAATGCAATGCAATTTTCGAAAGCCGTAGCAGAGCTGCAGTGACAAAATATTTAGCTGCGCAATTTGCAGAGTAACAACTACATTGCGTTAATACCTAGAATTACGTTGTGCGAGCAACAAGCAAAATACAGCCAGCCTCGACGTTCTAGTTTCACTATTCGGGAAAACTCGGCCATAAACATTTATCCTGCAGATTTAGCTGGGCCGGATTTGTGATCAGACTGCATAGTACACGTACCAATTCAGCAAGGTAGACGCTTAAGTGGGCATACATCATCGGTAAATCCTTTGTGACTTAAATCTGTTGCACACAATCTCTACCTGCTCTGAGCTGAACTATTAAATAAAGACAGGTCTTATTAAATGCTATGCTTTTCGAAGGAAACGTATGTAAAGGAGAGCACCGGATATTTGGACCGGTCATTTCAGTTTCGTTTATATTGTAAGTCAAGGGTTAATTTGTAGTGGAACAACAAATAGACTTTTAAATTATCGGTCGAAGCCGGATTGTAGAATCCGCCATATAACAAAACAGCGCCGTTTTGCAATCTGGCGGTTTGACGGTCCACCAGATTGTAATACGGCTGTATAAACGTCCGCCGCATAGGCCGCAATGAGGCTAGCCTTATAATTGTAATTGGGCGGATCATGAGCCGCCGATTTGTAAAGCAGCGTGAAATGAAACGCCCAATTTTAAATATTAACGTCATGACTCCGGAATCAGAACCAGAATGAAATCTGGGAACCTCAATTCCACGCAATCTTGTCTGTGATACCCCTATAGTTAATTTTGTAAAACGCGAAGCCAGAAACTCGCGAACTAGGTCCTGAACGTAGGTTAGATAGATAGATAGATGGCGTAGCCCATTTCTTTCGTTGGTAAGGTCACTCTACAATGCAACTTATACTGTCGATCGTATCGCAATGACAATCCGGCTAAACCACGAGCCGCCGATTTGCAACACGGCGCCGTTTTCTAATACGACTAGCCATTTTGTAATACGGCGGATTTAACGATTTGTCGCCAACAGATATACAGTTTCGATAAATCCAAAATATCTCTAGCCTTTGTTGCTAGTTCAATTAGAATTTAATACGCCTTTATTACGAAAAGCTTATATTTCCCAGTACCCAACATAAAACAAGGCAACATTTGTATTCATCAAATATAACAAGTTTAATCTCAGTGCCTACATTTTATAGCCGTCACAAAATGCCGGATGAATAAGCGTATTTCAGATTTTCAGGTCATAAAAAATAAAGCGGCAGAAGCGAAGAAAAGAGGCAAGAGACAGCCCATTCATCATAGCCTTGTTAATCTGACCGTACAGTCGAATGTTGTATAGCCTTAGGCAGACGGATCAAGGAAAAATATATATATATTGTCACTGTGTTTGTGGACGCTCTTATTGCAGCTGCTTATTGGTACGTAAGAACGTTTAATAAAACTAGCATTAATTGGGACTACCAGTCCCCTTTAAAGTTTTAGGTACGAGCTAAAGAAGATTTTGTGGCCAAAAGCGCGTTGTATGCGCGTATAAACTGCGTACTCCAATCGTAAGGTTGCTACAGTCTACAGTTTTTTTATATTGTATGATAGGTTAACGCTTGACGAAAATCATACATAGTGCAAAGTAATGATGATGTCTAGGATGGAACGCGCTTGCCTAGAAGATGCCTATTCACTCTTGCCTATTGAAGGTACTTAAGTTATATGTTGCAGGAAACACGTGCGCTGGAAGTGTGTTCCACACCTTAGCGGTTTGTATCAGAAACGTCGAGCAAAAACGCTTCGTGCGGGCAGATTGGACGTCCACCACATAATACACGGTTATCACTGACGGTTTCTTGCTGTTCTGTGGTAGAACGGAGAAGGAGGAGAAGGTTGTGGAGTTCCTGAGCACACTCCCCATGGTATACGATTAAAAAATATCATAAATCATGGTAGACTGAGCAATTTCGCCTGTGTAAGTGATTGCTTGCCGATTATACTTCGGGCACGGCAATCTATCGAGTCTAATGTTTCGAGTTGGTACTTGGCGGAACCAACTCAAAGGTGGCAGCAATGATGCCACATCGAACTTGTGTCTGATAAAGAGCAAGGCGCTGTTTTATAGCATGAAGTACCGCTTCACCTTATTCAGGATACCAAATTTTTGTAGTAACATAACGCAAAAAGTCTTGTAACACAACTTTCATAGCTAAAAACTAATTTAATAATAAAAATTCTTTCCAAAAACCCGACTTCCAAAGCCACTGTAAAGTAAAAAATAATTTTGATTTCTACACACTATGTTGAAGTCGGGCGAGCCTCAACATAGTGTGTAGAAATCAAAATTATTTTTTACTTTACAGTGGCTTTGGAAGTCGGTTTTTTGGAAAGAATTTTTATTTTTAACTTTTTAGTGTACTCTAAATCCCTACGGCTTAGGAGTGCAGTACCATGCAGCATCAGAGTTGAGGAGTTGGAAATTGGGTTTAAGTATGAAGTCGTTGCTTGACACCTACATTATTAATTCACCATAAAAAAATCCTAAACCACTATGTTTAAGGAGTTCTGTACCCTGCAGCATCAGGGTTGAGGAGTTGGGACTCAGGGTTGAGGAGTTGGGACTCAGAGTTGTATCGTATACACGTGACTTGTTACCTACTATATGAATTCACCATCAAAACTCATAACTCCCTAGTTTTGAGACGTAGGTACACCTACAGCATCAGGATTGAGGATTTGGAGTCAGATTTTTTTATGGGACCACCTCGTGAGCTTCCTCTAACCAATGTAAAAAAAAATTTTCAAATCGGTTTAGAAACCACGGAGATATGCACCGACCTCCTCCTTTTTTGGAAGTGGGTTAAAAATATCTGAACTTGTCTTTTGTTTGCGCGAAGTTTTAACTTCGGTAATGATGAATCAAAAGATTTCAAACTTTGAGAGTTTGAAATCTTTTAGGTTTCGAAATTTTAGAGTAGTTAGGTTCTTGTTAGACCAATATTAATTATTATACTTCGTCGCTTCATTCTTCAGATATAATTCATTGAACTATGTAGTTTCCTTCACGTAGAAACAACCAAACGCACGTTCTTCAGAGGAGTTATAAAAAAGAACCCCTACTAACCGCCTCTGTCTCGCGCGACACAGCGGCTTCGTTCGTCATTCCTTTTTCGTGCGTAGCAACGATCACACGTTCCTACTTTCTACACACTTAAGATAATTTTATCTGTAAATAAGTATAAAATAATATTAAAATTAGTCTGTCTGACTAATTAGTAGTCGGGTGAGTCTTTAATCTTTCATTTTCAGCAATTTATTTCAGCACTACGTGGTTGAGTAATCATTATTAATTCATGCAGTGTTTATATTTTACACTAAAGGTTTTATTGGGGGTTGGCCAAGAGTCAACAAGAAGGAGAATAAACCTTTCAGCATGACGCGCCTAAACAATTATACTTTCATGCAGTGTGTGTTACACTAAGGGTTTTCCTGGCGGTTGTCCGAGGGTCAACACGAAGGAGCATAAACCTTTCAGCATGACGCGCCTAATAAATAATACTTTCATGCAGTGTTTGTTTACACTAAAGGTTTTCCTGGCGGTTGTCCGAGGGTCAACACGAAGGAGAATAAACCTTTCAGCATGACGCGCCTAATCAAGCATACTTTCATGCAGTGTTTGGTTACACTAAAGGTTTTCCTGGCGGTTGTCCGAGGGTCAACACGAAGGAGAATAAACCTTTCAGCATGACGCGCCTATTATATTATACTTTCAAGCAGTGTTTGTTACTCTAAAGGTTTTCCTGGCGGTTGTCCGAGGGTCAACACGAAGGAGAATAAACCTTTCAGCATGACGCGCCTATTATATTATACTTTCAAGCAGTGTTTGTTACTCTAAAGGTTTTCCTGGCGGTTGTCCGAGGGTCAACACGAAGGAGCATAAACCTTTCAGCATGACGCGCCTAACCAATTATACTTTCATACAGTGTTTATTTACACTAAAGTTTTTTCCTGGAGGTTGCCCGAGAGTCAACACTATGGATAATAAACGTTTCAGTACGACGCGCCTGAGGAATTGTGGTACAATACTATGTAAAATGTATGATTTCCTAAGGAGGATACTAAAAATAAAAGTTAAGTAAGGAGGGTACTTAAAATAAAAGTTAGTATTGAATCAGCTATACGCGCTCATTACAGGAATTACACTTTCATGCAATGTTAAATTGCACTAAAGGATTTCCGGGAGGTTACTCGAGAGGTAACACGAAAGAATATAAACGTTTTCAGCATGGATCGCACTTAAGAAATTGCTCGTCCATGGAGTGTTTAATTGCACTAAAGGTCTTTCCAGCGGGTTGCCTAAAAGCTAGACGCGTCTGGCGATGGCATCTGCCCAATTAGCAGTCCGGCGATGAAGAATTTGTCCACCAAATCAAGATAGCTGGCACTTAGCAAGCTGTTAACCGTCCTCTGAACAAGGGGGAAGACGTTGAGGGTCAAAGTGGACCAACGATCGGATACGTCACCAAGGCCCAGCTTTGTAAGCCTAACACAAATTGATTTCGACCAATACTTGAGAAGTAACCGGAATTCAGGTAAATACTATGCACCTACCATAAAGAAGGTTACCTTCTACTTCATTTATCAACTGCTGTAAATTATTAACAATCTTCAGTTTTTACTGGGTCAAGGATTGTATGGATACCGACTTACCTACGAGTACTTAATTCGAAATCCAAGCTAAACATTATCTTTCGTACCTAGGTGTTACCGCTGTATAAAAATAGTGGACATGATTTATTCAATCATAAGTACATTATAATATATTATATTATAAGTGTTTGCATCGCCTACCCTTTTTTGCTTTGTATTCATAGTTCATACACTATCACCGCCAAGGCCAAAATCCTTATACTAATGAGGTTCTGTTTTTAAGATAAATCTATTAGCATGGAGGCACAATAAAAGTGTTTATTATTTACGGCGACAGATAAACAGAATACTTAAAAATATCTATGTATTTAATTTCTTTCAAGCAAGTAAATGCAATTATTAATCTAATACCGTTACCACAAAACGTTATTTTAAAATGTAAACCTATGGAACAAATTCCATAATAAAATCTCTGGAGTACCGTCTTAATAAAAAGGTATATCTGATCGACTATAAAAAAGACTAGTTAAATTCTATACCAGTGTTTTAACTTTCAATGAAACACTTGTGGTGGTTCTAGTCATTTCTTTAAACGTTACAGTTTACATAATATCTGCCCGGCTATAACATGAAAAGATCTAGCATTTCAGATTTTTATTTTGGAGACTGCAATAAACAATAAAGTTATATCGAAGCACTCTTACTAGATAACAAATATTTATATATATATATATATTCAGCTTAACACCACTACTTAAGTTTTCAGCTTTTGCATATTTCAGTGCCTTACACGCAGTCACTAGACCTAAAAGAAACATAAATGTTTCATTTAGTGTATGCAGATTCAAGATCTGGGGCTCAAAATTTTCAGATGTAATTGTTTACAATGCAAAGCCTCTTGGAATCAAACTTACATACACCTGCGGAGTGGTAACTAAAGTTCTGAGAATTCTGAGGTAATAAATATATCTTTATCTTTTT
Organism: Erebia epiphron; assembly: GCA_963932025.1. Lineage (NCBI taxonomy): Eukaryota > Metazoa > Arthropoda > Insecta > Lepidoptera > Nymphalidae > Erebia > Erebia epiphron. The sequence continues at coordinate 10,373,501 of OZ009958.1, read as the reverse complement.
TTTTTATCAGCTAAGTACTTCAGCAATAAATCAATTTATTTGCAAATACTGATGTAGATACAGAAACGTCGAATTTGAAAAAAAAAAAAAAAACTGCTAGTAGAAATCCTCAGCGTGGTAGGTACGCAAAGAACTTTTACGAAGGAAATGTGTGGTAAGATTGCAAAAATTACCCACAAGTTTTATGTTTTTTCCCTAACAACGTAGGTACTCTCGAGTTTTACAACTTAATAGTGCCCGGGAAGCATATATCATACACCCGTTGACAGGTAATACGGTTGATTATGCTTAAAACAGTTCGAAAAACCAAAAACTAACAAAGAACCTTCTTCTTTTTGGAAGTCGGTTAAAAATAAAGATAATCTAACGGCGAGTATTTTGACGACCGGATGTAGATTATATTATAATATTACATACTTAATAGTGTAAAATCACCAGCTAATTGCTGTTTTAAAGATATTTCGTGGGCATTTGTTTAAAACGTAAAACGCGTAAAACGAGGGTTGTCTTACCCGAAGCGGGAATCCAAGCGGGGTGCCAAGGGTCACTGGTAGAGATCTCGTATAGAGATAACCTACCTACCTTCCTGGTCCACTATGTTTCTGTTTTTCTAAGTATTTCATAAATTTTTGGTAAAAAATAAAATAAAAAAGAATTTTAAGTTTAAGATACATTCATATATATCCATTATCCACATATTGGAAACAATCTTCGAAAAACTTATAAAAAAAAAAAAAAATATATGTATATATATACATAATCGGACTGGAGACATCTGGACTCGAGCCGGGGTGTTCTGGTGTCGTGGCCGCCCTGTTTCCCAACTGAGCTATTTTAATCTTGTAGATGGCTATTAGGTTATTTTCGTTACGGAATTTCTGGATTCGGTCTCCACGCTCAAGGCCCGCGATAGAACCTATGCAATAGCTTAATAATACGTACATCGTAATCACTCGTGGCAAACATGGTACGTAAACAATATGCCCCCGCAACACTTGCCTAGAGCAAAATTAAAATTCTTGTTTAGTCAAATCAGACCCTGAATGAGAGTTACCAATTAAGACATTAATGGAAACCCAAAATCGGCTTAGAGCAGTGGCCGCAAATGTAAAATTTGGATCACGCTTACCTCACATAGATCAGCGGTGTCAGTGCATCTTCCATAAAATATCAGGGAATTAATGCATCCATTCAAAAATTCTCATTTTAAATAGCTTATAATGAGGTTTATTTCTCTCATTTCATGTTTTTTATTAAAACGCTATATTCAATGGCCTGAACAGCTAAGTTATCTATCGTTGAAAAGTATCTTACTTTAAAGCTCCTAACGTCTGTGGGGCAAGAAAGTTCAAACCAATCGATTAACCCTTCAAAGTCGATAGTAGTCGGTCACAATATCGACCGAATATTCATTCTTCACCTATAATTTCGGGGTAACTTTTACGCGGATAGGAATTTATTAAATTCCTTAACTTTAATGACGATATCATTGTTCGACAAACAACTTAAAACGGTATTTTAATATAAAATTTTACTCAAATATATAGCTAAAGCAATACTTGAAATACCTTCACAACAGGACCAGAATAAAACGGTTCTTTTCCCGCCGCGCTTCCAAAAAAAAAACAAAATATGCATTTTTATGCTACTGGGCAGGATTTCGCACATAAACGCCCCATTGGATGTCTGTTGTGCTAATTGTGTAAATAAAATAAAGTATTGTCCCGGCTAATATACTTTGTACTAGATTATAAACCTTGCAGTATTGACATCAATAACTCCATTCATTCCGTTCCATTCGTTTGCATCGAAACTATAATACGTTTATGCTTGTTACTAGCAACTAAAGCAAAAGAGCGCAAGATTATATTATTGGTAAATTGAAAGTTATTTAAATTGAAACTTTGTACAATAAATACTTAAGAAAATTTTTAAAGTCATCTTAAACGTACGTAGATAAACTTCTCGGGAAATCAGCAGATGCCACACTAAACATAAACTGTTTAAAACATTACAGCTCAAATAAGAGATAAGAAGAATAAATAAAATTATTGATAACAATAATTAGTATCTATTCAGTGTAGATACAGTTCTTGCAAAAATATATATCTCTTAACATCTACATAGTTCAATGAATTATATCTGAAGAATGAAGCGACGAAGTATAATTAATGATTAAACGAACTTACCTGTAAGTGAAGTTCTATCATAATTATATGAGTCGCTTCATTCGAAGATATAATATTAAGCTCCCAACCCACCCATCCCAAAACATATTTTCGCAAGAGCTTTAAGTATAGGTACCTATATCTCTAAACTAAATGACGAACGAAGCCGCTGTGTCGCGCGAGACAGAGGCGGTTAGTAGGGGTTCTTTTTTATAACTCCTCTGAAGAACGTGCGTTTGGTTGTTTCTACGTGAAGGAAACTACATAGTTCAATGAATTATATCTTCGAATGAAGCGACTCATATAATTATGATAGAACTTCACTTACAGGTAAGTTCGTTTAATCATTAATTATCTACCCTAATATTTTAAATACGAAAGTTTGGATAGATGGATGGATGTTTGTTACTAAATCACGTCAGAACGGCTGAACGGATCTGGACGAAATTTAGCACAGAGATAGATTATAGTCTGAAATAACGCTCAGCTAGTTATATGTAATATACTGTGTTTTATGTAGCATAATAATTGAAATCTGTGTTGTGAATTTTGAGTTGTTTGTTAATTACCTACATACTTTGTTGATATTTTGAGATGAGAATAATTGAGATTGACTATTCTATATTTTATTGATTAAACAGTGCTTGCAAAGTGTTGCAAGAACTGTTTAATTTGCGATAATGCGTAATGGCACAGAATAGGTAATAGGTGATGGTTAGCCATTTTTTTACGTTTTAAGTATGTACATAACTTTATGACATCGTTTTACTATCCCATTTTACCTAGAAAAACAAAGCCTGACTGAGTCTTCAGAAAAAAAAATAACGAGTCAATCGAACAGAAATGTTAGACACAAAAAAAAAGAAATCCTATACCTTTATACCTACAAAATAGCAAAGTGAAAACAATAAACAAACCAAATGAAGAACTATTCCAATAGGCAACAAATACAAACACTTAATTAACTTTTGATAGTTTTTTAGACTGGAAATGTACAGATATTTTCTGATACAAACATCTAATTTCTACACGTCATTTTCTTTTGGCTTGCTGCCAGTCGCTCGGTTTGTGATAAAAAAGCATTTAAAATCTGAAATTATTACCTACTCAAAATCATAGGTTTTAAACTTATTTCTTATTGAAAGAAGCTATAAAGATGTTTTATTGGAGTTCTGTGAGTTTTTGTACTGAAAGGATTTTAAAAATATAGTGTTATACGTGTTAAATAAACGAAACAGGTTGTACTTCATAAGCCTCGAGCCCCGCGGTAATAAGGAATGATATCCCTAAACACTGGTATCTAGTTAGGAGTCAGACCTACCACCCACGCAAATGGCCAAATTATGATGTAAGTGCAACTTTAATGTTCTATTTAATGTTACTGTTATTTGTGTTCGTGGTTTATTGTTATTTATCTAGTTTTATTATAAATAAATGAGAAAATAAGGCTCCAGACAAGTTAGATATTAAAATATTATGTAGGTTTTTTTAATCTAGCGCTTGGCTGCAATCAGAGCTGCTAACAAGTGGTCATGCAGCCTGCCGAAGTTGGAACGCACTTGCTTAATTACACACTAGTGTAAACCATCCAATATCAATTCAGTAATTTTTCGTCTAACTCCTTTTTCTCTTGTTTATTTTTTTGTGGGAGCGTAGTGGACCTGACAGACGGACAGACTGGACATTATTTTCAAAGCATTAGATAAGTGATTACTATTTCAATAACTATAACCCACTACTGAGCACGAGTCGCAGAATGAGATGGGTAAGTGAGTAATGGAATAGGCAACCATTGAAGTCAAACCTAAAATTTGCTAGAATTAATCCAAATCATAAAATTCCACTCCAGTTTTCGACTTTAAGTTGCTTCTGTCTAAATGGTGACTATAGCATAGAAAACTACTATCTATTAATATTATGTTTCAGTCCCGCTTTCTTTTAAAAGTTTCCTCTGCCCTAAGGTTGCCTGGAAGAGATCGCTGTTTAAGCGATAAGGCCGCCTGTTGTGCCGTATCCATTAATATGTTTGTTTTTGTCTTTTCATTTCTTTGTGTAGAATAAATTATATTTTACTTTACTTTACTTTATCTAATAGCTTTGTTGCATTATCATACACCGGAAGAGTAATTGCGACCGCTCCAAGCGGTCAGCAAAATTGCTGAAATACCATCACACGGTCGAGTAGTTTGCAAAACAAACACTGATTTTAATTGAATTTACTGCAGATGCCCTCGCATGATTTCCTCAGTTACTGCAGTACTAGCTCGTAACGACTGCTCAACCTGCTGATTAGGATGCCTCCGCTCCGTCCGTCCATCTCAGAGCTGTATCTCATGGAGCGTTATAACTAGAGAGTTGAAATTTTCACAGAGTACCTAATGTAATTCTAGTCCAGCGAAAAACAACTATAATAATGAAAATAAAATAAAGTTATAAACTAAAGGGGGTCCCCAGAGCAGCGTAGTGGGTCTAAACTCTAATTCCCTCTCTCCTATGAGAGTGAAGGCCTATGCCCAACCGTGGGACGTTAATGGGTTGTAATGGACCCATACAATGCATAGCGGATGGAAGTCAATTACATAAGAATGCCAACCCTGTTCTGTGATAGAACGGCGAAGGAGGAATAAGACTGAAGCTCCTAAACACAATCACCAAAGTATATCCAAGCTGTTGCCTGTAATGACCCAAGCGGTCTATAAAGCTGTTTAACGATCAACTGAAGTTTTCAAATGGTTTTTGACTTATACTTGAGGCTCATAAATAGATCATATTAAAATTCGATTTCAAGCTGCTAAATATATTTTCAACTCAAACGTAGGAGTCAAAAATTAAATAATAGTTAGTGTTTGATAATGTTAATACAATAATATCAAAACTTCATTTCCGATTCTTTAGGAAACTCGATCAGTAATAATGTGCAATCATGTTTAAGTATCTCCATTGCGAACAGTTGGCTGGAGCTTATTGAATATTTACATTTTCCTCGACACCTTTTGATCCTACCTGCTTATAAATATACTTCATTAAATGTGCTTTACTAGAGATTTGGCAATGTTTTATGTGATTAAAGCACACGGTGGTATTAGCTTCATGCATCACATATTTTTTCGTAAAGCAACAAAAATTATATTGATGTCATTAGCAGCGATCGCAACGTGTAGTTTTTTTTTTTTTGAGTGAAAGTTTCAGCGAAACTGAGCGAAAAAATTAATTTACGTTATTTTTCACCTCTCATGCTCTAAAAAGGTGTCATTATAGCTCAGCGTAGGCGTGCCTACTAAAGTTAGCATTTAGGGTTTTGCCGTCCTTATTTAAAAAATATATAACGTGAATTGCATGAGATTTTCGAAAGTTTCACATAACGGAGGCTATTCACAAAATAATTAGACAGATCATACATGTGGAATCCATACTTCCATACTAATATTATTAATGCGCAAGTGTGTCTGTCTGTCCGTATGTCTGTTCGTCTGTCTGTCTGCTACGCTTTCATTGCCCAACTACTCAATCCGGAAAATTGAAGAGCAAGTACGTCATGATAATGTGGAAGTTTCGTCACGCGCCAATGAAAAACGCAAACTTTTGCAAACGAGGAAAGTTGATTGGAGTCACATATCACAAGTGCGAGCCGAGCTCAGGCACGTGAGAGGAAATGAAAAAATACCGGGCAAGTGCGAGTCGGACTCGCGCACGAAGGGTTCCGTACCATTATTAATAAATAATTACCTTTGTTAATGAACCGCAAGACTAACTTTGTTTGTAGAGGTTTATTGTTAATATCAAAAAAACTATGCTAGTTAGAGCATTGGCTATAGTTTTCCTGTAAAATATACGTAAATTCCTATTGACCATAATTATTTCAAATTTTTCGATTGGTAAACTCCGGAGATAAGGGGGGGGAACGGTATTTTTTTAGACATTTTCCCCGATAAATCAAAAACTATTATAACTAAAAATAATTAAAAATCTGTTTTAGAATGTACAAAGTAAACCCTTTCATATGATACCCCACACAGTACAGTTATCTCACTTTTAAATTTCAACCCTCAGATTTTCCCCCCTTTTTAAATAAGAACAAAAATAATTTCCAATTTTTTTTAATTCCAGTGTCTTTGGGCCACTAATATACACAACTATTCCAAATTTCATGTCGATAGCTTCGGTAGTTACTGAAATAATCGAGTGTGACGGACGGACAGACGGACAGACGGACAGACGGACAGACAGACGGAGAAAGTCGCATCATAAGGGTTCCGTTTTACCATTTTGGTACGGAACCCTAAAAATGTGGCTTCACAACATCTGAGAGTGCCGCCAAACTGTTTTGCTTCGCGAACAATACAATGAAGTATACGAAGCTAGCTGCCAACCTTTGCTACTAGTATTTTAGAGAGGCACTCAAAGAAAAAGAACATGAAGAGAGGCCATTTCAGCGCCGTAGTCTACCGATACGGTAAAAAATTTACCTTTACTTACAATCAGCCTAGTATTCCTATGTACCTACATTCTACAATCAGCAAATAAATATTATGATTATGATTATGATTATGATTATGATTATGATTATGATTATGATTATGATTATGATTATGATTACAAAGTTAATATTTATTTTCAGTTGCATACTTACAAAGTACGATACTAATAGGTAAGATGAGTTGTTTTGTTAAAGGTGGTTATTAAACGTTTATTTATCTATTTACTTCTTTCTTATACTTAACGAAATATAACTTTACCCAATTTGTCTACTTACCAAAATTAGTTTCGAACCCCAATTAAAATAAAAAAAACAGCCATATCCTTATATGGGTTTTCTTTATTATGTTAGTATATCGTTTCTAGAATTCAAATAATGTAATACAAATGGTTTTGCAATGTGAATAAAAATCCGTTTTTACTACGGTAATTGGCTGCCAAACTAGGTAAAGAAATCACAGTCTGTAAATCTAAACCAAGGAAATAACAAGACAAACTAAGATAAGATACCACACCACATATCGATCTCTAACTCAATAAATTACAGTAGTAAGTTAACAGGGTCAGGAACTATTGGCATTGGTCCAACATCTTGACATATTCTGGTGCTGCCTTTACAAGAGTGCTTGTGAGCATTTTATCACGTGAAAACTTACCTTTTTGTACGCGTGTTGTCTCCCAAAGTTGAAATAGCAAAGTTAGGCTGATGGAGTTCGAGTTAACTATCCATATACTTAGTCCGATTCAAACTTTATGACTTATCGTAACAACGTGCGTTTTGATGCGCAGAATACAATATTTTGCATTATACACTCACAGCTAACTTCCGAGACGTCATAAAGGTTGATTCGGACTGTATAGTTCACAAACTCATCTGACCCGGTGACAGCGTCCTAGTATATAATATGAAAAATAAAACAAAAACTAAACAGGCATAAAATTAGTTCTAACTAGATGATTCCCGCGACTTCGTCCGCGCGGACCAAGTTTTTTCGATTCCCGCGGGAACTCTTGAATTTTCCCGGATAAAAAGTAGCCTGTGTCCTTCCCCGCGATATAACCTATGCCTGTACCAAATGTCATCAAAATCGGTTGAACAGATGGGCCGTGAAAGCGTAGCAGACAGACAGACAGACACACTTTTGCATTTATAATATTAAGTATGGATTTTGGCCACCAGGCCAGATAAGTTGGTGGATCGGTAGACATCTAATAATTGTCTGATACTTTCCGAAAAGAGTTCACGATTCTATCATCGGTATTTGGTACCACGCTCCATAGCGCAACTGGCTTAAGTAAAGGCATTGTCCTGCAAGGGCACAAGTAATAATCAAAGAAAAGGTAGTTCGATCGCATTGAGAATCAGCAAAGATCCAGTGTAACATTTTGACTGCTTTCACCAGCCCACGTGGTATCTCATGCAATTCGCTGAGAGCCTCTGATCTCAAGCGGCGCAAGACAACGTTTTGTTGACATCCTTGCAAGTGACCTTTTTGTAAGCAGTACGTAGGTACGTCTATCGGATAAAACAACCACCCTGCCCATTTAAAAGATTTACCGTCCAAGAAGTTCACTTTCGATTCACGAGCACTTCGAAATAGTTCTATTATTTCTTTGAGGACTCTCTAGGCAGGATTGGTTAGTATTTAGAGGTGTATCAAGATAATTGACGTTTTTATTTTAATAGCTCGTACTAAAACTGATTTCTGGAATAACCATTCGTTTCTCAGTTCAGTGATTTACAAGTTTTTGTTTTCTCTAGTCGTCGCGGTTGTCCGCAAGTGATGGATAGGTAGCGCCGGTAAGCTGTTGGTGATGTAAGTGGTTTTGTGGGCGACTTCGGTGTTGGTAAACTGTTATTACAATGCAAATACATTTTACAAGCTGTTCAAGTACTCTGTATTTGCATACACATGACTGCCTCATTGGTCTAGTCTACTAGCTAGTGACTACTTCGAGTGACTGGCATAAAAGGCTATAGTATAAATGATTTCCTGATTTTATATATTTCAAAAAAAATCAATAGTAGATAGTAGTAAAACCCCATTCCTGAGTAGCACTAAAATCCGTTAAAATTTCTCCTTATATATCGGATTGCGGGGAATAGAGGTTACACCTGAGTATGCACGCACACTTAAACTATATTTATCTAGTGCGTAGTTAGCTAGTCTCCGTTGACAATTATTACTATTTTACTAAGCAAATAAATAGTATTTATTTATTTATTATTTATTCATTTATTTCAGCCAACTTTATAAAATACTAGCTGATGCCCGCGACTTCGTCCGCGTGGTTTAAGTTTTTTGTTATTCCCGCGGGAACTCCTTAATTTTCTGGGATAAAAAGTAGCCTATGTCACTCTCCAGGTCCTCAACTATACCCATGCCAAAAATCACGTCAATCCGTTGCTCCGTTGCGGCGTGATTAAATGACAAACCAACAAACAAAGTGACTTTCGCATTTATAATATTAGTATTATATGATATAAAATATAACTATACTTAAAAATAAAAACAATGCAAACAAAAAATATTTATTTTAAATTGCATACAACAGTAATTACTTTGCGACCGTCTAGATTGCAAGTGCACAGGAATAGCCCCATAACTTTTCATGTCAATAAAGTAGTAACTGCACCTTAGGTATACCTTCTATGTATAATTTACGAACAGGTGCAACATTAATTCATTAGAATAGATAATAATCTCATAATAGGGTGGTTTTGACTTGCCCCACGAGACCACTTGCATTATGCAAGCTTGCAAGGTGCAATAATGACCATGCCGTAATAAATGGCGACTTTAATAGCTCTTTAATGTGCATTTGGAATCTTTATTTAAAAATTTAACATTTTGAGTACCTACTTTCCCTCTTGAAACTATCCCTTAAACATTCGGAGCTTACCAACAGTTGTGAATTACCGACGTAACTTTCCGACCAAGATGGAAAATACTTGTTTGTTTTCTAACTTAAAATAATAGTGGTTCGTCCGGAACTAAGATCTCGCGTGATAACTTTTTTTTACACGGGTAAATAAGAATTTATTTTTGTTTGATAAAGTATATTCTGACTGAAATTACTTATAGGTACAGATTTGGAGATAGAGCACGGACAAAAGCAAACTATTTTCATGACTCATCAAATCAACAACATTGAAAGTAATTTTTTCACAAGATACGTGCCCTTTTAAAAATCAACGTTATCATAAATCCCTATGTTTTTTTATAATTTTTTTGTGTTTTCACCTACCTACTTAATTTCTCATTAAAGCTTTTAAAGGTATCTAAAATATAACTAAATTGCACTTAAGCCATGTCTCCATTACGCAGTCTTTTACATTCCATACAAGTTACATGTGGCTTGAGTACTCTTGAGTAGTGGAAGCTAACATACACGTGCATACTTTAATATCCCACGCAGATAACTAATCTCTGTGGAGCTTCGTTGGCTTCATTTGGAAATACATTATAAATACTCACTTGCTTCCACTTGCAGAAATTAATTGACATAACAACAGATACTTAAAAGGGTGACCAATCATTTCATAAATAACAAATAACAAATTTTCATTTCACAAACAACGTTTCCCAAAATTATGAATCATATTATATTAATCGTTATAAAACTTTTGGTCCTATAAATAATCAGTTGACAAAACAATTAACATACAAATTATCATTTCATAAAATATTATTTGACAAACAATTGATTTATAAATCGTGTTATTTAATAAAACATCGTAAAGCATTTTTCTTTTTTGATAAAATGAATTGTTTGTTGATTCTGGCGCAGCCCGTTTTAAAAATGAAAATAAGTTTTAATTTCGGATTTACCCACTCATGCTCTTGCATGAGCGGAGCGCGCTCGGGACTGAGGGCACTCCGACTCGGAAAGTTTAGGTGACGAAGACTTAGGTTACCCGAACCACCGGTTCCGGTTAACCATAGGTTACCGGTTAGCCAAACTTAGGTTTACCCGGGGTAAACCTAAGTTTATTCCAACTTCCAACCTTACCCGTAACATATATGTCACCGTAATTGATCTTTTATGTTAGGTTAGGTTTAGACATAAATATTCAGGTATATTTTAATTTATATTAATATTTTGTAAAATTACGAATTTGAAGAATTAATTATTTTATGAAATAATAAATTAGTAAATGACATTTTTACATTCAGCACGTTTGCAAAGTAAAGTATTTGTGAATTGAGTATTTGTCAAATGATCTTTTAAAAAATTATACGTTTGCGGAATACGACGTTTGTGAAATGATTAGTTTTTGAAACGTGTTTTGTGAAATGATCATTTGTTAAATATTTTTTGTGAAACATTAGTGAACCACTTAAAAGTTTTATTACCTGTGTATATACCTTGCCTAATGCAAGTAACTACCACGGAAATCTGACGCAAGAACTTGCACAATGAAAACGCGGCTTAAGGTACAAACCAAAAGAACTCAAGCCGTTAAGTACCTGCCGATGAACTCATAGTTCACGTCAGCAGCCCGCATTCACGGGTAGATGAGCATCTCTGCAAGTTCCTTTGACTTTGTACAAAATAAATGAATAACGTATGCCGCTAATGACGTAGCGTTGCGTTTATCGTTTGCGCCAGGCAGTTAGGTACCAACTGAGATATAATAGTTCTCGGTTACGAAGATTTATGAACAGCATACTTTTACCACAGAATAGGTAATAGTGCTTTTTCATGCTTTTTTGTGGGTTTCACCTGCTAAATCCATATCCATATTATTAATATTATAAATGCGAAAGTGTGTCTGTCTGTCCGTCTAACTGTCTGTCTGTCTGCTAGGCTATCACGGACAAACCGTTCAACCGATTTTGATGAAATTTGGTACAGGGATAGGTTGTAATCTGTAATCCCGGGGAAGTACATACGCTACTTTTTATCCCGTAAAAACAAAGAGTTCCCGCGGAAATCAAAAAACTTAATCCACGCGGACGAAGTCGCGGGCATCATCTAGTACAGATAAATTATAGCACTGGGTGAACTTACCACGCACTTAGATACTATATTATATATGTGATTTAAGTTGTCGATTATTGCACGGTTACACTGGCAAAAGTGTATTATTGTACGACTGTAAAAATTGACTACTTAGGTCAGGAACCTACCTAAAATTGTAGAAGTAATCTTTGAAAACGTTACGGATATTGACCTAATATTTCCTGTGGTACAAGACCTGAATATTACAAGGAATTCAGCAGTAAGGAAGAATAAAGACTTGTGTCTGCGAACGACTGCTTGCAGGGATCTCTTCGCACGCTTCAGATTTATATCCGGTTTAGTAGAGGGAGTAGGTAGGTATATTTGATAAACTGCTTTAAATTTACTAGTTGAGTTATTAAATTAAATACATACGCTGTACAGTTGGCAGTTAACTATTTACGAAAATATGTAATCTTATATGAACCTAAAATTTAAAAATGATAATAATAATAGATTCCTAACCTGATTTTCCTTGATTTTTCGTGGGTTTTAAGCAAATCCACACAATTATTACCACTCCTTACTCACTATACCGGGAACGTCTTGTACAATAAACAAGGAAGTACCTAAACACAGATCACATTTTTAAAAACACGAATGAAAGAAACCCCTTTAGTTCTGTAGAAACGGTATTTTTTTTTACTTTATAAATAATGATAGACGTCACTGTGAAAAATAACGTTTTTTACATCTTATTATTTTAATATCTACATATAAGATCCATTAGCCTTGCCCTTTTCATATCTTGTCTTTTTACGTCTGAATGAACAAAACGAAAATAAACATTACGATCGCTTAGCCATCGCCGTCAATGTCCAAGAATTGATTTTCTGTATCTAATGGCCAATGCCATCAAATGCAGACGACGATTTTGAATGCGCCATGATATAGCCCGCCCGTATGGCTCCATATCTATTATATAAAGTAAGCAGAAGTATGAAAAGACGAATTCAACAATAGGTACTCCGTATCGTCGAGTGTTACGTGTGGTCTAGCGTTCCGGTGAATGCCGCAAAGAAGCCGCCAATCTTTACTACTTTCATTTGTTTTCGATGTTCAAAATGGTGTATAATTATTCTTGCTACACTACCTATTTGCTAGTCTTACTGCAAAATCAGTTCTAGGAAACCGTGTCGATGCAAAATGGAATGTATATTTATGTTAATCTCTGCATTGGCTCAAAACTATTCATAATTTGATTGCACTAGGTACACTCGTAACTATAAGGGCCAGTGCAAACAGAACGCGGCGAGTGGAGCTGAAGCGTGACGAGTGTCGGCAAGTATAGTTCCAGCACAGCTGAATCAGGTGGCTACTACCTAATGGTGGTAAAATCACCGCACGGATAGGCCCGCGCGGTGATTTGGGTGAGTGTAGTCTGAATGGGTGTTTATTAACATCGTCAGCAGTTTCAATCAAGCAAATTAATATCACGATGAAGGCAAACATTGTGAGCAAACCTGCAAGCCTGAGAAATTCTCAAAGGTATGTGATGTGGGTGAACGATCCGCAATTTGAGAGGAAAACTTGTGATTAGGACTGGACCGGAGATGAATTGATGCTGATCAATAATTTTAACTCAAGTACCTCATAGCGTATATAAATAAGCCAAGTTTAGGTTGGTAAGAATAAATGGAAGACGCGTCTCGGTGCCACTCCGCTGTCTATGTGCCTTGAGCCTAAGTGTAACTCAATGTTGCAATATCGAGTAGAGAGTCTTCATTTCGAGTAAAATCACGTACTCGTTTGATGTTATGCGCTGTCGTTGCTGGTTTTCTCTATATCTGTAAGCAACATTTTATCCAACTTTGTCTTGTATCACTTTCTGTATTTCATATAATTCAGTTACAAAGGCATTTTGTCATGTAGCTGTAAGTAATTTGTAGCTTTCGTTACAGTTTGAGATAACCAGACGTATTTTTAATAACGAATGAAAAATTCAGTTTAACTCCATCTCACAGAGGCTATAATTTGTACTGTTTCATCATTTATTATCTTTATGAAATTTACATGGAACCAACCCGAGTCCTGACAGTAAGTGTTCTACTACTGACAGGACTCGGGTTACTACTGACAGTGCTTGTTGTATCTCTCTAAAGGAGAATAAATAAATAAATATTCCTTTATTTAGCCAAAAAATTACAACTAAAAATGAAACATTACATAGTACCACAGCTCTCATGGAACCAAGGCGCCAACCAATATTTAAGCCAACATTGGTTCCATGAGACCCGGGCACTCACTCCTTAAAACAAACTTAAAATCTATAATTATTGGCTAAATGAGGCGCTGCCTCAGCTTGATGCTGCAGTTAGTCGACTGCAGCGCTGGTTTTCAGGCATGACCCCTATAGTGAGGTCACGGGCTAACAGGAAGCGCAATATATATATATATATCATATATATTTTTAAAACAATGCTATTTAATATAATTATAATAGGAACTAGAACTATACATTGGAATTGGTGTAATATTTGCACATTATAAACTAACTACGATTTAAGTATTAAACTGTATAATAAAACTAAAACTAAATGAAACCTAACGTCTTAAATACTACTTTGTTACCTATATTACAATGTTTTATTTACAAAAGTTACAAGAGAAGAAAAATATTATCAAAATCGGTTCAGATTTTACTGACTGATTGTATTATTCTGAGATATAACTTTTTCTCAGAAGTAGTGAATGGAATTATAGTATGGAATGGAATTAAAGTACAGAGAAAATTCAGTGGCATAATCGCAACATTGATAAAAAATTAATAATCTGTCAGTCAGTGACTAAGTTTTTCCCTTTATAAAAAAAAAAAAAAAGATACGCGCCGAATTGAGAACCTCCTCCTTTTTTGGAAGTCGGTTAGTAAAATAATGGAAGATAGAAAAATGGAGGAGAGATTGCAATTTATCTATGCTAATAAACTTTATCACTTTAAAATTAGGTAGCTAAAGAGCCGTTAAACCAATCCGTGCGAATTAACTACGAACTGATTTATTGATGCGATTTGTCGGGTGCTTTGGTGGTGTTTATAAATTCAAAGCGTCGAATCGTGTTGTAAAGTAAACATCGCAATTTATATCCACCGAAGTATATCTCTCTCTATCTCTGCACAAGGGCACTGTAACAAAGTCACTAGGTATTAGGTACTTATTCTGTGACCATATTGCTTATTTCTGTAGAGGTTTTTACTTCCTTATCCTTACTAATATTATAAACACGAAAGTTTGTATGGATGTATGAATGTATGGATGTTTGTTACTCTTTCTCGCCAGAACGGCTGAACGGAACTGGATGAAATTTGGCACAGAGATAGATTATAGCCTGGAATAACACATAGGCTACTTTTAATCCCGGAAAATTAAAGATATCCCACGGGAACCAAAAAACCTCAATCCACGTGGAAGAAGTCGCGGGCATCATCTAGTAGATTAATAAAGCATAGAGCTTTACGATATTTCACATTGCTATTAGTACTAGTACTGATAATAATATTTCGACGATTTTTTTCTGGGACCGTATTACTTACGTAAAAAATATTGCTAAAGTGCTATCGCAATCACATCTGATTGGTTAACTTCCTTCCCATAGATTTAGGGAATCTTATTGCACGACCCTTTTGACGACCTCCGTGGCGCAGTGTGTGTCTAAGCGTGCCCGGGTTCGATCCCCGGCAGGGTCAATTTGGGAATTTATAATTTCTGAATTTTCCCTGGTCTGGCCTGGTGGGAGGTTTCGGCCTTGGCTAGTTACCACCCTACCGGCAAAGACGTGCCGCCAAGCGATTTAGCGTTCCGGTACGATGCCGTGTTAGAAACCGAATAGGGGTATGGGTTTAATATAACTGCCATGCCCCTAACAGGTTAGCCCGCTACCATCTTAGACTGCATCATCACTTACCATCAGGTGAGATCGCAGTCAAGGGCTAACTTGTAGTGGATAAAAAAAAACCCTTCCGCTATTCGGCTATTAGCCAAAATCCTTTTTTTCAGCAAAAATTCAGTCAATCACAAAAATTGAGACTGTAAAAATGATTGATACTTGTTTTTTAAAATAAGGATGCATATATAGTGATAATAATAGCTGGGCTACGGCAACGTGCTCATCGAGGCATGGAGGAGATATATTGGCCAAATATGTACGAACAACCAGTGTTTGTCAGCCATTTTAGGAATTGAGTAAACATTGCTTATTCATACCGACTTATGTTTGCGTTCCACGTCACACGTCCCTCAAAGTTAAAAAATTGGCAGTCATAGGGACTGCCGATAGAAGAGAAAACGAATTAAATTATTATTTTATTATTATTTAATTAAAAAATAAAAATATATACCTTAAAACTAAGACATTAAAGTTCAATTACGAATGTAGTATATTTATATTTAAGACCTTTTGTCATCGTAACACCGCGAGCATGTCGCTGTTTGCGAGCATATCGGTCACGGTCACGCGAATCGACAAGTTTACCCCCTACCAAAAAGTGTTCAACGCGGCTAAAGAAGTTTTCATTTCAAAAAATTGTGAATCTGTTCTGAAGATAAAAGGTCTCTAGTACACATTGACATTTTAAGATCGAAACTTGGAGCAATTCAAAATTAGGCCCTTTGAACTAAAGTAAGATTCCCGAACTACGGTAAGATTTATTGGTTCCATTTGTCACGTTCCTTACAGGGTGCGGGGTTAATAAAACAGGAATGTCAATTTGTTTTTTACTTGATAAATTACACAAATTAGTACCAAATTAGTGTAGTAATTTAGTAATGTGAATTATATTTTTAATAACAAAGCCAGAATAATTTCGTGTATTCGATTCGCTTAGAACTTCTGAACACGAAAAAAGTGCGATTGAAGTTTTTTTTGAAGAAGAATTTTTTAGGGAAGGTTTTTTTCTTCTTCATCATCAATATCTGACTGGGACTTTTTTCCGCAATTCATCGCTGTCCGTCAACTATACGTAGTACTAGCTGATGTCCGCGATTTCGTACGCCTGGAACTATTTAATTTTTCGGGCTAAAAAATGTGTTTTACAGACTATAATCTATATTTGTTCCAAATTTCATCCAGATCCGTTCAGTCGTTCTGGCGTGATTGAGTAACAAACATCCATCCAACCATTCATACATCTATCCATCCATCCATCCAACCAAACTTTCGCATTTATAATATAACTTAGTTAGTTATAGATAGTATAGAATAGATAGTTGTACGTGCTCGTACGCATACCTTCTTAATACTTCATAGTAGCAGGCAATATCTAGTGACTAAGGCAAAAAGATATTAGTTGGGAACGAATTCCTTCAGCTTTGAGAATAAAGTTATTTGCCTTTACGACTGAGCCTGCAAACTTAATATCTCTGCGAGAAATCGAGAGCGACGTACTTACGCAGTAAATTTTATTGTAGCCATGCTGAACTGGGTCCTGGAAGAAATTAAATAAGGGAATTGCTTACGGTATATACAGAAATACTGGATTTTGTGTATCTAAATCTACAACCTGCAATTGTTGTAGATTATAGTCAGCTATAAATAGTGCCTTGCAGTTTCCCAAATATTCTTAATCAGTGTAAAGAGCTTAGTCTATGAGTTTTCTTGCCACGGCCCGTCTGTTTGACAAATTTTGACAAAATTTGCAAATAGGTTATGTACTTGGGCACAGGTTTCTTTTTATCCCGGAAATATAAAGAGTTGGGAGTATGGGATTTTTAAAATATTGAAACCCATCGGATGATGCGTGGGTTTCGTTAATTATAATAAACGCAAATAAAATTTACATACTTACTTTACATAGTAAATAACACTGCATCGGCGGAGCAATCTGTTCGCGACTGTCAAAGTTTGCAGCAGTTTAAATTTTGAAACTAAAGTCGTTAATCATAATTTAAATACATAGGTACCTACCTAGTATTTACTTATATGCACTGGACTAGGTATGTACTGATATACCTACAGTTGCTTTTAATTATATGAAAGTCCTTTCATACACTCATTAATAAAATTTAAGTAGATGAAAAATTCATTGAACGCGTCAAATCCAATTTGCAATATTTGGTTTTTATTGGAAAGCGTCCTTCCACCATCCTTTTCCTTCCGTCATTTTTCCAAGTGATATTTTGGCCAGTGTGGTAGACTATGGCTATACCCTTATTATTCTGACTTCTAAGATGAGACTCGTGCATGGTGGTGGGCAGGCGATAAATAGAAATAATGATGATGATGATTTTTTTGCTAATAACGGCCTGAACCGAGAATCAAACTTGGAACTTCAGAATGCGCAGTCAAATAAGCAAAACACTAGACCATTGAGGCAGTTCTCGGATAACTCTAGCCTCGATTAGGACATTCGTAATTAGAAACGAGGAGGCGAATTCAACTAGAAGAGTAGTTTCAAATGCAAGCCACATCCTGCAAGTTAAATATCAAGTTTATCGTAGTTTAGTAATCTTACAGTTTGAAAATAATTAAAAAATATTGTTTCCTTGCGTAAAACCGATAGACCCAAGCAAAAATAATCATCGTCTCAAATACTTGACTTTTTATCGAGCGGACACGGCGGCTCCTTTCTTTCCCGGGAAATCAAAAATCTCTTCCGGGATTTTTAAACCTAAATCGATGCGGACGAATTCGCGGGAATCTCGTTAGAATATTGAAGAAATAAAAAAGAAAATACCTAATCTACAAAATACATCAGGCAAGAACATCCAGAAAGAGTGTTTCGAAACAACAAAAAATGTAATGTATCAAAATGGAATGGTCAAAGTAACTCCATTGTAACACACTTATATTATCTATACCCACTTTTTACTTATTATGGTTGTTTTGAGTATGATGTTTTAGGTATTGATTTGTATAAGTTATTTGTATGTAGTTGCTTATGAGGAATGTGCAATGTCCAGATAAACTCATGAGACTTTCAGGACGTGAGCTTTAATTTGTAAGAACCTATTTTTTGTTTGAATAATTAATTTTAAAAAAAGTAGATTCCTGGCCAACGAGGCATGAAATTCCAACTGCACGATTGTTAAACTTTGAGTTGGCGATCTACGGAATGTTTGCACGGTAACTACACCCCAGTTCGCGGATACTGTACTCGTACAGTGTAGCGTTGCTGGTAGTAATTTGGCTCTAAGTGCATCGGGTATTCGGGTGTGAAGTGCTCTGCTTTAATTTTATCCGAGTGCAATGAAAACAAACCCGTGTCGTGTTTTCCTACATAGTCTAGCTACGCTAACAATGTGTCTTTGTCAACCCTCTTCTCTCAAATCTACTATATCATTACTAATATTATAAATACAAAAGTTTGCATGGATGGATGGGTGTATGTAACTCAATCACGCCAGAACGCCTGAACGGATCTGGATGAAATTTGGCAAAGATATAGATTTTAGTTTTTTTATTTTGAAAAATTCTGCGCTGCGTGTCTGCGCCGACAAATTCGCAGGCATTAGCTAGTACCTAATATACCATAAATGCGAAAGTGTGTCGGTCTGTCTGTATCTAAACCAGTATGTTGACATGTCATAGCCCATTCTTTAAACAGATTTTGTCGTTACAGGCATTTATATTATGGCATCACGGAAATGGACATTAGCTTATTATCCTGGAAAATCAAAGACTTTCCCGAGTCAAGTAATTTAAATAAAACTTAATTCATGCGGGCGCAATCTATAGTACCTACCAGGTAAGTATCAAATAAATTTGCATTCCGTTTATATCTGTCTTCCTATTCGCTTTTAATTAATATTAAACTTTTAAGTTGATTCTTGCTATTTCACTTATCGATCCAAGTTAATTAAATTAATGTGATTCTAATAGAGACTTTATAAACGCTATCAAATCCCAAACAACTATTTTAAATTTTGTGTATGGTTTGTCTATCCAACCGAATTAGCGAAAGACGAAAATCGAAATACTCAACATTACCTTTTGACCCATTTCTTTCTTACTTCTTTCTTTCTTTCTTTCCAAGTAAACCAATAGGGGTTTTCAACAGGATTTTAAAAAACCTTCTATTCCAATCAATACCGAATCGTGGTTTATTTTATTTAACACCTTCATAATTAAAATGTATACCTATGTAACGGTTAAATTTAATTTATATTTCAATTTTCTAACCAGTTACATGGATCACAGTCCCGACGTGGTTTCGTAATTAAATCGTCGCAATAAAGTAATTCAACCGAAGTCGGAGTCTATATTTCACTGTAGTTTAAAACCCAACATTCTGTACTTCAACAACTGTAGTGTAATGTAAAATGCTATGAAATAGAACCGCAAGCTGTGTGCTTATCTGAAATAGGTACTCGAAGCGCGCATAAAGTGCGGCTGTAACAAGAAACTGTCAAAGTTTAACAGTTAAAGTCGCGTTAACTGTGGCCGATCCGACTTGTACCGTCATAAAAAGGGTTTCCTTTGTTATTCCCCAAAATCTTGTAAAGTCTAAGGGTCATGAAATTACAACTTCGTTTTGTTGGATTTTAAATAACATTTTAACTTTTAGGAAGAAGAAATTGTTTATCCGGTGAGACATCGGTTATAAATAGTTTTATATCTTCGGTTATAATAGTTTTATATTTTTACCCGACGTTATGAAAGGAGGTGGTTCACAATTCGATGCGTATTTTTTTTATTAATAATTTTAACGTTAGAACCAGTAGCACGATATACCTACGGCGATTTCCATTAAAATATTGTTTGCTGTTTTACGGAAAAATAAGATATTTTTCATATCCCGATAAAAAGTATGACACATTCAGCAAATACACGTCAATAGTTACTGAACTATTTTATTATAGTAATACGCTACCATTATCCCTAACTTTGCGCACTTTATAGCCTTCAGCTAAACTGAGTGAACGTTCGTTATAAGTTTCATTGGCGTAGTTGCTTGTTTTGCGCTCCATTTGCATTTCCTATTTGATATATACAACAAATGAATATTGTAATAAATTATAAAACATATTATTCTTATTTCGGAATAGAATCATACTATAATATTATTATAAATGCGAAAGTGTATTTGTTTATTGGTTTATTGGTGTGTTGGTTTGACCTTCAATCACGCCGCAACGGAGCAACGGATCGATGTGATTTTTGGCATGGGTATAGTTGAGGACCTGGAGAGTGACATAGGCTACTTTTTATCCCGGAAAATTAAACATTAAACCTTATTAAACATTAGTGAACCATTATAGTGCTTATTTTGGCTTATGACGAGCTGGAAACTGATTGCATTATTATTCCTTGAAAATCCTTACCATTTATTATTTTCCAAGGAGTCATAACCCTCCGTAATTAAGACAATGACATAGAGTGAGGCGGAGGTAATATTATGTTTTCTTAATTGTTTACTCCCACAGCTCACATTTTACTAAGGGTGAGAACACATACCTGAGAAAACAAGTCTGTTTGGCGGACAAAAATTAGGTACACATGCGCGCTTTAACGAGGAGCTGCACACACTACCGAGACACGAGTAAACGTGTTTTGACGACACAACCATACGACATGGGCGTGTAGTACCGACATTTTGTTCTGAGCTTTCCTTAGTTTAGCTTAGCTTTAGGCCTAAAAAACAAAACTAGCAAAGTAACAGCTTCCTTTTTCAACTTTTACAAACGTGCACGGGTTTAGCTATGACAGAACAACAATTTGCGAACGCCAATAATTTGATATACCTATTACTCGACTATACTACTATTCGACGACCTCCGTGGCGCAGTGTTGAGCGCTGTTGCCTTAACATGCGGAGGTCCCGGGTTCGATCCCCGGCAGGGTTTGGAAATTTATAATTTCTGAATTTTCCCTGGTCTGGCCTGGTGGGAGGCTTCGGCCGTGGCTAGTTACCACCCTACCGGTAAAGTCGTGCCGCCAAGCGATTTAGCGTTCCGGTACGATGCCGTGTAGAAACCGAATAGGGGTATGGGTTTAATATAACTGCCATGCCCCCAACAGGTTAGCCCGCTACCATCTTAGGCTGCATCATCACTTACCATCAGGTGTGATCGCAGTCAAGGGCTACAGTCACTACAAGTTAAGTGGATAAAAAAAAAAAGACGTGTGGCACTCGGAGACTGCCGCGGTAAAGCTATTGCATAGCATTTTTATCAACTTATGTAATTATAATTATTTATTTTATATAAGCAGTATTTTTTTTTCCTTTGTTTTTCTTTGATATTAATTCAAGTTACTAAAAGTTCAAAGTTCAAAGTACAAGTCATTAAAAGTTCTGCTATTCATCGATAGATGGCAAAACTAAAAAGTATCACCGCCACAGATCACTCATATACTAGTCCCTGGGGACAGATAGGACAGTGCAAAAGTTGACGGTTAGTGCCGGTGCATTCGCAAAGCGCTAGTGTCGCAAGAAGTGTTGGCATACACTTCTTGGCGGTGATACTTTTTAGTTTTGCCATCTATCGATGAATAGCAGAACTTTTAATGACTTGTACTTTGAACTTTGAACTTTTAGTAACTTGAATTATTATCAAAGAAAAACAAAACGAATAACTAGCCTATGTAACTATTGAAAATATAATACTTTAAAATTATTTCGCCTTTATATTTTCAACAAGTAGTCATTCAAGTCAACAACACAAGTAGTCATAGGAAACAAAGTGTTAGGTTTTTTTCGTTACGAAATTTCTGGATTCGGTCTCCACGCTTATTAAACGAATGAGATAAATTAAACTTATTTATTTAAAAAATAACAGGAGCAAAAAAGGTAAAAATTGACTTCAATAGAACTCATTGTGCAAGGCATTTAAGAAGATTTTCTCTATGGACAGATCACTAAGCGTCTCACAAATTGCTCCCCAAGGGGATGCCCGTGACTCGGACAAAAGGTTTTAATCTGGAGCGCGGCAAATTTTTAAACGCCCCGTGCAAATACTTTCTTTGTGTAGGTCAACAAAGATTGACTGTCGTTTTGTTGAGATGGGACTCCGCGAACTTGTTATACCAACTGAATACATTAAATTAATTACAAGTAAAGTCACGTCTTAAGAATTTCATCTCATCCATGGTCCACTACTGACCATAAGTCTCCTCTCAGAATGATAATATATAATATAAAAAATAAGGCTTTGACATAAGTCCACCGCGCTGGCCAAGTGCGGATGGGCAGACTTCACACACCTTTGAGAGCATTATGAAGAACTCTCGGGCATGCAGATTTTCTCATAACGAAGAATATAATAACGTGTTAAGAATAAAATCATACTAATATTATAAATGCGAAAGTCACTTTGTTTGTTGGTTTGTCCTTCAATCACGCCGCAACGGAGCAACGGATTGACGTGATTTTTGGCATGGGTATAGTTGAGGACCTGGAGAGTGACATAGGCTACTTTTTATCCCGGAAAATTAAGGAGTTCCCGCGGGAATAACAAAAAACTTAAACCACGCGGACGAAGTCGCGGGCATCAGCTAGTATGATATAAATTGTAATTTTTTTAGAATAAACGCTACGAATATTGATTTATTACGTCAGAGGGGAACGACGTGTTGTCTGCGTACCATTTAAAGTGAAATACACGGATTTTTTTAACGTCAAACAGGTTTTTTCCGTAGTGTGTTTTCCCCCCTACAGCTATGAAAATATGATTTTCTGAAAATAATTACCTGCGAAATAGCTGGATGTTCTCTTTTGAGTATTCTCTGAAAACTCCAATTACTAATTAAATTGATTTTCTGAAAATAACTGAATATTTAGGATTGTTATAAGTTATTTTTTTAATAATCTCTTTAAATTCCAAGTAACGAAAAATAACTTTAATGTAAATTTAAACTCAATTCTTATTACGTCTCATTTATATTGTAATAGCCGATGCCCGCGACGTCGCGTCGTCAACGTGGATTGAGATTTTGTGGTGTGGTTCTAAGGAACTCCTTAATTTTCCGGGATAAAAAGTAGCCCATGTTTTATTCCAGGCTTAATCTATCTCTACGCCTTTCATCCAGATACCGTTCATCCATTCTGGCATGATTGAGTAACAAACATCCATCCATACATTCATCCAAACTTTCGCATTTTTAATATTAGTATAGATTCGTTCAGAATTTGACGAATATTACCCTGTTTCCCAGAATAAGAAACTTTGATGATAAAGTAGCAATTTTGACGAGAAACTTTAATATTCTATTCAGAATGAAATGAAGCCATTGGGGCATTCTCAAGAAATTGAAGAGAAGTTCAAGCTCACGATTGGGATAACTATTCATATGAGACTATAATAGTTTTTTACGCTAAATTTCAACAAGATGAAAATTACACGTGTGTAAGCTCAAACTTTAATATTAAATAGCGCTGAGAGTTGATTTTCAATGCTCACGATGTTTTACAATACATTTGTGAATAAAAACAATAAAAAGTTAATTATAAAAATGTTATTTTCAATAATAACACAGTACCTAATTTGGTGCTCAAAAAGGGGGTTACCTGGAAAGTTTCTCGGGAAAATGGCGCCCAAAAAAACTGCTTTTGGGCGCCATTTTTCCAATATGGTGGCGCGAGCGGCAAAGATACGAGGTGGCAAAGTAAAAATTCGGAAAGAGCACGTCTAAATCTATAAAATACACCAATTTTCAACGATTTTTACGAGCTCATAACTGTGCGGTAATATTTTCATCGCCCAAGGTTGGGAAAAATCCACTTTATAGTTCTAAAAGCGGTGAAGTAAGCTTAACTTTGCGAGCAAATGTATTGTAAAGTTATTTACGTTGCAACCTTGTTAGTGTTTACAAGGATAAAAGTTTAACTAGAGCGCTAAAAACAAACTTTGTTTTTTCAACAGCAAGCTCCTAGTTGAGACGATTAGCACTCAACCAGCGTTCTTACTTTCCCGAATAGGAACTGTTAATCCACCTCTACGGCTAATATAATTAAGGGCAAAACACACAGGGAACGGGCCCGGGCCGGGTCGGCTGCCTGGCGGTTTGAATTCCTTGTATTTATATGAACGACATCACACAGAACGCAGGCGCGGGTCCATATAAATATAATACAAGGAATTCAACCCGTACCCGACCCTGCCCGCGCCCGACCCGCGCCCGTTCCCTGTATGTTTTGCGCTTTAGTTATTTACCTGGTGGTTTAGAATTTAATCAATTGGGATTTTACAGGATCACACATGTTAGGGAAAATTGTGTTTGTTACTTTCCGGAGTGGAAAATATAATGATGATTACTTTCTATTCCTGGGAATACACAGCTCACACAAATCTCGAAGGGCTGCAGAGCCAAGCTAAGTAATTAAATACGTATAACTTCCATCAAACATCCAACTTGGAAGCCGTATAGCTGCGTGCGTAGCCGTACGTTTGTTGTGTGTCTTTATGTAGGTCACGTTTATTTAATTTGCGTTAGAACTCTCACGAAATAATAATATTATGATGTTCGTAACTTAACTTGACAATAATACAAATGAGATAGGATAGGTATAAAAGTACCTACCTACTAACTTAATTTTAGAAACTGCCTCGTTGGCCTAGTAGTTAGGATGGCTAAGACATTAGATCCTATAGGTTTAGACGTTCGGACAGGTGATCGAGGGTTCAACCCTGCAAGGGTACGCACTTGAAGCTTTCCTTCACTTTTTATTCACGTATTGTAAATTTTAACTTACAGAGTTGTACGTTAGCAATAATTTAATATCCACCACCACCACCACTACAGCCCATTAACGTTCCACTGCTGAGCACAGGCCTCCACTGTCATGAGAGAGAGGGAATTAGACCCACCCAGCGACCTCAATTTACATAGACGGGCCCTGTCAAACAAAGAATGTGGGCGTATTTTTAGCAACGCCATCAACGCCATCTAGTCTGAAAAGCGGGAGCTTACTTGCAACATAATATATTGAAAACGTATGACTCGGTCATAGATAATATAGGTCGTGGCCATAGAAGCCGTAAGGCCAGTTAGTAAAAAAAAAAAATATCATACAGTTTGCCGCGGAAATTAACTGATTGCGTAATGGATAAAAATATTAAATAGTAAGATTAAATAACGTTTTTTTTGGAAATGTATGATTGTGATTTGAAACACTTGACTTAAAATAAAAATTGTACAGTGCCAAACTAATAAGACTTTAGATGTTAACTTAAGAATAACAAATTATCTACACGACGAGCGACCGTGACAGCGCTATGATGGGGACAAAGACAGGTTAGGAACGCGTTCTCATAGTCGGTCGCCAGACCTTTTTCTATGAAAGGGCCCATCTAGTAGTATATATCGATGGACCCACCACGCTGCTCCAATGCTGGTTGGAGGGCATTAACGACTATTATCATGTTAGTGATAATAACCGGCGGCACCGACGGCTAAACGTACGTCCTCGTGTCCGAGGCACGGGGGTGTTTCGCCAGCTTCCTAACTCCGGGCTAGTACTGAGAATTTCTAGTCAGAAAACCCCAATAAGTACTTAATTATGGCCCGACCCGGGACTCGAACCCAGGACCTCGTTGGCCGCTGCCGGACGTGCTAACCACTAGACCAACGAGGCAGTTAAATGCCACTTTGCTATTATATGGTGAAGGAACATATCGTTAGGAAACCTGCATGACCGAGAGGTCTTTATAATACTTTATAGGGTTATGTGAAGTCTTTTATGACCAAAACCCTTCCTTTATGAGAGTGGTGCTAATGCAGCTGGGCTGGTGTTTACGATAATGCTGATTAATAATGCTTAAAAAAGTTATGTGTATGTAACGCTCTCTAGAGTGCACCAAGGTTTAAAACTGGGCAGGGACTTACTCAAAGTTGTCACTAGGCAAAGTAGCATTATTCAAAATGCAAATCGCTTTAGAAATTACACTAGAATAGCATCAAGATATCAAAATTGCAGGAAAACAAAGCCTGCACAAACCAAGTGAGATTGCATGAGATTACAACTTGAACTTTAATTCTTGCTAAGTGGGCATGAATTAATGACTATGAATGCTTGTAGCGCACGGGTTTTGGTTAGTACTTGTTTAAGTATTATCAAATTGTACGTTTAATAAGTAAGTTGGTAGAAAGATATTTTTGTTGGTGCCAGATTTAGGTTTCCAAAGTAGTGATTTGTATAGGAGCGATTTTACAATTTGTCACCTCCCTGGCGCAGCGGTGAGCGCTTTGATCTCACAAAATAGTCGATCTTTAGTGTCAAAACTGCCGTACCCTACGCCTAATGGTTAGTCCGCTACAATGGTTAGTCTAAAATTAGACTGCATCATAGTTTACCACCAGGCGATATCGCAGTCTAAACGGAGCTCGTCGTTGTCGTCGTCGGAGAACTTATGGCTGTAATAAAGGGTAATATGATCATGACAAAGTCTGTAAATTTCGATTAAGTGATACACTTGTGTGTCGATCTTTCGTGGCCAAAGCCAAAATTACGGCGAGACAAGAAAACATGTCAGCGTGAAACGTCCGTCATCTCCAACATCACTTTCTTCTGAACGGAGCGAGCACACCGGACGATAGGATAAAACGTTGTTCCCCTCCGACGCATACGTTTCAGGTGAAAGTTCAGGGGACACACTACCATCGCTTAAAGCCGTATTATTTTTATGTTGTTAACGTTCGTGTTTTAGAATTATAATCCTTATTTTAGGGACGTCAAGGTACCTACGTGACATAAAACTGTCATTTTGAAATAATACTGTTTTAAGGGATGGTAGTAACCCACGTCCCGTCCGGTCTCTAGAATGTTTTCACCAGCAATAAACCGGTTTTCGCCCTTACCAAGAAATATTATCTTCATAAACACATCTAAGTGCCTTGAATGAAATCAACAGAGTTCCGAGAAAGCCGTCCTGGTAAAAATTTGAAGCAATTTAGACGGAAATTATTAACATAACTTAAGAAGTAGCGCTAATGTTACGTTAAACTTATTCATTGTTATTTCTTACTGTAGACGTCTAAAGCGAAATGCCGTAATGGCAGCCAATCTCCGGTGAGAAACTCTGCTATAAAAAGGAAAATCTTAATCCTAAATGTTAATCCGCCTTATCTCTCAAGTAATTTGAGCAATCCGTACCTAGGAGAACCGAATCCTAGAACTTAGAAGATTCTATTTATTTAGTCGTAGTTAGCTATTATTTCATAATATTGAGTTCAGAAAAGTAAAGCAGCTTTGTTAATTTATGACATAGGTATTTAATTAATTGCTTGAGTCTGGTTCAAACGTGCTTGTCTTGGGTAATATTTATATATGGGAGGAAAATTACTTATAATTAATTAGGATTTAATTATTCTTATAAAAGCCGGAAGGCATATTTACATGAAAATTATATTACAAATTTATTCAGTATTATTGTGCCTGTCCTGTATATTTTCTTATTTCTGGTATCATTAATTGGAACTTCAGGACAGTTTTATATACTGTATTTATCGGCGAAGCTTTAATAAATGAACATTAAAAGATATATGTCACCGTAAGATTGTAAAAACCGTTAGATTGTAATCTAACTAACAATATAGTAAACTGTCGACAGTTTACAATTTAACGCATTATTTTTCGGTAGATTGTAATCTGTTAGGTATATTAACCCGATAAAACCTAAGTGCCCGGCCTGATAATTTATGTCGAACCCTAACCTAACCTACAAGAAAGAGACAATAAACCGTAAATACAATGAATATTTCACAAATTGACACTCGGAACAACGGTTCACAATCTGTCGACAGTTTACAAAATCGCTAGTTAAATTACAATCTATAACGGTTTTTGCAATCTTACGGTGACATATATATCGATACGAGAAAACAATATAATATGGTAAATACTCATTAGGTACCAAAGTTTTCTACTTAATATCAATATTCGTATGTCATAACTTATTTTTGTTTATATTGTATTAATATAAAAACCTAGACGACACCCGCGACTTCGTTCGCGTGGCTTCAGTTTTTTAATTTCCACAGGCATGACTTAATTTTCCGTGCTAAAACTAAGCCTGTGTCACTCTCCAAATACCCAATTATACCCATGCAAAAAATCACGTCGATCCGTTGCTCTGTTGTGGTGTGATTGAAGGACAAACTCTCTATTTGTCGTCCTTGGGGACAGAAAATTCAAAAACTGTAAAATCCGTATTTCATCATTAGCGGAAGCCCAAATACCAAGTTGCATGGCTATAAGTATAATATAGCAGCTTGAAAAACGACGGACTTTCATACAAACTTTCAACCCCTATTTTACTCCTTTGGGGGTAGAATTTTGAAAAACTGTGACAAACGTTCTTCCTTATTTTTTAACGAAAGCCAAAATACCAAGTTTCGTTGATATAACTTGAAAAATATCTTGAGAGATAAAGGTCTTTCATACCAACTTTCATCCCCTATTTCACCCCTTTGGGGGTATGAATTTCCAAAAACTGTAAAACACATCTTTCTTCTTTTTCAACCCGCAGCTCATATACCAAGTTTCATGACTATAACATGAAAAACGACGGACTTTCATACAAACTTTCAACCCATATTTTACCCCTTTGAGGGTGGAATTTCGTAAAACCCTTTCTTAGTGGATACTTAGTCTTCACAAAGAACACGCTCTCCAAATTTCATGTCTCTAGGACCAGCGGTTTAGGCTGTGCGTTGATATAATATAAGTCAGTCAGTCACTCAGTCAGTCAGGACTTTGAATTTTATATATATAGACTAATAAAGAGAAAAAATTCCGAGGAAAATCTCTTTTCCGAGAATAAAATGACTTTTCTTTTGTACTCAAAACGTAAACATGTCGTTAACGTTAATATGCCGATATAATAGTAAAACGTTAACAAGCGGAAAATCGGTTTCGCGTGACATAATACAATTCTCAAAAATAGCCTTACCAATTGGGCCGATATAATTTTTAAGTAGATAAAATTAACCGTAAGAGGGAATTTTCCCATTATTAATTAGCAATGCAAATTATAATAATACTAGATGATGCCCGCGGATTCATCGCGTGGTTTAAGGGTTTTTATTCCCGCGGGTTTAATTTTCGGGTATAAAAATGTATATTAGACAAATATATAGATACACTATTACCATTATCCATACTAATTATATACGCAAAAGTGTGTCTGTCCGTGTGTGTGTGTTGATGGAAGCTATACAGATATGGTACATTCCGGGGAAGATAGGAACACATAGGCACATATAAATATTTTTATCCCTAAACATGAGGGAGTTCCTGCAGGAAAAACTTAATCAACGCGGACGAAGTCGCGGGCACCATCTAGTACCAACAGAATATATTATTAAGAACAATGATTTCTCAATCGCATAAGATCTCAAGGAACGATGAGATATGGCGCTAGGAAAAAATACTCTGAGAGCTACCTCGTTTGAAGTAGGAAAGCCAGAAAGTAGTTAGCGCAGCGAAGACATTATGCATAATTACTTCGAGTAAACTACTTGTTTGTAAGTTTCTTTATTATATTCAATTTTTCCTTAGTATTACAATATTTCTTACAGACTCATCGTATACACATAGTCTTATTTGAGCAGATTTTTTGTCAATTGCTTACGGAGCGAATTATATTCATATTTTTTTTTATTCCACTACAAGTTAGCCATTGACTGCGATCTTACCTGATGGTAAGTGATGATTCAGTCTAAGTTGGTAGCGATAGTACTAGTTATTATTCTGTGGTAGCGAGCTAACCTGTTAGAGGTATGGCAGTTATATTAAACCCATACCCCTAGTGGTTTCTACAGGCATCGTACCGGAACGCTAAATCGCTTGGCGGTACGTCATTGCCGGTAGGGTGGTAACTAGCCACGGCCAAAGCCTCCCACCAGACCAGACCAGAGAAAATTATAAATTCCCAAATTGACACTGCCGGGAATCGAACCCGGGACCTCCCACTTTAAGACAACAGTGCTCAACACTCATTCTGACAATTTGGCGCAAAGTAACCTGCGTACTGTGCGGGTAGCAACGGCAAAAATAGCAACGTACGATTTGCTGTCAGGGGACAAAGGTTGGGGTAGCTCCAAATCCCCTCCTGACGGTGATAAAATAACAAACGCCATAATATTCGATGATTCTAGTCTAGTAATGAAGTCCAGTAGGACACGTCGAGACTCGAGAGACGCCGAAGTTTGCTTTGGTCGCATCGCATGAACTAACTCATGAATCCTAGGTACACTAGTCTTACAAAAACAAATGAGTTTTCGAGCCGTTGTATGACTAATGTACATGTCTGTAATTACTTTTAATTATTGTTCTTAGTATCTTAATTAGAAATATCAAGGGAGAAACTTACTAGACTTAATTTTGTTTTTATAAAAGTTTTTTTTCTCAGTCATTCCAAAAAATTACAACTTTTAGATGCTAGAAGTATAATTAAGTAAACATTAACTAATTACATTATTCAGGATCCAGGCAGGAAATTGTTTTCCTTATTATATTAGTAGGTTAGAACTTATCGCTGTAGGTCATTGAAATAGAAAAATTCTACATCCATGGTGTAGGTAGAAATTTCGACGACCTCCGTGGCGCAATGCTGTGCGCCGTTGTCTTAACGTGCAGAGGTCCCGGGTCAATCCTCGGCAGTGTCAATTTGAGAATTTATAATTTCTGAATTTTCCCTGGTCTGGCCTGGTGGGACGCTTCTGCCGTGGTTAGTTACCACCCTACCGGCAAATCCGTGCCGCTAAGCGATTTGGCGTTCCAGTACGATGCCGTGTAGAAACCGAATAGGGGTATGGGTTTAATAATTAATTGTCATGCCCCTAACAGGTTAGCGCGCTACCATCTTATACTGCATCGTCACTTACCATCAGGTGAGATCACAGTCAAGGGCTAACCTGTAGTT
Source organism: Erebia epiphron (assembly GCA_963932025.1). Classification (NCBI taxonomy): domain Eukaryota; kingdom Metazoa; phylum Arthropoda; class Insecta; order Lepidoptera; family Nymphalidae; genus Erebia; species Erebia epiphron. The sequence continues at coordinate 10,342,057 of OZ009958.1, read as the reverse complement.
TGCTCTCCCAGCTTGCGAATGATAATTAATTAGCCTTATTAGAAATAGAGTTCCTTTTTAAAGATCATTTATCTTAATCCGGAGCGTTGTTTTCCTTGATGATAAATGGTTTCGAGGAAGGACACCTCTGCATAATGACTCTCAGGCATCTATTGTTTTTCTCAATGCTTTCAAAGTAAACAATAATTTTATATAAAGTATACATACCCAGAGATTAACATATACAAAATTAGGTGATGCTCGCGACTTCGTCCGCGATGTTTAAGTTGTTTTGATTCCCGCGGGAACTCCTTAATTTTCCGGGATAAAAGAGACGATGGCAAGAGACCGGACGGTATGAGTTTGATTCCATGGAAGATGGGCCGGGTGCTGGTATGGGATGCAACCTGTTCAGACACGCTGGCCCCTTCCCATCTACATGGAACCAACAACAGAGCTGGTGCGGCTTGTGAAGCGGCTGAAAAAGCTAAAGCATGCAAATACAGGGGTCTAGGCTCCGAATATGATTTCGTCTCATTCGGTGTCGAGACCCTTGGTCCGTGGGGTCCTAGTGCTATAAGGTTTTTTAAGGAAATAGTAAAAAGGTTAGTCGACATCACAGGAGACCGAAGAGCTGGCAGCTACCTCGGACAAAGAATTAGTCTAGCTATTCAAAGGGGGAACGCTGCCAGTATCTTCGGAACCTTGCCTAAAGGGACTCCTTTTAATAATATATTTTAATAATTATATTATATTTTTAAGGTTTTTTATGTTATTAGTAATAATATACCTATTTAATTTTCCGGGTTAGAAAGTATGTCACTCTCCAGGTCCTCAACTATACCTATGCCAAAAATGTCTGATTAAGACGCTTTAAGGGCCCGTTTTTCAACCAATTTCTATAGGAATTTCAAAAATCTATAAAATACACGCGGACGTAGTTGCGGTTAACATCTAAAAACTAATTAAACGTGAAACATACAATTTACATTTCTAAGTCTAAAACTTTTTTGTATTCGTTAATATAATATGTAAAGCTTTGCTTGGGCTGAAATTGAAGAGACCGACTTAAGTTATTCAATACCTATTATAACATAATATGAATGGAAAAGCGTGAAAGGTAAATACCTGAATAAAATATAAATAAATTGAAATCATTTCTACACATGTTCCCATTAAATCAAATGGGCTGTCGAAAATGCTATTTATATCTTTTAAATTTAACCAATACAGCCTTTTCAAAGGGAAGGGAGGATAAAAATGTCTGTAACGGAGCTTGTTACGTTACGGGTTTCGAAATTTATAACATTTCCAGACGGTGGGGCAAAATATAAAAGGATTCCAGAGACCAATCTGCGAAGCGAAAGGGCTTGATACCTACTCGTAAAATATGACACCCGTATGAGCAACATTTCTATTGAGCCAATTTCGTTAGCGTTCATAAAGTCAGCCGACGTAAACAAAGGCTGGTTATTATTTTAGGCGACTTAAAAATATTGTTTTATTTTATGTATAATTTTTCGTGTTTATGCACGGTTATTTTAGTGAAAATAATAAATAAAGGTACCAATGTTACCCACCTATGATGTAGGAAAGTGAGGATTCAATGGTTTACTTTTCAATTGCATAGGCCAGTTATAAAATAATTATCTAACGGCCGGTTTCTGTATAGAGAATTTCATGTTGAGTCTGTCGCAAAGACTACTTAAGGACTAATTAAGCAAATTTTGGTTTCTGAATTGATAATATTGGGCCGGTTTCTGAGTAAAGCATTCAAGCAATAATTTATTATAAAAATTCTTTTTAAGCAACCGACTTCAAACTCCCGCGCCAACTTTACAACAACAAGCACACGCTATACAAAGTACTTATTTTATTGTTGATATTTTAAAAACCGCTCGACCGATTTCGATAAAATTTATATGGGACCACATGGGAAGTATGCCCTTTCAAATAAAAAAAGAATCATTCAAATCGGTCCACCCAGTCAAAAGTTCTGAGGTAACAAACATAAAATAAAAATTAAATTAAATAAATACAGGTGAATTGAGAACCTCCTCCTTTTTTTGAAGTCGGTTGAAAACAGCAAGTTCCAACTCTTAAACCTTACACAATATCAATTCAGAAACAAAATTTTGCTTAATTAGTCCTTAAGTAGTCTGTAAGTCAGCCGTAAGTATTCCTACATAATAATAACCTCAAAAGACGGTAGGATATTTTCAGTGCAGGCCAGTAATAGCTATTTATGCAACTGTATCGTAATGAGGGTCCTTTTAATTCGAGTGCTGTTTTTTGATACGAGGCTTGCCGAGTATCAAAATAGGATAGTACGAGAATTAAAATGACTAATTACGTACAGTTGCATACAAGATTTTATCTACGACAAGGACGTCTTTATAACTTTTTACTTTATAAATTAATAAAAAAGTCAAATCAATCAAGTGCCAGAACCCAGAGCCGCTAAGCTATAGGTATCCTATTTATGAAGATAACCATATCGATACAGCTACGACTCATAACGATACAGCTCCCATACAACGAACTGTATCGTTATGAGAAGCAAACACGAAAGAGGGTTCAATTCGATATAGTTGTCAAATTCGAAATTGGAACTTTTCGATGCTGGAGTAGAGAAACAGTACTTAAAGTGCTGTCGCATTTATAATATTAAGTAGTATAGAGTATAGATATTGTATCGATATTAGGTTTTAATTGTTAATAGTGTTACGTATGAGTTTACCAAAGATGAAACGCTTATCCGTTACTTACCGCCGAGACGAGATATTAAACTAGTTTTGATAAGTTTGTTGGTAGACTGCAGCCCGTTAGCGACTGCACCCCTCAAACCGCTACCGCTAGCACTAGTCAGTGGTTGTCAAGTTATTCCGAGATCTTAGGACTTGGAAATTGTACCTTTGAATAGGCATGATGACTGATTTTGAAAAATGGTCAGATTATGTTCGGAAGTGTTTACTATTTCGAAAAAATATCTTATTTCAGCAGAAAAATGAGGTAAGGTAGATAAAATTGGCATTTGAAATTTAAATTTTAAAATTCACGCCAAAACGTTCGACGGTGTCATGGCGTCGTTTGTGACGTCACAATTGTTTTTACCCATGTACTCTGTACAGTGTGCAGTAAACAATAGTGTGATTGTCAAAGCTCGAAAACAAACAATTGTGACGTCATTCGCTTCTTGGTGTTTTATCCAATATGGCGGATTGCTGTATTTTATAGTTTTATTCAATCAAAATAAATAGCAATCTCACTCGAAATAGAAAAATATATACGTTTTTTATAATCCATGAATCCTATTTCATTAAATAAATTCATAATTTCATTGATTCTTGGTTACTGTCATCATGCCTATTGGTAGTCGTTAACTTTAATAACTGGAGGAGTCATCCATTTAATTTCAAACGTTAAAACTGTCTTATTGATAAGTACGTAGTATTTATTGGTTGCACAAATTATTTGCTCACAAGATAGTACCTACCTGAAGTGGGCCTTTGTATGGAGTTATACAGACCTCCGTGACAGGATAACACATAATTGCTATGCCGCGTCGTATGGGTTTTGATTCTGACGATATATTTTCACCCGTCAGCGGGTTGGTTTCGTAGTCAGCCGTGCAACATGATTGTTGCAAAATAAATTAAAATCATGCTCGAATACCTATAGTTTCTGTCGTATTATGTCGTTTTAAATCGTATTTGAAATTACCTAAATCCATATCCATACCAATATTATAAATGTGAAAGTGTGTCTGTCTGTCCGTCAGTCTGTCTGTCTGTCTGTCTGTCTGTCTGTCTGTCTGCTACGCTTTCACGGCCCATCTGTTCAACCGATTTTGATGAAATTTGATATAGGGATAGTTTGTATCCCGGGGAAGGACATAGACTACTTTTTATCCCCGAAAAAAAACCTTAATGCATGCGGACGAAGTCGTGGGCATCAAAGTGTAGCAGACAGACAGACAGACACACTTTCAGATTTATAATATTAGTATGGATTATAATATCTGCAAGTTGCAACATCGTCAACATGGAGTCAGGTTTTTGAAAATTCTTTGTTATTTCGTTTGACCGCCAATAAATCTCGCATCTACGTATAATATCAACATGGATTGTTGTAGGTATGTTGCCAATTAAAAAGGGTAACTAATATAGGTATAATAATTCCTGCTGAGTTACGTGCTGACTTTTCCTAGTATCTAGAATCTGGCTAATTAAGTACCGAGCTGATATATAATGTACCTACTGACGTGATATTTTATGGACCCATTAAGTATTTACATGAAACAAATAATTTATACCTAATATGAAATTTCATTTAGTTTTGATATAATACTAGCTGATGCCCGCGACTTCGTCCGCGTGGTTTAGTTTTTTGATTCCCGCGGGAACTCCCTAATTTTCCGGGATAAAAAGTAGCCTATGTCACTCTCCAGGTCCTCAACTATACCCATGCCAAAAATCACGTCGATCCGTTGCTCCGTTGCGGCGTGATTGAAGGACAAACCAACAAACCAACAAACAAACACACTTTCGCATTTATAATATTATATTAGTATGATTTTATTTATTTTTAAGGTTAAATGTAAAACAGTAAAAACGCCATAGTAAAATGTTCTAATAGTACCTACTTGAACTAAAACTACACTAATTATGGCTGACTACTTGCCAGATAGTAAAAATAGATAGGTTCAGTACTGCAGCAGTATATAAATAGTGATATAAATAGTCGGATCCCGCCTGTCGAAGTCTAGTCGAATCGCACGGAGTTACGAGTACCATAGCTATCGAAGGGAGGTATAGAAGAGATTTAGGGTTCTTTTATGGGAGCTTCCAAAGTTATGCATGGTTTAAATAGATTTACGCGTCGTATATACTGTACTGAACCTGTATACTGTGTATATTATAAGTGAAGGCTTACATATCTTACGAGTACTTACATTTCTATTCTTTGAAAAGTAAATTCAGAAATAGATGGTATGCTTGGAACTAAGAACTCACGGCCTATGAGTTCAGACCGAAGATCTTCAAATTATTGAGTTGTTGTCTAGCAAATAAAAATTTTTGCAGGCACTCTTAATCTCTCCTTCTCTCTCGCAGGGAATTATTAATTATTTTAATTATATTTCATACTTTTATCAATTTCAGTAAGTAGGTATAATTTTTTGACTTGGGCCGCTGATTTACATAATAATATAATACCTGTTACTCAACCTGTACTATGACTTTAGTAAGTAAATAAAATTTCCTTTGTTGTTTTTAATCCGCTTGGCTTGACTTATTTAGTCAAAAATTTAATTTAAATTCCCAAATCTTTTTCGAAGTAAAATTGTATTTTATAATGCACTTTTTACTCATAAACTAGAGCTTAAGAATTCACAACGCGTGAGCCGTGTTCGAGGAACTTAACGTGCTCTCCGTGAAAATTGTCGCTTGCTCGGTGCGCTAAGAAAAATAGCTTTCCGTGTCGAGACATGTTCACATTTTCCGGATATTTAGCTTCTTATTTCATTCCATATTAGCTCACCTATACAAGTTTTACGTGGAAATTTTGTCATCTTAAATCTAACCTATATTAAGTTAAATTTTTAAATATCACAATTATAATATATCATTTTTATGATGCTTAAAGCTTCAATGCTATAACCTTTGAAAGATGTCTTTTGAAGACAAAGTACAACTCTCTCCAATAACCTCTCCTCTTTTAACTCTCTTACTTCTCTTTTTTCTAGCTTAAATTCATGATGTACCTATTCTCAAAATCAATCAAATGTAATATATAAATATTATAAATGCGAAAGTTTGGATGGATGGATGTATGGATGTATGGATGTTTGTAACTCAATCACGCGCAAACGGCTGAACGGTCTGGCTGAAATTTGGCACAGAGATAGAATATAGTCTGGAATAGCACATAGGCTACTTTTTATCCCGGAAAATTAAGGAGTTTCCGCGGGAACCAAAAAACCTCAAATGGATGTTTGTTACTCAATCACGCCAGAACGGCTGAACGGATCTGGATGAAATTTGGCACCGAGATAGATTATAGTCTGGACTAACACATAGGCTACTTTTTATCTCGGAAAATTCAAGAGTTCCCGCGGGAACAACAAAACCTCGATCCACGCGTACGAAGTCGCGGGCATCAGCTAGTTATTGATAAATAAAATAAAATAAAATAAAACAAAATAACCAAATAGCAATAACGTGCAAATATTTAGGTCAACGCTATAGTGAAAGATAGGTATAGGCCTATCTATCTATCTATCTATCTATCTATCTATATTACCTATAGCCTATGTAGCTGTCGCAAGCATACTCAACATTCATTTGTAAGCAGTGCCAAATGTGTCACTGGACAATTACACGCCGTATTGTACTATTCTAACAAACGCACTGCATCTAACTTCAATAGGAGTGCAATTTTGCATGATACTGTATGCAGATTGGAAACTGAATGAGTCGGAAAATTCAAGATTTGGCGCGCAAAGTTTACGATGGCTGACACATACAGAGTGGACTTCGATACTGGAGAGTACTTTCGATAACTACCTAAACTCAGCTTTATGATCTATGAAATACAGTTGTAAAATTGCTTTGGTGCTTCTGGGTTGTGCACTGCCGCCCTTATGCCAAAGTAAACTAAAAATTATATTTGGTTGTTACTACACAAAACTGTCACTGTGGCCCTGCCCTAAAAAATTCGCATTCTAATAAAACACCTTAAAAAGGATTCTACCTTGTGCATAAAATCTAATAATATTAACATTATTGATTTAATCGAAAGCCCACAGAACGCCTTCTTTTTAGGGTTCCGTACCAAAATGGTAAAATGGAACCCTTATGGTGCGACTTTCTCCGTCTGTCTGTCCGTCTGTCCGTCTGTCTGTCTGTCCGTCCGTCACACTCGATTATTTCAATAACTACCGAAGCTATCGACATGAAATTTGGAATAGTCGTGTATATTAGTGGCCCAAAGACACTGAAATTAAAAAAAATTGGAAATTATTTTTGTTCTTATTTAAAAAGGGGGGAAAATCTGAGGGTTGAAATTTAAAAGTGAGATAACTGTACTGTGTGGGGTATCATATGAAAGTGTTTACTTTGTACATTCTAAAACAGATTTTTAATTATTTTTAATTATGATAGTTTTTGATTTATCGGGGAAAATGTCTAAAAAAATACCGTCCCACCCCCCCCCCTTATCTCCGGAGTTTACCAATCGAAAAATTTGAAATAATTATGGTCAATAGGAATTTACGTATATTTTACAGGAAAACTATAGCCAATGCTCTAACTAGCATAGTTTTTTTGATATTAACAATAAACCTCTACAAACAAAGTTAGTCTTGCGGTTCATTAACAAAGGTAATTATTTATTAATAATGGTACGGAACCCTTCGTGCGCGAGTCCGACTCGCACTTGCCCGGTTTTTTTTAAATAAACTTGCCTTCCTTAACCCTTAAATCGATTGATCGAACTTTATGTACTGACATAATAATATTTTTCTAATGGTGCGGTGAAAGCCAAAGCGGTGAAATTTACAAGCAAAGTTTGGAACTTTCTGATTGGGTTTCGTTTTAGCTTAGTTCTGGCAAAGTTTAAGGCTTCAACAATTACGTCTATTTTCCATCTCACAGGCAAAACGATTTCTCTTTATTCATCTCATGATATCCGATTATGATTTATCTTGTTTATTTTAAAAATAACGGTCCGCAGAAAACCAAATAGATATTTTATGTCCCTAAAAGACGTATCGTCAGGACAGACTTGATACATTTTATAGAAACAATTGTTTAAGTATCCTATCTCTGAATAAGTACTCTTTTAAATGTGTTCTGCGAGTTATTCATTTAATAAAAAGAAAGTTGTAATGATTTTACATGTGATTTCGAGAGCTAGGCAACTGCTGAATGTCCTTGCTATAGATATTTATCCATACTAATATAATAAATGCGAAAGTGTGTCTGTCTGTCTGTCTGTCTGACTGTTTGCTACGCTTTCACGACCCACCCGAGTTCAACCGATTTTGATGCAATTTGGTACAGGGATAGGTTGTATCCCGGGGAAGGACATAGGCTAATTTTTTTTATCCCGGAAAATTAAGGAGTTGCCGCGGGAATAACAAAAAATGAAACCAACCACGCGGACGAAGTCGCGTCTAGTTACCTAATTTAAAAACCGGGCAAGTGCGAGTCGGACTCGCGCACGAAGGGTTCCGTACCATTATTAATAAATAATTACCTTTGTTAATGAACCGCAAGACTAACTTTGTTTGTAGAGGTTTATTGTTAATATCAAAAAAACTATGCTAGTTAGAGCATTGGCTATAGTTTTCCTGTAAAATATACGTAAATTCCTATTGACCATAATTATTTCAAATTTTTCGATTGGTAAACTCCGGAGATAAGGGGGGGGGAACGGTATTTTTTTAGACATTTTTCCCGATAAATCAAAAACTATCATAACTAAAAATAAATAAAAATCTGTTTTAGAATGTACAAAGTAAACCCTTTCATATGATACCCCACACAGTACAGTTATCTCACTTTTAAATTTCAACCCTCAGATTTTCCCCCCTTTTTAAATAAGATCAAAAATAATTTCCATTTTTTTTTAATTCCAGTGTCTTTGGGCCACTAATATACACAACTATTCCAAATTTCATGTCGATAGCTTCGGTAGTTACTGAAATAATCGAGTGTGACGGACGAACAGACGGACAGACGGACAGACGGACAGACAGACGGAGAAAGTCGCACCATAAGGGTTCCATTTTACCATTTTGGTACGGAACCCTAAAAAAAAAGTTAATACACCTTGCAATAATAACTAGTGACGATAACATCTGACTGACTGCGGCTGACGAGGTCCCGGGTTCGAGTCCCGGGTCGGGCCATAATAAGTGTTGGGTTTTTCTGACTAGAAATTCTCAGCACTAGCCCGGAGTCAGGAAGTTGGCGGTGTTTCACCCCCGTGCCTCGGAGAGCACGTTAAGCCGTCGGTCCCGGTTATTATCACTAACATGATAATAGTCGTTAAAGCCCGCCAACCCGCATTGGAGCAGCGTGGTGGGTCTAAGCTCTAATTCCCTCTCTCCTATGAGAGTGGAGGCCTGTGCCCAGCAGTGGGACGTTAATGGGCTGTAGTGGTGGTAGTGGTGGACGATAACATACTATATATTAAATCCTATCGATTGCGCGAACGTTAACGGTAACGCTATGCAAATATAATATCTGTTTTTAGTAAAAACGCACTGATGTATATGTCACCGTAAGATAGCAAAAACCGTTAGATTGTAATCCGACTAGCGATATTGTAAACTGTCGACAGATTGTGAACCGTTCAATGTTCCGAGTGTCAATTTTTGAAATATTCATTGTATTTACGTTTTCGTGTCTCTTTCTTGTAGGTTAGGTTAGGGTTCGACATAAATGACCAGGTAGTTAGTTAGGTTTTATCGGGTTAATATACCTAACAGATTACAATCTACCGAAAAATAATGCGTTGAATTGTAATCTGTCGACAGTTTACAATATCGCTAGTTAGATTACAATCGAACGGCCTTTGCAATCTTATACGGTGACAAAGGCACGACATGTGTTTCATCGTTTGAATAGCTCTTTTATCGCTTTTTTCAGAATTCTGTGTCCATCAAGAAACACTTACTCTTTGAAAATATGTGATAGCATGTATAATAATATCACATCATTCGAATGTAGTATGAGGAATTGCTATCGCATTTCTCCATCTGAACGAATAATAAATCGGGCAGTTATAATAATATATCGACATCAAAGACGTTAGGAATACTTTATCTTCGTAGTAGGATGATATAGGAGTTACTGGGGCCAATTCTGTTTAACACAATCTGTAAACTAAAGTAAAATAACAGCTCTAAATCTAGTGCTACCCCTTTCTTAGGGTTAGTATTATGAAAGGGATAGCAATATTTATTTTTAATTTGGTTGCCTGTCTATTAGGTTCGCCATCACTGTTGTGAATTTGAATGCAACTTGCAACACTTATATCTCACTCTGTTATAACTCAAAGGATAAATGTCTTATTCCGAAAAACAATTATTATCATACTATTCCATATCAATTGATAAATATTATAAGAAGCTATCTAAAATAAATAAGTTTAACCAGACATTATAAGTAATTATTGTACAAGTGCGGTATGCTATTATAACTTTCTCATGCTAACAATATAATAATACGGCTTTGGGAGCAATAACATAATATAAACCCAAGCTAACAAAGGGTGAACTCCACGTGAAAACTGAATCGCTCAGGAACGCTCATTGCGTTGTTCTAGCCGTTGGCTTTTGACCGTTCCAGTTTCATAACTCGAATAATTCCGAAAGCAAATATGTCCCGAATTCATTAATCCTGAGTTTCGACAAACAGAATCGTTGTAATGAAATACAATTAAAAGTAGAATATAGCCCGCCGCGCTGGTCAAGTGCGGACCAAACTATTGACTAAAATTCATAGTCCATACTAATATTATAAATGCAAAAGTGTCTGTCTGCTACGCTTTCACGGCCCATCTATTCAACCGATTTTGATGAAATTTGGTGTAGCGGTAGGTTGCATCCTGGGGAAGGACATAGGCTACTTTTCTTATCCCGGAAAATTAGGAAGTTCCGCAGGGAATTAAAAAAACCATATCCACGCGGACGAAGTCGCTGGCATCATCTAGTAATGTATAATGCGATCGTGTGAGATACTGTCTTTGATAATACCTCTTCATGGCTCAACAACTAAACCTTATATCCGATTCATATTTGGCCAAAAATATCTTGCATCCTAACATCGCATCTAGAATACTATTTCTCCTGGATAGTCAAAAAGTTCCCACGGGATTTTTTTTATCCTAGATACACACGGATAAAGTCGCGGGAAACAAAACTTTTGAGGTAACAAGAAATCGCGTTTCCAATGTTTGCTCTCAAGAGAACGCTCATCAGCAGTTTCAGGCTTTCAAAAACTTAACTTGACCACTCGCAGAGCGAAATAGGTTGAATTTTACTCCGGATTCGGAAGGATCTGGGAGCCCACCGCTATATTATCCTAAGGTAACCCCTGCCATTATGTGATTAGTGTAATTAGTGTGGGTTACCACCCTCAACAATGACGAATCCATACTTATATAATAAATGCGAAAGTGTGTCTGTCTGTCTGTCTGTCTGTCTGCTACGCTTTCACGGCCCATCTATTCAACCGATTTTGATTAAATTTGGTACAGGGATAGGTCGTATCCCGGGGAAGGAAATAGGCTACTTTCTATCCCGGAAAATTCAAGAATCGAAAAAACTTGGTCCACGCGGACGAAGTCGCGGGAATCATCTAGTATATTATATATTCATTCCGATAAGGACTGACAGTATACTGCCACAGTACCCTAGGGATAGGTATAGGGATATATATGACGTCATAAATCGTCGCCATTTTTGTACTGTGAGCACTGGCGTTTTCGAAGTAAGGTGATCTCAGTGCTGACTGCGTTCCGATTTAAAGAGTAACCAGTATAGCTAACTATAAAGGAACGGTTTCGCAGTATAGTTACTAAATTGACTTCACACCTTACAGTGCTCGCAGTGTATATCGGAACATACCCTTCATAAGTTTATTTAAAAAACAAAAAAAGTTGTGTGTGTTAACTCCGACGCACGACTGGAGTTTACTCTCGAATGATATATAAAATACTAGATGATGCCCGCGACTTCGTCCGCGTGAATTGATGTTTTTTTAAGATTTAAACTATCCTATCTCTCAAGTTGGATCGAACTGCACATGGTGTGCGAATTTTATTATAATCGGTTAAGTGGTTTAGGAGTCCATTGAGGACAAACATTGTGACACGAGATTTATATATATTATAATTAAGATATAGATTAGTAAATAAGGGTATATGAACGCATTTTTTTAAATTACAGAAAGCATGCTTGATACATTTATATATATGAAGTATGTAATTTATATTCTTCAAAATACATTACATAGTCATGGAAACATAAATAAGTGTTACCATGGAAATATAAAGTCAATAACGTAACGGAGAAGATTGATTTTACTTCCCATAAATTTTTATACCCCCGGGCTTTAAATGCAAATTGATTCAATAGAGGTAAACTCCAAAAATTGTAAAGAAAGAAAGGAGAGAGAGACAGAGAGAATGAGAGGGGCACAAAATTATGACAGTAACAATGACGAGACAAGGTTATCATCTGACATGTTTTTTTACAAGTTCTTCCAAAAACTAGTAAGTATCAAGTTTACGTTAGTGTAGATATGGGGTAGGTAAACATGACAAACAAGTCAACTTATACTGAACAAAATAGTCAACATGAACTTCCACAAGCAAGTGGTAAAAATAGAATTTCTCCAGGGAAGTTTCGAGGGCTCGAGGCACTTGACTGGCTCGCATAGTTTCATAACTCGAATAAAACCCCGGGCTGACGCGTCGAGCATTGCGAGCCCCTTTGTCGGGTATTTACCGAAACATACTGCGGGCAACTCGAATATTGGCTAGGCAATAAGTTTTAACCTCACTGTCCACAGTAATCCATATTTCCATACTAATCTATAATTATAAATGCGAAAGTGTGTCTGTCTGTCTGTCTGCTACGCTTTCACCGTCCACCTGTTCAACCGATTTTGATGAAATTTGGTACAGGGCTACTATTTATCCCGGAAAATTAAGAAGTTCGCGCGGGAATCAAAAAAACTTAATTCACGTGGACGAAGTCACGAACATCATCTAGTATTATTATAAATGCGAAACTGTATCTGTGTCTGGCTGTCTACTTAGTTTCCACGACCCATTTTTCAAAGCTATTTAACGAAATTTGGCAGACAAAGATAAGTTCTCAGTATCTCGGGGAAGCACAAAGGTAACTTTTCATCCCAGAACGTCAAAAAGTTACCACGGGACTTTTGAAAATCTAAAATCCACTCGATCTTTGTCGAGGACATCATCTGGTAATATTAAAAGTGCTCAAACTTTTCTGTTTTTTAATCTATCGGTCTGTTTATTATTTTTTTGCGCCACATCCGCTTATTTTATCTTGATGGGTGAGTAAGCTGAGAAAGCTTGCATTCCGGAAACGGATAACTTTGTAAATAAGTACTTTATTTTATTAAATCTTATTTATATCCCTTTAAAAGTGATGCAAAAAACCTATATCCACGAGGACGACTCGCGAGCTTCATCTTTAGTAAAGTGTATGTATAAGGGGAAAAGTTAATCTACGAAATAGAAGAAGAAAAATGCTTGCTAGACCCAGATCGATCTTCAAACCGATAAACTATCCTCCGTGGCGCAGTGTGTAGCGTTGTTGCCAACGTGCGGAGGTCAAGGGTTCGATCCCCGGCAGGGTCAATTTGGGAATTTATAATTTCTGAATTTTCCCTGGTCTGGCCTGGTGGGAGGCTTCGGCCGTGGCTAGTTACCACCCTACCGGCAAAGACGTGCCGCCAAGCGATTTAGCGTTCCGGTACGATGCTGTGTAGAAACCGAAAGGGGTATGGGTTTAATACAACTGCCATGCCCCTAGCAGGTTAGCCCGCTACCATCTTAGACTGCATCATCACTTACCATCAGGTGAGATTGTAGTCAAGGGCTAACTTGTAGTGGATAAAAAAAAAAAAAAACTCATGGTTGCTCTTCGCTAAAGGGCGAAGATGTTTTCAGGAGATCAATCAGCACCCTGATTGTGTAAGCAAATCGTAAACGGAATCGTATAAGATTAATAAAAGATGACATTATAAAAATGATCACTAATCGCTCTGCTAAAGTTGACCATATTTTTTAATCAATGGGATAATATTACAAGTACAACATATAACTATCAAATTCATTTCTAAAAAATAAACGTAGATAAATCGTGGCGCAAAATATTTTACTCAAGCGCTGAGTGGTGAATATTCTTGTTCATAAAATGGCGGCGCTGAATTTTATAAAATAATATAAAATGCTTTAATTTGTTTTCGATTAAAATAAAAATAACGTTACAAAAAATAAAAGCTCTCATTATACTTTTTTATTTATGTTATTAAAATAATAATTATGTTTAAAATTTACTGCGCGTTTAAACTTTAAATCATACTTAAGTAGGTACCTACTTATCGTTTATTCTATATTATTCGTTCTAGATAAGTTGCATTGTTCTTGTTCGTTTATTCTTTTAAATTGATTAAATATTATCTAGGTATATCGTTAGAGATTAGTGTGTGTATACCTATGCGATTGGGTGAAAGAATGGTTCAAAAATCAAAACCTCAGCTGTTTTTGCATTGATAGTACCAGGAATTTTAAAAAAAGTGTGTGTGTTCAATTCACGGACGGCAGAAGTGAAACTCCAGAAAAGCAGCCTACGAGATAATGAGATAAATATAATTTGTTTTCTGTCTCATTCTCTCGCTCGCTAAATCCCATGTATGTTTGTCTCTTTTTGGTGTCGCTTTTTCGTTTCATTTTTTTGTTTCATTGAATTTTCATATCACAACGATTCTAAAGAGGTTTCACTTCAAAAAACCGACCAAGTGCGAGTCGAACTCGCGCACCGAGGGTTCCGTACAAACTGTGACGTGGTAGGCTGTCTACGATGTGGTGGCCGGCCCTTGGAGCTGTGAAAAAATCAAGCTTCTTAGCCAACGCAATCAAAAGATACAGCCGTTTATGCTGCAAATTTTCGACACTCGCAAGGGAATCAAAATCTACAGGGTACTTCCTGTAAACTCAGAATCTTGAAATTTGGTACGAAGCAACACAGCACAGATATAGCATTGATTTTTTCACAGCTCCAAAGGACCGTAGACCTGAGTATTTGATATTAATTTCAGCTTGATACCTACATGCATTCCTGAGAAAAAGGGTCTTGACACAGACGGACGGACAACAAAGTGATCCTATAAGGGTTCCGTTTTTTCCTTTTGAGGTACGGAACCCTAAAACTGCATTAACATAACATTACAGTTATTGAGTCATAATTTGTAGGTAGACATGGGTAGACAACAGAGGTTGAGTTTGTCCCTGGGCACGTACAACCAATGTCCCTACCCCCCATAAAGCCAACAAAATAACCTGTCAACAACGGGTGCGGGCTATGGCCCAGTTTGCAACTAATATTTTATTTTTGTTGTTCTATTTTCTCATCAAAGCTATTACGGAATCATTCGCTTGTTTATTTGGTGCGATCAGTCACGCACCTCGTGTGTATGACCATGTATGATGTGTAGTAAAGACAGATCCGCTTTTTTGATTCACAATATTATTTACTAAGTGGACTAAATTTTTTCGAGTCCCGCGGGAACTCCTATATTTTCTGGGATAAAAAGTAGCCTATGTCCTTTCCCGGGAAACAAACTATCCCTGTATCAAATATTTTCATCAAAATCGGTTAAGCGGATGGGCCGTAAAAGCGTAACAGACAGACAGACAGACACATTTTCGCATTTATAATATTAGTATGGATTAGACTTTTCGCCTGCGGGAAATACTAATCGTGCGATTCCATACAAATGTCTTTCTATGTGGACTACCCATCTACTCGAGATGAAAATGCTTGTGCAAAATTAATGTGCCGTACAAATGTGTGGAATAATATTATTTTGGTGGAATTGCACCATACCTTCTACAATTAATTTGTCTGCAATTTAGAGTATCTAGTCGTTTTAGTCCGCAGGAAATACTAACTACAGATTTTATTCCATTACAAAGACGTCTTTAGTTTAACCTTTACAATTTCAGTACAAGTTGTACAAAACTTATACAGCAGAGTGGTCACTAAGCTTTTACTGGCTTTAAAACGTAAAACGTCCTTTCAAAGTACAGTCACTTTGCCTATAAGTGCATGCAATAAACCTAACCTTTATAGGGGCTGAAAATACACATGTATAGATACCAACTTCTTTGAGATTTCCTTCACTTTATATACTAGGTAAAGTTTGTTAGTTTTGTAAATCAGGTAAATGTTATTTAGGCAAAATAGATTTGAATTCTTAAAAAAATGCTTACTTATTTAGAACTGCAAAAACGGCCCAATTTCAATTCGGTAGGGATAAGTGTAAATATTTTTTCCACTCATCCCTACCGTAGGGATAAGTGGAAAAAAAATCCACTCTTACCCCCCAGGGGGGTTACGTTGGTAGGGATTAGTATATACTACTATATGGCCGATCATTAGGCCTGTTCCACTAGTATCTCATGTTTAGTCTACTTTTAGAAAAGAATAAAATTACAAGAAAAAGAATGAAAGAGAAAAAAATATGCGCTTGCGCTCTTTTTCAGTAGGTAACTACTTGTTTGCATAGTTTTCTAAAACGTCAGAGGGCTACGACTTCAAGAATAATTCTTATTTTTTTCCAAAAAAAATGTTATAATAATTGATACAAATTTTTCGAGACGCCAAAAAATTGTCCCAGTATACCTACTTGGGCAGTGGGCACTATAATATTGCCTGCGTAGTTGGCTAGTCGGCTAAATTTTATCAATCGGAGGACACAGGACGTTAGGTAATAATATAATGAAATAATGAAACTTCAATGCCAGACGTTACTTTTTATTATAAATATACTTTTAGCTAGGGTTAGCAGGTAACCTATTACCTATGTTTATTCAAAATACAGAGCAAAAGCGCCTCGGGAATGAAGTTTCTGCTTTGAATAACAGCAGATATTTTTCTACTCTACTGCAAATAAATAAAACTTGGACTGAAATAAGGTAAATACAACTCTAACTGCTAGAATTTTAGGTTGCTCTTTCATGACACTATAAAAACGACAAATTGCACGCATATGCTTTTGAGATTGAATTTGGAGCACGAATTGGAAACAAAAGCCATTGACTCGAATCAGGGACAAGTATTTTCCCTTCGTGCGTACCAGTTATCACTGTTTTCATTGGGTTTCATCATGTATGGGTTGGTACTATTGGAAAACATCTTTTTTTTTATCCACTCTAAGTTCCCTTCACTGCGATCTCACCTGATGGTAAGTGGTGATGCGGTCTAAGATGGTAGCGGGCTAACCTGTTAGGGGAATGGCAGTTATAATATTTAACCCATAATCCTAATCGGTTTCTACACGGCAACGTACCGGAACGCTAAATCGCTTTGCGGCACGTCTTTGCCGGTGGGGTGGTAACTAGCCACGGCCGAAGCCACAGACGAGGGAAAATTCAGAAATTCTAAAATACCAAATTGACCCTGCCAGGGATCGAACCCGGGACCAGGGAGGTCGTCAAAAATCAAGTCTTTACAAAATATTAACCGTTAGTTTTTAGTAACTAGCATGAATACAGAATCCAACCGTAGCTAATTGGAACTTGACCATTTCAAAAAAGGAGATTCTCAGGGCCTGATTACTTTCGCTATCAAACTGCGTAAGATACCAACGTAAAAAGTGTTCCATAAATTACCCCGATAAATCATGGCTATCAGATAGTTTGGAGTGTGAAGCTAGTCAGAAGGTATTAGTGGTGCCACAAAACCGACCAGGCGTCCAAACGAAGTAATTTACTTCGGCAACTAATCCAAATTGCTGTCATTAAGCTTTGTACAATTTGGAACTAACAGATATAAAACTTAAGTAAGTTACTTTTTTACTATATTGATTACTAGCTGATGCCCGCGACTTCGTCCGCGTGGTTTAAGTTTTTTGTTATTCCCGCGGGAACTCCTTAATTTTCCGGGATTATATATAATATATAGGGATAGCTTATGTCACTCTCCAGGTCCTCAACTATACCCATGCCAAAAATCACGTCAATCTGTTGCTCCGTTGCGGCGTGATTGAAGGACAAACCAACAAACCAACAAACAAACTGAATTTCGCATTTAAATTATTAGTATGATCTCTCTAGCTTAAGTATCATAATAATGTAAAAAGAATATATTATTATTGTTTTTCTATTAGTTATTTGTAAAATAACATGAAAACTACTGGATCGATAAATATAAAGCTTAGCAAAAACAGAAATCTTTAAAATAGCATGACTGACTGACACTAACAGGACTGACACGAAGGAAAATCCTATGGTGAAAGCTTGTTAAAAACCTCATTCCACACGGACGAGGTCGCAAGCATCATCTAGTACTTAATATAATTATGTACCTAAATTAAAAAACATCGTGTAGACTAGAATATGGCTAAGTTTCAGAAAGCAGTTCTTACTAAGGAAAACCCTGCAGCAAAACACTGCTTACATTAACTCCGAACTTAATGTAAGCATTTAAATATAGAGTTCACTAAAATGTCCATCTTATATTAATACCTAAGACAGGCGGGATTCTAAACTAATACGTACTATCTTATTACTCGTCTTCTAGGATAGGGGCAATAATAATAATAATAATAATCTTTCTTTAATTAACTGGGTACTGGGTTTTTACCTTTAAAATCTTTATTTAAAGGTAAAAACCCAGTACAATAAAATTCCAATTATAAAAAGACTTACAACTAAATATGATATAAAATAAAAATGCAGAAAATATAAACATCATACGTACAATCCATACGTAGTCTTTCACATAGTTAAAAATGAAAACATGACGATGCATGCTATTGGTCTATTTTTTATTCGCATCCTGGTGCACTGACAGCCAGTGTTTGGAGATGGAACAACTCAGATCCTCTGCCAACGTACTGAGGATCTCGTTGTCGGAAGCACGCAAACGACTCCAAAAAGAAGCGATACGTGATCTAATGATCGCAAAGAAATCCGGTACTCTTGCTTTAGCAAACATGCCCGACGCGCTGCAGTACCGTGGCAACTTCATCAGGATACGATAGGCGTTATTGTATTGTACCCTAATGTTGTTGAAAGCACGCCTGGTAAACTTGACCCAAAGCTGGCACGTATAGAAGCATAAGCAATATGCTCTAAACAATGTCAGCTTTACTTCGTCACTGCACTTTGCAAATCTGCGTGCAAGCATGTTGCATCTCACAGACAGAGCACGACGTTCCCTCTCTATGTCTTCATCGTCAACGAGATCCTCGGTAAGTATATGGCCAAGGTATCTAAATCGTTCAACCCTCTCTAGATGATTTCCATCAAGAAAAACCCCCGGGATCCTCTCCGGACCTCTGCCTGAACGGAACACCATCGTAACTGTCTTTTTTACGTTATATTTTAAGCCATGCTCTGTAGCATAACGCTCGCAGATGGCAACCAGTTTACGAAGGCCCCTGATTGAAGGGCTGAGAAGGACCATATCATCTGCGTAACTAAAATTGTTCATGCAGGTAGACCCTAAATGGCAACCGACCTTAGTGCTTCTCAGCTCTGCAATCAGGCCATCTACGTAGAGGCTGAAGAGGTCAGGAGAGGTCAAACCTCCTTGACGAACACCGCATTCTAGCTTGTATTCGCTAGAAGTCGCGTCGCCCCATCTTACACAATTAGTCTGGTTTCCATACCAGTATCTCAACAGATTCACCGTTTTTGAAGGGACGTTAGAGGCGTGCAATTTCTCCCACAGTAAATTATAATTTACGAGGTCGAACGCACGACTCAAATCCAGGAAGCACGCGTGGACCGATGTACCCCTGTTTATATAATGGTTAACGGTTGCTTTTAAGCTGAAAATCGCTGAATCCGTTGAAAGACCAGGACGGAAACCAAACTGTGCGTCATTCAGTTTTAAACTTCCTGCTAGGCTTGGGTGAATTAACCTTTCCAGTATTTTTCCTAACACAGTGCCTAGTGAAATCGGTCTGTAATTTTTAAGACTGGAAAGGTCACCTGTTTTATTCTTTGGAATTGGAACTACCACTGTCTTCATAAGCTGTTCTGGTAGGTAGCAAAAGTTAATACATGCATTGTAAAGGGAGGCTAACTTCCCATATAATAACTCACCAGCATACAAAACATGTTCAATACTCAAACCGTCAGGTCCAGGAGATTTTCCCCTTTTCATATTATATACTACTGCAGCCACGTCATCAGCAGTAAGGTAAACATTGTTCTTTACTTCTCCTATTAGCATACTAGGCATACACGTAGCACGAGCCGGCAAGGGATTGACTCTGAAGTGGTGTGAAAATAATTCGGCAATTTTTCTCCGATCGCTTACGCCTTCCACGGACACAGGTACGCTCGTTTTGTATTTTAATGAGTTAGTACTACGCCAAAATTTTATAAAGTTTTTTTCAGTCCTGTGCATTGTTAATATGTCTAATTTAATTTTTTCCTCGTTATTTTGACACCACTTCAGTTTGTTTTTAAACGCTCTTCGACTTTCTATCATGTCGGTATAAAGTTCACCAGTACTGGGCTTACCATTACAAGTCCACCATCTATAATACATTTTTGCATTTTGATGAAATTCTCGGACGTGGTAGGAACATCCTAGAATTTTCTTAGGCTTCAGTGCACCATTTGGAATAGATGCGCTGTTTTTAGCGCCGGTTTGTAGTATATTTACTATGTCATTATAAAAATCATCAATTAAATATAAATGTCTATTACAATTAAAACTTACGCAATTTACACAATGACTAGATAAAGATAAGGAGCTTAACTTATCACAACAGTATTTTTTATATGTATCAATTTGTTCCTCTTTCCTATGGCCCCACTTAATACCTTTTAAGGAGTATATCAATGGCAATATCTTGATTCTTGAATGTTCTGCTTTGAACCTTACTCAAAACTATTGTAAGAAAAATCGCATGAGATCTCTGATAAAGTAACTCATTGATAACTAAATAATTTAATGTATGTATATTACTATTTATTAAAACCGCGTCTTCGTCCTCCTCAATTTAGGTGTTATTAAATCCTGTGGGAACTCTAAAGACTAAGATTATTTTACGTACTGGTAGGTACATAACTATATTTGTTTATTGGGGATGTTTCAAAAGTTGGTAATTGGGGTAATTCCTAATTAAATCAGCTATCGAGAGCCTAAACCGTGATCTGGACCGCATAAACTCCTGGAGCGAATCTTATGGGTTGCATGTGAATCCGAAAAAGACCCAAGTAGCTTTGGTGGGTGGGACAAAGCAACTCAATAGGATCGTACTAGAGGAATTGCCCCCAGTCCGGCTTGGCACAGCAATTTTAGACTTCAGCTCCCCTGTTAAAAACCTTGGCATATACATTGACAGTTCCTTTTCCTGGGTACCTCAAATAGCTGAGGTAAGCCGGAAAGTTTTTGCGTCAGTTGGCTGTCTGAGACGCTGGAAATATTTTCTTCCCATAAAAACTAAAATCTCTTTAGCCCACTCTATTCTCTTTCCAATCTTAGATTATGCTGACTCCTCCTATCCCGACTTAACTGAGGAACAACTCAATAAGCTCGAGCGTCTCCAGAATCTGCTCATTAGATTTATCTTCGGGCTTCGTAAGTATGACCATGTGTCAGAATACCGAGCCCGCTTAAAGTGGCTACCAATCAGGCTTCGCCGTAATCTACACCTGCTCTCTCTTCTCTACTCCATCCTTTACAATCCACAAACTCCTTCGTACTTGAAGCAGCGCTTTTCCTACCTTGGCTCGAACGTTGAGCGCCAACATCTGCGGTCGTGCAAGGATAACCGCTTGCACATTCCCGCCCATCACACGCGGTATTATGACGACTCCTTTACGTGCAAGTCTGTGATACTGTGGAATAGTCTGCCTTCTGAAATCCGACATTCCAAATCGCTCTCAATTTTCAAAAGTCGTTTGTTTAATCATTATTTATCTCTTTGTCATTATTAGTATAAACTTTATTCTATTATATAGAGTATATAGATATATATTTATTTATATAATTATATAGGTATATTTATATTTATATTATATATATATATTTTTATATGTAGGTATTTATATTTATATCTATTTATTGGTCTAAAATTTATGTACTTTATCGTGTATGTATTACTTATTTTTATTTTTAAATGCAGCACCATCCCGCGCTCCGGTTTATTTATCCTTTCACCAAAGGTTGTCTGTAAGAGATTGCTTTAGCAATAAGACCGCCTTTGCACATTTCTCTGTAGTTTTACTACTGCTTCTAAACTGTATGTTGTATATTTTGTGTGTGCAATAAAGATATCTAAATAAATAAATAAATAAATAAATCGGGATAAACTTTCCAATACATACATTAACATACTCTGCAGCGTAGGGTAAAATTCTTGTTGAGTTTTTATCAAATTGCGCCTAATTTTTAACCACAAAATAAAGAGACGCACGGGTTTGACAAACTTATCTAAAATAAAACCTACTTAATTATATGATGAGATGTACCCCGTTTTTGTGTATGAATTCTAAAAGTTAACTTACCGATTGATAAATAGGGTGGGCGGAAAAAATTTAATAGAATTTCTCAATATGAATTACGACGTATTGAATTTCAATTTTTTTTGTATCGGTCAAGATCCCTATTGGCAGCTTTATGGATACGATATAGTCACATTAGCCACGCGCACCTCTTGAGTGATCATCTTATTCCTATCAAGCAGATATTACCCCCATGTTTTCCTCAGACAAGCCCATTTCGTATCGTGCAGCGCAGGACAGGGTAATAGATGACACCATTACTGCTATTTGGGGATATTTTTCACAGGATAAAAGTGCCCATACTATATAAACTTACGAGTTTATCTTAACTCTTGTTGGACAAGAAAAGTGTAATTCATGTGCTGGTATACTTAGCCTTTTTGATGATTTATTGCCAATGGGTTATTGGATCGTATGTAACATTTTATGGTAACAGTCTCGACCGTGGCTATAGTTATCTCCCTACCGGCAAAGAAGTGCCGCTACGATTCCTTACAGAAACCGATTAGGGGTATGGGTTTAATTTAATGCATATGTCACCGTAAGATTGTAAAAACCGTAAGATTGTAATCTAACGCTTTTTTTTTCGATAGATTGTAAACAGTCGAAAGATTGTGAACCGTTCAATGTTTTAAGTGTCAATTTTTGTATTTACGTTTTTAATATTCATTGTATTTACGTTTTCTTGTCTCTTTCTTGTAGGTTAGGTTATGGTTCGACATAAATAATCAAGTAGGGCACTTAGGTTCTATCGGGTGGACCAAGTCGAATAAACCTAACAGATTACAATCTACCGAAAAGTAATCCGTTATATTGTAATCATTCGTCAGTTTACAATTTCATGAGTTAGATTATAATCTAACGGTTTTTACAATCTTACGGTGATGCATATAACTGCCATACCCCATACATTAGCCTGCTACCGTCTTAGAAAGCATCATCACTTACCAGTTTAACACTAAGTGAGATTGAAGTCAACTACTTACGTCTTACTTGTATGTACTGGAATTAAAAAAACCGGCCAAGTGCGAGTCGGACTCGCGCACCGAGGGTTCCGTACTCAAGAAGTAGGTATAATTACCTTTGTTAATGAACCGCAAAACTAACTTTGTTTGTAGAAGTTTACTGTTAATATCAAAAAATTACGTTTGTTGTATGGGAACCCCCCTTTAATATTTACTTTATTGATATTTAATTATTTATTTTGAATGGTAATATACAAGTTAATATTCTGTGAAAATTTGAACCGTCTACCTGTTACCGTTTTTAATATTGAGCAAAAAAATACGAAAAAACACGTTTATTGTATGGGGACCCCCCTTAATATATATATTTTTTTAATTTTTAGTATTTGTTGTTATAGCGGCAACGGAAATACATCATTTGTGAAAATTTCAGCTTTCTAGCTATCACGGTCTATGAGATACAGCCTGGAGACAGACAGACATATACACTCATAGTTACACATGTATTCATAACAATTTTATCGATTGTGATTGTAAACCCATTGAAAGAAATAAATCGGTCACGTACCTAGGTATGAGAATTGACGAGAGTTTCTCATGGGCAGTGCATATAGATTATTTATGTAATAAACTCAGAATATTAGTAGGCAAGTTTTACCATTTACAATTTAAAGTTCCTACTGGAACTCTTAAATGTCTATATGTATGTTTAGTGGACTCCATACTAAGTTATGCTCTCGACTGCTATGGTCTTACCTTTAAAACTTACATTGAAAAATTGGAAGCCATACAGATTCGATTTTTGAAGCTGCTTGTGAACAAGAAAACTAAAAATAAATGTAAAAATGACTACAGAAAATTATTTAAAATTTGTAAAATCCTCCCAATTACTCTAAAACTTAAATACCTAATATTAGTTAACAATCATGGCAGTCGCGAGCGTTATTCATTAGTCGCTCATAGTCATGGACACTGTACCAAGTCCATTGCGGCGGGTAAATACCTTGTGCCCAGGGTAAACAACTACTATGGTGATCGAACCCTCCAAAAACGCATCCCATATTTGTTAAACAGCTTGCCAGCCTACTTAAGAACAGAGAAAAAAACATCTAAATTTAAAATATTATTAAGAAAGTACCTACTAGAAACATTACCTGCATAACTATTATTAAGTAAGTAAGTATTTAGTATTGTATAGTATTAAGAAGTAAGCATTAAGTAATTATTATGTATAGTATTTAGTATTAAATATAGAAACTGAGACTGTATTCCTACAGTCAAACTGTGAAAACAGTTTTGTAGGATTTAAGTTACTTTGTAAGTCAATTATTGTCAACACGTTTATGAAATAAAAATAAATAAAAAAAAAAAAAAAAAAAAAGACAGACAGACAGACAGCGGAGTCTTAGTAATAGGGTCCCGTTTTTACCCCGGAACCCTAAAAAGGCTTAAGGCGAATAAATTAAAAAGTTCTCACGAAATACACGCGAAGTTATGGCCGTCCTCGTAAGTATCTTTATAAAATTAATCCATACTAATCCATATCCATACTAATATTATAAATGCGAAAGTGTGTCTGTCTGTCTGTCTGCTACGCTTTCACGGCCCATCTGTTCAACCGATTGTGATGAAATTTGATACAGGGATAGGTTATATCCCGGTGAAGGACATAGGCTACTTTTTATCCCGGAAAATTCGAAGGTTCCCGCGGGAATCAAAAAATTTATCCGTTCAACCGATTGTAATGAAATTTGGTACAGGGGTAGGTTGTATCCCGGGGAAGGACATAGGCATAGGCATCAAAAAACTTGGTTCACGCAGACGATGTCGCGGGAAAATCTAGTTTTTAATAAACTCGCCTTTTTAATTTAGCCGGACATTGACCTGATGGTTTCCGACAAGCTCATCTCATAAGTCATATTATTGTTTAGCAAAGAGCAGGAAAGTAATATTAGGCGTCATTAAAATTATAATGAATCATTTTATATGAACCATCACAATTATATTTTAACGAAAACCTGTTTAATTAATAAATAATTAAAATAAATATTTTACCTAATAATATTTTGCTTATTTTTCAAATACTTACTATCTTTTGAAATTTTACTTCTAAATACTAGTAATATAACAGCAGATTCAAAATTTATGGCACAGTTCATAGTTGCAAGTAAGTATAAAATATAAGGTTTAGACGTGAAAAGCCGCAGACATAAAGATGCGGTTATTTCCTACTTAAACTGGAGCGGCGAAAAGCGGAAAATAAACGTGTTCAGTAGGAACAACCCGACTACGCGATAATATAATTAATCAAGACTAATCGCATGTGATATTCAAATTCAAATTCAAATTCAACTTAAAATTCAAATTCAAATGATTTTTATTCAAGTAGACTTTTTACAAGTTCTAATGAATAGTCAAATGAATCTACCACTAACTATATGTCAGAAAACCTGGAAAAAATCCAAAATGTCGATACATAGTCATAATATAACACCAAGTTGTATTGAAAAGCTGACTGGCGTAATCATTAAGCAACTCAAACTGGCCTAATTTTACGTGATTTTTTCAGTCACAGCTGAGCGAAACCGTAGCAAGTCATTTACCTATCCACTTTATTGTGCCACCACTCACCTCTTTTGTATAAACTGCGCCTAATCTCTGTTGATCTACACAAAGGAAGCATTTCGGGGGAACGTTTAAAAATTTGTCGCACTCCAGATTAGGCCCTTTGTCCCTCGACAAAGGAGACGAGAACCTTGACTCAACACGAGCTCAGTGGAGAGCCATTTGAGAAGCGTTGACATGATCTGCCCAATGAGGAAATAATCCATATTTCGATACTAATTCTATATTAAATGAAATTCTAACTGCACGCCTGTCTCAATTTGGTACAGAGATAAGTGGTCATTCGGAACCAGTGCCAGTGGTAGGATCACTCGTGGATTCAAAAACATTCGTAAAAGTTTATTTGAATCCACGGGATGTTAAAACCCCTTGATAACCACGCAGGCAAACTTGCGGAAATTATCTAGTTTCATCGATGTTCTAGTTTTAAATATTTCGGAACCGCCTTATAATTAATATCGTCTTTAGGTACTCATAAAAAGATTGGAGTGCTCATTTACCAAGTATTTGTATCTGGTACGACCGGCTCCAAAAATATATTCTCATTATTATGTATAAAAATTAATGCAAAAGTGTGTTTGCCGGTCCATCTGTCTGTCTGCTATGCTTTAACGGCACATCTTTTCAATCGATTTTGACAACATTTTGTATAGAGATAGGTTGCGTCCCGTCAGGCTTTTTTATCCCGGAAAATCAAAGAATTCTCACAGCTATTTTAAAAAAAACTGAATTCACGCGTATGAAATCGCGGGCATCATGGTCTAGGTCTAGTATTCATATAACTTTAACGAGAGAAAATGAAAATAAAGAGGCACACAGTGACATGAAAAAGACAGAAAGGTTTTTAACGTTTTTCAAGAAATATCTAAAAATACCTACGTATGAAAAATAATGCCGGGCGAGAGACACTTGACCTTATTGGTCGGTCTGAGGTTCTTGAAGTAGCATTTAAGCTTCAGTGCTTTTATAAGAAAAAATTGTGAGTGGTAAGTTTTATTCAAAAGCATTTTGGTCTAAGCACTTAGGTATAGGTATGTAAACTTTAAACAGAAATTATATATTGAGGTAAGCCGAATTTGAAAGGATTTTTTATTAAGAATCATTTTTAATAAGATCGCGATGGAAGTAGTATGAAAAATAATGTTCGGATTATAGATATCTAAGTAAGAATATTTTATCAAATAAAAAGTATTATCAAATTCAATTCAAGTGTTTCAAAGGGTAGCCGAATCTACTGATGAAGTAGTAAAAGCCATAAAGCAAAATAAGAAGAATTTTATGAAAGTGAATGGCGAAGTAACCAAAGATGAAAGTAAAGTATTTTTTTTTAATGAAATAGATATGAAATTAAATATAAGTAAATATAAGTAAGAAATGTATTATGTTAAAATATTAAGAACTACGAAAACAACATTGAAGTATTTCTCTTAATCTGGACGTTTAAAGGACAGAAAACAAACTTATCGGTAGCCCCCAAGTACTACCAAGTCTAAATAAATGCGAGTCTTATTCTTTTTTTCACTTATTTCTTACTTTTCTTTTCTTATTAAACAAAACTAAGGGTCAGGACACGTCTACGCTCAGACGTGTCAAAATCGCGCGCCTGAGCAGCGGTGCACATACTTAGGTAAGCATTATGTCATAACAGAAACGTGCGGTTACTGCAAAGCTGCTTAACATCCTTTAGGCATCAAACGATCTCCTTGGCGCAGACAGTTGTGAGCACTGCGGTCACATAAGTAGAAGGTCCCGGCGCCCGGTTCCTAGTACTAACAGGGACATTTGGGTAATTTGTAATTTCTGAGTTGTATCTAATCTGGTCTGGAGAAAGTGTTAGGTAATAATTACAGTATATTACCATCTAACGCCAAAGAGGAGCAATTAAGCATTCCGGTAAACTGTGCCACGTAGAAATCTAATACGAGTCGGGCTTTACTAAACTGCCAATACCCGTTTCATATAAGCTCGATTCTACCTATACAGCATCGTCACCTTGCTTAAGCACATACCACTGGTTGAGAAATCTATATATATGTCACCGTAAGATTGTAAAAACCGTTAGATTATAACCTAACTCGCGAAATCGTAAACTGTCGAATGATAACAATATACCTAACGGTTTATTTTTCGGTAGATTGTAATCTGTTAGGTTTATTAACCCGATAGAACCTAAGTGAACCTAACCTACCTGATCATTTATGTCGAACCCTAACCTAATCTACAAGAAAGAGACAAGAAAACTTAAATACAATGAATATTTCAAAAATTGACACATAAAACATTGAACGGTTCACAATCTTTCGAATGTTTACAATCTATCGAAGAAAAATGCGTTAGATTACAATCTTACGGTTTTTACAATCTTACGGTGACATATATAAAATTCAAAGTCCTGACTGACTGACTGACTTATATATCAACGCACAGCCTAAACCGCTAGGGATAGAGATTTGAAATTTTGACAGTAGGTTCCTTTTGTGACGTAGGCGCTCACTAAGGAAGGATTTTTCAAAATTCCACCCCTAAGGCGGTAAAATAGGGGTTGAAAGTTTGTATGAAAGTCCTTCATTTCTCAAGTTATAGCCATGAAACTTAGCATTTGGGCTTTCAGTTAGATATGCAGAAGTACGTGTTTCATCATGTTTGAAAATTCTACCCCCAAAGGGGTGAAATAGGGGATGAATGTCCTTCATTTATCAAGATATTTTTCAAGTTATAACAACGAAACTTGGTATTTTGGCTTTCGGTATAATATAAAGAAGTACGTGTGTAACAGTTTTTCAAAATTCTACCCCCAAACGGGTAAAATAGGGGTTGTAAGTTGGTGTACAAGGCCGGCGTTTTTCAAGTTATAGCCATGAAACTTGATATTTGGGCTACCGGTTTAAATTATGAAATACATAATTCAGTTTTTAGAAATTCTATCCCAAAGGATGTTAAATAGTCTTTCAATCACGCCGCATCAAAGCAACGGATCGACGTGTTTTTTTTCATGGGTTCTTTTTATACCGGAAAATTAAGGAATGCCTATGGGAATTAAAAAACTTTTGCCACGCGAACGAAGTCGCGGGTGTCCGCTAGTTTTACATAAAAATGGTCACAGAAAAAGATCCGCGCGGACGCCGCGCGAGTCTATATTCCCTGGTCGAGTAGGTGACTAGCACTCAAATAAGACGCTCTCGAAGAAGGAATAAAAATCTTGATTGCAGGCTCTTGGTAGCTGTACATTCCCATGTTCCTTTATTTTCTTTTTAACTGTATCTCGCAGAGTTCTCTGAATTTATTATTCTGTGCTTAAAATATAAAACATGGAAATTCAGAATACCTACAGCGCTCAAACAACAGACGATGTACGCTTTATAAAACTCTTCTTGAAAACTATTTTTATTTTCTGTTGTAGAAATGTTGTTTTAATGAGATACAAGTAAACCCTTCACAAGGATCGCATTTAGTAGTAAGTAAGTAATACTGCAGTCTAAGTTGGAGGCAGGTAAACCTGTGAAGGATATGGCATTATTTCTGAATATATATTGACTGAATTGACTCTTGAATCTGAGTGTAAACTAACGCAAATTATTACTGAATATCCTTGATATTCTTGTTAGGTCCGTTCATAACATTCAATCGACAGCCCAAGCACAATCAGTGTGAAAACTTTCGCGGCTAATTTTGTAGGTAGTGTTAGACGGAAATTTAAAAAGGTCTACATATTATGGTATCATTACTATGGTTTTGTAGTGTGGCAACACTGGTCTGGTAATTAATATGGTGGATGTTCTGTGTGTGTGTGTGTGTAAATTGCTGAATACAAGTACGTATATTAAATGTTTATCAAGTGTTTGGATTTAATAGTACGTACCTACAAAATTGACAATACACGAGAGAGTTGTGACGTTGTAAGATAATATCGTGTTCAATAATCTGATTAGTCTTTCGATTGGATGCACTATCAAATTACATTGTAGCTAATGTTCCACTCTTATCATATGAAAGCATGACGAAATGTGCTTTACTAGCGTGGCAAACACAAGAGCGGGAATAGAAGTACCTAATGAAATTTTGCCCGAACAATGTTTGCTCACAGAGTGTCGTAAAATGCCAAATGGATTTGTTTTCATTGGAATCGGATAAAATTAAGGCAGAGCTCTTTTCGCTTGAATCCCCGATGCACTTTCACAGAATTACAACAACGTAAAAACTGCAATGGCCTGCTCTAACATTTGTATAGAAATCTAAATAGCGTAGGAATAGGAATGGTATATCTGCTGTTCAATAGCAGTGACAATTTGCGTTCGATTTTCAGCAATATAAAACTGATCTAACGCGAAGTACAGCGCATTGATTTATATTTATTTTTATTTATTTATTTTGACAACCAAAAATTGTTACAATAAAAAAACCTTAAAAACTAGACTCAATTCAGAAACAAAAATTTGCTTAATGAGTCCTTAAGTAGGTAGTCTTTGAGACAGACTCAACATGAAATCCTCAATTCAGAAACCGGCCGCAAGTCTTTTTTTCAGGAGATTACTTTTCATGTAAACTTTACGTGTCATACACATACTGTGAATCTGGTCAAAAATTTAGATAATATAGATAATAGGTATCCTTCCTATGGCACTGGTAAACGTCGTAAATTGAAAGTTGAAAGTCCATACTGATTTAGCACTCCAGTAACTCCTGTACATACCTTAGATACCACCCGGTCATCCATAAAACTACACTACCAATCCTATTTCCGTATAAAATGACAAAGGTATAGATATAAATATAATATGACAAACTACTCTTACAGCAATTAGGTCATACTAGATTTTTAATAAAACGCACTTGTTACTATTAGCATAAAAAATGTCTAAAAAATCTGTGCGAGTCAGACTCGCGCACAAAGTGGTGACAAAGGTGAAAAAGGTGGTTGACAAACAGACGGACAACTGAGAGATTCTATAATTATTCTTATTTTCTTTTTGAGGTACGGAACCTTAACTATCTAAGCGAGAATTCTTCCTGGTCATGTTCTCTTTTAATTTTGGAACCACAATGTTTAATCTCAAAGGAATTTCAGAGATCAGATTGCGGCTTTGTATAAAAATTGGCGCGCCGCCAAAAATGGTTTGGAAATTCATTGGTTAAGAAAAATAAAGAGGCGCTAGATCACGACAGCTTTCCTATTGCTTACGTTCGTTTACACAGTTAACTTATTTAATTTGGTCGTATAATAAACAGAAATTGTATGTCATGCTATACAGGGTTAATACAGGGATAATAACAGGCTTTTAAACAGTATACTGTATATTTTGTGTGTGCAATAAAGATATCTACATTAAATTAATATTTATTCACAAACTAGATGATGCCCGCGACTTCGTCATCCGGGATAAAAAGTAGCCTATGACCTTCCCCGGGATATCAGCTACCCCTGTACCAAATTTCATCCATACATCCATCCATACATCCATACATCCATCCAAACTTTCGCATTTATACTTAATATTAGTAAAATTTGTGTACCTATCCATAGTCATCACCTTCTAATTTATCCTAATTCATCAAGAAAACATCCAGTTTAATTTGATATGAGTAAATGACATTCTTTAAATAAAAAATAAAAAAATACAAAGACTATGCAAATATAGCGTATGAAAAGAATTCGTAAAAAAGAAATACTAAAACTCTTGTACAAGTATATTACGCGTCGCTCTGCTCGTATTTACTCACTACGATTCGACACGCCATTAAACTTGTAGGGGGGTGGGAACCGGGTGCTGGATGTTTGTATCACGATTTATGTGCTGCAGCCACGAAAATGTCTACTTCCGCGATCTGGCACGTAGAGACTGTTAGCTGTGCTCACATTTATCAACACTAATTTCCAACCGGACAGTATAACGGCAGGCCAAATAACTACTACATAACTATAATAGTCTTAAACATTGTCTTAGTATCGGCAATGCAATTTTAATAGTGACCAATCAATTCATAAAAAACAAATAACCAATTTTCACTTCACAAACTAAATTAAGAATCTATATTACATCGTTATAAAACTTTTGGTCCTACAAATATATAAACATAATCGTTTATATTGCTAGATATAATCAACTGTATATAATTAAAACATTTTATAAGTTAAATTACTTGCTATACATTTTAAGCTTTACTTCTGAATATTTATCTTTAAGATCTAATATTCTGTCGATGCGATCATCCTTAGCGAGATATTTCTTCCTCTTTTTGCAGGAGGCTCCACCAGTCATTTTTTGTCGTATTTCGCCTAAGTTGCAAATATTCTCTTGATTATTTTTTTTGTAAAAGATATACGCCTGGGTGATGTTTATCAATTATTTGGTTTATTTTATGGTGCCATGCTTTAACGGAATTCATAGTTCTGGGTAGTTTCAAGTTATTATTCGAAACAACTCCAGATTTCTGGAGGATATTTGGGTTTCGAGTTGAGAGTCCCGCTTACGTAAGTATTTTTCCTCAAACTAATAAACAATGGCTTTGCTATCTTCATTGGTCAGGGTTTCCAAATATTTATTGAAATATTTTGGAATATCTGTTTCGTTTGAAAGACATTTGATGTCCTTATTGAATTATCCATTGTTTCATACTTTTTGTCATGCCATTACTTTGGACTTTCCTGAAAATATAAATAATTATTTAAGTTAAATTAGAACTCTAAACCAGAGGCGGCTCGTGAAAGATCATATTGGGAGTTCACTAAAAAAAAAGAAAATGCATACCAATTATTTGTAAATGATCGGCGGTCATTACGTTATGTTGTTCCATTTTAATCGTCTACACTATTTACATAAATCACAGTCTTTTTCACATAAATACACAACACAATATGTACACTATTTAAAACAACAATACAGATTTTCCAGCCACTGTACAATGATCCGACGCACTCGCGAAGAAATCAAAATAAATTTACTTTCGTATTTTGTGTTTTGTTTACATCTTACCGGCATAATACGAATAAAAAAAATACTCGCGAGTTTTAACTCTTTCTTCGTGACAACAGGCCATGTCATTTAGTCGGGTAATATCGCGCATGCGTACTTCGTGTCAGGAGCGCCGCTCCATATTTACCAAATGTCTCATACAAATCTTTTGTCTCACGCGCCGCTCGCATCGAATGCTCTCTTTTACTCTCATTACATTTCAATAAGAGCGTTGTACTAAACTTTCGTCTATAGGAGCGCTGTTCTAAGCGCTCCACTTTAAGAAAAATACCAAGTATTAAATTTGTGTTGATTGATGAAATAAGTAGTAAAGTAGGTAGGTAGGGACTTATGGATATTCATGATTAAAATGACAATGGGAATAGATTTATATAAAAATATTTATAACGTTTATAACAAAGTTTATTTGATTATTATACTTACCTAGTACCTATGTATTTTTTAAAATTTTGTGGGAGTTCACTGCACCAGCGCTCCTTTGAGCGAGCCGCCTTTGCTCTAAACCAGTCAAAATCTGAGCACCCCCGACTCCACGCAGTCTTGTCTGTCCTACCCGTAGTTTCTGTAAAGCGCGTAGCCAGACGCTCGACAATGAAGGGGCGACGGTGCGAGTCTTCTGGCGTAGCACGTTTTAAAAAGTTGTCATCCTTGGATTCTCCGCAAGTGACACTAGGAGTAGAATTACAATTACACGCAATTTTGTAGGTTGCGGCGTTTTAGCTGCTTATTTTTAATTATTGCTATATGTATGTGTATTTACCTGTAAATTATCTGTCCCAAATATAAATTACAACCATGCAATTTTATGTTTTCAAAGTTTCATCGCAAACTTTTAAGATGGCTACTTTTTCAAAATCTACTATGCACACTTTCAGTTTAATATCAATATTATTTTCTGCACCATATTCGATAAGCATTTCACATATTAAGTACTGTAATGTAATCACTTCTGCTTTGTGAGAACAAAGACAAAATACCAATTTAAATGTCTTTAGATCGTCTTGAAATACATTTCCGTGTATGGTGTAGGTATACTGTATAATGGCGTATCTTTGAAGATACCATCCAAAATCCAATAATCTGATTTACTTAGGATTGTTACGATGTTTAATGTTGACATAATTATAATTCTTTTGTTATCATTAATAGATGTTTTAAGCATCACTTTTCACTGATATATTTCACTATGCCGCATTTCACATGCCCAATAATAAAAAAATATTTCTTATATAATTTTATTTTATCTGTAACCGTTAAGATATATTTTAATACCATTTCTATTCGATTTAAATATATCACAAACAAATTCACTATCCATTACGTAATAAAATCACTAATAACAGACTGTAGGCAACTATTTTACGCGTTGATAAAACAATGGTTTATGCGGTTACACCTAACAGTGCAATACGAAGACGACAAAATATGCTACAATAATGTGGGTACATTGAAATAAAATTATGCAAAACATCTCTTTTTATACGATTGCCTGAAAAAAGGAGTATATTGTTTTCAGGGTTCATGTATGTATGTATGTATGTATGTATGTGAGTTTGTATATTCCACCATAACTTCTATACGTCTGACCCAATTTTGATACATGAGGTATCGTTAGAATCCCTAGCTTATTCCAGGTGACATACGGCTAGTAAAATTTAAAAAATAAATTGATGGGCTGACCATGGTTCCGTATTAAAGACTAAGATTGAAAAAAAATATTCGAAAATAAGATTAACTATATAATCATCATGTAGAAAATGATGAGTAGATTCCAAAAATATATAAAACTATAAGTACTTCAATATCCAGTGATTCTCAAAAAAATGTCATTTAATAAAAATGTGAATAAGATTTCAAAGGTAATTAATAATAAAACTAAAAAAGGAGTGTTATGTTTTCAGGGTTCGTGTATGTATCTGTGGCTACGGCAGAGCAGTCGTATTTTTTAATAATTTTAATTATATTCACTTGTTCTACAGCTTTGTTTATTGGTTTGTAATTAACCAAGTTATAGTTAGTTATATTTATAAGTAGGAAAAATGTATCTTCTAATATTTTGTAATATCGCGAAAATGAAGAATGCGTTATTTTATGAAATAATAAATTAGTAAATGATATTTTATCATTCAGCACGTTTGCAAAGTAAAGCATTTGTGAATTGAGTATTTGTCAAAATATAATCTTTTATAAAATTATATGTTTGCTGAATACGACGTTTGTGAATTGATACGTTTTTGAAAAGTTTTTTTGTGAAATGATCATTTGTTATATACGTTTTTTGTTAAACACTAATGAATCATATTATAATTTTCATAGCGAGCAAACGAGCACGCGGGTCACCTGATGCTGAGTGATTACCGCTGCCCATGAACATTTGCAGCACCAGAGGAACCGCCAAATGCGTTGCCAGCTTTTGGGAAATTTGTTTATCCGCCATGTCTGTCTGTCTGCTACGTTTTAATGGCCAATCTTTTCCGCCGATTTTGCTAAAATTTGGTATAGATATAGGTTATATCGGAAAATTAAGTAGTTCACGTGGGAATAAAAAAACTTAATCCACAGCGACATATCCATCTAGTAAAATATAAAATAAGTTACTTGTATTCGAACCATGTGGGAACACTGGTCCAACACCTTACGAGTCACGAATGAGTTCAGCAAGGCATTTACTCTTACGTAAATAAATTACTCATACGTATTTTTAAATAAACTCGTACGTAAATTTAAAAAAAGCGTACCGTGAATGTTCGATTACTTAATAGGCACGTGTCTCAGAGAGCTTATTAAACCTCGGCAAGCACTCTGAGAAAATTGAGAGCTACGCAAGCCTAACCTTTCCTCAATTTAAATAATCCGTGCATGCTCCGACGGCTTTGCTAGCAACGTTGAAGATAATAATATGTGACGTTTGCTGCGAATACTAAACTAAGCTCCAATACAGAGTTTTAAGGCTTTTTCAGGCAAAAAAACACATAAAAATACTTTAAGCGAATAATACAATGTAAAAGTAGGCCTTAAAATACAATAAATACACATAGAAATAACTACGTGTGTGTTTTCAACTATATACTTACTAGAAACTGTTCACTATAAATGAGAAATAAATTATTTCAGGCTCAAAATAATATGTGAGTTATTTCCTGATGCGAGTCGGAAATAGGGTCTACTCAGAGCGTATTCTCTATTTCCGACACACGCTATCAAAGAACCAGTCATCAAGCATGTAATCCTTCAGGAAATCGACTCGAATATTCAAAAGCAACTGTCAAAGTCAACTTGAATTAATAATAATTTAATATAAAAAATTCTTTTTAAACAACCGACTTCTCCCGCGCCAACTTTACAACAACAAGCACACGCTATACAAAGTACTTATTTTATTGTTGATATTTTAAAAACCACTCAACCGATTTCGATAAAATTTATATGGGACCACATGGAAAGTATGCCCTTTCAAATAAAAAAAGAATCATCCAACTCGGTCCACCCAGTCAAAAGTTCTGAAGTAACAAACATAAAAAAAAAGAAAAAAAAATACAGTCGAATTGAGAACCTCCTCCTTTTTTTGAAGTCTGTTGAAAAGAGTTGAATTTGAAATGATAATTATGTACTTTATAAAAATAATCCCCGAGGGTTTAAAGAAAATTTGCCGCCACTTACTCGTATAATTAAATCTTAATAATTCGTTAAATTGGTCCCATTTTCAGTAATAAATCTGTCTGTGCGACACGTATGTTTAGGGTTTGTTTGGCTGAGTAATATAATGAGAGCTATGATTCAGGCGCGTGTAGGCATAATACCTACTCGTGCTTCACCTGTGTAATGATCGTGGTCATAACGGTGAATGAGAAAACTTGTAATGTTCATTTGTCTACAACATGGAATGAAACGTATACCAAATTTGAAGAAGTAGAAAGTATTTTTCCTTATACATAAATTGTAGAGGTGTGCCAACCCTAAGGGTGTAGTACTTACCTGTAAAAGAGTTTTATTCCTGAATTTGTAACCTATTATGTTTATGAAAACACTAGCGGACGCACGCGACTTCGTTCGTGTGGCTTAAGTTTTTTAATTCCCACAGGCACTCCTCAATTTTCCGGGATAAAATAAATATGTCACTCTCCAGGTCCTCATCTATACCCATGCAAGAAATCCCGTCAAACTGTTGTTCTGTTACGGCGTGATTGAAAGACAAACTCTCTTTTTAGCGTCCTTGAGGATAAAATTTTCAAAAACTGTGAAACACGTATTTTTTATTTTAAACCAGAAGCCCAAATACCAACTTTCATGGCTATAACTTGAAAAAATAAATTGAAATTTTATATATATATATATAGATAAAGGTAACACTTATAAAATCGTGGTTGCACAATCAGTGTACTGTGATAAAAAAGTTCTTACCGACAGCTAAAAAGGCGCACAAAGTAGTTTTTACTACACTGCTTGCCTAGTGAGTTTGTTTTGAGCAACAGCTGAGGAACTAAGTATTTTCGCTACTTTACAAAGTTTTTGTTAACTAGCAGAAATACTTACTTATATTGTTGTAATTTTATACCTGAGAGCATCGATTTACCAACTTAAGTCAATGCCTGAGAGAGTTAATTATTAATTAGAATATATTATTATCAATAATTCGTAATAATTGTATACTAGGTAGGTACATGTACTCGTACATTACATACTACATACCTAGTGTTAAACACCTACTCTTTTTTTTATTTCAAAATAGGCCTTCGCTTGGTGACAATCATGCTAATGCAAACCAATGATGATAGGTCTAGGTTGGAATACACTTGCCCAGAAAATGTCTATAATAATCACTCTTTCTTAGGTACTTACGTGGCCGGAAACACGCCTACACGCTAGTATTTCGGAATTTTACAATAATGTAACTTTGGATAGGTACTTCGGGTGTAAGGGAAAGTCCATTTACCTAAAACTTTTTCGTAAATGGTTAAATGTATCTAAAAGCTGCAATAATATTAAAATACCAAGCAAAAATAACCAGTTGAGTACGAAAGAGCTTATTTTAATAATTGTAATGTTAATCTCCCAGACTGCACTCAAAGTCTACACTTAATCCACATATAAAATGCAGGTCTTCCAACATTTTACTCCATTCTAGACAAATATAGTGAGCGTTGTGAACATTGCCCTGAAAAATAGAAGTCTCTTTTGATATTACATGATGCCACCGCATTTTGTCGGCAGGTAAATTCACCTGGTGTAAGATAAAGTTTCCTCTAGAGAATATTTTGTGTATTGGCACATTTCCCTATCGATAAAAGCAACTTATTTTGGTGTTTTGGATGTATTTGATAGTGAAAGATCAATATAACAAAGTTGTTTTGATTGAACATTTAATTTGAACACAATTTTATTCATCACGTGTTTTACCTTTATTATGTCTTTAATATTCAAAAGCACCTATCAAAGTCAACTTGAATTAAAAAGATTTGAATTTGAACGTCAACATGTATTCCTTCAGGAAGTCAACGTAAATATTTGACGCTACTCAGCACTCGACTCCACCGTTCACGTACGTTATATAATTATGTACTTTATAAAAATAATCCCCGAGGGTTTAAAGAAAATTTGCCGCCACTTACTCGTATAATTAAATCGTAATAATTCGTTAAAGTGGTCCCATTTTCAGTAATAAATCTGTCTGTGCGACACGTATGTTTAGGGTTTGTTTGGCTGAGTAATATAATGAGAGCTATGATTCAGGCGCGTGTAGGCATAATACCTACTCGTGCTTCACCCGTGTAATGATCGTGGTCATAACGGTGAACGAGAAAACTTGTGATGTTCATTTGTCTACAACATGGAATGAAACGTACACCAAATTTGAAGAAGTGGAAAGTATTTTTCCTTATACATAAATTGTAGAGGTGTGGCAACCCTAGAGGTGTAGTAATTACCCGTAAAAGAGTTTTATTTGTGAATTTGTAACCTATTATGTTTATGAAAACATAATAAAGGTAACACTTAAGTGCTCATAGATAATAAACTATATACTAGAAGTGCTAATCGTGGTTGCACAATCAGTGTACCTACTGTAATAAAAAAGTTCTTACCGACAGCTAAAAAGGCGCACAAAGTAGTTTTTACTACACTGCTTGCCTAGTGAGTTTGTTCTGAGCAACTAAGGAACTAAGTATTTCCGCTAGTTTACAAAGTTTTTGTTAGCTAGCAGAAATACTTAGTTATATTTTATACCTGAGAGAGTTAATTAATTAGAATATATTATTATCAAAAATTCGTAATAATTGTATACTAGGTACAATGTACATAAGTTCTACATACCTAGTGTTAAACTCCTACCTACTCTTTTTTTATTTCATAATAGGCTTGCGCTTGACGACAATCATGCTAATGCAAACCAATGATGAGGTCTAGGTTGGAATATGCTTGCCTAGAAAATGTCTATAATATTCACTCTTTCTTAGGTACTTACGTGGCCGGAAACACGCCTCATCACTCATCACTACAGCCCATAAACGTCCCACTGCTGGGCACAGGCCTCTACTCTCATAGGAGAGCGGGAATTAGAGCTTAGACCCACCACGCTGCTCCAATGCGGGTTGGCGGACTTTAACGATTATTATCATGTTAGTGATAATAACCGGGACCGACGGCTTAACGTGCTCTCCGAGGCACGGGGGTGAAACACCGCCAACTTCCAACTCCGGGCTAGTACTGAGAATTTCTAGTCAGAAAAACCCAACACTTAACCATGGCCCGACCCGGGAATCGAACCCGGGGCCTCGTCGGCCGCAGTCAAACATGCTAACCACTAGACCAATGAGGCTTTTTCGTAAATGGTTAAATCTATCTAAAAGCTGCATAATAATATTAAAATACCAAGCAAAAATAACCAGTTGAGTAGGAAAGAGCTCATTTTAATTGTACTGTTAATCTCCTAGACTGCTCACAAAGTCTACACTTAATCCACATATAAAATGCAGATCTTCCAACATTTTACTCCATTCCAGACAAATATAGTGAGCGTTGTGAACATTGCCCTGACAAATAGAAGTCTCTTTTGATATTACATGATGCCACCGCATTTTGTCGGCAGGTAAATTCACCTGGTGTAAGATAAAGTTTCCTCTGGAGAATATTTTGTGTATTGGCACATTTCCCTATCGATAAAAGCAACTTATTTTGGTGTTTTGAATGTATTTGATAGTGAAAGATCAATCTAACAAAGTGGTTTTGATTGAACATATAATTTGAACACAATTTTATTCATCACATGTTTTACCTTTTTTTATTTTTATACTGGAAAGTTGATAATTTTTTTATAATATATTATTGGTTGATTCCTTAACGATTTTATAGTATTGGTAGTTATAGGATAGACGATTCCGTTTAATATACCCAGTCCTCTGTTCAAAATTATTTTTGTTTAAATTTACGAGATCATTGAGGTTAAATTATTTACCTACCAGTTTTATGTACTAAAAGCGTAATTAATTCACGATTTGTTACAACCATAAATATCTATCACTAGATGATGCCCGCGACTTCGTCCGCGTGGATTGATGTTTTTTGGTTCCCGCGGGAACCCTTCAATTTTCCGGGTAGTAGTAGCCTATGTCCTTCCCCGGGATAAAACCTATCCCTGTACCAAATTTCAACAAAATCGGTTGAACAGATATGTTTTTTTGATTCCCGCGGGAACTCTTAAATTTTCCGGGATAAAATGTAGCCTATGTCCTTCCCTGGGATGTAATCTATCTCTGTACCAAATTTCATCAAAATCGGTTGAGTAGTTAGGCCGTGAAAGCGTAGCAGACAGACAGACAGACAGACAGACAGACAGACAGACAGACGGACAGACAGACAGACACACTTTCGCATTTATAATATTATCTAAGTATGGATATGGATAGTATGGATTATATCATTCTATCTTTTTAAAATTATTATCCAAGTGACATATTTAGGTAGGTACACATTCTTACTTTTTTAATACAAATTGTGGTTTCAATTCAGTCAAAGGCTGCTGGCACCGAGTAGTAAATGATCTGTGGCTGCTGTCATCCGCAGCTGACCTGTCAGAGAGAGACGCTATATTACACCCTTTGATTAGGTATATAAAGATTACACCTACCTACGGTAAAGCTTCTTCAAGTCTCCAATCCTCCAAATGCCCTATTAAAAATTATCAAAGTATCATGCTTAATTATTGAAATCTACTGAGTGAAAAGTTATTTATTCCAAGCGAGCTTACTAAATCTGTAGTACAGATCATCCTTTGAGTTGAAATAACCGTTTACTTTAGCTGCTGTTTGTTTGATAAAGGCTTTGGCCAACTCCAGAGTTCAATGGTGAAAGGCTATCCAAAGTACTATATTTACATAAAGTTTACACTGGTAACAGTTAAAGTGGATTCAACGGACGCTTCTGTATAATAACTGAACCGAACTACTAACGTCGTTTACATAAACAAGCAGAAACGTTCTTGTAACCCTACCATATTATGTACATAACACTTGTGGCTTTGCTCTAACTAAAATCAAGTTATTATAGTGTAACGCAGTTAAATACGTCATTATTCAGGGACGTCTATTCCAAAGCTGGATTGATATGAAAATTCTTTCCAAAAAACCGATTTCCAAGGGCACTGTAAAGTAAAAAATAATTTTGATTTCTACATACTATGTTGAAGTCGGGCGAGCCTGACGCGTCAACTTTGCCTATGTATGTTATACTGGTGGTCTATGGTACCCTGCAGCATCAGAGTTGAGGAGTTGGGACGTGGGATTTAAGTATGAAGTCGTTGCTTGACACCTACGATATGAATTCATCATAAAAAAAATCCTAAATCGCTATTTTTAAGGAGTTCTGTGCCCTGCAGCATCAGGGTTGAGGAGTTGGGACTCAGAGTTGAATCGTATACACGTACTTGGTACCTACTATATAAATTCACGATCAAAACTTCCTACCTCCTTAGTTTGAGTCGTAGGTATGCCTACAGCATTATGGGTCTACCTCGCGAGCTACCTATAAGCACTGAAAAAAACATTTTTACAAATCGGTTTGGAAACCACGGAGATATGCGGTAACATACATTATCAAAAAAAACCGCGCCGAATTGAGAACCTCTTCCTTTTTGGAAGTCGGTTAAAAATTGAATTACGGCTTGGGTTAGGACTAAGAATTTAATTAATAAATACACGTATTTTTGCAATCGTAACTATATTGTCAAGTCAACATCTCCTGAAGATGCTCCGCTGTCGGAGTGAAACGTACGATGAGAATAATTTGGAAGATTTGTGTGTTGTGGTGTTGCTGGGCGGTTAATATCGCAAGCTTCACGCTGTACCGCATAGATTTGTCTATTTTGGAGGATTAGAGCAAATTAAACTTCAAGTTCTTCTTCAAGTCATTATCATGAACTTCCGCAAAATAACGCCTCCTGCTTCCAATTATTAACATAAAACGAACTACCTGGGTCTAGAAACTATTTTCAAGGAGACTCGGTGAC
The DNA here is from genome assembly GCA_963932025.1 of Erebia epiphron. Classification (NCBI taxonomy): domain Eukaryota; kingdom Metazoa; phylum Arthropoda; class Insecta; order Lepidoptera; family Nymphalidae; genus Erebia; species Erebia epiphron. The sequence continues at coordinate 10,299,719 of OZ009958.1, read as the reverse complement.
CCAACTAAAAAGGCAGGGAAATTTCAACTGAATATTCAGAAAACCTGAATCCACACAAACTAAATCGCAGGAAAAATCGACCTAAAAATAAATTTAAACGCAATTATTCGTCACAGATTAACAACAATAAATCCCAAATGTGACATGTCACATGAAACAAATGCACCATTTGCTTGGTTTCTGAATTACTGAGTAATGTAATGGCGGCAATAATTCAATCCAAATAAGCGTAATTGCCACTAGCGTTGAGAATAAATTAATCGCCGTAATATTTCTACGTCTGTATAATATGCGTTTCAGAATAACTGCAAAATCAAAATAATAATAAAAAATGTAGCCAAACACCACAGTACATTGGAAGAAAATGGTGGCCATTTAATGCTTTATATTTAACGCCTTTTTACTGGCTTTAAAAATCCTTTTTTCACTTACAAAAACCATCAAACAAAAGTGGCGTTTTTGATAAGCATGCACTTTTTTGTCATATTTTGAAAAAAAAAATTACTTTAATGATTTTGTCGAAAAATTAGTTTAGAAATAGGAATAGAATAGCATTCCTCACGCGGAGATAGGCTACTTTTTATTACGGAAGATCGTATAACATCTTAGATTTGTATTTTGGAGAGGTGGTGTAATTTTTATATTAAGTTCATAATATTTCCTAAGAATGGATAAAGAATGGGTGGAAAGATAATGGATGTGGGAAGGTCTGCACTTGGAATGCGGTGTAGAGGAGCAAATTGTCTCATTTTACTTGGAAAAACTTTTAAAAAACTTTCCAGGGAACTCTTCACAGCGTAAGTTTTACTTGAACAGTAAGTTTTGAGAAAGAAATAGAATATCCATGAAAGCATATTTTACTTTTATTACAATAGGAGCTGCTCATAAATATAAAATGGAGATGTATATATTAGACAGGGGGACTTATTTTGGACTGCTTCGGTGTCCATAACGTTTCAAGGCCAAATTTTTTAATATAGGTAATAAGTACCTACCCATATTTTATGTATCAAGATTGTGCCCCCTACTTCGTTCAGGTGGAATTCGAATAGAAATCTTTTTGATTTTTAAATGCTAAAATGTATCCCGGTCGGTGACCGGGATACATTTTAGCATTTAAAAATCAACTTTGACTTTGAATTTTACAGTGTCATAATAAATTTTGCATGTCAAGGTAGGTACTACTGAAGGGTAGACCATGAAAATTATACTGAATTTTTTATGGCATCCTATTATTTTTACAGCCTCAAACAACGAAGCCAATTTGACTTAAGACACCTCTATTGTTAATATCTAAGATAATGATAACAATTTATTTGGAAATAAAGGTTTTTCCCTTCTTTTACATCATGTCGGTGTGGCCGTATTCGACTGCAGCCGTTTTCGGTCACCGACTAATGTAAACGTTGCCTAAAAAGTTGTAACCACCACTACGGCCTATTAACGTCCCACAGCTGGGCACAGGCCTCCTCTCTCATAGGTGAGAAGGAATTAGAGCTTAGACCCACCACGCTGCTCCAATGCGGGTTGGCGTTCTTTAACGACTATTATCATGTTAGTGATAATAACCGGGACGGGGGTGAAACACCGCCATCTTCCAACTACGGGCTGGCACTGAGAATTTCTTAATTGAAAAACCCGATACTAGCAATTTTTATGCCCGACCGAGAATCGAACCTAGGACCTCGTGATCCACAGTCGACTATGCTAACCGCTAGACCAACGAGGCAGGCAAATGGTTGGCCGTATTCCATCATAAGCGTATTCCATCATAACCGACTTATTGAAACTTGCTGAAATCGAAAACCGAATGCGGCCGACGTATTCAGTCACTATTTAAAACGCGATGTAAACGCGCCAGTATTTTAGCAATTTCAGAAATCTAATATGCCGTTGAACATACATAAAACTGTTCAATACTAAACAACCCTATAAACTCGTGTAATAAATACGAATTAGATGAGTATCGGTCGCGGAACTAGCACAAGGTTGACCAAAGTTTAAAGATAACTAACTTAAGTAAACTCATGAGAACTTTGATTGGGAGCAATTAACTGCCCAAAGGGCAAACTGATCTTCAGGATTCTTAAGGATTCCACAGTAACGAGGATTAATCCATACTAATATCATAAATGCGAAAGAAAGTATGTCTATCAGTTACGCTTCTACGGCCCATCTGTCAAGCTTTTTTTTTTTACAGCAGGAAAAATACTTATGGTCTACCGCCGGACTCATCAGTTCAACCAATTTTGGCGGATACAGAGGTAGGTTGCATTCCAGGGGATGGACATAGGCTGAGTTTTGTACATAGTACATCCCACCGGATTTTTAACCGACTTCCAAAAAAGGAGGAGGTTCTCAATTCGGCGCGTTTTTTTTAAATATAATATGTCGGTGCATATCTCCGTTGTTTCTGAACCGATTTGAAAAAAAAATCTATCAGTCGTTAGAGGAAGCTCTCGAGGTGGTCCCATAAAAAATTCTGACTCCAAATCCTCAACCCTGACACTAAAAAGTTAAAAAAAAAATTTTTTTTCCAAAAAACCGGCTTCCAACGCCACTGTAAAGTGCAAAATAATTTTGATTTCTACCCACTATGTTGAAGTCGGGCGAGTCTGATGCGTCAATAGCCTTGTTATACCCGCCCGACTTCAACATAGTGGGTAGAAATCAAAATTATTTTGCACTTTACACTGGCGTTGGAAGTCGGTTTTTTGGGAAGAATTTTTATCATAAACCTAAATCCACGCGGACGAAGTCACGGGCTTATTTTAGTGTAGAATAGTCCCCTATTCAGATAAGTTCTAATTAAATCCAGCCTGCATTTCATAGTGGGTGGTCATTACTGCCAGTCCAAATAACTTTACGAGTGCCTAATTTCGGATAAAGTTATTCGGATAAACGTACCTAATACCTTTTGAATAGCGTACTAATTTGCTTTTAATCAAATGGGTTTTACCTCGGCTTTCATCAGCTTCATTATATTTTCCTAACTCCTTCTTGATTCTAAGGTTAGCTTTTTTTTTGTCCGCTACAAGTTAGCCCTTGACTGCAATCTCACTTGATGGTAAGTAATGATGCGGTCTAAGATGGTAGCGGGCTAGCCTGTTAGGGGCATGGGCATATTTATCCCATAGGTACCCCTAATCGGTTTCTATACTCGGCATCGGACCGGAACGCTAAATTGCTTTGCGGCACGTCTTTGCTAGCAGGGTGGTAACTAGCCACGGCCAAGGCCTCTTACCAAGCAAAGTTAACCCTCACTTAGTTCTGTTATTTTCTTTTTGTTCCTCCTTGCAACCTATTAACGATGGGAACATTAACCAAAATAGAATAGTGTAAAAACTTAGGTATATAAATTCACATTGCCTTAATGTGACTCTCAGCTAGATTATATCCAAATCAAACATTCTGGGGTAGATAGATCGTAAAAAAATTATTTATATATGATACCTACCAGTGGCGTGCACAGTGAGTGAGTGAGTGAGTGAGCTGTTTTGATGAAATATTAGCATTGATGTGTCCATTTGGGTAAGCGCTGCTTTTATGCTTCTATGAACTGCACGCCACTGATACCTACCTATCTGTACCATATAGTGTTTGGCACACCATACTCGATAACTGGACTAGACATTATCAGATCGGCTCTTCCTCTGAGAGTTAATTGCCCTCACACTGAAGTTGTTCCAAGTCCCCTTAGTTGGCTATCAGCTAACTTTAGTTAAAGCGAGCTTAGCTTACACACCCGTAGGTAGAACTATTTTAACTGTTATTATACAAACTTATTCGAGGCGAAATCGTATTAATATGTGTATAAGGACTAGCTATCCTGGGTTCGATTCCCGGTCGGGCATAAAAGTTAGGTATTGGGTTTTTCAATTACCTAAGAAATTCTCAGTGCCAGCCCGGAGTTGGAAGTTGGCGGTGTTTCACCCCCGTGCCTCGGAGAGCACGTTAAGCCGTCGGTACCGGTTATTATCACTAACATGATAATAATCGTTAAAGCCCGCCAACCCGCATTGGAGTAGCGTGGTGGGTCTAAGCTCTAATTCCCGCTCTCCTATGAGAGTGGAGGCCTGTGCCCAGCTGTGGGACGTTAATAGGCTGTAGTGATGATGATGATGATGAAGGACTAGCTGAAGCCCACAAATTCGTCCGTGTGGAATAAGTTTATTTAATTCCCACGGGAACTCCTTAATTTATCGGGATAAAAAGTAGCATATGTCACTCAACTACACCATGTAAAAAATCACGTCGATCCATTGCTTAGATGCGGCGTGATTGAAGGACAAACCAACAAACCAACAAACAAACGTACTTTCGCATTTAAATAATATTAGTACTCGTATGTAGTATGATGATCTAAATTCGCATCCTAACAATTATTAAGCTAAAACGTGTGCTAAAACTCGGGAAGTGTAGTGAAGCCTACTTGAGATCTGTGAAGTCGTACCTACCTTGTTTAGAACCGGGCTAGTTGCACTTTGTTTAGTATGTGTCAACTGTTGTACCTATTTACTCTCAGTGCAAGCTATACGCTAAGGGCGAAAACGCACTAAAAAAGGTCTACACAAGTACACACGCAGTTTTAAATGGAGCTGTACCGCGACGGGACATGTTTTATGCATCCGCATCATGTTTTCCCTATGATGCGGATGCATAGAGTATAAATATAACTTAGGTACCTCTATGTGCGGATGTTTCTCATCGATGCGATGTTTAGTCTGTTTTCGCTCTTAGTTGGCGACGAAAAAGGAACTTAAAACCTGTATAAGCATGTGTACATAAAAACACTTAGGTAGGTTAAACATGTGCGAAATGATATAGGTGGCGCCATTACCTACTAAATGGTATTATACTTTCTACATTCGTGGAAAATATTTAAAATACTTGTATAGTCAGTGCAACGACTCTTTCTCTCTTTTAACTTAGTCCGTTTACAGAAATAATAACAAAAGTTATCGAGGAAGCGAGGAATTTTATTCCCCTAATCTTATTACTAGAGGTTATTGATAATAATCTATATTCTAAGTGACAGCTAATTCCGCCAATGCGTTAACCGCCATTTCGAATTTAATTTGAATTTCTTGGTATAATAATAAAATTATCTTTATTACTAGCATCAGCCCGCGACTCCGACCGCGTGATTTAAGTTATTTTTTATTCCCGCGGGTACTCCTTAATTTTCCGCGATAAGAGGTAGTCTATGTCACTCTTCAGGTCCTCAACTATACCCATGCCCAAAATCACGTCGATCTGTTGCTCCGTTTCGGCGTGATTGAAGGACAAACCAACAAACAAACACATTTTCGCATTTATAATATTAAGTATTCAGTTGAATATATCAACCAACTGATGCCTGTGACTATGGAAATTTTGGTTATTCTTCAAAATGCTGTAAGAACTGTTTGATTTTCCGAGCCTAACATAACATAATGCTCTAACTGCATGTAAGTCATGCAGTTAGAGCATTATGTAGCTACTGTAACTTGACATAATGCTCTAACATAATGTAAGTCATGCATCATATTATAGAAAAATTAAATTCCTCTGGGTAATTTGTTTCAATTTGAAAGTACCAACCCAAATGAACTATTTCGACAAATCGTTGTAAAAGGCACGTGACAGTTGTCGGGCTGATTGTGCTTGGGCTGCTGCACTCCTAACTTGTGGCAGAAGTTTGACGCAAACAACTAGAACTCTGCATACAAACAAGCCAAACCGTTTGTCACCTGAAGAGGCAATTAAACATGTTGTCATGTCCGTTAAGATTTTGTTCACTAAGCCTGAAGTGTGAGAACAGGATATTTTTTTCATTACGAATTCATGCAGTTTGTGGCGCAGTGGCGCAGTGTTAAGCTTTGTTGTCTTAACATGAGATGTCCCGGGTACCATTCGCGGTTGGGTCAATTTGGGAATTTATAATTTCTGAATTTTCTCTGGTGTGGTCTGGTGGGAGGCTTCGGCCGTGCCTAGTCACCACCCTAACGGCAAAGACGTTCCGCCAAGCGATTTAGCTTTCCGGTATGATGCCGTGTAGGTAGACACCGAATAGGGGTATGGGTTTAATATAACTGCCATACCCCTCCCAGGTTAGCCCGCTACCAGCTTAGACTGCATTATCATTTACCATCAGTTGAGATTTCAGTCGAGACTTGAATAAAATAAAATAAAGTTTATTTTATAAAGCGCCAGAACCGGGTTGATTATTAATATATTAAAATAAAAACTATACAAACAAACCCAGATTCTATGCTAGCGCGTAAAGTTTGCCAGAAGTTTTTTTTTTTAATTTAGCTTGGTCGCTTAGCGACTACGACGCTCTGAAAACTTATTATTTTATGTTCTTGATCATTGAAATAGAATGAACTAAAATTCTACATCAATGTTCTTGATTCTAATACACATATACTCGTATAAACTATCTCTATCTATCAATTTTTAAAGTGATTTTTTATAAAATAATAATAAAATCAAAACTAGTTTTAGTTTGTGTTTTTATCTCGCATTCATCCTCATACACAGTTGTAGTTTAAGTAAGTGGATTTGTAAGCTTTAAATCCCAATAGTTAAAGCCAATCCAAAGCCTATTTACACAAAGTTTAGGGACGTAGTACTTAAAGTTGTGTAGCGGACAATAGATTGCGAAAGTTAGCCAACTAAGCATAATATCGTTTGCATAAACAAATACAATTGCGTCCCATTGCTATTCAAGTGCTGCTAGAAATAATGCTCTTTTACGATGGTAAAGTAAAACCATAGGCCCAATTGTATAAGCATATCGTAATCAATTGACAGCTTAAAACGTATTACTCGAACTGTTTAAGGAGTTCATACATGCTTTTTGACGTGCAGGCATCTATGAACTTCTCAAACAGGTCGAATTATCCGTTTGACAAACGATTACGTTTTCCTTACACAATCCGGGGGCTTATCGCTAAAAGGTGACGAAATGGTGACTAAGGTGGTTCAGACGAAATCCCGCTGTAGGAGAACCAACACAACATAGCTCGACGAGTTCCGAAGTTGAAGTGGCAAAGACGGGACACGAAGTTCGAAGTACCAATCGACGTTGAAGTCCTTAGGTGCTGAAAAGGTAACCATCTGAAAAGTGCAGCGTTGTAAGCCCCCTCCAGTCTCCATTAAGTTGTTTTTCTCTTTCAGTCCGGCGACACGGTAATAGTCTTTATTTAAACTATTAATCTGCTTTATTGTGTGAAGGATCTTCTAGGTATAGTTTGAGTTTGAGCGCTCCAGACCGACAATATCAAGCAAGTCGCAGGGTGTCCTTGGATCCAGGCGGCGCAAAATCATTGATCCATATTATCCATATTATTTAAGAGATCTTACAAGGCTCTACAAGCCCTTACAAGAAACCTTAGCAGTGAACTTCCATCGATTGATGACGACGACTTACTCGTTTTGCTTTTCCACTGCAAAAACTACTTTGGCCACTACTTGGGCTATACTTTAGAAATGAATCGACTTATCTTCATGCAGGTGGGTATTGTGAACTTAAAACACTAGTAGCAACTCTTTTTTTATTGATTAGTTACTTACTACATCTCGTTATATGTATTACTAGATGATGCCCGCGACTTCGTCCGCGTTGATTAAGGATTTATGAATCGCATTTATAATATTAAGTATGGACACGCGACACAGAATGTCGAATAAGCCTTTGATTACTTACCTCTGCCTACTGCTACGTTCCTATAAGAATTACTAACTTTATGTTGGAATCCAAATTATACCTAATTATTAAAATTAATAAAATTTATTTAAATTGACATTACTTTACAATGTGAAATTTTAATTACACACGCCCTGCACGTACGTGCCAGGACATGTACCCCATTTATTGTGAATCGAAAGTTTGTAGATAGTAAACTTCCACAAACTTTCGGCAACTTTGATTGGGGTGCAAAATTAATTTTCCCCTAGGACTAAGGACAACCAAATTTCATTTTGAAAGCAATTAACACGCAGTTTAGAAATATTTGTCTATACCACAATACTACTTGCATGTTAAATTATTATCACGTATAGAATTTCCAACTTAAATTAGCAGTGTAACTATTATTATTACATTAGTTAATCAGCAAATGATACATTATTATCGCAATCTTAGATTTTTGACGACCTCCCTGGCGCAATGGTAAGCGCTGTGGTCTTATTGTGGGAGATCCCGGGTTCGATTCCCGGCAGGGTGAATTAGGAAATTTCTAATTTACAAATTTTCTCTCGTCTGGTCTGGTGGGAGGCTTCGGCCATGGCTACGCTACCGGCAAAGATGTACCGCCAATCGATTTAGCGTTCCGGTAGGATGCCGCGTAGAAACCGATAGGGGTAGGTTAGGTTAGGTTAGGTTAGGTAGGGTAGGTATGTATGGGTTTAATATAACTGCCGTACGGCGTACCCCTACCAAGTTAGCTCGCTACCATCTTAGACTGCATAATCACTTACCATCAGGTGAGATCACAGTCAAGGGCTATCTTGTAGTAGAATAGAAAATTTAAAAAAGATCTGTAATGACTATTCTGTACTAGGTATTCGTATAGTAGAGTGAACTACATAGCATTGTAATTTTCTTGTCAGAATAATATATCGATAGCTTTCCATCCCTGAGGGTCCTTTTTACCCGATTCCAGATCGGAAATATTCAAACGATAGCTATAATTGAGTCTAGCAATCTAATTATTGAATGTTATTCTAAGACGGGAGTAATTAACTTGAATACGGAATAAAACAATTTTAATATATAGGTATCAAACGTATATTTAGCTGTACAAACCCAGGTACATAAGAGGTTAAAGCAACGAGTATTAATCTTTAGGATAAAATATCTTATTCTTCTGTCGCAGAAGCAGGTGTTTCTTCCTTTGTTACAACTACGTGCTTGTTAGCTCGCCTTCTAGCTGGGCCCAACCTTCGAACTCTTGAATGTACGTCAGTTCCATCACCAGATACCTGAATATAAATAAATTCAATTAAGCATTACAAAGATTAATAGGTATGTCTTTGGGTGATAACTTTTCCTATCATCACACTAATATTGTAAATACGAAAGTGTTTGTTTATTGGTTTGTTGGCATGCCCGTCAATCCACCGTCCACCTTTCATCTGAAAATCCTTCAGTCCTTCAAAGGCCGCAACGGAGCAAGGGATCGACCTGATTTTTGGCATAGGTATAGTTGAGGACCTGGACCGTGATATATCTTTTTATGCCGAAAAATTAAGGAGTTTCCGCGAGAATCAAAAAAACTTAAACCACGCGGACGAAGCCGCGGGCATCAGCTAGTTATTTATTTATAACGTAGTGTATTTTTTCTTATAAAGGCCACACAGCCTATTAAAGAAGTGAGGAGACCCACCTTGGTAAATGAGGGATCAACGTTATAAAGACAATCTAAACTATTTGGCTGAATGAGTGCACATGTTACCGTAAGATTGCAAAAACCGTTTGATTGTAATCCAACTAGCGATATTGTAAACTGTCGACAGATTGTGAACCGTTCAATGTTCCGAGTGTCAATTTTTGAAATATTCATTGTACTTACGTTTTCTTGTCTCTTTCTTGTAGGTTAGGTTAGGGTTCGACATAAATAAACAGATTACAATCTACCGAAAAATAATACGTTAAATTGTAATCTGTCGATAGTTTACAAAATCGCTAGTTAGATTACAATGCAACGGCCTTTGCAATCTTACGGTGTCACACAAAGCTCATCTTACGCCCAGCGAACAGTTTTGTTATGTATCTATTAAAACCACGAGATTCGGATACTGACTGCTTTATTGGCTAACTATTGGCTAAATTATTCATACATATCAACAATGTAAATCACTTTCTCCTTTTACTTTATGAATGCTCTGGTGGAACAATGTTGACCCTACTCGTCAACTGGTTACGCGAGTCGCCGTGCAATTTTTAATCACCCGGCCGTGACTTGACGTGGCTCTAACTTTGATGGTCCGAATTTGGCCATGAATCTCTGTGCTTCGCAAAGCACGTTTAGCCCACGGACCAATTAAACAGGAATGTTAATCCATCAAGGTAATAATTTTGTTCTAAACCTTTCCAAGTTTTTGTTATTAGTAAAATTATACGGATAATTGAGAGATGATGACCCTAAAAATAACTGAGATAATTATTGAGTTGCTTGTGAAATTCTTCTCAGGCTAAGTCACGTACGGAACCTTCGTAGCTGCAGTTTTAAGTTGTATATAAAAATTATCACCATTAACTCTACGTCACTCATATTTACTCAATTATTGTCACTCAAAAAGAGTACCTACTTTATACTAAATTTAGAAAATATTAGCTGATGCCCGCGACTTCGTACGCGTGGATCGAGGTTTTGTTGGTCCCGCGGGAACTCTTGAATTTTCCGGGATAAAAAGTAGCCTATGTGTTAGTCCAGACTATAGTTATATCTCTGTGCCAAATTTCATCCAGATCCGTTCAGCCGTTCTGGTGTGATTGAGTAACAAACATCCATTTGAGGTTTTTTGGTTCCCGCGGGAACTCTTTAATTTTCCGGGATAAAAAGTACCCTATGTGCTATTCCAGACTATAATCTATCTCTGTGCCAAATTTCAGCCAGATCCGTTCAGCCGTTGGGGCGTGATTGAGTAACAAACATCCATCCATACATCCATCCAGACATCCATCCAGACATCCATCCAAACTTTCGCATTTATAATATTTATTTGATTAAATAAACAATTTTAATTGAATTTATTACCTGTACAGTTTTCCTTCCAACATTGTTTTCTAGAAATTTGTTGACAGCGCTTAACGTGTTAATTGGAATCTAAAAGGAAAATAAATTATTTCAGGATGATGTTTGGTTTACACAAGTACTCCATTCGGTGTCGTAAGACCGATTTATACTTCATTTTGAAAAAAAATTTAAAAGAATAATTAATGATAACTATTCAATTTTACTTACATGAATTCTTGAGGCCTTATGCTACAACACTTTTGTTAAATGTTAGCAGCTAATCTACTGATCAAACAAAATCATTTACCTACCTATTTATACCGTATACCAGAAAAAAAGTATTATGACCCAATGTTATATGAATAACATCAACGCAAGTAAATCGAAAGAACAAACAGAAAATTAATCCAAAACAAAATTAGTGTTAGAAAGTACTATAATATTGGTCCCCAGTTACTTGGTGGTAAAAGTTAAATTGGATAAGTCGTAAGTTAATCCCAATCCGATGCATTTCTTATTAAAAGCTGTATGATTAGTTAGGAGAGAAAAGGGAATGTTAGTCATATTTAACAACACCTCTAATGATTGTAAAACCTTTAAACAATTTATTAATATTTCAGCCATAATAGAAATAACAACTCCTAGTGATGAACTTACAGCAAATATGCCATCAATAAATTTTGAAGCGCTCGGTGTTTCAACCGATATGTGCGCTGATGAAGATGAAGGTGATGATGATGATGGTTCATGCTCTGATCGTATGAAGTCAGATTCTGTAAATATTACATATTATGTTACATACAAAATAATTGGTATTATGATGAAGAGTTTTATAATGTGTTTAGTGCAAGATATTCTGAAAAGAAAAGTACCAAATAAGTAATATAAATTAAAAAAAAAATTAAATATCGGTATAAGATTACAAAGGAAAATATGGAAATGAAAGAGATAAAAATAAATGATGAGAATTCAAAAGGTAGCAAAGGTTGAAAAGGACAACATTGTATTCGCTTGTAAATCGCCACAGAATACTGCGGCAATAAAGCAATTATCTATTAAGCAAATGGCTTCCAAATTAAATCAGTTCCACAAATAAAGTAAAAAAATTATAAGGTAGATATATTAAAGCTTGGTTAAAAATAATCTAAAAAGGCGGCCGTTGGCTATTGAGCTTTCTTTTATGGTCTCCTTTATTTTGACATCACCACATCTTTCTTACAAAAACGACGAATTGTAAAGCAAGATTAAATTTAATAATATCCACCTGCTTGTACATGAGCAGATTTTTGTACAGAAACGTGAGTATTTGCAGCTGTATTCCCAAGGAAGTCACTCACTGCCCTTAACGTAGAGATGGGAATCTGTAACAAAAAACATGAACTAGAAGTACGCAGATTTAAAAAAAAATATTTAAAAAAAATATTGGAACATTTTGTTATCATAGGATTTAAAGTGCTCTGCTCAGCCGTTTATGCCTTAAGAGTACACACATCCAAATAATCTCATAAAATTTCCCATTTGTCGGTAATTATCAAACAAAACCGCGCAAGTAATATTTTGCTACCTATAATTTTACAGGAGAGATGCAAAAGTTTTTCAATTTGACGCACGGCAGCTTCTAAACCGAAAAAAATTTATTGCGGAACGATAACTTGGCCTCGCGTCGCGTTGTGCAATGAAATAGACTGAAAAAAATTATTTCCAAAAAACCGACTTCCAAAGCCACTGTAAAGTAAAAAATAATTTTGATTTCTACACACTATGTTGAAGTCGGGCGAGCCTCACGCGTCAACTATGCCTATCTTTGTTATACTCGCCCGACTTCAACATAGTGTGTAGAAATCAAAATTAGTTTTTACTTTACAGTGGCTTTGGAAGTCGGTTTTTTTGGAAAAAAAAATTATTTTTAACATTTTAGTGTACTCTAAATCCCTACGGCTTAGGAGTGCAGTACCATGAAGCATCAGAGTTGAGGAGTTAGAAATTGGGTTTAAGTATGAAGTCGTTGCTTGACACCTACAACATTAACTCACCATAAAAAAATCCTAAACCACTATGTTTAAGGAGTTCTGTACCCGACAGCATCAGGGTTGAGGAGTTGGGACTCAGAGTTGTATCATATATACGTGACTTGATACCTACTATATGAATTCACCATCAAAATTGACCTTACTCACTAGTTTTGATGATTTCATGTAGTATGGTACACCTACAGCATCAGGATTGAGGATTTGGAGTCAGAATTTTTTATGGGACCACCTCGTGAGCTTCCTCTAACCAATGAAAAAAAATTGTTCAAATCGGTTTAGAAACCACGGAGATATGCACCGACATACATTAGAAAAAAAAATACGCGCCGAATTGAGAACCTCCTCGTTTTTTGGAAGTCGGTTAAAAAAATTTAACGGTGTACTGTTACATTTTTTTAATACCGTCCGCAAATTATTAATCGAAATACTTGAATTTGATAGGTAGATTGATGCGTACGTAAAAACTGCTTCCAATGAGATTAAAATTAGATGTTCATAACTAACCGATGCATTGTAACATTACAGTGAGATAATAATTTTATACTCACATTGAATATGTCTTTGAAAAATGACGGATTTCTGTGAACAGTTACTTCTTTTTTATAAGTAGTCCCAACACCCCCATTTACATTTCCTCCTGCTTCTACACCTACGCCAGCATTTGCAGATGCAGATGAATCGACATCAACGTCAATTCTTTTTTGGACTTGGGGAGGACCAACGATATCACCTTGTCCTCCTACGTAACCACCAAGAAAAGCTGTTTTACGGAAATGGTGTTTTCGTGGCTTGTAATGCGTATGGATAATTTCCTTTTCTACTATTTGTGTTTCAGGAGCAACATGTACCTGCAATTACAATTAAATATTTCACATTCTTGTTACATATTATGAATAAATATTACACAGAATGTTAGCATGTGGTGGTACATTTTTATTTATTTCAGTTCGAAATAAATGTTTCATATACCATCAGTGACAGTATTTACGTTTGCTACGCATTTGGTGGTTTGTGGTCAAATCATTGAAACCAGTCTGTACATCGATCGATCGGTCTTGAGTGGATCGATGCCTAAAAGCTAGTTATTTACTTATGGTAAGTTGCAAAATGTTGGCTGCCTCAAAGCCATTGGTGCTATATCAATAATACTTTAAAACAAACCTGAGAATAAAAGTAATTATGATGGGGTTCAGGCCATAGTCGTTGAAAGTAATAGGCGGGAAACGCTGCGTTTAATAAATTATTAAAAAGTACTTGAAAACTTAATTGTCCTTGTACTTCGAACCTGGGCTTCCATATTTTACTCACTTCTTTTACGACGACTGGACGTACGTTTTCGTGTATTACTGTTTTTTCTACTTCAGCAGCTGGTTGAATTTCATTAGCTGAGTCAATGTTTATCTCAGTATGCAATTTTGAATGTATTGGTTTCACTTCTTTAGTGAAAGAATATCCTGAAGAACCCTCTACGGAAGTTTCACCGCCCTGAAAAGTAGCAATGAACAGATATTAATCATTAAAAAAAATTATGTCGGCTTGCTTATAACACGACCAGGCATCCTCAACACAAGCACCATAAGTGTAAAATATTATGTATACAGGAAAAAAAACAAAAGCATAATCATAATGCGCCATAAATATTAACATGCTTTGCGTGCTATTTTATTTTTTATTTTTTGCCACACAAACTATATATGCATGCAAAGTTGCATATATTTAAAATTTCCGTTACCTTGGCTAGTAGATTTTATAATCAGGGGTTATATTCTGTCGATTTAATATAGAGAAAAATTAATAGTAGGTGTTTAGGTGTCTTAAAATATTTATTTGTGAGCAAAAAAGTACTACATTAATAACCATCTACTTGTTAAAGTAAAGAATCTCAGTCATGGTTAAAAAAATATTGTTTAAAGTAAAAACTTTTGTTGAGCACGCTCAGCCTTCTCCTTTGCCCTTAATTCCTTTTTCTTTTGCTTCTCTTCCTTCCATCTTATTCTCATTCCATTTAATCTGTCACCTACCATTCCTGTGGCCGCATAGTTATTCCCTGCTTGAGCCGAGGCATATCCTGTTCCAGCAGCGGAGCTTTGGCCATTCACTCCTCCAGCAAGACCTGCCTGCGCATTTATACCATTACCAGCAGTAGCTCCAGCAAATAGTCCACCTGCGAAGGAAATATTTTTAATTTTATTAATATGTTTTGGATGAGTACTTGGTTCGTCTAAAAAGCGATCTATTGATATATTGTATGCAGGGATTTCTTAATAAACTAAGTGTGTTGCAGTGACAAAGATGCAGTGGCAAAGATCAATCATAAGTGGTAGTTTAAAGTGTCGGAGGCCAAAATCATTCGCGTAGCTGGGAAGTAGGTAAGTTATTTTTAATTTTCACGGTGGTAATTTTACTAGTATAGTAGTAATGGTTGTAAAATTTAGGAGATTTTACGTGCCAAAATTGTAATTTGTTACGTTTTTATTTTAAGAGTAAGTAGTTGCAGGATATTACCTGATGAGCTTCCATGTTCGCCTGCGACTGCACCTCCAAGACCAGCTATTGCTGATTGACCATGAGGTGTTCCAGCTTCAGCAAATAAGCCCCCTGCTGTGTTTCCGCCTGTTTAAGTTTAAATAATGTTATCATTTTGGTGATCTTAGCAATATACTACATATATCGCGTTTATTAATGAAAATTACACACTACATGCTTTATGCATGTCTCACGTATGAGATCAATATTTATAAGTTTCTATCTGTGTTCAGTGTGTATGTTTTTGTTCGTAAGGGCCTTAGTATTCTAAGGTAACCGTGCTTTACATAATAAGTATTTTATTAAAAGCAAGGTTAATCGAGATCGTGGTCATGAATGTAGATGAAATTTAATAGCATTGTAGCTTCGTTAGTCATAACAGTTATTTTACATAAAACTATGCAATTAGTTATGCATTAACACTCGACTTACAAACGCATTTAATATTCATTATCATTATTAAGTAGATAGATTCAGACTAATGAGGTAAAATATGAAGAAACAATCACTAGAAGTAAATTATATGACACTTGAGAGTTAATTATTAAATCCGTTTGTTTTTAGCCAAAACTTTAGTACAATATAAAATCGATAGATCCTATCGCGTTAATATTGCTACAACAAGTTCATAAATGATAAGAAACTTCTTTAATATTATTATCTATCAGGATTCTGTTTTGAAATATAGAATTACAATTGGTATTGAAGAACTGAAACCTGATTTGCTCGACCTAGTATCAGGGTTGAGTACTCGACAGTCGACACCCGAGATCAGCATAATGTTATATTGTCACAGAAATGAAAATCGGGTGGTAGGTAAGTTTCGCAAAAATCGGTTCAGCAAATGGTACTCGAACAGTATTATTTGGAACAAATACACAAAGTTGTTAAACCTCCATACAACTGTTTAATAATATTAGAACCAGTATTATTTGGAAGCAATAGATAATATTGAAGCTCCATAAAAATACTTACTAACATTAGTTTTACCTACCAAGTAATCCGCCAATTCCAACGCCAGCGTGATAGCCGCCAAAGTTGACTCCTATTTTCCCATCTTTGAATGTAAGAAATTGGGGTGCCTGTAGAACAAAAATAATTTTATACATAAAGCAATGAAAACAAAAATTGAGGACTAGTGGCAGCAACTGGGGCCATACTGCCAACGCTTGAAGCCATATTGTTTCATTAATGTTGACTTTCGTGTTTTAGATTTATAATCCTTACTAGCTCATGCCCGCGACTTCGTCCGCGTGGTTTAAGTTTTTTTAATTCCCCCGGGAACTCTTTAATTTTCCGGGATAAAAAGCCTATGTCACTCTCCAGGTCCTCAACTATAACCATGCCAAAAATCACGTCGATCCGTGACTCCGTTGCGGCGTGATTGAAGGACAAACCAACAAACCAACAAACACACACACTTTCGCATTTATGTATTAAGTATGATTTTAGGAACGTCAAGGTACGTGAAATCAAACTGTAATTTAGAGTAATATTGCATAAGTATTGCTTTAAGGGTTGGCAGTATCAAGTATGGCCCCTGTTTTAGTCGTTTGCAAAATTGACAATAAGTGTCGACTATATGGTGGGCTGTGATAATATGTATTTTAACAGATAGACGGACATGAGCCAGAGTGAGTTAGGTAGTATTTTAAGAATAAATGTTTATTATACATTCTTAATTAACAATACACTATAATGACTCGGATAAAACGAACGATTAAATTTATTTATCGCGGAAAATCCCAACATTAAATTATAATGACCTTACATACTGCTTGATGACTATCACATTAAAATTATACATACTAATTTATTTATAACCATGTACAAAGTACGATTTTTGTATGCTATCCATAAAATTCATGCATTCATTTTCACTTATATTTTTTGTGGTTTAACCTCATGCCGTGACCACTGCCGAATTTCACATTTTATCATTGTACTAGCTGATGCCCGCGACTTCGCCCGCGTGGAATAGGTTTTTTTGATTCCGATGGGATCTCCTTAATTTTCCAGGCTAAAAATAAAAAATATACCTATTTCACTCTCCAGATCCTCAACTATATCCACGCAAAAAATTACGTCGATCCGTTGCTCTGTTGACACGTAATTGAAAGACAAACCAACAAAGAAATAAACACACTTTTGCATTACAATATTAGTATGATTGTGATATTTTAGATGATTTATCTGAGTTACCTGTCTTTTCCAAACCTATTTTAGAGTTTAAACCTAGTTATTATGAAAGTCGTTTGGCCCTCATAAAATAAATATTTTCGAATTTTTAATGTACCTACGCATACATACCATAATACCAGAGCACACTATAGTTTTGATAATACGAAGATGTTCTAAGCTAACACAACACGTTATATAGTTTTTCAAATGCAAAAAAAAAAGTCGAATTGACTACTATAAATAATGATGCTGCTTGCTTGTTGACGTCAAGGATGCTTTACCTAGCTCTAATCTTTTCATTAGTCAAATCATACTCAATGTAGCAGATCTATACTCAATAGCAGACAATAGGTAAACGAAATGTATGTAGAATGGCTTATGGCAGTGATATACCATATGAAAAACAAGTATATTTTCTTTGTAGGGTACACAGCCGGGGGTGATTTGAGAGTGACAACGTCTGTCTTTGTCGAATGAAACGCTCGTTATAACGCATCGCATGAGCTGACCCACATACGCCGTGTCTAGCGCGTTGCCTTTTAAGGTACTGACAGACATGCTCATTAGTAGCACGAAAGCATGCTTATAATGAGCATTTGCTCATTAATAGCAAGTGTGTCGTAACGTTGCTAGTAATGAGCATGCTTAATTCGAGCATGCTCAAAAATCAACAGCCGTTCGATTTTTGAGCATGCTTCCTGAGGCGCGGGTGGAAAGGGGTGTACTTTGAGCACGTCTGTACAGGTTTTCTTATGAGCATACTTATTGTCACTTCGATCTCGGCTTGGGAGCGCATCACAATAATTAAATAATAATAATAAAGTAATTTACATTAAAATGGCGCTTATTGTAACTTATTATCGAAGTTATGAGTGTTTATGGAACACAAATTCGCCATTGTATAAAAATAATATAGCGCGAAATAATGCTTACGAAAATTTATTACAAGACATGAACGACCCAAATTTAACTATGAAGCTTATAAAAACTAAGATTAAAAACCTAAGGTCTAAGCCAAGAACCTGCGTTTAAATAGCATGTGTGTTCTGTTGTTTGCTTAAAGTATGCTTATTCGTGAGCATGCCTAAAATAAGCATGCCTAAAATAAGCATTTGTGTACAGTGCAAGAGCATGCTCGTTTTGAGCATGCTTTTTAGAGATTAATTAGCATGCCACTAATGAGCATGTCTGTCAGTACCTTAAGCCGGCGGAGGTTGTAACACCACACAAAACACACTGTAGTGTAGCATAATTATACTTATCTGTACTATTACAAACTTGTAATAGTTTGTTTTCTGTTGTTTTTGATTCTTCCCTATTGTCTTTTCGGTCAAATGTTAACTAAACTTTTGCAGTTTGAAAGCTTATACAAATACTTACACTAAGTTTTTGTATACTAAGTTCTATCAGGTTTTCTGTTTTGTTTTCTTTTTGGGGTTGTACCTACAATATTATTGTAATAATTTTCAATCTATACATATACTTGTCGATTTTCGTAACATTTTTTTCCAAAGTAGTTTTTTGCATTTTTTTATTTTACCACTAGCTGATGCCCGCGACTTCATCCGCGCGGTTTAAGGTTTCTGTTATTCCTGCGGACTTATTTAAGTTACGGATGGATTAACTCCTTAATTTTCGGGGATAAAAAGTAGCCTATGCCACTTTCCAGGTCCTCACCAATATCCATGCCAAAAATCACGTCAATCCGTTGCTCCATTGCGGCGTGATTGAAGGACAAACCAACAAACAAACACACTTTCGCATTTATAATATTAGTATTGTCACGAATTCCCGTTAAGGTCTATATATTCCATGACTAGATACAACCTAAGACCGATTGACTAACTACGGATCTTTATTTGGAAGTTCATAAAACTACACGTGGGCATAGAACGGGCATATTTTTGGGTAGTAGCGAACAACTTCGCTACCCACAATGTACCTTATAGAAATCCTGAAATAGCACACTAACACATGTGTTAAAGATTACTCTTAAAATGCATCAGAGATTAAATAATAAATAAATAATAAATTGGAACGATACAACAAAGGACTTACTGGCATTTCAGCTATCATCTCGCACACACTTTACTTTCCAGCACCACGTCTCAACTCACTCTATACACAAAAGTATAACACTGTATATATTATGATATATAAGAATGTACACAGCACAGGCGTGCACCTCTGATGGCGAGCGATACTCCACTTTCTGTTTACAGAATGACGCCCGTATTTATACACAATGTCTTTTTCGCCAACCCTCTACCAACTCTGAATTCATTAATAGTGCAATACCAACATGAAATCAGTATTGCCATTCTATAAATAATAAATAAATGTTGCCAGTCGAACACACGATCACGACATTCGGCCATCCGACATTGTGCAACCTCCCGGTGCACAACCACCAAACATTTGCTTTGCTAAGCTTAGTTCGCTTCACTCCTTGCAACAATCTGTAGTGTACAACAAAACATCTTCATCCATTCATACTTGCACGATGACATTTAGTTTTAGTAAATCACGACATTCGGGAGAATTAAAAAGGATAACAAAAAGGAAACCTACATTTTTTCAATTTAGTAATATCAAACTTAAAACCTCAAACCGATCTGAAATCCAAAACTATCGAGCTTTTGATCTTGAGATTTGTGAAGTGTGTGTGAAGTGCAATTAAACTGATTGATATCGCTGAGTCGAAATTTCACAACAGAAATAAAAATATCGCAATTTAAATCTAAAACTCATATAGAATAAAGTTAGGCAAATAAAGGATTAATTGTCTAAAGCTGAATAAAAATCTAATCTGAAACTTAATCAAAGTCTGGAACAGTTACAGTCTAAAACATAATCTAAACAGTATGTTACATATACCGTAAGCAAAAGTCTAAAACTGAATTCAAATTTAATAAAATACCCAATATTTATTTTATTTCTTATACCGTTTCAGTTATTTATACCTTACAAGCATCTGACGCTGAATCTAAAGCTAAGTAAATATCTAAACCCTGATTACAATCTGTAACAGACCAACAGGTCCATCATCCTGAGCTCCACCTATCATGTGTCATACATGACGTGTCATGCCTGCTTTTTTTAAAAAACTTTATTGAAATCGAAAAATTTATCAGAACGTAAAGGAAAGCTGATTTTATTAAAATTTTAGGACTTGACAAGAAATAAGTATCACACACTACCCCAGAGTTCACAATAAAATCTACAACCGCATCCAATGCAAACATTAATCAGGATTACTAATCTATTAATTCTTCAATTCAGTTGGATCTGCTGTACCATTAACTAATCTTTACTAATCGTTTGAATCAAATTAAGTCTATGTTAAATTATCTGCTCTAAATTCCTGACATCGTATACCTGTTGGCGGTAGACTGTTCCCACTATGTTAAATTATTACTATTTTAAAATCTTTAACTATGTAACAGTCAACGTTTTTAATAAATGAAATTTTTCTTAGCTTATTCAAAAATTTTAACAAATAGAGTTCAATTCTATTAAACACGCCTCAAAACACAAGTTGTTTTAGTTTATTCCCTTCTTTTCCTAACCTTTCCTTTCCGTGTTAACCTCTGAATAAACCCATCAAAAAGAGACAGCACCACAAAATTCAGCCGAATCAGTTCAGGTTATGTTGTCCAAGACAATCTTTAACTTGTGAAATACTTAGAATCTTACCCAATGCTTTGAACTGGGTCAAATACCTGAACTTTGACTACAATCATCATTGAAAACCAAACAAAAAGTCCAAAACTAAACCTTAGTCCAAAACTAAATCTAACTCTTCATCAAAGGCTTCTTTGAAATGCAAAACTTTTGTATGAATTGAAGTAGAATCGGCTTGCAATTATTGTACAATACTAAATCGCTATCATATAATTATTTTAAATTAACTTTACTCAATAGCAATTTCAAATTAAAATACAAAATTCAAATTTTGCTGTAAATCCAAAGCTTGATACAAAACTAAATAATAAAAAAACTAGATGAAAACCCCAAATTCAGAAATTTGAATTTAATACTCAAAACCTCTTTTGTCTTTTTTTTTTCAGAATCATTACCTCAACATATGAACAAAAATCAAACCAATTATAAATAAAAACGTTACACCAAGTTATAATATATTACGTCAGTAACATAATATAGTATATATACTGAGTGTTTTATTCATTCTGCTTTTTAATACTTTTTGCTTTACTTTTCTGCGTCTTTTAATAATTAAAGTAAGTGTTTACAAATTAACTGACGGTTGTAGGCCGGAGCCGCTAGGTGAGGGTATACCTTCGTCACGAGCTTGCGGATCCACAACGCCCGTGCATCACACGACATTATTCAATAAATTTGAGAAAAACAATATGGAGATAAAATTAGAGTAAGCAAGCACGCACTAGTCACTCTCTAGAAAATATAATTTTTACATCATATTATACTCTCGAGATTTTGGACGGCAAAAGATAATTAATTGCGCGATTTCATTTTCAATTCAAATAATAGTCTGTTAAATTTTATCATCCAGTTCATTATTTCAAATCACTCAGATAAATATATAGAAAGAAAACCCAATGTGACTTCGAGAATGGCGCATTTTTACAATTTTATTACTTTATTGAACGGGCTTCTCGTGTCGTGACTGTAGTTTCTAGCAAGCTACTTAACTTCGAGCCTCAAATGTTCAGCCCTTATATTTATTTATTTATCTTTCTTTGTGATTAGTAAATGTTCCAAAAATTTTAATCTTTTTATTAAATTCAATTTAACATTTAATGAACTAACTTGGTCAAACTGAATCACTGGACTGGAAACTGAACTGCTAATTAGTATTGACGAAACACGTTTGAACTATTTTTGGAATTATTATTTTTGCGATATCTAGAATTTCAAAATTACTACAACCTTCACCGTTACAAGCTGAAGTATATATCCTTCCGTATTTAATTCTTAACGCATTCCGAACATCGGACCGCATTATGTTGAAAGCCATAAAATAGTGTAAACAAACGAGTGAAAGATCTATTAGCAACAACAAACTTGGAACCTTTGTTTCAATTTACTTTATGCATTCCTTGCTTGTTAACTTTTTAAACTACTAAGCATAGTCTACAAGTGAGTCATATATTTGAGAAACACAAATCTTTCAAATATAACGAATGGGTGAGTGACCAACTGATAAGTTGAACCAATGACAATAAGGCTATTAAATGCATCATTTCCTAAACCACATCGACATCGATCTGGTACGTTATTATAAATAGTGTACATATAATAACTATGTTGTTGTATATCTTCAAATGAAGCGTACTCATATAATATCGATCTAATTTCAATTTGCAAGTTCGTTTGATCATCATAGTTTTTTTTTTGAAATAACTATAATTCATTCGTATTTCGGCGCATTCAGATTATATACATCCGAAACACGTCGAGGATCGGTCGCCTTACATCGGGATCACTAATTAATCCATTTTAAAGTCCATACAAATACAATCAATTTTTGCGGCTGTACCATTAGGTACAGTTATACTACTTGTAAAAATTGATCTTAGTCGTTTAAAATAACCGAAATCTATCTAAAATCATTCAATATTTAAAAATGTAGAAATTCCCCTGATCAAAAACATTTGAAGGCACACAGGAACTATGAAAAATTAATAAAATGCCATGGTAGTTCTAGATAGAACGAGTTACTTGTACAGTAATCTACTAAAGCAGCTAATAATTCTGGACTAGAAAACTTGCTTTCATTATGTACATCCCTTTAGTTTGATATGTACGTAAAATTAAGTAAATAAAATACATTAGATCTTTCACGAACAGTTAGATAACATACTGTCAAAAACAGTAACACACTTGTTCACAACCTACCGGCTCATTAGGTCACAACTTATGGAAACACTTGTTCCACTCTAGTAACACACTTGGTTACATTCTATGGACTCACATGGCCCAAATGACATACATAGTCATTCTAAAATGGTGACTCACATGGCCACCTAGGTCACAACTTATGGAAACACTTGTTCCACTCTAGTAACACACTTGGTTACATTCTATGGACTCACATGGCCCAAATGACATACATAGTCATTCTAAAATGGTGACTCACATGGCCACCTTAAAATATCGACACACTTGGCCACTCTATAATAGTGAGTAGACACACTCATGACTACTCCAAACGTATACGAACGAGCTCTCTGACCATCATTCAATATCTTTATTCTTACTCCCACAATACCAGCTACGCAAAATCGTCAATTTCAACTTGAAATCTAAGATATTCTAACGTCTCTATCTTGTATTCTTCCAAAATCCTTCATTATTAACCTCAATCACTGATAAATCTGTCAAGAGACACTAAGGCTTCCGTACATGAAAGCGGAACCCCTGATGTCAATCAACCTGTAATGCGATAGAAAGAGGTTCCCCTTTTTTTTTTAAACTACAAATGATAATGATATCAATAGCTGATATACAATACAGTACTAAAATACATATGCTCTGATAATAGCACATATTAAGAGTTGCAAATGGACTTGGTCAGTAAAACCACTATTATTCTTTCAGCATAGGTACAACTACCATCGAACAAATCACTAATAAAAGGGCAAATGATTCTAAGCAAGTGCTTAAATAAACTTATCATAAATTACATGTCTGGCCAATGTACTTCACTAATGTAATTTAAGTTCACTCGCGGCACTAATATAAATAGTTGCCCTGCCACTCAAAAAAATTACTTTTTAAACACTACAAATTCCTAAGACACCTGTTTTGATCGAGTCTAGTACTACCAGACTAAACTATCTAGATCACATAAAATAAGTATACCAGTAAGTATACTTTTATATCGAGAATTTAAAACTAAATCATACTTTTATCGTATTTCTTATAAATCACACATGAAACTAATCAGAGTTCGATAAATTGCTTTGCATCCTAGTATTGACATGAGGGTATCTTATTTGACATATTCACTTCTCTTTTTTTTTTTTATTACTATTATTCACTCCATGAATTCTCTTCGTGAATAACCAGTAATCTAATCTATGCCTGGTTAATAGAAATTTCAAATTAAAAACTAAATTAAAAATTAAAAACCTTGTAAAATCAAAATTCGAAACTTAAACAGTGCGTAAAAAAAAACTACAATCTCATTCAGTACACTAGTCTGAAGGCACGAGGCTGCTTTTAAATTCAATAATCATTTAACTACATTTACACTAAATAAAACTTTAGGTAACGTTCATCCAAAGTAATGGTCCAGAGAATAATTCACAAATACTTGAGTTAATTAGAACTGATAATTATTTACCTATTTCATATCTCTAGGAGTACCTCAGGTTAACCAGTAGTAATAACCAAGCTGTATGGTATCGCATTTAATCATCTAAAATGGCTGCTCAGACGGCCGGTGCTAGTGAAATTTATTCCAGTATGTCAACTCTCATACTGGCGAAATTCTCGCTTGACGCTTTATTTGTTGATTATAGCTAAATAACACAAAATTTCTTGGACTCATGTCCAGGACATGACATTTTTACATCATCTATCATAAATAAATACTATGGACACTATATTCAAAACTCAATTCACTGAAATTTCTATCGATGTGTTTTATCTAAACTAAATACCTTAGAATCAGAATTACTTCGACACTAAAGTAAACTGCTTACAAAATCGTAATTCGGGGATCATCCTCCTCGATGGAAGCCAGTCGCCAAGCTGGTTTGAGTTGGCAATTCATTCAGATGAGACTTCACAGTCTTAACGTCGTGATGACGTAATATTAAAGTTTACAGCAAACTCTTTTCCAATTTGTGGGTAACTAAATACGAAATATAAATGTAATTCAAATATTAATTGCCTTGATACAATGTCAATTATTATCGCACGAGATCATTACCAAACACTCGATTTAACCTCTACTCAAATGGAATACAACATAATAATATTATAGCCAAAATAGCAAATCTAAGAGTTCACCCAGAACTAATGTTATTCAATGTACCCACACAATAGGTGTCAAAACAGATTTAGCAATATCCAAAAGTTCTTTGCTGCACGTTATCTTTATAGCATAGCAAGAATGGATCTCAAGTACATGCTAACTTTGATTAAAGTAGTCAATCTCTTTTGAACTTAGTAAACGGAATACTCTTTGTTTAAAAGTTTTGAAGGTACGACACAGAGAATTGTGTCACAATATAACTACTTAGTGAACGATATTTTTCTCGTGTTAAAAAAAATATTGTTTTCTTGGGTTCATTTTCACTTCTGAAGTTGTCACGAATTCCCGTTAAGGTCTATATATTCCATGACTAGATACAACCTAAGACCGATTGACTAACTACGGATCTTTATTTGGAAGTTCATAAAACTACACGTGGGCATAGAACGGGCATATTTTTGGGTAGTAGCGAACAACTTCGCTACCCACAATGTACCTTATAGAAATCCTGAAATAGCACACTAACACATGTGTTAAAGATTACTCTTAAAATGCATCAGAGATTAAATAATAAATAAATAATAAATTGGAACGATACAACAAAGGACTTACTGGCATTTCAGCTATCATCTCGCACACACTTTACTTTCCAGCACCACGTCTCAACTCACTCTATACACAAAAGTATAACACTGTATATATTATGATATATAAGAATGTACACAGCACAGGCGTGCACCTCTGATGGCGAGCGATACTCCACTTTCTGTTTACAGAATGACGCCCGTATTTATACACAATGTCTTTTTCGCCAACCCTCTACCAACTCTGAATTCATTAATAGTGCAATACCAACATGAAATCAGTATTGCCATTCTATAAATAATAAATAAATGTTGCCAGTCGAACACACGATCACGACAGTATGATTGATCAAACTACGTAATAAGCTTGAGCCCGTAATTACATAGAATACGAGAGTGAAGCGGAAAACTAATTGTACAATATTCATTTCACAAGTTGTATGCGCTGTAAGTTAGTTGTATTGCAATTCGATCATAAATTACACTACATAGTATACAATAGGATATCCTATAGTAGCCGGTTATGTTTGTACATCAGAACTAATTTCGTTGTATGACCCCACGCTGTGCAATTTACAATCGGAAGCAGCAAGATACGGTAATACACGAATAATTTATTCGATAGTGTTAAATGTTATAAAACTTGAACGATCTATCTAGTAGGTAGTATCGGTTCACTAATGTTTCACAAAAAACATTTAACAAACGTCGTATTCCGCAAACGTATATCTACCTAATTTTTTAAAAGATAATTTGACAAATACCTACTCAATTCACAAGTACTTTACTTTGCAAACGTGCTGAATGTAAAAATGTCATTTACTAATTTATTATTTCATAATAAATTAATATAAATTAAAATATACCTGCAGGGTGACCGCGTTTCGTTTGCATCAATCATTGATGCATCGCAATCACCTCCGATTGGCTGAATTTTTGGTATTCTTGCTGCGTCAATGGATTTCGTCCAATAGTGGAAGAGTGTTAACCAATCAAAGGTGATTGCGATGTATCAATGATTAATGCAAAAGATACGCGGTCGCCCTGCTGAATATTTATGTTTGGACATAAATAGGGTTAGCCCTTTTTTTTTCGTGGGAAAATCGTCATCACCCTTGCATCTAGGGAAATGCAAAGGTTATGTCGGACTCTTACCGACTTAAACCCCACAGTTTAACCGCAAGTTTTAATTTGGGATTTACCCACTCATTTTCTAACTCATCTAGGTAAAACGGCTTAGCTTTCACCCTCTCCCTCTCACCCCCTCCAAGGCCATGTCGACGGAGCCCCGCCAAGCGGGGCTCCTTGTTTCATGGGTGTTGGAAATAACAACCTACACTATCCGAGTCGACGTGCCCCCCGTCCCGAGCTCGCTTCGCTCGCTCTAGCATGAGTGGGTAAATCCCAAATTAAACCTTACCTATATTCATTATGATTTAGACATTACCCATGTTGACTTGGGTAATACTAAGTAAACCCAAGAATGTCAAATTTATAAAACGGGCTACGCCAGAATCAACAATCAATAATTCATTTTATCAAAAATGAAATATGCTTTACGTTGTTTTACTAAATAACACAATTATATTTTATGAAATGATAATTTGTGTGTTACTTGTTTTTTCAACTGAATTATTTAGTAATAGGACCAAAAGTTTTATAACGATTAATATATGATTCATAATTTTGGGAAACGTTGATTGTGAAATGAAAATTTGTTATTTGTTTTTTATGAAATGATCACCAGTAGTATCTTCAATAATATTCACTATTTTTCTCTGCTCATCACTATCCATACTTCCATACGAATATTATAAATGCGAAAGTGTGTCTGTCGGTCTGTCCCCGAGGGAAGTTTAATTTAAGGAGGAGGAATTAAGGAGTGTAGCAGGAATGATAAAATACCTACTTAATCAACGCGCAAGGTATCATCTATGTAGTAAAATATAGTATTAAGAACTTAGTTCAAGTGAGTGACTATACAAATTATTACTATTTTAGGTACCTCTTCTGTTTTATAGTAAGACAGACTGACTGTCTCAGTCATAGTATAGGGTAAAGGTACCTATTTACTACGAACTCGTTTGTTATGTGTTTGAGAAAAATCAACTTTTGAATAACAACTAGAAACAAGAATATTTACCAATTAGCGTGTTTGAAGTAAAAAGTTGATTTCCCAGAGGTAACATTGGCTTCGTGTTTTTATAAGACAATAATTATTGATGTACGTAACTGTATAAAATAGATACCTACTTGTTATTCGAGTTAGAGATATTATGCAGAATTAGAAAATTTTAATCTATGTTTGAATATTTGATGGATATGTCATTGGTTATTAGTGGCTACCGCCTTCGTCAATCTATGAAAGTTACTAAGTATCTACAAAACTATTAAATAATAATACCCGAATTGTAGGTGCACATATCTATTGTCTAGGACCTAGGTGCATTTACATATTTGCACGAATGGCAAAACAAAACGCGAGGCGGTATTTCACACTCCGATCTCATCTCGCAACGGTAACAATGGAAAAAAATAAGGTTAGCCCCATTAAGCCGTTGGTTGACGCACGGCCCATTAAGACTATTAGAAACTGTTATTATGTTATTTAGTAACAAAAATATTTATTTTTTTTCTCATATCGTCATGGCCTACGACCTAGACAAGCTTGCGTCACCGCATTTTGTCCCACGACCACCTAAACACGAAAAACAAAATGGTTATAAACAATGCATCCAAGACCGGAATTGCAACTTCGCAATCACCACAAAAAATCTTCGTGATTTCCTAACGCGCAATAGGGAGGGAGGTAATGTTAGTGTTTCGCAAAAAAATTCCACTACTAATTGACTATTGACTCCATTACTAAAATTCGATATCAATGATTGACTCTCTATATTTTTGCGACTCCATAACAATGCCTGCTTAATTATTTTTTTATTCGACGACCAGACTTTTACTGCGGTCTGACCAGCCAAGTTACATACGTTTCGTGTCTATTCTTTTTCTTTAATTTATCAATTATTATCTAACGCTTTAGCGAAGGCGATTTTAGAAGACGACAAGTCGACACAACTATCTCGATCACTCATTCTATACCGCAGTCCGCAGAATAGTCTATGGTTAGCGTTTTTAAATGTGAGTCAGACAGCTGTCAATCTCGCCTTCGCGTAGTGGAGTTTCTGTGGTAAATTATAATCGCTAAATTCTATGTATTTTTTCGAACGAACTGTCTTGTAAACTTGGCTATGATTTTTCTTTGACCACGTGACTTAGCGATAACGAATAAGTAATTCCCATATATTCCCTTCGTTTTTTAAAGTTTAAATGATTATATCTAGGCAACTGGGCTAGGCCTGCAGGAGGTAATAGTGACTTGTATTCTCTTATAGAATGAAGAGTGCTTCCTTAAATGAGGTAAGGCCGTTTAACTGAACTCATAAATGCGTTTCTTTTCACATTATAATACATTATATTTTCCCAAATCGAATGTCCCGCTAAAATATTATCACTAACATAACACAATCTTCTTTAAAATATAAAAGGAAAGATAATTGACTGATTGACTGACTGATCTATAAACGCACAGTTCAAACCACTGGACGGCTTGGGCTGAATACAGATACAGATACAGATAGCTTTTATGACGTAAGCATCTGTCTAGAAAGGATTTTTGAAGATTCAACCAATTAGGGAGTAAAATAGAGGTTTGAAATTTGTACGAAAATCGAACTTAACGAGAACGAAACCACGGGCAAAAGCAGCATACAATAAAATCGCACTCTCTTAATATAGTAAAAAGATAACCTAACCTAACCTAACCCAAACGCTACAAATATTAATTCGAGCCTCTCGAGCCAACGATCTCCCTGATCCAACAACTTTTGAATTTCTAGAATACCCTGCAGTAATATGCTCTGTGGAGGAGGTCATGAACATCAGTAGGGGCAAAGAGGAGAGCTTGTCCTGTAATAATAATAATAATCATTGATGTTCCATGACCTAAGTCACACACATTATTACACCTTGTAATTACATCTCGCCACAACAATTACTACTACTATGGAAATGTTTTATGCACGAAACGTACCTATGACATATCTTATCATACGAAATGAATGATGTTATGTAATGTACAAATTACCACAAGGCCAAAGTTCGTTTATTTTTATACGCAAACGTGCCTACATTAATTAATAGGTACATATCTTGTGTGCGATGCGAGAAATAACAATTGGTTTTAAAAGAAAGTAACGGCGATTAATTTATTTTAGTGAATTTCTTATTTATCTTTATATAAGCTTCACAAAATAATACGTGTACCTATTGGTGGAACCAAAAAAATTATATAAATTTTAAATCCGATTTTTCTATAAAATATTACAGAAAACACATTAAGCTACAGAGTTAAAAGCTTCCGCAAGAGCCTCTTTGTTTTGTAACACGCGGATTTCAATCCTTTTTACGCTCCCCATTTTGTTCCGCCATATCCAGGTAAGGTATATATACCTATCAGTTGCGGATTCTGGAGCATTTAATAAACGCTGCAACAATGATAACATAGTTTTTTTGTTGCCACTGCTATCTTTCGTATGTGAGTCTAACATGCTTATGTTAAAGTCATACTAATATTATAAATGCGAAAGTGTGTTTGTTTGTTGGTTTATTGGTTTGTTGGTTTGTCCTTCAATCCCACCGCAACGGAGCAGCAACAGATCGACGTGATTTTTGGCATGGGTATAGCTGAGGACCTGGAGAGTGACATAGGCTACTTTTTATCCCGGAAAATTAAGGAGTTCCCGCGGGAATAACATAAAACTAAAATCACGCGGACGAGGTCGCGGGCATCAGCTGGTAAAGAATAAATGTGTGTTTGTTTGTTGGTTTGTTGGTTTATTGGTTTGTTGGTTTGTCCTTCAATCACGCCGCAACGGAGCAACGGATTGACGTGATTTTTGGCATGGATAAAGGTGAGGACCTGGAGAGTGACATAGGCTTTTTATCCCGGAAAATTGAGGAGTTCTCGCGGAAATAACAAAAACCTTAAACCACGCGGACGAAGTCGCGGGCATCAGCTAGTATTTTATAAAAAAACAATGGTACCTCCTTATTTATTATAAATTTTAGTTCAATAATAAAAATTATTGTATTAGAATATTCATAGGCACATAATAATAAATTGTGACAAACTTTTTCTAAAATATAAGATTTGGCATGTCAACAGGACATGTTGGACTGAATTTATGTAAGATTTTACGTAATTTTTTGGTTTTTGTATTATACAGTGAAAATTTATTGCACTTTGTTTCTCATGTTATAACGAATTGCTGGAGACATACTACCATTTCTCAAATCCGTATTGTTTTAATAATGTTGGCGTTTGTGTTTTAGAATAATTATAATCCTTATAATAGGGAAGTCAAGGTACGTGACATAAAAGTGTCATTTTGAAATAATACTGCTTTAAGTGATGGTAGTAACACCTCTGTATCTTACTTAAATATTCAAAATTAAAATACAGCATTGTTCCAGTTGTCTCTATCTTCGGTCTAACGCCGACTTGACACGCGATCTCGCCATCAAACACAAGAAATCCTTTTGCTAAGTTATCTTAAAGAAACGGTTTTCATAGTTAACTAGCTGACGCCCGCGACTTCGTCCGCGTGGTTTAAGTTTTTTGTTCTTCCTGCGGGAACTCCTTAATTTCCGGGATAAAAAGTAGCCTATGTCACTCTCCAGGTCCTCACCTATACAAGAAAAAGAATTAGCGAAATTGGTCCAGCCGTTCACGCGTGATGCCGTGACCAAGGGAAATAGGGATTCATTTTTATATATATACATATAGATTTTTTAATAGATACATTAAGTAATAATATACATATAACGATGCTTTACCTAATCAGGTATGCTTACTTATTACTTCTGCGACACATAAGAAATGAAAACTTAGAAAACCGAAGTTTTGAGGGCATCTTACGAGTAAGTGTATTGAATCAGCATGCACTTTCAAATGTACCTAATTCGAATATTTTCCACGAAAATGACTGCTTCCAAACTATAATTATTATTGTCATTAATTAGGCGACGCGCAACGTAATTAAAATTGCATGCGCCCGCGACTTCGTACGCGTGGATCGAGGTTTTGTGGATACCGCGGGAACTCTTTAATTTTCCGGGATAAATAGTAGCCTATGTGTTAGTCCAGACTATAATCTATCTCTGTGCCAAATTCATCCACGTTCAGCCGTTCTGGCGTGATTGAGTAACAAACATCCATTTGAGGTTATTTTGGTTCCCGCGGGAACTTCTTAATTTTCCGGGATAAAAAGTAGCCTATGTGCTATTCCAGACTATAATCTATCTCTGTGCCAAATTTCAGCCAGATCCGTTCAGCCGTTCGGGCGTGATTGAGTAACAAACATCCATCCATACATCTATCCATCCATACATCCATCCATCCAAACTTTCGCATTTATAATATTAGTATGGATTATATTATTTGACTGTCCTCCACACTACACGCGTCGTGTCATAATTATAAGATAGAAAGACGATACTCTTCTGGTTTTTTAATTAATTAAGTATCCAAGACACACGCTTGTCAATACACCTGGTAGGAAGGAATGTGGCCTGTGTTCACATAAAATATCTTTATACACTATTATTTTAAAGCTTTTTGTTTTTTTAAAACATTTTTATTCGCAATTGCTTCACCATTTTGCTGTTTTTTACCCTTTAATCGGTGGTGAATTTTAAACCTGGAAAATTCTCACACATTTTCGGCGAAATGCGGGCAGTCATGTTTCGCTCATTTTATGCTAGCATCGCTGAACGTCGTATATTATAGGTATCTTACTTTTAGGCCGTCACCCACCGCGCCCGATCGGAACAACACATCGAATATCGACACATCGCGCCCGAACAAAAGTCTATACGTACTTACTAATATTATAAATGCAAAAGTTTCGATGGATGGAGGAATGGATGGATGTTTGTTATTCAATCGCGCCAGAACGGCTGAACGGATCTGGATGAAATTTGGCGCAGAGATAAATTATAGTCTGGAATAATACATATTACATAGGCTACTTTTTGTCCCGGAAAATTAATGAGTACCCGCGGGAACAGAAAAAACTCAATCTACGCGGACGAAAACATTCCATTCCAAACTTCACAAAAATGTTTCCAAGGAAATATAACTGCATCTCGCTTCTGGTTTATTCCATTCCAGTTGGTATGTTATATTTTGTGTGCAAAATTGTCATATATTATACGGGGCAGTTAGCACATTCGTGTAATTTTGTTTTTATTAAAATGGCCTCAGAAGTGACGGTTATGGCCAGGATCTGGATAGGTAAATTATGTTATGAAGTACTCGATGATGCCCGCTACTTCTTTCGCGTGGATTACGTTTTCTTGATTCCCGGGGGAACTTCTTAATTTTCCGGGATAAAAAGTAGCATATGTCCTTCGTAATCTTTGTCCGGGATGTAACCTACCGCTATACCAAATTTCATCAAAATCGGTTCAAGTCATCGGTCATCAAGTCGGGCCATGAAAACGTAGCAGACAGACAGACAGACAGACACACTTTCGCATTTATAATATTAAGTATGGATTAGTATGGAATAAGTATGGATGTATTCAAAACTTAGCTAGAATTGCAGAGCCCGGCTCCTGATAAACAAAAACAACTGATGATGCATGCGACTTCAGCTACGTGGGTGTAGGTCTTTATAGTTCCCGTGGGAACTCTTTGATTTTCCGGAATAAAAATTAAACCTATGCCACTCTCCAAGTCTTTAACTAAAATTATCCATGCAATAAAATGCGTTGCTCGGTTGCTGCGTGATTTAAGAACAAACACACTTTCATAGTCATAATATTAATTAGATTAGAATCCCACAAAACAACGGTTCTAAAACGTTATGCTAACCACTTAGATAATTAATTAATGAACCCTTGTTCTCATTAGATGATTTATTAAATTATTATTATCAAATTTCGAAGAATGATGAAAAAGAGCATTAATTTGTTAACTCGAGGGTGAAATTTTCAGCGAAACTGAGCCAAAAATAATTGGCTTGTTCAATTTTTGTAATTTTATGCAAAAAGGGTATTTATTGAATATCCATAAACAGAAATATGGAAATAATTAAGATTATTATTGGGATACCTTATTGTTTTATGATCAACATGCAGTGGCGCGCACGACATAGAGGCATAAAGGTACTTCTTACCCTAGTCATAGTTACTATTCTGTGCCCTAGTTAAAAAATCTCAATGCATAATTTTCATCATTCCCTGCCTGAAAGTAGGTGTCTACGTAACTGATGCCTACCCGGGCTCCGAATGCTGCCACTGCTCACATTTATTAATTAAAATAATATATTTTGTAAAGAATTAATAAAAAACAAAACCAATTTCTTGCTGTTTACCTACATAGTTGAAATCATGAAAACAAAAAAATCACTAATAATAGGTGAACTCAATAAATATTTAATAAAACATACTCGTACATAATAATATGTCCATAGCGTATATTTTGTAATATTATGTGTACACGATTTATTCATGTACGTCATTTACAATTTGGGCAGCAAATAGTGTTAGTAATGAACTGTTTGCTTTGTGATCAAAAGCGTTTGCTTTATTTGAGGACCTTTCAGAAACATTCGTGAGCAAAAAACTAAATTTGTTGAGTAATAAAAATAAATCGACAAAATTTTCTCGAATATTTATTCTGTTGTCTAAGGGAGAAAACACACTACGGACAAAACATGGCAAAACCGTGCAGAACGCTAGCGTCGTAACATGGACACACGTTTCGTTGTGTCGTGCAGGTCTGTGCGGCATATAAAATGGCGTGCGCCGACGTATCGCGCTGACCTTTTGTCCTGTCCGGTCCGTAGTGTGTTTTCGACCCAGTGCAAACCGTCATGGAATTTTTGGAACAAACACGGTAGGTATATTCTAGGCCCAGTTTTTGTGTTTTACAAAAAACACTAATTAGGTAATACTGACCACGCTTGACTGTGATAAACGTAAATAAAAGTTATAATTTACGTATTGCATTATATACCTGCTTATTATTTTTTTCACGTACGCAGACGCACGTATATTATAGGTATATTTCCCTACTCTGTGGTACATATGTTTGTTTCATTTATATCCGAACAAAACCTGATTTGAATATTTGTGTATAATTAAATCAGGCTGGTTTAAATCGTAGCGTCAAAATATTGAATAGTCTCATCTATAGAAAAGTGAAAAAAAAAATTACATGCGATAGACGTACTTATCAATAAGTTTTTAATAAATAAAATAAAATAAAATTGGTTTATGTTCATATTATGTTGTTAGTACAGTATTAACTTAAAAACTATATTAGAATACACAAAATAAAACATAAAGCAAAATAACTATTTAAATATCTGCGGCTGCATATCTGCGGAATATAATTTATGTAAGTTTGAGGGTGACTGTACTAACTGAACTAACAAGCCATCTTGTTTGCTTATTCTG
Organism: Erebia epiphron; assembly: GCA_963932025.1. Classification (NCBI taxonomy): domain Eukaryota; kingdom Metazoa; phylum Arthropoda; class Insecta; order Lepidoptera; family Nymphalidae; genus Erebia; species Erebia epiphron. Next base: position 10,264,180 of record OZ009958.1, on the reverse strand, counting down.
ATATAGACTTTTGACGTCGACTGTACATTAATTTGTGTTAATAATCCATATCCATACTAATATTATAAATGCGAAAGTGTGCCTGTCTGTCTGTCTGTCTGCTACACTTTCACGGCCTATCTGTTCAACATTTTTTGATGAAATTTGGTATGGGGATAGTTTGTACTTTTTATCCCAAAAAATTAAAGAGTTCCAGCGGGATTAAAAATACTTTAATCCACTCGGACAAAGTCTAATATATTTCATAGCGTGTGGCGCTAGCATCGCCAAGTTTAGTCGGCTGTGTTACAAAGTTTGTTTTTTTAATTCAATACTTCGGAATATATGTGTAACTAAGTGCTTATTGTTTAAACATTAGTTCAAATCAAATGTGAAAATGTTTGCAAAGAAATCTGTAATGTAGCTTTCGTAAAAATAGTTTGTAAATAAACGATCCTTTAAAGTGAGAATTTTATCATCAAAACATACTCATTTAATATATTATAAACATCATTCTCATAACTATAAGATTTTTTTATAAAATAAACAAAAAAATGTGTAAAACCAATGAAAACAAACTTTTTGTTCAAAACGCAAATCAAAGTGACCGTTTGTTTATTTTAGTACATTACATAATATTATATATGTTTGTTTATTTTTTGACATAATAGTGTACGCTATAAATAGTGCATTTGGATTGTTGACCTTCAAACAGGTTGTTGACAATGAATAGCAGCAAACATCTTTTGCTAAGTACCAAGTATAAAATTCAAGTGCAAATGATAGACCCACTATGGTGTGGTTAGTTGAACGCTCCATTTTATATAGAACATTTCACACAAAATGTTCTATGTACCCCGCTCTCCTACGAGAGTGGAGGCCTGTGCCCAGCAGTGGGACGTTAATGGGCTGTAGTGGTGGTGTTGGTGGTTCTATGTAAATTTTTAGTCGAGCGTTCAACTCGGATCCACTTAATTAAAAGACTCTCTCGCATTTTGGAAGCCAGTATTTCTTTATTTTTTTCTTTTTAACATTATTTGTTATAATTAAACTTTTCTCACGTCTTTACAAAGGCTTACCTTAAATTTAGTTAAGTAAGCATTTTTTTGTTTTGTTTTCACACTACCAAAATTGACGAAATGGAAAACAATTACACAAACAAAACGGCCATTGTTCAGATCAAACTCTTGTGAAGTAATGGATTTAACAGCTGATGATTTATGTCACAGGCAAACACTGCAGACTTGGATTACACAGGATTATACATCGAAATGTTTGGATATCCCACAGACATAATAATGTGGGATATCCACAAATCTGAATCATCATACCATAGAGAAATTAAAAGCTGAAGTATCAACAGTAAAATCTCTTCTAGATAGCTCGTTTTAATACTTTTAGGTAATTCAGTTGACGCTGTTAGAGCATTTCGACTTCAAAAGAAATGTATAAGAGCTATTTGTAATATAGGTCCCTATTAAAAAGTTGGGTATTCTTCCATTGCCGTGTATGTATACGAGATATTTGCAAAGCAATGTAAAAGTACGTAGATATATGAAAAGCACCAGATTATGAAAAAATTACTATGAATAATAAATATTATGTTGAAGAGAAATATTAATAAATGGCTGTTGGAAAATGTTATTATGACATCAAGGTATATTTAATTTGACTTGTATAATTTTTCCTTATGTATTTATTTAGATTTTTCATTTATTATTATTTTACTACAATATTAATTCTTGCTCGACATTGCTTAGTTACCTAATTTTTTTTTGTTTAAACATTGTACTCATAATTTAATTTAGTTCAAAAATTGCTGAATACTTGCCTAAAATGTGCCCACTATTGATTGAGTTGAATGTTTTGGCCTCTCATTGACACTTGTTACCATCAAATATTGTACAACCACCACCACCACCCACCACTACAGCCTATTAACGTCCCACTGCTGGGCACAGGCCTCCACTCTCATAGGAGAGAGGGAATTAGAGCTTAGACCCACCACGCTGCTCCAATGCGGGTTGGCGGGCTTTAACGACTATTATCATGTTAGTGATAATAACCGGGACCGACGGCTTAACGTGCTCTCCAAGGCACGGGGGTGAAACACCGCCAACTTCCAACTCCGGGCTGGCACTGAGAATTTTTTAACTGAAAACCACAATAAGTACCTAACAATTTTTATGCCCGACCGCGAATCGATCCCAGGCCCTCGTGATCCGCAGTCGACTACGCTAACCACTAGACCAACGAGGCAGATATTGTACAACATTCTTTGCAAATAAATGATTATTTATTTATTTAAATAACTAGATTATTCCCGCGACTTCGTCCGCGTGGACCAAGTTTTTTCTATTCCCGCGGGAACTCTTGAATTTTCTGGGATAAAAAGTAGCCTATGTCCTTCCCCAGGATACAACCTATCCCTGTACCAAATTTCATCAAAATCGGTTGAGTAAATGGCCATGAAAGCGTAGCAGACAGACAGACAGACGGACAGACAGACAGACAGACACACTTTCGCATTTATAATATTAGTATGGATATCTCTTTGCTCTGTTAGCGAAATTTTCTAAAATCTAAGATTGCACAAGTGCAGAACTGCAATAATTTCCAGGGTGAAATAGAAATTATTTAACTAAACCCTTCAGGCAAATTCAAGCTACCTTAATTAAAGGTAAACCAGTCATGTTGGCATACGCTATACTACATAAAGACTTAATCAAGCAACTGTACCAAAATTCGACTAAATCAGTTACACGGGTGCAAAACAGGCATACAGACATGATGCCGCGACTTCGTCCGTGTTGATTAAGATTTTTCAGTTCCCGCGGGAACTCTTTAATTTATCGGGATAAAAAGTAGCCAATGCCCTTCCCTAGGGTGCAATCTAGTCTTGTACAAAATTTCATCGAAGTCGGTGAAAGCGTAGCAGACAGACGGACAGACGGACAGACATACAGACAGACAGACAGACAGACAGACAGACATACTTTCGCATTTGTAATATTAGTATGGAATATGGATACTAAATATAATTCTAAGGTACCATATTATTTTTACGGCATTGCGCGGCATTTCGGTGTAAGAGTGGCTGCTTCGCTTCGCGCGCTTCCTAGTATGAATTTCAGTCTGTGCATAGAGTTAATTACCTCTATGAGTCTGTGTAATTAGTCTGCAATCTTCAATCATACAGTTCTTGGATTGTGCCGTCAGGCGTTTTGTGTGTGTCAAGCTTTAATGTATTCTAATTAGTTTGGACAAACAGGTGTTAGTATTTAAAATGAAATTCGGCATTATTTTATAAACGTACCTATATATATTATCATTTCAAGTATGCATAATTGGGTATTTGGCAACTATTCAAATCAGCGGGGCGACCGCGTATTTTTTGCACCAATTGTTGATACATCGCAATCACCTCTGATTGGTTAACACTGATTGGTTGGTATTTGGTTTGGATCTACTATTGGACGAAATCCATTGACGCAGCAAGAATACCATAAATTCAGCCCATCGGAGGTGATTGCGATGTATCAATGATTGATGCAAAAGATACGCGGTCGCCCTGCAGTTTAGTATGACATAGCTTAGTACCTAAGACACTTAAACATAATTTATTTGAATAATTATAGAACACTCACAAAAAGGATTCAAAAAGAGTAATTTACCAAATATGCCGATTTAATGTATAGGTAAAAGTTTGAAGAGTATAAAAAAGGATTGAGGGCTAAATCCCCCTAACGAACAAGGACTGCTGCGATCATTAAATGCATAATTGCGTATAAGGCAAGCTTCAACATGAGCTTAGTAATTTTAGAAAATATTTTGGGGGGGGGGGGGGGGGTCTGAGTCATTTATCTGCAAAACCTGCAAGTATTAAGCTTTTATACTCATCTGTTTAGGTTGTAGTTAGGTGGATAGTAAAGCAGTTTCATTCTCCTATTTATTTTATATCAGTTTAGTTTTTTTTACGCCACTACAAGTTAGCCCTTGACTGCAATCTCACTTGATAGTAAGTGATTATTATCAAACATATTTTATATTAAATTATTTGCAGAAAATTCGGGAATAAAATATAGTGGAATTATGCTCAAAATTTAAAAGTAAGTATCTTAGGTTAATAGTCATTAATTTTCAATTGTATCTATGAAGAACGCTTCGCAATGCACATTATTTCCGAGCTCTAAGTATTTAAAAGTTTTGAATTATTATGTTGAATTTCTAAATCATATTATTATGCAGGCATGTGAGCTCAAATAAATTAAACTTTTAGAAATATGGCAAAACTTTTGTTCATTAATTCAGTGCAAACTACGCAGGGCCGCAACATAGCAATAATCTCCCTAAATAAATCTGCCTATTAGAGGCAGGTTTATGTCCCTAACTTAAATATGACTTACATTGTGGATAAGTACTTAAAACATTATATGTACATATTTTTAAGTAAGCAAAATTGACTACTAGGCATTAGGTATATTCACTACCAGATATACCGTAAAAATCGGTTGAACAATTGAACCGTAAAAGCGTAGCATACAGACAGACACTTTCACATTTATAATATCAAGTAGATATGTTTTTTTTTATCTAAGCGTACTGGAAATATTCGCAGACAAATTAAATCTAGAAGCGTTTGAAATATCCGCGTTTATTTTTTTCAACCGACTACGGAACTCAGTGTTATTAAGTTTAATAATGTTATACTGCAATTAAGTAAAACTGCCAAATTACTATTGTTTCTGTCAAATCATGATGTTGACCACAGCTGGTCAACTGCTAATTAATTTTTTCACCTCTCTAGCACACCTCACCGGTAGGTCACCGGTGAGCAAAAGTCGTTTTTATTTAGTCAGAAAAAGTATTTTGAATTTAGAACCCTGTGGATTGGGCATTTCTTTTCTTTGGAGGCACTATAAATATAATAAAGGAGACGGTTCAGATTTGTATGGGGCGTAGGCCAAGTCTTGTACAAGCAGAGAACTGAAAGAAAATAAAATACTAGACCAGTTTTTATTGGTCAAATCTACGAATTCCTCGTAATTTCAGTGGTAAAATTATTCAATCTTTCCAAGTTATGGAACACTTAACATGAGTGGGTAACAATGGCGGATTCATATTTTTTGACGTTTTCAAAAGAAAAATACGTTATTTTGACAGTGACTGTCAGAAATGACATTTGATACATTTCGCGCCTACTGCCTTCTCCATGGCTGAAGGTTGCCATCTTGGAAACGTATCGAAAACTTGAAATACATTTTTATTTTTTTCTCGTTATTTACTTTACTGGTCTAAATTATTATGTTTTTAATACAATCTATGTATTTTCCGCTATTCGTGGTAGATTGTACAAGAGTAGGCCTAAAATGAACCTTTTCCTTTATGGCCAGTATTTTTCTTCGTCTTGGCTCTCATCTTGACAACTGGACTGAGCGCTGCATGCAATTTATGTATAAACTCCAACAAAAAACATAATATGCCCAGTAGATAAGTACTTACATAAAACATGTCATGTTATTCCATCGATATATATGTAGGTACTAGATGGGCCCTTTCATAGAAAAAGGTCTGGCGACCGACTATGAGAACGCGTTCCTAACCTGCCTTTGTCCCCATCGTAGCGCTGTCACGGTCGCTCGTCGTGTAGATAATTTGTTATTCTTAGGTTAACATCTAAAGTCTTATTAGTTTGGCACTGTACAATTTTTATTTTAAGGTAAGTGTTTCAAGTCACAATTACACATTTCCAAAAAAACGTTATTTAATCTTCCTATTTAATATTTTTATCCATCACGCAATCATTTAATTTCCGCAGTAAACTGTATGATATTTTTTTTTTTACTAACTGGCCTTACGGCTTCTATGGCCATGACCTATATTATCTATGACCGAGTCATACGTTTTCAATATATGTTGCAAGCAAGTTCCCGCTTTTCAGACTAGATGGCGTTGATGGCGTTGCTAAAAATACGCCCACATTCTTTGTTTGACAGGGCCCGTCTATGTAAATTGAGGTCGTTGTGTTATTCATTTTAAAATTTAAACAACAGCTTCGCTTTCAGATCTTTATAGAACAACAGTATGAAATCTTGTTTTTATGATCCTCAATGAAGTAGAACATTTTCATTCAGCGTCATAAAATATTTCCGAAATATTGATTTTAATTTTATTTTTTGAAATACCTACACAAAATATTTACGAGGCTTGTGTGAAATAAATAAAGCAGAAATGAAATTTTACTTACAGATTGTGTTTGCGAAATTAAAACCGCCAGTAATATAAGCGAACTTGATTTTCTCATCTCGGCTGAAACAAAAAAAAGGTAAGGTTACAAAAAGATATAAAATTTCGTTTTATAAGAAAAGTGCGAGTTGTTGTTAGGACTGAAAAAGATTGTTTATCTTTTAACAAAGCGTGATATATCACCTTAAATGTATAGAGACCAATAACGTGAGCTGAACGCTACTGCTCCACCGATCCGCAAAAAAAGACAGGGGAGAAGAAGGCAATGAAGAAGGTGACGATAATATGCTCACCTTCTCCCGCCATAGTGTAGGTGTCAATGATCCTATGCCAGTTAAACGTCGAGTCGTACAAGAAAGCCTCAAGTAAGAAATAATTTATACCTGAACTACCATTTAATCAGCAAAGGAGTTTATTTTTCACTAGCAAAATGTTTTTTTTAACCCCCGACGCAAAAAGAGAGGGGTGTTATAAGTTTAACGTGTCTGTCTGTGTATCTGTGTATCTGTCTGTGGTATCGTAGCTCCCAAACGGATGAACCGATTTTCGTTTAGTATTTTTTGTGTCATAGATAATTTTATCCCGAGTGTTCTTAGCTATGTTTCATGAAAATCTGTTCATCCGTCTAAAGGTCATCAGCTTTTTTCTAGTCGGGGGTTTTTCTAAATTTGTAATTTATACTTGTTAGCTATTTTAATTGGACTGTCTTAATGATGCTTAATAACACTCGTTTAAATTCAAGTTTAACAACGTCATTTGAAATATATGATGATAATATAGAAGAAATGACCATGTTGCACATTTAATATTAATGATGAATTAAGTATAGGCATTTTATTGCATAGTGCGAACAAAATAGACACTGATTGAAGGACCTTATATTATTTCTTAAAATCATGTATTTACGTTTGTAAGTTTCATGCAATTTTTTATAAGTCTGGTATTTTTAAAATTCAGATATAGATTCCCAAGCCTTTGGCGGCGATCGCACCTGGTGGTTTGGGATGATGCAGTCTAGGGGAAAGTAGGCTAACATGGAAAGGGTATCGTAGTTTTTAATTATATTCTACATAGCATCGTTCGAGATAGCCTCTGTTTTGCCGGTAAGTTCGTTACTAGCCACGGCCGAAGCCGACCTGGGCCCTTATTCTCTAACTCAGTGACTATCAAAAATGAAAGCCACTGACATTAATGTAATATCCATTGAAGGTTTACTATGAAATGTTACTTTTTATTTCATAGTAAACCTTCAATGGATATTACATATATGTCAGTGGCTTTCATTTTTGATAGTCACTGAGTTAGAGAATACGGGCCCAGGAGCCAATATCCAAATGGTCCCTCCGATTAAAACCAAGACCTCCCAACCGACAGCGCTCATCACTATCAGTTACCAAAATTATTATTGTTAAGGGCCCAAGTACTGAAACATTGTTTTCTGTTCCGACGTTTTAGGATAGGAAAAATCAAAATTTCATTACTAAATTAATACCATTCGCTACTCAGTTAAATGAAGTATGACGTAATTAAAAAAAGTGGTCATAAAATCGTATAGTAACTGCAGAAAATTATCGAGAAATTCACCGAAAACTCAAAAAAGGCGTTATCGCGTTCCGACTATTGTGATTTAATCTGAGACCTTATTTATACAAAAGTTATTTCAAATTAATCATTAAAGATCAAGGAACACTTTAATTGAACAATATTTTCAATACAACTTAAAGTTTTTGTACAATCTGGTTCCAAAGATCCCTCACACGAATTTTTCATACACATTTACACTGGCTCGTCCAACTCAAATGTCAAAACTTATAGCCTAAGAGATAACTGTATTTGTGGTAACTATCTTTTGGTAACTATAATTATATCTCCTTACTATTAATTTCCATGTTTCAGATTTATGTTAGTATTATCACGTGGTCTAAGAGGTGATATACGAGTTATTTTAAATACTTAAAATTTAAAATACTCGTAACTTAAATGGGAGATATTTGAACACTACACGTCATTATCACATCAAAGCGGCGACACTTGAGCTATTTTTTACCCACGACGGAACGGACGGTATATATTATTATGTATTTGCCCTAAGAGGTTATGCGATTGTTTGTTTGTTTGTGTACTTTTTAGTTACCATTTTCCTGGAAAACTACTGAACCGATTAGTATGCAGTTTTTCACAATAGATATGCATAACTTCTGTCAAGGTTCTTGAATATGTTTTAGGGCCATAGTCCACTAAGCTGAGCTGCAATCTTGACTTTTATTTTTCAATATGTTTCCATTTTTCTGAAAAAGTACTGGGCTGATTGAGATGCGGTGTTTTGCATTAGATACGTTTAGCTTGTGAAAAAGTTCTTAGATATATTTTAAGTTATCGTGCTATCGTGCGCGCTGCTATCGTGTTTTTTTTATTATGTTACCTTTTTTCTGGAAAACTACTTTGCTGATTTAGATGCGGTTTAAAAAAAATATGTTTAGCTTCTGAGAAGGTTCTCAGATATGTTTTAGGGCCATAGTCCACCAAGCTGTGCTGCAATCGTGATTTGGTAGGTGGTTATAGGAACTCCTCATCGTAAACCCGTCGTGTTTGGACTCTTTTGATTTGTCTTGACAAGCGCTAACCTAGATGCTGCCCAGGGTATCGTGATGGAGCCAGGAGGTGGTCACAGGAACTCCAGTTTTTTATCCATTATATTTTTTAACGTATTTTTGAACTGATATATTTTAACATTTATTTATCAGAATATTTAAATTTAACACAATTTGACACCTCTCCTCATTAACATTTGGCCATAGTCCAACACGCTGGTCAAAAGAACTACTGAGCAGACAAATATGCAATTTTGTGTTGATAAAACTGCTTCTGCGAAGATCTAATTGTTGTTACAAATTTATAAGGTCACAAATTATAATGGAGCGCTGCAGTTCGTCGTGGGTTTTTTTTTAATTTTAATTTTATTATTTGACGTACTACTTGACGTACTTAACGACGTATTACGTCTTTGAGAGGTAATATCTAGTAAACGCCCCGATGAATAGAGTCAGTTTTTATACTGGTTACTTAGGTACAGCGCATACTTTAATACTATACTAGAATAAGCCTTCCTAGTTATTGGTCATTTCTGGTAACAATAACTCGTCTTTGAGCGGCGATAAGTAGTCAGGTTCCCAGCCGCTTGCAGGCAGACCATCACAAATTCCACCAGACGATAGTTACTGTTGTGAATGATACGAGCACTTGATGAGAACTGACATTTATTATTACTGAAATATATAACAATATTATATAAAATTCACATCATCTTTCCCTTTTATTTTTTAATGTAGATTATAAGTACATCTAGTTTTATTATAATTTTATAATTGGCTTAGATATGTAATTATATTTAAACAATACCTACGTATCTAATCCTAATTTATTTTTACTGAAATACCAACATAACAATATTATATGAAAATCACATCAGCAGCTATCTCCTAGCCTATATATTTTTTGAAAGCTTGCCCCCTTAATATGTTTAAATTTTTAAGTAAGAAATTTATAGGAATATTATATGAGAAAGTTATAAATACAATCATTAACCTTGAACTTAACTTGACTATGCTCAATTTTGAAATAAAATAAAAGCTTAAAATTGTGCTTTATAATATGAACCTGGTTTTTCCTCAACTCAGTTAAATAAAAATTATAGTAATTGGCATTTCCAGGAATCTGCTTATGTTTCGTAAAAGTATCTCAAAGGCAATATTTAGTTAGTTAACGTTAATGGTTACCTCGGACTAGTGTCGCCATTTAGCTTTAGCTTACTTTCACTTTACATCTTACGTCATTTAATATTTAAGGTTTCTTTATAATCATAACAAGAAAGACAACACTAGGCTTAATGATTAAAACAGAGCAAGGTACTTAATATTAATTTAATTTTGTCATTCTTTTTTTCGTGGCACTGTGGTGTGCGTCATATAATTTATACTAAGTACTAGCTGATGCCCGCGACTTCGTCCGCGTTTTTTAAGTTTTTTGATTCCCGCGGGAACTCCTTTTTTCCGGGATGAAAGTAGCCTATCTCACTCTCCAGGCCCTCAACTATACCCATGCCAAAAATCAAATTGACCCGTTGCTCCGTTGCGGCGCGATTGCGGCGGACAAACCAACAAACCAATAAACCAACAAACAAACACACTTTCGCATTTATAACATTAGTATGATTTGGTCCCAGGTTTGATTCTCGCGAGCATGGCAGGGTTAATTAAAACAAGAAACAAAAGAATCGACTGAAAGAGTGATCAGCAGCATCTAGCTTAGTACCTACTATAGGTTTATCTTCGAATGCAATCGTCTACATGTCCCACTTTTGCTCTTACGAAGTCACGGAAGGTTTCGCACCTACGCGTCAGAAGTATAAGGAAATATTATAGATACACGTACTCTCATTAATACCCAGGATGCGTAAAACGAGACCAACAATATAAGAAGAGATGCGATATACACATAATACCTGTCATAATACTTAGATACTTCAAAGGTAGATGAAACTAGTATTATAATCGATACTATTTTATGTATATCTTCCTAGTGAGTTGTGTGGATACTATGCTATGATCATCATACACTTATATTAAGGGTATTTTTACTTACATATATCTCACTAGTGAGGGTCACAACCCCTTCAATTAATGGCCAGGACATATTTTGAGATTGTTTTGAAGTGGAACATTTTTTGCATACGATTCGTTAGATAAATAGATTCTAGGTTTAAACTATTGATAACTAGTTAAGTTGCATTCAAATACCTATGTCCAGGAATTTGATAAAGAAATTGTTTTGGGCTCTCTATTCTAAAAGGCTTAAAAATAATAATTCTAAAAACAGTTCATGTGTAATTGTTATGACTCCCCAAAATTTCCACTATATGTTTAATGATCACAATTTAATTTTGTTTACATACAACATGTACCTATATAAAATTTATCATTTCAATCAGTATAATTATAGTGTCATTATTGCATTAAACTACAAAATGGGATTTGATGAAAAATTGAAATATTCCGGTTGTTTTACTTTTAACTAGTTAATATTATAAGTGTGTTTTTAACACAACAGATGTCTTCTACAAGTGATCTTACCTTTTGTTTTCTTACTCTATTCAGTAATGAAACAATCAAATCGATGGGACTATTTGGCAACAACAGTTTTTTGTTTATAATTTGGTTTTATTGGTCATGCATTGAACAAAATATGATGGAAGATGATTGGCGTTCTGCAATATACTTACAGGGAGTGAACATCACCGCAATAATTAATGTACATTGGGTAGGTACTATGATTAAATCTCAATTTTGGGTAATTCGACCTAAATTAGGTACGCTTTCGACATAGCCAATTTGCTACCGAAGGCTGAATCATTAAACGTATATCATACAGAAGTGACGGAGACGTAATCTTACTAATATCACAGAATAGGTAGGTAATAGTACAACTAATATTATAAATGCGAAAGTTTGGATGGACGTATGGATGTATGGATGTATGGATGTTTGTTACTCAATAACGCCGCAACGGCTGAACGGATCTGGCTGAAATTTGGCACAGAGATATATTATAGTCTGGAATAGCACATAGGCTACTTTTTATCCCGGAACATTAAGGAGTTCCCACGGGAACCAAAAAACCTCAATCCACGAGGACGTAGTCGCGGGCATAAGCTAGTTTATCATTAAATTTGCAAGCCCGCTCGCGGTGAGTCAGCAATAGTTTTAATATAAACTGCGCTTTAGTATTGCGATTGAAATTATTGCATATTGCTTGCCCAGTACACGGAAGTTTTGTAATTACTTCCTACTATGTAATTAATTAATCATTCATCGTTATCATTATCCATCGTGTCTTTATCCATCCCAAGTTATTGTTAAGTAAATAAATAAAAAGTGATTTTTACTAAGCAAGAATACTTGGTACCTACAAATCATAATATTCGTCTCAAGACAGCTCACAACTTAAATACTTACATTTTCTAGATTTGATTTGACTTGACTTTCAATGACCGATATACCTATACCTATTATGATAAAGCTAATCTAGCATAAACAGAAAAGTCTTGTGATAAAACCAACAATAATTTATGATTTTTTTGTTTTGGAAATTTACACATACAAAATAGCACGTGTAGAAGACAAAAAAATATAATATCAGGTTCAAAGTGATCAGAAAATGGACAGCAAACAAAGACCTAAAGGAATATAAATACACAATTAAGATGATCGACGAAAGATGGGGAAAACAACATCGCAGAGGTATAAACAATGATTTTTCAAGTAAAAAGTGTTTTCTTGATACATCATTGGGTTTACAAGATTGAGGCCGACTTGCACAACATTGTTAACAGATTTAGTTAATTTTTTTGATGATGTCTCTTTTTGACTGGTATTAAAAATTTAACTTAAACACTGTTACGGCCTTGTACAAGTGGGCCTGAATGATTTAATATGTAAAAAATGTATTGTACCTATATGTCGAGTGTGCCTAAAAGTGGAGCCTAGGGTTCCAGACACAAAGGATTGCATTGCAATGGCATTGCAGCATGTAAAGGAAGAATTGTTTCATAAAAAGAAGTCACCAAAAAAGGAAAGGAGTTCAAATCTTACCATAGAAAAAACACATGAAAACGCGAGTGAGAGTAAAAATTAAAATTATGACTTACTCTTAATTAAAAACCTTTTTGCAGAAATATTAATTTTGGTCGTACCAACCTCATTGTTCTATGTTTATCAGATGCCCATTGTGAGGCGGCTTTGATATCTGACTAGAATTCAAAATGAATCTATTGTTTTGCTAGATAGCCTTACAAAGGCTTTAACAATAGTGGGTAACCCTACTTAATTGAGGCGATCATAAGTACTTCGATATTTGAATTACGTGGTTTTAGAAGGAAAACTCAACGCTGGTTGTCTTGAAGTCAAATGTTAATGTTGTTGTCTTACAAAATCTTAGTAAAAGCAATAAGTAGTATCTGATCAGTAAGCTATCAAAACTTTATGGAATTTAATAACATCGTTAAGATATCCTCAAATATTAATAGTTCATACTTTGTATTTTATTAATTTTATTAAGTGAGATATACATAGTTAGAATACTTAAGTTTAAGAATAGTACTATTCAAGATGGTCAAACTCTTTTCCTATAATATATTGTCGGTACTAAAATTCTACATCAATGATATTGTCCATCAAAAAGTCATGTTACCCATTTACATACATACATGGACCAAAACGAAGCTTTTCCATGAAAACGGAACTTTTTAATCTTTAAAAGATTAGGTCGTCTATGGTATGAGGTCAAACGGTATTTTTATTTTGATATTTTGTTTTATAATGTCAACTTATTTTGTAGGTATGCTATTTGTTTATTTTTAATTTTATTTTCTTTCTTGGTTCTAATTATTCGAATCGATTGGATATGGAATGCCTTTTCGGCTACCGTTTTTCCCCTCCACTTTTAACATTTGTATCTTCAAATCAAGAGTGAATAGGCATCGTCTAAGCAAGGCTAAGGCTGCATCACCACTTACCAGCAAGTCTGATTGAAGACAAGCACTAGTCTATATTATATTTAAAATTTTATTTAACTTAATTAATTTAGCATCAAAAACATTTTTTTATTTTTTTATTTATTAATATCTGAAAGTTGAAAGTTCGTTAGATCCACCACGAGCTTTGTGCTTATTTACTTAAACTATATTTTTTATAGTTATGGTCATGTTTAAGATATATTACAAAAACTTAATAAAATAAGTAGGTAAAAAAAATATCGATGTATCCTACCTGATTAAAATGTATGGCACTTAATCAAATTTAACACATCTACCGCGTCAGATAAAAGTATCAAAATAATCAGAAGTAGTGCCTATGTATTTCGCAATACAACTCCGCGTGCGCAAGCGAAGGCTATGCGATACAAACTACGGTCATAGAGCATGCCTCTCTCCTGCTTTATGACCAGTCAAACCGATGCCGGCGAAACGAGCCTCATTTACACCGAACACTGGTAGTACTTGTTTTGTTTAATAATATAGGTAGATGTAAAAAAATCAGCTCAACTTTTCTAAAAGTTAGAGTCAGTTAGTGCATTTAAGCAATCTTGCTTCAATGTTAAAGGAAAACTTTAAGAGGAGACTTGGTGGTGAGGATAATCATTAATGGGCGGCAAAGAATCGAGATGATGATACTACAAAACCTTCAAAATATTTGGTTGAGCTATAAATAATAATGGAATAAAGATTTATTCCAGTTACACATAGGAATCAAAAAATTTCAATTAATGAAGAAAATTAGCTTATTATAAATTCATTAAAGCAACTATTTTGCACCAGTACTTATCTTTTAAGTCCAGTTAAAACAAATTTCTTTCTTACCCTTATTTTAAAGTTAGCATTAACAATATTCAAATTATATTATATCACTTTATCATTAATGCACTGCGAAAATAATAGTTCTTCGACTGTCTGACAGATGATGGTATGCCCCACATGCATAATATTTAGATAATAATTAAATAATTGTACACACTATACGAATAAACTATAACATTTGTCGTTAATCAGGAAAAACTTCAAATAAGTATTCAATTTTTTTGCGAATGGTATGCATAATTGTGATGTTGGAAAATTTCAACCTATTAACATTTTGTACTAGAATGCCTGATTTGAATACAATAGGAGACATAGGTTAAAGTTTAGACTATTCTCTCTTCAATCATTTATTTTACTTTTGGCAGCTCGAGTCAATAATGTTCTACATAATGATATCAATCTTGATTTTTGATATCAATCGACTTTCTATCAGAAGAAGTTTTAATCGATTTGACACATTGATATTTATTTTTGCTCAGCATATTTTGTTGTTTAAAAAACATACCCAAGCGTTTAAATGACTAAGTATATTAATGTACTAGCTGATGTCCGCGACTTCATCCGCGTAGATTGAGGATTTTTGGAACTCTTTAATTTTCCGGGATAAAAAGTAGCATTTGTGCTATTCCAGACTATAATCTATCTCTGTGCCAAATTTCAGCCAGATACGTTCAGCCGTTGGGGCGTGATTGAGTAACAAACATCCATACATCCATCCATCCATCCATACTTCCATCCATACATCCATACATCCATACATCCATCCAAACTTTCGCATTTATAATATTTATTTGATGTTATAAAATAAATCATTTGTGTAAAACAGTACAGTAAATATAACATCAATCAGGCAGGTCATAGAAACCATCCATAGCCAAAGATGTGAGACAGTCAAGAGAGCTTGTGTTGCAGCTTTGTGACAATTTTGAAAAGGAAATTCGCACTGGTAATTAATTACTAGATGAGTATACGAGTTACGAAATATCGGATAAAAGGGAATGTCGCTTTACTATTGTAAAAAAAACTGGGTCTATGAAGTACTTATTGCCTTTTTTTGTCGATGGTTGCCTGTCAATAATTATGAAACCTCATAGGCGTGCTTATGTCAAAAGTAATAGAATGGTAAACAAAAACTAAAATAATTTGTTTGCATATTTCAAAATGGAAAATATATCCTTGTTTATCTATTTATAAAAAAATCTTTTCAAACTTATTATCCTTTCCTAGTAACCTCTCTTTTAGAGATAAACTTCCGTAAAACATGTTAGTTGCCCCAAGTCTTATAGATTCGGGGATATCGTGAAGACGCAACATCCAGGTGTACGGTAATTCGGAACATAGGTACATGGAATTTCGAAGCAACAGAAATAAGTATGAACTTGTAATATTTAAAAAATATGTAGGTATATTATTAGTCATAAATTTTGATACGGATATCCTTACATATTTCCTTTCCATATATAATTATTCAAACCTTGACAAGAGGTTTAGTATATTATTTTATTTTTCACTTACAAGAATAATTACCTATATGAGATAAGACATGAATTAATGATAAGTAGGGAAAATAACTCGCCAATAATATTATAATTTTTACAGGAGTTAAATTCCAGCTCAGTGAAAATTCTCGCGTATTCAATAATCTATACAACTACTAATATCTTAAGTGCAAAATTTTGGATGGAGGGATGGATGTGTATTACTCAATCACGCTCTGGCGGCTGAACGGATCTGGATTAAATTTAGCACAGAGATAGATTAACACATAGGCTACTTTTTATCCCGGGAAATTAAAGAGTTCCCGCGGGAACCAATAAACCTCCATCCTCGCGGACGAAGTCACGGGACACAGCTAGTAAAGTAATATTTATTTTTATTAAAGAAGAGTGTGTTGTTGTAAAATGCTAAGAAAAATCTTTCCTGACGAAGATTTGAACTGGAGACGACATTTTGGCCCGTTCCACTAGTCCCTACCAACGTATCCCCCGTGGGTAGGGATGAGTGGAAACAATATTTACCCTTAACCCTACCGAATGGTACGTGGGCCGTTTTTGTTAACAAGTACATTTTTGCGTCAGTGAGGCAGACAGGTCCACGACTGACCACGAGGTATTTAAAAATATCAAGGCGTCACTATAAAATTAATTATAAGCAAATGAAGCAAACACTTACGACGGGACGTGAAAACCCCAAGCTTGTTTTAGAACATGTGCGTACCTACTTAATTAAATTGTACCTACGTCAGTCCGTATATAAAAATAAAAATGCAACAAAAACCCGTAAGTATCGTTCTCAATTTTTTTTTGTACTCAAACTCATAAAAAATGTCAAATGGACTTTTGCTTCAGAGGTGGTTGTCCTTCCTAGGATAAAAATATTCCGAGTAGGTACAGTAATAATATCTTAATTGTAGCAAAGAGATATTATACACCATTTTGATACTTACTTCACTAGACTACGGTCCTTTTTGGTAGATTTTATTTGTTAATTATTATGTGATCCGGTTGTACCAGTGTACCTACATTTAATGTAGGTGCTATGTTTGAAACCACGCTTAAGTACTTAGTGGTTTTTATAAAGCGAATAATAGTATTTCCTATTATTGAGTGATTCATTTTTATGAGATATTTTTCTGATTTTATCCAAATTATACCTACTAAATTCTACAATATTTTTGATGTGTAGATTTATCTATAAACCTTAGTTTATGGTTTTCAAACAATAGACCATACCCACTGACCTCTGCCTCCACGAATAGATTTTTACTGTTTTTATAGTAATGTTTAATATTTAAATTGACTTCACTCTACGTAGCCTAGGTATATGGACTTGGAGAATAGGAAATCGTTAGCTTTAAACCATTTATATTATATAGTTCTGTATTGTTCGTCGATGTCGCGCTCAATACGATAAACTTTCCAAATAAGGCTTACTATTACATGCAAATGACCACAGACTGAACTTTGCCAATTTTCACGTATCGTACCTACTTACTCTTGTTATAAGTTGTCTTGTTGCAATATTAATTTGTGCTGAATACGATGTCAATTCCAACATTAAAGTAGTATTCCCAGCGTTTTCTTTTCTACGATCTACTAAGTTTTTTTTAGTCTAGTACTGTAAGTTAGATCTTAACTGCAATCTAAGATGGTAGCGAGCCAACCTGGCAAGGGTTTGGCAGTTATATGAAACCACCTCTAGTCGGTTTCTGCACGGCACTGTACCTACTGGTGCGCTAAATTGCATTGCCGGTATAAAGTGGCAAATAGCCACGGCCAAAGCCTCGCGCCAGACCAGACCATATAATTTAGATGATTTAGAAATGGGAAGAAAGCCCTGGCACTATATTCTCTGGCACTGACAATGGCTTGTGCCAGGGAAAATAGTCTAATCGATCCCGGACTTTTTTAAGGTAGTGTTATATATTTTACTGTACTGTACTGTACTGTACTGTACTGTAGTGTTATATATTTTTGGAATCTACTCATCATTTTCTAGACGATGATTATATAGTTAATCTTATTTTCAATTTTTTTTTTCAACTTTAGTCTTTAATGCGGAACCATGGTCACCCCATCAAACTTTTTTTTTAAATTTTACTATCCTATATCACCCGGAATAAGCTAGGGATTCTAACGATACCTCATTTATCAAAATCGGTTCAGGTGTATAGAAGTTATGGTGGAATATACAAACTCACATACATACATACATACATACATGAACCCTAAAAACAATATAGGTACTCCTTTTTTCAGGTAGTCGTATAAAAATAGTAGTAGATTAGATTTAATTTTATTTGTTTACTTTTGTGTATTTCGCCGATTTTTGACGATGTTTATAGGCTATATAACTATATCTGTTCTTATTTATCTAAAAGCCGAAATTAATTTTGAATTCCACATTTGAGTTTCAACAAAAGCTCTCAAACATAAGAGCTCTCTGGAACCGCTCTTCAAAATTGTATCTCACTAGGAAATTTAAACACTTTGCTTTACACGATCCGTGAACGCATTTCGCATGGAGCCAAAAATGTTTTGTATGTTTTACTTTTAACAACTGAACTTGTTTTTTATGTAAATTAAATCTGAATTTTCATCTTTTATTTGAATGAATTCATAATTCTCAAGTGTGCCACTCCTTATACATCTGACATACCGTCTGTTTGCTTTTTATACGACTGCCTGAAAAAAGGAGTATATTGTTTTCAGGGTTCATGTATGTATGTATGTGAGTTTGTATATTCCACCATAACTTCTATTCGCCTGAACCGATTTCGATAAATGAGGTATCGTTAGAATCCCTAGCTTATTCCGGGTGACATAGGCTAGTCAAAATTTTAAAAAAATTGATGGGGTGACCATGGTCCCTCATTAAAGACTAAAGATGATTTTTTTTTCAAAAATAAGATTAACTATATAATCATCATCTAGAAAATGATGAGTAGATTCCAAAAATATATAACACTATACTTCAATATCCAGTGATTCCCAAAAAAATATCATTTAATAAAAATGTGAATAAGATCGTTACGTAGTAGATAGTTACGAGCTACGGCAGAGCAGTCGTATTTTTTAATAATTTTTATTATATTCACTTGTTACCTTTTCACTCTAATTATGCGGATACTGATGAAGTTTTGATCATCAGATTTATTAATATGGCAAACTATAATTGTTACATTGATTGTCCTATCTGCCACTATCTTAATCTCACACAAAAACAAAGGAATTTATTAGCATGCGTTCTTAAAAAATCTCGAAGCCTCCATTATGTTGAGGCCACTTAGTAGTTTTCGTAGGTAGAAATCATACGTAACCCGAATCCCCTCCAGAAAATTGGGTATTTTGAGGAGATTTCCCCCTCGTCTAAAAAGGGATGAAAATGAATACCACTGAATATGAATGATGAAATGGATACTAGGATAGAAGTATCCTAGTTTTTCCATCCTATCCTAATCTAGATTAAACTTTTTCCTCTGGGGCCAAGTTGTATCACAAGCGTGATCGCCGGCTACCCGTACAGACATGTAAAATAACAAAAAAGAAAACAAATATTGGTCTTGTTTACTTGGCCTTTAAAAGGCGTTGCTCGATATTCGATATAGGTAAGTAGGAAATTCCACAAAATATACCAGTTGTTAATAATAATTGGTCAGAAAGATCAATTTCTAGATGGTTCTGACTTCTGACCAATTATTTAGATACCTACTTACGAACAATTACAACGCGTGTGAAGAAGATTTGCTGAAAGTCTGGATTACAGGGGACAAAGTTCAAATGTCACACCCATGTCAAGAATTCTGAGCTCCGGATGACTAGGTAGGTACATTTTGACTTCATTTGCAGGCTTTTCGTACAATCTCAGTTACCTTTGTATTCGAATGAATTGCTCCTTACTTACTCGCGTTTATTTTGCAGATTAGGCAATACGCTGCAAAGCTACGAAGTCGAAGCCGATTAACTGTTAAAGCTCGATTAAAGGTCGAAAATTCTAAAATTATACCCGGCTACGGCAAAGCAAGGGTTATTATTGAAGCGGTATGATGTATATATGTATGTTCCATCGTAGCGCTTAAACTACTGAACTGATTTTGATGAATGAGGCGTCAATCCATTCGAAATTATAGTCCGGATAACGACGACTATATTTTACACGATTAAAATCGATATGACGAATGCTACATCCAAAAAAGTGGGGGTCTTTGAAATAATTCCATACTCTGGTTACACTTTTTGATTAATACTTATTCTTATATTGTATCTACTATCTTATCTATGCTGCCAGGTACAGTACATCAATTTGAAGGCAAAAAGAAAAGGCAAAATCACTGTAACTCTGTAATCACTGACTGTAATCATTAGAGGTAAAGTGATAAACCTATTTTTGTTATCCTAATAGCATCTGGATTGGGTTATATGAAGCAAAATTAGGTGCTTTAAAATATTACATGCAAAGTTTTACTTTTGGCTGGGATCTGCTAATTATCTGTTTTATATTTTAGACAGGTTCGTTGCGCACAAAGCTTTAATTTTACACTGATGTACTTTTAAACGAGATCCTATCAAAGACACTTGCAAAGTTTCCTTTTATGCGAAGATCATTAAATTTGATCACTTTGAAGGGATTGATTTCCAATCAGTTAAACAAACCACTTTATTCTGTACACCAAGTTTTAAGGGGTTACTCATCGGGCTTGTCAAAATGCTACTATTGTATAATAGAACCCTTGTACGTATTATTAATTATTAGTGGTGTCTACTTCTGGGAAATTTGAAATTTAGCAGCTTAGGTAAAACGCACACCCGCAGCGTGGAGTTAAGCTGAGGAGCAGCGTCTTTCTTGATAGAGTCAAACTAGGACTTTTTTACTCAGGAATACACGGTGCTACTATGTAAAATGCTACTATTGTATAAGAGAACCCTTGTTCGTATTATTAATTAATGGTGTCTACTTCTGGGAAATTTAAAATTTAGCAGCTTAGGTAAGACGCACACCCGCAGCGTAAAGTTAAGCTGAGGAGCAGCGTCTTTCTTGATAGAGTCAAATTAGGACTTTTTTACTCAGGAATACACGGTGCTACTATGTAAAATGCTACTATTGTATAAGACTATAAGAGAACCCTTGTACGTATTATTAATTAGTGGTGTCTACTTCTGGGAAATTTAAAATTTAGCAGCTTAGGTAAGACGCACACCCGCAGCGTATAGTTAAGCTGAGGAGCAGCGTCTTTCTTGATAGAGTCAAACTAGGACTTTTTTACTCAGGAATACACGGTGCTACTATGTAAAATGCTACTATTGTATAAGAGAACCCTTGTACGTATTATTAATTAGTGGAGTCTACTTCTGGGAAATTTGAAATTTAGCAGCTTAGGTAAAACGCACACCCGCAGCGTAGAGTTAAGCTGAGGAGCAGCGTCTTTCTTGATAGAGTCAAACTAGGACTTTTTTACTCAGGAATACACGGTCCTACTATGTAAAATGCTACTATTGTATAAGAGAACCCTTGTACGTATTATTAATTAGTGGAGTCTACTTCTGGGAAATTTGAAATTTAGCAGCTTAGGTAAGACGCACACCCGCAGCGTAAAGTTAAGCTGAGGAGCAGCGTCTTTCTTGATAGAGTCAAACTAGGACTTTTTTACTCAGGAATACACGGTGCTACTATGTAAAATGCTACTATTGTATAAGAGAACCCTTGTACGTATTATTAATTAGTGGAGTCTACTTCTGGGAAATTTGAAATTTAGCAGCTTAGGTAAAACGCACACCCGCAGCGTAGAGTTAAGCTGAGGAGCAGCGACTTTCTTGATGATAGAGTCAAACTACGACTTTTTTACTCAGGAATACACGGTCCTACTATGTAAAATGCTACTATTGTATAAGAGAACCCTTGTACGTATTATTAATTAGTGGAGTCTACTTCTGGGAAATTTGAAATTTAGCAGCTTAGGTAAGACGCACACCCGCAGCGTAAAGTTAAGCTGAGGAGCAGCGTCTTTCTTGATAGAGTCAAACTAGGACTTTTTTACTCAGGAATACACGGTGCTACTATGTAAAATGCTACTATTGTATAAGAGAACCCTTGTACGTATTATTAATTAGTGGAGTCTACTTCTGGGAAATTTGAAATTTAGCAGCTTAGGTAAAACGCACACCCGCAGCGTAGAGTTAAGCTGAGGAGCAGCGACTTTCTTGATGATAGAGTCAAACTACGACTTTTTTACTCAGGAATACACGGTGCACCGAGCAGCGCGAGCGTGCAAAAGGGTACTCAGGCACTCCTCGTGTCCTAAGAGTGTTTTGTTTTCAATATTACCTATTTAATTCATACTTTGTTACTTTTCTTCTTCTTTCTAGAATTTTTATTGCATCAAACAGGGCTTTTCTTCTTTCCTTGGTCTCAAAAAAAGTTCTGATTATTCTTGAAACAATATTAGCGACTCGATTTCGAAAAATTCAGCCTTACTCCTTGTGTAGGTACGTTTTAAAGGAAAAATTTCGTATAAATAAAAATAAGTCGGGTTTTCCTTCCTGACGCTATAACTCCAGAACGCACGAACCGATTTCCACGGTTTTGCATTCGTTGGAAAGGTCTCGGGCTCCGTGAGGTTTACAGCAAAGAAAATTCAGGAAAAAATTCAACAGAAAAGCGGGAAAGTCTTTTTAGCGGGAAAGCCATCTGGTGGCGAAACGGAGTTCGCCGGGTTTGCTAGTTTCGTATAAATTAAAGTTTAGGGCGTTGATGAGTGAGTAAGTGAGTGAGTCAGGACTTTTCCCTATTAATGCTTTCAATTTCAATTTATTTATTGTGAACACAACAATATGTACAAATACACTAAAACTAGACAAGGTTTATTTTTAGTGCATTTGTTATTATATTATCTTAGCCATGACCGTTAGCATTCCATCCTTTTCTTTTTCTCTCAAGTGACTGTAATCATAAGAGGAAAAGGGATAAACCTATTTTTATTATCCTAATAGCATCTGGATTGGGTTATAAAAATTCCGGTCTTTGATCCCATCCCATTATAGGTAAATCATTATTTTTTGGTTATAATGGACCGGTTTATATACCGCAAAAATTAATATGACGTTGGTCGTCAGCAAACGAGATTCCATCAAAGAACCGAGCGGGGTTTTCCGTTCTCAGATCATTGAATTTGATCCCTTTGATATTATTTTTTTATTTGATTAGGGCTTAACAAGATCAGGGCTCGACCATATTCCTATTTGTTTCATATTATATTTATTCAATAAAATGACCATATCGAAGATTGTGCAAAATTTATTAATGATCCTCGTGATTCGTCGTGAAATCCTAAGTGATAAAAATAAACATCTACCTACCAATACTTTTGTTTACCCACTCTGGGGGGGGGGGGGGAATAGTATGGTAAGCTCCACTAGGTAAGTATATCATTCTCTCTGGAGTCCATACTCCATAGACAATACGGAGTTTAAATATTTTAAATACTTATATACAACTTAGTATTCGACCCAGACAGTTAACTATAGTTGTACCTAGCAATACGCCTGATGTGTGAAATAATGTGGGGAACGTAAATAAAGTAATCAACTTCTGTAAATGGTATGCCACTTTTGGTCAGCATTAGTTAGTAGTTACGTAGTAACTAGTAACCATTATTGAATCGTTGCTATTAGTTCCTTAAAGCCGGCTGGCATGCGGTGATAGCCTAGTGGTTAAGACGTCGGCCTCCTATTCAGGGAATTTGGGGTTTAAACTCCGGGCGTTTACCGCTAACTGTTCGCAGTAAGAGCAACACTTGTCTGCGGTCAAGAAACTTTTAAAAGGTTATTGCCAGCGGCGAAGGAAAAGATCGAGAGTAAACTTCCATGAGAGTTCTTTACAAAGGTGTATGAAATCTGCCGATTCGTACCTTGCCAGCGTGGTGGCCGAAGTAAATGGCCTAAAGCCATTCTCATTTTATAACAGTAGGCCCATGTTTAATAGCGGGGTGGCGATTTATTGCGATCCCTGAGTAGGAAAATCTGGTTGAGATGGTAACTCGACATTTTAAGTTGTACATTTTGATGACCTCCCTGGCGCAGTGTTGAGCGAAATTATTTGATAACTTACTGGTTTTTTCTTTATCTTCCTAAGAATGGCACCATGATTAATTCCAAACTACATAGGGGCTGGAAGATAAGACGTAAAAATGACTGTATTATTATTTCTTATAGAGTTATGCAATACTAAAATCATTGCGATTCCGCGTACCCGTATAATACTCATGTTATGCAATGCGGGTTTGACACTAGAATTTAAGTGTTATCAAAGAAAATCTTCTAGGTGTACTCAATATATTTTTTTATCACTATAAGTTAGCCCTTTACTGCGATCTCACCTGATGGTAAGTGACGATGCAGTCTAAGATGGTAGCTGTTAGAGATAAGTATGGCAGTTATAATATTAAACCCATACCCTAGTCGGTTTCTACACGGCATCGAACCAGAACGCTAAATCGCGTGGCAGTACGTCTTTGCCGGTAGGGTGGTACCTAGCCACGGCCGAAGCCCCCACCAGATCGGACCAGAGAACATTCAGAAATTATAAATTCCCAAATTGACCCTGCCGGGGATCGAACCCAAGACCTCCCAATGCACACACCACACACACACACACCATACACACACACACACACACACACACACACACACAGCACACTGAACACTGGACACACACACTGGCACACTTGAGCACAGCGCCAGGAATGTCGTCAAGTTGTACAGGAATGTAATCAGATTGTAGTGTAGTTTCATATTATTATGCTAGAGTCGGTTCCATTCAGTCTAACTAACATAAGCTTACAAAGTGACGCCGAATTTAGTTCTAAATTGCCCGTCGAACGTCGTCATAATATAGTCTTACAATATGACGAAGTTTCTGAATGAAGCTGACTGTTACTTGGTCCTACCTAATGCCAAATGCGCTGAAGCTTGGCCAGCAGCTTTGTATCAATTAAAGCTGTATTGTCAGAGTTAAATATTTCCACATATAAACCTATATTGTAGTTACTAGCTGATGCCCGCCACTTCGTCCGCGTGGAATGAAATTTTTTGGTTCCCGCAGGATACCTTTCCGGGACAAATAGTAGCCTGTGTTATTCCAGACTGCATAACCTGTCTCAGTGCCATCTGGATCTGGATGAAATTTGGCACAGAGATAGATACTTTCGTCAGGAGAAAACTGAAAAGGTAGACAATGCCCAGCACTATAGGCTGAGTTTGCGACCAATTGTATTGTTGCTAGGCCTTTTCGTAGTTTTTTTATTTATTTAATTTTTAAGTCTGCAACAATGTAACGCAATAAAGGATTTATTCATTTATTTACTAGATGATTCCCGCGACTTCGTCCGCGTTGATTTATGTTTTTTGATTCCCGCGGGAACTCTTCAATTTTCCGGGATAAAAAGTAGCCTATGTCATTCCAAGGGATACAACCTGTCTTTGTACCAAATTTCATCAAAGTCGATTGAACTGATACATTTTTTTTTATTCCCGCGGGAACTCTTCAATTTTCCGGGATAAAAAGTAGTCTATGTGTTAGTCCAGACTATAATCTATCTCTGTGGCAAATTTCATCCAGATCCATTCGCCCGTTCTGGCGTGATTGAGTAACAAACATCCATTTGGGGTTTTTTTGGTTCCCGCGGGAACTCCTTAATTTTCTGGGATAAAAAGTAGCCTATGTGCTATTCCAGACTATAATCTGTCTCTGTGCCAAATTTCAGCCAGATCCGTTCAGCCGTTGGGGCGTGATTGAGTAACAAACATCCATCCATCCAAACTTTCGCATTTATAATATTCATATATTTGATTGTTAACTTCCACATCACAGTTAAAGCATAGCTAAGACGCTATTTGAAATTCAATTCGTCTACCCGATTAGCGCTGAAGTTAGAGTGACTAGGTAAGCTGTAATTCAATAAATCGAGAGGGTTTGAGAAAGTATAAATACATAGTTACCATTTACTTCATTGATTTGCTATACCTCTCATGCCGTAAACAGCATTAGAGTTTAATTCAAATCTGCTTGTTGAACTGCCAAGCCTGAGTTTTATAATAATAGAGGCTGACCTAAAAGCCGTTCAAACGTCGTCGACCGATAGATATCAAATGCTGGACATAGGTCCACATGGACATAGATCCTGCAGTCTAATTTCCTTTATTTTCTCCTTTTCCTAAGGTTGCCTGGTAGAGATCGCTACCTATAATTAATAAGGCTGCCTTTTGTATCCTATTGTTGTGTTTATTTTTTTTCCAATTTTTGTTTTTGTTATTTTTACTTGTTTTGGTGGTAGAAATAAAGTCTCTTGTACTTACGGACCTTCTGCACACGCCACAGTTTTGCCCCGCCTGGAGTCAGCGGCTGACCTTATAATTATGTGTGAATAATTTAAGCATTCTCTGTCCCTAAATACTGGCTGGGTCAGGACGCTACACTGGTGCACCGCATTAATGTGGCATTAGTCTAGAGCGCTATAAGTCTTGAAACATACAGATTAAGGCAGATAATTAAAATGAAACCAGCTTCTATACCCACCATGCTCCCTCATAACTACAATACATACTATATAAGGCGGATAAACGATGTCAACAACCAGTAACGCCTTGGCGGTTCCTCTGGTACTGCAAATATCCTCAGTGACCCGCCTGGTGGTCTATTTGCTATTCTTATACAAGTATAAATTACAAATTTAAAAAAACCCCCGACAAGAAAAAAGCTGATGACCTTCAGACGGATGAACAGATTTTCATGAAACATGGCTAAGAACACTCGGGATAAAATTATCTATGACACAAAAAATACTAATCGAAAATCGGTTCATCCGTTTGGTAGCTACGATACCACAGACAGATACACAGATACACAGACAGACACGTTAAACTTATAACACCCCTTTCTTTTGCGTCGGGGGTAAAAAAAAAATACTATGTTCACTAATAATAATAATATTAAAAATTAACTATAATAATATTAACACCTTATTAAAAATTACTCCATATAATGTATATAACACAGATACACGCATCTACTATAAACCATTTGAGTAGAATGCTGTGAAGAATAAAGCCAGCCTCCAAAATGACGTGTGACTCATCGAAATGTCAAATATCACACCCATATCACGAATCCCCAGCTCCAGATGACGATCTTCATGTATACAGCTTTCATACAATCTCAGATACCTCATCTTGAATTTGAAACAAGACAATACAGAATGTTTCCCCATTGTAGTCGCACGTGCGTTCGAAACATTTCCAATAGAGCGATTAAAGTGAAGGCAGGAACCTACTGATTCGATTCCAGACATAGGCTCCCTCTTTGATCATGTGTAGATGAACGCTGATGTACCTATTTAATAAAATTTTACATGGAACTATAATAACAACATAGAGCCACAGAATAGGTACTTAATAGTGCCTTTCAAGTTAGTCATTCATTCACTATACTAAATGTTACAAACTTAGTACAGTTGTTGTTGGAACTTATAGGAGGGTTTCTGCTATGGAATATAGTTAAGGTGACTCGTAAATTTAATTGTGGTAATTTTTATGACATGCATAGCGAAAGCAGTTATGTGGCGTTAATTAAAAGAGAACAGAACTTACCAATATTAATATGCAATCATCACGGAATAAATTCCGCTTAAAAACAACAGAGTATACAATAAATTTAATATTGAATTAATTTTCGAGAATGTTAAACAAAGTTCAAACGAATTATACTTCTAGGAACAAGGAAAAGATCATTTTATAATGTAGGTATACCTACTGCTAATATAATAAGAGATGATGCCCGCGACCTCATCCGCGTGGATTAAAGTTTTTGATTCCCGCGAGAACTCTTGAATTAACTTATGTCCCAGGGAAGGCCCGGGATACAATCTATCCCTATACCAAATTTCATCAAAATCGGTTGAACAGATTTTTTTTCATTCCCGCGGAAATTCTTGAATTTTCCGAGATAAAAACCTATATCCTACCCCGGGATACAACCTATCCCTGTAACATATTTCATCAATCGGGCCGTCAAAGCATAGCAGACAGATAGTCAGACACACTTTTCGCATTTATAATACTAGTATGGATGTATGCGGTCAAAATATTTGCACAATTTTTGTAGGCTTTAAAAATAGATTCAAATTATTGAAGTGGTTAGCACATACTCGTACTTGAAATGTAAAATCGAATAAAAGGCCCGTCCATAAAAATATTTTCCGGCCCATATTTTAATTTTTCGTACACTGGAAGTGGACATTTAGGACATTAAATTGGGCAATTTGGATTCACCACATATTGACAATACATTTAAAATTTGTAGGCATTTGGGAGGCAATTTCTATGTTAATCCCTGCATAACGTATAGGGCTTACACAAAACGCCGAAGTACTGTTTTGGGACTCATGTCGGTCCATTTTGTTCATCCCAAACAACATTCCTTGAACCACCTTATAATTTTCTGACGTTTTAACAGACTATGTTAGAAAAAGGTTATTATTCGCGCTGATTTAATTAAAGTTAGTAAAAACTCTTTATGCCGCCTTTCTGCGCCTTTCATATTTTATGAGCAAATGAAGTAGGTAGTTGAAGTCCTAGTAGCAAAAGTAGACACTATGTCATAATTCTTGGAATTTATGTTGTTTATCGAGGTACATCTAAAGCTGTCCCAAACAGGCAAGGGAGAGTTATACAATAGCAAAAAAAATGAGGATCTAAACTTCACTACAGCGTTCGGGGTCCAGGAGGAAAGATTGCAAAAATTCCAGCACTTTTAGAATGTGTACACGTAAATAAAAGCCACACTTTTCAGTTTTGAGAATTGTTTAATTGCAAAGCATTTGTTTTTAATTCAAGACGGTCAAAAAACAAATACATTTTCACACAAATAGATACACAGTTAAACATATACAAAGTTTATACACACATACCTATATTTTTTTGAAAATAAAAAAGATAAAACCATTATCTATTAAATTTTGACCAAAAATAAAACTTTTTTATCTGTGGGGTTTTTTTTTATCTTTGTGGTGCTCTTGTCTCTATCAGAGCCATATCGACATAATATTAATACACATTAATATACATTAATTCCAAACAGACGTTTAATAGGGTTTAATGGTGATTGTAGCTCAGTGCCTGTCGTTATGAGTGGAGCAACAGAAGCTATAGAAGATTATGTACTTAAGGGCCCAAGTACTGAAACATTGTTTTCTGTTCCGACGTTTTAGGACAGGAAAAATGAAAATTTCATTACTAAGTTAATACCATTCGCTACTCAGTTAAATTACGTATAACGTAATTAAAAAAGTGGTCATAAAATCGTATAGTAACTGCAGAAAATTATCGAGAAATTCATGGAAAACTCAAAAAAGGCGTTATCGCGTTCCGACTATTGTGATTTAATCTGAGACCTTATTTAAACAAAAGTTATTTCAAATTAATCATTAAAGATCAAGGAACACTTTAATTAAACAATATTTTCAATACAACTTAAAGTTTTTGTACAATCTGGTTCCAAAGATCCCTCATACGAATTTTTCATACAAATTTACACTGGCTCGTCCAACCCAAATGTCAAAACTTATAGCCTAAGAGATAACTGTATTTGTGGTAACTATCTTTTGGTAACTATAATTATATCTCCTTACTATTAATTTCCATGATTCAGATTTATGTTAGTATTATCACAGGTGGTCTAAGAGGTGATATACGAGTTATTTTGAATACTTAAAAATTAAAAACCGGCCAAGTGCGAGTCGGACTCGCGCACCGAGGGTTCCGTACTCAAGAAGTAGGTATAATTACCTTTGTTAATGAACCGCAAAACTAACTTTGTTTGTAGAGGTTTACTGTTAATATCAAAAAATTACGTTTGTTGTATGGGAGCCCCCCTTTAATATTTACTTTATTGATATTTAATTATTTATTTTGAAAGGTAATATACAAGTTAATATTCTGTGAAAATTTGAACCGTCTACCTGTTACCGTTTTTAATATTGAGAAAAAAATACGAAAAAAACACGTTTATTGTATGGGGACCCCCCTTAGTATATATATATTTTTTTAATTTTTAGTATTTGTTGTTATAGCGGCAACGGAAGTACATCATATGTGAAAATTTCAGCTTTCTAGCTATCACGGTCTATGAGATACAGCCTGGAGACAGACAGACAGACAGACAGACAGCGGAGTCTTAGTAATAGGGTCCCGTTTTTACCCTTTGGGTACGGAACCCTAAAAATTAAAATACTCGTGACTTAAATGGGAGATATTTAAACACTACACAGTATCACATCAAAGCGGCGACACTTGAGCTATTTTTTACCCATGACGGAACGGACGGTATATATTATTATGTGTTTGCCCTAAGATGTTGTACGATTGTTTGTTTGTTTGTGTACTTTTTAGTTACCATTTTCCTGGAAAACTACTGGACCGATTAGTATGCAGTTTTTTGCAATAGATATGCATAACTTCTGTCAAGGTTCTTGAATATGTTTTAGGGCCATAGTCCACTAAGCTGAGCTGCAATCTTGATTTTTATTTTTCAATATGTTTCAATTTTTCTGAAAAAGTACTGGGCTCATTGAGATGCGGTGTTTTGCATTAGATATGTATAACTTGTGAAAAAGTTCTTTAGATTTAGATATATTTTAAGTTATCGTGCTATCGTACGCGCTGCTATCGTGTTTTTTTATTACGTTACCTTTTTTCTGGAAAACTACTTTGCTGATTTAGATGCGGTTTAAAAAAAAATATGTTTAGCTTCTGAGAAGGTTCTTAGATATGTTTTAGGGTCATAGTCCACCAAGCTGTGCTGCAATCGTGATTTGGTAGGTGGTCATAGGAACTTCTTCTCATCGTAAACCCGTCGTGTTTGGACTCTTTTGATTTGTTGAATGGAATCAGGCGTTACTTTGCGGAAGTTCATGATTTAGCAAGAAAAGAATACAATTATTTGCTATAATCCGCCAACAGAAAAAAAATCTGTATGGTCAAGCATGCAGTTACAAGAGAAGCACCGTTTACCTTCCCAACCAAGCAAGAAAGCTAAGTTCCCAAGCAAGCAATGCCACCACCACTCACATGCACCACCACACAAGACTTTTATACTATTCTCGACGCACGTTTCGCCCCGACACCGGAGCATCTTCAGGAGATGTCGACCTTACAATGCAAGATTGTCTAGACAATAACCTAATTGTCTAGACCTTGTCAGGATTTTGTAGGTTGTAGGTTGTGTAGGTTGTAGGTTTTGTCAGGTTGTAATTGTCAGGATTGTCTAGACCTTACAATGCAAGATTGTCTAGACAACGGTGCTTCTCTTGTAACTGCATGCTTGACCATACAGAATTTTTTTTGTTGGCGGATTATAGCAAAATAATTGTATTCTTTTCTTGCTAAATCTTTTGATTTGTCTTGACAAGCGCTAACCTAGATGCTGTGGTCACAGGAACTCCAGTTTTTTATCCATTCTATTTTATAACGTATTTTTTGAACTGATATATTTTAACATTTATTTATCAGAATATTAAAGTTTAACACAATTTGACAGCTCTACTCATTACCATTTGGCCATAGTCCAACACGCTGGTCAAAAAACTACTGAACCGACAAAGATGCAGTTTTGTGTTGATAAAACTACTTCTGCGAAGATATAATTGTTGTTACAAAGTTATAAGGTCCCAAATTATAATGGAGCGCTGCAGCTCACCGTGGGTTTTTTTTAAATTTTAATTTTATTACTTGACGTACTACTTGACGTACTTAACGACGTCTTTAAGAGGCAATATCTAGTAAACGCCCCGATGAATAGAGTCAGTTATTGGTCATTTCTGGTAACAATAACTCGTCTTTGAGCGGCGCTAAGTAGTCAGGTCCTCAGCCGCTTGCAGGCAGACCATCACAAATTCCACCAGACGATAGTTGCTGTTGTGAATGATACGAGCACTTGATGAGAACTGACATTTATTATCTTTCCCTTTTATTTTTTAATGTAGATTATAAGTACATCTAGTTTTATTATAATTTTATAATTGGCTTAAATATGTTATTATATTTAAACAATACCTACGTATCTAATCCTAATTTATTTTTACTGAAATACCAACATAACAATATTATATAAAAATCATATTAACTGAAATACCAACATAACAACATTATATGAAAATCACATCAGCAGCTATCTCCTAGCCTATATATTTTTTGAAAGCTTGCCCCCCTAAGTAAAATAAAAGTCTCGGCGATATAACAAACTATCATTGCAAACTATGTACTCGTAAGTTTCGATTTTCAAAGTGGTCTCCAATACGTGTATTGAACATCAAATATGAATTCAACTTGATGCGCAATCAAATCGAGCAGCAAATCGAATCAGTTAGAATCAAATATACGCAGATTGAATTCGTTCACGGCGTTATTGTATAGATTTTTGTTATTTTTCACTTACTGGTTGTTTGTAGTTTGTCTGTAACGCTAAAATATGTTTCCTATGTATGTTACGTACGTAAACTTTAAAGAAAGAAAGTTATTCTTCAAAATTGTTTGGTAAGTACCTACTCGTAATAATAAAATTTATCAAGGCGCAGTCGCACGTCCAATAGCTAACCTTAACGTGCGACTGCGCCTTGATAAATTTTATTAATATTATACGATTTAAATTGATAATAATGAAATACTTCATTTCATGTCTTGTTTTATACTTTTTGGTATCCAAGCAGTCGGTATTTTTGTTCTTTTTAAATTACTTTTTTAATTCAAACTTTTTAGTTAAGCATTTACCGTAAACAGGCGACGTTTTATCTGCTCGAAGTAGCATCTATTATCTATTCTGTGGTAGCACCAAAGGTACTAATAAATATTTTGTATAAGAAGTAGTAATAAGCAGCGGATTAATTTATTCGTAATGACGAGCGGTTATCACCATAACCATCATCAAATTTGCATATGTTATAATGCTAATATTAATTTGGTAAAGTTTGTAAATCTGCTATTTTTCCTAAAAATGAGCTCATTAATTATCGAAAGTCCTATCGCATCGACATCAGGAGACCTCGGTAGTGAACGTCGGCTACTTACGAAAATGCCCGTAGACAATGCAAAAAAGTATTTTTAAGTATTTCAAAAACACAATTTGTACGTAGTTACCCGCCCGCCTTCTCCCTTACCTATCCGCTGCCGGCCGCGTCAATTCCTGTTGAAGGTTACTGTATTTCTACGATATCTCATAAGATATTCATTTTAATTGAATGGCGTAAAGGACAATTTTTGTCTTAATTAAATACTTGAGATGAGTAAGATATTTATTTTGATAAGGAATTATCGATTAATACTATGTTGGCAAAAACACCTTGGCAAGTAAAGACCAAATTTGAAAATCATAAAAATGGTTATTGTGAGTCAACCTTAAAAGATAGTCATATTATGCTATCGCGGACTTTTTTTAGAACTTTTTGAGAGGAACGTTTCCACCATACATTGTTGTCGTGTAACTTTAACGATTTAGGCAGCGCACGCCACGTAAGCTCTCAGATGAGATGATTTTTTCCGACTTAACTAACATTATTGCAATTTTCGTAAGGATCTCTAATTTGTTTGGAAATAAAATATAGCCTATTTTACTTGTTAATAATGAAGCTTTTTATAAGTGATATAAGTTTTAAAATAGGTTGAGTGGTTTTTGAGATAATCCACCTAGTTCGATAGATATAGATGATATGAGTAGGAGCTTTAAACATTTCCTTTGAAACCTCGTAAATCCTAAATTATCATTTAAACGGAAAATGGATCCTAGGTGTGATTTTAAAAGTCCTATCTAACGATACCCCACTCGCTTATTAGCCTATCGACTTTCATTTATTAATTGGCTTCCACTCGACGCCATTTTGTTTTTCTCAAATTCGGCCTCCGTTGTGACACTCGGAAGACTTAAACAAATCTATTAGTGCAATTACTATCAAGATCGGTTCAGCCGTTTTTTCTGAAATATGTCACAAAGGAATACAACCTTTGAAACCTCGTATATCCTAATTGATCGTTAAAATGAGAAAATGGTCAATGAAACCTAACAATGATTTTGCAAGACCTTTTCATCGATACCCCACTTGCCATAGTCCATCGACTTTTATTTTTTAATTTGGTACATTATGGCTTCTACAGGGCGCCATTTAGATTTTTCTCAAATTTGGCTTACACAGTGACACTCTGATGATATGTTCGGCACAAACTGGTGCAAAAATCATCAAAATCGGTCCACGCGTTTAGGCTGTAGCTGTCCTGCAAGGAACATACAAACATATATAGACTGATGAACACATAACCCTGTGCGTTCCGCAGTCGGGTAAAAAATCGAGATATCTTTTCATAATTATTCTAATATGTTTATATACGAAGGTGCTCTTAAACGACCAGAAACATATTTTGCAGAATTCAATTTCTGATATGTAAACGTACTCCTTCAAAGTAAATCTAAAATGTTCTCAGTTGAATTGAGGCACTTGGGAAAAGGATTTTCGTTGAAATCTTAATGCATATTCTGAAAACGATTTACTATATAATGGGCTTTTTACCGCAACAAAGTGCTTGAGCAATAAATCCATAATATTTTCAATATAAATAGCTTATAATATTTTTTATCCATTAAAATTATATTGGGAAAATTGATAAATCGTTTTGTTCCCTGAATACGACTACCTATCAAAAGATAAAGTTTAATAGATAAGTATAATAGGTATTAACCCGATTATACTGTCTGTCTGTCTGCTACGCTTTCACGGCACATGTTTTCAACCGATTTCGATGAAATTAGGTAAGCAGATAGTTTGCATCCCAGGAAAGGATATGGGCTATTTTTTATCTTGGAAAATTAAAGATTTCCCCGGGAATAAAAATCTAAATCCACGCGGACGAAGTCGCGAGCATGTACTAGTGAATAAAGAAACGACAAACATATCACATACATACCTTCTGTGAAAAATGATGATTGATGCCTGTGAACTAGAGATCAACAAGATAAAAAATTAATCAAATAACACTAAATGCTTAGTAGATACTACGGAGGCGTTCTAAAAGATCCTATTTTTAGTAAGAGGGGTGGATAACAAAGTGACAAGAGATGGGCTTAATTTGTGCCTAATAAGTGTCGTGAGAGACCCTCGTCAGCCGGTTCATAATCATAATTATAGCGGAGAAGATTTTATCCTTTTTGCCCCATTTTTCGCAACGCCTTGTACGTTGTACCTACTTCTTGTTATTACTTAATCAGCTCTAATATTACATTATTACATATACAAGAACGAAACTGGTGTTTTATCTCGTCAAACAAAAATATAGTGTAAGAAAGCGCAGGCTCTCTTTTATATTCGAGATCTGTGAGGAACTAGGTAAGTACAATTACAAGATTATATTCTATACAGCAATAATTGTTTAAAGTTCCATAATACTAGAGACTATTAAATATGTTGTTAACTCATGAAACAAGATGAATTATGTAATGTTTCTCAATACCTAAAAATATTGTATAAGAACGAATATATATCAGATTTCATGATCTTCCTTAATTTTAATATACGTTGCTTGTTTGAGAGATTCTATCCTTAGGCAGCAGACCCTATCAATTGGTTTAAAAAAAAGTGAAGTGAGTAGTTTTATTTTCCATCCTGTAGGTATATTATAATATCCATTGCTATAATGGTAACCATTGTAGTATCATGTATAGGTTAGGTACCTAACTAATACTGGTCGAAAGAATGGGCGATAGCAGCTGTAAAGCCTGGATTATGTTGAACAGTTTATCTCATCAAATATTAAATCAGCCCTCGTAACCTCTTCTTTATAAACAGCAAAAGAGTGTTTGCACATACCATATTAAATCAAGACTTATTTTACTTCTAAAACCTGAATTTTACCCTATTATTTTATAAGTAGGTACATTATTAGTAAAGATTTTTTAACTATCATTCACGTATTTTCATTGAAACTTTGGAAACTACATTTTATACGTATTGCAAAGGATACCTTACTTAGATACAAAACCGAAATTAAAACCATCAATCATTATAATCAGTGGCCCCTGGTTGCACTCGAAATAAACTTATTTCTTTATCATACCTAAGATAAAAGTCTAATATAAAGTTTAACTTAAGAATACTTATCTTAAAAATTTAATAACAAAAACTGTGAAGAAAAATCTAAGGCGGGGTAAGCTGGCGAGTTATTTTGTTTAAAGTATCCAATGGCATGAAAGTCTTGCGCGGAATAAACATTTTACGGAAATATCATCTGAAGTTGCTTCTTTGAAAAATTTGCACAGAAATGAGGTGAGGGCGCTGAGCTGATTCACGAAGATGTTTACGGTGGAAACACTGCGGTAGTAAAAATATTTAAGGCACCACTCACAATTTCTGGTAGTTTAATAACAACTCAACTTAGTTTAGATACCTAGAAGTTTTATTTTATTTACCACCCTCGTAAAAGATTATTATAGCTTAGTATGTTTTCAGAGATAAAATAGATGATACCCGAGACTTCGTCGGCGTGGATTCTGGTATTTTGGATTTAACTTTAATCTGTACTTAATACCTCTATCCTTTTCGGAACATAAGCTACCTCTGTACCAAAATAATTAAAAGAGAAAACGAAGCAGACAGATAGAGGGACGGATAGACAGACACACTTTCGTATTTATAATATTAGTATGAATACTTACTGATTAAATAATTCGCTGATTTTCCTAACTCGTAAACTTCTGAAATAGCACATTTCACGAAGTAAATTTCCAATTTCCAATTTATTTATTTATTTACAAAGATATTTACATTTACATTGTTTCTTAGCTCCCTTTATGGCTTGTCGTCTTGTCTGGGGGCTGCACATTCCTCTTAAATCTATTACTTAAATACTAGTATTATGTGGATAAGTAAAATAACACTAAGACAACAATAAAAAAATAATAAATTCACCAAACACGTAAGCAAAAAATAAGTAAAGGTCATCATCATACATAATAAAGTAAAGTTGTGCGGTATTTCAATAAAACAATGCACGACGTACGGCGTACGAGTACAGAGCACCGAAGCGTTTGGATATTCGAGATACAGGCTGTTCTGTTTAAATCTTATGTTTTTTAGGGTTCCGTACCCAAAGGGTAAAAACGGGACCCTATTACTAAGACTCCGCTGTCTGTCTGTCTGTGTCTGTCTGTCTGTCTGTCTCCAGGCTGTATCTCATAGACCGTGATAGCTAGAAAGCTGAAATTTTCACAAATGATGTATTTCCGTTGCCGCTATAACAACAAATACTAAAAATTAAAAATATATATATATTAAGGGGGGTCCCCATGCAATAAACGTGTTTTTTTCGTATTTTTTTGCTCAATATTAAAAACGGTAACAGGTAGACGGTTCAAATTTTCACAGAATATTAACTTGTATATTACCTTTCAAAATAAATAATTAAATATCAATAAAGTAAATATTAAAGGGGGGCTCCCATACAACAAACGTAATTTTTTGATATTAACAGTAAACCTCTACAAACAAAGTTAGTTTTGCGGTTCATTAACAAAGGTAATTATACCTACTTCTTGAGTACGGAACCCTCGGTGCGCGAGTCCGACTCGCACTTGGCCGGTTTTATTTATGGTTTTTGACAAACAACATTGTGAACGGTGAAAGAAAACTTTCAAGGTCAGTTTCAAATTAGGTACCTGCCAACCAACATTGTATGAAAAGTACGACACAAAAGAAATCCTAAAAAGGCAATCAGTCAAACCAGAAACCCGAAATACCAAACTCCGGAAGTGTACGAGATAGGATCAAAGCTCGATTCAAAGATTTTGTTTAGCGACAACTCAAATAAGACTCCTTCTGAAGTCAACCATCTAAATGCGTTTAGAGAAATAATTGGCTGGCTTCATACGACTGCCTCGTTGGTCTAGTGGTTAGCATAGTCGACTGCAGATCATCGAGGTCCTGGGTTCGATTCCCGGTCGGGCATAAAAGTTAGGTATTGGGTTTTTCAATTAAGAAATTCTCAGTGCCAGCCCGGAGTTGGAAGTTGGTGGTGTTTCACCCCCGTGCCTCAGAGAGCACGTTAAGCCGTCGGTCCCGGTTATTATCACTAACATGATAATAATCGTTAAAGCCCGCCAACCTGCATTGGAGCAGCGTGGTGGGTCTAAGCTCTAATTCCCGCTCTCCTATGAGAGTGGAGACCTGTGCCCAGCAGTGGGACGTTAATAGGCTGTAGTGATGATAATGATGATACGAAGAAATGTACATGGGTAGGTACTTAAATAAACGACTACGTGGAAATTCACTTCCGTTTCGTATTGATTCCTTCCTTGTGCAGTTGTTGAACTTTAAAATGATCTTGAATTCTTTTTTTTGTTTTGTTACAAGCTACAAATTACTATTTTATTATGTTCAATATTTCGAATGTATGATTTAAGCTTTGTTGACATAGTATACCTAAAGATATATCTAGTATTGTAGATTTTGCTTTATACTTAACTAGATGATGCCCGCGACTTCGTCCGCGTGGATTAAGTTTTATTGATACCCGCGCGCACGCTTTAATTTTCCGGGATAAAAAGAAGCCTATGTTCTACCCTGGGATACAATCTCCACCTGTACCAAATTTCATCAAAAGCGTAGCAGACAAACAGACAGACAGACAGAAACACTTTCGCATTTAGAAAATTAGTATGGATTTGTAAGTTTAAGACTAAGTGAAGGTTGAAGAAGCATAAAGCGTAGACCTACTATGGAAATGAGGTATCTACTCATTATAATATTTTCTACAGTGTAAAATTTTCATGTTAAGATAAGTGATATTAGGGTTAAGTTTAATTTGTAATTTTCTTATTTTATATGGAAAGCTAAAATATCTTGATTTGATATATTTTTTATCTATTAAGTCAAGGTTATTACTCTCTATAGACGATTTTCATGAATGATAAAGTTGCATGGAAGCAACCGGCCTCGCATCCAGTGACCCACAAGTCAGTGTAATACTTGATGTATGTCTTGTATTGTTTACATATTGTAACCTTTTTCTTTTTTAAGAAAAGAGTGTAACTGCCGAGTTTCTTGCCGTCTCTTCTCAGTAGAAGCTTTCCGAACCGGTATTAGAGTCTTAACGTATCATAAGTGACACAAGTTGTCCTACGTGAAATAAATAAATCATTTATCATTTACCTACTAATATTTAGTATTAGTATGGACTTAACGCAATATCACGAATGTTAACTTCACGACATGAAGTGCTTTGGCACCTATATGTAAAAAGTAGGCATAATATGTAAAAAAGAAAAGTGGAACTCGGTTTCTGAAGTGACAATAAAGAAACAAATTATATTCTGTTTCATTATTTCACTTCTGTTATCTATTTTGTACTCAAGGCTGCTTCATTATGATTTTTTGGTACACGACAGCAAAATAAATTGTGGAGCGAAGAACACTCCAATGTACAAGAGAGTTTTGTGAACTCGTTACGATGGACATAACATTTTTAAACTTATTTTTATCTTTTGGCATACTGTGAATGTAATTAACAACTTTTTAAGAGTTATTCAAAAACGATTTTGAGAGCCTGTTTAAAATTCCAACCTAGTTTACAATTCATTTTTACCTCAGATAAGAAAATAGCAAATAAAAATGAATGAATGATTATATTACTACTAATATCTATTATATACTTTTGTGGTACACCACATAAATAACTTGAATTATTTAACTAGGAATTTCAGCCGTTCTGGCGTCATTGAGTTACAAACATCTATCCATCCATCCATCCAAACTTTCGCATTTACATTATTAGTAAGTATAGATGTGATAAGAAAGTTTTTTTTAAATAAAGGTTTGGGTTCATCAACTTCATTTTATACACTGCACTTGCACAATAGAATCCAAATCAATTAATGCATAATCTCTATTTTAAAAGCATTTAAATACTTCCGTCCGTACGGCCATCTACTATACCTACCTTAAAACCATTTGGCTGCCCCTGGTGTAAAGTAAATTCTTGATTCGTATCAAATTTTACGAAACTTTTCTATCATAAAAATATGAAACAATACCTAATATTATAACTAGGTAGTCCGTTAAAAGGTAATTTATCTCAAACTGGACTTAAAAGACCTAATTAAAACAATGAGGACTTCGTAACACCAACAACAAATAAGAAACAACGGCAAACTTTACCTCTTTGTTTTCTGAAAACTCCACTAAATATGTTAGTTGGACAATGGGGGAATATTTACTGACCGCTTTTAGTACAAACTACTACTTTTCAATTACGAAGCGGTGATAGGCTGAGGTAAAGACACTCCTATACGGGGTCGCGTGTTCCCGGGCACGCACATTTTACTTTTCGGATGTTTTGCGCGTGTTAAGAAATCAAAAATCACTTGCTTCAAACGGTGAAGGAAAACATCGTAAAGAAACGTCATGCACACCCGAGAGATCTTCATAGTGTGTGCGAAGTCTCCAGGATGGTGGACTATGGCCAAAGTACAAACCTTCTCAATCCAAGAGGAGACTCGTGCTCAGTAGTGAGCCGGCAATGGGTTGAAAATGATAATGATGATTAATTTTGTATAATGGTATCGTAAAAAAAATTAAATATAAAAAATCGCTGTACCACATAGATCTTCCTTTTGTCGCGGATTATAGCAAATTTAACTTCTGGTTTTTCTAGTTAACTGTCTCAACCAATGATAATTACAGTTAAATACAGTCCTTTACTCTCACATACCTAAAATATGGCTTAAATTACAAAAATAATCTTTGGCGTCTATAGAGAAAATTAACAGAATATCAATATTCAGATGCTCAGTTGAGATTCAAAATCCCACTGAACTAAATACGAGCATCAGTGTTCCATGTTCGTTAAAATTGGGGTCAATCACAGGGGTCAATAATTGTTATTAGTGAATTTTGAGGTCAGCTCGTTTTCAGCTGCCGCGTCGCGCGAATAAGCTCATGAATAAGGGCCCCGGACAAGTTCAAAACTAGTAGGGCACTTTTCCGACAAAATACGTGAGTTGAACCGATACTTATTTCAAAATATATATTACTCACGATAGTTTAAACGTTAAAATCGTATGACTTGTTTTGTTTGTCAATAATTTTGATTCAATCAACCTGCACCATAAAATTAGTACCTACCGATACCAATTTCAAGAATATTTTTCAAATGAATATTTCAAAACAATTTTTCCACCAATGCTCATCCACCAATGGCAATGGATACCTTTACCTTTTCCTATTTTTGTTCAACTATGTAATCAATGCAAAGTCGAAAGAATGTTCCTTCCTCTTTTCCCGTACAATTTCCGAAAGCAAAATTCTTAATTATATTAAATTAAATTTTAATTTTATAAAAACTATTGTAATATTTTGTTTCTGTAGGTACATAACTATAAGTTTTTGTTTCGTCCATCTTTGGATAGGTACGGTTACCGTGGTTGGACGTACCTACCTGTAAGTTACCAAAAAATATAAGTTGATTTTCTCTTAATAACCAGTATTTTTAAAAGCTATTTTAAAATTCATTTTCGAAAATCGTAAAGCTTTTCACGTAGGTATACGCTTCATTCACTTGCAAAAACAGGGCAGGTGCTGGTACGTTTATTTAATATTTCCCTTCCTTGCCTTTTGATTCCAATATCAGCGTATTTCAGCCGAAATGAAAGTTTATCTCATTAAAACAGATGTACCAAATAGAAATCCAGTTCGATTTCTAAAATATTCGTATTTTGGGCTAATATTACAAGAGTGTTGTAAGTTGCATACCTACGGGTGCAAACATATTCTTGTTCTCAGTCATGGACTCTTGACTGCTGGGACGATGCAGTACCTGTACCTAAGACAATGCCCTCCGCGCGATGCCCTTTGCTTGTGCTGGTTATACCTAGTTGGTACTTAGTTGTAGCGTTGTGGGTGCACTCCACCGCAGCTGTTGTCTGGGTTTCAGTTTTTATCAGATCTGTCCATGGAGTAAGTGAACGTCCACTGTCTTATTTTCCTTCCCTTGTACGTATTAACTACATATAATTATGTAGGTACCGCTCAATTGACCGAAGAATTTCACAGTTCGCAATAATTACTTTTACAAACAAATAATTAACTTATACTTTAATTCGCAATAGAAATCCAT
This sequence comes from Erebia epiphron, assembly GCA_963932025.1. Classification (NCBI taxonomy): domain Eukaryota; kingdom Metazoa; phylum Arthropoda; class Insecta; order Lepidoptera; family Nymphalidae; genus Erebia; species Erebia epiphron. The sequence goes on along the minus strand of OZ009958.1, from coordinate 10,221,853 downwards.
TTTAGTGGCGGTTGAATGGTGAATGATTGTTCACTCTAGTGTAGGTATTACGTACCTAGGTATACGTTATAGAAGCAAACACGCGTTTCAAATCCAGCGTTCTTACAGTACAGTTAAGTAAATATATAGCTCATCTCATATTTTTCCAGTGAATTTTAATACTATACAAGTGAATTTATACATCATAATATTATCAGGCTTAAAATGCCAGCAGCAAACAAGCGCGGTGAAGGAAGTTAACTTCCGTTAAAAACTAACGTTAATATCTCATTATGGCTAAACTTACCCCTCGCAGCATCCGGAGCGGATTCTCGGCGGAGATGTTTAGGTATAATTAGATAGACCCCAATTAAAATAATTTCGGTACATATTAGTAAAAAATTCCTTCTCTCGCATACGAGAATAGCACGTAAAAATACACATCACAAAATGCTTATACTAAGGTTATAATTATAAAATAGGGTTACTTAAATCATTATAATTATATAGACACCAGTTAAATTAATTGCATATATATAGCAAATTATTGTCGAAAATGAATAAATTGTTTCAGGTTTAAATTTTATTTTTTTCATTTTTAAATCCATATATTGGTAGTGAAAGCTGACCTCAGGCAAATTTTTCAATTTATTTCAACCGCACAAAATAGTATTAAAATAAATATATACCTATTAACATTTTCATCGTCCATCTCGTAACATCACTTATTTTCGTTGTTTCATCAAATTTCATTAATGGAACAATTTTCGCGCCATGTATTACATAATTTACTTCCTTCCCCAAGTCAATTATTCTTTATTATCAAACTCTTGCATCTTGTACCTACTCCGACGGAATCAGTGATCCATAAAAGGTATAATACTGAAATAACTCTATATAAAGGAAAGCAAATGAAACGGACGTGACTTGACGATAAAATTGCGATATTATACTTTTGCTACGAGTAATTGGCTTTGGACAATTATCTCAAGCTTTCCCCGAATTTTCCCAATTATGAGCGTATTATCAAAAGTATGAGTAAAACAATTTTCTGTAGTGGACTAAATAAATATAATTTTATAGTTATAAAACAATAAGACCGTGTTTGATTAACGAACAACGTATTGTGATCTGAAATAGTGTAGAGATTTGAAATTCTGTGCAAAATTAATACCTATCTTTGCGATGCACCGAGAAACACGTTGAAGGAATTCTGACGGGAACATTCAAAAAACATAAATACACGAGGATACGATACTTAACCTATTTTTAAAATTCGTATATTTTTACTATACGTATTAAATATTAAGCCAGCTAAATAGTTCAAATCGAATCGTGCTCAGTCTGTCAACACACCTCTATAAGTTTAATTATTTAGGTTACGTGATTACTTTGGTATTAGGTCCTTAACAAAGCAGATAGCGTCTGAACACAATCTATCACAAGGAAGGTGGGAAAAGATCGTTTATGCGCTACATCGTTAATCTTATAAGACGTTTAATTCCAACCACATCTACTTTTTTGCATTGAAGAAAAAGGATTTGTTCTAATATAATTATCTGATTCCATAATTAGGTACGTTGATCAAAACAGAGGTTCTGATAGACAAAAATAATTATTATTTCACTTATTTTTATTCTTGTTTTATGAATTTTGTATGTTGTACCTAGTATACCTACATTTTATTTCACTGAAGTCTTATAAAATTTTATTCGTACTCACTAAAATATGACTTTTTTATTATAATGATTGCGTTTACAGTGCTATCTTTAGAAGCAATAAGTCTTTTATGCGAGTTTTACTGCGTCCAATCGAAGCTGTAAACCTTAACATCATAATAAGAAGTTCAATTAACGCAAGGAAACAAAACAGAATTTAGAAAAAAAATTAAACTGCCAACGAGTACTTAAAGGTTTTTTACAAATTTAAGTAAGCAAGGAATTATATCAAACCGAATAAAGGAGTTAAGAACCTTATGCTACCAAACAAGGTTCTACTTTTCGAGTTTTCATGATTTTTCTTTACGAAATGAAAAAGCTTAAGCTGTTTGCACAATGCACAAATTTGTAAATCTAAGAAATAATATTAGGTATGATGTTAAATTATGTTAAAATTATTCATTTTATGGGTTTGACTTCGTCGTCTCAAGTCTCAACCAATAGACGTCCACTGCTGGACGAAGGTCGACTGCATGGATTTCCACATGACTCGGTCTTGTACCGCGTGCTTCTAGCGGAGTTACTCGCCTGAGATCGTCCGACCAGTACCTACGGGGGTCGTCCAACACTGCGCATTCCGGTGCGAGGCCGGTGTGGTTTCGTTTCCTTATTCTATTTTCTATCATAAGCATTTCAAAAAATAACATTTTAACATTCTAAAATACTTATCCGATTCACGTTTAATAAATAAAATTACATTGTGGCGCATAAGCCGGCCTTCCCCCCGGACCTCGCTCGCGAGTAGACGTGACTAATTTAGTGCCGGTTGTAAAAATAAATTTAACTTTAAACATAAATGTACATTAAATTCAAACAAAAAAATAGGAGTGCATAAGTAGTGAGGAACTAAGACGTAGCTCGAACCAGCCATCTTCATTGGAGGCGTAGCTGATATACGGACTCCACCCCCCGTGCAGCCATCTTTGCTGGAGGTGTTAACTACAACTGCGTAAGCGCCGCCTTGGAGAGAAGCCATCTTGGCTACGGCCTACGGCACGCGTACGGTTAGTAGCACACCTCCGACAATTCACTGCCGCCCTGGTACTGCGTTATAAGTAAGGAATAAAAAATGCAACGACCGGACTTACCTACAATTAAGCTTTCACAAACCGTTTCCTCGGAGTCCGATGTGACCGTAGCGAGTGAATCTGCTAACGAGACTAGCGCGAATAGCGGCAGAAGACAGAAACGAAGGATTGAACGAGGACTAGGTATGAATGAGTTATTCACGGCTTTCAAGGAAGAACTGACCGAGGTATTCGACGATAAATTTTCTAAATTGCATGCTGAGCTTCAACAACTAAAGAAGCAAAACCTAGATATAAGCAAGACTAATACGGAACTAGCCAAATCCATGGAATTCATGTCAGCTAAATACGACGAAATGAAACTCAAATTTGAACAGGTTCTCAAGGAAAAAGATGACAGCAAATTGTATATCAGCAGCCTGGAACAGAAGATAGAGAGTCTGGAGAGGAGTGCTCGAGCGTCAACTCTTGAAATTAAAAACATCCCAAAAAAGCAGGGCGAAACCAAGGCTGACCTCATAAAAGTTGTTTCCACCATTGGGTCTGCCCTTAACCTTAATATTCAGGCTGCAGAAATCCAAGACACCTACAGAATTCCTCTGAAAAAGGACGGAACCCCCCCCATAATGGTGAGATTTTCCTCAGTTCTTCGTAAAGAGGACGTGTTGGAGTCGGTTAAAAAGTTCAGCAAAGGAAATAATGATAAATTGAATACTCGGCACCTCGGCTTCGACTCCTCACCGCCTGTTCCTATCTACATTACGGAGAGTTTGACAGCAAAGACTAGCAAGCTGTTTTTTCTTTGTAGAGAATTTGCTAGGACACATGATTTCAGATTCTGCTGGTGCTCACGCGGCAAAATCTTTCTGCGGAAGCGCGAAGGAGACCGCTTTACTGTGGTTGTTAACGAAAAACAACTGGATAATCTTAAAGCTAAAGTATAGTGGACGTTGTATTATAATCCAACGTGCAGTAGTGTTTAAGTTAGCCATAAAAACAAAAATTGTTACAGCATACGTTATTTTAAGAACATTAATTTTTCACATACATATAAATCAATTCAACTTGCCTGATCAATGTATACTATATATTCTTTTGCTGTATAAAAATTGCTTTAGCTACACAACTATATTATATACCTATAACACATACACAATCGTGGTCAAATCATATAAAACATCTTATAATACTAACACCAAATACACGTTATTATACAATTTAAAATACTTATATTATTTCATACACTATACCAAGAAAATAAAACTGTGTTCAACAATACTAATCTACTTGAATTCAAATTGCTCATATTACGATACATATACTACATTATATAACATAATATATTACAATCGTACGCTAAAATACTATTGTTATATAGTAATGAAAATTTTCCATAAAACATATTATTACAACTTAGAAAAGGACTATCTCCTAAAGAGAATCTATTATAACAATAATATTATGTGCTTACGTTATGTGACTTGTTTAAAAACCAGTTCAGATACTCAACAGATATCTATGCCGTCCGGTGAACGAGGTCATCGCGGTGAAATCTTACTTACGCTCATATTGAACGACCTACCCTCAGAACAGTGCATTAAAGTTACTAACTAACATTCAATTCGTCGGATAACTTTATAAAAGACCTAGATTTATTAGGCAAAATTATATGTACAAAATTAAACGACACATCGGAACTCACTCAAAAATATTGTAATTTAATCAGAAAACCAGGCAACTTAACAATACTATCATTAAATATCAGAAGCGTATACTCTAATTTTGACTTATTTACTGCATTTACCGCTAGTCTTGATCTAGAAATTGATATATTAGTGCTAACTGAGTGCTGGATTGACAAAAATAGCCTAATTCCAAACATCGATAATTACCAGGCATTTTCCACTAAAAATAGTATAAACCAAAATGATGGAATAATTGCATTTGTAAAGGACAAATATAATGTCCACTGCCGGGAACCCACACTTTTGGAGGGAAATTGTCTAATTCTAGACATAGTAAATATATGTAGCACAGTAATATGTTCGTATCGGCCGCCTTGTTTTAGTAATCCAACTAGCTATATTAACTCGCTAGACGATATATTACGGGGCGTAAAATACAGCAATATCATTTTTACAGGGGACATAAATATAAATATACTACCTAGTAGCAGCAACAAGATATATACAGAAAATTATTTAAATCTAATGGCAACTCATGGATTACGACAAGGAATTGATCAACCGACACGATCAATGTCTTGCATCGATCACTTCATGATCAGAACGTCAAATAAGTCGCATACTTTTATTTTCAGTGAACTAACAGACCATTCTCCCATTTTACTAATAGTAGAAAGTGCATCTAAGTCAGACCTTAAAACTTACAATAGTAAATTAACATTAAATTATGATAGTATAGGAGATAGCCTTAAAAAAGTAAATTGGGATGATTATTACAGTATTAGAGATCCTAATAAGGCAGCTGATGTTCTGTGTAAAACTGTGGAAGAAATAGTAGACCAACATAAATCAATAAAGCGTACACCAAAAAAATACCAAATACTTAAACCTTGGATAACAACAGGAATGTTAAAATCGATCAGAAAACGTAACAAACTGTACCAAAAACACAAACAGCATCCAGATGATGCAGAATTAAAACAAAATTATATAGCGTATCGAAACAAATGTAACTATTTAATTAAAACTCTAAAAAATGAATATTACCGGACTCAATTTCAATTAAACTCACACAATACTAAAAATACTTGGAATATCATAATAGAAATAGGTTATTACAACAAAAATAAAAGTACACCACAGGAATTACTAAATATCAAAGAATCACCACAACAATCGCTTAATTTGATTAACAAGTATTTCACCAGTGTTGGCAGGGATTTGGCTAACATAGCCTTTAATAAAATTTCTCAGCAGCAATATAGACCTTCACCCGAAACAAACTCAATACAGTGTTTCCTTCATTCTTTCTCATTTTTCCCTACAGATTGCATAGAGGTTAAGAACATAATTCAATCCCTTAAAAATGGAGCTCCAGGTTTTGATAACATTAGCACAATAATTTTAAATAAGTATTATACCTACCTAATTGAACCAACAACACATCTATGTAACTTATCACTAGAAACGGGAATATTTCCAAATATTCTCAAACAAGCAATCGTTACACCGATACATAAGAGTGGTGACAAATCTTTGCCCTCAAATTATAGACCAATCTCTCTGCTTTCGTCAATATCCAAAATTTTAGAAAAAATTGTCCATAAACGAATCATGTCATATTTAAACAAAAATAATATATTAGCAGAAAATCAGTTCGGCTTTAGACCACAACACTCTACAGAAGACGCAGTATTGAAAATCACATCTTTAATAACAGCGTACTTAGACAAAGGAGAAAAGTGCGTAGGTGTTTTCCTAGACCTTCAGAAAGCATTCGACACAGTTTCAATATCTATTCTAATATCTTGCTTAGAAAAGATCGGCGTGCGTGGCATTCCACTACAATGGTTTACTAGCTATCTCTCGAATAGAATACAACGTGTACGAATAGGAGATCACTTAAGTGAACCCGCAGTGTGTGATTTCGGGGTTCCACAGGGTAGTACCTTGGGCCCGTTGCTCTTCTTAATCTACATTAACGAACTCTGTAAGAGTAGTATAACGAGATGTGATTTAATAATGTATGCCGACGATACTGTACTACTGTTCCATGACACCTCCTGGAAAAATGTACAAGCTACTGCAGAGAAAGGACTGTGCACAATAGCTACTTGGCTGGAAAACCACCTATTAACACTAAACACACAAAAAAGTTCCTACATATGTTTCAGCAACAGTACACCTGGCAATGCTGAAACAACATTTAATTTACAAATTCACAGTACTTCCTGTAGTGGTATAGATAACCGTGTGATGACGAAATCCTGTGCGTGTCCTAACCTAACTAGAGTAAATACAACAAAATATCTTGGAGTTATAATAGACCATAAACTCACGTGGACTCCTCATCTCATGGCAACAGCAGCTAGGATTAGGAAATTAATAATAATCTTTAAGAACCTAAGATTCTTCTTGGACAAAAAACGGTTGATACAAATTTACAAAACGCTCTGTGAATGCGTCCTTACCTACTGTATCACATCATGGGGAGGAGCGTCTAAGTCACATTTCATTATCTTAGAACGCGCCCAACGTGCTATCCTAAAGGTAGCGTTAAAACTACCTTATAGATACCCAACACATTTACTTTATGAAGAGGCTGAGGTTCTTAGTGTAAGAAAATTATTTATATATAAAAGTATTTTGAGGTATCACCAAAAGACTGTCCCAACTCTACCAGCAAACCATAAAAGAGTATCCAGATACCCAACTCCAACTATAAAAACTGCGCTGGCGAAACGTCATTTCAATTTCCTAGCACCGATACTATATAAAGCTATTGATAGAAAAACCGCTATTAAAAATAGTAATTCCTACTCTGCCAAAACAAAAATTCTTACCTTTCTTAAAAATCTTAGTTATGAAAATACTGAAGAACTTTTAAAAATTCCACAATAATTCCCGATATTCCACGCTTAGTCACAAACAAACACTAACATATGCGCACATAAGCACTAGCTTACACACACACGCGTATACCCACCCACACATACACACACGCATACCCACCCACACATACACACACACACCACACACACACACAAACACTACTCACACACACACACACACACACATATACATGTCTTTATAATTGTATTTTATTTTGCATGTCAACATTAGCTAATAATATTTAAATAAAATGCAAAAAAAAGCACCTATGTAATAGGGAAGGCACTAGCTCCCATAACACAGTTTTAACTTTTTTGGGAGATAGAGGCCAAATTATTAATGTGAACTTATGTAATTTTTGCAAATAAAGAGATTTTTTTTTTTTTTTTATTATAAGTACATAATTTTTTTTTCTGGAAATAAAAGTTTAGCAGTGATTTCACTTGTTACCGTCAAGTTGTGAAAAAATTTAACAGCCCTCGACCTAATTGAATGAATACAGTGGTTGTTTACGTAACATGCTCCCAAGCCTTCAGCTGTTATTTCATTTATGCCGTTTGAAAGAGGCGGTTATACATATTTATGCTACCCTTTTGGGACGCGGACGGGTCGAGAATACGATGTGTTGGATCCGTTAACAAATCCTAAACGAAACGTTTTATCGTTTTAAAAAAACATTCTTTTGTCAAAATTTTCGAGCGTTTTTCATGGTCTCTACTTCATAATTCCATGGCTTTTTCAAACCCAATGTTTTTATTTACTTAGCTTATTAAATCGACTTTATTATGTAGGTACGGAATTTTAAAACCATGTCAGCTTTTTTAAATTATTCTTCTTTATGGAAGTCCTTAATTGTTATCTCAGCGTTTGACGACCTCCGTGGCGCAGTGTGTAGCGCTGTTGCCTTAACGTGCGGAGGTCCCGGGTTCGATCCCCGGCAGGGTCAATTTGGGAATTTATAATTTCTGAATTTTCCCTGGTCTGGCCTGGTGGGAGGCTTTGGCCGTGGCTAGTTACCACCCTACCGGCAAAGACGTGCCGCCAAGCGATTTAGCGTTCCGGTACGATGCCGTGTAGACACCGAATAGGGGTATGGGTTTAATATAACTGCCATGCCCCTAACAGGTTAGCCCGCTACCATCTTAGACTGCATCATCACTTACCATCAGGTGAGATCGCATGTCAAGGGCTAACTTGTAGCGGATAAAAAAAAAAAAACTGGACAGGTGGTAACTGATGTTGCAGTCTAACGTGGTAGCGGGCTAAGCATACCGGAACGCTGAATCACTTTAGCGATACGTATATTTTGCTGGTAGGGTGGCCACTAGCCACGACTGAAGCCTCCAACCAGACTAAGCTAGAGACAAACTAGGAAATTCCAAATTTTATCGAACCAACCCGGCGAGCTTCTTGGCGCAGTGTTGAGCGCTGTTGTCTTAACGTGCGAAGGTCCCGGGTTCGATCCCCGGCAGGGTCAATTTGGGAATTTATAATTTCTGAATTTTCCCTGGTCTGGCCTGGTGGGAAGCTTCAGCCGTGGCTAGTCTACCGGCAAAGGCGTGTCGCCTAGCGATTTAGCGATCCAGTACGATGTCGTGTAGAAACCGATTAGGGGTATGGGTTAAATATAACTGCCATGCCTCTAACAAGTTAGCCCGCTACCATCTTAGACTACATCATCACTTACTATTATTAGATGAGATCGCAGTCAAGAGCTAACTTGTATAATGTAGAGGATTAAAAAAACATTTATGAAATCGCATGCATCGCCTAGTTTAAAATAATAGAATAATTATATTTAATTCAATACGAAAATTGACGACTGTAATTTGCACATTATTATTATAAAATTGTCAACGTCCTTTAAATACTAAACGTGATAATTCCCGCTCGAAGCAAACATTATAAAAAATTTACGAGTGATTTCCCTTGTTACGTGCCAAAGTTATTTGTTGCGCGAAATTTTTCAGTGTCCTCGACATAATTGAATGAATGCAGTGGTTTGTTCGCGTATTTTTTTTTTGACGGGCACTTTGTTATTTCATTTTATGTTTTTTTTATTTTTTACTAGCTGATGCCCGCGACTACGTCTACGTGGATTGAGGTTTCTTGGTTCCCGCGGGAACTTCTTAGTTTTCCGGGATAAAAAGTAGCCTATGGGTTATTCCACACTATAATCTATCTCTGTGCCAAATTTCATCTAGATCCGTTCAGCCGTTCGGGCGTGATTGAATAACAAACATCCATCCATACATCCATCCATACATCCATCCATCCAAACTTTCGCATTTATAATAGGTACCTATTTATTTGGTTGATTTGATTGATAATCCTTGAGTATTAAAATATTAGTTATTTGTTAAACAAGAGTGAAAAGTTGTTTTTAACCGCGTGCTCAATTTTGATGACCGAGCAAGCGAAGGATTCTAATGCGCTTGTGGTTCAAAAATTAGAATCCTGAGCGTCAGCGAGGGAATCAAAAGAGCACGAGGTGAAAAATCTTTTCACTCGAGTGCAACACGTAACTTTTCATCCCACCTCAGCGTGGAAATGACATGACGTGAAAGAAAATGGTGCGCGCAAAGCAAATTAAAAAAGTACACCAAGAAGGTTACGAGTGTGAGTTTTTAACAAATTAAAAAAGGTTGTATGGAAATTCGGCACCATAGAGGTAGAAGTAAATAGGTTTTAATGATGTTTTGAATTCACAAACTTCATAGACGAGTGATATTTACTAACGTGCACACGATGTTATAAATTCAATTTACTTTATCCTCAAGAGGATAATAATGGCTTTTGCATTCAGATATCGAAGATTAAAAATACTCTTTCCGAGATGGTGGGATGAAAATATATTTTATTAATCACGACTACGGGATGATGCCCGCGACTACGCTGCGTGGGTTAAGATTTTTTGTCCATCGGGAACTCTTTCTTTTTCCGGGATAAAAATTAGCCGACGAACTCTCCCAGGATGCAGCCTATCGCTGTACCAAATGTCATCAATATCAGTTGAATAGATGGGCCGAAAAAGCGTCACAGACGGGCAGACAGACAGACACTCTTTTGCATTCATAATAATATAGTAGGATGGACAGTATGGATGAGGGGAAACAGAGACATGTGAATAATATGACATAGTTTATCTCCTTAGCCGAAATGACGGCACATCGCATTTCTCTTACACCAATCTCCTCTGGGATATCCAGAGTGGTTGTTCAAGCTTCATTGACCTAACCTAACCAAACCTTCGACTTTGCCTACCGAGTTCTCGCGTAGGAAAAGTCGAAAGTCGCGAGTTTTCAAGAAGCACCTCCTGTTAAATTTTGGTGCATGAGAGAAAAGCAATAAACATCATTATTAAAGAGCTGAACGCCCATTGGCTACTTTGTCCTAGTGTTCGCTTGTTTTCATTTTTATTTTATTTTTAGCAGCCAAAAGTCTGACTCAACCAATTCAAGCTCAAATCGTTGTTGAGTATCGAAATGCTCGGGGGAGGCTCAGGCGTTCAAACAGAAGCATTTGAACATTTCATTTTACCGTACAGAATCTTGAGCTCTTCTCAACCGCGACTAGCTATCCCATCCCTACTTCACTCGAGTGGAATTTCTTAAAATGCTTGAAATCCTGAAACATGTTTTGTTAATTTTTCTAAATTTTTTAACGAAAGCTCATTTCATTTCATATCATAAGTTTATAAATTCATGCCGGTTTAGTTGGGCCTTGAAAGATCAGTCAGTCAGTCAGGAAAAATCTTTACTATGATGATGATATGATACTGATAAGGGAGTCTAGCACCAAATGTGCGACCAGCTTTAAATTAATATCTATTTCATATAGTCACGTATCGAGCACTCGTCGAATTGCCTACACACTATCTCCGATCGTATATTGGCTGTAATATCAAAATGTCTCATACGTTTCAGATCTCAATTACCATTTAAATAAACGAGCTTAAAGATTTCTCATACGAATGGAGCGTGCGTGCGAACTGTGCCTCGCGGCTATTGCCTGAAGGTTTAACATGAGCAATATTTGACGGCTGTCTCTCAAATGCCGCCGATCCATTTTACACACATTAATTAAGATGGGAGCAGGCTAAGATAACACATGAGGAGACTATCAGAGGGCTACTAATACTAGCAAAATATCAGAGCGATCACTTATCTCCCTTATCATATAAATATGACAAATTTCCAACCCCCATTACACCCCCTCTGTTTTCGTAAAATTGCTTATAAAGGTTATTATAATTTACTAGCTGATGCCCGCGACTACGTCCGCGTGGATCGCGTTTTTTTGGTTCCCGCGGGAACTCCTTAGTTTTCCGGGATAAAAAGTAGCCTATGTGTTATTCCAGACTATAATCTACCTCTGTGCCAAATTTCATCCAGATCCGTTTAGCCGTTGGGGCGTGATTGAGTAAGAAACATCCATCCATACATCCATCCATCCATACATCCATACATCCATACATCCATACATCCATCCATCCATACATCCATACATCCATACATCCATACATCCATCCATCCATACATCCATACATCCATACATCCATACATCCATACATCCATACATCCATACATCCATACATCCATACATCCATACATCCATACATCCATACATCCAAACATCCATACATCCATCCATCCAAACATTCGCATTTATAATATTTATTTGATAACTAATAACCTAAATCCCTCCTCCTAAACCTCATGTAATCTTCCAACCCCCATTTCACCCCTTTTGGGGTAGATTTTCGTAAAATTGCTTACATAGGTTTTTATTATTTATAACTCATAATTTTACTGTCAATTTTCATGTCTCTACCTTCTAAAACAAAGGACTTTCATACAAACTTCCAACCCCCATTTCAACTAGGGGTGAATTTTCTCAAACCCGTTTCTTAGCTGATGTCTACACCATAGAAGGAACCTAAATTCCAAATTTCAAGTTGCTGAGAGATCGTGATTAGTCAGTCAGTGAGTGAGTGGTATTTCGCTTTTATATAAAAGAAGATCATCTAATTTCTTATGAAGCAAATATATGGGGCTTTTGTTAGTTATCAAATTATCTATCTATTTTACCCATTCTTCATTGTGTTTACAAATCTACTAACACGGAAACCTAAATTCATTTTATAAGTCCATTAATACCCCCTTCAAATAGAAATCTGTTTGGAGTCTCACGTAATATAAGGGTTGCTAGACAGGGTTGTAACGAATAGGCCGTACGTGGGATCTGTGACCTTTATCTTGGGAGCGACATGTATTAACACTGTCAAATAGGCCCTATTTTGAACCGACTTCAAAAAGAAATGGAGAAAATATACTAATATTTTTTTTTCAGTTTATAGGAATGTTTTAGCATGTAGTTCAGACTTATTATTCTTATTATGAATGAGGTAATGTAATTAATACATTGGTTACGAAATGATATACCTAACACCCGGAACAAAACTGGTCTAAAATAGCAACTTTGGTAGCCCCCAAAATCATCAATTTTTGTAGTATTTAAAAATTTAAAAAAAATAATTGTTTCGAAACACGAATAATAGTGGGCGAATGTAGGAATGACTTTAAAATTGCTGTTGAACATTTTTCTTTCTAGCATCGACAACACTGTTGATATTGGTATTCCGTAAAATACAAGTCTGAAACTTTCGGGTTGATTTTAGAATTTCCTTTATTACTTACGTGCCTCAAATGTGAAATGGGATTAGACTCCCCACAGAACCAGCCCAAGTCTCGAGATGTTTAAGCTAAAAAGTTATCTATGAACCTGTACGTCTGTAACAGTATATTGTGTTACCTAAATTTTGTTTTATAAAATCAAATAATAAATAAAGGAAGAGACGAAAAATAATAGATTTTCAGCACTGAAATATTATACCTCTATGATTATCACATTGAGTGGCATAATATATCACTGAATAGATCGTTCAAGTGAAGAATATCTTAGGATATTTCTTAGGATCTCTACACATAATTATTTCATGACGGCGGACATTGCAAAGCGCAGTAGGTTTCTATAAAAAAAAAAAAAATTGTACCTACTTGTTTGTCACAGTCAATAATTATCGTTTGCAAATCATAATGAACGTTACTGACATAAATTAGTAAAGTATATTAATTCAACCTCTACTGTCGGTTCCCTGTTAGTACAGACAGTCAGAGGTAGGGCGACCTTTTCTCTAGTTATTCCCACAATGCTGGGCTGTCTTTAACCTATTGGAGGCCCTAGGTGCAATAGGATAATGAAGCCCCTATGAAGGCATTTGCATGGTTTTAACAAAATAGTCCTCTGTCTATTTTTTAAAACATGCATAAATAGTAAATAAGCAATATTCTAGATTGATTCAACTGTTGTTTTAAACGGTTACTTTAAAAAAACTTCAAGAACTATTTAAAAAATGATTAACTCACTATTGAGGTATATTTTGAACGTAATATAAGTGTAAATTATCGTTAATGAATATCGGTTGGTGATCTGGCAGTAACTAGGGGGCCCCCGTCGATCGCAGGGCCCTTGGCACTTGCCCAAAGTGCCGAGTGGGAAAGAGGGGACTGCCACAAAGCAGCCTACTGATCGCATGTCCCTAGCGTGTAATCAGAACGGCCGAGTTAATATTAGCTCCTGTGTCAGCTTATTATATTTGAATCGCATGCAAAATTTAATTTTCCTTTGTAAACGTTAAACATTGCGCGCTCGTTATTCTTCTGAACATTATATCTACTTACGAATTAACTGGGGACTGGCAAATAAGCAAACTGCTTACTTATTGTGTTTTGTTCCATTTTAAGTAGACACAACTGTGCAAAATTAAGTAAGTATCTCGATTAGCTTGAACACAGTTTAGGCGCAGTGATTAATTAGTCAGAGGTTCCAGATTCGACCACCGAAAGGGGCAATTTAGGAATGCATAATTTATTCTCAATCTGTCTCGTACAAAACATGAGTACGTACGTCACGTACATACGACTGTCTGTCGTGCAGATGTGTATGTATCTATCCCTTTGAGGCATTGACTTCTTTGATGTTAAAAAAATCTTTAGCTGAAAATATGGGGTCATAAGGCCTTTTATGGAGTCTTTGTTGCATGTTGGGTGGTCGATTTCTTTGATTTTCCGGGATAAAAAGTAGCTGTCACTCTAAAAGATGATTATATTTTTATCTGTGCACTGCATTGAAATAGAATACTAAAATTCTACATCAATGGTGCACTGGGTCTTCAACTCAATCGATGCGAAAAACATGTCGATCCTTTGCATTGATAATAAGAATAGTAATTTACCTACTTTTATATTTTATAGAATTAAATAGGTAGATTGGTATTCGAATTTGCATACAACCTTTTTCTAATCCCACAACAACTTTCCAATCTGATTCGCCGACTTCGTATACGTGGGCGATTCTAATCTATAATCTTTGGACTAATAGGCTATTATTATCTACTGAACTCTTGATTAATACCTACATTTTAGTAATTCTGAGAACTTTCAATATTCAGGCAATTACGAATAACGTTACTCTCCAATCCCCAATGAAAATCTATATTTTATATAAAATTCAAAGTCCTGACTGACTGACTAAAACAACGCACAGCCTAAACCGCTGGTCCTAGAGACATGAAATTTGGAGAGTGTATTCTTTGTGAAGACTAGGTATCCAATAAGAAAGGGTTTTTCGAAATTCCATCTACTAGGGGTTGAAAGTTTGTATGAAAGTCCGTCGTTTTTCAAGTTATAGCCATTAAAGTTGGTAGTATGAGCTGCAGGTTAAAAATAAAAAATAAATGTTTTACAGTTTTTGAAAATTCGACCCCCAAAGGGGTGAAATAGGGGATGAAAGTTGGTATGAAAGGCCTTCTATTCTCAAGATATTTTTCAAGTTATATGTATAAACGAAGCTTGGTATTTTGGCTTTCGGTAAAAAATAAAGAAATACGTGTGTCACAGTTTTTCAAAATTTTACCCCTTAAGGGGTAAAATAGGGGTTGAAAGTTTTCATGAAAATCCTTCATTTTTCAAGTTATAGCCATGAAAGTTGGCATTTGGGCTTCTGGTTTAAAATAAAAAATACGTGTTTCACAGTTTTTGAAGATTTTATCCTCAAGGACGTTATAGAGAGTTTGTCTTTCAATCACGTCGCAACAGAGCAACAGTTCGACGTGATTTCTTGCATGGGTATAGATGAGGACCTGGAGAGTGACATATTTATTTTATCCTGGAAAATTAAGGAGTGCCTGTGGGAATTGAAAAACTTAAGCCACGCAAACGAAGTCGCGGGCGTCCGCTTGTAACTTTAATACGTCTCAAGATTCTCGTAGCATAAAATAGAATTTTCTATTCCAAGCTCTTTCGTAGGTATTAGGTACTGAAGTAAGTAAGCAACTACTACAAACATTTATAAAAGCCATGGAATGCTTTGCGGATGCGTCTTAATAGGTCGTACCACGGTACTCAGGAAATTCTTTAGACCAGTGCTTCTCAAACGTCGGATTGGAGCACCGAAAAAATGAAAAGCCTCTGTTCAAAGTTATATTTTCTTTAAAATTGACATGGTTCTAGATCAGGTTAGTTGTTTGCTCTTTGCTCCACCAAATAATCCCCCTGGTGAGGCAAAGAGTATGGAACCCTCTAATAGATAAACTTTTAATTGATTAAAGTTTTGCTTCACTAACTACTCCCAAATTAACACCCTACCTTAATATTTTGGCGGTTTTATTTAAATCATGGAAGGGTTTTAAAGTTCCCATGGTAACTCTTCGATTTTCCAGGATAAAAAGTAGCCTATGCAACTAGGTCTTTCACTATGTCAATGCAAATATCACATCGATCCGTTGCTCCATTGCGGCACGATTGAAGGACAAACCAAAAAACAAATCCACTTTCGCATAACACGGGTATTTATTTTCCTGGACTTTTATTACTTCGGGAAACGCTGCAAAAGACGTTATTCCAATAAGGCTACAAGGTTTTCAGGCTGTGTCGCTGCACATCAGCTCGTGAACTTTGAGTAGCGCAGTCTTTTAACTTAATAGTAGTTGTCTAGTGGGCTCCTCTCCTTGAAAATATAAAGCTTAGGTAAAATAGTTCGAAAAATTCTTCGTACATCTTTCCCAGAACAATATATTTGACCGAGCGAAGCGACGTCTCTGAATCTACTTGAGTGAATTTACACTTGCACGTCTGTTCGTCCATTCGTCCGTGCGTCGGAGGCTTTTAACTTAATAACTAACTAAATTAGTGAACATAATTACTTCAAATTTGAACAAATTAACCCCCTCAAACCGAAAGATGAAAATAGATATAAAAATAATAGATTACAGCGAGTGTATTTTACTGCCTGTTTACAATCTTATGACAATTTTGTTATAGGAAATGCAGTCAGTATTCTTTCTACAGTTCAACGCGGGCATGGACAGAAAAATGAATTTTATTTATTTATTTAGCACCAAACTTAAAAACTAAACATAAACATTTAAAGGGCATGAACAAGGAATCTGCTTCGGGCATGATTTGAACATTAATTAATGATTGTATCCGAAAACTTAGCTATTTGCATAATTATTTATTTATAACAGACTAGATGATTCCAGCGACTTCGTCCGCGTTGATTAAGGTTTTTTGATTCCCGCGGGAACTCTTTAATTTTCCGGGATAAAAGTAGCCTATGTCCTTTCCCGGGATACAAACTATCCCTATACCAAATTTTATAAAAATTGGTTGAATATATATGGGCCGTGAAAGCGTAGCAGACAGACAGACAGACAGACAGACGGACAGACAGACAGATACACTACACATACACGCATTTATAATATTAGTATGGATTACGACGTCACTTGACTTTGAATGTAGACTATTCAAAGCCAAAATCAGTTGCTAAATTCCTCCACGACAGTAATACCTACCAGACCAGACGACGGCGCTTGGGAAAAACTAACCTCGTTTATATAATAGGCTTTTCTTTTTCACCGCTCAAGACTTTCTCAACCACAGCTCAGTAATAAAAAGGTTTATACACCATCCAATTAAGTAAATGCCTTGATTTATATCAACAAATTAGAGCCGAACAAAGTACGTAAGCTAACGAACTTAAAAAAGGGCGACCTAAATTGCAGGGGATTTTACTTTGCCCGCATTTTCTTTTGTTTTCTATTGGCGCTCTTTAAACAAAACGCGATACAATAGCCAAGAATAAAACTACTGACTGTTTTACGTAAAAATATTGGTATTCCTAAGATATACGTGAATCTCTACCTCAATAGCTGAATAGTGAATATAATTAGTTGTTTTTCTTAATCATTTAAGTACCTACACGTCACAAACAACATAGCACTTGCTTTTCATGCAATATGTTGCCTGAAAAAATGTGTAACTCGTAGGTAGGTAATAAGGCCTTATCATGCTTAACCCCAATATACATATTATTACGTATATTATTATTGTCTATTTTTAGGGTTCCGTACCTCAAAAGGAAAAAAACGGAACCCTTATAGGATCACTTTGTTGTCCATCCGTCTGTGTGTCAAGACCCTTTTTCTCAGGAATGCAAGGAGGTATCAAGCTGAAATTCATATCAAATACTCAGGTCTACTGTCCCTTGAAGCTGTGAAAAAATCAAACTTCTAAGCCAACGCAATCAAAAGATACAGCCGTTTATGCTGCAAATTTTCGACACTCGCAAGGGAATCAAAACCTACAGGGTACTTTCCGTGAACGTTGCTTCGTACAAAATTTCAAGATTCTGAGATCTTGAAATTTTGTACGAAGCAACGTTTTATAGCACAAATAAAGGGAAAATTGCGTAAAGCATACATTTTTAGTAACATCATAATATAATAAAAATATTTTTATGCAAATTTTCGACACTCGCAAGGGAATCAAAATTCAAAACCTACAGGGTACTCCCGTGAACTCAGAATCTTGAAATTTGGTACGAAGCAACGTCTTTTAGCACAAATAAAGGAAAAATTTCGGAAAGCATAAATTTTTAGTTACATCATATAGTAAAAATATTTTTAATAATTTTAAACTTACTACCCCTTTCCGCATGAACGCGTAGAGGTATTAAATTGAAATTAAAATAGATAAGTGGAATAAAAATACCATAACTTTTACTCGTATACCTTCAGGTTTGTACGAAACCCTCGGTGCGCGAGTCCGACTCGCGCTTGGCCGGTTTTTATGTAATGCCGAGAAATCATCACTTTAGAAATGCTTATTTAGAAAAACCAGCGAGTAGGGCTTTTACCTATTTTAAATTATAAGTAACTATGTACTTACAAACAATCAAAAACTCTTGTAAAATGCAATAGGTACTCGTTTATATGGTAAATATAAATGTAAGAATAGCAATAATAATTTATGTTTATTTTGAGTTATAAAACGAATCCTTCACCTACCATATCAAAGGAAATTATCAAGTTACCCAATTAGCTTGCAAGGGAGTAGATTTCCTCATATTAACTGTGGATTTCGTAATACGTTCTAAATTAACTAAACCATCGTCGTTTCCTACAAAGGCAGCTTACGTAATCAAAGACAGCTGATCACTGACCGAAATTTACAAAAAAAGCCTTTACCGCTTTTTCTTTTTTACAATTTGCTTTGTTTTCGTAAAGGTACCCACTTTCGTGTTTGACATGAAAAAGCTTTATATATATATATATATAAATCAATTAAACCGTAGTTATGTAAAAACGTTAGATACTTTAAATCATATCATAATAAATAATGCGTGCCCGGGGATCGATCCTGCGAACCAGTACAGGAGGTCGCGCGTCTTACTCTTAACCACTGGGCTATCACCCCTTCTTATAAGTAATATTATGTATTAGTAAGGCATGTACCTTCATTAAAGTTATCTATAAATAAAGGTCTATTAAGACCGGCCATACACGGACAGCTTGAAGCAGTCAGGATGGACTGCTTCACGCTGCGACTGCATAGTGAACTACAGTCTTCTATGTACACACATACATAGAACCGCCATCGATTTTCCAACTAGGTAGGTATTTAGGTATTACTAAGTCAATGAGAACCGCTCGAGCAGTTGCGACTGCTTCGGGCAGTTGGCAGCAGTTATCAATGGTAGCTTCAAGCTGTTGACTATGACTGCAAGAGCGTTCCGTGTATGTTGATCACTGGCGAACTGCTCGAGCAGTCCGTGTATGGCCGGCCTAAATGACAAGTTCGTAGCTTACGTAGGAATAGTGGTACGGGCACAGAATAATTAATAATAACAGTTCGATAGCTACAGCTGCAGACATTACGCTATCGCTGCTTCCAATCTAATTTATGAGTGATAGGAATTAGTGTGCCGTTTGGGAGAACCCACAAGGATGGGAATCGCTAATCAAAGGATTTCTACGACGATTTCAATGCATGAAGTATCTCTGGTTGCTTGATTTCAATTGGAAGAGTTTCTTGACGGGTTTTCTACTGTTCACGATAGAACCTTCTCTCCGAATCATAAGAGCCTGAAGTTGACTTACCCAAATACGTACCTATCTATATCACTCTATCGTTTCGAAGCGTTAAATCAGCAAATTCTACGTAGCTTTACTTTGTTCCTAGACTAGCTGTGCCTGCGACTTCGTCCGCGTAGTTTAAGTTTTTTTATTCCCACGGGAACTCCTAATTTTCCGGGATACAAAGTAGCCTATGTCACTCTCCAGGCCCTCAACTATACCTTTACCAAAAATCACGTCGATCCCTTGCTCCGTTGCGGCGTGATTGAAGGACAAACCAACAAACAAACACACTTTCGCATTTATAATATTAATAAGTATGATGTATAATATAAGATTAATATTTCATTCGTATTATCATAGTCATAAGTTATTCATAATATCTCGATGTGTGACTTTTTTGCAATTTAAAATCATCGCGTATACATAAAGAAAAGCAGCGCATAAATCACAGACCAGACAAAAATGGCAAAAGCATATACTTAGCATTAAATTCTCATTTGTGACTTTAATTCTGTTCAGTGTCGCCGAGTAAATTAGCTCAGTACGTACCTACCTACCGCTGGACGCTACCGCAAATACAAGCAAAAAACGAGTTTGTTCCGATTCCACCAGACTGGCGGTTTTTTAACACGCTTTTATAACAATTTTGTTTCACATTTGGCTATTTAAACTGAGCTTATAAGTGTAAAGAATATAATGAAAAGTCAGCGTTTTTGCAACCCCCAGACAAGTCGACAAGGCGACAAGGGTGGGAAACTATAAATGTAAAAAAAACTGTGTTAGTAAATAAATTGAATAAAAAGAGCAACCGCCGAGTTTCTTGCTGGTTCTTCTCGGTAGGAATGCCATTCCGAACCAGTGGTAGAGTCACTTAACGATTCAAAAGCACTTGTAAAAGTTTATTTGAATAAAAAGCTGATTTTGATTTTGATTGAAATTGAGTTTTAAGTACCTACTTACCTAAAAGTTTTTGCTGGACATGGGTTTCTTGCAAGGATCGCCACAGACTATAACTTTGTGCCTAATGCCAGCTGGTCCCAGCTACTTTTGAAATAGATCTCCCAACGCTGTGCGCGTGATAAGACATTCAAACGCCTTGTCACCCTGTGCCTCGCCATTAGGTACTAGGCTATGTCAGTTATTCTGTCACGTTGTCTGTGTATCTAGTGGCTCTTAAGATCGATCTTCCCTTCCAATACTGCACTTTCCGATGATGGGTCACTCGTCATTCAAGCACCATGTCACCCGTGTCCCGCCCTTTGGCATTTCAACTTCAACTCTAGCTGTTACTCACTTCACATCTAACAAATCTACGTACATTTGACGAATTGCACTTAACGAGGACTACAAACAAGAGCTACAAAAGCCACTCCATGCGGAATATCACGAGCCAAGAATACAAATTCACCTTTCGGTGTGTACTGGCTGCGGGTCTAATGCTGGGGCTACTTGCTTCTGCACCTTCTGAAAATCGTATTGCGGTTGGTGTATACGGCTAGTACGATGTGCGATCATTAGGATAGGTACGATTTACGAACTAAATATTTAATAATTAAAAGAGTCACAAGTTTGAATGAACAACGTCGTTGTCGTATAACGAGTCACGGATCGAAAATCGTGTACCTAATTAAGAAGAATATATACATAGGTAGGTACATAAACAGTATTATCAAATTCATACATATTACTGTATAAAAACTGCAATAGTGAACAAAATGTTAATTCTACTACGATTCTAATTTACAGTCCTTATATGGTTCCATATCGCAAAGTAAATTATCTACTTAGTTTGTATGGCTGAAGCGCGTTTGGAATTTGAATTCATAACAAAAACGGCTTGTTTGTATTTGTTTACCGCACGGATGTGTCGAAAAACAATCTGTTATTATTCATTCATAATTCATATCTGTATTTGCTTCAAATAACCGCTTCCAGTTCCGCTTCCAGATAAAAGCAACAAGGGGTTTATTTTTTTTACCGCCGTCCAAATAGGAGGTTCTCAATTCGGCGTGTATCTTTTTTATTTCCAGTAAGTAATTCTAGGTACTGAAAATGCGAGTAAAATCAACATTGAGCACGCGTGGTATTACAGTGAGCACAGGACGTATATATCTTGAAATCTTGGCTAAATCTCGCTGTTTAAGGTCAAACCTATGAAATATTTCTTGCGCCCGATGTGGGACAATTTGACCCATCTTGTGGTATTAAATCACTTCGGCCGGTTTCTGAATTGAGAATTTCATGTTGAGTCTGTCTCAAAGACTACTTAAGCTGGGCGACCGCGTATCTTTTGCATCAATCATTGATGCATCGCAATCACCTCCGATTGGCTGAATTTATGGTATTCTTGCTGCGTCAATGGATTTCGTCCAATTGTGGAAGAGTGTTAACCAATCTGAGGTGATTGCGATGCATCAATGATTGATGTAAAAGATACGCGGTCGCCCTGCGCGTCTAATTCAGCAAATTTTTGTTTCTGAACTGATATTGGGCCGGTTTCTGAATTAAGCATTCAAGCAAAAACAGGAAGTTCCAACTCTCCCACCTTACACAATATCAATTCAGAAACCGGCCGAGTATGTTGTAAGATAACGTCAATAGTTATTTATAATGGGGAATATGCATGTGATTTAGAAATGGACAAAAAAAATTATGTGTATTCTTTCTTGCTAAAGAAATATATTCAGATGAAATTTTTTACAAATTATCATGTTTCTATTAATAAATTTAATTAATTAAAAGTAGCCTTTTTCAAATTCCGCCAAAACGCAACGCTATTGACGGAACGAAACATGACGTCACCATCCACTCTAGTCTGTGTCGACTGTTGACAGGTCGTTTGTTTTGTATGATTATTGAAGGTTATTCGCATTGTTTTGCCGCTGTTTATGATAAATTATTAGTGTTTTTGGGAATCATTAACTGAAAGCAGTGATTCCTTGTGAAAACTCGCCACAATGACTGAAAGTGGTTTTTTCAAGGCGCAGTCGGATAATCTAACTAAAATTGATGTGTTGTCAAGGCGACTGAGAAATTCTTTTCCAATAGAACTTATCAACAGTGCAAACAAAAAAACCTAGTTATAACGTTTTGTGATCAAAATCAACACTCGTAGTCAGCTGTTGACCGATGAAAATCATAATATTTATAAATTTGTAAAAACATTGGGAATCAGAATAGTTTTATGAACATGTAATTTTTTTAGGTTAGTTTATTGTTTATATTGTTCGCGAGTCCTAATAAAATAGATTTTTGGTAGGTAGGTACATACATATTTAAAACTCACGTCGAAATTATCTTCACAACAATATAAACTACTCAAGCACGATACATTTTCTCTCCTCATGACCTTACACCACTTTTTCCTTATATAATTCCATCTTTGGGCATATGAAAATAAATCTTGTCAGGTGCAGTTTTATAAGAGGTATTATTTTTGCACATAGGGACAATACAATATTTATAATAAGCTTTTGGGTGCTCTTCCATCACAATAAGTTAATCTTTTACGCTTTACTCCACTCACTTTCATTAAATCTGTGAATCAAACACTTCGTTGTTAATTTATTCCTATGAATAAACGACGACGAACGACGACAACGAACGCACCGTGACGTCACAAAACGAGCGCGCCAAAATGGAGGCGTTTAAATCGTCCGAAAATGATAGTACTTTTAATTAATTTTTTTTAGCTTATTTAATAAAATTGTGCAAGTGTTATATTTTTTTCCGGTTACATAATCACTTAAAGAATGGTTTAAAAAAATAAAAAAAATACATGCATATTCCCTATTGCGCTCTTTACGCATACCTTCGCAGTCCTCCTCGCTTTTGGATATGAGTGAACAACAATAAATCGTAAGTAGATACATATTCTTCACATATGTATTTATTTATTACAGGAAATTAACTATAAAATAAAATTTTAAACTAATCCTTAAATATACCTACTAACAAAAGATAAAAATAAAAACCTAATCAAAAAGACCACCCCTGGTTGCCCCTGGACCAAAGCCTCAAAGGTACCCATCAAACTTGCAGCATTGCCACGCTGAATGGCGATGGATAACCTTTGAACCAGGTAGGAACCAGAACGTGGGTCACAACTCACAGCCCCATAGTAGATACATTATAATTATTAAAAAAATGTGTCTCGCATATAGAAGGTAAAATTATACATACGAAATGTACCTAACAATAATATGTTTATTATTGTTTTCAATTAATTAAACAAAATATGTATTTACATAAATGAATAATTTCGCTGTTAATTAATTACGAACCTAAACAGATGCTACCTTCAAATTATTACCTGCAGCATTTGTGGGTGCCGCTTAAATTCTAATTTACAGCTTTAATTCCGTTCGGTGTCGCCGAGTTAATTCGTTCGGTGCAGTGGCGCGGAGTGCTCTCGCGACCGCAAACACCAACACAAAAACCAGCTTTCCTGGATTCACTAATACTGCTTCTCCTTGTTTTGGTTAATGGCTTTTCGATCTGTCGTGGCAACCAGCACTATGCACTTTGCCAATGTCACCGTGGGAAATAAAACCTATTTACGACCCAGTAGCCCTATAAAGCAAAAGATGCATCATTTATTGTTACTCAATTGATTTGTGATTGGCTAAATTTATAGTATTCTTATTGCGACAATGGATTTTAGCGAATAGTAAAAGAGTAGGCAAATCAAAGGTGTTTATGATCGTTAATAGCAATCGTAAATATATCAACTCCAAGCTCAAACTAAGTTATACTGGACGGATCGGGCTGTAATTTGGATAGCTGTTATGACGTAGGTGTCCGATACGAAAGGGTTTTAAAAATTAGGCCAAAATTCATACTAGGGCTTTGAAACTTGGAATAATTGAAGTAACGTGAGAATTTTCATTTCATTGTTATCAGTCTAGCGATAGACAAGTGTGGTAGAATGACAAGTAGAGGAAGTTTGTTCGGAAGACGACGCCGAAGTCTGGTGTTAAGGTTCTTGCCGAAGGCCGACGACAACTGAATCGGCGTCGATCCAGCAGCCATGACCGCTCAATCTATAGTGCATTATTGAGAAGGGAAAAGAGTAGTTGGGATCCGCAATCCGAAGCAAGACCGCAGTTCTGTGAGGATCCTTGCATGATACTGCGTGGGCTGATAACAGTTGGGAAAGCCTATCAACTGAGATGACGAAGACAAAAAATGACGCAACGAATTAAGATCCAGCTTCTTTATTAAGAAGCGGTTAGATCAGAAAACTTTTTGACAAGACAAAGCTTCAAGTAAAAAAGAGTTACATCGATCAAAAAGGCTTAACTTACAAGAATTTGTTTGTAAGAGATATTACGAGTTGGGTAGGGGTAGGATTATGATCAAGTCCATGATAGATAGCTAAAGTTATAGGTATTTTGTCCCCTCTTCGCCCGTCTGCTTTGTTATTTATGATCCAAATATCTTCAACAATTTGCGCACCGGAACGTCAAAAATCCTGTTTATAGGCTCATTAGGGTTCCGTACCAAAATGGTAAAATGGAACCCTTATGGTGCGACTTTCTCCGTCTGTCTGTCCGTCTGTCCGTCTGTCCGTCTGTCCGTCCGTCACACTCGATTATTTCAGTAACTACCGAAGCTATCAACATGAAATTTGGAATAGTTGTGTATATTAGTGGCCCAAAGACACTGGAATTAAAAAAATTGGAAATTATTTTTGTTCTTATTTAAAAAGGGGGGAAAATCTGAGGGTTGAAATTTAAAAGTGAGATAACTGTATTGTGTGGGGTATCATATGAAAGGGTTTACTTTGTACATTCTAAAACAGATTTTTAATTATTTTTAGTTATGATAGTTTTTGATTTATCGGGGAAAATGTCTAAAAAAATACCGTTCCCCCCCCCCCTGTCTCCGGAGTTTACCAATCGAAAAATTTGAAATAATTATGGTCAATAGTAATTTACGTATATTTTACAGGAAAACTATAGCCAATGCTCCAACTAGCATAGTTTTTTTGATATTAACAATAAACCTCTACAAACAAAGTTAGTCTTGCTGTTCATTAACAAAGGTAATTATTTATTAATAATGGTACGGAACCCTTCGTGCGCGAGTCCGACTCGCACTTGCCCGGTTTTTTTCACATGCTTAGCCAAATTGCTTGGATATTGCAGATTGCTTATTTATGATATTGCTCAGGTAGGAATCTAACTAATCTAGCAAAGTAATCTCTATGATTTATAAAATTGACTAGCTGATGCCCGTGACTTCATTCTTTATAACATACTAGCTGATGCCCGCGACTTCGTACGCGTGGATTGAGGTTTTTTGGTTCCCGCGGGAACTTTTTCATTTTCCGGGATAAAAATCTATCTCTGTGCCAAATTTCAGCCAGATCCGTTAAGCTGTTGGAGCGTGATTGAGTATAACAAACATCCATACATCCATCCATCCATACATCCATCCATACATCCATCCAAACTTTCGCATTTATAATATTAGTAAGATAGTAAGATAATTGAGGAGTCTGCGGGGAAATTTCATCCAGATCTGTTCAGCCATTCTGGCGTGATTGAGTATCAAACAATTATCCATACATCCGTCCATCCATCCAAACTTTCGCATTTATAATATTAGTATAGATGACATACGAAAAGTTCATGATTTGTGTTTGGCTTTTCAGGAAAGGTAGGAGAAAAGTTATATTAGGTACATACTTAGAAGTTTCATGTGCTTGGAATTGATGTTGATAACAGTAAAAATGATATGGAATTCCTGTTGCTTGTCCGCTATGAACTTTAAAAATAGAAATTTAGTTCCTTATCCGTTACGGTACTCTAAAAACAGAATATTGCATCTGGGATTCGTTGGGATTCATTGCGTATATACACGGATGGCACTGGCAAAATTTATGATGCACGCGTAGCTCTGTCCACCACGCTAGATTTATGTCACGTTTCTGCCGTCTTCGGCTTAGGTACCGGAAATCATTGTCGACCCTACAAAAAAATCGTAAATACTGATGTAATTGATGAGAAATCTGCTCCCGATCTGCTCTGACCATGTCTGCCGAACCGGTGCAGGTGGTAGAGTCCCAGACGTAACATAAGTGACACTTATACTCATTTACTTACCAATATGTTGGTAAATCGATGCTTATACTACGTAAACTAATTGAAAAATCCTATTACAGTAAAGGATTATGCAAATGATAAAAAAGCAAAAGTATGAATTGTTCCAGCGGCTAATTAATGTGATTGTTATACCTAATTATATATCTAATTAATCTATGCTAATATGCGAAAGTTTGTATGGATGGATGGATGGGTGGATGTTTGTTACTCAATCACGCCAGAACGGCTGAACGGATCTGCATGATACCTATATTATAGTCTGGACTAGCACATTTGGCCACCGGGCGGAGAGCACGTTAAGCCGTCGATCCCGGTTATTATCACTAACATGATAATAGTCGTTAAAGCCCGCCAACCCGCATTGGAGCAGCGTGGTGGGTCTAAGCTCTAATTCCCTCTCTCTTATGAGAGTGGAGGCCTGTGCCCAGCAGTGGGACGTTAATGGGCTGTAGTGGTGGTGGTGGTGGTATACTGACTAAATACCTAAGTTAAAACTTAGTAAGTTTAGATCCCGAATTCGAATAGAGAGCCACCATCCTGCACTATTCAGCAGATCTATTAATTAGATAGTGAAGGCGATTACGTGAATCAGAAACCGCATTCGCAGCTTACAAATGACTAGCATTACAGCATTAGGCACCGGACACTGGGACCTATCTAATTTATGTGCAAACGGTCTTAACGTGCCGCCCCAAAGAGCTAACATATCACCAAACGTAATAGGAATTCACATTAGGGATAGTGTGGTGCTAACTTTGATTTTCAGTAGGTAATCATCATCATCATCATCACTACAGCCTATTAACGTCCCACTGTTGGGCACAGACCTCCACTCTCATAGGAGAGCGGGAATTAGAGCTTAGACCCACCACGCTGCTCCAATGCGGGTTGGCGGGCTTTAACGATTATTATCATGTTAGTGATAATAACCGGGATCGACGGCTTAACGTGCTCTCCGAGGCACGGGGGTGAAACACCGCCAACTTCCAACTCCGGGCTGGCACTGAGAATTTCTTAATTGAAAAACCCAATACCTAAATTTTATCCCCGACCGGGAATCGAACCCAGGACCTCGTGATACGCAGTCGACTATGCTAACCACTAGACCAACGAGGCAGTAGGTAATAATACTAATAAAATAAATACCTACCTTCTTTTGTTGTGACGATATAGCGAAAACTAGCTAATGCCGCGACTTCGTCCGCGTGGTAAAAGTAACTATACCCATGCAAAAAATCACGTCAATCCGTTGCTCTGTTACAGCGTGATTGAAGGACATACCAACAACGGATTGAAGGACATAACGGTGCAACGGATTGACGTGATTTTTGGCATGGGTATAGTTGAGGACCTGGAGAGTGACATAGGCTACTTTTTATCCCGGAAAATTAAGGAGTTCCCGCGGGAATAACAAAAAACTTAAACCACGCAGACGAAGTCGCGGGCATCAGCTAGTTAGTAATAAGTATGAAGTATGACTAGAAGTATGACTAGATTTTCAGTACCTAACATTTATTTTTCTGGTAAGATAAGATGTTGATGGCGATAGTGAACGGGCTAGATTTTTCTTTGGAACTTTTTCTTTATCTGCAACGCTGAGGGATTTTAAATCTGATTCAAATTCATCACATATTCATCATATACACATTATATTGTAAGCTTTGGTTTATTGTTATTATTTTTAAGTGTGTGGAATAAAGTGTTCATCTATCTATCTATCTATATCTTCGAGACCCTTGGAAATTTTCCAAAACCTTAGGCAATTTTCCAGGTTCAGCTCTTGATAGTTGTCATAATACTATTTGGTGGTAACGTGTTAGACCCTACATACCTACCATCAATGATAAGACCGGTCATATAATATATTCCATGCGGTAAGTACCTAAGTGTAAATATTACAGAATTTACTAGACAGAAATGTATTAAACTTTATAAAAATTCTCTCGATGTGGAAAGAGCTCGGACCAATATTTTATCGTAAAGCTTGAGTGACACGAGTCCAATATGAAGAAGCTTCGTAAAGGAGGTAAGTACGTAAAATAAATATTTCAACAAAAGATGCAGTCGACCATAATATTATTGTAAAAAAAAGGTTCTGATGATTGATTGAATAAAAATCTCTAATTTTTTAATACATAAGTACTACTTATAGGTACTTATAGAGAAAATTTTAATATTCAGGGCGTCGTCGTTAACCGTCCACTGCTGGACATAGGTTTCTTGCAAGGACTTCCAAATGCCGCGGTCCTTCGCCGCCTGGATGCAGCGGCTCTCTGCGACTCTTTTGATGTCGTCCGTCCACCGAGTGGGGGGGGGTCTGCCAACGCTATGCTTTCCAGACGCCATTCCAGTATTTTCAGGTAGGTATATTAAAACCCATTGATGCTTTTCATCATTCACTAGTCAACTACTGGAGTTGTTACCTGGTCAAAAAAATAATATGCATGTCTCCACCGTACTAAGTTTTACTATTTACTTATCTAACAAACTTAAAACTTCATTAAACCATTGCATTAGCTAAGTAGAAGATGCTCTAGACACGATAAGCTACATAAATGTTTGTGTGATTAACCTTATCAAAGTGCACATTAGAGTAAAGTACACTACACTACTATTGCAGAACCGCCGCTGTAGAATTTTAGACGAAGCTCGTAGAGATTACATAATATAATATTTACATATTCATAAACACATGTGGTTTGGGTGCGTAATGAAAACACCAGCTATATTTTCAGTTGGCTTACTTGATAAGTTCGCAATAGGCTTGAACTTTGGAGAAAACAAAATGGTAAGTAAGTAAGTACTTATTAGGATATTATACTATACATAGTTCAATTACCACTCACTCACTCACTCACTCATTGACAGAGTTGTTTCTCCTAGAAAGAGACAGAAAACGATACAATGATGTACGGGAGATGTGTTCGGGTGCGGGATGAGGGAAAGGAAAAACTATTGACATTTCGGAAAACAAGATGGCGGCCGACGTGATTCTCGCAACTCTTTTGCTTTCCAACCGATTTCGTTAAAACTCGCAACTATTGAAGAAATTAGTAAACGATCTATAGAAAAAGTGGAAAAAGTTGGAAATACAAGATGGCGGCCGAGCTGTAGTGTTTTGAAATTTTTGATTTTTCGACCCCGAACCGCGGCGCCACAGATCCGAAACGGCGTGGTCGAGCATAATATTTTTTCCTTTTTTCGCCTACAATTATCCTGTATTTTGACAGAATGGGAGTAGTTTTCAAAAATTCAAGATGGCGGCTGTCGTGGCTGCCGTTCGGTTTGAGGTACGAAAAAACGCAATTTTAAAATTCAAATTTCTCACAGTTGGCAACGTCGGATCGTTTCGACTTCTAGGGGGCGATTGTGTGTACTGACTCGAGGTATGGATTGGGGAAAAAAATTACCCTATTTCTCGGGAAGTTTTCAAGATTTACCCCAAAAATAAAAAAATCGAAATACGTATTTTTTGCAAAGTTCGAGTACGAGCAACCACGTGTCCCACTTGTACGAATGACATTTGGGTATTTTCGTCGCCGAGGTCTGGCAACACTGGAATTTATCAAAGAAAAAGTGCTTTTCGACATGGTCTCTTTTCAGGAGCAATCATTTCGGCTGGGTGCGAGCGAGATGAAAAATTGAAACGTCATCAGGAGCGGTATATCTTGTAGTTTACGGGAAAATTATGAAACTAAGTAAAATGTTTATGTGAAACGAGGTGGCGGCCATTTTGTATTCTTTTTGTGTTTTTGAAAATTTCGATCACGATTTTGAGGCAGTTGGCAACATTTGGGAAAGTTGAAATGTATGGATCGACTGTGTATCTCGACCGGCAGTATCGAGGTATCTAAACAGTGTTGCCACATTTGGGGAAGTTTTCGAGATTTTCCCCAAAATCTTCCTCCTGTAAAATTTTGTATGAAAAATTTTTTTTTCACTGATGGCTCATTATAGAAGTCAGAAAATTTAACTTGAAGAAAAATATGGAGACACCTGATGATTGAGGATTTCGGAGACGGGTTAAGAGCACGGCCAAGGTATTGAAGATAGGTGAGGCAGGGGGGTGCTCCACCAAATGTCATTCGAAACTTCATCCAATAGACAATGAGCAAAAAAAAATTAAAAATGGCGGATTTAAGATGGCTGCCATACAAATTTATTTGGTGTCTATCTCAGAAAGTATAAAAGATGGAAGGGTGGTTTCTTGGAAAAAGATGATCAGGACTTGAAGGTCTACTTGATGAACAGGAAAAAAATTCAAGATGGCGGATTTTTTTTTTTCATTGAAAATATATGGCGAATATTGAAGAGACTACAAGTGTAGAACTATGCAAGATTTTGAAACGGAAAGAGCCAGAAAACAATACAATGATGTACGAGAGATGTGTTCGAGTGCGGGATTCGAGTAAGGAAAAATTATGACATTTCGGAAAAACAAGATGGCGGCCGACGTGATTCTTGCAACTCTTTTGTTTCCCAACCGATTTCGTTAAAACTCGCAACTGTTGAAGAAATTAGTAAACAATCAATAAAAAAAGTGGAAAAAATTGGAAAAACAAGATGGCGGCCGAGCTGTAGTGATTTCAAATTTTTGATTTTTCCGTTTTTGAGGCAGTTAGCTGAAATAACATATAGAGGTAGGAAAATTAAAATCAATGATCGTTGGGTAGTTTCATACAAAGCCGCCTCACTCCTTAAGTACACCTATCAAATTAATGTCGAAGTGTCCACAGCTACTGCCGTTGTATTTACCTATTTTTAAATATATTATTAAAAAAGGCGCTGATCATTCTCGCGTCGCAGTTACCCGAAGATAGTGAAATAGGTTACGCGAGCTGCTTTAGCAGCTCGCGCACAG
The DNA here is from genome assembly GCA_963932025.1 of Erebia epiphron. Taxonomy (NCBI): domain Eukaryota; kingdom Metazoa; phylum Arthropoda; class Insecta; order Lepidoptera; family Nymphalidae; genus Erebia; species Erebia epiphron. The sequence continues at coordinate 10,190,097 of OZ009958.1, read as the reverse complement.
AGCGAAACACTAGTTATAATATATTTTTGACATCTCTTTTTAATAGGTGTGGAATTCTTTTTGTGAATATTAACAAATGTATCTACTACTAGTAAGTAGATTTTTGACGACCTCCGTGGCGCAGTGTGTAGCGCTGTTGCCTTAACGTGCGGAGGTCCCTGGTTCGATCCCCGGCAGGGTCAATTTGGGAATTTATAATTTCTGAATTTCCCTGGTCTGGCCTGGTGGGAGGCTTCGGCCGTGGCTAGTTACCACCCTACCGGCAACATAGCCGCCCGTCGGTTACCTTTTGAATAGCCACCCTACCGGCAAAGACGTGCCGCCAAGCGCTTAAGCGTTCCGGTACGATGCCGTGTAGAAACCGAATAGGGGTATGGGTTTAATATAACTGCCATGCCCCTAACAGGTTAGCCCGCTACCATCTTAGACTGCATCATCACTTACCATCAGGTGAGATCGCAGTCAAAGGCTAACTTGTAGTGGATAAAAAATAAAAATAAAGATAGGTAGGTCAATAAACTAGTTTTATCCCCAAAAGTACCTTAGCCATGAAACTAATACTTAAGTAGTATGTGGCTTTTGCATAATAGGTATACCTACTTATACAGGTATAATTATTATTGCATCGATAGATCACTCAATCATTCAGTCAGGAAAAATCTAAATTTAAACGTGCAATGACGTCATGCCTTATAAGGCCAGAAAACTAGTTTTATTCTTTTTTTAATGTCAATGAAAAAATACAATACGATAACATATTTCAGGGATGATATTATGCCCACTATTATTTATTATCAGGAAGATACAAAAGAAGTGTGAACGGATATTTTAGGATTTAGGATACGTGACAACACGTCCGTTTTGGACCTTCGCCGGCGAAATTTCCACATGATTGATGTTACTCATAGTAAGTATGGGTGTACCTAAGCGTCAGATGGACGGACGTAACAAATTTATAAGGGCAAATATTGCTTCATATTGTTTGAGGAAAATTTATTGAGTACATCCAGCAGGATGGAAATATTAGAAACTAGATGATATCCGCGACATCGTTCGCATGGATTTAGATTTTTTAATTCCAAGACATCTCTTAAACTATCCGGGATAAAAAGATACCTTTGTCCTTCCCATGATGCCATGTACCTATCTCTGTACCAACTTTCGTCAAAATCGCAACAGGGCTGCATTTTTAATACTCTGTGGTATTACTTAATATGAATACGAATATAACTGTGAATTTGACTTTAGCATAAGTAGATATGCCGTAGCATTTCTTATCAAAAGGAAGTAGGTACACTGTAGGTCTGTAGCGTCAGTCCGTCTTTGAAAATGATTTACAAGTAACTGAAACGTCTCTTAAACTTAAGATATTCTTTCACGGTAAACGAATGTTTTATGGTACCTACCTAGGTGTATTTTACGATCGCTAAGGGCAAAGTGCTAAAATTCGCTATTCAGTACAAAATACGAACAGGGTTTAGATGCCGCAACGTAGACCGCAGCACAATGAGGAAGTAAAACAAAGACAGAAGAAAGAAAAATAATCGCAGTACCCATAGAGGTAATATATACCTAACTCTAATGGCAGTACCTACCTAATCATCGTTAGTCAAAGCGTGGTCAAAGTGGGTCAAAGCTCAAAAATCGAAATGTTTGTAATATCTGCCTGTGAATAGTGTCAATGAAAAATATCCTATCATAGACCGTCAATAGAGACAACAGAAATCAGAATACATTTGCGTCTTAGTGACGTGAAAATCTATGGAAAGTCAACGAACTTTTGAAAAACCAATTTTTGAAAATTCAGTGCATACTTCATTAATAGTCTTCACATTAGGTATTTTAAGAAAGAATATAAATATCTAAATTCGTGTACCTAAGTTGATAATTATGAGTAAAGCAGCTCCAAACAAAACCCCCATAATATTACCAGACGTAACACCAATAGGTAAAAGCACTTTCACATTAACATTTGCTGTAGAAATACTTGGAATAGATGTTTGGCAAGACTGCGTTCAGGGAAGACTTGAACTTGGGCCTTATCAACAGGCAATGAAGATATTGTATCAACTATATCCTGGACAATCTTTTGAATTGGATATTCTTATATGGCCGCAAGTAGCTAAGGTAAGGCCAAAAATAACTAAAGTGAAACATAGGTTCACAAAAGAGCTGGAGAATGGAGATGTCTAAGCCTGGCAATGGAGAGTGTAAACAGCACTAAATGATCATGAATGATCGATTAGTGATCATTCGGACGAGGTTTAATTCCTGTGAATGTTTGCTCCAAACACCAAAAATAACCTGCTACTAATTTATGTTTTAGTGGTTTTTTTTTGCAAAAATATAACAGGTAGTCTATTAAATTGCCAGCTCTTGGTTTATATTGGTAAGTAATTGTTGGATGACTTAGTATTATGTTAAGTTAATTATTTAGCTATTGGTTATTATTCTTAACTTATGAACAATTGAAACAAATAAAACAATTATTAAAAAAATGAATGAAACTCATAATTAAAATCTTTAAAAAGTGTAAGTGTGCAAATAAGTTGCACATTCAAAGGAACTATCTACCAAAATTGCAGATTTGGTGCGGAAATCAATACAGCTATGTAAGGACATGGCAATTTTTAGAAGAACGGTGGCTTACATTTTCTATTCGGCATGTTTTTCCCGTCAGAGTACATGATATGCTGCAACAAGTTGCTACAGTCACGTGTTTTATGGGATCTGGTAGTCTTGGTACCAAGTAGGTTAATCTTAGAAGCATTTATTTTCATGTAAAATATAATATCATCATCAAATCATCATCATAAGAATCATGTTGCATCAATAAATGCACCAAATAAATAATTTTAAAATTAAAGAAACTTACATTTTAGTGCAAAGAATGACAAAAGTTCCGAAGTATTTTTACCGCCTTTAAAATTTGGAGAACGTAGATATTTTGGACCTGTTTTAGAAACAGAGGAAACTACTGAACAGTTTATACAGAATTTAGTATGGAATGGTGTAGAGGAGTTTATCCCTCCTTCTTATTTAGATGGCGTCTTTGATAAACCTTATAGTCTAACAGGTTTGTTTAAATTTAGCTCAGTAGGCAATTTCCCGATATTATGTTTGTGAACAATAATGAAAATCCGTGTACTTAATTGAATGTTTTAGACATAAGGCACCAAGATACAATATTATCTGAAGTACAGGAAATTATTTTAAGTAAAAGTCAGACTGTTGAAGAAGAAGATTTTCCTGTTGAATCTGAAGAATTATTAGTTAAAACAAGAGAAAGGCGAGATACAAAAGTTATTAAGGACAAAGAAAAAAAGAAAATAGTAGAAGTAAAAAAAGAAAAATTTACTATCTCCTTATCTGGAGATACTATTTTAGCGGGTAATATGGCTTATCTGATTTTTATTATTTCACATTTTTGTGATATAATATTATTAATTTACGTATTATCTTTCTCCTTTCAGGTAATTCAAGTAAAACCTTTAATTTTCAATAAACTAAAACATATCTAATATTTAGATGTGATATAAAAATACAAGTTATTGGGTAAACTTATATAATTGCTGCTTTATCAGGAACAGGAAGAATAATTGCTTTTGAAACGGCTGGAGAACGTCCTCCTGACCAGAGTGCAGTAATAGTGTTAATTTCTAGTAATAACTTACCAGCGGAAGATGACTATCCAATAATATTTATCAACGTAGACACTTTAAACGACATCCCTGTTCAAGAACTTAAAAAATCAAGGTAGGTAGGTACAAATTAATAAAAAAATAGCTCTTGAAATTTTTGTGATTTTATTAGTAACTAGCTAATGCCCACGACTTCGTCCGCGTGGATTGAGGTTTTTCGGTTCCCGCGGGAACTGTTTAATTTTCCGGGATAAAAAGTAGCCTATGTGTTATTCCAGACTATAATATATCTCTGTGCCAAATTTCATCCAGATCCGTTCAGCCGTTGGGGCGTGATTGAGTAACAAACATCCATCCATATATCCATACATACATCCATCCAAATTTTCGCATTTATAATATTTATTTGATTTGATCGATTATTTTAATAACAAACTTTATTCTTACCTTACAAATTAGAATTACGCAAATTTTCACCCGATGGAAAATTGGGGAAGAGGAACATGAATCTCCGAAAAAACCTATTAAATTAATAAAAACTGTGAAAATTAATGACCATCATACAGTACCTCTACAATTTTCTAAAGCATCTGAAATTACTGCGTCTTTTCTAGACAATCCATTTGAAATACAGGTAATAATTTTAACGAAGTACCCAATAACTTTTGAAAATGGTTATTGCAGATATTTTACTTCATTTCAGCTTTTTGGTGTGCGTCAATCTAAATCAATATACCATAATCCTATTCTGTTTGGAGATGATAAAAATGATCGCAACTTTGGGTTCGTCTCACCTCCTAAAGCTGAAACTAAGAGTCTTGAAGAACAAGTGCCGATTGCTAGAACAAAAATTGAAGCAAGTTCCTTAGCCAAAGAAACTAACGGAATCATTAGAGGAGAGTTTTGCCTATTTCCTTTGCAAGTGTCGCTTACAGAAAGAGGTCGTGATGATAATTGTACAAATGATCTAAACGGCATAAAACGAACTGTTAGACCTGAAATTATAATAAAGCCATCTGTAATATTAGAAGCACAGATGTCTCTAGAGGTATCAATTGGTGTAGTTGGATGCCGGCCACGAAGCTTGATACAAAGCTTTCTCCGAATGTATTGCTGTGCAAATGATTCAGTTGCTACAAATGCTTTGTTACAAAAAATTATAAAAATTAATGAAACTCTCATCGCGGAAAAGGGTATCCATGACTTGTTAACAGGTTTTGCATTGGACACAATTGATACGGTTATATTTTATGTTGAAGGTCGAAGAGATGGACCAATTTTAACAGTTTGGGAGTTCACAGCAGATTTTTATCCCAAGATAAAGCCATTGTTCTCTTCCTCAGATGAACATCTCGACAGAATTTATGCAGGTGCTTGTACAATTCATATGTATTCTATTATCAAAAACTACTTTTTAATGATTTGCTAAAATAGTCTGTTATATTTGATAATTATATATATACCTCTCATAGATTGTTATTACAGAAATGCTAACGTCCGCCACGCCATTTTACGTACTGAAGATGCTAGTCCCCATAAATACTGTTTTAGCCTGTCCACAAGTATACGTGAAGCCGTCATTGCCATTACCAACGAGATCTGTAAGTTCAAGTTTTTAACTAAAGATTTTATAGTTTCAAACTAATATCTGGCCAGGTGTCAAAAATAGGAACTATTTATATGCCTGTTTAGTTTCACTTCTGCCGTGTGTGAATTGCACACACACAATTTTTGAAGTGAAAACTTCTTTAGCCGCGCTAAGCACTTTAAGGTAGGGGGTAAACTTGTGGATTCGCGTCACCGACATGCTCTGCGCTGACAATATGCTCCACGCCGACATGCTCGCGTTGTTACGAAGACAAGGTCCTAAATATAAATACTATATTCGTAATTAAACTTTAATACATTAGTTTTAAGGTTTATATTTTAACTAGCTGATGCCCGCGACTTCGTCCGCGTGGAATAAGTTTTTTTAAATTCCCACAGGAACTCCTCAATTTTCCGGGATAAAAAGGAGCCTATGTCACTCTCCAGGTCCTCAACTATACCCATGCAAAAAATCACGTCGATCCGTTGCTCCGTTGCAGCGTGATTGAAGGACAAACCAACAAACAAACACACTTTCGCATTTATAATATTAGCATGAATTACAAATATTTAAATATTTTTGTAAAATATTTAAAACATATTCGTTTTCACTTCTATCGGCAGTCCATAAGACTGCCAATTTATTTTTTTAAATATTTAACTACCTACTATTATAGCTCAGGCTACTTATGCAAGCTTTGTATGGGAACCCTAAAATAAAAAATGTAAAGCCGATTTTTGGCACAAGTGTTCCTTGGGGTCTGAGAAGTACCTCTTAAAAATTCCCCCCTCCTAGGCCGCGGGCCTCCCTAAAATGTCTCCCTGAGCGCGGTATTTTATAATTTTCTCAAAAACTATTACAGCTAGAAAAAAACCATCTATGGCGAAAATCTTCTACATTAAATAATCTACTAAATAGCATTTAAATCATTATGATAAGCCAAATAGTTTTGGAAATATGCCGGCTTATTTTGCGTATTATTTTTTATTTTTTTAAATTGTTTATGTTTCTTGTGATTTACACGAAAAGTATAAGAGCTAGGAAAAAAACGACAGGAACTAAATGAAAGTTAATAAAATAATCTACAAAATGCTTTTCATTTCATTTCAATAGACCTACCTAATACTTTCGGAAATATAACGATCGAAAATGTGCATGAAATTTTATTTGAAAATCATCGATGCTATAATACAATAATCTAATAGTAATAATCATGATATCTTTATCTATCTATCTAGAAAACAACACCACACATCGTAAATAGGGGGTCGTGTGAGGGGGGAGGGGGTTGTGGGAGAGAGGATATGGGTTTTGAGCGGTGGAGGGCGGGGGTTGTGGAGGGTGGGCAGGGGGCTATGGGATGTGGTAAGGGGGTGGTGGAAGGTGGGAGGGGGGTTGTGGGAGGTGGAAAGGGGTTTGTTACAAAAATATGTTATTTATTTATGGGTTAATTTCTATTTATTCCCTTGTATTATGCTAAGTCTACATGACTACCATCGGTTCTTACACAACAGCAAGGTATATTTCGAAAACTATTTGTACACTCGCCGGCATATTTAGCGGAACATAAAAAAAAGGTTTGATATCAGTATCTTATAAGGTTGCTGGCTGGTTTATACGTCATTTAATTTAAAAAGAAATATTTTCAAATTCAGAAAACAACTGAACATCACATTTTACGCAATTGTTTTAATTTTATTCAAATACACCTTATCTGGAGCGAACTTCGAGTACCTATTTCTTCCTTCTGAGTTTGATTTAAAATTTCATTGAAATACTGTTTTTTGTTAGTTTTTTTTAATCGCGTATCTTTCTGGAGTTGATGACTGAATTATGCCTGACTTAGCCCCAACGGAGATTGCCAGGGCACTCGAAATGCGAAGAAATGGTCAAACCTACAGAGTGATATCCAGAGATCTTCTTCGACCAGTTTCAACGATCCATCGCAGTATCCAACGGTTCAGGGAGACCGGTACTTATGTGAGAAGAGCAGGACAAGGCAGAAAAAGACGCACTTCGAGTAGGGATGATCGTTTTATTCGGCTTCGTGTACGTAGGAACCCCCGTTTGACGGCCGTCCAAGCCCGACATGAGTTAGAAGCAGTGCGGGGTGTAACCGTAAGTGAGCGTACGGTACGAAGAAGGCTCGAAGAAGCTGGTTTGGGTTCATTTGTGCCCGCCAAGGCGCCAAGGCTCGAGGTAAATCATCGTAGAAACAGGTTAACTTTTGCTCAGGAACATCGACTTTGGAACGCGGACCAATGGAGTAAGGTATTGTTTAGTGATGAGTGCAGAATTCTCTTAAATCAAATTGACGGCAGGCAAAGAATATACAGACGCAAAGGAGAACGATACATTCAGACAAATTTTGAAACTACAGTTGCATACGGTAATGGATCAATAATGGTTTGGGCGGGCATTTGTTTGGGAGCTCGCACAGACTTGGTAGTGATTGACAGAGGGAGTCTGACTGCAGACCGCTATATCAGAGAAGTTTTAGAAGAAAATGTCGTACCGTTTGCCCCATATATCGGTGACGATTTTGTTTTTATGCAGGATAATGCTCGGCCGCATACCGCTCGGGTAACTCAAGCTTATCTTAATGATATGAATATCACTGTTATGGAGTGGCCGGCGAGATCACCGGATATGAACCCAATAGAGCACGTTTGGGACTTGCTGAAAAGAAAAGTTAAGTCCAGAATTCCAGCTCCTGCCAACGTGGGTGAACTGCGAATCGCCGTAGTTGAGGAATGGCGGAGACTATCCCAGGAGACCATCGATAACATCATTCTCAGTATGCCTAGACGGGTAGAAACTTTAATAAGAGAAACTTTTATAACGATATTAATCACCATTTTTCTAATTTAATTAATTGTTATTTTAATATTAAATTTCACTTTTCCCGGTTACATGAAAAGTTCAAAAATGTACCATTTTTCACAAATAGCCTTTACTCGCAAAATCTGTTCTTAATGTGATCTCATTTTAAGTAAAACAAATGAAACTTTAAATGACAAAAGAAGTGTAGTAAGTAGATTTTAAAATAAAACCACATTTTTTTAATTATGGACCTTTTTTTTATGTTCCGCTAAATATGCCGGCGAGTATATTATCAAAATAAACTAAACACTATTTTAAAGGTAAATTAATAATCTTTGTGTGCTAACAGTTTTTTTCCTAACTCTAATACTTTTTCTTGAAATTACAAAAAACATTCACGGATTTTACAAAGATTTAGTTTTTTATTCCAGTTAGGCAGCCATATTTCCGAAACTATTAGTTCTATCAAAGTATACTAAAAACTATTTTGAAGATAATTTAATGAAATTAATTTTTGCATAAGATATTTTTTCCCAGTTTTAATAGTTTTTGTGAAAATTCTAATACATATCCACTGTTGTTGGAAAAAAAAAAAAACTTGGAATATAGGTTGCCATATTTCTCGAACTATTGGTCCTCTCTGAATTCACCATAAGACTTCTATAAAGGTAATTTAGTGAAATTAATTACTCTGCCAAGGTTTTTTTCCAGCTCTAATAGTTTTTGTGGAAATTGCAAATAACACGGGATTCTAGCATTTTTTTAATTTCTTTTCGTACACTATACATTATATTCGAAATTATTAGTCCTATCTTTATGAACTAAATATTTTTAATAAGTGGTTAAATGGTGTTTATTTTCACTTCTGGGAGTATTTTGCCTAGCTCTAATAGTTTTCTAGAAATTACAGAAAACCTATATAATTTCGAAATTTTTTTTTCATGTTAACTATGATAGGTAAGCATATGAGTATTTTCGAAATTATTAGTGCTATCAAAATGAACTATAGATAATTTATTGAAGATAATTTTCGCCTTAGAAAGTTTTTTTCTAGCTCTAATATTTTTTGAGAAAATTATAAAACACCGCGAACATTGAGACATTTTAGGGGGGATAGGAAAGCCCGTGGCCTAGGAGGGGGGAATTTTTGAGAGGTACTTGTCAGACCCCAAGGAACACTTGTGCCAACAAGTGAATATAAATAAAATTATTAAAAAATACGACTGCTCTGCCGTAGACACACATACATACACGAACCCTGAAAACATAACACTCCTTTTTTGGGCAGTCGTGTAATAAAAAAAGACGTGTGGCACTCGGAGACTGCCGCGGTAAATTTATATACGCGCTATTGCATACAACCACAGAACAACTTATACTGCATACAACGACCTCAATTTACATAGACGGGCCCTGTCAAACAAAGAATGTGGGCGTATTTTTACCAACTCCATCAACGCCATCTAGTCTGAAAAGCGGGAACTTGCTTGCAACATATATTGAAAACGTATGACTCGGTCATAGATAATATAGGTCATGGCCATATTAGAAGCCATGGCCAGTTAGTAAAAAAAAATATCATACAGTTTGCCGCGGAAATTAAATGATTGCTTAATGGATAGAAATATTAAATAGGAATATTAGATAACGTTTTTTTGGAAATGTATATGTGTGACTTGAAACACTTACCTTAAAATAAAAATTGTACAGTGCCAAACTAATAAGACTTTAGATGTTAACCTAAGATTATCAAATTATCTACACGACGAGTGACCGTGACAGCACTACGATGGGGACATATTCAGGTTAGGAACGCGCTCTCAAAGTCGTCGCCTGACCTTTTTCTATGAAATGGCCCATCTAGTACCTACATATATATCGATGATTGCATAGCATTTTTTATCAACTTATGTAATTATAATTATTTATTTTATTTATGCAGTATTTTTTTCCTTTGTTTTTCTTTGATATTAATTCAAGTTACTAAAAGTTCACAGTTCAAAGTACAAGTCATTAAAAGTTCTGCTATTCATCGATAGATGGCAAAACTAAAAAGTATCACCGCCACAGATCACTCTTAAACTAGTCCCTGGGGACAGATATTACCACCGAGTATTAAATGTATGGTTTGTGGATAGGACAGTGCAAAAGTTGACGGTTAGTTCCGGTGCATTCGCAAAGCGCTAGTGTCACAAGAAGTGTTGGGACATAATTTATCTGGGTGGGTATTTTTTTTGGTAAATCAATTTAAATTAAATTAAAATTTAATAAAAATAAAATAAAAATAATCGAAACAAAACATAATACTGCATTTGTGATAATAATAATAAAATGTATGTAATATAGAGTAGGTACTCACTCATTTTCGTTCACTATTTTTTCGTGACTTTCTTCATTAATAAATGTACTTTGTTTATTCATATTTAAAACACTTTGTACATTGAGGTTTTTTTATTCCCCTTGGACACCCGGATGGGACGAATAACTAGCCTATGTAACTATTGAAAACATAATTCTTTAAAATTATTTCGCCTTTATATTTTCAACAACTTGAAGTCAACAACACAAGTAGTCATAGCAACCAAAGTGTTAGGTTTTTTTTCGTTACGGAATTTCTGGATTCGGTCTCCACGCTCAAGGCCCGCGATAGAAGCTATGCAATAGCTTAAAATCACATTTTTATTAAATGATATTTTTTGTGAATCACTGAATATTGAACTATAGTGTTATATATTTTTGGAATCTACTCATCATTTTCTAGATGATGATTATATTATAGTTAATCTTATTTTCGAATATTTTTTTTCGACTTTAGTCTTCAATGCGGAACCATGGTCACCCCATTATTTTATTTTTTTAATTTTACTAGCCTATGTCACCTGGGATAAGCTAGGAATTCTAACGATACCTTATTATTTTATCAAAATCGGTTCAGGCGTATAGAAGTTATGGTGGAATAAACAAAATCACATACATATTATATACATACATACATACATACATACATACATACATACATACATACATACATACATACAGACATACATACACGAACCCTGAAAACAATACCTATACTCCTTTTTTCAGGCAGTCGTATAAAAATCAGCTTTACATTTATTATTTTAGGGTCAATGTTTATTAGTCCCGTACTACTAGGGATGCTGTCACCGGGTCAGGTAAGTTTGTGGGACTTTAAAATATACCTTCTTAGATTCTGTATTTTTAGACGTACTTATGTACCAACTCTTATCTATACGCACTTGACTGGTAGTTTAAAATATTATACCTACAATAGATAATTTCATTGAAGTGCTTTTTTTCAGGCCTTATTAAAAATTGGGCGCTTGATTGCAAGCAAATTCAAATTAGCTCCATGCAAGAGTGAAATGCCGACTAATGACGAACTAAACAGTTTTAGACTGGAGCTGTGCATCCCACCTAAACCACCCCGGGAAGCTGTAATCAATAATTGAATAAAAACACTTGAGTACTTACAAATAGCATTATTTTTGATGGTAACCGATGCTTGCTACGACAAATTATTTTTTTTAGAAAACGATTTATATTGAAATTAATTATTCTGCCTCAATAGTTTCTGTATACATTTAGGTATACAGGGCCGCCATATTATTTTGAAGCATGTTCATTTGCTCGTAATACGGTATAATAATAAGCACCGCTCCAGTATTTTACGAAGTCTGTCCCTGTAGTATTTCTGTCTTCTGTTCCTTACGGATGTGGCTTGTATGACCGATCTACAATATTCTTGATCTATGGCAGCGGACATGTATGCGAGAGAGACCTCAACTTGTAGAAGTGTTCTCTATCGTGACTTTTTTTTTAGTTTTGTTCAATTGGCAATGTAAAAAGAACTTTATGTTAGACTTTTAAATTTTGTTTTTATTTAAAAGCATTCCGAATATATTTACTATTACTCCCGATCAAAACGGGTCGAACCCAGAGCTGTAAATGCAATTAAAAAAAATAACAAAAACAGCTGTCAATGTCATTGTAATTTTCATTTTTCGATGAAAACAAATTCTTCCGAAAAAATACTACGCTCAGAGACAAGTAACTACGCTGATTAAAATTTATAAGCGTTTATTTAAAAATGCTGTTCTGTTTCCATCAGAGACAAGGTTTCCATTAGAAGTTAGAACTCACATCTCACCAAGCCGTGTGAGTAGTTTACAATACAATTACAAATGATTACAATATTATTACTGCTTACTATTATATTACTGCCTCGTTGGTCTAGTGGTTAGCATAGTCGACTGCGGATCACGAGGTCCTGGGTTCGATTCCCGGTCGGGCATAAAAAGTTAGGTATTGGGTTTTTCAATTAAGAAATTCTCAGTGCCAGCCCGGTGTTGGAAGTTGGCGGTGTTTCACCCCCGTGCCTCGGAGAGCACGTTAAGCCGTCGGTCCCGGTTATTATCACTAACATGATAATAGTCGTTAAAGCCCGCCAACCCGCATTGGAGCAGCGTGGTGGGTCTAAGCTCTAATTCCCGCTCTCCTATGAGAGTGGAGGCCTGTGCCCAGCAGTGGGACGTTAATAGGCTGTAGTGATGATGATGATGATGATGACAATATTATTTACTTTTTAAGAATTCATTATTTTTGATAGGCTATTGGATTGTTCACTAATTTATTTATAGCAGCAAAGCCTAAATGTTGATCTGTGAAAATTTAATAAATATTATTCAACATTTTTTATAATAGTACTATTTTTTTAACTGTAATACAATTTTGATGATTTATACCAAATATTCATACACCATTAATTGGTAGAATGTATAAGGCTCACAAAGTGTAATTATATCAACTGTAGGTGTAATATCACCTACATTCTCATGAATAAATTATTATTTCAGTATTTATTTTAAATTTTCTATGTTAAATCTAGTCTGATTGTATTAATTTCAGGTGAAAACTTCAACCTACTGACAAATAAGAAACCTTTTATTTAAAATAAGCCTCTGAAGAAGATGAGGAATCATTCACTAAGTTATCTAAAAATGTTTATGCCAAGGAACATGTAAGAAGTGCTTATATTGAAACTAATTTCATTGGTCAGCAATCTATTAAGCATACCTACACAAAGATTTCTCATATTTTCAGATCAGCACAAACATATAAACTTCCTTGTAGAGGAATCACAAAATTAAACTATAATAAAACTGCTACAAAAGAATCTACAATAGACCAAAGCCATGTAGACAAACATAGCAAACTTGCAAAGGAATGGTGGGACCCCAATGGCAAAATGATGGCACTGCATAGTTACAATTTACTCAGGTACTTAACTGTTGGTTTTCTTTTTTCATGACTGGCTAACTACAATTTCAAATCATGTTAATGCGGCAGGGTAAGGGTAACCTAAGTTCCCCTCTTTTTCACACTAACATTTACAACTATTGTAGAAGTCTCAGTTGGTGTACTTTTAACGTGGCCAAGTCATTGACAGTGAAATTATGAACATTTTAAAAATATTTTGTTGTAAGTAAATAAGTAATTTTATTAGTAACATGCCCACGACTTCATCCGCGTGGTTTTTTTTATGGGAAATTCAAGGGAAAATGTTTTTTCTTTTATTTTATTTTTTCGTAAATTTTCCAATGTTTTTAATAGCTGTTATTTTGCTATTCGGGACGGAGACAAATACAACAAATCAAAAACCATGAAAATCGGTGAGGCCGTTCTGGAGTTATAAGTGTTCGAACAAACCTGACTTTGTTTTATATATGTCACGGTAAGATTGCAAAAACGGTTAGATTGTAATCTAACGCTTTTTATCTCGTTAGATTGTAAACTGTCGAAAGATTGTGAACTGTTCAATGTTCTGAGTGTAAATTTTTGAAATATTCATTTTATTTATGTTTTCTTTACAATCTTACGGTGACATATACATACATAATTGTATATAAAGATTATCAAAAACAACGATTGATGGTTTTCTGAATTAAAATATGATGCAGTCTATGATGAGAGTGGACTTACGATAAAGGGGTGTGGGAGTTTATTTACCTTTTAAATGATAAACTAATAAGCTATATTATTATACAAGAATGTAAGTAACTTGGCTCTAGTAGTAGTAGTTATTTAAATATTTTGTAAAATGTATTATAATTTACTATAATCTACTATAAATCTTTTGTCAATTATCATCAGCCAATAGGGAATCTACTGTTGGACATAGGCCACTTAAAGATTGTATGGACAGCTTTTGGCATCCATTTGAAGCTAGCCACTAATAAGGAGGAGGTTCTCATTATATTTTTACTTCTTGTTACTAGGGTTCCATTTATAAGAGATGGTCTGGTGTATAGTGAGCCACATGAAAGAACCCTCACACCCTTGATAAATAAAAATATATTAGATGTAGGTTGTGGTGGGGGCATACTGTCTGAGGTGAGATATTTTTGTATTACATAATAGCAACTAACATTTGCCTGTGACTTTGCACAATAAGTTAAATGTTAAATTTTTACCCCCTTTTCCTATATTTGAGTCATTTATATGTCTTAAATACTCAATGTTGTGGTTCTTACCTCAACACTGACTTTCTATAGATACCTACCTCTATAGCCCTTTTATTTTTGAATTTTCAAAAATGCTTTTTATCATTAGTCTTTTTATATTATGTCCAACATCAACCCCAGTATACTTTTATACTACTTGTTTCAGGCAATTGCTAGACTTGGAGCGAATGTAACAGGAATAGATGCCAGCAATGAATTAATAGAGCTGGCCTCCAAACATTGTAAATTAGATCCTAAGTTAGAGAACAATATGCCATGCTACCAATGCACTACAATTGAGGTAAATTTAGAAGAATTATCATTTTTGTATTGTTATACCCATAATTTATAATAGCCAATTTACTGCTCATTTAAAATGTTGACAGATTAACCAATTAGTGAGGTCATTATGGAGAACTCTTGGGCATACAGGTTTCCTTGCGATGTTTCCTTCAATGTCATAGCTAGTAATATTTAATTGCTTAAAACGAACCGTGATCGAACCCCGGACCACCTGAACAGGAGGCCATAAATCTAAACCACTAGACTATCACCCGCTGTATCACAGAAATGTGTAGTCATGTTGACTAATTTATTATTATATGATGAGTAAGGGTCTCCTCACATCTATCGAAGCGGAACCAGCTTGAGCCGGTCAGAAAAAGCTTTATGCATACCATTTAAAACCCATTTATAGTACCCTATTTTATTTTATTTTACCACTTTGTTAGCATGATTGATATGTATATTGTATACCTATGCCAAATTACATCTTTCTAGTAGTAGTAGGCTATTATTATAGTCTCTGAGCTCAACCGCGGACAGACAGACGGATGGATATGGCAAAACTGGGGTTGACTACGGAAACCTAAACGTCAAGCCGTCAGTAAATGTCGTATCGCGTCACGACGTCGTCGGCGTCGGGACGAGCGACGTCTTTTTTCACTCTTAAATCTTAATACAATATGCATAAAGATTGGATGAAATATGAATTCGTCCAAGACCTGAAGCTTTTTCTGGCCGGCTCAAGCCGGTTCCGCGTCGATAGATGTGGGGAGACCCTAAGCATGGTTAGTAATTTTTTTATTTGTAAAGGCCAATATAAAAATATACATATACTACTAGCTGATGCCCGCGAATTCTTCCGCGTGGTATAAGTTTTTTACAATTCCCTAAGCATGGTTAGTAATTTTTTTATTTGTAAAGGCCAATATAAAAATATGTATATACTACTAGCTGATGCCCGCGAATTCTTCCGCGTGGTATAAGTTTTTTACAATTCCCACGGGAACTCCTCAATTTTCCGGGATAAAAAGTAGCCTATGTCCTCGAATATACAAATAAATACCATGCAAAAAATCACGTCGATCCGTTGCTTCGTTGCCGCGTGATTGAAGGACAAACCAACAAACAAACACACTTTCGCATTTATAATATTAGTATGATGTTATATCAAATTTTCCTAGTTATCATTGCGTTTCTGCTAAGCTAGCAATTCCCCCCGGATCCGCTTTGCGTTGGCAAGGCAAACGTGCTCGCCCGGACACAGCCGGGATTAACTACCGCGCCGTTCCCACTTAGGCCTTTATTAATATTTGATTTGGTTTTTTTTACCTGCCTTTCACTGTGATAATGAATGATATTTATTATACTAGCTGATGCCCGCGACTTCGTCCGCGTCGATTGAGGTTATTTGGTTCCCGCGGGAACTCTTTAATTTTCCGACATGAAAAGTAGCCTATGTGTTATTCCAGACTATAATGTATCTCTGTGCCAAATTTCATCCAGATCAGTTCAGACGTTCTGGCGTGAAAGAGTAACAACTAACAAACATCCATACATACAAACTTTCGCGTTCATAATATTAAGTAAGGATTATTTTTTAAATTATCTTTTGTCTATTTACCTGTATCCCTTTTCCTAGATTCTGTTTACTTCCCCTACGAGGGATGTTTCAACAATTTTCTTCTGAAAAAATCTGAGCAAAGTCAAATCACGCTATCCATAGACCTCATGCTTAAAATTTGAGCTCGGCTTAAAGCTACCCAGGTCATAATATGTGTAAAATGCTAGGTGGTTCCCGCGATATTTTCCATGTTGATTTAAATTTTTCGAAAACCACATGGAAATATGTCCACTTCCAGATTCTGCACCAAATTGCAATCGGTTGAACACATGGACTATATGAAAACTTAACAGGCACACGCACACTACATAGCCTAAAGCACCGACGCAATGTCGCCTGCTTATCGGTGTTTTGTCGGATATACTTTGGAGTGTGCTCAGGAACTTTTCAACCTTGTTCTTTCGTCACTATTCTACTACAGAACAGCAAGAAACCGTCAGCATTCGCATCTTTATGTGGTTGACGTCCAATCTGCTCGAACGAAACGGTTCTGCTCTACGTTTCTGATTCGAACCGCCAGGATGTACCCTTCCAGCGCATGTATTCCCTGCCGCGTATAACTTAAGTAGGTACCTTCAAGGCAAGAGTGAATAGGCATCTTCTAGGCAAGCGCGCTCCAACCTAGACCTCATCATTGGCATGATTGTCGTCAAGCGCACGCATATTCTTTGATTTAAAAAAAACACTCGCATTTATGATATTAGTATGGGTAAAGATGTTACCACTTACAGGAGCACGCGAAAAAATTCCCGGACCACTACGACGCAGTGGTAGCATCAGAAGTGATAGAGCACGTTGCAAACAAGGAGTTGTTCATAAAGTCGTGCATCGAAGCCGTCGCTCCAGGCGGAAAGATATTCATCACGACCCCGAATAGGACGCGGGCCATGCAAATACTGGGCATATGCGTCGCTGAATACATCTTGAGATCGGTGCCTATGAATACGCATGACTATGAAATGTTGACGACACCCAATGAAGTTACTTTTTTGCTGGAGAGAAGTAAGTCTATACTAATACTAATATACTTAATATTATGTTACTTGGACGGATTTTTGTTACTCAATCACACCAGAATGGCTGAATGGATCTGGATGAAATTTGGTACAGAGATAAATAATTTATCTATGTGTGTGTCTAGCCTATGTGTTATTCCAGACTATAATTATTATAGTCTGGAATAACACATAGGCTACTTTTTATCCCGGAAAATTAGTAGTATATAATTTTTTTGATTTTATTCTTCACATAATAAGTAAATATGGCAGCTTATAATGGTCGGTCACCGTCCTGGATTTTTTCTAAAATTGCTGTCGCGTCTGGAAACCTTTACAACTTACTAGAGAACACTCATGATCAAAATGTAGCAATTGCGTTATTCAACCACCACTTTCATAGATAATTTTACAGAGCTTGTATATTTATTTGATATTACCAAAGAGGACTATGCTTTTCTTGCCTTTCAATTATTTTTGAGTTACTCAAACTCAGCGACAGAAGACAAGTTGTCCTAGTATCTATAAAATCAGCAAATTCCCAGTCTGTCCAAAAAATAAAATATGCCAGCATCATGAACTTCATACTGGCACAAATGCACTGCTGACCATTTTACCTGTATGCCTAATATAGCTGTTTAATATATCCATACTTCCATACTAATATTACCTATCATATCTAATCATACTAATATTATAAATGCGAAAGTGTGTTTGTTTGTTGGTTTGTTGGTTTGTCCTTCAATCACGCTGCAACGGAGCAACGGATCGACGTGATTTTTGGCATGGGTATAGTTGAGGACCTGGAGAGTGACATAGACTACTTTTTATCCCGGAAAATTAAGGAGTTCTCGTGGGAATAAAAAAAAACGCGGACGAAGTCGCGGGCATCAGCTAGTAGTGCGAAAGTCTGTTTGTCTGTCTGTCCATCTGCTACGCTTTCACGAACCATCTGTTTAACCGATTTTGATGAAATTTAGTATGGGGGAGGGAAAGACATACATAAGCTATTTTTAATTAATAGCTATTTTTAGCCCGGAAAATTAAAGACTTCCCGCAGGAATCAAAAAATCTTAATCCACGAAGACGTATCCATCCAAATCGGACGAGGTCGCGGGCATCATCTAGTTCATAATATATTGTATTGTTACAGATAACTGCCACGTTCAAGTGATCCATGGTCTGATGTACTATCCGATTTTAAATAAATGGGAATGGTCCAACTCTACCACATTTGTCTTCGCTTTGCAGGCGGAGAAACTCATGAACGAATAGGCGATCTGTTTTTTATATTGGCTTTTGTAAAGTGTTAGGCTGTGTTATATTTATTTTTGTAGTAAGGAAGAATAGTAATTAGGCGAAACTTTCTTGTTTAATAAATTATAAAATCCAAGCCTACATTTGTTTAAAGACATCCTAAAGTATAATTAGTAGATACTTATTCGATTTATAAATGCTAAGGCCGCTGGCTCTCGGAACTTAAGTACTTTAAATCTTGCATGGTCCTGAGAGATTAGATCAATATTCAAAGGATTAGGTAGGTACAATCAATTGCAATTGGTGACGAGTATAATATAAAGGATATAACCCGTCGCTGCAGATAACTTGTTACCTTATAGTTAAAGGCCGGCAATACACGGACAGCTTGAAGCAGTCAGGATGGACTGCTTCACCCTGCGACTGCACAGTGAACGTACACACATAGGTACATGGAACCGCTCGAGCAGTTGCGACTGCTTCGGACGGTTGGCAGCAGTTATCAATGGTAGCTTGAAGCTGTTGACTATGACTGCTCGAGCGGTCCGTGTATGTTGATCACTGGCTAACTGCTCGAGCAGTCCGTGTTTGGCCGGTCTAAGGTAACGGATGGGAAACACAGAGGACTAAAAAATTAATGTCATCAAAATCTATCATTTTCTGACAGTTGATATATTTTTAGTAAGTTTTCTGACGTATTGTCTAAACACAAAATTAAATCTGCATGGTAAATTGCTGGATTTTATTAATCCAGAAATGCATTTTTGTCTTAAATAAATCGGAAATGTAAAGAGAAGCGATGTCACTAATAAAACTTCTCAAATCCTCGTCCAAATTGTTCAAGAAGGATGTCATCACATTTTTGATGATAAAGCGCTATGATCTCAGCGGTAAGTGAAATATTTGTACTTAATTTTGCTTTAAGAAACGTTGACCCAAGTCGGTAACTGGATGGGTGACCGAATTTGGACGTGCCTCGGAGAGCACGTTAAGTCGTTAGCACTAACATCTGATAATAATCGTTACATAAACCTTGTAAGAGTTTAAATACCAACCTAAGAGTTTAAATACGATCTTAGTCGAGTCGTATGCGGAAGGACGTGGGAACCTACCGCATTACTATCCCAAGAAAAATCCTACCATTATGTGTTTAATGGAAAGGTGTCACGACCCCCAGCAATGAGGAATACGACGCAGAGAGAGACTTAATAATTAAAATATGATACTTCCTCCCAACTGGATGGAGATGTATCTACTTAATAAATTAGTTTCTCTACTGAATCTTGTTCTCGTTCTAGTTATTGACGACAAACTTCATTACATCGCCTTGAAGCCATCTGCGTCAATATCCCAACTTCGACAAAAAGTGTGGCACCTCCTCGACCTTCCAGACTATTGTGAAGAGATTATCATTCTGAAAACTGAGAAAGATCACGAAATTCCACTGACTGAGCTCCGGAAAGGCAATGATCCACAACATCCTTACATTATGGAGGTTTGGTTACCAGGCAAGAAGAGCTGTAAGTCAATTAGGGTATACTTACGCACCCTATTGAGAGTTAATAAAATCTTGTACCTACGGCAACGCCACGGCACGGTATTTTCGATAGAAATGGCGAAGTAACTACTAAGTAGTTATTAAATCTATGGTAATCTGGATCTATAGATCAATTATTGCTACGCCAAAAAAATCATACTTCATACCAATATTATGAATGAGAAAGTGTTTTGTTTTTTTGGTTGGTCCTTCAATTACGCCGCAACGGATCGACGATCTGAAGAGTGACTACTGACTACCTACTTTCTATCCCGGAAAATTAAGGAGTGGCAATTGAAAAAACTTATTCGTCGCGGGCATCAGCTAGTGGAGTATATTATAGTATGTAGGTCCCTCATAAAATAACTAGGTACACGGGAAAGCTCACCAATGCTTCTCACACTGATAGTAAGTATTTTGCGCGCGGATGTGTTTGGATAATACTTATGTGAATACTAATAAATATTTACAACAAGAATACCATAAATCCAACTAACCAATACAATTTTATTGTATGTAGATACCTACCTACTAGCAGCTTTAAGAAAATCACAACATCCGTGCAAACTGCAAAGGGGCAGAGATCCTGTTTGTGGATTTCTAGTTACAAACACAGATCTTACCAATTCATGCTGATTTCTGTAATTTGGAAGCTAGAGAAAATTATTCCTAGCGGCCTTATCTCTTGCATGCTACTTTGATCTCTAATATAGTTGTGATTTACTTAGTTAATTATCAATTTAAAAGTAAATGAAAATTGCTCGGGCATTATCTACCTATACTTACTTATATTATAAATGCGAAAGTTTGGATGGATGTTTATTACTCAATCACGCCTCAACGGCTGAACGGATCTAGATGAAATTTACCCTATGTGTTATTCCAGACTATAATCTATCTCAGTAGATAGATTATAGTCTGGAATAACACATAGGGTACTTTTTATCCCGGAAAATTAAAGAGTCCCTGCGGGAACCGAAAAACCTCAATCCACGCAGACGTAGTCGCGGGCATTAGCTAGTTGACTAATAACTGAAGCATCTTTTACAGTTTCATCTTCAATACATAACAATATGCTGACGATGGGTGACAATCAAACTTTAAACGATGTATCACAAGAGAGTCTCAGAACAAACAACAGCATTTTCGAAGAGATGGCTAACCGTGGATGTAAAGAAAAATCTTTTGGAAGTGAAATTTGTAAGATTATTTTAGAGTTTTTTATCCTTAGCATCCTCCATTATTTAGGCCAAGTAGTAGGTAGACCGTATAGGTACTCACTCGACACTCACTTTGATAGTACCATTATATTTAACCCAAGATGTAAAAAAATGGATGAAGTAAAAAATGGATGTTGGTTTGGCCGCTGAGTGTGTCTGTGTGTATCGTCGTAGACCTCAAACGATCTTAGTTTGATTAAAATCTGTTCACTGGTTTAAGGATTATCAGTTATTTTCCCTTTCGATGAAAGGATTTCTATGTTTTGGCTTTTCTATTCCTAAAGTCATTTTTTAGATCGATTACCTAATCACCCACCGCTTTGACCTAGATATCATAGAAGTATTCTTGTCGATTTGTCGACATTTGAAACGCGTAGAATTAATTTCTTTATTTTTTTTATAACAGCGCACACGACTATTCTATACAACACCAAAGCGCTTAACAAGTTACGCCCAATGGAGAAACAGGACAGCAATCATAATCTCCCCGGCACAGAATACAAGAAATCTGAAATCTCGTGCAAGATGTCCTCATCGTCGATATTCTTCAAACTTCACGGGAGAAAGAGTCGGGACAACTTCGTGAACATACTGCTCAAAATACAAAACGATTTAACAACGTTAGGCAACAAACTATCGGATTTGGAAACCCGGATACATATTTGATCGCATCACAAACCTACGCCAGAGATGTGCTACGTCACTAAACTACGAACGTGTGTGAAACCCACTAATAGGAGCGCTGGATTTATATAGCTTAGATCGCTAGATGAAAGATCAAGCGCTTATATTTGGGGGTTTGTCAACACATCCGTAGCTTAGCAATGTAGCATAGGTACCTCTGGTAGAAAGACACGCATATTACTGAAACTATGATTGACTCAGCTAAGTTTTTCCCAAGCAACGAACATCAGAAATATAGATTACGTCATCCACATTTCTGTGATAGGGGTTACGTCAGAACGTCATTCTTATATTCAGTACTTAGTGTGCACTGTGTACCTAATCAATATTTATGTTCTGCCCCCCGATTTTGTAAGGTAGGTAATCGTAATAGTTTGATAAACGTATAATTCGACGTGTAGGTATATGGAGTTCATAGATGCCTGCTCGTCAAAAAGTATGTATGAACTCCTTAAACAGTTCGAGTAATACGTTTCAAGCTGTCAAATGATTTGCTTAGACAATTGGGCCTCTGATATAATATAGGGCTGGGCGCAGGTCTTTATCATCAGAACCGGACCCCTGTTTTCCCGTATCTATATCCCTTTCTATTCTTCACATACGCTATATATCTCTTCTCGCTCTGATGGTCTGAGTGAGAATAGACTGCAAGCACTTTCATTCTTGGGCATCATCGGTAGGGCTGTCTCTTGCAATATTTCTTGCTCTTATGAATGACAAGGGATATTACGGCAAAATTTAGCCCCCGCTTGTAAAATTATAGTGCTAGTTTTATAAATTACAGTGTTGTCGCAATAAAACCCATGTTGATCTAGCAAAAATAGTTTTATTATCCCGATTAAAATAAATACAATAAATAAATACCTAAATACGGATTGATTGATATTATTACAATTTGGTATGTACAAATTATACAGTTTGTATCAGTACTGTTAAAAATTGTGCTATAGTAGACTCATTTTCGTTGCCCGATAAATTGGTCAATATACAGCATGGGGGACAATTACAGTTAAAAACACGTTTTAAGGTTAGTTTCTTTAACTCTAGAATTCCGAATGAGTTTCCAGTAGGCACTTATCGATCAATGAAAATGAGACTGTAAAAATATTTTTTGAGGTAAGCTTTAAAGAGATTGACTAGGAAAGCTACTTTTCCGTCGTTGCTAAATAGTTCAAGTTTTTCATTTTTAGTAAATTCACTTATCACAAACTATTAGGATGAACAAAACTTTAAATACCCCTATTTCTTAACATAAAAATAACAATATTACGTACAACAACAACGTAACGTAGTCAACAACAATGTTACGTAGTCGCGGGCATCAGCTAGTAATATAATTCATATACCAATTATACAGAATCTAATAGGGCTAGAGACATATCTAGCTGAATTTTGGGAGGATAATATTATCAGCTAGATTTTCCTCTGGCGTAAGAAAACTATTAGGCTCAGCCTCTCATTATAAACTATTATTATGATATCATCATATAAAAAATAATATTTATAACTAAATTGGCAACCCTTTACTACATTTTATGTATCCGTGATAGCACATTACGTTGCTAAAGCATCATAAGCTTAATAAATATTTTTGGTTAACATCGGTGCTTTCTTATAGCTTACAAAATCAAGGGACGCGCGAGTTGAACGCCATATTATTTAGAGCAATAAACTTTTTTAGGTCTTAATACAAAAACAGACACTAATTCTGCCAATACCATTCAACACGATATTTTAATTTCAAATAAAAACCGGGCCAAAACGTCTTTGTTATACGAGTTAAGATCCAATGGAGTCAATAAATAATTTATCGACAATCTGGGATGGCCATAGAGGCAGGATACGTCGCACGTATACGCAGGATACTGACGTAAGAGATCAGTCAACTCACGCGCTTTCGCAGGTACAGTCAGTGTCAATAATATTTACCTACACATCATAAAATCTTCACTTGTACAATACGTTGATTTATTTAAAAAATAAGTCAGTACACAAATGAAAATATTATCGACCCTGAATGTACTAATCTTAGCTAGAAATGTTCAAATTCATCCGCAACGATAAATAGATCCCGTAAATATATAGCACAAATAGTGACCACACGTACTTCGTGTTGAGAAACTGTCTCTTTAGTAGTGACTTCTCGTCCTGAAAAATGCGAAAAATTAATAATTTAGTGTTGTATATTGTCACAATTAATACATAAACAAGTATATCTAATGATACAATAATACACATACACAAACGTCGAGCGTAATCGAGCATCGAAACCTTGCGCCCAAAGGAAAATGGACACAAACCCGTTGATTTCAAGTTAAAAATGCAGTACCACGGATTTTAATTTCATATTATTTCCCCTTGGAGTACTCGAGCTTTAAACAAGGCAGATAAGGTTCTTTTTACTTGGACGCCAGCGTCCAAAAAAACTAGTACCTTAATACATACTGATATCACGATATGGAATGATTGAAAATTTTGTCGTAAACGACAAAGATGGAGGTGTGAAAGAAATAATAATATTTTAGGAGGAACAGGTATATAAGTATGTAATAAAAATTGATGAGCGGGTAATCTATATGCAAGCAGTTTTGTGATTACCCAACTTCCTTGTGTGGTAACTGATTGTTTTATTGCAGGTATTTCCTCATTCCTACAGCCTACCCATACTCAATTCAAATTACAAATTCAATAGTCAAATAATTACATTCTAAAAACATAAAACATTTTTCATTGCACACATAGGTAAAATATGGTCTGTGAGAAACCTTTTGGAAATCTTATTAGGATTTAGTGTGGTGCTTGAATGCCCAATAATTGAAATGAACAGAACATGACAGTTCTACTTAAACTTTAAAAAAATGTAGACAAACAGGGCCAACGGTAATATTATAATATATGGAACAGTCGTCCATTTAAGGACTAATACCAAGCCGGTCCGTATTCAAACGTCAAGAGTGTTGTCTCACGTTGTGCATTTAGCTAATACAATATGATGTATCTGGTACAGATCTTTTTTTTTTTCTTCAAAATGAACACTTTTCATAACTAACCTTGTATTCCAGCTTGTAAATGCTTTCTGTACAACACCTGGTCATCACCATGAAGCCACACATCCTCTCTTGCATGCCCAAAGCATATTCTATGCTCCGGATCAGATCGTTCGTCTTCAGAACAAGCAACGCTTGTCGGTCGACGTGCTCTAAACACTGGGTAACGTAGTGTAAGAAATTTGGTAACTCATTTTGGAATGTCGATTTCTGAAAATATATCAAAATTAATTTTTAAGTGTATTTTTTGCCTGTCTGTGATAAATATACTAGATAAATAGAAGGAATAAATTGAAAAGATAGTTTCCAAGCATATTGTTATGAACCGACTTTCATGTTCAGATAACCCAAATTGACAAAGTTCAAATCTATACCAATATTATAAAGAGGTAAAGTTTGTGAGGTTGTAGGGGGATCTACAGAAGCGATTTTGAAAATTCTGGAACCAATAGAAAGCCACATTATTTGTGAGTGTCATAGCCCATAGGCTATACAGGCAGGCCCTAATAGTGACGTCCAAAGAAAAAAAACTTAGATTCCTCGTACCTAGACCTATCAGAAAATACCCCATGTATGTTCAGCGATTTTTGGTAGTTTCCGAGTTATAATTTTTTTTAGTTTTTTCGTGAGATTTCTGAGGGAGTGAGTTAAATTATTTTTTCTTTTTATTCAGTGTATTTTTCCGAATATTTTTTTTGTGAACATGCTTGCTTTAGTGTTCTACTTTGCATAAAATAATTACCATCATAACATTAACCCGAGTTGGATTTTTTTAAACTATAATTTTGTTAACTAAATAAAATGGATGTGATACTGTGAATATAAAAAATGCGGGCAGTAGTGTGGGCAATTATTAACAGTTTTTTTTTTAAATTAATACCTCTAAAGATGACGGCTTCGTTCTATCGATTCCTTTTACAATAACATCCCACGGCCTGCCTGTGACCATACAAGCAAACAATCCATACAGCTCACTCCCAATACCCAACTTCTCAGCGTGCACCTGCATTTGTTCTTTATCCCTTGCTATTATGCCGAGCCATAGTTTTGAATAGTGATACCTAAACTTTTCTGATAATTGCTGGAAATTAAAAATATATATGTTAATTTCAATATACTTACTTCGAGATGGGTCTTAATTTTTTAACGATTTGGTTGGTCTCTAAAAATTCATTGAGGTAGAATGAAAAGGCCGCTGGGTTTTATTATTTTAAACTTTGGTGGCAGAGTCCATAAAAAACTATGAAAGTACATGTTTTAGATTCTACTTTTGTTTTCCAACTTACTGCATACAAACCATGGTCCAGTAAATACACAGTAACATCTTTGTCTTCTGGATCCTTCTTCACTAGGATGTTTCCGGGATGTGGATCACTGTGTACAAAGCCCGTCACAAATATCATGTGCGAGTACAGATCACCTAACTTTGTACACAAGTCAGGCCTGCTTATTTTGTGTTTCTGTAACAATGTATAGCGTGCTACAGATTAATCTTGCAACACATTGCTGTTCTGGTGTGTGTGTCACCAAGATGCACAATTCTAAGCATCCCTACCATAATAAAACTTTGTGTGGATTCATAAATATTGTGTTAACTTTTACAATATAATCAATGTGGCTAATGTAGTGCCTAATTTCTAAACTATACATATTGACAAGTCCATACATGATGCTCCTTGCAGAAAAAGATACTAGATTTGGACCTGTCAAGGAAGAGACTCAACAGCAGAATTAAATAAATTTTATAATTAGACTAAGTACTTCATAACATAATATACACATTTTTTCTGTCTATAATTTCAGTGTCTCGGCAATATGCCTTGCAACATTAAGCAGTGCAGTTGTGGGTGGGAATCTGTCCACTGATGGAATTTTGCTGAATCCTCAGCAAATAGGGATCAGAACCGTAAATATACAAATAAATATAAAATTATGTAATTTAAACTTTAACTATGCCAATTACCAAGCCAAAAATTAAGTATAAAACTCACATCTATGTAGTTCACATCATTGACCTGCCCTCCGCTAACATATTCCATCACTAAAACTCTTTCTGTACTGTAATCCCAAAAGATTTTGGGCACTTTCAGCCATGTGTAATTTTTAAACAGCTCAGCAACCATCTCCGCATTTTTGCCCTCTTGCAAGAAATCCAATTCTTTTGCAATATTCTTTTTGGTTTCCTCAATCAGCCATTGCATTTGGAAGTCGGGGAATACTTTAGACATTGTATTTATGATGAATTCCATCCATTTTAAGTCAAAGTTTGTATTTTTTCTTACAAAATGGTGCTGTACTTTAACTGCTACTTCAGATCCGTCTTTTAACTTTGCTCTGTGAACTTGTGCGAGGGAGGCAGTGCCTAATGGTTCTGGGTCAAATTCATCAAACAATTCTTCAGGCTGCAGGAAAATTAAACATGTAAGTACATAGCATTTGTTCTGTCTTGTTTTTATTTTTTCTAACTAAGATTAATGCCTATTATTATAAGAGATAACTGCACTTTTGGTAACGATCGCCCAAAAAGCTGATTCATTGTTAGGTGGGTGAAGGGCTCTCTACTCATGACGATAGTGAAAGTTTGCCCGCATGCAAATGGGCCTTTCACTAGAAATGGCCGGTCATAACGTCTTTGAAAGGTGATATCTAGTGAAAGGCCCGGGCAATAGTGTCAGTTTTAGTACTGTTTGCATAAGTACTGTGCATACTTTAATACTGTACAAGAATCAGCTTTTCTAATTATGGTTCATTTTTGGAACCAATAAACCGTTTTTGTGCAGCCATTTCTAGTGAAAGGCCCATTTGCATGCGGGCAAACTTTCACTATCGTCATGAGTAGAGAGCCCTTCACCCACCTAACACTGAATCAGCTTTTCTGGCGATCGTTACCAAAAGTGCAGTTATCTCTTAGTCTATATGCTACTATAAATATTTACCACATGTTTTACATTACTGCCAATTGAGGTACGGATTAATATTTTTTAGTATGATTCAATCATATTACCTATACCTAAATCTTAATATATTTATTACATATTAAGGTATACTATATTATGAAGTAGGTATGTTACATAACTTAATACACTATCAATTTGTTTTTTTAATCCTCTTTACATTGTCTTAGTGAGAAAATCTAAAGCAAAATATTACTTGATGTCCTTTGAATTTTGTTGTAGAGACTTTTCAACGATTTTAATATATCACAACAATCAATACTAATTACCGAACAAGGATTATGAAATAATTGTGCAATAAACATATGATTTATAATAACTTAACAGTAATATAAAATTATAGATAAGTATGAATGCTTTACTCACATCCTGTTTCAGATCCTCTCTTATAACAGCATACAATTCTTCAACAGTATTCTTAGGAGCATCTTTATGTAAAATACGCATTGTCTGGACATACTCAGTGGGTAGCAAGTAGTCAAGGGCGCCTACGTGCTGTCCGACTTTAATGTACACACCTTTGTTGGCTTTGCATAATTTAAGCAATTTCTCTGCCCCAATTTGGTGAGCCTCACTTTTGAGTTGCATATATTCTTCAGAGGCTTTGTCCCACTCTTTGCTGTACAACATAGACTTGTAGGTTCTGCCAATATCTACAGCAGTGTACGCAGTCCTGCTAAGCCTCACTATCGCCAAGGAATCAGCATCATGATATTTCAGAGCCACAAAACCACTTCCAATGGTCACGCCACTAAACAGTGACAATTTAATGAATCTACGTAAATTTCTTGACATCATATTTATTCAGGAACTTGGAATTCTTTTAGAATAGATTGGTTCATGATATTCAAACTTTACTTTTCATAGTTCTTTTTAGTTTTTCAATTCAATGAATTCAACATCACAATTTCATAGTTCACACACAAGTATTATTAATATATTTAGGTAGGTACCTCACAGATCAAGTATTAGTTACTAAGGTACCTACCCGTATATAACTTACTTTTTATATACTTCCCGTATATAAAAAGTACTCTGTGGTACATACCGTACGTCAGCCGTCAAGCCTTCAAGTTCAACTCTACAATCAAGTTCAACAACTAACGAGAGAAGAATATAGAATATTAGTGGTGAACCTCGAGTAATTTTACGTAAGTTACTCGAGTAACAACGCTGACTCCTAGCCTCAAGCAGTTTTTCTATTCATAATGCAATCGAGTTGACAAGTGCATATAATGACAGTAATAATTAAATATTACAGTACCTACCGTACTTATCGTGCATTTTTTGCATTACATACCTAATTATAATAATATATTATTATCTGAATGTACGAGTATATCCTTACTTACATACTAATATTATAAATGCGAAAGTATGTCTGTCAGCTACGCTTTCACGGCCCATCTGTTCAACCGATTTTGATGAAATTTACAGTACAGGGATAGGTTGCAAGGATGGTTGATAGTTTCCGCGGGAATTGAAATAAACTTAATCCACGCGGACGAAGTCGCGGGCATCATCTAGTATCTAAATACAATTAATTGGGCACTCTTTTTCACACTCATTTTTTTAAATACTAAACTGAGCCCAAGTCGCTTTTCAAGTCCAACTGCGACTTGAAAAATGCACCTCATGGTTTGAAACTGTGAGGGATTTAGTGGCATCTTTGTTAGGGATACTAAATATATTTTTTATCTAGATGTTTACATCAATTGAAACACCAATAATCGAAATACAAATTGAATGACTGATTGACGACGCAGCTGTGTCAACTCTTAAACAGCCAGCTCTATGTAGGTGGCCAGTTCTCACAGAAATCGAGTCAACTCGAGTCTAGATTCTAGCAGACTCGAGTAACACGAATTTGAAAAAAAATTACTCATCCCATCACTATCAATAACATGTCAACTTTTATGACGTTGCATAGGTTAAAAATATATGGGGCCTTTATCATACAAATAATAATGTCCTCCCGACCGAATTTCGGCCACGGCGGCCAATCTCCTGAGAGAATAGCCATCTGCGCGGGGATATTATAGTGCAAAAGTGTGTGCGTATACACAGGTGCACTCTCTGTTCCTTCTACTCTCATAGCCCGATGGGACGGAAAATCCGACACGACCGGTGAGAGATCAGGCGCAGGACCGACGGCTTAACGTGCTCCCCGAGGCACGGGGGTGAAACACCGCCAACTTCCTAACTCCGGGCTAGTACTGAGAATTTCTTGTCAGAAAAACCCAATACTTGTTGTGACCCGACCCGGGACTCGAACCCGGGACCTCGTCGGCCGCAGTCGAACATGCTAACCACTAGACCATCGAGGCAGTCAACATACTAATATTGTAAATACGAAAGTGTGTTTGTTTGTTGGTTTGTCCTTCAATCACGCTGCAACGGAGTAACGGATCGACCTGATTTTTGGCATGGGTATAGTTGAGGACCTGAAGACTGGAGAGTGACATAGGCTACTTTTATCCCGGAAAATTGAAGAGTTCACGCGGGAATCCAAAAAACTTATTTCACACGGACGAAGTCGCAGGCATCAGCTAGTGTTAAAATAATGTTGTGGTCCACTAGCTTCCTTTCCTAGACTAACAATCCAAAATAATTTCTTCCCTATCCGTATCTAATATTATTATTCGTATCCAAATCCGAAGTGTGATATTTTAATATCCACAGTATCCCTGATGAAGACCGAGTGTAAAATCGTAGCATCTGTAGGCGGCTTAAAACTTTATTATTTGATTAGTGATTATTTACAATGGCAACAAAAGAGACGCCATCTATGTTACTTGTCTGTGCGCCATCTTTTCTCTGAAGATTTCCGTTTCCGTTGGATTGACAGTAGTTCTTTTTTCACAAAATCTCCCAAAATGAAGGCTAAAGGAGAGGTGAGTTTTGAAAATAAAACGATTTCAACGCGAAGAATTTGCCGCTACGCGATATAAGATAATCGAATTATTCCTGTGCTTGTAAATACAATATGAAAGTGATTTATAGTCGTACCATTGGACTTGTGTTGTGAAATCTTAGTACGGTCGGTACACGTTGCCGCGACGAAACAAAACTAAAAAATGTGAATAAAATCGAAGTAAAGATGCTAAGGCCATGTAATGTATAGTCCTACTATAATTACTCAGATACAAAATTTCCCATAAACTTTGTGTGAAGTGTTTTTGACATAGTAGATAAACAGTGTTTTTAGGTTAGGTCATGTTGTTTCATGTTTGTAGCAGAGAACTGCAACATGGTGCATTTTCTATGTACATGTCGAATTTCTTTTTCATTTTTTACTGATAATAGAGCAGTGTCGTGACTTCTTCCATTATCCATTTATTGGGGGTTTTCCTTTCAAATTGTCAACTGTATCTAACGCAAAAATAAGCTACATCAACACTAGCATCCCTTTTAGAAAGACTAATGTTATATGGTTTCTTTTTGCAGTTGAAGGAATACGAGGTGATCGGGCGCAAGCTCCCCTCAGACAAAGAGCCCAAGCCACCTCTATACAAAATGAGGATCTTCTCCCCCGATCCCATAGTTGCCAAGTCCCGATTTTGGTACTTCTTGAGGCAACTGAAGAAATTCAAGAAGACCACTGGCGAAATTGTATCTATTAAGGTTTGTTTTACACACTATCCATACTAATGCTGTAAATGCGAAAGGATGATGAGAAAGTATATATTTGGTACAGTGATAGCCAATAGGTATAGATAGGTGATGCCTTGGCTCAGCTATAGTATACTGCCCGCTGAGTTGGACGTTCATATTTTTTTTACAGAAAGACCTTGATGTGTTAAGCCTTGCACTAAAATATTTTACTCCGAATTCTAATACTTTTCAAGATATAATTTTTTGAAAATTGCAAATTTTCACCACTTTTGACTATTTCTTACGACATTTGCCATAGATTACAGACTCATTGACGTTTAGTTGGCGTGGTAAAGTTTCGTTTTACGTATTTTAATCCGTTCCAAACATAAAAAGTATTACAAAATGTTAATAAGCATATAATTTGTGTACCGATTATTGGAAAAACGGAACGCGTGCATTGGCGCCAAAATTCAAATCTATGAGTCATCGTTTTACGCGTATTTCAGTTATAAGGTTATAAGGTTAAAAAAAAAACGTTTAAAGGGTATAGGTTTAATTATTTAACTAAAAAGGTATAAAGGTAGGTTATTATATGTATATTTAGGTACTTGAGCATATGATACACAAAACCGAATCGGCACACCCCGACTCCACGCAGTCTTGTCTGCCCTACCCCTAGAGTGTTTTTTTTAAGCGCGTAGCCAGAAGCGTCTGGCGTAGCCCATTCTAATTAAGAAATTAACCTTTTCCACTACCTAAAACAAAAGGTAAGGTAGTTTAAAGTTGGTATAATTAATTAAAAGGTATAAAAGTAAAACCTAACCTCAAAATTTTAAAAAATTAATATCTCGGAAACTACTAAAATTCGGAACGTCTTACTTGGAGGGGGGGTATATCCCCTCCCCCCCTCCCCCAACCCCTTCCCCCTCCGCCGCGGGCAGTATACTATAGCCCAACCGATGCCTTAGACTCTCATTTATTTGTATATCTCACTAACATGAAATTATTCTTTTAAATGTAGGTATATATACCATTCGCTCACTAACACAAACTAAAATCTCAGAATCTTTAAAGTATACAAAATTGAAATTTGGTTAATATATTTTGACGACCAGACCACAGCACAGATACTGCTCCCTGGAGCAGTAGTGAATGCTGTGGTCTTATAAGTGAGTGTTCCCGGGTTCCATCCCTGGCAGGGTCAATTTCGGGAATTTGTAATTTTTCAATTTTCTCTGGTCTGGCCTGGTGGGAGGTTTTGGCCATGGCTAGTTACCACTCTACTGGCAAACACGTACTGCCAAGCGATTTAGCATTCCAGTACGATGTCATATAGAAGCCCATTGAGGATATGAGCTTAATATATACCATACCACCATTATGTTATCTGCTAAGATCTTGACTGCATCATCACTTACCATCAGCTGAGATTGCAGTCAAGGGCTAATTTTTAGTGGCGTAAAAAAAACATCAATTTTATTTAAACAAGAAACCACTAAGATTTATGAATTCAATCTAATACATGAAACTATTTAAGAAATTATAATGTGTTTTACAGGAAATCCCCGAAAAGAGTCCAGTAAAGATCAAGAACTTTGGCATCTGGCTGCGTTACGAGTCTCGCTCGGGTGTGCACAACATGTACCGCGAGTACCGCGACCTGAGCGTAGGCGGCGCCGTCACTCAGTGCTATCGCGACATGGGGGCGAGACACAGGGCGCGCGCGCACTCTATACAGGTACAGTTGTTTGTCTACACTAGTGGTATATACTGCCTCTTTGTAGCAGTGCCTTAGCATGTTCGATTGCGGCCGACGAGGTCCTGGGTTCGAGTCCCATAAAAAGTATTGGGTTTGTCTGACAAGATAAATTCTCAGTACTAGTCCGGAGTTAGGAAGTTAATTCCATTTAGATTATTTTTTATTTCTTAAAATCGAATATTTGGCACCTTGATATTGCAAAAGGGAAAAGCCCATTTTTGGCCAAGGAGCAGCCAGCAATATAATGAATATCATAAAAAGACATATTTTATAACTAGTATATTCCAGTTACCTATTTGTATGCAGCACTCGGAAATAATTAGTTAGTTTAAAAGAGATACTCAGTCGTCATTCTTTATTTTCAAACCACTTCCATGGGCCGTGGCTCGTAGTGTCAATCTTGACAATGCAGGGACTGCAATCATCATTTTGTAAAGTCGATATACAAATAATCGATAATCCGAGATTGATATTTTCAGATAAATAATTAAAGCAAAGCTTTTTCGCTTTTGGTTATTTAGTGGTTTTATCGCAATCTTATAAAAACCTTATTAAATAAAATATTATATAAATAAACATATTATATAAATAAACATAGACATGCTATATTAATCAATTGAACTGATTCAGTGAATGTACACATCGATATGAATCGATGTACGTAACATTGATTTATCATCATTGGCTCACAGCATACATCTCTATGGCCAAAGACATTATTGACATTGACTTATCTCTATTCTCTTTATTCATGTTCATCGGTTGCTACTGTTGTGTTTCGTAATCATGATTTTCTTCCTCGCCGAGGAATCCTCGGTTTGCTGTATTTTACACCTGACGACTTTGCTGCTATTATGGACTCTACCGATGCTCCCGATGATGACCCTGGCTTTACTTTGGATTACGTATAGCTGGTCGAAGGACAGTAGGCTGTTGTGCCCATGTGATAACTATGTGTTTCTTGGGCTGGGCAAGATATCAGGCTAATATTAATCCCCCAGCCCAGTTCGTAGGCGACGTTCTAGTTATGAATTTACGTGAAAATTAATAAAAAATCGAAAACTACATGTTTGTTTTATTTTAACTTGAATTTTTTTAAACATGCTCTACAGAAGTTCGTCCGAGTTTTACGTTCAAAATAGTGTTTGTTTCTTAATCTACGATTTCAATCCTTATGCCTACAATTTGTTTCATTGATGGCTGCACCTTGGCCAAAACCCCTTAGTCAACTGGGCGTTTCCCTTTATCGTAGATTTCAAGGTCACGCACACCAACACCGATTGAGTACCGTATCCGCACTATATATTACTATACTAGTAAGGACTGTCGCGGAACAACAATCGGGGAAAGAGGCGCGAACGCGGCGCGAAGCCGGTAAGAATACGCGAATCGGTTCCACACTCATGATTCGCGGGTTCTTCGCGGCGATTCGCGTGGGAATGTGGAGAGCGCATAAGAAGTTCTTATTAAATGTTTGTAGAGTGACAATGATACAGTTTAATATTCCAGATCATCAAAGTGGAGATCATCAAGGCAGCGGCGTGTCGCCGGCCGCAGGTGAAGCAGTTCCACAACAGCGGTATCAAATTCCCGCTGCCCAAGCGCGTGCACCACTACAAGCGCCTCAACAAATTCGCCTACAAGAGGCCCAGCACCTACTTCCTGTAGTTTATCTGTTTAGAGAAATAAAAACATAAAAACTGATGCATCTTTTACTTACCTAAAGACACCTGCTTCACTGTCGTCCAGACAGAGTTATAATAGGTAAAGAGGGCTATGTATCGCACCGCTCGCTTAAGGTATAAATAGACGATCGAATATGGAGCGGCCGAACCACAAACGCGGTGCGCTCTCGCACCATGTTCGATCGTGTGGCGCACGGTACGCCGAACATTATTATTATTATTAATGGTACGGCTGGTTCGGAACGCTTGCACATCGAACGCGGTGTGGTGCGGTGCGTTCCCGAACCGATACGATCGTGTGGACGGCGCACCGAAGTCGAACCATTTGTTGGTTTAGTTGCTACTTGCTATTGTGCCTCCATACGCGCAACACGTTGCAACGTGTTCGCATCAAATATGGATTCGGAGTGCCAAGAAGATAGCATTGTTTCGGAGAAAAGAGCTATTATAGAACTGTTGTATAAAGATATATTATATAGAATTATATTATATAGATATATTACATAGAATATAGAACTGTTGTATAAAGACTTTCCTTGTTTGTGGAATACAGGGCATAACCTGTATTGTAATAAAGATGCACGCAATCAAGCGTTGCAAATACTTTTAGAAAAATGGAAAACATATTATCCCCTAGCGACCATTACCGAAATTAAGAAAAAAATAGAACGTCTCAGAGCTGCCTCAAATATATTCTATTTTTATACGTATATAATTATTTAATCAAAATTAGTAATTCTGATAATGAAAACTTAGACGACAGTTTTTTTTCCCTCTCTGACTCAGATGGATTGAACAGTAATGATAGTTTTTACAGCATCCCTTCTCTGAGTGAAACTCTTAATTCTCATTTCTCAGATTCACTGAAAAATTTCAACGCAATTCATATAAATGCACAGAGTATTCCTGCACATTATCCTGACATGGTGTCCTCATTCGATAATAAAAATATCCATGCAATTCTAATTTCGGAATCGTGGTTAAAACCTTGTTTGCCTTCAACCACCTACTCTCTTCCAGGATTTCACTTGATTCGCAACGACCGTGTTGGGCGCACTGGTGGTGGCGTGGCCATTTATTTAAGATCGCATATTCCTTTTACTATTTTAAGTTCCTCGCAACCAATGTCTAGTGCTGGCCCTGAACATCTTTTCATTGAAATAACGCTTGGACATATGAAGCTCCTTCTAGGTGTCTATTACAGTCCAAATCTATCGATTGACTATTTTTCATCATTTGAAATCCTGTTAGAGAAGTTCACCTCTCTTTACGAGCACACGGTAATCATGGGAGATTTCAATACCTGTCTCCTTAAAAATGACAATAGGTCATCTCGTTTGACGTCTCTCGTGAATAGCACCAACATGCATATTCTTCCCCTTTCAGCAACTCACACTTTTCCTAACTGTGCGCCTTCTCTTCTTGACTTAATTCTCGTTTCTTCCCCTGGCCATGTTGCAAAGCATGGTCAGTGTGATGCTTCCGCATTTTCATATCACGATTTACTCTATTTGTCCTATAAATTGAAACCCCCTAAAGTTAAACCAAGGATCCTTCTCCAGCGCAATTTTGTTCGAATGGACTTGGACCGGTTGCGAGATGATGCTGCCAATATCGACTGGTCGGTAGTCTCGAATGCTGACACCATTGATGAGCAGATTTCTATATTTAACTCCTTACTCACACAACTATACGACATTCACGCTCCAATTCGGCCAGTTCGCATGAAGCATCTTCCTGCTCCTTGGCTCACTGCAGATATAAAAAAGCTACAGGACAAAAAGAACATTGCGAAAACTAAATATCGTATGAACCCTACTGATCTGAACCGTGAAAAGTACCATAGGGCACGTAATCGCTGCAACATGGTGTGTAGAGACAGTCAACGACGCCATATTCATAAATCTGTTGTCGAGGAAGAAGACTCGGCTAAGGTCTGGTATTTCCTTAAAACTTTAGGGGTTGGAAAGGCAAAACAAAATGTAGATTCTCCTAATCTTGATTTAAATAAGCTCAATAAACAATTTTCCTCTTCCGCTACTTTGGATATAAATGCGAAACATAACACTATTAATCAACTTTCCGCTGAGCCAACCCCAGACTTTCCTTCTTTTTTCTTTAGTCAATTTACCATCAGTGATGTTATGAAGAATATTAAAGCCATCACATCCATTGGATCTGATTGCATTAGTCGTAAAATGATCATCCCTATCCTTGATATCTTAGCTCCTATCATTACTAACATCTTTAATTATTCCATTAACTCCAGTGATTTCCCCTCATACTGGAAAGAAGTACAAATAATTCCTCTCCCTAAGAAATCTAATCCGACGTATGCGGATTACCGACCCATATCCATCCTTCCCTTTTTATCTAAAGCACTCGAACGTCTTGTGCATCAACAGCTTAGTAAATTTTTCTCTAATCATAACTTACTAAACCCTTTCCAGTCTGGTTTCCGTCCTGGTCATAGTACGACTACTGCTTTAGTTAAAATCAGCGATGACATACGGCTGGGTATGGATAATCAACAAGTTACAGTATTGACGTTGCTTGACTTTAGCAATGCTTTCAATACTGTGGACTTTGATGTTCTGCTCGCCGTGCTAAGTTCTCTTAACATATCTCCTGGGGTAATTGACTGGTTTCATAGTTACTTGCATGGGCGCCGGCAGCGTGTTCAAGATTCATTTTCTGAATGGTCGACTGTTAAGGCTGGTGTCCCGCAAGGTGGCGTGTTGTCTCCTCTATTGTTCTCTATCTTCATCAACTCGATTTGCTCCCACATTACTTCTCCCTACCACCTGTATGCAGACGATTTACAAATCTACTCCCAATGTAAGGTGGTGGATCTACCTGATACAATTAGGTTGGTCAATGAAAATCTTTTACGCATTTCTAATTGGAGTAACTCGTTTGGGCTTCAAGTTAATCCAAAGAAGACACAAGTTATAATCATAGGGAGTTCAAAATTAATTTCACGCATAACTTTGTCGCAGCTTCCACCAGTCATATTCGATGGGACTCTTATCCCCTACAGTGACAAAGTGAAAAATTTAGGCATTATCTTTGACCAAACATTATCTTGGATGCCGCAAATGAGTGAGCGGGTTGGCTATAGATATCCGGTACTCGCTTTCAGGGGTGGGGAGGGGTGGGGAGGGGGGAGAGGGTGCCCCCCCTCTTTGTTCCCCCCACCGGAAAGGCATAGTTTTTTTTTTATGAATTTTTAAAAATCTCATTTTGAGGTTATGTTTTCATACATTTACACCACAAAAATTGCGCTGCTTTATCAATTTTGGTTTTCGGATTTGATTATAGAATATTTATGGCGTCGAAATATTGAAAAGTATAAAAAAGATGCTTTTGAAGAACTGATGAAGGCAATTAAACATGTTTATAAAATAACGTAAAAATATAATTATTTCAATAATTGTTTTATTTACATCATAACAGTCATAGAACCAAGTCCCCACATATCTTGAGTCATCATACGTGAGTAAAACCTAAAGGTAGGTTAGGTTAGGTTAGAACATGAATATAACTGGTGCCCGGCCGCAGGCCGGGCACTTAGGTTCTATTAGTTTGAAATGAAAAATTAAATTGTAGGGGTTCTAAGCTCCTTCTAACCACTAGACTATGGAAAACCTAAAGGTAGGTTATGGTAGGTAAGGTTAGAACATAAATACAATTGGTGCCGGGCACTTAGGTTCTATTATTTGGAAGTTAAATTAGGTTGGGTTAGAACATAAATATTTTTATACATGTATGAAAATATAACCTCAAAATGAGATTTTTAAAAATTCATAAAAAAAAAATATGCATTTCCGGTGGGGGGAAAAAAGATGGGGGGCACCCTCCCCCCCCCCTCCCCACCCATCCACCCCCCTCCCCACCCATCCACCCCCCTCCCCACCCCTGCACGCGTTGTAAATGTATGAAAACATAACCTCAAAATGAGATTTTTAAAAATTCATAAAAAAAAACTATGCATTTCCGGTGGGGGGAACAAAGAGGGGGGGCACCCTCTCCCCCCTCCCCACCCTCCCCACCCCTCCCCACCCCTGAAAGCGAGTACCGGATGTCTATATAATACCCTTTCCGAGTTCCGCCGTAAGCTCAAGTGGCTCCCGATTCGCCTTCGCAGGAATACTCACATTCTCCACCTTCTGTACTGCATTCTGTTCAATCCCATCACACCTCACTACTTAAAAGATAGATTTAAGTATATATGTAATTTACACTCTTTTTCCCTTCGTTCTCAAAATAATCTTTTATTAAGTACTCCTAGTCACTCAACTTCCTTCTATCAAAATTCTTTTACAGTAACTGCTATACGGCTTTGGAACGTTCTCCCTTTGGATAATAAAGCTATCCCAATCTCTTCCTATCTTCAAAACTAAATTGAAACAACATTATCTATCATTATAATCTATATATTCATCTGTCGTCTATTTTCTATTACTTCTTTACCTCTATACTGTGTATTTATCCTATATATATATTTTTACATTGTTTATATATATATACAATATTTATTTATTAATATTATGTTTCAGTACACCCCTCCCGCTTTCTTTTAAAAGTTTCCTCTGCCCTAAGGTTGCCTGGAAGAGATCGCTGTTTAAGCGATAAGGCCGCCTGTTGTGCCGTATCCATTAATATGTTTGTTTTATTTTATTTAATTTCTTTGTGTACAATAAAGTATATCTTACTCTTACTTACTCTTACTGCCTACAGACGAGAACGGAATAAAGTACGTAAATAAAATAAAACATATTTCTGAATGTCAAAATAACTTTTATCTACTCCAGCATCGAAAAGTTCCAATTTCGAATTTGACAACTTTATCGAATTGAACCCTCTTTCGTGTTTGCTTCTCATAACGATACAGTTCGTTGTATGGGAGCTGTATCGTTATGAGCAGAGACAAGTAACATATGTTTAATGTTATGAGTCGTAGCTGTATCGATATGGTTATCTTCATAAATAGGATACCTATAGCTTAGCGGCTCTGGGTTCTGGCACTTTTGGTTTTTATTAATTTATAAAGTAAAAAATTATAAAGACGTCCTTGTCGTAGATAAAATCTTGTATGCAACTGTACGTAATTAGTCATTTTAATTCTCGTACTATCCTATTTTGATACTCGGCAAGCCTCGTATCAAAAAACAGCACTCGAATTAAAATGACCCTCATTACGATACAGTTGCATAAATAGCTATATTATTATCGGTATAAATTTAGCTCTCACGCCCGCATACAAAATAAATACATAACTATATGGCCAAAAGAGTTATAATAAACTTACGTAAATAAAAATAAATGCCTATACTTACATACACAAATATACAAATAAATAGTTGCAGCGGGCGGAGGATTTAACCCCGGCAGGGGAGACCAGACGGCCGGGGGTCAGGGCCTCAGGGCGATAGGTTGAGAAAACGGCGGACTAAGTATCCTAGCCGAGTCTAGCAACACCACTTTCTGCATCCTGGCTGCGAGCGAACTGCCACCCCAGACGCCTCAGATGGTGAGCGAAGCTGACTGGGATTAACTCATTCGCAGATATAACGATTGGGATGGTTTCAGTGGCCTCCACATGCCACATGACGGAAACCTCGTGAGCCAGATCGAGATACTTTCATTTTTTCTCCGTCTCAGCTCTCACAAGGTTCTCGTCATGTGGAATGGTGATGTCCACCAAAAACACCCGCGACTGTGCCCGGTCCAACAGCACGATGTCAGGCTTATTCGCTAGAATAGTCCTGTCCGTGATGATGGACCGGTCCCAATAGAGCCGGACTCCATCTTATTATTATTATTATTGATAATGAGGATGTAGCAACGATAGTTGCCACAACTAATGCGACTTTAGCCTGTTTTGATAGAACAGATCTTATTTAAACAAAGTACTCTGTGGCACAAGACAACTGAACGGTTCGGAGTTCGGTGCGCTCGTCGATTTTGTAGAGCACACCGCACAGTCCGCTGGTGCGCTCGCACCAAATTCGATCGTCTGTGAACACTATTAGTGCGCAGCGTAGGCAGGTGAGTGTCATTTCAAAAGGACTTATTTCCACGTTCGGAAAAAATTGAAGTAATGATGGGAATCCATTCTCAGCATTCGTTTGAACCTCTATACTAATTTGTTTGTTACAGAAACACCTAATTCCTTTGTAAATTTGACTTTCAATTTACGTATTCAAAACAAATACGCCTATTTCCACGTCATTACGTATTTATTTGCATTGAATAATAGTTCTACTACAAACCAACTTATTTCCAATACATAATATGAGACTATTTAGTTACTCTTCTCTAGCAAACAGATTTATTTCCATTTCATACATTTTTATATTATATAAATACCATAATTTTGTTTTGTTTTATCATATTATCAGCAGGCAACTCCAAAGTGGCCAAAAAGGCCTAGAAGCCGGGACCGTAAAACCATAAATAAAAAAACTTTTTTTTTTTATAAATCTAATTTACTGGTCTGTGGACATGAGCAGAGACAAGTAACATATAGGATAAGACATGAGTACAGACCTGGTACAGACTGTGACAAGGTGACGCCTGCAGTATAAGTTGTTCTGTGGACGCCTGTTTCTCAGACGCAAAACAAAAAGGCTTATTTCCTTCAGCGTAAGCTTATTTCCTGTAATTCTGAACAAAGTGACTTATTTCCAAATTATCGAGTAATATTTCCTATTGCAAAATGAACTTTAAAATTAATGTACTAGTCTCAGAATTAGCTAAATACTATTCTCTTTACGGTGACATAAAAAAAATTATGTATAGACTACAATAAATCACATAGGACGTTTTTTGCATTTTATTGAAAATCGGATATGGTGGAAATAAAAGCTCGATTACACCACACTATTTCTAGTGCACTACATCATGTAGGACACTAGATATGTAGGGTAGTGTAATGCTAATAGGGACGTA
The DNA here is from genome assembly GCA_963932025.1 of Erebia epiphron. Lineage (NCBI taxonomy): Eukaryota > Metazoa > Arthropoda > Insecta > Lepidoptera > Nymphalidae > Erebia > Erebia epiphron. The sequence continues at coordinate 10,147,926 of OZ009958.1, read as the reverse complement.
GGACCCTAACTTAGGGCGATAGGAACAGGCCGATCGTCTTAACTCCTACATGGCTTAGTGCACTACATGTAGTGCAGTGTAAACACAAGTAGGGATATAGGACGCTCAGTCTTGCTGCGGTAGCCGGTGTATTCGCACGTGTAGTGGTAGTAAGAAAATAAAAAATATGACAACGATTGAGAAAGAAACTCTCTTAAATATTTTGGATTTATATAAAGACATGCCCTACTTGTGGGACAAAAATCATTCGGACTTTAATAATAAATCTTTACGCCACGACGGGTACACCGTACAAGGTATTGCTCGAAATGTACAACAATTTCGATCCTGCGGCGACAATGAAAACTTTAAAAAAAAGAATTGAAAATATGAAGGCTGCATATTTTAGAGAAGAGAAAAAGGTACGTAGTTACAAACATTTCATTACTTTTTATATTAAGTATTTATTAACATAACTAGCTGATGCCCGCGACTTCGTCCGCGTGGATTTAAGTTTTAAAAATCCTGTGGGAGTTTTCCGGGAAATTACCCAAAGCATATGTTAACCCAGACTATCACCACTGTAACAAATTTCATTAAAATCCGTTCAGTAGTTTTCGCGTGATGCGGGCGCAGACAGAAAGACAAAAATTCAAAAAAAAAAAAACTCGTTTTTAGGTGAAATCATCAAAACACACAGGAGCAGGGTCTGAGGAAGTACATGTACCAACATTGTGGTATTTTGACGCCTTCAAGTTTTTTTGGGGTCTACAACTGAACCGTGTCGCCCAGTACATGATTCTTTGGAAAATGAAAATGCGGTAAGTCAGATTTCTTTAAATGTTTAATTAGTTATCATTTAACAAATCTAGTATCACATTATTCATCATCATAGTAGTAGTATCATAGTAGTATCATAGTAGTAGTAGTAGTAGGAGTAGTAGTAGTAGTAGTTTACTATTTACGTAGGCACAATATTCACCATTTTATCTTGAAAAGATAAAATGGCGAATATTGTGCCTTCGGAATTAAAATATTTCACGAACTTCTCTCTGATTTCGTTTCCTTCTTTATTTCGTTGGCTATCACTTGTATGTTTTAATGATGTTAGTCCCTCGGTAATATTTCGCCAGTCTCCACTACGAAATATGGCCTTTGTTGTGTCTTCGCTGTCGACAACTTTATGTGTTATATAATATCTTGGTGCAGCTGATTTTCGGAGGTAGTTATGTAAAGCACAGCATGCCAAAATTATGGGATCAACATTATCAATGTGCACATTGAGAGTCCTTCGAAGTACTCTAAATCGTGACGCTAAAATGCCGAAGGCGTTCTCCACTACTCTTCTTGCTCGAGACAAACGGTAGTTGAATATCCGTTTCTCCGAATATTTTTAAAAGGAAATGGCTTCATAAAATGTCTAATTAAAGCAAATACACTGTCAGCAAGAAATACCTATGGGACAATAGTGTCAGTTCCTGGTAAAGTAGATGGCGGTGGTAAATTTAAATCATTATTTATATTTTTTTTATAAAATGTTGTAGACTTCAGTACAGCTGAATCATGAATTGATCCATTAGCACCAGTTTGCACATATAAAAAATCGTAATTAGCATTTACAACATCAAAAAGTATGACACTGAAAAATCCCTTATAATTATAAAACAAGGTTCCACTTCCCGGTGGTTTTTCAATAGCCACATGTTTTCCGTCACACGCACCAATGCAGTGATTAAAATTCCACATTCGTTCAAAATCTGATGCAGTCTCCTTCCATTCTCTTTCTGTCTGAGGCATCTGAAAAATAACAGAAAATAATTATTTGCAGGATTCATCATTATCCGACGATGACACTCAAAACAGTCCCTCAAATGCAGTTTCCGCACGTAACAAGAAAAAGAAGAGAACACTTGCTCAAAAACAAGAAAATATACTTAATATGGCAGAGAAAGCACTGGCAATGAAAGAAGAAGACTGGGAATGTTTGGGAAGGTCAATAGGCTTGCAGTTAAGAGATCTAAATGACAAATCACTCACAATTGTTCAAAAACTTATTGTTGATGCAATTTATTATGCTAAAATCGGGAGACTGACTGAAGATTCTTACATAGTCCTGGGATCAAATCCAATCAGACCTATTTCATCCCAACAAAGAAGCTCTCACCTAGATCTCGTTCATCACTTTCACTCCACTCACCATCACCTCCACTGTACGGTGATGCTTCTTCCTCTCCGTCATCGACCAATCCATTGCCATCTCACCAGATTAATTGCATCCATTTATCTTGTCCATCACCACAATACCAAAACCAATTAGCTCATCAGTCACCATAATACCAAATTCTGTTACCTAGCCAGTCACCACAATACCAAGTCCAGTTACCTAGCCCGTCACCACAATACCAAGTACAGTTACCTAGCCAGTCACAACAATACCAAGTCCAGTTAGAAGACTCATCGGGTAACTACATATTCCTGAGTCTTCACATGGCCCTACTAACACGACTGGTACAGTAATTACCCAAGAGAATGATCATGATTTGCCATTAGCTTCTGGAAATATTTTGAGAGGAACAGGAAAAGACATGAAGGATTTATTAATTTTTAAGACAAATAATAAATAAGCCACCGTGGCCACCTAGCACTGCTAAGTTCCTTGGCTTGTGTGGTAGATTCTGAATAAAGAATAAAGAATTAATCCTGTTTTATTTTCTTACCTTTATATAACGTTTTAGACATCTGTAGATCGCCCAACATGTTTCAGGTATCAGTCGTGATAAAAGTGATTCTGATATCAAAGAACTGAACTTAAGGTCGTGATATGAGTTTCCTGTTGCAAGATATCTCAATGTGACAGCTAATCTCTGTTTTACCGTAACGCTTTCTCTCAGTATTGTATCTTCTTTCTGAATATAATCTGTTACTAAATTTAAAACGTGATCAAATTGTGTAGTAGTTATTCTGAGATAATTTCTGAAATCTTCTGGATCTAAAACGCTTAAAATGTTCATATTGCTTAATTTATTTCTCAGGAGCAGATACTGCTTAACCCAACATTTTCTATTTTTTCGTTTGGTTATGCCTGTTGTCACGGCAAGGGCAATGCCGATTTTTTGCAGCTTCGAAAGTACGGGTGCCATAGTCGGCGTTTCGTCACAGACTAAGTTAGGGTTCGTATAGTAATGCAGTGTAAACAGAACGCCCTGATTGTAGTGCCCTAACCTAGTGCACTAGAAATAGTGTGGTGTAATCGGCTTTTAAGTCTTTTTGAAATGACACTCCTCAACTATAGCTAAGTTATATATTTTGACACGTCACAAATAGGGATGGGCAATAGTGCGCTGCAAGTGCAATGTCGATAAAATACATCTGAACGGTACGGTTGAAAATCGCTGAAATGTACACGTATAACTTCCGAGTCACTGTACAAAATTGGATAATTCTTTATTTTTGTGTTCGTTATTGTCAGGACAAGGTTTGTTAAAAAAATCGTTTTAAATTTTATAATATGAAAAGTGCGTGAGTGAATGAGACGGAAGACTGTGTGGAAGATCTTCAATATATTGTTAAACGGGAACTCTTCCATTTTCCGGGATAAAACCTAGCTCTATACCAAATTACGTCAAAATTTGTTGAAAAGATAGGCCGGGAAAGGGTAGCAGACTGACAGGCAGACACACTGCAGGCAGAATTTTTTAATTTTTTGGAAATTTAATTCTTATTCTTTCGTAACGTCCGTCGACAATGCCTGCGTCGAATGTATCACACACAGAGTACTTTGTATAATATCACATCATTATCCGAGTCGGTACAGCAGTCGGCTATCGTGGCCGGCAGGGCCGTCCAAGCTAGGCTATGAAAATAGGACGAGGTACATTGTAAGTACATGTCTTTTATCTCATATTTTTAGTATGGCCATACATTTTTGTTCTCGCTCTTTCCACACAATCACAATATTTGCACACATATACATTTTTTATTACTATATGCATTATAGTTATTTATAATGCCCGCTCAAGTAATGTAACCAACAAAAGCTTTCACCCTAAATTTAGGGGAAAAAATTTGCTGAAGGCTCTTTGGAGAAAAAGTAAAAAATGTATTATTTATTGGTGTTTACTTTAAATCTGGAGCGGCCAGATTCCAAGAAGCTTTTGAAATCAAACTTTACATTTATAATTTAAATAAAATTGCAAATTTATGCGCGAAATTACGATTACGTAATAAGATGATAACTATTTTTTGATAAAATAATAGGACAAAGTGTAGGTGCCATATATGTGTATATTAGGAAATATACACTTTCTCTGTACTTTCAATTTTATTCCAGTGGATTTCTCATCTCAGGTTTAATTAAAATCTGTATTTAGGGAAAAATAAATCAAAGGCTTACAACACCACATTTTCTTACAAAATAAAAATGGCGTAGTCTCAAGAATTTTTTTAACTTATCTTTTTATAATAAAGTTTAAGTGTTTTCTTCGAAGATTTAGTTAGTGAGTGAAGAAGTCAGTGTTGATCATGGACCTATACTTACTCGTATCATCATGCTAATTGCTAATCTCATCTGCGACACCTTGCGACGGCTTGGAATAATAAGATAACTATTCCCTGATTCTGACTTCGAAACAACGCCGAAAACGGCTGGCTACGCTAACTAATGGTCTCTCGGGTACCAGTAGGTAAACCTACAGGAGTGGAGACCGCATATACAATTATCACGATCGGCATCGGTGGCATATCGGTAGTTAAAAGCACAGAGTGGAAATACCAAGTGTCCACACCATTCGGAAAGAGTCGCTGTCCCTCTGGAATCAGGAAAATGGTTGGATGAGAAAGGCTGGCGATGCCTTATGAAAACGCGCTCTCCAGAGAGTAAGTTCCGCTGTGGACTTTACATGCACGTAGGATCTTACTTCAATGCAGCTATCGATAATAGTTTTTGTCCTCACTGAGTAAGTAACAATTTATGTTAACGTAAAGCTCTTAAAAATAGATTTAGATCTATACATCATACTAATATTATAAATGCGAGAGTGTGTTTGTTTGTTGGTTTGTCCTTCAATCACGCCGCAACAGAGCAACGGATCGACGTGATTTTTGGCATGGGTATAGTTGAGGACCTGGAGAGTGACATAGGCTACTTTTTATTCCGAAAAATTAAGGAGTTCCAGCGGGAATCAAAACAACTTAAACCACGCGGACGAAGTAGCGGGCATCAGCTAGTTACTCATACATTAATCCTAGTAATGTTGTAATAAGGTTTTCTTTAAACTCATGCATTGGATCTTTAGCTATAGTTTTAAGATACTGTAACTGATTATCAACATCATGTTTTATATGTACCTAACTGGACGTCAATAAGTGTACATTGTACCTAAATTGAATAAATATATTTTGACTTTGACTCTCCCTCCCTCTTCTTGAGAAACAATAATGGAATACTAAATATGAAATATTTTAGACTTTAGAGGCTAAAGTCTAAAATATCAAATAATCAATAATCAAAACAAGTTTCAAATAGTGTCTAAAGTTTAGACACTATTTGAAACTTGTTTTGATTATTTTTCCACTACATTATTCGAATAATTTTTACACTTGAATTTTGAATATAAACAAACGGATACAATTTTTAATTTATCATTCATGTAATAGTATGAAATAGACCCATTTGTTTTGTTTGTAGAGTTGAGAGTTCTATCCCTAGGCAATTAGTGGAGTTTTGTGTGTTTTAAGAAATTAAATATCAATTGCTTTTATGGTGAAGGAAAACATCTTGAGGAATGCATGAGAGTTATCGATAATGTTCTGAAAATGTGTGATGTCTGCCAATCAGCACTTAGCCAGTATGGTGGACTACGGCCAAACCTCTTCTGATTCTGAGAGGTAAAGTGGTGCTCATTTGTGAACCAGCGTTTAGTTGATATTATGATGATGATTGAGTTTGTCATGTTATATGCTAATAGCATAGTCTAAAGAGTTACATATAAGTCTTTTGATTGAGGGGTCTAGACATAGCATTACTGCGGGGTGACAGAGCCACAGTGGAGGAAACTGGCAGAATTTTCATTCTAATGTGAAATTAGTATACAGTTTCCTATAGGAACTACTCTCTCAACCATAAGTTTTTATATACTGGTCACAGTAGCCGGGTCTGTCATTAATACGGGTATTGGCCCTCTATATGAATTTACAATAACGTTATGCTAATATTATGATGTACCATTTATTTAAATGTTTCTGCAATAATTTTCAGAATAAGGAGTTGACCATCAGAATTGGTGGGCAGTGAAAAGTTGTACAATAAACAGGATTTCAGATGTTATGAGGCTGTAAAACTGAAAGCGAAACATGTTAAAACTATACAATTTCTATGAAAACTTAAGGCAAGTACAAAATATCACACCAAGCTGCTGATCAGCTAGCTGACTGATGAAATTTTACTAGTATTCCATTTCCAATTATTATTAACAAAGAAATTTCATTAAATAGTGACCAGAAATTCTAACATCTATATGGCTAGCAAGTTATAATTTCCACCTAAGGGCTTTTTAATGTGCATTTGTCTTCCATCTATAATCAAGTACCTATTTAGTACAAGTAATAGGAGAAAACTGGTGCCTAAGGACCTTACCATTTTGACATTCTTTGTTATTGTACTGATTTCGTTCAAAATCAATAACTGACGTTCCCTGTGGTCATAACAGAGGAAACTGGGCCATGAAATACTTAGGTGCTACAACTAACCATAGTCTTATGAGAATGTAGTTATACTGTGACAATACCTTATGATAGTGAATGTTTTAAACACCTAATAGAGATACAAATAAATGATAGTCCTGTACTTCAAGGGTGTCCTACACTTCTTAGTTTTGGGTGAACCACTAGTTCAATATGCACCTGGGGCTAACTGCCATACTCACTGTATGGCAATCATGATTCCATTTGTATACCCCATATCTGTTTTGTAATAAACAAATCTTTTTCCATGAACTTGGATGACATTTTGAAATTATTATCTGGCATCGTTCCCTGTATTTGTAAAAGAGGGAATTGTTTGTCAAAATTTTAATAAGAACTTGCATTTTGATATTCTTTATTGTTGGAACAATTTCCCTCACAAGCGATATCTGAGTGTATAATGTACACTTCTATATTTTTAACAAACCTATCTACATAAACTTGGTTAATTAATCAATGTATAATTTTACTTTTCAGATCAAACTAGCTGTCAAAATTTTCAGCAGAGAGGTGGCCCACGCCGTGTCCATGCTGATGAAAACATATGTACAGATATTCTTACAATACATACATGATTATTCTAAATTATCTGTAAACATCGATAGTGGCTTTTGCATTTCTGATCTGAGATAATTTTATTTATCAATAACTTGTTTGATAGCTTGAATGGTTCTGGTCATTCTAAAAGCAGTTTATAAAATGTATTGTCCTTAAATTCCAACCAATTTCCAGAGTTTTGGAATGAATCTCTGATAAAGCTAGAATCAATGAAATTCGATGCCAAAGACTCACAAGAAAGTAAGCCTCTTCGTTTGCGTAACTTCATTCACAACATACATCTTTGGTCAGAATTGAAATCAATACCAGTGAGTCTTGCGCGCCTAGTTCAGGATCCACTAGTTTTTTTTTTGGCCAAATTAGAGGACAGGGTGGATGTAGCACACATCCAGACTGTCATCAATTTGTTGAACCGTACAAAACAATATTGATTAATGACATTTCGACTGGTAAATCTTCGTATGCCAATTGCACCAGCGATAATGACAAAATGCTGGGTACACTGAGTAAATTCATAAACAAGCGAACAAGTACCTAATACTCAACCAAGTGAGCATAGTACAGATTACAAATTTTAAATTTTATTGAAGAATGTATTCCAGCTAAAAATGCATTGAAGACTCAAGCTGTGTCTTACATCGCCGGTGCAATCTGCATATATTTATTAGCAAAAGTGCATAGTGCAGACTGCAGAATGTCAAAATTGTAGAAGTGCACCATTGTCTAACGAAATTCAACCATTTCATTATTTAATTGAAATGGGGGAATATGATCCCAGCAACAAGAAATTGTTCTATCCATCAATTAAATTTCAGGCACTAATTTGGCACTGTATACAATGAACAAACTTTTGTAAGGTTTTGTAAGGTTTGCAAATACACAGATTTACTTTGTGAATTAAAAGGCCTTGACACATCATTGAAATTGAATTGTGTTGAACACAAATCAGACTTTCTGAACGCTCTTTGGCTCTTTATCATTAGAATGCAAGTTAAACAATGGTTCACTAACTTCAATAGAAGAATTCATAATATCAATTCACGAAAAAGGGAACGGAAATGGAAAATTTGATTGACACCAAGGTTACCAAAGGTGCGAGCTATAGATCTTGTTCGACGTCGAAGCTAATTTGTATTACGTAGAAGGTTTTAACCACATTCATTCCACTTGAATTGAGGATCTTTTTTGGTTTATTTTAGTTATATATTGTGGCCAATTCTAATCTATATTCTATTCTGTTATAAACCACCACCACTCCATTAACGGCCCACTGCTGGGCACAGGCCTCCACTCTCATACATATAGAGAGAGAGAATTAGAGCTTAGACCCACCACGCTGCTCCAATGCGGGTTGGCGGGTTTTAACGACTATTATCATGTTAGTGATAATAACCGGGACCGACGGCTTAACGTGCTCTCCAAGGGGTGGGGGTGAAACACCACCAACTTCCTAACTCCGGGCTAGTACTGAGAATTTCTAGTCAGAAAAACCCAATACTTAATCATATTCCGATCAGGACTCGAACCCGGGACCTCGTCGGCCGCACCACTAGACAAACCAGGCAGTTAAAGACAACACTCTTCCTCTATTTTTCTTGGTTTTACACTAAGAATTTTGATTTTTTTGTTGTGTCCCTTTCCGCAGGGAGAGTACTATGGGTTAGCAATACTTTTAATGCTGTCATTTTAGGTTAGAGATTGTGCACTACAGAGTCAGCTCCAATGTATGACTTTTAATAGGTAGATTTTTATAGGTATGCAACTGGTATTGTAAAATATATGATTATATTTTACAATACCAGTTGCAGTACCAATTACCAGTTTTTAAGTAGTAGTAGGATTAACTTTTTCATTACTAGAATAAATTTATTTATCTCAGGTTGGGTCAAGCTTGTGACTATTCACAGGCATAATTATTTGAGACTGTGTAACATAGGAATTAAGCTTTGAAAAAAGTTACAATTGATGGAATACTTTGCTTCCTCAAGCGAAAGTAAGCTTTATTTGCATTATTTATTTATTTATTTGCATGAAATATTAGACATCACGACAATACCAAATGTAAAAGCCTGGAATCATGGAATCTCGAGCAATTTATTCTTTTATATACTTTCTATTATTGTTTCATACATCAAGCAAAAAGTGCCTATTGTTCTTGTTATAATTATTATTAAAATATTTTTTTTTCCAACATTTTATATTCTGAGTACAATAGTGGCTAGCTAACCTTCGAAACTTTGTTGTTTAGGTATATACAGTCAGACTTTAAAAGCTATTTGGTTTATCTATTACCTATTAGAATGAAATATTGTTTAGTGGATTATTGTTGCCTGGCTTAGCAATATAAATACATATTATATTAATTATTTTACCTATTGTATTTTCTGACAATGAAAATAACTCGACCCTGCTTCTCAAGGTATAATCGGGTTTTGCGTCTTGTGTGATTCATCCAAGAATCACACAAGACATTGAATTTTGTTCAGCATGAAACATTAGTCAGAAAACGACAAAAATGTAGTAATTCATTCAAAGGTACCCATGTTATTGGATAGTTCTCAAAACATGGTAATATTATCTGAGAGATGTCTCTTAAAATCTAAACTTTTTAACTTATAATTGAATACATGATAAACATAACTATGAATGAATTGCTGAGTAGTTTAAGTATTATTGTGAGATGGTGATAACAAAAATAATACCCGGCTGAGTTTGTTGTGGGCCTATTATTAAAGTTACGAGGGTTAAACATTTATCACCAAACGAAGATTGTACAGGTTTAATAAAAAAAATTAAAAGCCTTTTGTTTTATTTATAACCTCAGAATAGAAAAATAAATAATTATTGCTTGGTACCTGTAGTAAAAATCGGTAATGTGTCGAAAACCGATAAAAAAAATCGATATTTTACAAAAAAGGACAACACTATATTTTTGCTATTAGTTCCGATTTTGCACAACGGTCTCGAGGCCCATCCCTAAATTTACTACGCCACAGTACTACGCTAATACGATACCCATTCATGCCTTTCACATCTATAGAAATTGTGGAAAAGAGCACAAAAATGTATACCTATTTAAGTGTCATAAGAGGGTGAGACAGACAATCAATTATGAATGAAATGGAAGTATAGGTAGATATTGCTTCTTATCTATAGATATAACGTAAAATTGTATAGCCTGTTCGTTTCTCAAAAATGTCTATGAAGTTTGTTCGTCTATCTCTGGTTAACTTGTCTCTGGTGGCCGGGTTGCGGGGCGGTGCGGGCGGTATTCTGTTGCCTTGCGTCCCACCATAGATAAATATGTACAACCCACGCAATGCGTATCACTTAACCTTTAGGCTGCCAAATTGTTTAAAAAAAGGTCTTAGTTGCTGCCATTAAAGTCACGTGACCTAGGAGAAATTTGATATCACGCCTTCGGTGCAATTCGATGTATTTTTCACTTTCCTTGATGTGCTATGAACTGCCGCCTATATATATAGAAACTTTGATAACTAATTTATGTTATTTACTGCTTTATTTACTGAAATGGAAGAGAATTACATAATTTTGCGAGATTATAATGTAAAAAAAATTTGAAAAAGAACGACACTTCCGGTAACCGGAAGTTTCGGTTTTATTGATGGAATTTTCGAAAATTATGTAAAGTTTATATATTTAATTTGTTTTAACAGCTTTTAAATTTAGTAAATAACAATTAAACATAACATTTAGAAAAATTTCGTTTGTTATTTTTGTTAAAAATAACAGATTTCTCCGATACGGGCCGCCATATTACCGCGTTCCATGGCGGGCGTAGCGCGCGAACTGATTTTGTATTTCAAATATGACCTTCAAAGTGACATGAAAAGTTTGAATGAATGATTGTCTTTGGTTATTTAATTCTTTATGATTCATGTTCGAGAAAGCATACTCTTTAACTACAAGAATAAATCTTAAAATCGCAGATGCGATGACAAAGGGTCGATTATATCGGCCGGACAGATCTGTCCCTAAGCACCAAAGGGGCGCGCTAGAGCGAGACAGATCTAGGCCTCTGCATACTGGAGGTTAACACCCCCGCGACACGTATTTCTATTTTACTTAGAAGTTTAGAAAATATGGCTAACCGGTGAAATGTGATGTTAGAATTCTGTTTATTTTGACTAACGAATGTTTGCATGTTTCTTTATCACATTTACCAATTTTTTTCAGTTTAAAAACAGAATTTCGGCCACGAGTTCGGCGCTCTCAGTGCTTGTGTTCGTTTGAACTAAAACGCTTGCTGACGGAACGATGCTATGATCCTACCCGTGCCTACTGTGCCTACCTACTTTGAAACACGCGCTCTTGTGTATATAATATATCACCTCTATGCGTCCAGACTTCAAAGCTCTTTATAGAGATAGCTGTACTTTTGGTAACATTCTGATTCAGTATTTGGTAGGTGTAGGGCTCTGGTCTCTGAGATGGCAAAACTGACAGTTTCCCGCATGCGGCTGGGAAACTGATTACATAACGCCGCTCAAAGACGCGTTATGGTTACCAAAAATTTACAATAACTACTTCTGATACTAGTATTAAGAGCATGTCCAGATGGCACGTATAGCGAACCGCAGGGAAACAGTTCCACAGATGAGGCATCAATTTCTTGCAATGGTGCAAACGAAACCACGCGCAAGTACGTACTACAAACGCATCCAATTCCATAGGTGGGCGCACCTTTGGCTGAGCACCTGTCAGTTATTTAAAACTTATAACTCTCGGTTTAGTCAGTAGGTTTGCCTGGTGGGAGGCTTCGGCCGTGGCTAGTTACCACCCTACCGGCAAAGACGTGCCGCCAAGCGATTTAGCGTTCCGGTACGATGCCGTGTAGAAACCGAATAGGGGTATGGGTTTAATATAACTGCCATGCCCCTAACAGGTTAGCCCGTTACCATCTTAGACTGCATCATCACTTACCATCAGGTGAGATCGCAGTCAAGGGCTAACTTGTAGTGGATAAAAAAAAAAACTGTAGAGAATAGAACCTTAGCTCTAATTATCGAGCGTTCATGGCGCCCGGTACCATAACCATTGATATGTTTTATTTGCGGGACATAGAAAAATAATTATTTTTCAATAGTCTTATGAGTTATGACCGTATTAAGTACCTACCTATTAAAAATAATTAAAATGTGAAAATTTGCTGACGTAGGTAATCGCTAGAAAAATAGGCACAGACATAAACCTGTCTGTGGTGCTCAAAGATTGCTGTATACTGACAGTAAGGCTAACTCTATAGCTGCATTTAGACTAGACAAACGAATGCTCATTCTATCCCTACTCTCATAAATTCTTTTAGTGTAAACAGACGTAGAGCATTCTTTCGTTGTTCTGTCTACGTTCGCAAAGATTCTATGGAATATTCCAAGAATGCTCGCTCGCTTGATGTAAACGGCACTAGAGCGTGCGAAGTTGCGAACACTGATGACTGAACACTGAACCACAGCACTGAACAGTTGCGTAGAGCGTTCTTGCGTGTTCGGACGTGCTCGCTCCCCGGAGCGGTTTCTTCAAAGCGTTCTTATGCTCTAGAGTCTAGGCGATTTGAATACATGAAATTATGGATTGGTCACAAGAAAAATGTTTAATGTTGATAGAAGCCTACCATAATTCAAGATGTCTGTGGGATCCAACTTTCGAACATTACAAAAATATAACACAAACAAGATTCATGGCAAGAAATTGCAAATCTTCTAAAATGTTATGCTGAAGAAGCAAACATAAAAAACCGGCCAAGTGCGAGTCGGACTCGCGCACCGAGGGTTCCGTACTCAAGAAGTAGGTATAATTACCTTTGTTAATGAACCGCAAAACTAACTTTGTTTGTAGAGGCTTACTGTTAATATCAAAAAATTACGTTTGTTGTATGGGAGCCCCCCTTTAATATTTACTTTATTGATATTTAATTATTTATTTTGAAAGGTAATATACAAGTTAATATTCTGTGTAAATTTGAACCGTCTACCTGTTACCGTTTTTAATATTGAGCAAAAAAATACGAAAAAACACGTTTATTGTATGGGGACCCCCCTGAATATATATATATTTTTAATTTTTATTATTTGTTGTTATAGCGGCAACGGAAATACATCATTTGTGAAAATTTCAGCTTTCTAGCTATCACGGTCTATGAGATACAGCCTGGAGACAGACAGACAGACAGACAGACAGACAGACAGACAGCGAAGTCTTAGTAATAGGGTCCCGTTTTTACCCTTTGGGTACGGAACCCTAAAAAAGATGGACTCGCTTCTTGCATCTTACCGTCGAGAAAGGCAAAAAGCAATGACATTATCTAGTATCCTTCGTTGCATTAAATTTGTCACCCACCAACGTCTCTTCCTTCTTTTATTTTTGAGTGTTTGAAACAAAATAATAAATGCAGCACTTGCAATAATAATATTGCTTTCAGACTCGGACATAGCGAAGTTATTATAAATAATGTACTCTGTGGCGAAGCACTACCACAGAATTGACACGAATGAGCAATGAGCATTCGTTCGGCTGTTCTAACATCCGAATGGCTGGAACATTTGTGCAAGAATTCTAGTTCTTGGTTCTAATCATTGTTCTTTTGGTGTAAACGCTGTAGAGCTTTCGTTTACACTAAAAGATCAAGAAAGAATGCTCTTGTTCTAGCTCCGGCTCTTTGTTCGTTTAGTCTAAATGCACCTTAAGGTGGTGCGGCACAATAGTAGATTATTCACCACGGGGGTAATGCGATGTATTAGGTATGTCACGGGCGCCGGGATAAATCCCAAGCGGAACGAGGGATTTTAGAGTAAATCCCGAGCGTAGCGAGGGTGTTGCATCTAGAATCCTGAGAGTAGCGCGGGAATTAGGGGCGCCCAAGATTAATACAGCATTACCCCTACGGTGAATACTCTACTTTTCACACCTCGCGATACAACCACTTCTTTCAGCTGGCGTGGCATACTCGATTTGACAAACAATTAATGTCGTCAGTGCGAATCTAGTGGGCCACGGCTTCGGTTTTCGAAAATCGAGTTGGCCGCGCCTGCTGAGAACACATTCTGTTTACCGAAATTAGACTTTATGGATATATCAATAAGAATTATGAATAAAATCTCTTTGGAATGAATAGAATTTCCTCAGATCTTTTCAGATCTTGCTTCAGATGCGCGATAATTCTAAATTCAAATCAAATTATAACCCTAGGGAATAATGGATTTCATTACAACATTATAACCCTAGGGATTTAATGTCTTACTTTAACCTTAGATAACAGGCCATGTAATTGGGCGTTGTTGAGCGAGTGGTGTGAAAAATAAGTTTCTCACCTTTGTTTCTCACGGTCAACTCGGAGACGTGACTCGGACAAGCAAAGTTTAGATTGAAATTGCCTATTGTCAAAATAAATCAAACATTTGTACCCATATTTCATAAATACTTTATTTCATATTTTATTTAAAACAAAATATTACATAATATTATTATTCTGCAGCTATGCTACCTAAATAGTCGTTAGATAAAAAATAATTTAAAAATATGAAATATTTTGACTAACTTAAATTAAATGCTTTACTAGAACTTTAACAGTAGGTTACATAAATCAATAAAATAAAAATTTAACATAACTCCATACTTAGGCCCGCCACATACATTCGGAATCCCGAAACGGAATTCCGATTCATATAAAATGTATGGGTTCACAGCAAACACGCACAGTAGTTTTCCGTTCGGATTTATTTCCGATTCGGAATTCCGAATGGGAGCCTGTGCGTTCGGTATTCCGAACGGAAAAAAGCCGTTCCGAACGCAAGTCTTCCATAGATTTTGTATGTCCCGCCACATACACTCGGAATTCCGAACGGAACGCCAGTGTGCGTCTGTGGACCGAAGCGAGTAGGTGTGTTTATGGAGCGAATTTGACGTGAATTTACGCGTGCGATGTCTGATATTGAACACTTAATTATGCACATGCATATGGGACACTAATCCCATATGCATATGCTTATAATATATGCTGGTTATAATTCCTATGTGATTTGGTTGCCTGGCAGAGATCGCTTAAAAGCGATAAGGCCGCCAATTGTACCGACTTGTATTTTTATTTTATTTTCGTTTATTGTTTATGATTATTTATGTTGTGTACAATAAAGAGTATTTCATTGATTTCATTCATTAATCATGAAGATTACCATAACAGAGACCTTAAGGAACTGGGATGGTAAGCCATTGCTAAAGAAATATACAGTGACTATGATTATTTGGAGGATTTTGTTTAATAATTTGTCGAAAGAGTTTATACTGTTTATAGGCATCCGATAATATTTAAAAAAAGACTCTGGATTGGCTCGTAATTTGGCTCTTTTTACATAAATTGACTGTCTTGGTGTTAAGGGGATGCTCCCAGTAACGGCAACGTATTTTCTTCTTTTTAGCCAGATACAGCAACAATACAATCGCCATGAGAAAATCGTCATCCATATTCGCTGACAGAACTGAACGAGGCTAACGTCTCTCAACATCTGAGCGTTGTAATTCCGAACGGAAATAACCGTATGTGTGTGATGTACGTTCGGAATTCCGATTCCGAACGTCCATCACACACATACGTTTTTTTCCGTTCGGAATAACAAGGCTCAGATGTTGGGAGATGCTATCCTCTGATTTCAGATATTCTGTCAGCGAATTTGGACGACGATTTTCTCGTGGCAATTGCATTGTTGCTATATCTAGCTAAGAAGAAGAAAATACGTCGCTTTTACTGCGTGCATCCCCTTAAAACGAGATACGGTAGCCATCTTTTACGTTCGGAATTCCAAACGCACAGGCTCCCATTCGGAATGCCGAAACGGAAAAATTTCGAACGGAAAACTAACTGTGCGTGTGTGACAGACCCATACATTTTATATGGATTTGCTGCGTTCGGAATCCCGAATCGGAATTCTGATTCGGAATACCGTTTCGGGATTCCGAATGTATGTGGCGGGCCTTATATTATAAAAATGAGTTTGTTTAATCTTAAATCACTCTGCAACAGAACATGATTTTCCATCCATTGCATATATGCATGGATATATGCAATGGATGGAAGTCGGTTTTTACAAAAAAAAAAACCTGTGGCACTCGGAGACTGCCGCGGTAAAGCTATTGCATAGCATTTTTTATCAACTTACCTAACACTTTGGTTGCTATGACTACTTGTGTTGTTGACTTCAAATTATTGAAAATAAAAAGACTATTTTTATGAAAAGATGATTTGGAATATAAAGGCGAAATAATTTTAAAGAATTATGTTCATAATTCTTTAAAATTATTTCACAACACAAGTAGTCATACCAACCAAAGTGTTAGGTTTTCAATTTCGTTACGGAATTTCTGGATTCGGTCTCCACCCTCAAGGCCCGCGATAGAAGCTATGCAATAGCTTAAAAAGATTTTTATTTTTTAACTTTTTAGTGTACAATATCAATCTACCATCAACTGTTCCAAAATCCCCACGGCTTAGGAGTGCAGTACCCTGCAGCATCAGGATTGAGGAGTTGGAATCAAAATATTTTATGGGACCACCTCGCGAGCTTCCTCTAACTACTGAAAAAAAGAGTATTAAGTAATAGCAATAAACTCTACATCTTATGATCTTAATCTATCAGTCTATCACTACGCATAGAATTCAAGTTCGAAACTCGAGTTAAAATATAAAATTATGCGCAGTGAAAGCACACATTACACATACTAAACGAAAGTAAAAAAATATAACAAATTACATCATCAATCTTCATATCACTATCATAAATACTATATCAAATTCTCATTTCAAATATTTTTTAAACTAAAAATTTAAATTACTTTAAAAAATAAGCTAAATAATATTAAATCAACATACATGTCATACACATTGAAATTACAATTTCTTCACCTAGTAAGTATTATATTAATTTTAAAAAAATGCGTAACAATAGGTAATTCTAAATAAAAAAAATACAGTGAATTTAAACAATTTAAATTCAACATAGGTTCATACACTAGACTGGAGCCGATTTCGTTAAAAAAGTTGACATAGTGGAGGATTTTGCGCAATCTCTCTTTTTATTTCATCATCAATCCATCGAAGCCGGACTACTACTGAGTACTCCTCTCGGAATAAGAAGTTTGGGTATGACACCGACAGTTTTTAAACCCATACTCCAAACTCGGTTTCTACACGGCATTATACTGCAACTAGCTGATGCCCGCGACTTCGTCCGCGTGGATTGAGGTTTTTTGGTTCCTGCGGGAACCCTTTAATCTTCCGGGATAAAAAGTAGCATATGTGTCAGCTTAGCGTTTTAAATTGAATTGAAATTTTGGAAAAGATAAAAGATTGTGAATTTGTTTAGTGATGAAGGTTTAATTAGGCTGATATTTGACTCATTCGATGTATTTCACTCGGTTCGTTCTCTGGCGGGGATACGCCATATTGGAATAATTAACATAAATACGAGTATTTTGAAGTTTGAAAGTCAGTCTCCTACCGGCAGACTCAGCGATAATTGAATTGCAATTTGATTTAGAGCTTAGCAGTAGCAACTGCAGTCGGATCAAATGATTAATTTATTATTGATGTGATGCTTTGGCCAAGTTTTTATAATTAACTGTTTACATTAAATCTCTTGTGAAACCGCTACACGTTATGACCATTTGCTCGTGAAAGTTTTAAAGAGAGTACAAACATATTTTAAAAGTAATTCTTATTATTTGCCCACTTCTGGAATTATGCTTACAAATTTCAGAAGTGGGATATAGCTCACGTTGCCTTGATTCACTTTGCCATCCGCACAGTTTTGTAAATGTTTTTGTTTGAAATCATATTTTTAGAAGTACTGACATTAAAAATAGATTCAACAGTTTGTCATATTACTATTATTTAGATTGTTAGACGCCACCTAGTTTCTTGCTGGTTCTTCTCGCTAGGATTGTGGCATTCCGAACCAGTGGTAGATTCGCTTAAAATCAATAATATGAAAGTACTCGTATTATTTAAATACGAGATAAGAAGTGTTGTGAGGTAAGTGACTCTAACCTTAAAATAAGTTTATATTTGTGACAGTGAATAAGTAATTCAGTTTTTGAAAAGTGCATCGAATGAGGTTGGTAGATTCAATTTATTAAGTGATAGTATTGTGTTTGATAAGACTGAAAGTTCAGCAGTTCACCTGTCAATAAGTCGGGGCGTAAACGCCCGCGACATGAGTTAGGGCATGAACGCCCGCGATATTAGATAGGGCGTGAACGCCCCAGGCAAGAATGCCTATTTCTGATTTCGGGCATGAACGCCCCAGACAAGAACGCCTGCTTAGAATTGGGGCATGAACGCCCCAGGCAAGAACGCCTAATTCTGATTTCGGGCATGAACGTCCCAGGCAAGAACGCCTGCTTAGAATTTGGGGCATGAACGCCCCAGGCATGAACGCTTAAACACGATTTAGGGCAAGAACGCCCGTGATATGACTTAAACACGAGGACGTATTATTTTCAGGCCGAACTGTCAGCTTTGCATTTTAAATTGTATTGAAATTTTGGAAAAGATAAGAGATTGTGAATTTGTTTAGTGATGAAGGTTTAATTAGGCTGATATTTGACTCATTCGATGCATTTTAGTCGATTTGTTCTTTGGCGGGGATGCGCCATTTTGGAATAATTAACATTAATAAGAGTATTTTGACGTTTGAAAGTCAGTCTCCTACCGGCAGACTCAGCGATTATTGAATACTTTTGTGTTTAGATCGCAATTTGATTTAGAGCTTAGCAGTAGCAAATGCAGTCTGATCAAATGATTAATTTATTGTTTTTATAATTAACTGTTTACATTAAATCTCTTGTGAAACCGCTACACGTTATGACCATTTGCTCGTGGAAGTTTTAAAGAGAGTACAAACGTATTTTAAAAGTAATTCTTATTATTTGCCCTCTTCTGGAATTATGCTTACATGTTTTATTCCAGACTATAATCTATTGCTGTGCCAAATTTCATCCAGATCCGTTTAGCCGTTTTGGCGTGAAAGAGTAACAAACATCCATACATCCATACTCACAAACTTTCGCGTTTATAATTGACCGAGCGAAGCGAAGGTCTCTGAGTCTACTTGAGTGAATTTGTACTTGTCCGTCCGACCGTCTGTCAGAGCCTTATAATTTCTGAATTACTAAACGTAATTACTTCAAATTTAAATATAATAAGTAAACCGATGGCCTAGTAGTCAAATATTTCAATTTTTTTTATTTTTATTATAGCGTTACGGTATATCATTTTAAAGATAATTAGGCATAGAGTACAAAAATTTTTTTTTACTGTCCCCAATTGACGAAATGGGGGGCTTTCAAAGTGGAGATTTTCTAATGTCCAAAGTTGACGTCTGAAATGCTGAGCCTGAAACTTGATTTAGATAAATATTATAAGGAAACGAAATTATTTAACTTTTAATGAGCTTCAGTATTTTTAACAGAACTTCACAATGATGTCAATAGATGGCGATACCGCGAGGTCTCAGTTCGGGGCGAACCACTAGTATTATATAGTAAGGATAGTAAGGATGTCTACGCGGTAAGGTTCGCTCAGCGGTAACATTAAGCGGCTAAAATTTTGAGAGCGAGCTTGGAGGCGGCTCGCTTCGCTTGTGACTTGTTTGTGCCCACTCCAAATGCTGTGTGCTGCTTGCCTTTCTTAGAAAACGTGACTGGTATCATGACTTTTGGAACGCCCGTAGCCGTTACTTTCGCCTCCCTGAAAACAATAGGTACAAGAAATGCATAACAACGGGAAAGGTATTAACTCTAGAAAGATAATAATATTAGAAAAGGTAAATTATTACCGCCGAATTGACTAGCGATATTTTATCGTAAATGATTTTTTTCATTTCTTATCCATAATTTTTCATAAAATTTAAAATTGTTAACAAAGAAGGGTTCAAAATTAATTTTTATATGCAATTTAACAGCACTTCTATCTAAAAAAATTTTTTTTTTAAATGTCGCTCTCAGTTTTTATCGGTCACACTATACGTTTCCATATTATTCGAACCGATACCGATGTCGGAGCAAGTACCTAAAGCGTATGAATTATTTACCTGCTTTTCAGATTGTCCGGTCCGATATCAGAGGATAACTTATACAATTTACCCGATATTGGTTTATTTGGATAATCTGGTAATGCTCTTAAATGGCGGTAATCGCACAAAATATAATTTACTAGATGATGCCCGCGACTTCGTCCGCGTGAATAAGTTTTTTCATTCCCGCGGGAACTCCTTGTTCCGGGATAAAAAGTAGCCTATGTCCTATACCAAATTTCATCAAAATCGGTTGAAAAAATGGGCCGTGAAAGCGTAGCAGATAGACAGGCAGACAGACACACTTTCAAATTTATAATATTAGTATGGATTTATTAAAATATAGCTGATGCCCGTGACTTCGTCGTGTGGATTTAAGTTTTTGTTTCCCGCGGGAAATCTTAAAAAGTAGCCTATGAGTTGTCTACTGTTTCCATTCCAAGACCATTAATTCCAGACGATAACCTATCTCTGTGCTAAATTTCATCCAGATCTGTTCAGCCGTTCTGGCGTAATTGAGTAACAAACATCAATCCATACATACGCAACTTTCGCATTTATAATACTACTAGCAGATGCCCGCGAGTGCGTCCGCGAAATAAGTTTTCTAAATTCCCATGGGACCTCCCTAATTTTTCGGGTTAATATATTATAGCCTATAATGACGCTCACAAATAATGTGGCTTTCTATTGATACCAGAATTTTCAAAATCGGTTCAGTAGATCCAGAGATTACCCCCTACAACGTCACAAACTCACAAACTTTACCTCTTTATTATATTAGTATAGATAGAAGCGACGAACTTACCCAAATTGCGGACACGCGTGAATAGTTTCCATGAGAACCCTAACTGGTTGCTTGGGGATGCTCATCGAAAAGGCGTGGATCTCTTTGTGCATGATGCGGTATACAACCGACCACACTCGCTTTAAGTCACCGCCGCTGTCGAGGTATATCGCCCCCATTATGGACTCGAAGATATCACTGAGGGTCTGCATTTAAAAAACACATCGAGTTAATAAACTGACTAGCCAATGCCTGCGACTACGTCCGCGTGAATTGAGGTTTTTCGATACCCGCGGGTAAAATTTTTCAGGATAAAAAGTAGCCTATGTGTTATTCCAGACTATATTATATCTCTGTGCGAAATTTCATCCAGATCCGATCAACCGTCCTGGCGTGATTGAGTAACAAAGTTTGTTACTCACATCCATCCATCCAAACTTTCGCATTTATAATATTAGTATAGAAGTATAGATGTATTATTCTAATTACATAAAATCCATTCATAGTGTATGACGTAGGTCGCATCCCAGCAAGGTGGTGCGACGATATCCGGAGAGTGGCTGGCAGTGATTGGATGCGAAATCCGATAGAGCACGTTGGCGCTACTTAAAAGAGGCCTGTGTGACGACAGTGGCTAAATAATGGTTGAGGATGAGCCACTGGGATATAGAATTGACTTTCTCATCCCATTTATCTAAGGCACATTCGATGTACTGCACATTGTGAAATACAAAACGTTTTACACGATCTCGTGGCCCCGCTCGTTCTGGTACTGATCTCACCCACTTTAGGCGCGTCGATGTATTGTGCGACGTGGCAGTCCCCCTCGTCGAGGAGATACAGAACGTTCTACACGATCTCGTGGCCCCGCTCGTTCTGGTACCGATCTCACCCACCTTAGGCACGTCGACGTATTGTGCGTTGTGGCACTCCTCCTCGTCGAGGAGATACAGAACGTTCTACACGATCTCGTGAAAGTTCTACACGATCACGTGGCCCCGCTCATGCTGGTACTGATCTCACCCACCTTAGGTACATCGATGTATTGTGAGATGTGGCAGTCTTCCTCATCAATGAGATACAGAACGTCCTCCACGATCTCGTGGCCCCGCTCCTCCTGGTGCTCCACGAAAGTTTTGATCGCGCTTTCCAATACTGCGTTCATTTGTGAGCACAGGAATCTGACAAAATTATGTTAAATTAATCACATTTCTAAACCTTAAAAAATTACCCAAGAAAAACGTGTTTTTTAAAATACCATTAAAACTAACCCGGATAAGTTATAATATTATATGGACAGACAACTTAAAAACTCGTTTTGACCAATATAATTAATTCAATTTAAAATAAAACACCATTTTGTGAAAAAAATACCTAAACTATACCATATCCCAAAAAAAAAGGCGCTCTCTTGGTTTATTGCATTTTTTTAATAAAGTCCAAAGTCCAATATTGATGTCCTGACTCCTGCCTGGCAAATACTTACTTGTGCAATCCCAGTTTGACGACATATGAAGCGAAAGTGACGTTGTTGACCAGCGCAGATCGAAGGTCGGTCAAGTCTCCAGGCTTCATATTGGGCGAGTTCTCGTAAATGTGCGACGTAATGAGGAAATCCAAGATGGCGTCGCCGAGGAACTCCAAACGTTCGTACGATCGCGTGCAGCGATTCCTTATGTACGAGGCGTGGGATAGGGCCTGATAAACAGATAAAATAAATGTCGTTGAAGAAAAAAATTTGAGAAAATTGAGTTTGAGAAAATAATTGCCATTGTCGTTAAATGTTGTTGAAGATTATGTAAACGATACAAAAGCACGGATTTGTCTCGCTCCAGCAATGCCACGTTTACTTATGTATCTACACATTGATGTAATTGTAAATGAATGTTTTTAAAAGAGCAACCACCAATTTTCTTGCTGGTTCTTCTCGGTAGGAATGGTATTCCGATCCAGTGGTAGATTTACTCGACGATTCAAAAGCACTTGTAATAAGTTTTGAATTAAAAATATGAGTTAGAGAGTTTGAGTATGAGAGTGCAGTTGCTATCAATCCTGGTTGGGTATATAACAATGATTTAGAAATAAATTCATACTATACTAGTGGTTCGCCCCGAACTAAGACCCCGTGTCCTATGAGTTCAGACGTCCAAATACTTAGATGTGCTATATCCATACTAATATTATAAATGCGAAAGTGTGTCTGTCTGTCTGTTACGCTTTCACGGCCCATCTATTCAACCGATTTTGATGAAATTTTGTATTAGGATAGGTGGTATCACGGGGAAGTACTTAGGTTTTTTATCCCGTAAAATTAAGAAGTTCCCGCGGGAATTAAAAAACTTTAATCCACGCGGAAGTCGCGGGCATCATCTAGTAAGCTATATTTCACGTCTCTTTCTCACATTTACTTACATTCGATTTATTTTATCCCCAAAAATATCCACATGAATTGAAAATTGCCGATGTACAGCCATGTAGCGTAGGAAATGAAAAATGAAACTATACCTCAAGCAAAAACGCGGGGTCTTTGAATTTGTAGTTGTTCTTACATTTGAATACGTTTCTTTTTTACATTCGATTTATTTTATTCTGCTCCAAAAAGAGCCACAAGAATTGAAAATCGCCGATGTGCAGCCATGTAGCGTATGAAATTAAAAATGAAACTATACCTCAAGCAATAACGCGGGGTCTTTGAATTTATAGTTGATAATAGACTCAATGTCACCACGGCACTGGTTGAGAAGCCACTCCACTTCTTTGACAGTCGTTTTTCCTTCCGTTAATGCAGTGTCCACTTTCTTGTTCAAATATTGTAGGAAGTTATCCTGAAATGCAAAAATAACACTATTCATTAAATGCGTTTAATTATTTCGATTTTGGTTTGTACAAAGCTCTTAAGAATGTCATATAAAATTGCAATTTACTCAAATAAGATTACAAAATTACTTACTAAAATAAAAATAAAAATTAAACAAGGTTTTATGTAAAATGTAAAAGATCTACATAATTTTATGTAATCCAAGCTTGTCTATCATCTACAAATCATCGATTCTGTAATATGCCTAATCGTTACATTGAACGGCACGGCATACCGAACCAGTGGTAGATTCATTCGACTATTCATAAGTACTTGTAAAAAGTCTATTTGAATAAAAAAGTTTTGAATTTTGATTTTTTTTTGAATTGCCTGTAAGTATTGAGTTGCAATTATTTTATTTTGAGATTTTCATAAGAATTTCACGAAAGTCAAACATGAAATAACTAACAGTACAGTACCATAAGTCCGAGTCCATTGTAATTTAGATTTTCGTTTGATCGTATTTGAGAGTTCTAATACATTGGCGTCAAAGTAAAATTAACCTAAAATCGATTCGCTTAGAGCTCAATTTCGTGTAATTTAGATTTTCGATTAATCGTATTCGAGCATTCGAATACATTGGTGTCAAAGTAAAATTAACCTTAAATCGATTGCTTTGGAGCTCAATTTCGTGTATTCATTCACGGTCAGCGCTCCTAACGGAAACGTTTCGAAATTAAAATAGATTGTACTGAATTTGGAACTTTAAATAAAGGGTATGAGTCTATTTTACATTGATTGACGCCATCTTTTTCGAGAATATTATCAATCGAAATAGCAATATTAAAACTCGGACTAGCGGTACTGTCCATAACAAAGTTTCAATGGTACGTTACCTGTGGCGGCAATATCCTCATCCATTCCATAAATCTAACGGCCGATTGAATTCCTCCGTCGAGCAAATATGTGCCTATTAGTGCCTCCACGCTATCTGCTATAGACTGAAAAGTTTAATACATTATTAATATAAAATTTTGAAGAAATTGTTATAAAAATAAAGACTGTGAGTAATATTTTTTTTTAAGATACGTCAGCCCTTGACCGCGATCTCATCTGGTGGTAAGTTTTTTGTGAGTTTGATAATGTGTACGAACTACTGGTATGGATTTAAATAATCGGTAAACTTACCTCAAAAAATAGGGTTTCCATCTACATGGGTGACACAAGTAATACAGAAATGCGTGCATGTACATGTTTATGTGTGTAGGAGCGTATGTGTTGATGTGTGCGTGTAACCTCTCTCCGGTCGTGTCAGATTTTCCGTCCCATCGGACTCTTTTGCGCATACACTTCTGCACTATAATATCTCCCGCGCAGATGCCTAATCTCTGTGCAGATTGGCCGCTGTAGCCGAAATCGCCTTGCCTTCGGCCGTGGCTAGTTACCATCCTACCGATTTAGCCAAGCGATTTAGCCTTCCGGTACGATGCCGTGTAGAAACCGAATAGGGGTATAGGTTTAATATGCCATGCCCCTAACAGGTTGGCCCGCTACTATCTTAGACTGCATCATCGCTTACCATCAGGTGAGATCACAGTCAAGGGCTAACTTGTAGTGGATTAAATAAAACAATCGGGAGGAGGACATTATGTGCGTGTGAGAGTGTGTATAACTGTATATAAACCTCAACGAAAATTACACTCTTCTGATCTGAATCTTTTAACATTTTTCCTTACCTTATCTGACACAGCTTGGTGCCGTATGTAGCACTGCATTGGGTTCTGTGCTTGTCCAAAAGGCTCTTTCTCAGCTCTGTTCTCCCAGTCCTCGAACCGTTGATGCATATGCTGCAAGCCTTCAATGGACAGCACGCCACTCAAGGCGTCCTCGAGTGGGAACTGCATGCCGATCAAGAACGTAGGCCGTATCTAAAAACGGAAGTTATATATCTATGATTTCACTATTTATTTTTTATTTATTTATTCACTTCTTACATCATCTTAACAGGAATCCCTAATACGATGGTGCAGTTACAATACTTATATCTAGCTTAGCTTATAGAAATGTTTAAATTATCATGTTCCCATATACATAAAAAGGAATATTTTATTGTCTGTTCGTTGATTACGTGTTCGCGATTCGATTATAGGTTGAAACTTTATACAGGAATTGTAGGGAATTGTAAAAAGGCTTCTGACCGTATGTGCGTACGTATTCGGCGGTGGTGCGCTAGTCGTCATTAGCTATTATTTTGTAAAAAAATAACCCTTCTCTGTGCTAGGGGCGAACTACTATATACTTACTTAATTTAACCCTTAAATTTTAGCCGTCACCATTTATATTACTAACTAGATGATTCCCGCGACTTCGTCCGCGTGGACCAAGTTTTTTCGATTCCCGCGGGAACTCTTGAATTTTCCGGGACTAAAAAGAAAAGTAGCCTGTCTTTCCCCGGGATACAACCTACCCCTGTACCAAATTTTATTAAAATCGGTTGAACAGATAATTTTTTTGATTCCCGCGGGAACTCTTCAATTTTCCGGGATAAAAAGTAGCCTATGTCCTTCCCCGGGATATAACCTATCCCTGTACCAAATTTCATCAAAATCAGTTGAACAGATGGGCCGTGAAAGCGTAGCAGACAGACAGACACATTTTCGCATTTATAATATTAGTATGGATTTTATCATTATCATCAATCCGATGCTAGTCCACTACTGAGTACCTACAGTCTCCCTCTCACCATAATAATAGTTTGGGCCGAAGTCTCTCACTCTCTTTAGAGACCTCTCCAGACATTAAATTAAAGTTTTTCACGATGAACGATGTTCATAAAATTGATTAATCTGTGCAAGTTGAAAGATCTTTTAAAATGTCGGCAGCAGAATACAATACTATGGACAACTAGGTACTACTTTTATAACTCTGACGAACTAGTAATAAGTTAATAACACAAGTGAATAACGTTGACCGCAGTATACATATTTTTACTCAACATTTTTTTCTACATGATTACGGTTATGAGAAGTGCTTGCACGCAAACAACGCACGAATGCCCAGCAAGTGTGTCATTTACAGATTTTCTCATTTATCTCGTTCAATGCATACTCGTTGTTCGTATAAATAACTTGATTTTATTTTCGAGTCACTCGATTTGTCACTCATATTAGTTTAAGAGATTTCAATGTCGATTACATTTGAGAGCGGGCCGCAAAACGCCGCAATTTTTGCTACCGGTCACTTAGGCCTATTATATCAAAATTTAAGTTTCAGTGTGACTTTTGTAACTCTGATTGCGCTGATACTCTCTTACTATTAAATAAAATGCACAGTTAGACAAAATCACAGTAAATCAGTTAGTGAAGTAGAATTGCAATTGTAGAAAAAAGAAAACCCAAGTTTGTTTATTCACCAATAGTTTCATAGCCTAACTACTTATTTACACGTTGTACCTAACATTTTCGTTAGTTTTAGGCATATCTATAACTCTCGCCGCAACAGCCGGTACCCACCGGCCACCACCCACCACGGCACGTACGTACGACATAATATACGTCCGTGCCGTGCCTGACGTTGTACGGCAGCCCATGTGCGCCGCGAAATATAAGTTGGATGAAGACCGTTGCGAAGCCGCGACACCACCCACACGATTGATTCGCAGCGTACGCAAGTTACGTACGCAAGTTAGAGCGCGTGCTACACCTATAGCACGACACAAATATATTTTTTGTATGGAATGTGGACGCTAAGCATAATAATTACTACCTATCTGGTACGATCTATCACATCAACATGATAATGCCTAATTTCATCTGAAGTATCTCAATCGATTTCATACAAATGCTTTCATAAAGGGCGCGTGCGGCACAATCGATCCAATTTTATATACACGATCTGTTCATACTTTGTATATACTGACTCATCCAAAAATAAAAGGAGCATGAACTCCGATGAGACAGCAAGTTCATCGTTCAAACAACTCGTTTATGTAAACTAGGTCAATGCAAGTGAAGATAAGGGGCGTGTGACAGTTGCATTTTTCACAATATAAACAAACCGACGCAAAAATATACCCACCAACTTGACGTAGCTATAGAAACTGTAAAAATCTAATCGATCTAGGTATCTCTAGTTTTTATGGTTAAGTATTATTGTCGGAAAAATATTGTCTTTATTGAAAAGTGGATGTTTTGTTATGGAATCATGTTTCTCGACTATGGTACCTATCATAATAAGCATTAATTGCAACATAGTACGTACGTAATACGTATCTCGATCCTCATTAAATAGTAAACACAGTTGCAACAAATTGGTGGTAAATAAGTAGTAAATAAATTAAAATTTCATTTTCTCTAAATGACACGTCATTTAGAGAAAATGAAATTTTAATTTATTAAATTTTATCTTATTAACAAGATTATAATTAAGTAGACAGCAATTAATTTTACCATTTCATGGACTCATAATTCTAATAATTTTTTGTTCCAAATGGAAAAATTCAAAAAACATAATCATGCATATGTCGTTGTAAGATAACTAAAAGATAAACGCATATTACGAGTATATAAGTACCATTCGTATGCATTTTTTATAATAGCGCATTTAATCAATTATTATCATTTATCGATTATACTTGCTTTCGATACGTTATGGTTATCATTATAAACGTACCTACCTGAGGAAGAAGTTATCAAAATATTAATTATCGCAATTGGAATAATTTACCTATATCGGATGTATTCCCTATACCGATATAGGTACAGGGAAGGTTAAGGCTAAATTAATTCGTAAGCAAATGTTTATGATAGACTGAGCACGCTTCTAGTAAGGGTATTTATATGTTACAGTTAAAACTAAAAACTACTTATAGTTGAAAAAAAAAACAGTGAAAACTAATTCTGACTTTAAGAAGTTTGTCAAAAAAATGACATTATCACCATTATTTCAACCCATTGCCGGCTCAGAGCATGAGACTCCTTTCAGAATGAGAAGGGTCTCTTCACAGTCCACCATGCTGGCCAAATGCGATTGGCACTTGGCAGACTACATGAATCTTTGAGAACATTATGAAGAACTCTCAGACATGCAGGTTTCCTCACAATGCAGTGTTTTCCTTCACCGAAAAGTTATAGTAAGTACTTTCACAAAAAAAACTGTCATATAAAATGTTTTTAATCTGAGCCCTCGACTAGGTCCTGCCTATATCAGCCCTACTCCAAAAGTATTTATATAAATAGGCTCCGCCAGAAGACTCGCTTTGGATTCGCGCATTACCAACACTCTATGGGTAGACAGCGTGGAGTCGACGTTTTTAGGGTTCCGTAGCCAAATTTGGCAAAAACGGAACCCTTATAGATTCGTCATGTCTGTCTGTCTGTCCGTCCGTATGTCACAGCCACTTTTTTCCGAAACTATAAGAACTATACTGTTGAAACTTGGTAAGTAAATGTATTCTGTGAACCGCATTAAGATTTTCTTAGAAAAATAGAAAAAAAACAATAAATTTTGGGGGTTCCCCATACTT
This sequence comes from Erebia epiphron, assembly GCA_963932025.1. Taxonomy (NCBI): domain Eukaryota; kingdom Metazoa; phylum Arthropoda; class Insecta; order Lepidoptera; family Nymphalidae; genus Erebia; species Erebia epiphron. Next base: position 10,118,458 of record OZ009958.1, on the reverse strand, counting down.
AGATGAAATTGATGAAAAATGATATTGAGGTTTCTAATATCATTTTTTTCTAAACTGAATAGTTTGCGCGAGAGACACTTCCAAAGTGGTAAAATATGTGTCCCCCCCCTGTAACTTCTAAAATAAGAGAATGATAAAACTAAAAAAAAAATATGATGTACATTACCATGCAAACTTCCACCGAAAATTGGTTTGAACGAGATCTAGTAAGTAGTTTTTTTTTTAATACGTCATAAATCGTAAACCGCAATTTACCTTTCATTCAATCAACTCAAATATTTAAAATAAAATATTTTTAATAATTTAAAACTTACTACAGGTTTGTACGGAACCCTCGGTGCGCGAGTCCGACTCGCACTTGGCCGGTTTTTTAAAATATAATATAGGCTAGCGCTTGGCTGCAATCAGACTTGCTAGCAAGTGGAGATGCAGCTTAAGCGCACTGGAGCGCGCTTGCCTAGAAGATGCCACTCACTCTTGATTTGAAGGTACCTATATTATACTTGTCATCTTATTTGACGTGTATCCTAATTTTTTATAACTACGTTGATTTATTATGATTAAGAGTTTTGATAGGATATCAAAGGTACTTCTGATTGATTTGCAGTTAAAAGTAGTTTTGACCGCATAATAATTTAGACGGTAACATACAACGCTCTTCAACTCCTCAATCCGTGTTTATAATTTCGGTGTCGAACGCCGGCGTTTGCGCACGTGCTTTACCCGCGATTACTGTGTAATGCGAAAATAATAATTCAAGCGAAACAGTCGAAGAGTGCTTGCTATTTTTTAAAGGTGTGATTTTATAACATAATTATGTAATATTATGTTGTTTAACCATGGGAAAAGAGTAGTTTTTAAATATGGATAAGTACAAACAATTTGAGATGAACGAGTGAAAGTTATTTGCGACAGCATGACCTGGATATTTATTCATAATGATGAAGTTACCGTTAGGCGGATAAGAAAGGCGGTTCAACAAAATAATACCTTAGTGTAAATAATTTATAAAAACAAGTACCAATTCTATATCATTAGTCATTACCTATATAACTAAACAGTATTTACTTAGCTTATTACCTATGTACTTGATTCAAGTATTGCGACGGTGTTTAATTTACTACTGCCAGTGTACCTTACCTTTTCTGTGCTACTGCTACTGCTGCTGCTGCTCATCGAAGAATTTAGTTCCCACGACAGTACAAGATTATTGCAAGGTCCAGATTCTGAACATCTAAGTCACAATTAGAAACCTTGCTTGATCAATTATATGAATTGACGTGGGAAAAATAAAACTGTCCAAATTATTTTTATGTTAATTTACTTGTTTTCAATATACTTAATAAAGTTTAAAATTATAAATATTAGCTAGCCTTAAATATCTAAAAAAATCATGAATATCACGAATTGTTATTAGGCAGGCATATAGAAGGAACTTCTATAAGAGTTTCGTAAAAATCTACATTAGCACCGAATTTTCCATTTTAAGTCATTACTATAATAATAAAATTAATAAATATAATTAACTATCAAACTATTTAAACTAATAAAAATTTTATACTGCCTTCGTAAAACAACAGTAGGTTAGTGTTTTGGATGTCTATATCAGTAGTTAATAATTAATATGCACGATCACGAATTGATGAGTTCTACCCCCCAATTATGTAAGAATTGTCTATCAAATAGTCTAAGTTCGGCTTCAAAGTAAAATAAATCATAACGGCATTTAATTAGAGCTCAATTTCGTGTATCCATTCTCATAAGTTTAGGTATGTACGATGCCCTAAACGTATAAGAGTGGATACACGAAATGGAGCTCTAATTCAATGCTGTTACGGTTTATTTTACTTTGAAGCCGAACTTAGACGATTTGATCGGCAATCCTTACATGATTGCACCTCTGATCTTAAAATCAGGGATCAGAATCAGGAGAGGGATTTTTTGGTGAAGCATAACTTTTGAAGCATTCTTTCAGATGTTCAAAAACTTTGCCCTGTTCGTAGCCTTTGCAGCTGTAAGCATTGGTATCGGAACTAAGTATTACCAACTTCAGAGCGTTCCCGATTTACCGGAACTTGATTTAGAAAGATGGTGGGGAGACGGAGAAAAACCAAAACAAGAAGACAAGTCTATAAGACCTTTTAAAATCGTTTTCAATGATACGGTAAGAAAAGGCGAAGGGCGCGGCGCAATATTTGGAATGATCAAATTAATGGAGCGAACTGAAAACCAGCGCTGAGCATTGCTGTCAATGCTCGGTAATGCTGAGTTTACTACCAGTTGTTTATTGTTAGGTTTTAATTCATTCATAGGATAAGTGCATTAATCTATACTTCAATACTAATCTATAGTAATATTATAAATGCGAAAGTTTGGATGAATGTATGGATGTTTGTTACTCAATCAAGCCACAACGGCTGAACGGATCCGGGTGAAATTTGGCACAGAGATACGTAGATTATAGTCTGGAATAGGCAATAGCACATAGCCTACTTTTTTCCCGGAAAATTAAAGAGTTCCCGCGGGAACCAAAAACCTCAATCCACGTGGACGAAGTCGCGGGCATAAGCTGGTTGTATATCAAATTCACGTAACAATAAAGATTTTATTTATTTATTTACTTAAAATATGTAGAAACATAGAACAAACCTTTTTATGTTATTTACATGAGTAATGAACTTATAATAATCCATACTAATATTATAAATGCGAAAGTGTGTGTCTGTCTGTCTGCTACGCTTTCACGGCCCATCTATTCAACCGATTTTGATGAAATTTGGCACAGGGATAGGTTGTATCCCGGGGAAGGACATAGGCTAGCTTTTTATCCCGGAAAATTCAAGAGTTCCCGCGGGAATCGAAAAAACTTGGTCCACGCGGACGAAGTCGCGGGAATCATCTAGTTATAAATAAAGAAAGGTCTTATTCTCGTAATTATCGTCGTAGACTTACGAGACCCATTACAAGCAATACTTGATAAAAGCTTAATATAGGAAATCGTAACCACAAAACTGAATTGGGTTATTACCTACCTGATATAAGATTAAGAAGGTTAAACTTGAATTACAGATGATCGAAGATTTGAGAAGCAGATTAAAAAACAGACGTCCATACATCAAACCTATGGAGGGTACGCAATCCGAGTACGGCATTAACACAATATATTTGGAAAAGATATTAAAATACTGGCTCAAAGAGTATAATTTTAAAGAGAGAGCCGACCGCTTGAACAGATTTCCCCATTTCAAAACAAAAATACAAGGACTGGACATTCATTACATAAGAGTAAAGCCAGAAGCAAAGAACGTTAAAGTACTACCTTTGTTACTCATGCACGGATGGCCGAGTTCGTCCAAGGAATTTGATATGGCAATACCTATGCTGACAACGCCGAGAAGTGGATACGATTTCGTTTTTGAAGTCATTGCCGTTGATCTTCCAGGCTTTGGATTTTCTGAGGTACGAGTACATGTTATGAATATTTAAGATGACAGATTTGAAGGTGATTTTATTTTTCTGAAAATCATGAGTTCATGCAGTATGACGATACGTCATGATTTTCAAGATTTTTATTCATGGAAAAAGGGTTCCTACGGGACAACCTAAACCTATGCGGACGAAGTTGTAATGTAACAAGGAAACTGAGCACCTCGTGATTATTATCTATTAATACCTTTATCATTCCCTAGATAATTAATTTCTTGATCAACTTTTTCAGAATGTTTTTCTAGTCTACTAGAAAAATACTCAAATTCATAAAATCGTTAGCAAAAAACAGTACAGTCACTTAATAATAGGTATACACGTGCCTTTTTTGTAAGGTCGCTCTTGTCTGTGATTACCATCCTGTCTGTCAGTATCTACTATGTAAGAGGTACATAGATGTTTTATTTTAGATTCATCAACTATAGAAGTGTTTTGTTTAGACCTATCACACACGATCGATACTATTTACTCCAGTAAATAAAGCCGTTTTTTTTGGTCAATCTTGCACTAAAGGGCAACGGCGAAGTTCCACACATCAATAGTATTGAGAAAAAAAATTAATGTACACGTGTGAAAAAAATATATTTAGTTAAGCGTCGAATACGAAGCTCTCAGAAGCAAGAATTTTTTTTTAATGAACCTCGAAAAAAAAAGATATTTCGTTTTAAAGTTTTGCAGGTTATGTGATAATGTCAATTTGAAAATGTCAAAACTCCGTTAAAACGTCACAGAATCTTGCCAGAAAAATTACACTGATGAGAGGTCCATCAAAGCTGCGTTAAAACGGATGAGTACATCCCAATCTCCACTTTGGTAATTAATTTTTTTTGACAGAATAACAAAATTTGAAAGGCACACACAAAAAAACTGCTAACTTTATGGTTAGGTTGCGCAGATCACACTGTTGGGCTGCCACGTCACCCGCCGAGCTCCGGCATTTCTACATTAAACGTTTTAAAACACAAAAAGTATGGACTTTAGAAAAAAAAGTTGTAAACAAAAGTTGTAGAGAATAAAGTGATTTATAAAAATGGATAGATGCATTTTATTGATTAATCCAATATTTTAAGAGTTATTGGCCAAAAACGAAAAACCGGTTCATTAAATGAACCATAAATCGTAAACGGTAATCGAAAACGTAACGTAATTTTATTCTCTACAAAAAAGGTCTAGATAACTTTTGCTCTAAAGTGGATAGTTTCCGAGATATCGGCCAAAAACTTTTCCTCAAGATTGCGATCGAAGCTCCATCTGGATCGGTCAGCATTTTGTGTTTTTATGGTCAGTAAGTGACCCTTAACCTAAAAATAAAATAAAATTGGATCGGAAATTTAGTGCAAGGATAGATGCTTTATTTACTGGAGTAATTATTTTATCGGCGATTAAATCAGATCTAAAAATCGACAGTGTGTCTTATTTGACAAAGTTAGTGTTCACAAATATTTGACAGACAGATGCCACAGCCTAAACTAAAATAGCTATAGCTGTCGTTCTTTCCTTTAGAAAGTATTTCAGTATGATTATATTTATTACAGCGTTATATTTAATATAGCATTTATAACACTTTTTTTTTTCGAGAGGGAAATCTTCATAAGATACCTGACTTCTTGGGGTTTACCTACCTTCTACCTGAATTTATAACACTTAGCGTGGTCGAAATTAATTTGTGTAGAGCCTTTGAGACAGACTAACAATCAAATTGGCAGAAATATTAAGAGATAACAAATAATAACATTTCAGGGCACAAACAAACCGGGCTTGAATCCACTACAGATGGGCATAATAATGAGGAACCTAATGAAAAGGCTCGGTTTTAATAAATACTACATTCAGGCGGGCGACTGGGGTTCACAGGCAGGAACACATTTGGCTACAGTGTTCCAAGATGAAGTGTTAGGGTAAGAAACCAAAGCATTAATTCTTTTAAGATTTTTATCCCACTAGATAATTGAGTATGTGTGTATCTGATACGGTTGATATGATTAAAAAAAACCTTTAAAAATTGCAGATAAATGCGTCGACGTCATTGTCAAATCATGTATCGGGGTCTGAAGAAACCACGGCTGTACGCCACCCCCGATCGTCGCTCCATATCCAGCTCGCTCCCAGCACTAGTTTCGAACTTGACGCGTGTAATTTTGCGATAGCAGTATTGTTTTGTACTTTAAACAACTCTAGGTCATTACTTTAAGATTCCATAGTAATCCTCGGAGCGGATATGTAGTTAGAGAAAAATGTAAATGTCCCAAAAATATTGAATTATACCGAAATACTTTTTGAAAGCATTATAATAAATTAAGCAATACCACAATATACTATTAGTAATTATTATTAGCAATAGTGTCAATACTATCAGAAATTATTTCGACATTTCGAAACAATACGGATTACGGACTACAGAATATGCAACTGAAAATCTTTTAAGCAAGGTGTGAATTCAACTACCTCTTATCTCGCTTTATTTAGGAATAGGTGAAGGTCATACCCAGTTGCGGAGCCAAAATAAGCTAAGCTAGGTATATTTAAAGTCTATGTAGATGTTAAGAGATAACACATTTAGGTATTCCATTATGAAAATCGTGTTATAAACACGTGAAGTAGTTTGAACAGATAATAACCGGAATCATTATTTACATAAGCGACTATAATAAAATTGATAGGTACTTTAAAGCGATTAACCTGTATAATATGTAGGTTATAAAATATGCAGTTACTGTTAATAATTCTCGTGTACAATATGCGGAAGGCTCTGCATAATATTTTAAGAAAACCCCTGCCATTGTATATACTCATTCTATTCCCTCTCGTCAAGTCATAACATCAAAAGCCACATTTTAAATTATTATTGCAGATTCCATACAAATATGCCAGTATCCTCAAGGCCCATAAGTAACCTAAAATACGTAATTGGTTCGCTTTTCCCAAGTTTCATTGTAGAAGACAAACATAGAAACAGGATGTATCCCTTAAAGGATCTTTTCTCATATTTAATGAGGGAGAGTGGTTACTTTCACTTGCAAGCCACGAAACCGGACACTATAGGTAAACCTGGTATTCATTTGTACTTATTTGTTTGTAAATTGTACATTCTTTAAATTTCTATTTTCTAGCTAGCAATGAGCAAGTAAGTAGTGTTCAATCCAAAAAAAGCCAAATTGAGAACTACCTCGTTTATACGGGATATTGAATAACAGTTACTTTATAAGATAACTGAACACTATTTTTAGGGTTCCGTAGCCAAATTTGGCAAAAACGGAACCCTTATAGATTCGTCATGTCTGTCTGTCTGTCTGTCTGTCTGTCTGTCCGTCCGTATGTCACAGCCACTTTTTTCCGAAACTATAAGAACTATACTGTTGAAACTTGGTAAGTAGATGTATTCTGTAAACCGCATTAAGATTTTTTTACAAAAATAGAAAAAAAAAACAATAAATTTTGGGGGTCCCCATACTTAGAACTGAAACTCAAAAATTTTTTTTTCATCTAACCCATAGGATCTATCTATGGATAGGTCTTCAAAAATGATATTGAGGTTTGTAATATAATTTTTTTCTAAACTGAATAGTTTGCGCGAGAGACACTTCCAAAGTGGTAAAATGTGTGTCCCCCCCCCCCCCCCGTAACTTCTAAAATAAGAGAATGATAAAACTAAAAAAAAAATATGTTGTACATTACCATGCAAACTTCCACCGAAAATTGGTTTGAACGAGACCTAGTAAGTAGTTTTTTTTTAATACGTCATAAATCGTAAACCGCAATTTACCTTTCATTCAATCAACTCAAATATTTTAAAAAAAACATTTAATTTAAAACTTACTACAGGTTTGTACGGAACCCTCGGTGCGCGAGTCCGACTCGCACTTGGCCGGTTTTTTTTTTACTAGGTGCCTGTGCTAGGTATAATTTACAACGTTGGGTCCAAGTATATTACTATTCAAATAATTATGTTTAAAATTGGGAGCTGGGATACCAGAATTTCATGCGAGCGAACTCAAGGCCAAAAGAAGGTTTTAATATACTTTTTATAAAATTTCAGGTGCAGCATTAGCAGACACGCCTGCAGGTCTGGCAGCATATACTCTGGAGAAGATAGGTATATGCAGCAATAGGGACACGTTGCAAACACAGCACGGAGGCTTGGAAGAAATCAATATTGATGATCTGCTAGACACCGTTACTATACTTTGGGCAAACGAAAGAATTACTATGTCTATGAGGGTGTATGCTGAGGCTTTCGCATGGCCAGAAGTCTTCGTTGTTCATGAGTGAGTCTGAATAATTATGCCATGTATGACCTGTAGTTTATAAACGCCAATGTCAGTCGCGCGTACGATTCCACGTCGTTTTAAGAGTGTGACGCTGATAATGTAACGTTGATGACAGAGGCGCTTTACTAACCCGATTAAAAAATATTAAGTATTATGTCGTGATACCATTCACAAAAAAGCAAGAATGTGGTTTTTTATGTTTTTGAATACGATGTGGCTAGTTACAATAATTATTATAATTGTACACAATCTCTTAACTAATTTAAATTGGTAAGTCTAAATCTGGTGCTAACCTTCTCCTTTGGAAGGTATACATTTGGTATCATTTTACCTTTTCATATTGTTTACATCGGAATTCGCCAGGTCATATTTATTCATCATAATTTTCTTTTCCAGCATCCCAACCTATGTGCCAACGGCTGCTATAAATTTTCGATACGAAGTGGTATACCAGCCTGATTGGATTCTACGGGACAAATTCCCCAATCTAGTACATTCCACGACTCTGGATTTTGGAGGTCATTTCGCCGCAATGCACACGCCTAAAGCCTTAGTCGATGACGTTTTTGAATCTGTGGTCGAATTTATTAAATTCCACGCGAGAACATTAAGTAAATGAGGCTGTAGACTTATTTTATTTTATTAACTTCCGATATTTCCACCCCTAAAATAATATTCATGGAAGGAAAATTAAAATAAATAACACATTTTAGACAGATTTCCAATTCAATCTGTTAAAAAAATGCATTATTTATTTCCCAGTTTCACTAATTGTGTTGTTGGAATGTGGGGTTGAAAAATCAGCTTTTAGATTTATCATGAATTGGTGCTAATTCGTTTTACTTCTATAAATAAGTAATCTATCTGTAATCTGTCGATAAGTTAGCAATGTTATTATCTTATTATTTTTAATAATTTAGTAGGTATGGTATACAAATAACAACGTTGCTATGTTACTTGTACACAGATTTTTTATGAATAGATTATTAATTTCGGCTGTTCGACAAGTCAAAGTTAATATTATCCATTTTTAAATGAAAGAAAAGAAAGTTCTAAATGAAAGAAAGATGATACTATTTTTAGAAATACCAGTTTCAATGTAATTTATATAATATATGTGAAAAAGAGAAGAATGAGCACTAAGCTGTAACATGTTTTGGAATTTTTTAAGGACACTTAATGTATCCAGTTAACTTAAATATCCAGGAAAAGTTACGTTTTTCGGAAACTTTATTGAATTTTGTGACTTACTGTATATTAAATTATATAAATTATTCCATAATATGTTTCTAAGCAGTGTCTATTTGAGGTGTTGTTAATACATTTAAGAAAGAATGCTAAGAGTCAAAACTTAAAGGAACAAGACTTAATTTAGTTTTAAGCTGAAGAGTCAATAAATGTTTTTGTTATATCTGGCATTATTCTTAAAAGATCTCCCACAATAATAAACTACATTTTCAGCACGTCCTTAACTGCTTACAAGTCTATGTTTATACCTGAGAATTATTTGTAGCGTACTTTGATTTTACAGACAGAGACATATTCATTACAGAAACTTATGTAGGTCTCGTTATAATTCTAAGTTAAGTCAAAATACACTCTCTAACAGACGGTAATAACTACGTAAATTCAGCTATATATACTTTGACGTATCTTTGAAATTCAAAACGCGGAGGACACTTCGGCGCCCCTAAATGTTTGCCGTTGCCTATGCCGAAGTAAAGAAATCTTTTGAGTTATCAAGAAAGATCCCACGCCTCAGCCCTTGGCTCTTCAGGTGAGCATTGCACACCCGAGGCAACACATCAAGCAAAGTCGCCATCAACCGATAGATGTCCACTGCTGGACATGGGTCTCTTGTAGGGAATCCAGCGGCTCCCCGCGACTAGCTTGTCATCGATCCACCTAGAGGGGGTCTGCCAACCTTACAGGTCGCCATTCCAGCACCGTAAGGACCCCAACCCGCGACCATTTCCACTTCAACTTTCGATTCGTCGAGCTTTTTCGGTAGCTCTGGTTCTTCCACGGATCTCCTTATTACTAATTTGATCACGCAGGGATACTCCGAGCTTAGCTCTATCCATCGCCCGCCGAGTGAACCTAACCAATACAGCCCATTAACGTCCCACTGCTGGGCACAGGCCTCTACTCTCATAGGAGAGAGGGAATTAGAGCTTAGACCCACCACGCTGCTCCAATACGAGTTGGCGGGCTGTAACGACTATTATCATGTTAGTGATAATTCGGGACAGACGGCGCAACGTGCTCTCCGAGGCACGGAGGTGGAACAACGCCAACTTCCTAACTCCGGGCTAGTACTGAGAATTTCTAGTCAGAAAATCCAATACTCAATTATGGCCCGACCCGGGACTCGAACCCGGGACCTCGTCGGCCGTAGTCGAACATGCCAACCACTAGACCAACGAGGCAGAGTGTGTGACCCTAAGCATTAAGCAAAATAGAGTGAAGGCATTGAACAGTACTCACGTGCCGTTCTTCGATGAAGGAGATAACTTCTTGTGGAGCCGAAAAGCCGGGCACTACGAAGTCCTGTCTGGGGCTGAAGTGTTCCACTTTCATCCGCCCGCCCAAACGCACGCGCTCGCCGGCGTAGTACAGATTCCTGAGAAAAACCCACAATATAGTTTTAAAGAATTAGTAAGTAAGATTAACCACTGCCCCTTTGCTGAGCACAGGGGGATTACTATCATTGCATAAAGCAGTATTATTTTAAAATAGGGTATTTGCTTATTTTTTCACACGTCAAACTCAAAACGCGCGCTTAGTGTGGGATTTTGTGTGAAATACTTACTTGGGAAATCATCAAAGTTTAAAATGGTTATCTATACTAATATTATAAATGCGAAAGTTTGGATGGATGGATGGATGGATGTGTGTTTTCGACTTCGTCCGCGTTTTCTACTAGGTCCAGTCTCTCACAAACTCGCCCTTTACTCTGTGAGAATTCAGGAAATAGTTACCTGTTTCCAATAAGCCGGCATTTGATGTTCGTCAGCTGACCCTCGTCCAGTGCTGGGAACGTATGGAAGAGGTACAAGCTGGCCGCGAACTTAAGGAAGGAGTCTGTGAATCCAGGAAATAGTTACCTGTTCCCAATAAGCCGGTATTTGATGTTCGTCAGCTGACCCTCGTCCAGCGCTGGGAAATTATGGAAGAGGTACAAGCTGGCCGCGAACTTAAGGAAGGAGTCTGTGAATTCAGGAAATAGTTACCTGTTCCCAATAAGCCGGCATTTGATGTTCGTCAGCTGACCCTCGTCCAGGGCTGGGAACTTATGGAAGAGGTATAAGCTGGCCGCGAACTTAAGGAAGGAGTCTGTGAATCCAGGAAATAGTTACCTGTTCCCAATAAGCCGGCATTTCATGTTCGTCAGCTGACCCTCGTCCAGCGCTGGGAAATTATGGAAGAGGTACAAGCTGGCCGCGAACTTAAGGAAGGAGTCTGTGAATTCAGGAAATAGTTACCTGTTCCCAATAAGCCGGCATTTGATGTTCGTCAGCTGACCCTCGTCCAGTGCTGGGAACTTATGGAAGAGGTATAAGCTGGCCGCGAACTTAAGGAAGGCGTCTCCTAACGTCTCCGCGCGCTCCAGGTCGAATGTGTCGTTTGAGCTGATGGTGGTGAGAGCCGCAACGACGTCGCGCAACTCCGGACCGTGGATCGTGGGCGTTTTGGATAGAATCGCGATTTTATCGTCGTACCTGTCAAAAAATGTTTTTCAAATAAATACGAGGCCATATTAATTCTTATCATATTTCATAACCATTTTTATCGACTACGAGTTGGTCCTTGACTGCGATCTCACCTGATGGTAAGTGATGATGCAGTCTAAGATGGTAGCGGGCTAATCTGTTAGGGGCATGGCAATTATATTAAAACCCATACCCCTATTCGGTTTCTATACGGCATCGTACCGGAACGCTAAATCTACGTGCTTGGCGGCACGTCTTAATCGGTAGGGTGGTAACTAACCACGGCCGAAGCCTCCCACTAGGCCAGACCAGAGAAGATTCAGAAATTATAAATTCCCAAATTGACCCTGCCGGGAATCGAACCCGAGACCTCCGCACGATAAGATAACAGCGCACTGCGCCAGGGAGGTCGTCAAATGGGATTAATCTGATGTCACACATATACACAGCCAAAAACACCTGCATTCAAAGTACTTACTTTATGGGTGGTGGAAGTATAGCAGCCGAATTCGTCACCTTCCTCGGCGGTGACAGCAAAACATTTCGATTGGGACTTTTGATCGGGTCAACGAGTGGCGTCGTGACAAACGTGTCATAGCACTCTATATCCATCAGCGTTACCGTGGACAGGGTTCGGTCAATGTCGATCGGTTCATTGTTCTCCTAATTAAAATAAATACATATTTGTAAAATACTATCGTTCCCCTAGTTAAGTTATAACTTTCTAATATGTTCTAAGATAAGAGGGGTTTGCCTGATCGTATTATTTTCAACCGACTTCAAAAAAAGGAGGAGGTTCTCAATTCGACTGTATTTTTATGTTTGTTACCTCAGAAATTTTGACTGGGTGGACCGATTTGGATGATTCTTTTTTTATTTGAAAGGGCATACTTCCCATGTGGTCCCATATAAATTTTATCGAAATCGGTCGAGCGGTTTTTAAAATATCAACAATAAAATAAGTACTTTGTATAGCGTGTGCTTCTTGTTGTAAAGTTGGCGCGGGAGTTTGAAGTCGGTTGTTTAAAAAGAATTTTTTATATTAAATTATTGACTAGCTGATGCCCGCGACTTTGTCCGCGTGGATTGAGGATTTTTGGTTCCCGCGGGAACTCTTTAATTTTCCGGGATAAAAGTAGCCTGTATGTCATTCCAGACTATAATCTATCTCTGTGCCAAATTTCATCCAGATCAGTTCAGCCTTTCTCGCGTGAGAGAGTAACAAACATCCATACATCCTCAAAAACTTTCGCGTTTATAATATTAGTAAGGATCATTGGTAACAATGCAGCAAAGGTGTTTTTCGATTGTATAGAAAACAATCAGACTAATTTTTTGTAATCTCGTGACGTTATAGACTTTGCATTGAAGGAATCTATCTGTCACCGTAAGATTGTAAAAACCGTAAGATTGTAATCTAACGCTTTTTTTTTCGATAGATTGTAAACAGTCGAAAGATTGTGAACCGTTCAATGTTTTAAGTGTCAATTTTTGAAATATTCATTGTATTTACACGTTTTCTTGTCTCTTTCTTGTAGGTTAGGTTAGGGTTCGACATAAATAATCATGTAGTGCACTTAGGTTCTATCGGGTTAATAAACCTAACAGATTACAATCTACCGAAAAATAATCCGTTATATTGTAATCATTCGACAGTTTACAATTTCACGAGTTAGATTATAATCTAACGGTTTTTACAATCTTACGGTGACATATATAAGTAAGGTTATACCGAAAAAATCCTATGGTTATAGATATAATTCTATTAAATTGTTGTAGTGACGCAATCGTTCCATCTGTAAAATAGTGTTTCTCTATAACTACACATCGTTAAAAAATCCTAACTACCCAGGCTAATATCACTACAAAAAAGTGGCATCTCAATGAAAAATTCTTAACATTTTTGTGCTCCATCCAATCTTGTTATTCAAGTCTAAAATTAACTGCGCATAGTGATAAATACAGTGTAAGCATTTGAGCATATAAGCAGAGAGAAAGCAGATAGATTTGAGGCGAACTGAGGTTGCTTGAATGGATTTATCGACTCGCCAGTCATCACTAAACGTGTTCGGACTTAGGAGGGGTTGTCCTTTAGAATTTACAAAAAAAAATTTCAAATAACTCCTAAGACTTACAGCTGTGCTGTTTCAATGTAAATAATATGTCCTATTTAATTCGTATAGTCATATAGTGCTTTGCGTTCTACATCAGCAATTGTAAAAAATACCCATAATTACCTAGTCAAAGATTTACTAAGTTATGCCTCTAAGTAAACTAAAAACCTGAAAGAAAAAATGCGGATCGAATTTTGGTTAAACACAATAACTTCTGATTTCGCACAAATGTATGCGTATGCATTCACGTGTACGATTTTTATTATTATAAAACTGTATGTAGCGCGTCACACAGCACGACACAGTGATTAATATTATAATTAATAGGTACACAGAACAGACACTTACTTCCCACGGGTATTCCTTGGTAATCTTCTTTTTTTGAAGTTGGTACACGCTTTCTTTTACAGACATAATATTGGGTGTGCTTGGTGCCGCGTCGATGGGATTGTTTATTCTATAGGAAACAAAAAAAAATGGCAGAAAATAAACAATGCCGCTTATTCCTAGGTGTTGGAATGGTAAACACAGTATTGGAAAGAGCAGCGTTAACAGAGCCCCACACTAGGTTGACTATCTATCTATCGACACTCATTTATGTCACTCGTTATCAAATATAAAAAAAATTGGCAGTCATAGGGACTGCCGATAGAAGTGAAAAAAAATTTTTAATTTGTTTATAATTAAAATATAAACCTTAACACTAAGGTATTAAAGTTTAATTTCGAATGTAGTACATTTATATTTAAGACCTTTTGTCTTCGTAACAACGCGAGCATGTCCTGTTCACGAGCATGTCGGTCTTCGCAAATCCACAAGTTTACCTCCTACCAAAAAGTGCTCAACGCGGCTAAAGAAGTTTTCACTTCAATAATTACCTGTCAATACTGTTGACTGCTGTGGGCTCATCAATATTGGATAAAAGCGATCTTGTAGCCACTTGCAAATCGATTTCTATCGGCTTCCATTCTTGTCCTGAACCACACAAAAATGAAAATTCAGCATTAGTATCCACATCTCAAAAATATAGGCCCGATAACCACTAAAGAGATGTAGTTTGTTACAGACCAATCAGATTGAGGTGATCTCTCAGTTCACTAGATCCAAATACAGACGCGCGGGAGCGAAATTGCATGTCGAGCAACTTATCAATAAAAATTAATCCGACAGTGTATTTGATTAAGAAATTGAAATTATATGTAATATTTTTAGACCAAATTATTAGTTTCAATAAGCAGAAAAATTGCTTTAAAAGGTAAACTAAGGGATGTGTTTAAAGATGTTTGACATGCAGAGATTTTTTTTAAACAAAATATTTTTTAAGCATGCATATCACCGTTTGATAGATACACTGAATTTAAAATACTTTGTTATGCTGATTTTACTCTATGACAGAGTCTTTATTTTAAAGCGCAATTTCTGTATACTCTTTAACTTTATCGTTATGAAATGCTCTTTTTGAAATGCAAAAAAGTAATATTGTATGTGTGTTTGTTTGATGGTTTGTTGGTTTGTCCTTCAATCTCGCCGCAACGGAGCATCGGATTGACGTGATTTTTGGCATGGGTATAGTTGAGGACCTGGAGAGTGACATAGGCTACTTTTTATCCCGGAAAATTAAGGAGTTCCCGGGGGAATTAAAAAAAAATTAAACCACGCGGACGACGTCGCGGGCATCAGCTAGTAATTAATAATTAAGTATATTTGAGATTATATATTCAAATACACATTTTTTTAAACGAAAATAAATATGTCTTTGGATTTAGGTACAATCTATAAAAGAAATTCATAAACTGCTCTCTTAATTTGAGCATGAAATGGTTACCTTGGAACACAAGTGATCAAAGTGGTATTTTAAAAGTTTCTAGATAATCAAAAATGTACGAGTAGACAAGTAGGTCCATAGAAATTATCAAAAGGTTAGGTACGCTGGAATGTTCTACGAAAACCTAAATAACCATTATTTAAGTTTTAAATCACGATTATTTAGGTTATTGTAGAACATTCCATCCCAAAAAACTGAAAATGCATAAATCTCGACCTGGACCTTGGAACATACTTGTGTTCCAAATATTCAGCCGTATTAATCAGATAGAATAGATAAGAGCGGATTGCCGTGAAAATAAAATTTAAAAAGAAATATTTTTACCTTTCAACAACGGCTTGTAACCTCTTATTGTGTCCTTTGCTATTTGTGCGCGAAGTTCTTCGGCCGTTAAAAGCATTGTTATTCTAAAAGTGTTATGAAATTTTAAAATAAATGAATGAATTTTAAATTGAAATGTTATAAAATTAAAGAGAAAAAGCCAAGCCATGCAGACGGAAAATAAAATCTAGGTGAAAGTTATTACCCTTTCTCCTTCAATAAAAGCTTGAGCTATGGGTAGTAGCAATGAAAATATTCCCAACTAGGTGATGCCCGCGACTTCGTCTGCGTGGATTAAGGTTTTTGATTCCCGCGGGAACTCTTGAATTTTCCAGGATATAACGTAGCCTTCCCCGGCATACAACCTACCAAATTTCATTAAAATCTGTTGAACAAATTTTTTTTTTGATTCCCGCGGGAACCTTTGAACAGATGGGCCGTGAAAGCGTAGCTGACAGACAGACAGACACTCTTTCGCATTTATAATAATATTTGTATGGTTTGTGGGATTTCAGCCTACATATTTTATGCGAAAAACTCACCTGTGCACAATGCTCGGCAGTAATATAGCCTTGTACCACATAACGCCGGGATATTCGTCCTTAATACAAAACTCGGGTACGAATATCTCGTTATAGCATCGTGGTTTGTCGTCTCCTTGTGCGATGGAGATTTGTTTGCGCTGTTTGTCCGTCAGTGTTTTGATGGTCGCTGCGCGTGGTAGAAGGCAGTTCATCCGAGAGTTGATACGGCGGACCTGGCAATTAAGATTTTTTTGAAGGGCCGATTCATATTAGCAGTTATTCGAAGCGTATTTCTAAAATGACCCGGCTGAGTTTGTTGTGGGCTCTTCTCAGACCAGGGCGCGTTTGGAACCTTCGTAGCTTTAGTTTTAAGATACCGTAACTAATTATCACCATCATTTTTTATATGTAAGTAATGGACGTCAACATGTGTACCTACAGTGTACCTAAATTGAATAAATGATTTATTGATTGAAAAATGTTTCCCCACCAAGTAAAGCACAATATATAAAACTGGATTCCATAGGTCAATGAGAGGCCCAATTTTCTAAGCAAACCGTATTCATTTCACAGCGTAAAACGTATTATTCGAACTGAGGAGCTCATACATACTTTTTGATGTACAGGCATCTTTTTTTTTATCCACTACAAGTTAGCCCTAGATTGCGATCTCACCAGATGGTAAGTGATGATGCAGTCTAAGATGGTAGCGGGCTAACCTGTTAGGGGCACGGCAGTTATATTAAACACATACCTACCCCTATTCGGTTTCTACACGGCATCGTACCGGAACGCTAAATCGCTTGGCGGCAAGTCTTTGGCAGTAGGGCGGTAACTAGCCACGGCCAAAGCCTCCCACCAGGCCAGACCAGGGAAAATTCAGAAATTATAAATTCCCTGCCGGGGATCGAACCCGGAACCTCCGCACGTTAAGACAACAGCGTTCAACACTGCGCCACGGAGGTCGACGATCTGTGAACTCCTCAAACAGGTCGCATTATACGTTTGACAAACGATTACGATTACAATTTACATACACAATCGGGGGGCTCATTTGGAATACCGAATGGATATCCATTTCCAAATCTTAAGATTGGAAATGGATATCCATTTCCAATCTAAGATTTTAGAGCGGATCTTAGAAACGGTATTCAACAAAAATGTTATGGAAATTTTCTAAATCACGAGTTGCGTAAATTTTTCCAATATACAATTTTTTTAAATTTTGGCTTCCCGTTAAAAATATTCTTTATTCGTAGTATTTTATTGTTGGCACTACACTACTACTATATGAGTATAATACGTATTGCTGGTATATCACTGAGAAAAATGAGGAGTGGCATTCCGAACTAGTGGTAGATTTACGATTTACCTGACGATTCGAATAACCGCCCAAGCGTGAGTCGGACTCGCACACGTTGGACAAATATTACGTTAGGTGTACATAATTTAACACTATATACTTTTTAATTGCAAATTACAAGTATATTGTATGTCTGACTGTCAGCAGTCCAGTCTGTATCTCATGAACTGTTATAGGGTAGATACATGAAATTTAGTAATATTATAACTGCAATAACAACAAATAATGAAAATAAAATAAAGTTATAAATTAAAGGACTTTATTTACTACATAATAATACTAAATTTCATGTATCTACCCTATAACTGTGTATATTATAACAGTTCATGAGATACAGACAGGACTGCTGACAGTCAGGCAGACGGCCAACAAAGACTAAGTAATAGGGTCACGTTGGCACCCTTTGGGTACGGAACCTTTAAAATAAAAGTAAGTACATAACATATTTTAATTAAAAATCTTTTGACTTTGACTATTGCGTACCTCGAGCATGGGCTGGTCTTTTCTGCCAAAGATCTGTAGGTTATGTTTGTTCAAGTAATAATCCTCGAATGTTTCAAAGGAGCTCGATTCGAATCTAGACTGAGGGGTCATGTATTCAAGTACATCAGACACTATATACCTAGAACAAATTGGTTTAATTAAAAAAACCATTTAAACTTCTTTTTAACCGACTTCAAAAAAGGAGGAGGTTCTCAATTCGTCGGAATCTTTTTTTTAATACAATAATTAAGATTATATGAATGATAAAGAACAATATTTTTTCAAATTAAAACTTTAAAAATAAAGCAAAATCTAAATTAAAAACTAAACATTAAAAATATCATCTAAGCCGCTGCAATGAGTCAATGTGCCCAGAATGCTGGCTGTGTTACCCCGCTGAATAAACTAAAATATGTTGGCCGAGGTAACTGCCACCCCTCCGGTCACCTGTGGACTCTGTGAGACGAGAAGATAGATCCTTATAAAAGGATCTAGCATCTTCACCCCACGACCCCAGGGTTATTATTATTATTCAAAGTTATGAATAAGTTCCCCCAAGGTCACTGGCAATATGTGTAGTATGAGGTTCCAAAATAACGGCGCAGAATCATCGAAATTATTTATTATGATCGAAAAATATATTACCTGTCTGGCATAATGCATCCTCGATACCACGGAGTGACCACAGAGTTCTGGTAAGTTTCCCTCGACACTTGAAGTGAAATTCTTTCCTGTAATGTAAAGGTACTTATGAATGCAGGATGCACCATTTTAAAAGACGGATTAATTCTCTTATTGATAGATTCAATTTAAAGGGAATAAACGAACGGTAACACGTAACAGTCCGTGCTTTACGATACCTAGTAAATTTTCGTTGAACTTGCTTTCGTGAACTGAGAGAAATCTAATAAGTTCGTCCGTCCACCCAGTGAAGCATTGGCCAAAGTTAGCGCAACAGTATGAAAGATTATCTAATAAAAATAATATTTTCTGCAAAATTTTGGGTCGGCTTTTTAATCGAGCGAGCTCATTCACGAACTGTTTTGCTTGAGGAGGGAATTCAAAACAGATAGACTAATATCACTTGTCGGAGATTCGAAAAATTTGGAAGACATAATGTGGCCCAAAACGAATCTGAGCAACAACTCCACTGTCTTCTTTGTCTTATGCTGAGACCTATAGAGCGAACTTTGACTTACACTTACCCCCAGAGTTTTTGTGAGGCGTGACGCCAGGAACTCGAATTTCAAAAAAAAAAATCGTCTTCTCGCTGGCTTAAATCAACTTTTACTTACACTGACAGGCGGCTCGGCGACCGGTCGGATCTCGCCGTAAGTCTGCATAAACGTCCAGTCTATGTCATAACCTTGGTTCTCTTTGATTGGGACCAGGTAAAGGTTGTTGGTGTCTCCATCAAATATGACGAACTTCTTAGCCACTTCGATAACTTGATCGAATACGAAAAAATGAAACCTGCAAAATTTTAACTGCTGGAAGTGTTTTGTATGGTCGGGTTGATTTTTTAAATAAATAACCAATAACAAGTATAATACGTCTTAAAAGTAATTATATGTGTCGTCGAATTTTCGATATAGGTATATTATTTTGAGTGTTACAGGATAATTAATTTTACAACCTTTATTGGCTTGGCTTTAAAAAAATTACTTAAGGCTTGTTGCACTACAAAAATTAATCGTTATAGTTAAACTTGTCCACCAAAATACAATTAATTATTTCGTTACTAATAGTTGAAGTAAAATTTAGTAAAAAAAATTATTAGAAACCATGTTGCATTCCAAAGTGGTTTTTAGTAGGTGGTCAAATTTAATGTTTAAGAAAACGGCCTTTGGTGCAATTGGCCCTTACTTACTTTTTAATCAATTCGAAATGAGTTTCACTGAGTCTGATCGACGCATAATTCACTTCCAGAGAGGTTTTAACTTCGCCGACGGTAAGGAACATCGGAAAGCTGCAAAGTATGGGCAGAGGCTGCATCGTCACTAGACCGTAACCCTCCTTCCTTCGTAGTAAATTGTACAGTGCCCTTTCGCGAGATTCGGTGGGCTCATCAAAGGCCACCGTCAGTTTTATAACGTGCAAGTAATATATCTGATCGAAAATCCCATCTGACGGACCGTCCAAACACTTTGGATACTAAAAAAATGAAAGAAATAAAAAATACAATAGCGTGTATGTTTAAGAAATATATCACAAAATTGCAAAACCGATAGCACTATAACAGTCTGTAAACTACGTGTAAAGATCGTCAGAGTAAAATAGACTCAAAC
Organism: Erebia epiphron; assembly: GCA_963932025.1. Classification (NCBI taxonomy): domain Eukaryota; kingdom Metazoa; phylum Arthropoda; class Insecta; order Lepidoptera; family Nymphalidae; genus Erebia; species Erebia epiphron. Next base: position 10,098,073 of record OZ009958.1, on the reverse strand, counting down.
TATTTTGTTTTAACGTTCAGCCAGCATCTAAAACGAAAACTTCGTTATTACTAAATGTATAAAGTGGAGCATCTTTCTCTTTGTCTTTAGTGTCCCTCATTGCTAAGGGTCAAATCCCCTTTTAATTACATAAGGGTTTTCTGACAACATAATGACAAGTGCCCCAGGATCCCTCTACATTCAAGTCAGATAACGGCCGAAATATATAAAATCAATATATTATAACGTCATATTACAATAACTTATCAACTTATCAACTTTGTTTTAATCAAAAAACCTTACTAGTTTTGACAAATAACGTTGCAATGTGTTGTCAACAGATAATTACTATCAAATTTTATTGACAATAACAGGGACTGACAGCTAAAGGTACAGGACAGCTCTGCGTAAAGAAGGAAATGAAAAGGCCAAATTCGGTCGCCCATACTTCGACTTGGGTTAACGTTGCCAAATCACCACAATCGGCTAATAAAATCATTCTAGCAACTAGACGACTCGTTCTAGGAGTCTGTAGAGTAACTAGGGCTAACTTGTAAAATAAGTGAAAAATTAACCCTTGAATAACTAAGAAAAAGAGTAAAACATTTACGTACAACTTTCGGGTGCTTTCGCACTCTTTTCTTGAAACCCGGCTTCGGTACATTACTTTCAGTGGGGTCGTTTTCTTCACGCCAATTGGGAAAGCATTCTTTAACTTCATCCAGATCGAAATCAATTTTCCTACGAATAAAAAAAATCAAACTTATTTCTGCTATTGTCTGTCACAGCCATTTCTAAAACAAACTACCTATAGACTAAGAGATAGCTGCACTTTTGGTAACTATCGCCAGAAAAGCTGATTCAGTATTAGGTGGGTGAAGGGCTCTCACTGATGACGATAGTGAAAGTTTGCCCGCATGCGAATGGGCCTTTCACTAGATATGACCGCTCAAAAACGGTTTATGGTTACCAAAAATAAACCATAATTAGAAAAGCTGATTCTTGTACTATATTAAAGTATGCACAGTACCTATGTAAACAGTATAAAAACTGACGTAATTCATCACTAGATTTCACTAGATATCACCTCTCAAAGACGTTATAAACTTACAAACTATAAAAAATTATTAGCAATTATTATGAAGTACCGTAAACGCAGCTATCTCTTATAATATTATAACAGCTGTCACGTTATTTAGCATAATTATTATAAAAACTTGACAAAATAAATCAGGGTGCTTTACGAAAATAAACACGAGAGCCAAAAAATTTTTTGTATGTTGTTTGTTAAAATTTGTTAACGTTGTGAGTTAATCATCGCTGTATAGGTATTTAAAAATAGTAAGGGTCCGAATTCACCATACATGTGTAACGTTGCTAAGCTACGGATGTGTGTCATACCAACCAATAGGAGCGCATGATTTTCATAGCTTAGATCACCAGATATTAGATGAAGCGCTCCTATACTACACACCTACACATCCGTCGCACATTCTGATGGGAACGCACCCTAATAAGGTTTATTGCAGTTTTTGATTCATTGAGCATTGAATCATTTTTAGGGTTCCGTACCCAAGGGGTAAAAACTGGACCCTATTACTAAGACTCCGCTGTCTGTCTGTCTGTCTGTCTCCAGGCTGTATCTCATAGACCGTGATAGCTAGAAAGCTGAAATTTTCACAAATGATGTATTTCCGTTGCCGCTATAACAACAAATACTAAAAATTAAAAAAATATATATATTAAGGGGGGTCCCCATTAGGGCTTCCAATACCGGGATCCCGGTATTGGCTAATACCGGGATCCCGGACTTTTTTCGCCGGTTTTCAATACCGGTATTGAAATGTCTAATACCGGGATACCGGTATTGGCGACACTATAAACGAAACAGTGACTATTGCATATATTTCTTGGTACATGCCACTGTATTTTATTTGGCTAAGTTTAAAACTTGTATTCATGCATATTAGCTCATAAAAAACGCATTTATTGCTTAAAAACAGTGATGAAAAGTCGTTTTTGTTCACTCATGGGGAAAATTAGTGTTTGAATTTAGATCCCTGTGGCTTGCCATGTCTATTTCATTGTCTCTCAAAACGTTCAGAAATCTGTTTTATAACAATACATATTTCATTATGGCGTATTTTTTTATTAAATAATAGCTATTGAATTTAAGATTAATTTGTTTTTTGACAAAATTATCGTTTTCTTCGACTTCAATCAACTTTTTACAAAAATGTCGTTTATCATATTTTAGTAGTCACAATCTAAAGTGATCTTCGTCTAGCTTATATGAATATAAGCTAGACGAAGATCATGTCTAATGCACACGTTCAGCCCCACCCAGTGTTAGTTGAGAACAGTGCACTCGAAATTGTTGATGAGTACATAAGATACTTGGGACATACAGTCCAGTTAGGTAGGTCCAGTTTCAAGAAAGAGTTCAACCGCTGAATCCAACTCGGCTGGGCAGCGTTTGGGAAACCACGACATCTTCTCGTCCAAAATTCCTCAGTGCCTGAAGACGAAAGTTTTCGAACAGTGCGTGTTGCCAGTGATAACGGCTACGGCTCCGAAATATGGTCGCTAACTATGGGCCGGATTAGAAGGCTCAGGGTCACTTAGCGGGCGATGGAGAGAGCTATGCTTGGAGTATCCCTGCTTGATCAAATGAAATGCGTCAGAAATAAGGAGATGCGTAGACGAACCAGAGTAACCGACATAGCTCGAAAAGTCGCTAAGCTTAAGTGGCAATGGGCGGGGCGGAGCACATAGTTCGTAGAACCGATAGGCGTTGGGATCCCAAAGTGCTAGAATGGCGGCCTCGCACCGCAGAGTTGGACGACTCCCCCAGTAGGTGGATGTCCATCCACCTCTCAAGCGTGTAGCTGGGAGCTGCTCTGTGGAGATTCATGCAGGAGGCCTTCGTCCAGCTGTGGACGTCTATAGGTTAAGACGACAACAATGATAGTGGTTTAAATTACAATTTTCGGCACTTATTTCACTCATTATTTAATATTTCCAGCTTATTCATTTCTTAGTATTTGTTTAATTATGAGTGTAAATTGAGACAGTGCGTCACAAATATACTATATATTGAAAGTTTCTAAATTCAATGGAGGCTATAAATATATATTTTCGTAAGACCTTATCCAAAAATAGTTCTATATTGAAAATCATACAGTTGATGGTATAATGATTGATAATTAAAAAGAAATTGATTATTTGATAATAATATAAGTATTTATAAGATTGTATATAAAATAATGTGATATGTGAAACAAACGATATTTTCGTAAGAATTAAGTCTACGCATAAATAAATATCTCAATTCTCAAAATACAAATAAATCTAAAAATCTATACTTGGTGATTTTTTTTAAGAAAATACAATTTCATACAATATTGCATGATGTAAGATAGAGTGAAGGAGTTATTAAACGTTTCATGAGACAATGAAATAGACATACCAATCCACAGTGTAAAAATCAACCACAGAATTTAAGCAGAATTTTGAGTTGATTTGGTGAAAAAATATTTTTATGTAAAAACTGTTTGTTATGGTGCCGTTTGCTTCAGAAAGTACCAATTTTAAGTTAAAAAACATCTACGCCAATTTAATATTTTTCCAATACCGGGATCCCGGGATCCCGGTATTGAAAAAAATCTTTCCGGTATTAATACCGGTATTGAAAAAAACCGGTATTCGAAAGCCCTAGTCCCCATACAATAAACGTGTTTTTTTCGTATTTTTTTGCTCAATATTAAAAACCGGCCAAGTGCGAGTCGGACTCGCGCACCGAGGGTTCCGTACTCAAGAAGTAGGTATAATTACCTTTGTTAATGAACCGCAAAACTAACTTTGTTTGTAGAGGTTTACTGTTAATATCAAAAAATTACGTTTGTTGTATGGGAGCCCCCCTTTAATATTTACTTTATTGATATTTAATTATTTATTTTGAAAGGTAATATACAAGTTAATATTCTGTGAAAATTTGAACCGTCTACCTGTTACCGTTTTTAATATTGAGCAAAAAAATACGAAAAAAAACACGTTTATTGTATGGGGACCCCCCTTAATATATATATTTTTTTAATTTTTAGTATTTGTTGTTATAGCGGCAACGGAAATACATCATTTGTGAAAATTTCAGCTTTCTAGCTATCACGGTCTATGAGATATAGCCTGGAGACAGACAGACAGACAGACACAGACAGACAGACAGACAGACAGCGGAGTCTTAGTAATAGGGTCCCGTTTTTACCCTTTGGGTACGGAACCCTAAAAACGGTAACAGGTAAACGGTTCAAATTTTCACAGAATATTAACTTGTATATTACCTTTCAAAATAAATAATTAAATATCAATAAAGTAAATATTAAAGGGGGGCTCCCATACAACAAACGTAATTTTTTGATAATTATTAACAGTAAACCTCTACAAACAAAGTTAGTTTTGCGGTTCATTAACAAAGGTAATTATACCTACTTCTTGAGTACGGAACCCTCGGTGCGCGAGTCCGACTCGCACTTGGCCGGTTTTCATTTGATATATAATAACCAAGTTTTATCCAAATCTGAGGATAAATATATCCTCAGATCAGCCCCCCGATTGTGTAAGGAAATCGTAATAGTAATCGTTTGTCAAACGTGTAACTCGAACTGTTTATGGAGTTCATAGATGCCTACACGTCAAAAAGCATGTATGAACTCCTTAAACAGTTAGAGTAATACGTTATGCTGTCAAATGATTGCGATTTCAGATTTGCTTAGACAATTGGGCCTCATATCAGATTTACCCGCAAATACACTCGCCGGCATATTTAGCGGAACATAAAAAAAAGGTTTGATATCAGTGTCATATAAGGTTGCTGGCTGGTTTATACGTCATTTAATTTAAAAAGAAATATTTTCAAATTAAGAAAACAACTGAACATCACATTTTATGCAATTGTTTTAATTTTATTCAAATACACCTTATCTGGAGCGAACTTCGAGTATTTCTTCCTTCTGAGTTTGATTTAAAATTTCATTGAAATACTGTTTTTTGTTAGTTTTTTTTTAATCGCGTATCTTTCTGGAGTTGATGACTGAATTATGCCTGACTTAGCCCCAACGGAGATTGCCAGGGCACTCGAAATGCGAAGAAATGGTCAAACCTACAGAGTGATATCCAGATATCTTCGTCGATCAGTTTCAACGATCCATCGCAGTATCCAACGGTTCAGGGAGACCGGTACTTATGTGAGAAGAGATGGACAAGGCAGAAAAAGACGCACTTCGAGTAGGGATGATCGTTTCATTCGGCTTCGTGTACGTAGGAACCCCCGTTTGACGGACGTCCAAGCCCGACATGAGTTAGAAGCAGTGCGGGGTGTAACCGTAAGTGAGCGTACGGTACGAAGAAGGCTCAAAGAAGCTGGTTTGGGTTCATTTGTGCCCGCCAAGGCTCCAAGGCTCGAGGTAAATCATCGCAGAAACAGGTTAACTTTTGCTCAGGAACATCGACTTTGGAACGCGGACCAATGGAGTAAGGTATTGTTTAGTGATGAGTGCAGAATTCTCTTAAATCAAATTTACGGCAGGCAAAGAATATACAGACGCAAAGGAGAACGATACATTCAGACAAATTTTGAAACTACAGTTGCATACGGTGGTGGATCAATAATGGTTTGGGCGGGCATTTGTTTGGGAGCTCGCACAGACATGGTAGTGATTGACAGAGGGAGCCTGACTGCAGACCGCTATATCAGAGAAGTTTTAGAAGAAAATGTCGTTCCGTGTGCCCCATATATCGGTGACGATTTTGTTTTTATGCAGGATAATGCTCGGCCGCATACCGCTCGGGTAACTCAAGCTTATCTTAATGATATGAATATCACTGTTATGGAGTGGCCGGCGAGATCACCGGACATGAACCCAATAGAGCACGTTTGGGACTTGCTGAAAAGAAAAGTTAAGTGAAGAATTCCAGCTCCTGCCAACGTGGGTGAACTGCGAATCGCCGTAGTTGAGGAATGGCGGAGACTATCCCAGGAGACCATCGATAACATCATTCTCAGTATGCCTAGACGGGTAGAAACTTTTCACTTTTCCTGGTTACATGAAAAGTTCAAAAATGTACCATTTTTCACAAATAGCCTTTACTCGCAAAATCTGTTCTTAATGTGATCTCATTTTAAGTAAAACAAATGAAACTTTAAATAACAATAGAAGTGTAGTAAGTAGATTTTAAAATAAAACCATATTTTTTTAATTATGGACCTTTTTTTTATGTTCCGCTAAATATGCCGGCGAGTATATAAAATTGCCGAGTCAGTTTTATAGTTGCGTTTTCAGGCTAAGCATCGGATCGGATTTACACTAGGGACTGAAGATATATGGATTACCCGTATTGTCGCGGCAACATAGAAATCTCGTCGAGTTCCCCCACTTCATGTAAACGTTTACACGCGTTGAGCGCTGCGGACCGCTTGGCCGACTTCAGATTTACAAGCGGCATACCCTGTATAAATCATAACTGTATGTTATTGATCATTATGATATTTGACGATTTTAGCTGTCCTAAAAATTACGGCCAATAAGGAAAAATGTAGCAAAGAATCACGTATAGAACATAGGCATGATGACAGTTTTTGCATCTATCATTCCCAAGAAATTATCAGAAAATAAAGGATTGGTAGGAAAAATTGCCATTCTTTTATGATTGATCATTATTTTCACAATTCACGCCAAAACGCTCGCCGGTATCATGGCGTCTTTGTCAAATAGTTCAAATAGGAACAATAGATGTCAACACATATTTTTGATATTTTTTCGGTTAGATACTCAAATATGAATTTAAAATTGTATTCAAAATACTTGTTAAGCACCTGCTGAGATTGACGATTGTCGATGTCAAAGTTTTAGAAAGTGACGCCCTATCTGCGCGGAGCCAAAGAGAAAATCCGCTACATTTCTTCCTAGCGCCCATAGACGGCACGGCACGACAGAAATAAAACTTTATGGTAGCAGTAAAATTGAAATTTCAATACCTATAAAGCATACCGTATATATGTGCTTGAAGTGTTTTTGTACATATGATGATCACCATTGAAATTTCAATTCTATTCCTCGCATGCAATCCCGTGCCGTGCCGTCGATGGGCGCAGGCCCTAAAGCTTACTTGTATCGGTTCCTTGACTGGACACTGCAGCGGCATGATGATGGTAATGAGACGTAGCATTGTGGATCTCTCATAGACTTTTTCCTGAAGCCACATCGGCGCGATCTTTGTGAACTGGTCGTGAGGCAGTACACCGCAGTAGCGCGACAGCAGACTTATGGCAGACGTGGCCATCAGATTAACTGGAACAAAGTTTAAATACTTTTGATTTATGATTTGACTAGCGGATGCCCGCGTCTTCGTCTGCGTGGTTTGAGGTTTTTTTTTTCAATTTTCTATATCCTTCCCCGGGATGTAAACTATCTCGGTACCAAATTTCATCAAAATAGGCCGAGTAGTCGGGCCGTGAAAGCGTAGCAGACAGACAGACACACTTTCGCATTTATAATATTAGTAAGTACGGATTATAGAATAAAGATGAATGAAATGACAAGATTTATTAAAAAAAATGTTAGTTAAAAATAATAAAGATAACTTACCGCCATATTTGGTGACGTAAGGCGGGACGTCGTCATCGTCGTACAAGTTATCTTGTATGTCTTCCTCGGTTGGCGCAACCCTCTCTGCCGTGTTGCCGTATAGCAACTGTTAAACAATAATTTAAATTGAACCTGCGACTTCGGGGCTTCTACTGGCAAAAGGCAGAGGAAAAGAGGCCCAATTGTCTAAGCAAATCGTAATCATTTGACAGCTTAAAACGTATAACTCGAACTGTTTAGGGAGTTCATACATACTTTTTGACGTGCAGGCATCTATGAACTCCTTAAAAAGGTCCAATTATACGTTTGAAAAACGCTAACCATTTCCTTACACAATCGGGGGGCTGATTTTCAGCAAAAGGAGGATTTCAGAAGGATTGGAAAAAATATGAAATCAAACAATCCTCGAATAATTAAGTTACGAGAAATCCAAAAGCTTGCTGATTTCTTGCAACTTAATTGAGTGTGGCTTTGACCCTAGCCTGCCAACAGTGAGGGGCTGATTCTGTTGTACACAATCTCTCAACTAAAATGACAGCAAAATATTGCTAACCCCTTCATAATGTTCCCTGCGGAAAGGGAATGAACTAGATTTAGAGCTGTTATTTTGGTTTAGAGATTTGTGTCACTATTTTCTTAATTTGGACATACTATACTGTAATGACGAGCGACAATAAGGTTTTCGGATTTTTACTATTAAAGAAATAATTGTATCTGTTTAAATTTCATGACGAATTTAGAGATAAAAGTTTCTAATAGCAGGTATTAAAATATCAGTTAATGCATTTACAGTTTCCAATTATATGGGCAACTAGATATTGCCCGCGACATCGGCCACGTAATAGTTATTTGCTATACAAGAGTGAAAAGTTGTTTTTTAACCGCGTGCTCAATTTTGATGACCGAGCAAGCGAAGGATTCTAAAATTGAATCACGAGCGTAGCGAGTGGTTCAAAAATTAGAATCCTGAGCGTTAGCGAGGGAATCAAAAGAGCACGAGGTGAAAAATCTTTTCACTCGAGTGCAACCATAGACTTATTATATTACTAGCGTATGGACCGGGCCATTGAACAAACGAAATGGCACCGACTCCTTGGTGCTAAAATGTATAAGGAGCACCAACGCGAACTCAGTGACGTCTGGATTTCGAACGCGAGCTGACGTTGCTTTATATTGCCAAAATGCCGAGTTGTATAGTAAAATATTGTACTAATTCCGATAAAAAAGTGACAAAAAAAAAGGATGGAATATCTTTTTTTCGATAAATATTACAAAAACTATGTATTACGTATATTTTTATCATTTCTAATGAATATTTTAATTACCGTTTACAATTGACTATTATTTCATTATTATTATATTATATTATACACGTATTTCATTCATGTGTCATGGTCCATGCAGTGTTTCCACTTTTAGATATTTTGCACTATTTTCGGGTGAAACTATTAATATTATGTAGGGCTTTAAGCGTTTCTTCAAGATGTCAGAGATTTAGAAAATTTGGGGTAGAATCGAACTTCAAGTGATAGCCCTGTTTTTTATACCCACCCAATTTTTTTTTTTTAGATTGTAGAAAAGAGCAGAATGAAAAAGTTTTTCATTCTGTATAGCGGAATAATAGATTATTTTTCTGCTAATTACTTAGTTATTCATTAATCGTATGAGAATATTGAAAACGAGAACATCTCCATCATAAAACTCGAGTTTGAAATTAAAGAAATTTGGTTTATAACCGTGAAACGATATTCAAAACTCGAAATGATGATGTTCTTTAAATATTGAAAATTAGGTGCAATGAATTAGGCTATTTTGAATTACTTTACGGTAATTTAAGGCTTATTCTAGGGTAAAACCAAAGTCGTAAGTGGAAACACTGGTTCCGTGCTAGTTCCTGAGTATTTAAGAGATGGCGCTGATTTATTTGGTGGATAAACCGTGACAAATTTTTGTTCGCACGGCCATATCTTGTCATTTACATCAATGAGTGCAACACGTAATTTTTCATCCCACCTCAGCGAGGAAATTAAATACTTCTCGCGTGATTGTTGAGGGAGAAAGCTCATTTCCGCATTTTTAATAGTTTCAGTCAATTCTGTTGGCGTCAAATTAACTTCTTCGTCACTAGAATCACTCATTTTAGGTTTTTAACTTATTTTCAATTTTCTTGTTTTTAATCGAAGGTTTTAATTTTAAACAATATGACGTAAAAGAAAATGGTGCGCGCGAAGCAAATAAAAAAATCACAAAAAAGTATACCAAAGAGGTTATGAGTGTGAGGTTTTAACAAATTAAAAACGGTTGTATGGAAATTCGGCACCATAGAGGTAGAAGTAAATAGGTTTTAATGATGTTTTGAATTCACAAACTTCATAGACGAGTGATATTTACTAACGTGCACACGATGTTCTAAATTCAATTTACTTTATCCTCAAGAGGATAATAACGGCTTTTGCAATCAGATATCGAAGCTTAAAAATACTCTTTCCGAGATGGTGGGATGAAAAAGTTTTTTATTTCCGCGGTAATTTAATGTTCCGTATAAAAATAATATACTTCCCCTGGATGTAACCTATCACTATACCAAATTCATTTCACTATACAAAATCGGCCAAAAAGAAGAACCGTTCAAGCATAGCAGACAGACAGACATACTTTCGCATTTATTATATTAGTATGGATTAGGGGCATTAAATAACATTATCTATATTATTCTTCATTCACATAGGGTTTGGCACTAGGTAGAGGAGAATGGTTACTAATTTTATAAATTCGAAATAGTTTATCTGACTAAACTTTCATCAATCATCAAAATTCATCAAAGCTTCAATCAAACTTAATACTGTTCTATGATCAATATAATGGGCCAGCCGAGATTGATATTATAGCTTCTAATTTCCGACTGCACTAGTGTGTGACTGTACATAGAAACTATATATTACGTTATAATAAAATAAAACTTACTTTGTGAACGTATTCTTCTATCTTTTGGAACTCTAAATATTGCACTGCAAATTTTTGCCTCTTGGATTCGTCCACAAGTAAAACGAAGCTTGAAACTTTGCTCCTTGCTCGACCTATAACAGTGCGTCCAGGATTTATACAATAAAATCACAGTGAATCTGGGGTCACGGAAGTGACCCCGCCAAGACTAGCAAAAGGAACTTTTTTTTCAAAATAGTAAACGCCGAGTTTCTTGCTGGTTATTTTCGGTAGGAATGACATTCCGAACCAGTGGTAGATTCACTCGACGATTCACAAGTACTTGTAAAAATTTATTTGAATAAAAATCATTTGAAATTTGAATTTTTGAACGGGGCACTTCCTACCTTTTCTCGAAGCGTTTCGTCGTATTTTCGAACCGTCTTATGTTCGGTCCAGATGACGCTAGAAAGTTGAAATTTTCAGGATAAGATGTCGTTGGCGGATTTACCAAATATGGTATATTTGGTAATATCAATTATCTAGCATTTAGAGTTTCAGATTTATTGATGCCTGAAATTACGTCGATTTCGTGACTGTTAACTGTGCAAATTAAACTTCCAGTTCTTTCATTATCATGGACTTCCGCAAAGTAACGCCTGCTTCTATCCAATACTTTCGGTTTTATATTTTTTTAATGGAATACCTTTACTCTGTATGTAGGATCTGTACTCCGAGGGTTGATCGTAACGCACCACGAGCAGACACTGAGGGATGTCCACGCCTTCTTCCAACACGCTCGTAGAGATCAAACAATTCAGGTTTCTGAAATCAAATTGATTCATTGCCTACTGTTCCGGGATAAAAATATTATGCGATCTACAGAATGCAAGCGTTCCCTTTACAAATTTTGGAGTGAAAATCCATTCTTCTATAGTGTGTGAAAGTGAAGTCTGTTTGTCTGCTACGCTTTCTCGGCCCATTGAGCACTTTTTGGTAGGGTGTAAACTTGTGGATTCGCGTCACCGACACCGACACATACACCGTCACCGCATTGTTACGAAGACAATTTAATTTATCTAAATTTAAAAAAATATATATTAAAAGTAATCTTCGTTTTCACTTCTATCGGCAGTCCCTATGACTCTGACCTCTTAGATCGAGAAAAGTCTATTGAAATAAGTGTGCATTCCTTAATTAAGTAGCATTACACTTTAATTCTTCCTGCTACAAGTGCCAAAGATATGCTGAAATTATATAATTAATACATGATGTCCAAGACTTCGTTCGCGTGAATTAAGTTTTTCGATACCCGCGGGAGCTCCTTAATTTTCCGGAATAATAGGTAGCCTATGCCTTTCCCGGGGATGCAACCTACCTCTGTACTGGAGGTGCATAATTAATTTATAAACTGATTTAATTAACCAATATTTAAATTTAACACTCATATTAAATAAAAAAAACTTGAGAGGTGTCAAGGGACACCCGATGGAACGAAGTTCCTGATATGGTATGTTCTTCATTTTATCTTCTGTTTAAACTCTCTCCAATTTTAAACCTGTTTCCATCGGCGTTGAAACCGGCTTACATTCGCCCATGTTAAATTTTTCTATTAACTTTTCGATATAGCTCGTCTGTGACAACCTCATTTCTCCCCCTACCCATAACCTATAACACGTATAATATAACTAGCCTATGTAACTATTGAAAACATAATTCTTTAAAATTATTTCGCCTTTTTTTTCAACAACTTGAAAGTCAACAACACAAGTAGTCATAGCAACCAAAATCATAAAAAGTGTCGTTACAACTTTTGGTCTTAATTTTTTCCGTTTAGCCCCCTTTCGCAACGCGCGATAAGGAACTCCGTTCCAAAAAAAATAGCAATTATAACGAAAAAAATACCACTACCTCGAAGCAGGGTGCCACGCACCAAGCACACTAAACAGAATACTAATAAATACATGAGTACGACTCCGCGCGTGGCCAAAGTCCATTACTAAAATTCTACATCAATGCCAAAGTCCAAACATTCGGCATAGGTACTAAGTAAGCATAAGAAACGGCCGCCTACGTCACAAATCACTATTCACAAATGCTCTTTAGAACGAGGAGCGTCGTCGCGAAAAGTGTCGAACATTGCCGAATCGACCGTTCCGAACAGCCAACCAACGTAACTTCGACCGTTCCGAGCAGCCAACGTAACTTGCTAATTTTAGCAGTGTTAAAGTTCGACGCATCCCGATAGCGCGTAATACGTGAATTGTGAAATAGTTGTCAATAACATTTTGTGATAATTCGTGATAAAAATACCTGCGAATGATCTGTGAATTATTATATGTGTTAACTTAGCAGGCGATTTTTTATCGTTTCGTTTGTTTTAATTTATAACTTGTTATCGTATTTCGTGATTAGTCGACGCGACGTTGAAACAACTCGATGTCGTTTTATTTAGTCGGGCATTGGAAAATGTGATTAATGGGTTGTTTTATTAATTCTACGATTTTCCGATTAGGTACAATTAACTATTAAGTTTAATGAAACTATTGAATTTGTGAATTAATGAAAAGATAAAAGAAAGTTGAAATTGTCAATCCTTAATAATAATAATTTTACTACATAGTGTGAAACTGTGAATGCGAAAGTATTCTCTGCCTTTCTGTTTGTTTTACTTTTCTTTCTGGCTGTTTGTTACACTGATGAATCGATTTGACTTTAAATTAGTCGTTGTACATAGATACTTAAGATTCTTTTTCTTTTCATTATTTTACGCGTCATCTAAGTATTTTTTTTTCGTGTGACGAAGTGAGAAGTGATTTAAGTAATTGACTAAGTATTCTAAAATTCCTTCATTCAAAGTAGGAGTTTAAAGTCCGAGTTTCGAGTTCTTGTAGTGTGTTTTATGATTTATCGCTACATATTTTAGTGCTTTTGGGGCAGTGGTGGGAGGAGCAACGCAAGTGTTATTGTTGTAGGATTTGGTGACGCGGCAGCAGATCATAGTGCAAGTCGGGTGCCTGTTATCGCTAGGATTAGTGCTGAGACATCACGGAACTACCCATATTTTTTTACCCTAAAAAATTAACATATAATTTTTTTTAACCATTATTGATAGCAGAATATTTAAATTTAACACTATTTGACACCTCTACTCGATACCAAATTTCATAAAATCGGTTGAAAAGATGGACTGTTAAAGCGTAGCAGACAGACATACACTTTCGCATTTATAATATTATAGTATGGGTGAGGTGGTTGTGATTATATGGACCAGCTGTCCCAGTATTAAATACAGCAGATAGCTATGTCTCAGAAATACTGTAGTGGTTATTTGACGCACAAGTTGGCTATGTATTAAATGGAAATAAATCACGATTAGTTACCCATTTTTGAATTTCAAAAGTGCTTGTTGACTTAGCTTCTTTGTATAATACTGTTCTCGCGTATTGGTAAAAGGATTGATGTTAAATCCAACGATGAAATCGTGCTTCAAAAAGCCAAACTCGATCGGATTAACTTCCTTGACATCTTTTAACAGATTATAAAGAACCTTCGTTGTAAACCTCTGTTGTGTTAAAATCAAGCCAGATAGAGCATTCCTCTTTTGATTCACTTTCATTACAACTGAAAATAAGAGTATGTACATTACAGTAAAAAGTTTTGATTCATTTATCGTTAACCAGCCTAGAAGTCCTAGAAAGCCGAAATTTTGCGCAGCCGTTCCTTTTATAATGGAGACAAATAGTAAAATAATCAAATCGTCAAAACTGTTTATTCAAAATAGGTCTATACCTACTATAATATACTTTTTGAACGGCAACAAAATAAAAGACGTGATGGTGATAATTTTATTATCTACGGTTAAAGACGAAATATAAAACCCAATACTTTGATTTTCTAATATTATTTATTTTAGAAAATCAAAGTAAAACAATAGAAACATTTTTTGAGATAGAAAATTTTCATAATCGGTAATTAAAAAGTTGGATAATCGGCGTAATACGTTTGTATGGACTATAGAGAAGCGTATATGCAACGTAGTATAATCTTAAAACTTTATATCGATTAACTCGATACAATATTATCTTACCTCCATTCTGTGATAAGTAAGCAGGACTGTATTCTTTTAAAATATTTAGTAGCAGTATTATCTTTTGAGAGGAATGTGTAAGAATTTTTTGGTATCCAGTTTCGTTTGCCATTGAATCAAGTAGAACCACTCTTGCCCTAAAAAAACAAACAAATCATAAAACCAGTTCCCAGTTCAAGTCTAAAACTTTGGTAACGTTTTTCTGTAATTAGTGGAGAGTCATTTTTATTAAATTTTTTTTATTCATTAAATGTAAACGTGGAGCAAAAACGTGGTCATAGACCTTTCTTTCTTTCGTTGCTCTAAGGAAGGCCACCCGTAGATCGAGGGATAAGGTCTAAGGGTAAACAGTAAGAAAGGTAGAACCAACGGTCCGTTACCCAAATGATGAGCACACATCCCACAATTTGGTATAAAAAATTATCATATCATATTATCATATCGAAAAATTATCATTATCAAACTGAGGATACAGTAATGAAAATGGTCCATATCGCCCCACTGTGCGCACACAACTTTTGTCTCCTAGTGAATAAGCTTATTTGGTGCAGCTTTTACATAATAGGACTAGCTACCGACATATAACAGAAATATCACAGCGTTTGTAGGTATACATTATACAATGAAAGAATACCATTTATGATTGAGGACGACTTTGTTCTGTTCGAGTCCTGCCGAAACAATCCCTCCCGTCTCGCCACTTCGTCCACGCTGAAATCTGTCCAGACGTGCCCCGACCGTTTGTATGAAGTAGGTCTTATAACTGAAGTTTTTTTTTATCCACTACAACTTAGCCCTTGACTGCGATCTCACCTGATGGTAAGTGGTGATGAGGTTTAAGATGGTAGCGGGCTAACCTGTGAGGGGCATGGCAGTTATAATAAACCCATACCCCTATTCGGTTTCTACACGGCATCGTGCCGGAACGCTTAATAAGGCCAGACCAGGGTAAATTCAGAAATTATAAATTCCCAAATTGACCCTAAGGGGATCTAACCCGGGACCTTCGCACGTTAAGACAACAGCGCCACGGAGGTCGTCAAAAAGTAATATGGCGCACTTACTCAGTGGAATGTGTGATGGCGATGTTAAACAGCAACTCTTCCTGCTCGGTCTGCGCCCAGCACTTCCGTCTTTCGAAGGCGACCACGTATGCAAGAATCCCTAACGCCAGACCCTAAGAAATCGGTCCAGACGTGCCCCGACCGATTGTATGAAGTAGGTCTTAAAACTGAAGTAATATGGCGCACTTACTCAGTGGAATGTGTGATGGCGATGTTATACAGCAACTCCTCTTGCTCGGTCTGCGCCCAGCGCTTCCGTCTTTCGAAGGTGACCACGTATGCGAGAATCCCTATCGCCCCACCGTAAGCTCCCATCTCGTTTATAGTCATTATCATCGACTCTATCATGTTTTTCACTGCTTTTATTATCTGTGGATTTTATACCTGTCCTATTACAACAAGTTCTAAAATATGTATTCATATATTGTTTTTTAGGGTTCCGTACCCAAAGGGTAAAAACGGGACCCTATTACTAAGACTCCGCTGTCTGTCTGTCTGTCTGTCTGTCTGTCTCCAGGCTGTATCTCATAGACCGTGATAGCTAGAAAGCTGAAATTTTCACAAATGATGTATTTCCGTTGCCGCTATAACAACAAATACTAAAAATTAAAAAAATATATATATTAAGGGGGGTCCCCATACAATAAACGTGTTATTTTCGTATTTTTTTGCTAAATATTAAAAACGGTAACAGGTAGACGGTTCAAATTTTCACAGAATATTAACTTGTATATTACCTTTCAAAATAAATAATTAAATATCAATAAAGTAAATATTAAAGGGGGGCTCCCATACAACAAACGTAATTTTTTGATATTAACAGTAAACCTCTACAAACAAAGTTAGTTTTGCGGTTCATTAACAAAGGTAATTATACCTACTTCTTGAGTACGGAACCCTCGGTGCGCGAGTCCGACTCGCACTTGGCCGGTTTTTTTACCCTACACTAAAACTAGCTAAAAACAAGTAAGTAGTTAGTGTTTTTAAAAAGTTAAGTAGAGCTAGCAAAAAGTGTACTTATTTAAAAATTTTTGTTGGCTCCACTGTTTTGTTGTGCTAACAAAGCAAGAGTCAAAAATAACAAATGTGTCTGAAACAATGTTTGATAATATTATGAAAAGTTAAGTCCAAATCAGTATGAACAATTATTTTATTTTAAGCTTACAGATAACAATTCATATGGAATTTGTATGTTTAGACTGGAATTACACTCAAAAGACTTTGCAGCGTATTTTATAAAATAAGTACCTACCTTATACCTACATTAAGTAGGTATTCAATTTTATAATTGATATGAAATACTTTCACAAAATGTTATTCTGCCGCCATATTGAATACGAGCAGAAATAACGGGAATTATATCTTACTCCAAAATCTATATAAATTAAAATCAATGTTTGTACATTTGTCCTCAGTTCCGAAACCATCGATCAGATTGTGATGAAACTTTGGTAGGGTGTTCTGGGGACGCCCAAAAAATGGCATTGCAACGCATGCTGGGTACAGCTCATAAAAAAGTTTACAAAAAACAGCATACTTTCTTTCCATCTGACTGAGAAATATCGTATTGCCCCGGGTGCAACCGAAGATCAGGATTTTGCGTTGTATCCGGTAACACAATGGAAACTATGACTTGTTGCAAGATTGTTAACAGTTTTATAGCTTCCTGTGTTGCAGAATTGCCAGTTGGCATCCTGTAATACTGCACCATTTCTATAGGGTTTGTTGAATGACTGAAAATAAAAATAATAAAATTGTATTATTAACATTATTAATCCATAATCTAAATATGAACTCATATTATAAAGAGAAAAGATTTGATTGTTTGTTTTTATCAGATAAATTTTAAAACTACTCAACCAATTTAAAAAATTCTTTCACCTATAGAAAGCTACATTTTGAGCAACAAAGTATGGTGGAATAGTTACTCTCAAAAAGTTCTAAAAAAAAAGTCCATGATAGCATATATATTTTAACTGGCTAAATTGTGTATACACTATTATGATAATTTGTGCTACCCATGGTGAATAAAAATATAACTGGTTTTCGAAGGTGAAAGAAAACATCGAGAGAAAATGAAAGATTAATGAACAAAAATTTCATAAAGTAAAGTACTGAGTTGAAAACAAGTGATTCAATTATTGGAGTTTACTCCTTAAGAATCGATTTTCATATATAAGGCGCCCGGTATCTACTGATGAATGACCTCGTTACTTTTTTGGTGCGCACCTATGGTCCTTTCTAATTTGGTTGTGACGTAAGAGTGAGACGTACATAGTGTATGCTGCAAGGCGACTATACCTATATGTTATTGGGCTTGTTTGTTTCTATCAGTGTCAATGTACTTATATTGCTGTTTTTGTTATACATATCAATATAGCTATTTATGCAACTGTATCGTAATGAAGGTCATTTTAATTCGAGTGCTGTTTTTTGATATGAGGCTTGCCGAGTATCAAAATAGGATAGTACGAGTAAACTCCAGTCGTGCGTCGGAGCTGACACACACAATTTTTTTTATTTATTTTCTTGGTCATAAAAGTAACCATACGTGCCATATCTTAATAATATAGTGACTATTTCCCCTGTAGCATGTTCAATAAACATGTATAGGTACCTAAACTGCAATTGACTCATTAATCACATAGTTAGGTAGTGACTGTATCTTAAATCCTTTTCAAACATTATTGAAATTAGACTAACAAAAATTTTGGACATCCTATTAGACAGTAGCCTAAACAAACATATTTCACTTTTACAAAATAGACGAAAAAATGTCCATACTCATTGTTATAAATGCGAAAGCACAGATGAATCAAGAGGGAATAGGCATCTTTTAGGCAAGCATGTTCCATCTTAGGCCGCATCATCACTTCCCATCAGGTGTGATTGTGGTCAAGCGTAAGCCTATAATGAATTAAAAAAAAAGGAAATAATAGCTAATTCGCGAAAGTGTATCTGCCCAACTGTCTGTCGTATGCTACGCTTTCACAGCCCATCATCTTTTCAATCAATAATTTTGATGCCAGAAAAGAGATAGGTTGCATCCAGGGAAGGACATTTCTAAAAACTGAATTCCACGCAGACAACTCACAAGTATCATCAAGTAAGTTATTAAGAAAAAAACTTACGTAGCAACCTCTCCCATATCATTGGCGGTTGCAATGCTGGCTTGGAAGGTTGTCTCCAGGCTACGCAATATCTCTTCCACTTTGTTTAACCTTACGTTGCCATTGAGAAGGGTTGCTGTTAAACCTGAAATTTGAAAAACCCTTACTATAATCATCGAAAAAAAAATTTTACAAACTGAAGTAAAAGTAAAAAATTCCTAAAATCCATAAGAGTTCCTATAGTAAAAGTTCCCAAAATTTACCTAAGATCCTTGGTTGTTCTTCTTTCCGACAGTTCTCGAAGTGTTTCATGATAAGACGCATTGGATGATCCTCCACTGCGTGGTGACACTCATCAAATATGATTAGACTAATGTCTTCCAGCCTTATATATTGATGTGTGAGCATATCGCATAAAATCTGACTCGTTGCTACGATGACCTGGGATCAAAATGTAAGTATTATAATGTGTATAACCCCATGCAATGCACAATTTGCATGTGCGTGGCAAAAATGATCTGGTACAATGGGTGCATTCCACTACAGCCCATTAACTTCAGAAAAATACTGAATTATGTCCCACCCGGGACTCGAACCTAGGACCGCGTCGGCCGCAGTCAACCATACTAACCACTAGACCAACGAGGCAGTTCATCAGGCGCACATATGACGAAGCACAGCAAAGAGTACTTTTCACTGTCAAACAATTATCTACATTGCTAATGTTGAAATAATATCCAAAATGAATTGATACAACTAGTCACTGAGACTTTTGAGTTGGGCATTGAGACTATTGATACAACTACTAATAAGTAACCTTTAAATGTAGGTATGTAGTATATTAAAAAAATAAAACATTTCATTTCATATTAGAATCGTGACCTTACCTGATGTGCACTCAGTTCGATGTCCCATTTATTTTTATCCCAAAAGTCAACTTTGTTTTCACTACTGAAACCGGCCACTCCTTTAACTGGGCACATCTGCTCAACCATTCTTTTCTGAAATAATTTAAATAAGTACATATTTACATGAAATATAATCTTAATTATGTAGGTATTTATTTTTAAGGCATTTCGGGTCATGAAATGTAATTAAAAATATATCGATCATTGATTTTCATAAGAAATATTGGGGCAATGTACAGAGACATATAATTCCGTATAAAACAGCAGCCTCATTACATATTTATGTCCAGCTGTTGCCCGCGACTTCGTCCGCGTGGTTTAAGTTTTTTATTACTCCCGCGGTAACTCCTTAATTTTCGGAGATAAAAAGTAGCCTATATCACTCTCCAGGTCCTCAACTATACCTATGCCAAAAATCACGTCGATCCATTACTCCGTTGCGACGTGATTGAAGGACAAGGACAACAAACACTTTCGAATTTATAATATTAGTATGATATGATTATTACAGGTTACAATAACTATAATAACCTCACTCTTCTGCTATATTTTGCAAAAATCCATTGTTGCTCCAACATTATTTTTACAAATATGACTACAGGTCTGGAGGGAGGATTCCAATTCTGATGGCAGCTTGCTACCAGCTTACCAGCAAAGAAATACCACCAAGAAATTTAATATTTGGAGATGTGTAGAAAAAGATTAAGGGTGTGATATTTATATTTGTCATGCCATTCTGAATTCAACGACCATTGATCAATGGAAAAGGTTTTATATAAACAATTCAAACCACAAACCTGCTGAAGCACCAATGGAACTGTGTTGACTAAAAAAAAACATCGTTTTCCACCCTCCCCCCATGGCTCCTGCAATGTATCTCTCAGTCTTTTAATAAGCCGTATCGCAATATATGTTTTTCCTGAGCCTAAAATAATATGACAATATTAGTTCTTCACAGTTTAGTATTGAGAGTAAAGTAAGCGGCATTGTTCGACGTGTTGCGAAGCTGAAGTGGCAATGGGCGAGGCACATAGTTCGAAAAACCGATGGACATTGGGGTCCCAAAGTGCTGGAGTGGCGACCCCGCACTGGAAAGCGCAGCGTTGGTAGAGTCGCAGGGAGCTGTTGGATCCAGGAGGTGCAAGATAGTAGCGTGTGGAAGTCCATGCAGGAGACCTATGTCCACGTGTGTATGTGACAGTACATGCACAGGACACAATAATAAGTGGAAGGCCTCTTATATAGGGATGAGCTGACCGGCATATCAAAGCTAGGTCTAGAAACTTTGTATGCAGGTTTTTTGTGGTCAATTCTGTAATTATTTACAGAATTGACCCCATGTAAAGTTTGAGATGGGTCAGTAAGTACAACATAAATGGTACCTGTAGGTAAATGAATGATTGTATTTTTTCTCACAGCAATTTCTTCTAATTCCGTCTGATATAGTCTTGGTATGAGTTCATTATTAGGGTCATATGGCTCCATTTTGAACGTAGTTCAAGAATGTTCCTGGAATAAAAAATTCAAATATCTTAAAAGCTCTAAACAAACCTAGTTAAGCACACTTAAAGTTTAAACTATCTAACCTAGACTTAAAATATTTGGTCAAGACTTCATTCAGTTAAAAAATCGAACTGAAACTCAAAACCAATAATACTTACATTCAAAACAGTAAATATAATATCTAATTTTAATTTTTGCTAATTCGCTAGGATATTTTTTTAATTTGATTTAAAAAAATATCCTAGCGAAATAGTGCGTTAAGTAAGGCGAGACCTCTATATACCTAATCAAAGGGCGAGACATGCAATAACTTGTCTCAACTTGCAACTTTATTAATAGAACCTTAATTATTAGTATCGAAAGGTTTAGTGAGACTCACCAGTAAGAATAATTTTTTTCTAAGGCCAATCGGTCTTCAAGAAACAAGTATCGCGAGGCTTACTGTGAATTACATTTAAATTAAATATTTGATTTGTTGTTATCGGTTATTCTACGATTATCGAGCCGCAGGTGGCAGGAGAACAACAACCACACAACTAAAAGAAAATGACACTGTTGTCACAACTCACAACTCACATCATTTGCTTTTATTCACCGACCAGAAAAAAAGCTTTTATTGCAGAGTGCAGACTGACAGAAGAAAATAGAATTAGAAATCACTTACCTACAAAGCACCAACCAATCACTAACAGACATATGGTCGTGGGATGCCCCGCTTTTCTGTGTTACTATCATAGAATACATTTACTGGTTACTTCGAGAAAATGCACAAATTGTTAAGTTTCATACCAGCGTTGCCATTGATACGGCAATTGCCGTAATATACGGCAATGGCGAGAAACGCTAACTTTTTATCACGACAGATGGCGCACAATCGACTGTACCTTGTTTTGACACATCAGATGTCAAATCTTATGGAATTTTGCATTTATTTAGATTTAGCTTCCGAATTTTCCCTAATTTTAGTTAAAATGCCTCAATGTAGTGCTCTAAATTGTAGAAACAGAGGAGTACATTTGTTTCCCAAGGAAAGTAGGCGCAGAAAACAATGGGAATCGGCGTTACGTATTAAAAACTTCAAGGCGAGTACTACTGCACGATTGTGTGCTGTGCATTTCACGGAAGAAGATTATTATGGGAAAAGCAAATATACAGGTGAGCTATCACAGTGACTACTATGATTCTAAGTCCTTACATATATTACGAGTTGAGTTCTTAGTTCCAAAATAATATTAATTTATATAACATTCTAGGTAATGAACCTCAAGCCAAATTTCTCAAAAAGACAGCTGTACCATCAGTTTTCTACTTCACTACGATAAAACCAGAAAATTCAGCTGCCTTTGAACGACAGCATCGTCTTGACAGAAGAAGTATAAAAAAACTTTTTCAAGAATCAGAAGATTTGCAATCAACTAGCAGAGTCACTATAGAAACTGAAAGAGACCTTCCAATGATAATAGGTTGTGAAGAAGAAGTGAACACAGAAAATAACACTCTGTCAGAAGATAGTTCACATACTGCACATGAATATGTTTCCAAAAGTACTCAAGTTGATCATGAATATGTGTATGGGACAATTTATAGATGCAAAAATAATAATAGCTTCATAAAGATTTACACAGGTTTTGAATCATATAAGAAATTTCATTTTGTTTATTCAACTCTCAGTCCAATGGTTCATAAAATTAAGTATTATGGCAGCAATGTGATAAATCTGAGCACAGAAAATCAGTTCTTTTTGACTATGATGAAATTGAGGCAAAATAAATGTAATTTTGAACTTAGCATGTTCTTTAATATTAGTCAAAGCACAGTATCCAATATTTTTATTACATGGGTAAACTTTATTCATCAATTGTGATTAAAAATAGAAATTTGGCCCAGAAAGGGATTAGTTCAATATTATATGCCTAGAATTTTTAGAAAATATGATTTTGATCTCAGAGTGATATTAGATGGAACAGAAATAAAAGTTCAAAAACCCAAGAACCCTAAATCTCAACAAGCATCTTGGAGTAGCTACAAGCATGCAAACACACTAAAAATATTAGTTGGTGCAACACCTGGTGGGCTGCTATCATACTGTTCACAAGCATATGCAGGTTCAATAAGTGACCGGCAGGCAGTAGAACGAAGTGATCTTTTGAAAAATTGCAACAGTGGGGATACTATACTGGCTGATAGAGGTTTTACAATACAGGACATGTGTGCAGATAAAAATGTCTCTGTTAAGATCCCAAGTTTTTTGAAAGGAAAATCACAATTGCCTGGTCTCACTGTGATAAAAGATAGGGAGCTAGCAAATAAAAGGGTACATATTGAACGAATTATAGGGTTAACCAAAACATACAAAATTTTAAAAAATGAACTAGACCATAGCTATGTTCCAATAGCAAGTAAGATCTTTTTTATATGTTTTATGTGCTGTAATTTTAGAGAAGGTATTATGAAGAATATTAAATAAAACACTTTATAAAAATATCAGTTTTTATTTATTATATCAGTTTTTATTTATTATTTGTAAATAGTCTTTAAAAATGTATTTATTTATAATGGCAGGTTCTAAACTATGTACATAAAAGTTAATTAAACTAGTTAACATTTCATTGATATATGATTCATCTCTTGTAATGAAAACTACCTGCATGTCTTCAAAAGTATAAACAATAAAATTGCAATATTGCCGGCCTGAACAATATAACTGTCCTTGAATTTGAGCGTAGTAAGGATGTTTCTTTTTTAATTGAAACTGTCCATTACATTTCTCCAAATAAGGCACACTCACAACAGTGATTTTATCATTCCTAGCCACATATGGACACTTAACTTCAATGACAGTGTCTTCTCCCAATAAACCATCTGGAGAAGCAGCAAGAAAAGGATATTCCGCCGAAATAAATAAACCACATTTTTTTACAGTCAGTCCATACTCTCTCTCATATTTAGCAATTGCAATGCTCTCGTGGATTTTACCATGAATTACTGCTCTAGTGTGTACGGCCTTAGGTGCTAAAATTTTTTCTATTAATTTTTTTGTATAAGCTTTACAATGACACACTAAATAAAACATGCTTGCAGTGATCCTGCAAGACCTCATCTCGTGCCACTCAGCAGAGTTATCTTGGGCTCTGGTATTATGTTCCACAGCCTTAATTTGTTCATTTGTTATACTTTTTAAAAGAAGCTTTTCAAGTAATTTATCTTGTGGATTCTTTGTCGAATATGAGTAGTGATCCCATTCAATTCCATATGGATTGGCAGGTTCACATGTCTGCAATATAGGCATTGAGCTTTCTCCATATCCGATTGCCAAATTCCGTACATAATCATAATAATTTTCCATAATTTCACTTTCATTAAGTGGGTTAAAATTACAAGATTTTAATCTTTTGTTTGGCAAATTTTGAGCAGCTATAGGTGAGTTATAAAACACTTTACTTGGTCTATTAAAGGTCATTAGCTTTTGTGTACATGATTGAAGCAACTTAATTGATTTCTTATGCACCATTTCAAGTATACCAAACAACAATACTGAGACATGTTTGCAACTAGCTTGAATACCACTACCTGCAGCACAATCACAATGGCATTCTTCTATTACTCCATCTTGGCTTAACTTTACATCCACCACATATACAACTTTCTTCATACTGGCTTTGCACTGCCCTCGCAAATAGGTGTGAATGCCATCTTTGGAAAAACGGGCAGTCACAAGATGGCGAGATTCGTAAAGAAGCTGTCCTTTAGGCCGTGTACCATATCTGTAAAACATAATAACCAAGATGAAAATAGGTAGGAAGGTGGGTCATATTATAAACTAATTTATGAAACTAAAAGCCTCCTAAAGATTTGATAGTTAAATGTGGGTACTTACTTTTCAAAATATTCCTGTATTGACTGTCTGCTAATCATTGGCAGAGGAGTATCTGCATTTATGTCTCTGAATGTATCAGAAGCTGGACTTAGGTATTCAGTGTCATCTAGGATATCGCAGTCGGTACCAAAGTTTTGGTTTCGATCATACGATTGTAATCTATAAGTAAAATTGGGAAATTATTTATGATAACAAAAAAACAGGTTTACAAACAATCATAACCTCAAATATTTTAAGTGAGTACCTTTCAATTAAATCGGCTTTTTTGCCGGTAATTGTTGCGTTCCTTTTACGGAGCTCAGCTTTAAGTTGAGGCACAGTCATAAATGAAAACATTTTGAATTGAATTAAGTATTTTATTTTCAAAAATAATAACCACACAATTGTCTCAAAATGTAAACAAGGTACGGTCGACTACAGCGACATCTGCATACAGCTTTGAGTGTGGCTCCCCATTGCCGTACCTATGTATATTTTTTCTTTCATGAATTTCAAATCAATTGGAACAACCAATCACCGGGCTGCACTATGATAATTCACTTTCTTTGATTCGTTAGTTTGAAGTTGCTTTATGTACTATGCGTTTTGAGATTACTTTATTTTTCATTTTTGCACACAAACATATCTTGAGATGGATAAATGTGTCGTAGATAGGTACAGTTTATTGATTCCTAATGGCTTGCCTCTAAAAAAGAAAATCAACCTAGAGATTTTCGTTTTGTTTCCATTTTATTATAGAATTCCTGCTTTTTTCCAATTTTTTTCACAATAAAAATAACAATACAGCAATTTCATGATTTTTTTTTATAAACACGGCAATCTGAAGTATCAAATACGGCAACTCTATCAAACTTGATGGCAGCACTGTTTCATACTAAAGGAATCCAACAGGATTACAAGGGTCACCACTCACCAATTAATAAAACTGGTTTGATTTGATAATAAAGGCACCGAACATGGACTTCATTCTTTAAAGTTTGAACTAATGAGTACACTAAAAAGTTAAAATTTTTAGTGTACTCATTCTTTCCAAAAAAACCCACTTCTAAAGCCACGGTAAAGTAAAAAACCGAAAAAAATAATACTTTTGATTTCTACACATAAATATACCTAAATCAAAATTATTTTTTTACTTTACAGTGGTTTTGGAAGTCGCTTTTTTGTACAGATTTTTTTGTTCAGAAAGAGGACGTTTCCTCATCTATAAAAAAATTTATGGTATTTTTTGCTGTCAGCCCTGCCTTTTTGAACAGCTGTTTTTTATGATAGTTTGTAATTTAAATCTAGTAGGTAAATCTCAAGGGATAATAACTATGTCACCGTAAGATTGCAAAAAAATATAAATTGTAATCTAACTAAACGAAATTTTGTAAACTGTCGACAGATTGTGAACCGTTCAATGTTCTGAGTGACAATTTTTGAAATATTCATTGTATTTACGTTTTCTTGTCTCTTTCTTGTAGGTTAGGTTAGGGTTCGACTTATAATTAATAATCACTTAGGTTTTACGGGTTAATATACCTAAGAATCTACCGAAAAATAATGCGTTAATCTGTCGACAGTTTTTTTACAATCTAACGGTAACATAGTATAGGTTATTTAATATAAATCCTTTTAAAAAGTAATCTTCTAGTAGGTAGGTATTGCGGGGATTTCCCTTTAGTGCACAATAGGTATTGTCTTACCCAAATGCTACACGTGGCGCATGATCATAGAATAATTTAACCACAGAGGTAGTATAAGGTGTAGCATACAGGCAAATAATACATATTACAATCTTACATTCATACTAACACACACATTCAAGACACTTGTCGTCTCGGATCTACACCCCACGCAAAGTGCGGGGAGGGGGTGAACGACTGAGGGAAGTCAGTCGAGCACCGGGCCCCGCACAGTGAAGACGTGGATGAGTGAGATTATCGAGCCGATATTTATACATCAGTTACTACATTTTGGCGACGAGAGAAAAAAAAAAAAACGGTAAGTACTTTTGATTTTTTTTTAAAAAGGAAAAAAGGGTAGGAAACAGGTCGCATTCACTCGGCTGTAAGACATTAGGTACATTATTAGATTGAAATACCGTGATCACTAAAGTCCAAGCATTTTATCATATTATAATATTACATACGATTAATAAATTGAATTATATCACTAAAGTTTATCTGCAAGATCATGAGTCTCAATAATAATTAGTTACACTCCTATAAAATAAAAGAGAACTTAACCGGAAGTACCTACCTAGAAACATAGAAACAGAATCATTTTTATTCTAAATAAATTGTATTTGTATTGAATAGTATAGCAAAGGTGAACTTAGCTGTCGTACCTTGTTTATTACGACGGCTGAGGAATGTTACCTACCTACTTGTTTATTGTCAGTGTAATTTCATCATACAAGTGGACATAGGACTATTCTTTTACAATTTGCATTCGATATCGAGAAATATGTATAGAAAATAAACAGATTGTAACTTTTGTCCATTCAGTGGTTACATAAACGAATCATTAACTATTTTATTAATAATTACGTAAATAATTACCTTATGCCGTTTACAATAGGGTGCTTTAAGTAAATACAGACTTACTAATCAGTTGTACTCGCTCGACGGCTAACTCGTAAACAACCTATATTCTATAACTTCAGCTAAGCATACGGAATACGAGTATCAGCACTGACTCGACGGTCTAATTCGTGTTGTTTTCAGTTATATCTTAATAAGGTATTAAACCCAGCAGCACAAGTTATTTTTGTTATTTGGTATAGTGATTTTATATCGACTAAAACATATTCAGGTACGAGGAGTTAAGTTCCGCAAAATGTGACTGTGATTTGGTATTTAATTGTGAGCGGTCTAGCATGAAATTGCGATATGTTATGCATTAAATTGCGAAGTTGGGTGGCATTAAATTGCGATTTTAGGTAGCATTAAATTGCGAAGCTGGGTGTCATTAAATTGCGAGACGGAAAAGTTGATCTAGCTTTGAAAGCGATAATAACCTAATTAAACTTTTGTGGACCTGTAAAATATACGAGAACTTATTGCATTAAATTGCGTTACAGTAGATGTTTCATTGTTTACAGGTAAACAAAATGGCTATGTTTACACTTGACAAATTCGAATGTGAAGGCGAAATAGGGTCTGTTGCAGTTAGGTGGGAGCGATGGAAACGCAGTTTATACATATATTTGGTAGCAGCTGACATTGACACAGAAGAAAAGAAAAGAGCATGCTTACTTCATTTCGGGGGCGTGGAATTACAAGAGGTTTTCTATAATATACCCGGAACGAATGTAACGCCAGACAATACTAACGACGGAAAGGTATTCGAAATTGCAATTCAAAAACTAGATGAGTACTTTGCTCCTAAACAAAGCAAAGGATTCGAGCGGCACCTATTTCGACTTATTAAGCAAGAACCACAGGAGAAATTTGAAAAATTTCTAGTAAGATTAAGACAGC
Organism: Erebia epiphron; assembly: GCA_963932025.1. Classification (NCBI taxonomy): domain Eukaryota; kingdom Metazoa; phylum Arthropoda; class Insecta; order Lepidoptera; family Nymphalidae; genus Erebia; species Erebia epiphron. Next base: position 10,069,513 of record OZ009958.1, on the reverse strand, counting down.
AGGCAACAAAATGTCAGTTTACAAATGTAGAAGAACACATAATGGAACAAATAACAGAAAAATGTTCGTCGGATGACCTTAGAAAAAAAATCTTGAAGAATGGCGACAAAATGACTTTGGATGATATTATTGCCGAGGCTAACGCATTAGAAGTTATAGAAAGACAATTAGGAAATTTTGGAAGCAAGAAATTAGAAAGTCAGGAAGTAAACAAGATTATTACAAGGGCAGAGAAGAACAAGGATATAGGAAAACGTGCAGCTTGTAGTCGATGTGGGAGCATGAACCATTTTGCCCGCGATTCAAAATGCCCTGCCAAGACTAGGAGTTGCCATAAATGTGGAATTATAGGCCATTTTCAAAGACAGTGCAGAACAAGGGACGGACAGAAGAGGAAATCGGATCGAGAGGAAGAAACTCATAAAAAGGACTCAAAAAGATTCAAACGTGCTAACAACATTGAAGAAACTGCTAATGTAGCTTCTACTAGCAAACAGTTGGACTACATCTTCAATGTGAACACTGGTCCTACAGTATCGTGTGCAATAGGCGGGACAGAAGTAAAAATGTTGATAGACTCTGGCTGCAACCATAATTTAATCACGGACAGGACATGGCAATTTATGAAACTGAACAACTCACAGGTTACTAACCAAAACAAGAACCCGCAAAAGAAGTTTGTTGCTTATGGTAGTGGGACTCCGTTGGAATTACTGGGAGCTTTTGATGCGGATATACAACTAGGAAAAAGAGTGGACCATGCTACTTTTTATGTGATCTCTGGGGGTACCCGTAATTTGCTTGGCAAAATAACAGCAACCTCATTAGGAGTTCTACAGATCAATATACCAACAGATGTTAATAATATAGAATGGAAAGCCTTTCCTAAATTTAAAGACGTGCTGGTGGAGATCCCGATTGACAAATCAATAAAACCAGTTGCACAACCTTACCGCCGAATACCCATTCCTCTTGAAGCCAAGGTCGAGGACAAGATTAAGGAATTGCTGCAGATGGACATAATTGAGGAAGTCAAAGGTCCTTCGAATTGGGTTTCACCGATCGTACCTGTACTAAAGGACAACGGTGAAGTCCGATTATGTGTGGACATGCGTCGCGCAAATGTGGCTATTAAACGAGAAAACCACCCACTTCCGACTATGGACCAACTGTTGCCCAAGATGGGAGAAGCAAAATTATTCACCAAGCTGGATATACGAGACGCTTTCCATCACATTGAGCTTCACCCCGACTCGAGACCTATAACTACGTTTATAACGGGCAAAGGATTGTTCCGCTTTAAAAGAATGATGTTTGGCATCACCTGTGCACCAGAAATCTTCCAAAAGACGTTGGAGAGGATACTTTTAGGATGTGACGGGGTGATCAACTTCATAGATGACATTCTAGTGTTCGGGAAGGACCAGACGGAACACGACGACAGGTTAGAAAAAGTTTTAAGAGTGTTGGAGAGCTATAATGTCGTTTTAAGAAAAGAAAAATGCATTTACCGAGCTAAAGTAGTCAAATTCTTAGGACACGAACTTTCAGGAAATGGGGTTAGACCTCTAGACAAATACTTATCTGCTATAAAAAACTTTAGAGCACCTGCGACCATATCTGAATTACAAAGCTTTCTGGGGTTAGTAAATTTTGTCGGAAAATGGATACCTCACTTAGCAACGACCACAGAGCCTCTTAAAGAGTTGCTTCGGCAGAAAGCAGGAAGAAATTCCGACATTACAGGGTCCTGGAATGGAGCTCGACAAGCTGCTTTTAATAAATTAAAAGCTTCTCTTGTTGACATATCATGTCTGGGTTATTATAATCCTAAAGATAAAACCACAGTTATTGCAGATGCGAGCCCTGTTGCACTGGGGGCAGTACTAATTCAAACCAATGACGGAGGCTCCAGGATTATAGCCTATGGGAATAAGACACTAACTGAATGCGAACGTCGGTATTGTCAAACCGAAAAAGAGGCACTTGCGCTGGTCTGGGCCATCGAACACTTTAATATGTTCCTTTACGGAAAAGACTTTGACCTGGTGACGGATCACAAACCCTTAGAAACAATATTTGGCCCCAAGTCCAAGCCTTGTGCCCGTATTGAAAGATGGGTACTGAGACTGCAGTCTTATAGATTTAACATCAAATACAGCCCGGGCAAGAATAATATAGCCGACCCACTATCGCGACTTTGCAAGTTATCCGCAGATCCACCATTATTGGGTGTAGACTATGTTCAAAATGTGATAGACCAAATAAAACCTGTAGCTATTCCATTACCAGAAATTATCAAATGCTCTCGTCAGGACGCGGAAATACAAGCAGTCAAAAAGGGTCTTTACGATAATCAATGGGACGATTCAACTAAGTCTTTTAAGTTGTTTCAAGATGAGTTATGTTTCTATGAGGATATTTTGCTAAGGGGAACTAAAATTGTAATCCCGAAGAAACTGAGAGACCAAATTTTACGTTTGACTCATGAGGGACACCCGGGTGTATCAGCAATGAAAACAAGACTGAGAACTAAAGTCTGGTGGCCAAAATGTGACAAGGACGCGGAGAACTTTTGCAAGGCATGCAAAGGTTGTGTTCTGGTTTCCGCTCCTAATCCTCCTAATCCTCTAAAGAGAAGAGAGTTGCCTTCGGAATCTTGGGTTGATACTGCTATTGACCTGATGGGACCATTACCTAGTAATGATTATATTCTGGTAATAGTAGATTACTACTCCAGATACAAAGAAGTAAAGATATGTCGGACGATAACAAGCTCAGAAATAATCAGCCAACTGAAAGATATTTTCAGTAGACTAGGCAACCCGGTATCAATCACGGCAGACAACGGTCGTCAATTCACCAGCGAAGAGTTCAAACAATTTTGTTTAGAAAGAAACATAAGGTTATACAATACCATACCCTACTGGCCCCAACAGAATGGGGAAGTAGAGCGGCAGAATAGAGATATTTTGAAACGTCTCAAAATCTGTCAGGTTGAGAAGAAGAATTGGAAGGAAGCTTTGCGGGAGTATATGGTCATGTACAACAGCACACCTCACACAGTGACGGGCAAAACTCCTTCGGAATTATTCTTTCGGCGACAGTTTAGAGATAAACTACCAATGCTACAAGACATGACCTACAACTCGGAAGATTTAGAAATGAAAGATAGAGATAAAGAGCAAAAAGAAAAAGGGAAGGAGTACGCGGATAGGAAGAGACGAGCAGTGAATTGTGATTTGGACATAGGCGAAAAGGTCTATCTAAAGAATATAAGTAAAAGTAACAAATTGAGTTTAAATTACGAGCCAACAAGTCATACTGTCGAGTCGAAAAAAAATGGAGACGTGGAAGTTCGTAATGATACAACGGGCCAAGTAGTAAGGCGAAATATTTTGCATTTAAAACGAGTGGAAGGACAGTGGAAGGCAGTTGAGACAGGTGACACGGATAAAACGGACACTACCAAAACCGATTCGGAGTAATGGAAACTAATTCTTTAATTGATTATAAATAAGATTCGCAATCAGCAAGATACAATTGATTTTTAATTAAAATATATTTATTTATTTGTTTATTTATTTATGATTTTTAATTTTAATGCCTAATGAGTTGCACAAGTATAATTAAAATTGATCGAACAACTAAACGGGTGTTTAATATTATCTAAGGTATGTTAAATAGAAAAAAAATATATTTAATAAAGGAGGGATGTAGCATACAGGCAAATAATACATATTACAATCTTACATTCATACTAACACACACATTCAAGACACTTGTCGTCTCGGATCTACACCCCACGCAAAGTGCGGGGAGGGGGTGAACGACTGAGGGAAGTCAGTCGAGCACCGGGCCCCGCACAGTGAAGACGTGGATGAGTGAGATTATCGAGCCGATATTTATACATCAGTTACTACATAAGGTATAGAGTAGTACTATCGCACCGCACTCCTTGTGCGCGGCGTAGGCAAGTGAACTATAGCTACTAATATTTATAGACATGTAAAAAATAGGGATGGGCAATAGTGCGCTGCAAGTGCAAAGTCGATAAAATACATCTGAACGGTATGGTATCTATTGTTTGTGTATCTTTGTACCCTATCATACTAATATTATTAATGTGAAAGTGTGTTTGTTTGTTGGTTTGTCCTTCAATCACGCCTCATTAGAGCAACGCAAGACGTGATTTTTTTCATGGGTATAGTTGAGGACATGGAGAGTGATATTTATCCCGGAAAATTAAAGCAGTTCCGTGGGAATTAAAAAAAACTTATTCCTCGCGGATTAAGCCGATATATTTTTTAATGATCGATCGTATATCCATAATATTATAAATGCGAAAGTGTGTCTTTCTGTCTGTCCGTCCGTCTGACGCCCGCGACTTCGTTCGCGTGGATTGTTTTTTTATTCCCGCGGGAACTCTTCAAAATTGGCCCAATAACAAAGAATTTCAATATGGCGCTCGCCTTTTTTAATTTTGGTAACAGATACCTCTTTTGTGATCTCAGGGAACCCTAAATATCGATTTTGACGAAATCGGCCCAATAACAAAAAAATTGAATATGGCGCTTTCTTTGTACATTTTCCTCTTTTGTGATTTCAGGGAACCCCAAAATATATCGATTTTGAAAAAAAAATCCCAACTAATAAAGAATTTTAATCTGGCGCTGACTTTTAAAATTTATGATCTCATTGAACCCTAAATCGAAATTGAATCGTAATTTGAACGAAATCGGATCAACAGTAACGAATTTCAAAACCTATGGCGCTAACTTTTTTAAATGACATGTCCCAGTTCAGTATGGAGGGTGGTTTTTTATTCTGAGTGTTAATGAACCAGAACCAAACTGCCATCACGTGAAAGAGAAAAAAATATAACATTAAACTCCATTTAAATAATAATTTTAGAAAACCCCGTTTTTTTTAAATTAATTATGAAAAACTAGCTGATGCCCGCGACTTCGTCTGCGTGGTTTAAGTTTTTTGTTATTCCCGCGGGAACTCCTTAATTTTCCGGGATAAAAAGTAGCCTATGTCACTCTCCAGGACCTCAACTATACCCTTGCCAAAAATCACGTCAATCCGTTGCTCCGTTGCAGCGTGATTGAAGGACAAACCAACAAACCAACAAACCAACAAACAAAGTGACTTTCGCATTTATAATATTAGTATGATATGATATGATATCGTTTGTAGAAAATATTTTTCGATGGACGGCAACACTAAAACTTTTTCTACAGTGCGTTCCACTCAGCGCCCACAACGATCAAAATGCTCCTAGACTACGACCGTTCAGAGAATGCGTTCACTGACACGTCGCGATTGAACTGACGACGTAACTTTGTAATGGCGTTGCAGTTACGATAAAAATATTATTGCTGGTTGTTTACCGTTTTAACAATTGATGAGCATTAAAACAACATTATTATATCAATACCTACTCAATTATTGTTATAATTTTGTGTCAAACTGAGTGTCAAATAACTTGGTAAACAATATTTTATTATTAGGTGTCAGGAACGCATTCTCTGAACGGCCGAACAGCTAACGATCAAATTCCACATAACGACCGCGGTGGTTGTGGTCGCGACGAAAACGTCACTTATGACGTCATGACTTACGCTCACGCGAAGCTCGCGACACTCCATCTCAAAAGGTGGGTCGTCGTGATCGTTGAGAAAATTAGCGGCATTTTCAAAACTCAAAGCATCAAAGATGGCGACCGTGAAACTTACGTTATTTCATTCGGAAAGAGATATTGTAGTAGAAGTGAATGTTTCTGCAGCTGATGCTCAACGTGCCTCCACAGGTAAATATAATCCATACCACTTGAGTTTACGACAGTAACGCAAGAAGAACGGGAAAAACTGCGGTCGTGCGCGTGATTGTTGTGAACGCTTAGTGGAACGCACCCTAGATGTATAGATTAGATCTATCAAATCAGCAGGGCGACCGCGTAACTTTTGCATCAATCATTGATACATCGCAATCACCTCTGATTGGTTAACACTCTTCCACTATTGGACAAAATCCATTGACGCAGCAAGAATACCATAAATTCAGCCAATCGGAGGTGATTGCGATGTATCAATGATTGATGCAAAAAATACGCGGTCGCCCTGCTGGCACCTGTTACTGTCACTATAAGGTCATACAAAACTGACATTGACATTTGACAATCATTGTATGACATACCTGACAAAGACAATCAAGTTTTTTTTTACTGTTGATAAGATTCAGGCAAAGATCTAAAAAAGCCACAAAATAAAATAATATTTTTCTCCAAAATGGGGTCCTTTAAAAATGTGTAAATTATTATCTTAGCCATATTTTAGGATCTCTATTCACGTGTATTAAAATCATCTTGGTTCATGTTCAAGGCCCAATCTTGGACAAGTCCTTTGTCAATTTTCTCTGGTGTGAAGGAAGGTACAGAAACGTACAGTCACAGTCACATTGGTCACAGGTCACAGTCTGAATCTGTCTATGGATTATGGAAATTGTTTACCACACGTTTACCACTTCCACGGGCATGGATCGTAGATTTCTTAACATTTACTGGCATTTAGCAATCTGTGATTGACATTGACTGTTGACGTTGACAATGTCAATTGTCAATTGACAATTAATAGAAGGAACAAAAAATCTCTGCAAAAAATGTCTTCCGGAAGATCCTTTACTTTTAACATTAATTTTGATTGTTTTTTATTAAATATATGCGTTCTTCTTCTTCTATGCACAATATCAGTTTCGCCTGGAGGTAAAATTTCATTTCTATATCTTTGAATATGGATGTTGAAAAATAAGTAATATCAGTGGGTACATTTTGCAGCTAATGATTTGCATTTCAACGACGGGTCTTCAACGGCAGATATGATTGCTGGAGACGTGTTTTTTGAGATATTAGACCCTCCAGAGCTGAGATATTCATACCGTATAAGGCCTGCTAAGGATTTTGGTGCGCCTTTCGTAAGTACATTCTGTTGGAGTTGACCGTAAACTGACATGTGCATTATTGTCGGCCGCGTTTTCGCATTGCGGCATCAGCAGGGTAGATTATCATAAACATTGTACCTAAGCACATAGTTGTTAGATATAAATTATTGGGTTGGACTTAGTATCCCTAACCACGAATTTTCAGGTAAAAATAATTGTAATTGATAGAGCTTTGGTCCACGATTACAGTGCTACTACTCTTATTACAAGGAAATACACAGTTTTGAAGAAAATAACGAAATTAAGTTCTAACCTCAAAAGAGGCTAAAGGCAAAAGCTGTCAATTGTAAATGAAAAAAACAGTGAAATGAAACCTCTAAAAAAAAAAGTAAAGCCAATTAGGTACTTTTTTTTATTTAACTGACTTAACGGCTCTCGATTCTAGTTCTTCTGACCAATTAGGTACCTACCTGAATAGTCTGTCACAGGAGTGTCACTGAGTCATCACTAATTATTAGAATAAAAAGACTAGAACCCAGAGTTGTAAAGCCATTTGAAAGAAACATTTTTAAGCGTTAAGGGTTTTTAGGGGAAAAGTAATAAATCCCAAGTAGGGGTGGGAAAAAACTAGGGTAGGTTAGGGTTTGACATAAATAATCAGGGCACTACCTGATTATTTATGTTTAATTCATTATTAGGTTCTATTGGGTCCTAAGTCGAATATAGTAAAAAAAAAAATTCTTATCTCAAAACGGGTAAAACATGTAAATAAAACGCTATCACAGCGAGAGCCTAAAAGCTGTCAATTGTAAATGAAAAACAATAAAACGTAAAAAAAAGTAAACGTTACCATAATAGTCTGTCACTAATTATCTGATTATAAAAACTAGAACCCAGAGTTGTAAAGCATTTGAAAAAAAATATAATTATTTTTCGTTTATTTTCCGAGATTGTTTATTCCGTTTCTGTTGTAGTTGTGTGAATGTTGACTTGTTTTAGCCGTTTTTTTTCGTTATTTTTTCAAAAACTATGCATTACCTTGTAATAAGAGTAGTAGCACTGTAATCGTGGACCAAAGCTCTATCAATTACAATTATTTTTACCTGAAAATTCGTGGTTAGGGATACTAAGTTTTAACCGAGATAGCTGTCAAGGGCTAATTTGCAGTGGATAAAAAATTTAAGAATAACTTTATAGTCAACCTTATCTCATTTACTAAATAGTAAGGAAATAAGTTAAACTATTATAATGTATTCTCTCTTTCAGAATGGAAGTATTCGTTTTGAAAAGGCACGCTTGGTGCCAACAATTCCTTTTCATAGTTGTTCAGATATTAAGAACCAGGATGAAATCTTTGGCAACATTGCATTATCTGAAAGAGGGTAAGCAACACCTTAATGTATCAGTCTATTTTAGAGCATACCTAGCAGTTGCTCTGCCATCTCTCATCTTAATTATTTTTTATTATAGTGAGAGCCTATGTATGTGCAAAGGTTATTATTGTTAATATTTTACTTATTTTTTTTGCTAATGTACAGCTTTTAAACATTAATCATTCATTCTATCCCTTTTATTGGCAATTTAAGAAATTTTATATCACTTGCTATAACACATTATATAAAGGAAAACATTTTGAGAAAACATGTCTGCAAGTTCTCCATAATGTTCTCAAAGGTGTGTAAAGTCTGCCAATTCACAGTGGGCAAGAGTAGTGGACTATGGTGTAAACCTTCTACTTCTAGAGGAGACTCGTGCTCAGTAGTGAGCCTGTGATGCATTGTAATGATGTGTTAAACTGGTAAACAGTTATAACAGGGATCATAGAACTTTAACATAATGTTTCAAAATAAACACATGACAGAAGCAGTTGGTTAAGCAACTATTTCATTGTGACAATTAAAAATCTCATGGGAGCTGTTTAGTTTTCTGGGTTAGAAATTAAAGAGGAGACTATGTCAATGCCCAGATCTTTAAATACTTTTTATATTTTTCAGAGAATGTTCATTTGTGTATAAATCTTTGAAGGCACAGTTGGCTGGAGCACAAGCAATTATCATAACAGAGACAGATGACAAATGGGATGATGCTTTAGACCATTTAATAGAAATGGTGGATGATAAGTAAGTCCAATGTTATCGAAATGGTCACATAACTGCCTTGATGGTTAAGTACTTAATAGCAACTGCGGCATACAAGGTTCGGCAATAATGCAGTATAGGGTTTTCTGACAAGAAGTTATCAGTACCAACACAGAGTTAGGAAGTTAGTGGTGTTTTGACCCCCGTGACTCGGAGAACACGTTTCTATCCTGGGCCTGATCTCTCTGTCGTATAGGATTTCCCGTCCAGCGGGCTTTGAGAGTAAAGGAACAGAGTTGACACCTGTGTTTGCACACACACCTATGCACTATAATATCCCCTCGCAGATGGCTTATCTCTCTGGAGATTGGCATTATTATTTTTATTCATTTAAAATTTAAATGTTCACATAGGAGACTAATTGACATCTGCAAGGAAGCGGATATAGAACCAAGAACATTAAATAGCACTGTAATAAGAATTTATAGAAGAAATAAAATATGGATTACTTATGAAATTAATGATAACAGGATTAAAAGTGAGAGATGTTTATGTTTAAATTGTAGTAAGGTGCAAAGGCCTTATCATTAGTGAATCGCAAAGTAATATGTTTACTAATAAATATTTTTTGGATAGTTTGGTAGACTTAAGTTCTTTATGTTGCTTAGCTTTTTTTGTTAATAATTACTTCAGAACATTTTAATGAATGTCTTGTTTCTTTATAGGCAGTGAGGAGCAGTTCACAGAGGTCTAAAAGCACTGCTTATCGTGGTTGAAATAGCTTGATGCTCATTTTTATACCAGCCATACATACTTACTCAACTAATGCCTACCTTGGATTCTGTATATTTTAACTAGCTGATGTCCGCGACTTCGTCTGCGTGGATTGAGGGTTTTTGGTCCACACGGAAACTCCACGAAAATTTTCCGGGATAAAAAGTAGCCTATGTGTTATTCCAGACTATAATCTATCTCTGTTCCAAATTTCATCCAGATCAGTTCAGTCGTTCTGGTGTGATTGAATAACAAACATCCATTGAGGTTTTTTGGTTACCGCGGGAAATGTTTAATTTTCCGGGATAAAAAGTAGCCTATGTGTTGTTTCAGACTATAATCTATCCCTGTGCCAAATTTCATCCAGATCCGTTCAGCCGTTCTGGCGTGAAAGAGTAACAAACATCCATACATCCAATCTTACAAATTTTCGCGTTTATAATATTATAAGTAGGATGCTAAGTGCTAACACATAACTAAATAAGTATTCTTACATTTAATTTCAGAATGGACTTGGACATTAATATACCAGCTGCATTTCTTCTGGGTCGAAGTGGTGCCACCATACTAAGGACATTGGACAAGCTACAAAAGAAGTATGCAATAATTAATTTACCAATAAATATGACACATGTTCCAATAGGAAGAATGAACCAACCTCCATGGATAGCATGGTAACTTGTAAATAATATGAGAAGATTATGCAGCTATCTCTTGAAGATTGTCGCTATCTTATGAGCATGAACATAGAGTATACATTATATTGTATATTTTTTGTGTTTAAGTATGTGCAACAAACAGTATTTATGTAAAGGTAATGTTCGGCATGAAAATGAGATTCGTGCGCTGCATATTGTACGTCGAGGAGGTTACTACGTCAGAAATCGTCTGCAAGTGCCAACAACAACTATACAAATTTTTAACTTAGTTGAATGAACAATGAACGCATAGGTAACCAGAACACAAATATTTTTGTTTATTCAAATTATGTTCCTTGTGATGCTAAGTTTAATTAATTTATTTATACATAAGAATGAAATGTATTGCTCAAGAGAATGGCCAGTGGGCATAGGTAGATAGTGGGCATAGGTAGTATTCTTGCAATTTCAGCATCAAATTCCTCGGCCACATGCGTGGTTTTTCGTAATAACTTCATTCTCTCCCATCGTTTCATTGAGGGCTCTAGAACAGTTGCCTAATCTCTTCCTCTGATTTTGGTGACCACGAATCTGTATGCTGTCATGTGGCGGAGACAGTAGCAAGGAATCCGGTTTCAGACCTATACTATTCTTATTTCAGCATCAAATTCCTCGGCCACATTCGTGGTTTTTGTAATAACTTCATTCTCTCCCATCGTTTCATTGAGGGCTCGTTGCCTAATCTCTTCCTCTGACTTTGGTGACCACGAATCTGTATGTTGTCATGTGGCGGAGACAGAAGCAGGAAACCGGTTCCAGGCCTGTAGTTCTAATCTTGCAATTTCAGCATCAAATTCCTCGGCCACATTAGTGGCTTTCGTAATAAGTTCATTCTCTCCCATCATTTCATTGAGGGCTCTAGAACAGTTGCCTAATCTCTTCCTCTGACTTTGGTGACCACGAATCTGTATGTTGTCATGTGGCGGAGACAGAAGCAGGAAACCGGTCCCAGGCCTGTAGTTCTAATCTTGCAATTTCAGCATCAAATTCCTCGGCCACATTAGTGGCTTTCGTAATAAGTTCATTCTCTCCCATCATTTCATTGAGGGCTCTAGAACAGTTGCCTAATCTCTTCCTCTGACTTTGGTGACCACGAATCTGTATGTTGTCATGTGGCGGAGACAGAAGCAGGAAACCGGTTTCCGGCCTGTAGTTCTAATCTTGCAATTTCAGCATCAAATTCCTCGGCCACATTAGTGGCTTTCGTAATAAGTTCATTCTCTCCCATCATTTCATTGAGGGCTCTAGAACTGTTGCCTAATCTCTTCCTCTGACTTTGGTGACCAGGAATCTGTATGCTGTCATGTGGCGGTGACAGTAGCAAGGAATCCGGTTTCAGGGCTGTAGTTCTATTGGTGCAATTTCAGCATCAAATTCCTCGGCCACCTTAGTAGTTTTCGTAATATTCACATTTTCTCCCACCATTTCATTGAGGGCTTTAGAACTGTTGGCTAAACTCCTCCACCGACTTTGGCTTGTAATCATTTATTTGATTCGTTTCCGATGTTTTATTCGTTTTGTGTAATGATTGCAAGAAAAGTTAAATTATTAGATTTATTTATTCACAATCAAAGTTTGTAGATTAAATTGATTTATTCTTGCCTACTTATGTTACTTGTACTTGTCTACTATCACAAAATGAACAAAAAGAAAAACCTTTATATTTTACCATTTCAAGCGAAGTGTCGCTTGAGTCTTGTCACATAAAAATATGGGAGCGAAGGAAATTTCTATGTGGCAAGATTCAAGCGAAATCGTACGTTACAAAATAAACTTCGGCACGCGTTCGTTTCGTCTTGTGTTTTACAAAGGTATACTGAATCCAGAAAAGACAGTAGGATTTGTATGCGTTGAGATGGCTTTATCATATTGTTAGCGCATAAGTTAGCCTGAGACCAAGTCGCCCGCATTTACTGTGAAAATACGCCTCGAGGGTAGTTTAGTAAAAGTATTTAAATACAAATTGCAAATGCATAGTTACTTCACTAAACTAGCGGCACGCTATGATGGCCGGTTTGACACATTACAATAGTGATGTGGAATGTCAATTTATTCTCGAACAAAAAACAATTAAGTTTTGTTTTTGTACCTGATTAAATAGGTTTAATAAAACAAAAATGTAAATGTTTATTTAATTTATTTGAACGAACTGAATATTTGAATGAAAATGAATATACATACTTTATATGCACACAAGAAACATATGAATACAAAAGATACCAAAAAAGGTGCCACAAAAGGCCATAATTAATCAGATTCGTCCATACTACTATTTTCACTGTCGTCACTGCTATCATCACCTGCATTAATAATTATATGTTCGTTTTCTATAATATTATCTATTTTCACATCTCTTTCATAATCTTCCCTTATTAATTTAACAGTTCTATTCACAACCTTTTCTCTCCTCAGTCTCCTTTAGTCACATGTTCACAAGCTTCTTCTAATAATTTTAGCATTTTTTTTGTGGTAATGGAATTTGAGTTATTTAGGTAAATAAAACAACAGTTTATCAATTGGACAGTTTATTGTTTCTTTTTCATAAATAAATTAAAGCACAAAAACATAAACGGAGCACATTCACGGATGGAATTACATTCAGACGCAAAAAAGCGATTTCAGAGGTTTGTCCACATAGTGAAAATTGTTCATATTCACAAGTACATTCACCCCTTAAATGGTGCAAACTGATTTTTCTACACTTGTATACATTTTAGAAATCAATTTAATAAATAAATTTTGAGTCCTAAACCTAAAACTACATTCGATAAAATTTATGAATCTCTGCACATCACTATCGTCAATAAAGTAATACAATTATTTCCTTCAAAGTCGTTATCAATTAATACGGAACTTCATGAGCGGACAAACGTCAAACCGGCCATCATAGCGTGCCGCTAGTGTATATAAAGTAGAAATACAAAATAATTTTAAATAAAAGTATTTAAATACCAAATATGTTTTTTGAAAATAGGTTTTTTCTTTTCAAATAAAATACCTTATTCTTATTACTGAACTGATTTTAATACTAGTATTTGGTCAAAGAGTTCATCTTTAATGTTACGTCTATGGGGCCTCATAATCATTCCACCGAATGAAAATAGTCGTTCAACGCGTGCAGAACTTGGTAAGCAGGTATTATATTTGAGGAAGGGTTTTTCTTACATTTGCATATCTGTTCAACAATTCTAAAGAATTGTCTTCATCTTCTAACCTTCGGCATACAAGGTGAAAAATTGCTACGCACCATACAAGGTGGGGTGTGACACACCCTAATTTTTTTTTTGTTCTTCAAGCAACGATTGATGATAATGCGTTTTTACCTCGTATTTATGAATTTTGATGATAAATAGAGTTAGGATAAATGAAACATATTTATTCAAAATTCAAAATTCAAATTCAAAATTTCTTTATTTGTTGAAATAGGTAAAAGTAAGTTGGTACATTATAAAATTCTAGAAACACTATTTCATGCCTTACATAACTAGGCGTACAAATTTGGTCTTAAACTTAAAACAAATTAAGTAATATCCCAACATAATAACACATTTAACTGCTGGTTATTGAAATTAATCTGTACAAAACTTAACTATAAACAAGTTAATAACCCAGCATAATAATACATTGTTGCTGGTTATTGTAGTTAATCAAATTAAAACGTGCAAAAATCTTTACTATAAATATAAGGACCAATTGGAAATAGTTATTTAATAAGTTTAAAATTTTTATCATTTATATATTCCCTAACACCGTAATAATTTTTCTGTTTAAGTATTTTTACAATAGTTTTTTTGAATTTGGCGTAATTTAACTTTCTTATATTTTCCGGTAGCTTATTATACATATAAATAGACATATAACATATATTATTTTTATATAATGCGCATTTTGGGGCAGGGAGGGTTAACTTATATTGTATGTTTCTGAGATTTTTCGTGATAGTATGTTTACTAAATATATATTCATGTTTTTTGACAAAAGTTACACATTCTAATATATACACACAAGGTAACGGTAATACACATAGAAGTTTGAAAAATGGTTTGCAACTTTCCCAAGGTTTAAGCCCTATTATTGCTCTTATACATCTTTTTTGCATTTTGAACACATTATCAGAATTTGTAGAATTTCCCCAGAACATAATCGCATATTTTATTGTAGAATACACATATCCGTAGTAGGCAGTAATAGCCGCTTCTCTGCTTGTATTTTTAGATAGTTTTCTGAGTGGGTAAATAAAACTATTTATTTTAGAGCATATTTCCGATATATAAAGTTTCCAATTGCAGTTACTATCTAATTTTATTCCCAAAAATTTAGCATTGTTAACAATATCAATCTTAGCATTGTCCATTTTTATAACTAGTTTTGGTGGTTTTGATTGGGGTTGATGAAATAACATAATTTTTGTTTTTGATATATTTAGATTTAAATTATTGTTAAGTAACCACTTCCTGATGTCTATTAATGTATTATTTATATTTAGTTGGAAGTTAATATCATTATTTTCATTACATTTTACTATTATTGTACAATCGTCTGCGAAAAGAATGGATGGGTGTGAGGTTTGTTTCGGCAAGTCATTTATGTAGACCAGGAACAATAGTGGGCCAAGTATGCTTCCTTGGGGTATTCCAAGCTTTATTTGACTATTCGAGGATCTGTAAGTTTCTTCCGTTTTAGTTTGTGCACAATATCTATTTATTTCGCAAAGCTGAGATCTATTATTCAGGTAAGATTGTATTAAAGTGTATGCGGTTCCACGGATTCCATAATTATGAAGTTTTAAAAGGAGATAATGGTGGTCTACATGATCGAACGCTTTGGTCATATCCATGAATACAGCTGCCACATGCTGTTTCTTATTTATACATTCTAGCAAATGTTGTAGAAGTTTAAAAGTAGCTAATTGAGTCGATCTTTTGTGTCTAAAACCATGTTGTTCTGGCGTAAATATATTATATTTTTCCAGGAAATCATATAATCTGGTATAGATAACACGCTCTAAAATTTTTGAAAAAACAGATAAAATAGCTATGGGTCTATAGTTGCTTAGTTCAGTTTTATTACCTTTTTTGAACAGGGGTTTCACAACGGCGATTTTAAGTTCGTCCGGAAAACTACCCTTTTCCAGCATTAGATTAACTATGTGAGTTAATGGATACACTAGTGCGGGGAGGCAGGCTTTGATTATTTTTGTATTGATAGAATCATAGCCAACAGCATTTGTGTTCTTTAAATCTTTAAATATTTTTACTATTTCATCAAAATTCGTGGGATATAAGAAAATCGAATGAGGGTTGGACGGAATGGTTAAAGGCTTCCAGTTTTCATCATTTACGTTTTTTATTTCGTTAATAAAGTAATTATTAAAAGTAGTTGCTATTACTTCTGGATTTTTTATACTTATTTGTTTATGTTTAATTTCTTGAATTTCGCTTTTTATTTTACATTTATCATTTTTAATTATTCTCCAGGTAGCTTTAGATTTGTTATGTGATTTTTTAATGTAGTGTGTATTTTGCACTTTTTTGGTTTGATTAATAATTTTATGAAGCCTGTTGGCAATATCTACATAAGCGGTTTTATTTAATAACGTTGGTTTAGCTCTATACTTCCATAGTAATTTTCTTTTCCTTTTTGAACATATTTTAATTCCCTTTGTTAACCATAAAGGCCTACCATGTCTAGTTATTTTATATTTCCTTACAGGAAAACAAAGATCGTAAAATAATTTTATTAATTGTATAAAGCTAATGAATGCGTCATTAACATTATCGGTACTTAATACTTCATTGAAACTAAGATTACTTAACGCTTCGTTAAATTTCCTAATATTATCTTTTGAAAAATCGCGCTTCTTTATAAACCAATAGTTAAGGTAAGATTTTTTAGAGATTGTAGGGATTGTGAGTAAGATCCCTTTATGGTCAGACAGAGCTAAATCTATTGTTTTTGATGTGCAATTTTTTATATTGGTGGCAAAGTTATCAATACACGTGCTAATGTTTGATGATATTCTTGTGGGTTCGTTAAGTGAAAGTTTTAAGTTATAGGCTTTCATAATCTCTGTAAATTCAGTGCTTGTTTTATTTTTTAATAATATATTAATGTTAAAATCACCGCAAACGACTAACTTTTTATTCAGACTTCTTAGGTGAAAAAGTAAATTTTCTAAATGTTTAAAAAAATCATGAAAATTATTACTAGGAATACGATAAATACATATAACTATAATGTTCAAGCTCATTATTTCAATTGCACAACACTCTAATATATAGTTTGTTGCTAGTTTATCAATTATATCTAAATTTTTAAATTCCATGTTCTCTTTAACTAATATGCATGAGCCACCCCTGTTGTCTTTCTTTTTGTTTTCTTTTTTCCTGTAGAATCCTGAAGCTAATTTAAAGCCAGGTAGTATAAGATTGCTTCTCTCTTCATATCTCATAAAATGTTCTGTGAAACATATAATATCAATATCTATATTTAAATCTTCCATTTCGTTTAAGGAAATCAATATTTTATCATTTTTGTTTAAACATCCCGCAATGTTTTGATGATAGATGGTAATATTTTGGGAGCTATTCTCGAAAAAACTGCTTTTCGTTAAATATTTTTGTTTGATCATCGTGAAGATTAACTGTTTCCTTCTGAATTGGGAGGTTAGATCTCGTTTCATTAGTCTTCGGTATTATTGGGAAGTAATAGAGTAAAGTGTTTTTCCTGAATTTATTTTTAAGTGCATTTTTCTGTGATTCTTTTTTCTTTGTTATTTCTTCAAACATAAAAGGAATAGTACCTTTTTTATAAAGTGATTTCGGAGCTTCTTTGGTGCTAAGTTTTTCTATTTTGCTGTCTTTACATTTAGTCAAGTTGAGAAATTTGTTTTCATAATCTATTATATTAATTTCATGATTGATTATTTTGCAAAAATTTTTCTTAAATCGATACACATTTGAACCATATGGGCGTATCGGGACGTATTTACTCCGTGGTATATTTTTTGTTAGGAGATGTAAGTAGTTACCTAATTTTTCTGCATTTATATGTGGGTGCTGTAAAGTAATAATGAAATCATTCGGGTAGTAATAAAAGCTCCGATAATAAATTTAAAAATGTCCTTACTAAAAATATAATATTTACTGCCCGAAATACTAAATCTCCGACTACTTCTGTCCGACTAAAAATGACGAAACGACCGAATGATATACTTAAATCTCAGAAAAAATCTTATGACTATTAATTGCTGTAATACTTTTTTACCATATAAAATTATGTTCTACTGATAACAATGCTTTGTAATTATTACCTTTACTTGCCAACTAGAAATTCATCAACTACATTTAATTTTTCATAAACTCTGTGCTATTTTTACTACAATGTTATACTTAAATTTCTATTGTTGGCGCTTGTCCAGAAAGTTATTAAAAATACAAAAATGTACTTACTATAATCATGAATTCTAGTTACTACAGGTACAGGGAGCAAAGAATAAAATAAAATTCAGTTTATTATATCTAAAATATTCTTTAATCAGTAGTAGAAAATGTCATCATTTCTTCTTATGACCTAAAATAAAGAGGTAGGTAAGTAGTACCTAATCTTAATAATATTTCGCGTTATAAGAATTCATTGAATTATAAGAGCAGGTCTGGATTTAGTAGGACGACCCCGTTTTCTTTTTTGTCCTATAGGTAATGCTTTCGCTTCCAAAGGCGGAGTCGCGAGTTTCAATCTGATAGCGAGCCCAAGAAGGTGTTTACAAATGTATTTTTTATAAAACTGCGGGCAAGTGCAGGATCCTTTTTTCCAATTTACATTTTCAGTTCCATTTTTTGGGACCTTGACTTTCCAGAAAGCAAAATGTTTCCTCTTGTAATCATCGAAGTTTAACCACTGTTCGCCGTAATTTACGTCTCCTACTTGGCTACTTGGGATCAAGTATTCTGTGTATGCTGTGTTGGATGATAAAATCTTTATCTTTAAATCTTTTTTTGCCCAGCAATAACCATCAGTCCAATCCTTTAGCTCAATAGTAGGTTCTTCAGGTAAAGATTCTTTGCAGCTTTGTATAGACCATTGACCAACCATCTCAGTCGCAATGGCCAAGAAATGTGAAAGCGGAAAACGTTCACGTAAGGTGTTGTGGTCTTTAATATTCCGATTAAAAGCTTCTAACGCATTATTTGTGACAGGTGAACACGGCGCTGCACCTAAAAACCAATTCGGATGCTTTTTTAACCATTCTTCTTGGAAGTAGTTAACAAACTCGGTTTGAGTCTGCCATTTCTCAACAAATGCTTGTGACGCAGCATTAAATACTTCATATGATGTAGCATTATGTAGCGTGTCTATGTCCTGTATGATTTCTTTCTGTTTTGTTTTGTGGACGGTTTTCTGAACTTTCTGTTGCATATTTTTCTTCGCGTGAGCCCAGCACATACGAACAACAGGTGCATTACCAAAAACTTCTATGAAAGCATTTATTATAGCCTGAGCAGCGTCACAAACTAAAACTCTAGGTTCCAATATGTGATCAAATAAACTTAGTGCCTTTTCTTTGAGGCCACCAAAAATCATTTGGAAATCTTCTTGACGTTCATTTGTGGAGATACCAAGGCAAAGCGGATGAAACTTGCGGTTCTTGTCAGTGGTACCAAGAACTAAAACAGGGAACCCTTGCCATATGAGTTTGTAGGTGGCGTCTATGTGAAGTACGTCAGTGGAACAAACAATGTTGAGTAATTTTTTTGTTGACAATGCAAGACGAAAAGTTGGTACTTTATCTTCTAGCACGTAATAGCTAAACACAAAAACTTCATTTTCATCATCGGGAATAGTTGTTCGATCGAAAATCCACTTTTCAAGTTCACCTAAGTAAATTGTAGCTCTTCCATACTTTTCGCGCCTTCTGTCATATAAGTAGTTATTAAGTTGCCTTTTAGAAGGGACCTTTATCCCTTCAATCTTATTCAGAGCCTCTAATATAGCTTTTGGCTTTAGACGTAAATCAAACAGCTTATTTATTTCTCTTTTAACATTTTCCGAAATTCCGCCGCGTACCAATCTGGTCATGGTTGTGCTCTGAAGTAGTCTTAAAAATAAGAACATCTTCGCAATCGTTCACAAACAATAAATACAAGGCACAATCACACTGTGGCCCTTTGGATTTTACTTTATTACAACGATAGAACCGTTTTTGGCCTTCTTCACTATCCCGCGTATAATTTCTTGACCAAGTCTTTTCATCATTCACAAATTCTTCTGCTTCTTGTTCACTGCACCGTTTGATTAACACCCAACTTTTAATATGACGGCTCTTCTTCGCCGGTACTGACGGTTCAGCTCCCACTTCTTCCTCATCAGAGTCAGAACGGTACACAGGTACCTCATCCATACTTCAGTGTCCTTAGTTTCAACTACAAATACAAATATTATAATTATTTATGTAAACAAACAAACGAAACACGCGGCGAGCTGTCGTTGCAAGCGCACTGCGCTCGAAACTTCCGACGTCACGCCGAACGTACGCGAAAACACCCGAACGCGACCCAAACGCCGTTCGCGCGGTCCGACCAGTTTCGGTATTTTCATCAATGTTGAGAGTTAAAAAATATATTTGGTAACCAACACTAGAAAATTAAATAACTCATAAAATTCGTAAAAGAATGATTATTTTGACATGACCTCTGTTGTCAGTAACCCAGTAATCTCGTCGGAGGTTCAGTATTTTATTCAGAAGTGTAGTTTTGTTATTCGAAGTTTAATATATTTATAAGTAGAAATGTAATTTGATTGTGTTCATAGGTGTCAGCAAAATTTAGGTATTTTATTCGGTATGCTTTGAATTTTTTTGTCGGTATATTATTATAACGCTGGTAAATTAGAATAAAAGTCGGACAGAGATAGCTGGAGATTTATTTATTTGTCGGAACCATTATTATTTCCCAAATCATTCTATTTAAAAATTGAAACAAAAAAGGCACCTTCTGAGCACTAAACTAATGTAGAGATCACTTCTTAGTTACCTAGTTTTTAAAAAACTTATGCAAAGATATAAAAATTTGAAAAATCAATAAGGATCAATAAGCTCACAGCATACACTGGCGAGTCAGCGCGAGTATCTCTCTGCCCGTCTCTGCTTCGTCCCGCACTAACGTATCCCCGTTTACTCGCGAGTTTATAAAAATGCTTATGCGTATTATTACTTACTTGATGAACATGTAGTTTCTTCAAACGAAAGAACGCAGTAATCGTTGTTATTTAATACTAGCTGATGCCCGCGACTTCGTACGCGTGGATCGAGGTTTTGTTGTTCCCGCGGGAACTCTTGAATTTTCCGGGATAAAAAGTAGCCTTTGTGTTAGTCCAGACTATAATCTATCTCTGTGCCAAATTTCATCCAGATCCGTTCAGCCGTTCTGGCGTGATTGAGTAACAAACATCCATTTGAGGTTTTTGGTTCCCGCGGGAACTCTTTAATTTTCCGGGATAAAAAGTAGCCTATGTTTTAATCCGGGTTATAAGCTATCTATGTTCCAAATTTCAGCCAAATCGGTTCAGTAGTTGCGGCGTGAAGGAGTAACAAACATACACACTTACACACACACAAACTTTCGCCTTTATAATATTTGTGTGATAATTTTCAAAGTAAAAGAAGTAAGTGGGTGAATCAACTTTTAAATGTCCACATGATGAAATTGTGGTTTTTTTTTTATTTTTTTATTGTCCATTATTTAAATATTTTATTTAAAAGATAATTTTCTCTTGTTTATAATTATGTATAGAGCAGAGCTGTTTCTTTAAGAATTTAGTGAATTTGACGTTAAAAAATTCACCAAACCAAATCTGCCCTGTCCCCTGGACCACTATTCAAAAGTATTTTTAAACAAACTAGACATCAATTATTGTTAAAACAATTATTTCATTTACATTCATTAAACAATACAGTTTAATTTTTTATCTTTATATATGGCATATATCTCACAAAATTTCACAATATTTGCCATAGTCATGTCCTTAAGACAACTCTAATTTCACAGAATCGGAACTTTTAATTAAAACGCGAAATAATAATAGTAATGTAAGAAAATTCCTCCTGCTACTTTGTTTTATATTGTGTTATTGTATCTTTAAAAAATTATGAACTGTTCTTGAATTTAAAAAGAAAAAGTTAATGATATTGTGTTTTTCAATTTAGGGACAACTTAGTTGTCCCATAGACATATCTGGTTGTCCAATGGAAATATTAGAACCAAAAATCTTAAAGAGGGTACTAAATGAAACAAATTTTATAAAGTATCAGAAAGCAGTTTTAATGGCACACCGAACAATAAAAAAGTTATTAATAATCAAAAACCCTACAAAATAATAACATTTTTCTAATAAATCGACATTAACATTTCCTTACACTTAGTGCAGTCTTTAACAGTCTCATTTTTATAATTAAAGATCACAATACGAGTATTATGAATAGAATATGGTAACTTAAATCTTAAAACAAAACAAAAATCTTAATCTAGTGGAGATCAACAGTTGTTGTTATGCACCCTAAAATAAATTACTTTTCAAAAACTTTAGTGTCCAATGAAAACTTAAAATAATTAACACCTCTTTTCAATTGAATTTCTGGATTAGGAAGTTTTTGAATGATGTCTTCATAAGCGACATAGGAGACATCTTTCTCATCGAGGACAAATAGCTTCCCTCCTTTGACACATTTCAGAAATGTGACTTTAATTTCACCATCGTCGTCGATATTGCTTTCAGCAATGCATGCGTAAGTATGGTATGATTTGCCTTTGGTGCCATAAACTTTGACGAGTAGATAATCACCCATTCCAGGTAATACCTGGTTTTGCCCTGATACAGATGGCTGTGGTTGTGTAATATTATTTTCATCGTTAGAGTCATCAGAATAGCCATATACACTGTCGTAAATACTTTTGTTTTGAGCCTTATGTAGATCAGTAAATGAAATGTCATCCTGTTTTGAAGATGCCAGGACACTCAAAGGCAAATCATCATCAGTATTATCACAGGATATATCGTCACAAAAATTTGCTGATGGAGGTGGCATAGAATTAAATACCAAGTCGTCATCACCAAGTATGTCCTCACACATGTCCACAGGGGATGGAGTTATTCTTAAAGCTGGGGTAGGTGAGTAAAACTTTGGATGCAAACAGTCGCACAATCCTCTTGAGCAGAAACAACTCAGATTTCTGTACATTAGTTGGCCACGAATCCTTGAAAAGATTTGATGCACCTCTTTGGTTCCAGGCAGAGGGACAAGATCCTTTGGAATACATTTTTGAACAATGTCAATTTTTTCTTCAGTTATATAAAACAATTTAACTTTACTCGATTCCTGGAGGGCTTGGTAAAACCCAAATGCATCGGTAATGTCTTTTCCAGTGGCCACCTTGTTATCCGCTTCTCTTTTAAGATATCCCCCAATTCCATCAGCCGGTCCCTTCCCATGACCCGCTTCGAAGAATGACCAGCTAAATGCTTGGAACCCGTAGTCAAATGTTTTTGTACAAGCCAAAAAAAAGTTACCCTTCTGGCGATACTGAGAGAACGGTCCATCTGAAAAGTAATGGATAGTGTCGATTTCAGGGTAATTTTCAATAATGCTCATTAGAATCGGGTGTAAGTGCGCCCATATTGCAGCAGGTTGGTGGATATTGCATGGCGAAACAGAACAAAAAGAAGAAACCTTGTGATTTCTGTTTTGGTCATGCATGTATACGACAACGGTGTGGAGTGTTATTTGGTTGCGGGATCCACCAAAATGGTGTGCTTGAATTTCTTCATTGCATTTAGCACTATAATTTTCGCTAAAATCAACTAAAATTACGGCTTCATTTGATTGGATTTTATCAACACTTTGCCGGAAATTCCTGTACTGGGTTTTCATATTGAAAATATGTTTCTTTATATTTTTCAGTTCCTCTTTAAATTTATCTATCATATTTTGTACTAAATCTTCATTCAATCTTTTAACGTTCTTAATAGATTTGATCTTTTTGCCTCCTTTCATATAGATTTCCTCTTCTCTCACCCATTCAAACCATTGCATTTTGCCCTTAACATTATCTTCGTTAATTTTTATTTCTTTAGCTTGACATTGGACACAAGCACCAAACATACAATCCATTTTATTACTGTCACAGACTGTTTCTAGAATAAGTGCACTTATATCCACCGCATTAATAACTCCTTTTTGCTTTAGAGCCTTTATCTTAGCTGCAGCATTCGCATGTGTTTTACAAAGGCACATATCCCTGCCATCGACTGTTGGTCTGAGTATGTAGAAAGGTCGATGTTTGGTAAAATAGAAATAGGAACATTTTGTGCCTGGATTCTCCAACTTAAATGCTTTGAACAAATTTTTCATTGAGTCTAAAAGGAACCGTTTTTGAACTTTTTCTTTGCCTTTAGTGACGGTTTCTTTTTTGCCGGCGGTGTTTCTTGACACATCATCCCTTAGGAAAAAACATTTTATTTTCTTTATGAGTTCTGTATCACCATTACACACTGTTATCTTTGCTCTAATGCTTCCTTTTAAACCTAAACTGTCCTGTATGATTCTTTTCTTTTGCAATACATCTAAGTTTTCAAATATGTTTCTCAACATCCTTTTCCCTTTCCGTGTCTTTAATGTCAAGTATTTGTTTTTGATAGCATTGGTTAAGGTTTTGTATTTATTGTGGACTTTATTAGGGTTCCGTAGCCAAATTTGGCAAAAACGGAACCCTTATAGATTCGTCATGTCTGTCTGTCTGTCCGTCCGTATGTCACAGCCACTTTTTTCCGAAACTATAAGAGCTATACTGTTGAAACTTGGTAAGTAGATGTATTCTGTAAACCGCAATAAGATTTTCTTACAAAAATAGAAAAAAAACAATAAATTTTGGGGGTTCCCCATACTTAGAACTGAAACTCAAAAATTTTTTTTTCATCTAACCCATAGGTGTGGGGTATCTATGGATAGGTCTTCAAAAATGATATTGAGGTTTGTAATATCATTTTTTTCTAAACTGAATAGTTTGCGCGAGAGACACTTCCAAAGTGGTAAAATGTGTGTCCCCCCCCCCGTAACTTCTAAAATAAGAGAATGATAAAACTAAAAAAAATATATGTTGTACATTACCATGCAAACTTCCACCGAAAATTGGTTTGAACGAGATCTAGTAAGTAGTTTTTTTTAATACGTCATAAATCGTAAACCGCAATTTACGCATGAATTTTTAGTTGCATCATAAAATAAAAATATTTTTAATAATTTAAAACTTACTACAGGTTTGTACGGAACCCTCGGTGCGCGAGTCCGACTCGCACTTGGCCGGTTTTTTTTCGGCCATGGTTCCTTTTTCTTTCATCTTAAGTAATTCTTTTGCCTTGCGATGAGCTCTTTTCTTATATTTTTCATATTTTGTCTTCCACATATTGGCTTCGCTTCGTAATTTTAAATTTTCTTTATACATCTTAGTTCTATCTCTACGGATTATTTTCCTTCCTCTTTTTTTTTGTTGCGGTACCAAAGGTGCAGCAGGAGAAGCAGGCGGAGTTACATGTTGATCTTGAGGTATATTAATTTCCTGCAAACTACACGGAGAACTTGGAGGTGTGTCTTGCAGTATGTTACGAACTGCTTTCGATCGCTTTCTTTGTTCTTGTTTACGCAATTTCCATATGGTTCTGCAGTTTTTTTGTTCCTCTGGCTGCATACTTGAAATCAACTTTTTGTTTTTATGATAACTATCTCTTTTTTTTCTTTTGCGTTCAGCCATTTTTTCTGGGTCTGCTTTAAGTCTTTCTCTATAGCGTCTTGATTTCTCCTTCTCCGACAATCCCATTACCTAAAATGAAATATGTATTATGTGTAATATTATAAATGTGAATGTGAGTTTGTTTGTTGCGCTTTCACGCAGAAACTACTCTACCGATTTGGCTGAAATTTGGTATAGAGATAGGTTGTATCCCGGGGAAGGACGTAGGCTACATTTTATCCCGTATATATTTTTAATAAACCTCAATCCACGCGGACGAAGTCGAGGGCATCAGCTAGTGTTTAATAAAAATACGCAAATTATTTAATTAAGGTAAAGATCCCAGTGCTTGAAACTAATACAATTGTTAGTATCTTGAACCTTATGTTAAAGCGAAAGGTCAAAGACAGGGTATCAACTGTTGGAATTAGGGTGTCAAGCGTTGGGACGTTTACTTTTACCCTTTTAAAAATCTTATTACATCGTTTTTGTCCAAGGGACAACCAAAATGTCCTACGGACAACCACTTCCGTTGTCCAAGTGACTAGTTGTCCGAGGGACTTATCTAAAACTTTGAGCCGTATAATAAATATTAAAGTCTTTTTGTGTTTTATTTCACCTTAACGGTAAAATATATATAAAATAGTATCTGGTACAATATAATTTTATTTTTATATGTTAAGTACTTACGTATTTGTGCCAGTGGTCCGATGGACAGACAATAAAGCCACCCACACTCTCCAACAGTACTCGACCGACTGACGCCGCGAGTTTCGACAAATCAAAATGGCCACTAGGCCTATCTGCTTACCGGAAATTTGAGCTTGTTGTCAAGTGTCTTATTAAGCCATCTTTTTTTAAATTTCTTAACTAATTCATGGTTGTCCGGTTGACCTGCATGGCGTGGATAATCAAAGGGACAAAATGAAAACGCAAGAAATTCATAAACCGTTTAATGCAAATATTAGAAATCGGTATGTTTTATTGATGATACTTATCCATGAAAATGATTATATTGTGTAAAAGTATCAATTCCGCAACAGTATTTTTTTCGTGATACAAAGTTTTATGGCGCATCGTTGCACGGGGACAATCTGTCCTACTATTGAAAATCAACTTTTGGTCTTTTGGACAACCATTAAAGAACGGGTAAATTGTAAACATAACATAATGTTTTGTAATAAAATGTTAGATAATATTAATAGGATCATAACGGAATACAAATAAAACTTATTACATTTATTTAAGTTTGTATTATCGATTAGGGACTCTGTACGTCTGATGTTGGACACATAAAAGTTGATTCACCCAAGTATACATAGGGGAATTGTGCTTAAGATGACATACTTTTTAGTGGGAGGCAAATATTTGATAATTCAAAGGTGATAAAAAATAAATCTTGGGTTACACATTAAAAGCGTTTACTTACGAATCAAAAAAAATTATATAGACGGTAGAGAAAATTATAGCGTCTGAGTCATTATCAAAGATAGTACGCTTCACAAGCTTTTGAGCTCTAACGCTCTTACGATTTTTCTTTTCATTTTTATTTTGGACTTGGGCTTTTATTTCATTCATAAAAGGAGTGCCTGTTAGAACCTGAGAGCCATTCATTTTCCTCTTTATATTTCTTGCTTGTCCTGTAGACACTGATTTCGGAAATGGTGAAATCTCATTTAGCAACTCCTGGGGGTAATCCAGCAATGACGTGGTTATCACACTGAGCTGGAATGTCTGGTACAGGGCCCAAAAAAATCCTTTGACAATGAAGATCCATCATTAACTTGGCTAATATACTGATTTGGATTGATTGTTGCAAGAGCCATCATATGCTGTGCTGTGCTCGACGAAGAAGGTCCAGAGACATTATCAAGATGGAATGCATCTGCTGGTGGAAGATCATCTTGTAAAAGTTGTGTGAAACTAGATGCTGGTCCAGGAAATTCTTCAACATTTTCTTCCTCGCGTTCGCCATCATCCATCTCAATAACATTTTCGGTGACTTCGCTGGGCAGAAACAAATGATCCGGAAAAATATATGGGTTCAACGATTTTTTCAAAGCCACTAATTATATTTCCCACTGAAGCAGCACTTCCGTATGTTTTGCCGAAAATACCGGCGACTTGGTGAAGCCCTACAGTTCTACCAGGGTGCTCATTTCTCGGTTGTAATATGCATCTAGTGGTCCAAAAAAAGAGACGTCAAGAGGCTGCATCCGATGGGTGCAATGCGGTGGCAGACACAGCAATATGACACCATTGGCCTTAGCGAATTCCAGTGCCTTTAGGTTTTTATGGCTACTGTGACCATCGAGAATCAGAATAACTTTACTTTCTGGGTTGCATCTAGTGGAACTGACGAAGTGCTTCATCCATTTAACAAATAAGTCACCAACTATATAACCACTTTCATAACACAGCTGCAAGGTTCCTGGAGGTGCTCCATCAAAATATTCCGGTTTATAGTTCTTTCTTGGGATAATCATTGCAGGTGGAACAAAATTCCCTGCAGCGTTGGCACAGACATCAATAGAGACATGCTGGCCTCTTTCGGCACTTGTCAAGGCACCAACTTGTTTTTTTCCTTTCTGTGCAAATATTTTTGGTGGCTTTTGGACGGTGCTAAGTCCAGATTCATCCATGTTATAAATTTTTGCTGGTGGAATATCATTATCAGTCACCAATTTCTCTAAGATCTCAAAGAACTTCATCACTTGGGGGCTTATTAAAAGCTCTCGACCTTGCAGCGGAAGTGGCTTCAGGAGCCCTTAATGAGATGGAGGGGTTGAGCTTCCTGAATCCTTTCAACCAATCCCAACCTGCTATTTGTGTATCTTCGTCAAGTCTATTAGACAGTCCTGCCTTTTTTGCAAATTCATATGCCAATTTTCTGACATCAGTGGTGTTAAACCCAAAGAATCTCTCTTCGAAATGAAGTATATGCACCACTAGCTGCTGTTCTACGGCCGATTCAAAGGTAGGCTTGAAACGACCGAGATTTACAGGAACATTCACGAAGTAACGACGAAGTGTGGCCTGGGGCACATTAAATGTTTTTGAGGCCTTAAGCCACCCCATTTTCTTTTCTTTAACGCTTTCAATGGCCTTCGCCATATCTTTTGACCATGAATGACGTGCAAGACTTTCTATTGGGGTATATGGGGACACCAGGGAAAGACGATGTTTGTCATGGAGAAACCTTTTATTATTGGAATGCCACAAACAACGCTCTTATACTCCATAGCTTTATTACGCCATCTTATTGCAAGCTCACTCAGTACAAGTTACGACGAGTAAAGACTACAGACCTAGTCATAGACAAACTAGAACTTTTAAGCGATGTGCACATTGCACTCTTACACCCTTCCTCAATGTGTACATCACCCAAAAAAAAAACTACAATATTATATAATACTATAACTACATAAGTACATATAACACAAACCAAAAAAAAGAACTCCAACACAAATTGTGTACAAAACACTATGAAATTTAACTCTAAATGAAAACTGAAAAACAGGGCCACTCCTCTTAAACTTTCAAACTAATAGTTACAAAAAAATATTTAAGAAAATAACATTTCTCTTAATTTCACAAAAACAACTCTGCTTAGACCCTTAGTACAAATATCAGCAAGCTGATCTCCTGATGGTACATACTTCAAACATGCAATTTTATCTTCAACCTGCTGTCTTACAAAGTGATACTTAATATCTATATGTTTCAGGCGCTTGTGATACTCTGGGTTCTTGGCAACATGAATTGCAGACTGATTATCAATGTTAATAATAAAACTTTTACAATCAACTCCTATTTCTTTTAATAAATTTCTTATCCAACACCCCTCTGCAATTCCTTTTGCTAACGCTATATACTCTGATTCTGTACTTGATAAAGATACACACTGTTGCTTGTTGGAGGACCAAGACACTGTACTACCAAAAACTTTCATGACATACCCTGATGTAGATTTCCTATCACCTTGATCCCCTGCCCAATCAGCATCTGTATATCCTTTTAACTGCACATTTACTCCATTTCTATAAACTAATTTTAATCCAGCTGTTCCCTTAATATATCTTAATACTCTCTTTAATGCTTTCCACAAACTTTCATTACCACAACTTTGAAAACGACTTAAGTAGCTCAATGCATAACATAAATCAGGACGTGTTCCTAACATGGCATACATGAGACTTCCTATTAACTGTCTGCATCTTTTAATTAATTCTTTATCTGAAGATTCTTCTTTATGTAACACTAAACCTTGTTCTATAGGTGTTGACACAGATTTGCATTCTTCCATCTTATATTTCTTTAACAATCTTTATAAATACTGCTCTTGGTCTAATTCAATGACATCTTTCTTCCTAGTGATATTTATTCCCAGATATTTTAGATTATCACCCCCTAAATCTTTCATTTCAAATTTTCTCTGCAACGCTTCTTTTAATTTGTTTATCTCTGGCTTATCTTCACAAATTAAAATCAAATCATCAACATATAATAAAACATAAAACTTTTTATCTTTTTTATAATATAGACAATAGTCACATTTATTTCTTTCAAACCCTTCCTTAATCATAAATTGATTAAACTTCTCATTCCAATATCTTGGAGATTTCTTCAGACCATATAGAGAGCGCTGTAATTTTAAAACTTTACCATCTTCTTTCATTCCTTTTGGCTTCTCTATAAACACCTCCTCCTCTATGTTCCCGTATAAGAATGCACTCTTGACCTCCATTTGTTGAATATCCAAGGTGTATTTACTAGCTATTGCTAATAATATACGCAGTGTAGGTAGTTTAGCCACTGGGGAATAGATTTCTGAATGATCAAATTTATCTTCTTGCTTAAAGCCCCTTGCAACTAGCCTTGCTTTATAAATATTTTTATTACCTTCTTTCTTAATCTTGAAAACCCACTTGGTGTCTATTAACTTCTTCCCGACTGTTAAACTAACCTCTTTCCATGTTTCATTTTTACACAATGCTTCTAGTTCTGCTTGTATTGCTTTTAGCCATTCTTCTTTATATTTTCCGTTAACTGCCTCTTCATAAGTCAATTGTTCTTCTCCTTGTGGTGTCATTGCTAAATCATAATCTTTAGTCCATGCTGGCTTTTTCACTTGTCTCTTACTTCTAGAATTTTTCTTTTCTTCATTTTTAGGAATATCTTCTTCTGCATCTAAAAATTCTTCATCTAAGTACTCTTCCATCATGTCTACTTCACTTGATGCTACATCTTCTGCAATGCTTCTTGCCTCTTCTTGCTGCTGGACATCTCTGTGTTCTTCTATTTCAATCTCGTCATCTTCTTCTTGATTCTTATCCTCTTCTTGTTCTTCTTTAATATTCTTTATCGATTCTACATTCTCTATTACCTCTTCATTCTCCGTTTCATCTTTCTCTAATGCATTGTCCGACTTACTCTTAACTTTTACAAATACAATATCCCTATGAGTTTCTACTCTTCTTTTGTCTGGATACCATACCCTGTGCCCTTTGGTATGTAAACCATAGCCCACAAAAATTCCTAATTTTCCCTTTGGGTCCCACTTCAATCTGTGTTGTTTTGGCACATGTGTACATACGGTAGCACCAAAATCTCTTTACAGTGTAACATCAAACTCTTGTTAAACAACAACTCATATGGTGTTTTGCCTCGAACTTTACTTTTACCTGTACGATTTATTGTAAATACTGCTGTAAACACAGCTTCAGCCCAAAGTTCTTTACCTAGACCTGACTGAATAATTAATGTTCTTGCTGATTCTACAATTGTACGCATTTCTCGTTCTATTCTGCCATTTTGTTCAGGTGTGTAACTTACTGTTAACTCATGTATTATACCTTTTTTTTTTAAACAAATTCTCAACTGCTCTATTAACAAACTCTGTTCCATTATCTGAACGAAATCGTTTTATTTTACATGTAAACTCATTTTCGAACATCTCTAGAAATTCTTCAATTTTCTCTTCAGTTTCATACTTACTCTTTATAAAATAAACAAACCTAAAACTGCTATAATCATCTTTCAACAAAAGGAAATATGAAGAACCACCTACAGATACTTCCTCCATCGGTCCGCACAAATCCATATGTATAAGTTCGCCTGGTTTAACTGACCTACTACTACTCTGACTAAACGGTAACCTATGCTGTTTTCCCTGGATACATGGTAAGCACTGATCAGTCTGCCCTTCATATTTAATGCCTCTTAAATCTAAAAACTCTTTTACATACTTGTAATTCTGGTGTGCAAACTTAATATGCCAATCTGTTAAAGTTAACAAAGCTACATCACTTAATTTAAATCTCATTACATACATTTTGTCAAACTTGTCAGCTACTGCTGTTACTGACTCATTTTTATAAAACTTACATCCATTAGAATCTGATACCATTGTGTGACCTTTATTATCAGCTGATGCTAAAGAGAATAAGTTTACCTTAAGGTTAGGTACATACAGAACGTCATCCAACGTACGGGAAACATAACTAGAACCATCAAAGGCCCATACAATAACCTTTCCCGTTCCCAAAACCTCTAATTTAGTACCATCTCCTATTGTCACAAATCTCTTAGTTTTTAATTCACAAAACTCTGTAAAAACTTTTTAATAAAACACATGTGGTCACTAGCACCTGAATCTAAAAAGAAACTTTTTGAATCAAAAGAATAGTTACATTCAATTTCCCTAGTAGAATGGCATAAAAAAGATTCAGATTTTGAACTTTTACTTCTCTCTTTATGCTTATTCTTTTCACTTGAATTATTCTTTTCACTTGAATTATTTTTCTCTGACTTTTTCTTCTCATTACTTTTATTATTTGGCAATTTACAATCTTTGATTAAATGACCTCTTCTCTGACAATTAAAACATTTTCTGTGCCTACATTCACTTATTTTATGGCCTACTCTGCCACACTCAAAACATTTAATAGAATGCCGCGTACCCACCATTAGTGCTGAGTCTTGAGGTGCTGTGCTGGCGCTGCTGCTGGGTATACTTCCACTACGCTCCTCCTCGACCAACAACCGCCCGGTCAGCTCCTGCAAGCTCTGCTTCTCCTCCGGCATGCTCTCCCATGCAGATATAAAATACTTATATTTCTCGGGTAAGGACATGAGTATCTTCGTTATGGCCATCTGCTCCGATACTTTCTCACCTGCTGCTTGAAGCTGCGTCATGCACTCTTCCATGTTCGCCATAAATACAGCCATTGGTTCTTCGAAGGTCAAATTGAAAAACTTCTGTTGAAGTAGATGAACGCCCACTTTTGATGACGGTTCATATATGGTCATCAGCTTCTTCCACATATCTGCACTACTGGTACAAGAAATCAAGTATCTCATCACTGTCTCTTCCACCCTGGTAACAATTACCTCCTGGGCTTTTATCTCTCTGTCATCCCATGATTCTCGTGTTTTTCCCTCTTCTTTAGGCCTCACCTCTCTGCCCAAAACAATCTCTAATAGCTTCTTCGAACGAAGAACAATCTGCGTCTGAAAACGCCACGCCTGCCAATTGCGACCATTTAGAAGAATCGTCGTCTTATTAGACTCTGAACTCGACATATTGCACGTTGCTTAATACACACACACCTCACAATTATAAAGAACGTAAACGCCGCCCTCGCCGCCAAGTTTCGTCGAACCACGTTGCCTCGCAGGACTCCAACCTTTGTTGCACCGCGACTTACTCGAATCCACTTTGTTTTGTTTTCTACACGTCTCGACTTTTCTTGTGTGGACCCATAACCTATTGGGGTATATGGGGACACCAGGGAAAGACTATGTTTATCATGGAGAAACCTTTTATTATTGGAATGCCACAAACAACGCTCTTATACTCCATAGCTTCATTACGCCATCTTATTGCAAGCTCACTCAGTACAAGTTACGACGAGTAAAGACTACAGACCTAGTCATAGACAAACTAGAACTTTTAAGCGATGTGCACATTGCACTCTTACACTTTCTTTGATAATTGCCCGGCATCCTAAAACAAAACATAAAGCATTAGGTACACATCGAAAACTTCCGGGTAAGATGACATACTTTGCCATCTTAAGCTGACGGTTGCTATGTCATCTTACCTTACGAGGTAAACAATATTTGCCGCCTTTTGTGACTTAAAAATTTGAGGTTACTTATATCATTCTTCAATATTTTATAGCCCATATTAATCACAGTTCATAATAAAGTAGTCAATACAATGCAAAACGTACCTGATTCTTATTTATCAACCGAAACACATTCAACAAAAAAAAAATTTTGAGCAACGAAATCATATCACCGCACACCGCCATCCAAACAACGTAAGCATTCGTTGCGGTCACTAAAGTTTTTCAGAGTAACGCCATCTGTGAGCCAACGTGTAAACGTCGTCGAGACACTTGTGGCGCGTATAGTTTATTAGATGTAAACACTGTGTCATCTTACCTCAGTATGTCATCTTAAGCACAGTTCCCCTAATGATTTTCAAATAGTTATTAATTTGAGGATGAATATCATAATCGCGTGTAGATAAGTAAGGAAGAAAAAAAAAAGTGGATAGAGACCACTATAGGATAGTGGATATTATTTATTTGATTTTTTGTTTTTAAGTTATGGTACAGATAAATATCATGAGTGTTATAACGTTTAATCAAACATTAATAGTTTCGCGTAGATTCACTTAATTATTCCGTTATTTACTAATTAAAAAATCAGAATTGTCAAACGATGTAAATTATGATTTCTAGCATAAAATCGCCAAGGTTAATGATAAAAATCTGGAAAAAAAATGAGCATATATAACTTTAGTCGCTCTTTCCAATCATATTAATAACTAAAATTCAAAGTAACTCAACTTATGCTTTTTTTACTCTGGGGGTGCGATATATTAGTCTTTAAAATTACAGGTCAATTTTGATAAGTTCATCACTTTCTTCTGAAAAGCGACAATCATCACATGTGAACTTGCAATGTTCAAGGCACAATGGAGTACAACATTTTTGACAAGAATATTTGGTCTTGCGATACTTTTTTCTCGGGCACTTTGCACACCTCTGGATAATATTTTTCTTTTTTGGTAGGTGGAATAAACGATGGCTGATCCAAATGTCCTCATATTCTTTTGCGAAGTTCCTTTGGCAGCCTTTCGTTCTCTTGTCTTCTTCCCAAATGCTCTTCTAGAAGTTGTTTATTCCAAGGGGTTTTCTGCAGCGAAGGGGCCCATAAATTAAACATCAAAGAGGTCCAATCACATTATTATATATTCACTTCTTCAATCACATTATATTACAAGGAGATTTGGTAGCTTCCGTAACTGAAATCCTATCATTCAAAAATCTAACTCAAAAACTGTAAGTTCATTGCTCTAACACAGACTACCTACATAATTATACAAACAAAAACTACTAGCCCAATCCAGCTCTGGCCCCCATATTCGCTATTCGCGCTATTCGGAACGTGCCTCCATGAACAATCCTGCGTACTTTCCAAAATCTCACCTACACGATTACGAACAAACGTTGTGAGTCTACTTGGCAGCATTTTAAGATAGCCCAATACAATTGTAGAATCTGTCCAAAATGTGGAGTGCCTTATCTTAACTCTCAGAGACGATTTCACTTTCTCGTACAGCCGAACTCCAACCAAAGCACCACAGAGTTGAAGTTGTGGTATAGTCTTCGGTTTCAAGGAGCTACCTTGCTCTTAGCTACTAATAAACGAACAACAACATTATTTTTCTCATCAACACTTCTTACATATAAGCAAGCACCGTAAGCACCCTCTGAGGCATCTGAAAATATATGCAGATCTACACTAGTATAAGAATCACAAAGGATGAGACGAGGTATCCGAAAATCATTCAGCACTGGTAGGGTTTTAAGAATCTCACACCAAGTCTTAACAATATCCAATGGCAACTGATCATCCCACGCTAACTTGTGCAACCACAATTTCTGCAACAACATTTTCATAGCAATAACACACGGAGACAAAAGGCCCAACGGATCAAATATCTGTTTGATGACTGAAAGCAATCCTCGTTTCGTTAACACATTTGACAGTGAAGGATCAATAGAGAAACGAAGTTCATCAGACGAAGTCGACCAACCAAGACCTAACGTCTCTTACTTGCCTCAGAGTCTCCCATATTAAGACAGACTGGTGGTTCATCATTCGGTGGTGATACAACACGAGGGTCATTCGAATTCCACTTCCGTAAAGGCATTCCGGCTAAAGACAGGGCTTCAGAGGCCTTCATTCGTGTCTCTATAATTTCTTCTAATGAATCGGCACCGGTCAGAACGTCATCCACATAAAAATCGTGAAGTATAATTTCCCTGGTCTTAGCATCCTTACATTCCAAACCAATTTGCTTAAGACACCTGGTTGCCAGAAAAGGTGCACTAGCTGTGCCATATGTAACTGTATTCAACTGATATGCCTAAATAGGCTCTGCGGGGTTCCTCCGCCATACAATTAATTGCAAATTTCTATCTTCTGGGTGTACTTCAATTTTCCTGTACATCTTCTCAACATCTGCCGCTAACACAATTTTGTGAGTTCGAAATCTCAACAAAATTGACAAAAGATCCATACTAGTGATGTAAACCGATTACAAATTTGAGAGTTTTTACCGATTACTTTGTGTAAAAAACCGGTTTTTTAAGGTTTTTTCTTACTTTTTTAAGAGCCGATTTCACCAACGTAAAACAAGTCTTATCCAAGCGCAAATTTGAAATTTTGGTAGGTCCAATACAAAAGCTGTCATTACGCCCAATTTATTCCTCAGTTAATCGTCACTCGGCGTTGGTGAAATCGGCACTAAAATAAATAACAAAACATCAAACATTTTAAAGTTTCCTTTATTAAAATCAAAATAACTTCAGGATTAATAAGTCGAGCAAATAAAAATAAAGTATAGAAAATACAAATAATTTTTACGTAAATCAAAATTACGACATATGTAATTAGTATTAATTGCATAAGTCCATTTAGTTATTTAATTGCATAAGTCGTAATTTTGATTAAGAAAACAGATCTGATCGATAGCACCCGCTTGCAATCTGCTTCTTCTGGATGAAAGAATGTATCCCGATTTGGAGAACATCCTTTCTGAAGGCACAGACGTTGCGGGCACCGATAAATACTTTAGCGCCAAAACGTTCAATGGTGCTAAATATTTATTGTGACTCCAAAAAGTGCCAGCACTTTCAGCCGCTTTTGAAAATTCAGTTTCAACATGCTGAGGCTCTGTCTCCAAATACATCCGCAGTATGTTAACTGCGGACGCAGTTGGATGGGTGGTTGTTTTCCTTGTTTTTAAAAAGTCTAAAAGTCCTGGTTTTTTATGTTCTTCAATTATTGTCTCCACTGAGGCTTGTTCTGAAGTCGTTGCACTGGTTTCCGAATCCTTTATTAATTTTGATAATTCTTTTCTTACTATTTCTTTTGCAGATAACATATTTTCCAAATGCCTAAAACCAGATCTTAATATCGGATGTAAGTATGTTGAAATTTGCGTAACAGTTCTTGTCTCATATACTAAAAGCCTACTGCTCATATTTCGCCTTACTGACGAGCAAAACATTTTGCCTACATCTGTCTCCAGAGCATTTTCAATGGTGGTCAAATTCTTGTACAATCCACAAATTATTGGTATGATTAATGAACTGGTCGGATATGTATCAGCACTAACAAGCTTTGTAGCCTGTTCGAATATTTCCAAAATCTTTATTATTTCTTTGCCCACTTTTTCTTCATATGCAGTTAAATAGTCTGGTGCCTGGATTAATTTTCTACATACTAATGCCAGAACATCGGATAATTGAAGAATTCTAGACACCATGTAGAATTTGCTGTTCCATCGTGTAGATACTTCTTGTATTAATTTTAAAGGAGTGGTATTGGGATTTCTTTCCTGCTGTTCTGCTTTAAGCGCTCGCCAACCTACAGACGACTTTTTAAAAAACTTAACAATAACCTTGCATTTGTTAATTATTTCCATTACCTCAGGAAGCTCTAATGAATCATTCACAGTTAAATTTAGTGTATGCGCAAAACATGGCATGTGACGTATGCCTAGCAATTCACACATTTTAATCATATTTGTAGCATTGTCTGTGACAATGGCTGTAATTTTATCAGTTAGTTTCCATTCTGCTAGCAAATAAGTGATAATTTCGGCAAGATTTTCAGCTGTGTGTGCAGTGGGGACATCAGAAGTGGTCAAAACATAACTTTTTAGATCGTCTTTCAGAAAAAAATGAACTGTAACTGTAATAAAGGAGTCCATATTTTGGTTAGACCACAAATCAGCGGTTAGTGCGGCATGCTTAACATTTTCAAGTGCAGTTGCAAGCTTTACCTTTGCATTTTGGTACTGTTGTGGCATTAACTCATACCTGATTTTTTGTCTACTTGGTAATTGGTAGTTTGGGTTCAAAACTTCTGTGAACCTCTTAAATCCTTTGTCTTCAACAATTGAATAAGGCTGGAAGTCCGTAGCGATCATCATGGTTAAATATTTATTAATTTCTTTCTTATTACTGACCAGGATCCCTTTCAATGTTGTTTGAAGACGAGGAGTTTTTGAAGTATTCGAAGATTTTCCTTGGTCGGTTTGACCTAAGATGGGTAGCTTGCTGGGCTGTTCGCCCACAACATTCCCCTGCACTTTCATTGTAGCCTGTGGATGGTTCCTTTTTAAATGAGCCAACATATTAGAAGTGCCACCACCGACCTTAATTATTTTTTCGCATAGCTTACATTTGGACATATCATTATCAATTGTTTCGAAATAGTTCCGCGTGATAGATTTTCCTTTAACTTTCGGCATCCTGCAATATAATAAAATGCAATTTATTGATAAATATTTCAAGTAATTCACTTAAATTATAAACAAAAAGATGTAGAAACAGTTTTCTATTAGACTAGGTAGTACTTGTACCAATTATTAATTACTTACCTTTCGATGATTTCCTTCGGAACATTTATCAATTATCCAACCTGATAATGATCTTAAACTTTTAAAAACACGAGAAAATAGAAATAACCATCATACGCATTTAATACAATAACAGAACAATACTACGTTCTTGAACGGAACAGACTGAAGTTTGTCAACACTCAACAGTGTTGCCTGACGGCTGCAAACGGTGCGGTGATTCCCCGATCAAAGACAATACAAACTTGGTCTGACTTTGGTGTTCGGATACATGAATGATGAAACACAAGTAATCGGTTTAAGTAAACAAAAACCGGTGTTTATCGGTTTTTACAAAAACCGGTTTTTTTAGGTTTTTCATAAAACCGGTTCACATCACTAATCCATACCATTTGGACGTCATTCAGGGACACGTCGGACGTCGTGGCACTGCTGGCGTTGAAAACGACCCTTAATTTAGTTGTGCAACTAGTCTCACGTATAACACCATGATGGGGTATAAAGTTACCCAACTAAGCCTGGCTTAAGTCACATTCGGTACATAAACCCTCATTAGCACAGTATTTTGAGCGATAACATCTTGAGCCTTCGCAATTACTTTGAAATAAATTGACTCAAATTCTGTCCTGTCTAGTAATGCGGTATCTATGTCATCAACTAAGCATTCTATCTTCAACTGCACCTCATCAAATTGTTAATATTGAGCAAGACTGGATTTAATTTCATCTAGAATTGGAAATTGAAAATGAGACCTTAAAATTGACTGTTTAAGTTTTCTGGGGTCAATCTTCTTCTTCGTCGCAACACTCTTGCCAGAGTGGTCGTGGTCATCACGAAGTTTCGGCTTTAGTGGCAGATGTTATGCGCCTCACGAGCATCCGCCACTTCTCTCTACTGGCCGACAGCCTGGTACACTCGTGCAATGAACCGCCAACAGCGGACTTAATTTGGTCGGTCCATCGCATTGGTGACCTTCCTCGCCCTCTGGTGCTCTCCACCTTGCCCTGCACGACGAGGCGCTCGATGGAGTCATTCTCACGACGGGAGACGTGTCCAAAAAATTTTAGTATGCGACTCTGTACTAGCGATGAAAGCCGTTGCTTAATGCCGAGTTCTTGGAGGATAGAAACGTTGGTGCGGAATTCGGTCCATGAGACACCTAACATTCGCCTCCAGCACCACATCTCCAGAGCATCAATCTTTTTTTTCTCGACTTGTCGCAAAGTCCACGTCTCCGCAGCGTATAAAAATATGGGGAAAACAAGCGTTCTAACGAGCCGGGTCTTCGTAGCTTTTGTTACGTTCCTGTTCCTCCATATTTTCTTCAGCTTATCCATCGCGGTTCTTGCTATTGCCATACGTCGCTTTACTTCCTCCACGCAGCCTCCACTGTTCGAGATTAAAGCACCAAGATAAATGTAGGATTGAACGACGTCGCAATTCGCAATCTGAGTGACTTCGGGCGAGTTGTTGTTGGCTCGGTCTACAATCATCATCTTAGTTTTACTGCGGTTAATCTTTAATCCGAACTCTCACCGAGGCTCACGCGTTCCATTTTAAGAAGCAGCTCTTCCATATGACTAGCACTGGTTGCAAACAGGGTAGTATCGTCGGCGTAGCGCAAATTTGACAACTTGTAGCCACCAATAGCAACACCGTCCGTCCAGTCTTCA
Source organism: Erebia epiphron (assembly GCA_963932025.1). NCBI lineage: Eukaryota > Metazoa > Arthropoda > Insecta > Lepidoptera > Nymphalidae > Erebia > Erebia epiphron. The sequence goes on along the minus strand of OZ009958.1, from coordinate 10,029,619 downwards.
AGGGTAATACGCATTATAAGTTCGGTGTAAGCATTGAACAACAGCGGCGATATTATGCATCCTTGGCGAACGCCTGCACTAGGATGAAAGTTACTGGATAAAACGTCATCCGTCCGCACAGATGCAGTTCCATCTTCGTAAAGGCGTCTGAGAAGATGAACTAAGTGTTGCGGTGTACCCATGTCCAGCAAAACATTCCAAAGTTTAGGCCATTTCACAGAGTCAAACGCCTTCGAGAAGTCAACAAAGCAAATGTAAGTCGGCTTGTTAAACTCTCGTGCCTTCTCTATAATCTGGCGAACAATAAGGATCTGCTCACGTGTACCCCTTCCCTTAACAAAACCTGCTTGTTCTGGTGCTATCTCTTTAGACAGAAAGGTCTTCAGTCGTTCATTTAGAATGTGCAGCAATATTTTGCTAGCGTGTGATATAAGCGCTATTAGGCGGTAGTTGCTGCACTTCTTAGTCGAACCCTACTTATGTAAAGGAATGAAAACCGTATGAGTCCATTCTGTCGGCCATGTTCCCGAATGCCATATCTTGTTGCAGATGGTGTGAAAGATATTGACACCAATATCACCCAAGGCCCTCAGTGTTTCAATCGGGATTGCATCTCTTCCGGTAGCCTTTCTATTCTTGAGATGCATAATCGCGGCTCTGACTTCAGATTTAAGTATATCTGGCTCAAGGCTTTCATTACCGGGTTCTGTATTTGGAAAGTTTTCCGAATGACTGTCCTGGAACAGGGACTGGCAGTAACTTTTCCAAACCTCAGTTATGCGATCTAGCTCAGTAACTACTATACTGGGGTCAATACACAAACGTAATTTACCATTCTTTTTTGAGGTTAAGACCTGTGCACTCACCCATTCCGTAGGCTCTTCAACTTTTTGAATGACTCCACTTTTCTCCATGGTTTCCAGTTCTTGCTTTAATGGTTGTTGAAGTTGGAATGGAACCCTTCTGCATGCCTCAATAAATGGGGTTGCATTGGCTCGCACTGAAAGACTAAACCTTCAAATAAGTCTGAATTTGTATTAACTATTTCTTGACTGGTTACCTTATTTACAAATGACACATTATTAATTTTCTTAATTACATTTAACATTTTACAGGTATCTCTGCCTAGGATGTTTTGACTGTTTAAATCAACAATATGGAATTTAACATTATATACCTTGTTTTTATATGAGACTGACAACTCGCATTGACCTACTAGTGGAATAATTTCTCCACTGTATGTTGATAATGTGTGAATACTTTTATGTATGTTTGTAAGTGGTAGATTCAATGTGTTATATGTGTGTATAGACAGAATATTTGTGTCTGCACCTGTATCGAGAAGAAAATTTACTAAAATTTGGTTAGTTAACAGATCAACATTCCAAGACTTTGAGCTTGATGCATTATTTTGCTGATTAATACAATAAACTGAACTAACATACAGTGAGGATTTATTATTATTAGTTAAATCATTTTCATTTTTGACATAGTTCACTTGACGAGTGACGCATAACTGAGCGTAATGATTGAATTTACCACACTTCCTGCATTTGACTCCTTGAGCTGGACACTTGAATTTATGGATTTGACCACACCGGCCACATGAATTTCTTGAAGTACGCTGATGACTGGGTTGATGACTGTTTCTTGTCCTAGAGTTTGACTGAGTACGACTATATCTGGGTTGTGAACTGCTTCTTGATGACGGAACATGACGAGATGGACTTCTAGAAACTCGACCAACGAAGTGAAGCGTTGAATCATCTAGAGCCTTGACTTGCTGTTTAGTCGACTCGCAGCGCTTGGTTATAGTGACTGCCTCGTCAAGTGTGTCTGGTCTCTCTATTAGTATTCGCTCCTTATAATAAGAGTTGTTGCAATTCCAATTAAAAATATCTCGCAAAATACTTTCTCTGAGACTGACTGACTGCTGCACATGTGTAGCTGATATTTTTTAGATCTGTGACATAAGAGTCAATGGATTTATTTTCGTTCTGCTTTCTGCTAAACAGTTTGTGCCGTTCTATTGTTATGTTTAATCTAGGCGTAAAATATTTAGTGAACCGGTCGCACAAATCTGAAAATTTGACGTCATCTACGTCGACCCCAAACTCGTAGAATATTTCCAGTGCCTCTGCACCGATAAATTGTAGCAGGATTGCCACCTTCCTACTATCATCTGCGTCGTCGAGATCGTTCGCTCTGATATAAAGTTTGAGTCGCGTTAACCATTTCTTCCACGCAAGCGGCATATTATTCGAATTTAAGTCAATTGGTGGAGGGTCATGCCATGTGGCATCATGGCGGCATTGGTGTTCGACTTACTTGTTGACGGGTTTGCGGCTTTTGCTCGCGGTCGGGTGTTGACATTGTCCTGTGTCGACATTTTTCCTTTCATCTTAAAACTTACACTTCTGACACCATGTTATATGGTTTGGGCTGGGGTTCGATGGATGATTTTAATTAAATTAGAAGACGATATTAGATACTTTTTTACGACGTGTTATACAGAGACAAGTGACATAATGGCCGATGGCGTGTGACAGTAAGTGACAGAGACAGCGATACTATTAATTTATAATCTATGTGACAGTAAACATTCATGGTCATTATAATAAAACATAAAGGTGACATATTTCTGTATCCGATAAAAAAAGTCTCATTTAGATATGCTTAAGGTTGAGGATCAAGCTGAAAATAGTGAAGAAGTTCTGATATTACCCTCAGATGTGATGTGTGTTTGTTTGTATGCAGCAAACCGATTTAAGATATTTTTTCCCTTTGCTTCACACAGTGTAATCATGTTTTAAATAAAACAAATTGTTTAATCAATCAGCTTTTATTTTATGTCATCATTGTAAAAAAGGTAAGAAACATCATGCTCATAAAAAAAATAGAAACATTATCTAAACATACTAGAAAAATACGTTTCTACGCACTTTCTAGCATGCTATTCTTGCTAGTTGCTACAGTAAATATGATGAGTGTTCGTCACTTTCATTACTAGATCCTATTTCAATATCACCTGAGGGCCCTGAGGCTATTGGATATAACTCATCATCAACACAAACACTGTTGGACTCTTTTGCGACGTGACAGTATGTAGCTACTTCTGAATTATCATTATCTTTTATATTCGCATTATTGATTTCATTTTCTGTGATTTTATCATTGTTACATTCTTCCTCTTCCTTTTTATTATTTTTATGTTTTGCGCGTTTTCGTGATGTTGATGCCCTTTCGAATTTAGCAGTCTTTCTTTTATTAGATCTATCAATTTGGATCCTGTAGGAACTTTGGTACTGATAGATGAGATATCAGCTGAAAATGTTTGCTTTGAACATATTTGTTGAGCCCCCTCAGGTCGAACACAGGACAGGCTGCCATTGCTTTTTGGGATTAAAAACGTCTCTGATAAGAAGCTTGGCGTTATTTTCTTTGATTTTTCCAAAATAACAAAAATAATTGTATTTGTACTGAATAGGTTCATCGAATTTTTGTATAGATTAATGACTAAATAATCTTGATAAATCTGTTTGCTCCCAGAGCCTCCGATGCTGATAAGAAGTTTTGGTTCACGTTCAGCTTTGTTCTTCGTTTTAAACGACCTACCTTACTTCAAAAATGTGGGCATATTCAGTCATAAACCTGATCCCCTAAGGATTGAATTACAGGCATTAGTGCCTTGTGAATAAATAGGTACACTTAGGAATAAATAGTCTAGTAGCACTTGCAGGTACATTCTTCAAGGTAGGTGGTAAATTTTTATTACGAACCTCTGACATTGATGGGTCCCTTCTAACCGTAATGCATACAGCTCTCTTTTACCACACACTACGTGCAAGATTTGATCCGGCTTTTAATGACCTAAAGGCTTTTATGATCTTATATTTTCCGGGCCAAAGAACCTTAATATTTTCCGGGCCAAAGAACCTTAATATTTTCCGGGTCAAAGAACCTTAATATTTTCCGGGCCAAAGAACCTTAATATTTTCCGGGCCAAAGAACCTTAATATTTTCCGGGCCAAAGAACCTTCATATTTTCCGGGCCAAAGACCTTAATATTTTCCGGGCCAAAATCCCTTAATATTCTCCGGGGCCAAAGAACCTTAATATTTTCCGGGTCAAACAACCTTAATATTTGCCGTTCCAAAAAACCTTAATATTTTCCGGGCCAATGAACGTTAATATTTTCCGTACCTTGAAGCGTACGATTTTTTTTAAATTCTTTATTTTAGGAGTTTGTTCCATAAGGAATACGCCACTCCGTAGGGCTTCAAAAATTCCACAAAAATTCTTATAGTAACTTAAATCTTTCGTAAGGCTTTCTTGTGTAGCCGTTAATCCAACATTGTATTATTTATTGTTTAATTCCAAAATATTTATTTGCTCTAGTGGAATACAATTGCCAAGACCTCCGTCTCTGATTTCTGCTCTTATGAGAAGTTTTTTAAACGCATCCTTCAACTGCACTGCATTCGGATTGTTGTAATAACAACCACAATCTCTAATTGAAGAGATTCAATGTGGTCTTGACTGATTTTATGTAGTGGTTTCTATTTCAATATTTTAGTGTCTTCGACAAGGTGTTTGTAGAAACAAATGGCACTTTTCATATAAATTACGAGTCCGCCTTTTTGATTTTATAACTAACTCCCCGGATGCCCTTTTTTAGGTTTTTGAGATAAGCTTATAGCTCCTTCCGTATAAGGTATCTACCATTCCAATATTCTTTGAACATATACCTTTTTCCAACGTATGTTGAGGACGTCAAAAACATCATTTAGTAGCCGTATAAATTTAATTGTACCTACCAGCACTTCATACTTCGAAATCTTTTATTTTAATATCATTCTCGCAGAATGCTAAAAGCAGTTGTATAGCTAAACGAACCTTCGCTTTTGTTTTTTAAACATCATGTGCTTCTTTCTTCTATTACCTGTAGTCTTAAGAGACGTTTGTCTATTTGTGTATTTGACGAGTCAAATATATGAAGTCTATTTTTCTTTCGAACGTGTCATAAAAGGTTTTGAGCTCGCCAAATGTATTACGAATTAGTTTAATGGTATGGCAAGGATCTATAAAAGCATTAATAAAAGTTTCACTACAATTGTATGAGGTCACATCTTGATTTGATATCAAATCATATTATAAATGAAAGAGCATACTAAAATTTGCAGCAGGACCGTCATATATCAAGCTGACAATTTTAACAGTTATTTCACTACATTTTTTTGTGGCTGTCTCAGTTAAGTGACTTTTGCTCCACAGTTAACTATATAGGTATGTATGAAAAGTACCCAAGTGGTAATTTCTATCTACAATTAACAGAGGTGACACTAGGCATTGACTAGCGACTTCCAAAGAATCACTGTCACAACTCACAATCTATACTGGTATTTACTCTACGTAATACGTTTTAGTTTGCGGATCTCAGCAGAGTGATTTTCTTATTGCTATCTTATCAAGGGCGGGGCACATTATTTACTGGCTTATCACTGCTCTGAACTTTGGCCTTCAAAGTTTGGAATGCTTCTGAGCAAAATCCCGGCTCAGCATTTACGGTCTGGGACCATCTACTGAAAGTCCTTGGATGTGGAAGGCATGTGTTGTAAATTCGGCGTACGAAGTCGCATGCTTTTCTCTTCTGCAATATTTCGCTCATTTGCGGCAAGGTCGACATTTCTCAAAAAACATCATTTTACAGGAGAGCAGTTTTATAGTTTCAAGTTAAAATTATACCATAATAGTTGGTTTTTTAGGTAACTTATTTAGACAAAAATGTAGCGTGGTTAGTATAGTTTTCTGTTAAAATGTTGAATCTTACGTATAAAGCGCACAAGACATAATGTGCTATTTTTTCCGCAGCAAGGTAATACTTATGTCATTGTTGCTGATAAATATATAAATATTTTTTCACACCACTCGCTCAACAACGCCCAATTACATGGCCTGTTATCTAAGGTTAAAGTAAGACATTAAATCCCTAGGGTTATAATGTTGTACTGAAATCCATTATTCCCTAGGGTTATAATGTGATTTGAATTTAGAATTATCGCGCATCTGAAGCAAGATCTGAAGGAAATTCTATTCATTCCAAAGAGGTTTTATTCATAATTCTTATTGCTATATCCATAAAGTCTAATTTCGGTAAACAGAATGTGTTCTCAGCAGGCGCGGCCAACTTGATTTTCGAAAACCGAAGCCGTGGCCCACTAGATTCGCACTGACGACATTTGTTTGTCAAATCGAGTAGGCCACGCCAGCTGAAAGAAGTGGTAATGCTGTATTAATCTTGGGCGCCCCTAATTCCCGCGCTACTCTCAGGATTCTAGATGCAACACCCTCGCTACGCTCGGGAGTTACTCTAAAATCCCTCGTTCCGCTTGGGATTTATCCCGGCGCCCGTGACATAATACATCGCATTACCCCCGTGGTGAATAATCTACTATTGTAGTATTTTATTTTATATTTGAGATAATCTTAAAGTAATAATACGAAAAATGTCGACATTGAAAAAACTTTATTAATATATGAATCAACTAGCGGACGCCCGCGACTTCGTTCGCGTGGCATAAGTTTTTTAATTCCCATAGGCATTCCTTAATTTCCGGAATAAAAAGAACCCATGAAAAAAAACCCGTCGATCCGTTGCTCTGTTAAGCGTGATTGAAGGACTATTTAACGTCCTTTGGGATAGAATTTATAAAAACTGTGGATTATGTATTTCATAATTTAAACCGGTAGCCCAAATATCAAGTTTCACGGCCATATAGCTTGAAAAACGTCGGCCTTTCATACAAACTTTCAACCCCTATTTTACCCCTTTAGGGGTGGAATTTTGAAAAACTGTGAAACACGTATTTCTTTATTTTTTACCGATAACTCATATACTAAGTTTCATGGATATACCTTGAGAAATGACGGACTTTAATACAAACTTTCAACCCCTATTTCACCCCCTTAGGGGTGGAATTTTGAAAAACTGTGACACACGTAATTCTTTGTTTTTTACCGTTAGCCAAAATACCAAGTTTCGTTGATATAACTTGTAAAATACCTTGAGAAATGAAGGCCTTTGATAGCAACTTTCATCCCCCATTTCACCCCTTTGGGGGTTAAATTTTCAAAAACTGTTTAACACGTATTTCTTAATTTTCAACTCGCAGCTCATAAACCAAGTTTCATGGCTCTAGCTTTCATAAAAATTTTCAACCCCTATTTTACCACTTCGGGGGTCGAATTTTGAAAAACTGTGACACACGTAACTCTTTATTTTTTACCGTTAGCCAAAATACCAAGTTTCATTGATATAACTTGTAAAATACCTTGAAAAATGAAGGCCTTTGATACCAACTTTCATCCCCCATTTCACCCCTTTGAAGGTGAAATTTTGAAAAACTGTGAAACACGTGTTTCTTTATTTTTAACCAGTAGCTCACATACCAAGTTTCTTGGCTATAACTTGAGAAATGAAGGACTTTCATACAAACTTCCAACCCCTTTTTTACCCCTTTGTGGGTGGAATTTTGAAAAACTGTGACACACGTAATTCTATATTTTTTACCTTTAGCCAAAATACCAAGTTTCTTTGAAATAACTTGTAAAATATCTTGAGAAATTAAGGCCTTTTATACCAAATTTCATCCCCTATTTCACCCCTTTGGGGTTCGAATTTTCAAAAACTGTGAAACACGTATTTCTTCATTTTCAACCCGCAGCTGTTATACCAAGTATCATGGCCATAACTTGAGAAATGAAGAACTTTCATACAAATTTTCAACCCCTATTTTACCCCGTTGGGGGTGGAATTTTGAAAAACTGTGAAATACGTACTTCTTTTTTTTTAACCGGTAGCTCACATACCAAGTTTCTTGGCTATTACTTGAAAAATGAAGGACTTCCATACAAACTTCCAACCCCTATTTTACCCCTTTGGGGGTGGAATTTTGAAAAACTGTGACACACGTAATTCTTTATTTTCTACCGTTAGCCAAAATACCAAGCTTTGTTGATATAACTTGTAAAATACTTTGAGAAATGAAGGCCTTTGATACAAATTTTCATCCCCCATTTCACCCCTTTGGGGGTTGAATTTTCAAAAACTGTGAAACACGTATTTCTTAATTTTCAACTCGCAGCTTAAATACCAAGTTTCATGGCTATAGCTTTCATAAAAATTTTCAACCCCTATTTTACCACTTTAGGGGTTGATTTTCGAAAAACTGTGACACACGTAATTCTTTATTTTTTACCGTTAGCAAAAATACCAAGTTTCGTTGATATAACTTGTAAAATACCTTGAGAAATGAAGGCCTTTGATACCAACTTTCATCCCCCATTTCACCCCTTTGGGGGTTGAATTTTCAAAAATTGTGAAATACGTATTTCTTAATTTTCAACTCGCAGCTCATAAACCAAGTTTCATGGCTATAGCTTTCATAAAAAATTTCAACCCCTATTTTACCACTTTAGGGGTTGAATTTTGAAAAACTGTGACACACGTAATTCTTTATTTTTGAACGAAAGCCAAAATACCAAGTTTCGTTTATATAACTTGAGAATATCTTGAGAAATGAAGGACTTTCATGCAAACTCTCATCCCCTATTTCACCCCTTCGGGGGTAGATTTTTAAAAACTATGAAACACCTATTTCTTTATTTTCAACCAGTAACTCGTATACCAAGTTTTATCAATATAACTTGAGAAAGGACGGACTTTCATACAAACTTTCACCCCCTATTTCACCCCCTTAAGGGAGGAATTTTGAAAAATCCTTTCTTAGTGAGCGCCTACGTCACAAAAGGAACCTACTGTCAAAATTTCAAGTTTCTAACCCCAGCGGTTTAGGCTGTGCGTTGATTAGCTAACGATTTTATATATATATAGATAGTGAATTACTACACAGTCACATTAACATCTTTATGACAAATCAACAGTAAGGATTGTGCTTAAATCTAAGTTATCACATTGAAATGGCACAGCATCAGTCTAATAAATCAGCTATCTTAAATTTACTTACATTTACTTACAGTTATCGTTAAAGAATAAGTAATTAGGTAATATTATCATCACAAAGTTAGCCTCAATAATTACTTTGGACAACTTAGTAAATAATAATATAATCATAATGTTATCACAAAATAAGTATCAATTTAAGTCTAAAGCAAGGTATTCAAAACAATGTTAAAAATATTATCGGAATCGTAATATTATTGTAGAAAAAACCTTACAATGAATTGTAAAACTGAGCATAGAACTGTGGAATTAGGTTTTTATTTAACAAGTCCAACAAATCTGCTTTCTTTCTGTCCGATATGCCTGGTTTGCTATCATAAGCTTTCTTGGCGTTTATGTCAATCCTTTTCTTCCTTCTGATAATTTCTGCTTTTTTAAATTCTTCTTCTCCGTAAGAGTTTTTGTAAAACAATACACGTGGATTATCCTTTTCAACCTTCAAAATTTTTATATTTCCAATCTTAACTGAATTTCCTTCTTCATCATTCCTCAAATTGACTCCCATTTGGGTACATACATCTTTCCAGTCAACAAAGTCTTTTGTGCACATTTCATTCACATGAAATGGTTCAGGTTTTTTTTAGCCATTTTTATAGC